>JAVLRN010000011.1:0-1308616 GCA_032821775.1 Sanguinoderma infundibulare | reverse complement strand
GGGTTGACCGCAAGGAAGGCCAGGATGTCCGGGAACGGATCAAGTTCGGACAGGTATCGGGGGCGAAAGAGTTCGCTGCAGAAGTAGAGGGGACATTCGGCGAGGATGTGGTGGCGCGAATGGATGGGGTTCCCGAGGGAGCCGCACCGGCAGTGGTAAGGTTGTTGCGCAAAAGCGCGGAATTGCCATCGGTACTCCCCAGTGGGGGCGTGGCCCGTCAGCAACCGGGTGAGGCGGGCGTAGGTGGTGATGGACTTATGACCGTGTTCACGTATAATCGATTTGCCGTCGTTGGGTAGGAACCGGACGGGGTAAGCAGTGGGGAGCCAGTGAGTTCCCCAGAACGGTCGACGGATGCGGGGATGAGTAGGGTCGCTGTCATCGATGGCCATCTTCGTCCAATCGAGCCAGAGGGTGTTGCTGATGCGGCGTTTAGCGTAAGCCAAGCGGGTGACTTTGGCTGGGGGATGTTGGAGAGGGTCGCGGGATAGCGACGCGAGGAGCCCTGACGCAAGGGCATCCGCCTTCTCGTTGCCTATGATGTCCGAATGGGACGGACACCATGAGAAGTAGAGGTGATGCGCCGTGTCTCTTTCGAGCCAACGACGGACCGAGGAGTTGATGGAAATGGTGAGGGGGTCGCCGGAACCGGTAAGGAACCACGAACAAAGTGTAGCTAGAGAGTCCATAAAGAAGAAAACGGTATCCTGAGACTGGTGTAGTACGTGGTTCATGGCGATATCGAGAGCTTTCCGCTCGGCGTCATGCGCGAATCCGAGGCCGGCGGGGGCCGCGAGTTGCGAGGAGATAGAGTGGAGGAATGGGTAAGCCACATAAGCAGCGGCCGCAGGGCCACCGGTAGGGGGGGCGGAGCCATCAGTGTAAATGACTAACGTATCCGGGTCCAAGTGAGCACGGTCAATACGTGGTTGTAGTGTAGACTTAATCCAAGCGTGAAGGGCGTCGTGGTTTGACTTCTTGGGAGGGGAGTTGGGGAAAAAGTGGATGCGAGACGCGAAGTTATCTATGGGTCGACAGCCGGGTCGACAGAGACGGTGGAGAGGGTTGAAAGTGGGGAGCGGGGGGGAAGTATACGAGGACGGAAGAGCAGTGATGCTGGAAACCGCCCCATGATAGAGCGGCTTCTTGGGATCAGAGAGAGGGGGAAAGAAGGACAAATGTAGGCGTTTGCGTGGTAGGTCATATAGAAAAGGAAACAGATTGCATATAGGGTGGGAGTGGTAGAGCGTATGGACGCGTAAACGAAATGATTCCTGGAGTTTGGCACCGAATAGATGAATAGGGACGATGCCTGACAGTATGTGAAGCGCACTGACAGGGGTGGTGGAGAAACACCCAGTAATCCAACGTAGGGCCACATGCTGGGCCGTGTGGAGTGGCTTGAGGAGATGGGAGGCGCCCTTCCTGCGAAACCACACCTGGATGCCATAGGTGAGTATAGGACGGATGCAAGCAACGTACAACTGTCGTCATTGGATGGGTGACAGGCCGCGCTGAGACGATCCCAGCATGCGGACCGCGGCAGTAGTGGTGTTGGTGCGTCGGGCGAAGTGTTGGACATGGTCCGTCCAGGCTAGTCCGGAGTCCAGGATGAAGCCCAGGTGCGTGATCGTCGGCGAAGCCGGGATGACGAGAGGGGGGGCGTCCGCCAGATGTATAGTAAGGGGGAGGGATGTGTAAGGTAGTTGGGATGGGTTATGGCCGGGGACAAAGTGAATGAGGGAAGTCTTTTCGTGTTCGATGGTAAGGCCGAGACCGGTCAGGATGCGTATAGTAAGAGAGTACAGGTCGGTAAGGAGGGTGATGTTTTCTTGGATGGAAGGGGACGATACCATAAGGTTGCCATCGTCAACGTATAGGTGACAGTATGAAAAGCGGTGGTGTTGCGAGTGGGAGCGGAAATAATCATAGAGTGCGTACAGTAAAAGGGAAGCGGGGATGGCGGAGAGGGTAGGGGACAGGGAGGAGCCTTGGCCGACCCCGACGCTAGGGATGGTGAAGTCGTCCAAAGAGGCAGACCCGAAGCGGAAAGAAGAGGAACGAGGAAGCAAATAAGACTTGAGCCAGGAAATGAAAGCGGAGGGAAGGCCGCGGTGAGCGCACACAGCGATAAGCAAAGAGTGATTGATGGAAGGGAAAAACTGCGCAATGTCAAAGCCAAGCATGGACGTGACGAGGCGACGGCGCCAGGACCCGTGAATGTGTTGGACCGTGTAGGCAACTGCATCGACGGTGCTGTGTTTCCAAGTCGACCCAAACTGGCAGGGGTGGATGACGCCATGGGCTTGGGCGTCGAAGGAGATGCGGGTGTTGACGACTTTTTCCAACCACTTGGCAATGGTGGAAAGGAGGACGATGGGGCGGTAGGCCTTGATACGGGAGTAGTCCGGTTTATTGGGCTTGGGGATGACCACCGTGACGGCGCGACGGAATTCCGCCGGCCAGACAGCGAGTGTGAAGAGTGCGTTAAAAAGGGAAGTGAAGGCGAACAGGAAGGCGCGGACGGAGGGGGGAGAGGAGGAAGTGGGGGAAGTAACGTATTTCAGGAAGGACCACGGGACATGATCCCAGCCCGGGGTAGAAGTGGACCGACACGCCGCGAGGGTGTCCGTAAGTTCCTGGGTCGAGAAGGGGGGCCAATCTCGTTCGTCGAGTTGACGGAGGCGATCCACAAGGGTAAGGTCGACCAGTCGGCTAGCAGCGCTGTGGAAGTGGTCGTCGAGGGTGGCGAAGAGGACGTCATCCGATGTGATGGGGGCTCCGGCGTTGTTGCGGAGACCAACGTAGTCGTGGATGCGCCGGGGGCGTGTCCATTGCATGAGGGCCCATATGTCCCTGTCGTCGACGCTGACTTCGTGAATGCGGCGTTCAAAGAACGTGTTCTTGGCCTTGCGGATCGCGCGGAAGTAGTCCGTGCGGGCCTCCTGTCGGGCCTCCTGGTCCCATTGAGATAGGAGGTGAGCCGAAGCGAAGTGGTCGCGTGCGGTGAGGACCGGGTAGCGTTGTGGGACTGCCATGGGGCGGTAGTGCGCAGGACCTGGAAAAGGTGCTTGCGCGCGGCTTTGACGTGTGAATCGTACCACGACCGTTGTCGAATGGAGGGGCATCGCGGTCTGGCGAAGGAATCCCAAACCTCCGTGATGGTGTCAAAGAGCGATGTGACGGCCGCCTGTGCAGCCTCCTTGGAGTCCAGGGGGAGGAGGGGAGGGAGGGTGTCCGAGTCGAAGGGAAGAGAGATGGTAGGGTAGAAAACGCGGAGCAGGGAGTCAGCTAACGTAGATAGATATTCCGGCATGTCATCGAGGGGAATGCCAGGGGAACCAAAAAGAGAGTGTGGGGTAATAGAGAGCGACGTATGTATCAGGGCATGGTCAGAGAGTCCGCGACCGTGTAAATCGACGCGGATGGAGTCAGTGAAGGCAGGGGAATCGGGGGTCCAGACGAGGTCAATGACCGTACCGCGTAAGGAGGTATTGTCTGGTACGTGGGTAACAACGTCCGGAGGGGAAAGGAGGCGGAGGTCCCACATGCCTAGGAAGGAATCCATGGCCGCGAGGGTGGTGCGTGATGATGAAGTGGGGTAGGAGGGATCCCAGACAGGGCTATGTACGTTGAAGTCGCCGCCGATGCAGCGAACGTGGGGAGGGAGACAGGGGCCAAGAGATGATAAATAGTCGAAAAGGACAGTAGGATGCGAACTGTCATTGTAAAGGTTCAATATGTATAGAGGGGGCTCGCGGGCCGACAGTTGTATGCTGACCAGCAGGGCGTCCCGGGAGGTGATGGACGGATGGAGCGACACCCGGTGCTGCGGGAAGCGGTGATTGACATAGCAGCACACTCTAGGGTGCGGCTTGTGCTCGTCCTTGACCAGCGGCTCGATGAGCTGCCAGTTAGGATTAGCCTGTGTGCCAAAATAGAAGTTGTCAGTGGTGCGGTCCCCAGGGCCGGAGCTGTTATGTTTGCCGCCGCTGGCGGGGATAGCTTTAAGTTTGCCATACCAAGGTTCCTGGATGCAGAGAACGTCTGTGTTAGGAGCGAGAGAGACGAGGAGAGAAGAGACTTGGGCCGAGCTGCGGTGCGCGTTATGAAACACGACCTTCAGCTCGGAGAACATGGTGGGTTTCTGGGAGGAGTGCGGGTGGGTAAGCGGAGGGGAAGGGTTGGGGGGAGCAGGTGGCTCGGATAGGCTGAGTGAATCAAAGAGTGAGCACAGTTCGTCAGACGCGACGAAGGAAGGGTCATCGTGCAGCAGCATTAGAGCCCTGCCCCCTCGGGCGCAGGAACATCAGGGAAGATTTCAGTCACATGGGCGTGTGGTACCGTGTGGTAGGTACGTGGGGCGGCATTGGATTGGCCGAGGGGAGCGGGGCCCTGCAAATGTTGGCCGAGAGGGTGGGGTGCGTTGCAACGGCGACAGAACGGACGATATTGTGAGGTGGAAGAAGCGGAGGCGGAGGCGCGGATGAACCCATCGGCATCAGCAGCCATGCGCGACGGGCCCGGGTTAGCGGTGTGAGCAGCGGGATTGCGACGGGAGACATGGACACCGAACTCATGCCGGCAGCGGCATGAGCGGCAGTAAGGGCCAGAGGCCGGGGGGCGTACATGGACGCCGAATTTGTGGGAAACGCCGCAAGAGCGGCAGGGGATGGGCAGCCCCATCTGGCGGGCCACGTTAGCGTTCTGTGAAGGACGGTTGATTTCAGCGAGCCGCGCGCGGCGGCTGGGACACGCAGGAGAAGTAGAAGGATGGTCACCCCCGCAGTTGGCACAGGCCTCAACAGCGGTGGGGGCGACCGCGACATGGTCGTATGTACGGTGAGCCCCAGCGCAGACGGCGCACTTGGGGGCCTTACAGCATGAGGTAGTGGGGTGGTCCAGGCCCTGGCAGTTAGCACAGAGTCGGACCGTTTGGCGGGTGGGGCAGAGCAAGGACGGGCGAAGTCCGACCCCAAACTCGAATTCGAGCGGCTTGTTGTGGAGGAGACGGGCGCGCGCGAAGAGGTGAGACTCTTCGCGCACGTCGATGTAGAGGGAGGCGGCGTCGGGGGAGGGGTTGGGGAGCCACCTAGCGCCAATGATGCAGTCAGCAGGAATGGAGTGCCAAGGCGACGATGCCGGAGCGCGGGCCGCAGCTTCCCTGGCACAGAGGAGGGGATCAATCTCCACGCAGTCGCCTCCAAGGAGGTGCATGCGTGAAGGAATGGAATGGACGACAAGAGCAGTGAAATACTTAAAGCCGGAGCTTTCAAGGGCCGGGAGTTTGAGGAGTTCGCCGACCGAGATGTCGAGGAGCTCGATGTAGTCGTTGGAGAGGGGGCCGGGGGTGACGACGGAGAGGGTGTAACCAGCCGGTCCCCAGTGGACAGCCGAGACAGCGATGTTGTCAGAGGTGAGGTGGCGGCGGATGTTGGCCTCCGTTTCCCGGAGGTGGGGCGGGAAGGGGCGTTCAAAACGGTACTGGTGGGCGGTGGCGTGTCCCTTGGGGAGGGCAGAGATCTTGGAGTTGATGATTTCGTCAACGTTGACTCGCGGGGGGCCGCGGGACCACGCCGAGGGTCTGGTGGGGGGCACCTGGGGGGATTGCCGGGTCGTGGGAGCCTGTGGAGGGTTAGCAGGGGGAGCAGCCGGAGCCGCGGGGACAGGAGCGATAGGGGGAGAAAGTGGGCGGGGAGGGAGGGAGGTGGGGGCGGGAATGGTTACCTTAGGCACGGTGGTCTTGGGGGTAGGCTGCGCAGTCGTGGCGGAGCCAGCGGTGCCGGAGGATGACACAACGGCGTAAGAGACGCCGGCAACAGTCTTGCCCTTCTTCCGCTTGGAGGCGGCAGAGCGGGCGTGTTTGGTGGTGGGATGTGGCCCCTTGCACGTAGCGCAGCGGGGGCCGGCAGCAGGGACGGGACCGGGGAAGGGAGTGCTCTCGTGCTCCATGGCGGCCGGAGTAAAGCGCACCCTCGGGCCAGGGGGGGTGTCGACAGGGGCGGAGTTGTGGACAGAATGCATGGAGCCGGCAGTGCCAACCGAGGTGATGCCACGCATGGGGGAAGGCGGGGAAGGGGAGCGGGGGGGAACTGCGTCTGGCGCGGTCCGCCCTGCTGCGGGAACCTGTGGGAAATAAGCGGCATATGGATGGGAAGGGGAAGCGAACGCGGCCACAAAAGAATCCTTGACGAGCAAGGCCAGATGAAGGGCCGAGTCAAAAACGAAGGAGTAGGTGTACATAAGGAAGTGGAGAACGCAAGGAGGGAGGGCAAGGCAGCGGGCAAGTTCATAAGTAGTGAAATCGGAGCGGGAGGAGATACGGGGACGTTCGAGGAAGAAGAGGGAAGTGCATTCCTGGAGCAGAGCCAGGTCGGGAGGGGAGACGTCAGAAAGCATCTCGATGACCTTATTGGGGAGTTTGTCGTCAATCGGGGAATCGGGAAGGGAAGCGTTGGGGAGGAGTCGTGCGATGCAAAGATATGCTTTGCGGCGGGCGGCACCGTCGGCCTGGAGGAAAGTGTCTGCGTCCCAGGCGCGGTTGATGTCATTGACGGTTGGGTCAGCTAGGGCTTCAGGGGGAACCTGGTCCGGAGTGCTCTCGGTGAGAGCGTTCAAGCCGTACTGGATCCGGGTAAGCTGGATGGCAGTGTTATCGAAGTCGACGAAAGGGATGGTCGAGCGGTCTAGGGAGGGGGGGGGGGACATGGCCCAGGACAGGTGCGGGTGAAGGGTGGCCACGTGTGCGAAGTACCCAAGGAGTGGCGGGAGACGGCTAGAATCGACGACAGCCGTCGGGGGAGGGGCGCGAGTAGGAGTGAACACAGGGGCGGGGGTCGGGATGCCAGATGTAGAGAGAATGGTCTGAGCGTGGCTAGACTGCGCGGCAGACGAAGACGGGGTGGGCACGGGGTGAGGTGGTGCCAACTGAGAGGAGGGAGGGGGGGCCGCCTCCCGGGGGACGGGCGTGGGGGTAAGGGTGATGGGGGAGGTCATGTCATGAAGGTGGGCGCCCTGTAAGGCATTGACCTGCAGGACGTGTTGAGCGTCCGCAATGATGGCGGTCAGACTGAGTTGAGCGACCGGGGCGGGTGGGACCGGAGAAGAAGCCTGCGTGGACGGGCCGGGAGGGCGGGCCGTGGGAGTAGAAGATGGCGTGAGAGTGACCGGGGAGGCGAAATCATGAACGGATCCTGGGAGTGTCGGCACGTTGTTGGGGGCAGGCAGGCATGCCTGCACCACGAGGCGAGCAGCAGTGTCGTCGGAGACGCGAACGTCGGGGTCCTCGTCGTCTTCATCGGAGTCATCGGAGTCATCATCGTCGACGTCGTCATCTTCATTCATGGGGACGGGTGCTCCGGCCTGGTCGGGGGCGGGGGAGGGGATGTGAAGAGACGCCTCCTCCGGAGCGGAGGTGGGGACGGTGAAGTTGGCGGCAAGCCGGTGTTGCGCCGAATTCTCGAGATAAACAATGGCTGAAGCGGGGGGGTTTTCGTTGGGATCCATAGTAGAGGTGACCAAGTATGCGGGGTACGAGGAAGGGGAGGGGACGGGATGAGCGCCTAAACGCGATGGTGGTGGTACTGGGTCAAGAAGCGATGGGGCTGGCTGCAATCGAGGCCACCTGCGGTGAATCATGAATACCGATTCTCGAAGGACATCAGGACGCTGACGAGCTGCGCAGATTGGCTGTCCATCGTTGCGCTGAGTTCCTGCCCGTCGGGATCCACTCCACTACGGACTGGTGGTCGGAATGGCGACATCCTCGACCTCGGTTCTCACTACGAGCTGATTCGGTCAGGTTCTCCGTCCACGCGAACAGGTTCATTCTCGCGCTGCACATCCTCGGCCACGCTCCCGACTTCGGCGAGGCCCATCTATTCTTATAGACGGGAACGCATGCGGCATGGGGCTATCCACCGTCTTCCCATCGGCACGAAGTCCGTCGTGTCGTCGGGTCATCCCTGTGCAAAGCATCACTGCTTACAATGTTATGCGAGACGGGAACTATCGTCTGTCTGCTTGTTCTTCCCTCACAATCGACACGACCTGTCTTATGTAATAGCATGACTCGCAGCAATTCTTGCCGGCGTTCTCGAGCTAGTCGTTACATCCGTGTGATCGGTGAGACATCTGCATCACCTGCGAATAGTCTATTTCATCATGATCTGGATGCAAGATTCACTTCTCTACCTTTCGCAGGTCATCGGTGGTCATAGCCCAATGAAACGCGGGATATGCCACTGCGAAGGCAGGTTCCTGCTCCTGCTTTGGTGATAGAAGAATACGAACAAGGCGAAAGTAGCGCTACATAAACATGGCACCGTCGAGACATGCACTTGGACTGGTTACTGCGCAAGCGCAGTGCTTGAGATGAAGTAAGCAACTTTGAGCCCAAAGACCCTGGTGATTACCGGCAAGCACGGAAACCCTGAGGCCCGAAACGCGGTGCGAGGTCAGCACGTCCTATCACCTCGTGGGGTGGAGGTCGGGTCGCTTCTGCAAATGATAGATAGGAAGACGGCAGGGGTGCGAAGATCATGATGGGCATGTCTTCGGACCTATGGTGGATGTGATTGTCGGCGATGGAGGGAGATGGTCGAATGTTGATTACAATAAGAACAGTGGACAGTTGACGATTGACGGAACCGGGACTGTGTGCAGGCGACAGGATGTTGTACCGATGGTCGCCGTTGTGACTTCAAGGCGCCGTTGAGCTTGGGAGATGTGTAGCCTCGAGGCTGCGGAAACGCGCCCACGTGGCCGGGAGCAGTTACGATTCTCTGCACCGCCTGTCCTGCCTCACCCGTAGTTGACACCCTTTCCCCTGCTGTTGCTCGTGTGCTGGTCTCGCGCAACGTCGTTCTGACATCTGCACTTCTACGATATTCTTGGGCTATCTCTGGGTGTCATGAATGGCTGTTGCAATCCAAAGCAGACGGAAGGTGTAGATGGGACGAGGTGGGTTGACCAATGATAGACGTCGCGACTGATCGCAGGAGGCGATGTACGATCAGCATACAGGCCCCCCCATAACAACTCGGGCCATCATCTGTTGCCGGGAGGAGGCTCCATGCGCCGAGACCTATGAGCAATGCGAGTCGACCAGGCGACGCCGACACACTGACAACCGAGCGGTTCGCATCCTTCAAGTAGGCCACCGCCTGTGCAGCCCTTCCTCCGGTTCCCTCCCACTTTCACCCCAGTGGCCACCTTTTTTCCTTCGCACATCGCAGGTCGATTGTACAGCTCCTTCTTCACCTTCTAGTCATCCACTTTCTCCATTCCATCTTTCAAAGGAGCTTACAGTCACTTTCGCAAACGCAAATCCAAAGTAACGCACAAACGATTCTTCACGCCCGCCATCCGTCATGAACGCCAAGCTCGCTGCCACCCCCACCATTAACGTCATGGAAGTCGCCGCTGCCGCACGCCCGTCGCTTTCCGTCCGCTGCCCCACTGCGCCGCCAGAGAAAGCCGCCATCACCGAGCTCGCTATGACGATCGCTGAAGAGATTGCCAGTCTGAGTCGCTCCCAGTCCCCCATTGGCATCGATATTCCTCTCAAACACTCCGGCCTTGACCCAAAGACTCTTTCCCGTTTCAACTCCTGGCTCAAGTCCGCACACGACTACGAAGCTAGCCTGAGCAGGCTCTTGGACGACGACACTACCGCAGAAGTTCTTGCTGCCGATATCCTTGGTGCGTTTCCCTATTCTTTGACCCATCCCTGTCCTGCAGTGTTCATGTCGCTTCCTTGTTACGTGTCCATAGCGTCCCCAAGAACGCGGCAGTCCCGGACGCTCCCAAAGCCCACGAAGCAATTGGGCTCTGGGTCGTTCGCCAGCAGGCGCGCCGCCCGCCGCTCCCCCCGCGCTCCGATCTCGGTCGACGTCACGACTGAGCCCGAGGAGGTTCCAATGAACTCCGCTGTCGCCAGGCAGTATGCCGCCGACCTCGGTATGGCGTCCTTCGACTCGTGGGCGGGGGGCAAGAAGTCTGGGTGAGTTTTCGCACCATCACCACACAATTTCCAACGCAATGCCCCCGACACCCGATGTACTGACCACGCATGTGCTCCCCAGCCTCGTGGTCGGCCTGCTTGCCCTCGGGCTCGTGGGCTCGCCCATGTCGCCCAACGCCCACGCGTTCAAGTCGCCCGGGCCCGCGGTGCCCGTCGCGGCGTCGCTCAACCCGGCGGTGCGCCTCCGCCCGATCGCGCCGCTCGAGGACCCGCGCGCGGTGATGTCGGCCCGCACGCCGCTTCTGGCGTCCTTCCTGGACTCGGTCCGCATGCCCGGCGTGGACTTTGTGCAGTCGCCGTGGGTGCCGGACCACCAGTACGCCAGCCTCGACGGCGTGTTCGCGGAGCTAAGCTTCCCCAGGACACCCACGCCGGACAGCATTTAGACCGCCTCGCCCATTTTCTGCTCAAGACATAATGCGCTCCTCTAACTTTGTCCCTGGGTTGTCACTGCTGTAATGCCGTGGCGGAACTGGGGCCGGAGGGGGCTGTACGAGGAGAGTTTGTAGGTTCCGGTGATGAGAGAGATCACCTCGGACTCTCGTGGATATGCGGACCCTTCATTTGCAAGTGACATCATTCCTTCATTCTGTGCTTTCGCTGCTGCCCTTTGCTTCCATTCGTTTTCTTTGGCCCCATGCATCAATTTGCAACGCGCATTCAAGTTTCCTCATGACCACTGACATCGCTGCTGCATCTTGTTGTCCCGTTCATCTTCACGTCTCACCTTTTGCTTCCACATCACATTAGTTGCATTACTTTCGGTCACGGCGTCGTGCATTCAACAGTTTCGTTTTGTCGTCTTGCTTTCGGTTTCGCAGTGCGCGCGCGCCCTTGTACCCATTAGATGATGAGTCGCTAGATACGTTATGTATGCACTTGTTCACGCAGCATAGAGTAGTACTTCCACGACTTCATGACACGCGAATGGATGCAAGGGTTTTCCTGGTTAGGGAACCCACCCTATATTTTTCTGGTGTGCAATCTTCCGATCGCACTTAGGCTGAAAGTGATCGCTATCTCCGAACCAGAACCCAGTGGTGTCGTTTTACTCCTGTGGATGAGCTCTGCATGAGAGCATAAACTGTAGGGAAACTGGCACTGAATCTTACCTGGATGCGAACATAATGGATCGAGCCCAGGATCAACTCGTCTGGCCGGTGACCAAATGGAGGAGAGCACCAAAGGCTGTGCAGCACCTTCCTGTTTTGTATCACAACCATCCAAGTCATCAGCATTTCAAACTGCCAGCGGCCTGTGGCCGCCCAGGATCCATCCGCACTCGCCGTCTCTCGCCTTCGTTCATTGGACGCTGATATTTTATTGACGGCATTTGGTAGATCAAAACAGCGGAAATGCCGATGGCGGTTTGGCGTGTTTATGTACGGGGATGACGGTCCCCGTATGCTAACCCGAGAAAGGCTCGGCTCGGGGACGCGCGGTGTCCAGGTCCACATCGACATCCACCCATCAACACATCAACTGCAACAAAGCCAGTCCCCACCATCCCTTGCGGTCCTTCTGTAAATTTGTTGGCCGTTGGTGCACCGTCCTTACCCGTCCTTCCTGGTCCCTCTCGGTGTTTACGCTCGCTCCTTGGATCTTTATTCGCTTCCTGGAACGTCAATAGACGTCGACATCACCTTGTACATCGCACCGCGATGCCTCAGAGGCCGCTTTCCGACGTCCTCTCCCTAAGCCTCTACGCAACACGACCATCCTCGGGGTACGACCTCCTTCCGTCCACCTCTACAAGCACTAGCCCTCCGCACACGGGTGCGCACGGCATCCGACGACTATGTCATGTCTTACCCTCGCGAAGACGCCTCCGGACTGTCCTCCTTATCCTAGGGCTCATCGTGTCCGGGTGTATAGCGGCCGCGACGTACGTCGTCAACTATCCGCTCCCCCCGCTGTATGCCAGGTTCCACGAGGCGGAGCTGAGGCTACCGCAACACAATCCGTCATTACCCGCGCCTGAGGGGAGGTTCGGGAGATATCTATGGGTTGCGAACCACGCGAGCAGTACGTCTCTTACATTCCCGCCTAATGGTCCTGCGTTATGCGTGACTGACGGGGAACATCGAACAGAGTGCGGCTGGGGCAACGCGATGCAGGAGCTGTTTTTGAACGCGTACTTGGCCTACAGGACAAACAGAGCGTGAGCCTTCATTCGTATTCTTAATATTTGTGGGTATTCGAGAGACTAAAAAGGTTCCGCACACGTTTGGCTTAGATTTGTATTCGACAACTATACCTGGAGCCGCGGAGAATCGGACTATTCCCTGTATAATTTGAAACCCATACCCTCGAGGATACCACTCACCGCACTGATACAAGGCATGTTTACCCGGATTCCGCGTTCACTTCGAGGATATTGATATCTAATGGAACCGGCATCCTAGGACCCCTCGCTGGAGGTCATTTCCCTGCCGGCTCAAAAGTCCCTCGCGCCGTTACCCCGGAGTACTTTTACGAGGTTTGCCAGGACCCCACCGTTATCGGAAGCCACGAAGTCAACGACGCACTGTCCAACCCATCCGCGGAGACGCTCGTCCAAAGATGGATGGACAGGATGGCACCGCACCGATGTGTGGAGATCGCCCAGAATCCCCCAGAGATCTTCGACGAGCAGTGAGTCTCCCCCGCCTCACATCTGGTGAGCCCATAATCACAGGTATGCGTGGTTGGTGCAGCCTGTTCGCCGACGCCCGGAGGCTGCTCGACATCTGGCCCCACTTCTCCCAGTCGCCGATCGTGCAGGGTTTCGGCTGGTCGACGCTGGTCGAGCTCGCGTTCGACAACAACCGCGAGGCCGTCTCGCCCACCTCGCCTTTTGAGCCCACGCTCTCTTCGTACCCCGTCTCTGGCCTCGCGCGCTACACGCCTATCTCCGGACTGCTCGTTCTGCACATCCGGCGAGGCGACTTCAAGGGGCACTGTCGCGACGTCCTCGCGCGCCGCTCGATCAGCTACACAGGCTTCAACTCTTTCCCCACCCTCCCAGACCAGTGGCATCTACCGGACGGCGTCTCAGAACGGGAGAAGGACTCACTCTACGCGCGCCACTGCTTCCCGGACATCGACACGATCGTCGCGCGCGTCGAGGAGATCCGCGGAACGGAAGCGGGCAGCGGCCTGACAAACGTCTACATCATGACCAACGGCGCGCCCGCGTGGGTCTCGAAGCTCAAGGGCGCCCTGCGCGCGAGGCACGGCGGGTGGGGCCACATCGGGAGCAGCAGGGACCTCACGCTCACCCCCGAGCAGAAGCACGTCGCGCAGGCGGTCGACATGCTCGTCGCGCAGAGGGCGGAGGTGTTCGTCGGGAACGGGGTGAGCCGCGCGCGCGACGGGATCTCTCTCCTGGCAGAAAGCTGACGAAGTTGGTTGTGACGTTATGACGCGTGCAGTTTTCTACGCTCAGCGGGATGGTGGTGATGCTTCGGATGGCGAACGGGGTGCCGCCAGAGGCGAGCAGGCATTGGTGATGCTGCATCGCATGGCACATGCGAGGGTTGTGCCGGCCGACGTCCGATCCTCGCTGAGACACGACGTCAGAAGGCGCTGCGTCTCAGGCTGGTAAGGTGTCGCTCGGATCGGAACAGAGCGGTCCTATATAGTGCTGTAAAGCCTGTAATCAGATCCATCGGAGGCCTCTTCGCCAACGAACGCAGAGGTGACAATGGTGCGCAGCTCCCCGGAATCGCGTGCGCATGACGAGCATTCGATGAGCAGGGGAAGGGAAGTTGGTGAAGGACACAGTCGTGCGTCGCATGCGCAGCCGCGAGGCGGGATGAGGCGGGATGGCGGCTGTCAACGGGATTTCCACGCCTCTAATTACGCGCGACGTGCGAATTTCGGAGGTTCCTGCAACTTGACCTCGTCACCGTGCCATCACTTCGACGTTAGCGAGTCGCTCCGCACTTATCTTTGGCTCTTTGAGTACCGTCGAAAGCCAGTGGTCAGTATGTATTGTGAATGCGATGCCAGTTTAGTACTCAGATCTACTTTTGAATCACAGACTGGAAGAAGGCGACCCCAATTCGACGCACTGTGCCACAGGAAAACGGTAACGTTTCCCATGTCCTGTTGGTATTCTAATGTACTCCGGCGTTGTTATCATTTTGACGTCGAAAATCCTCGCAGGTGGCCCCTTGGAAGAAGGAACCATCGTCACCGGCTTACACGTCTCGTGATTCTATACCCACGTCGACTGAATCACACGTCCTACGCAAGCGGATATCTCAAGAGCTGGCAGAACTGGACACGCGAGAAGAAAAGAATTTTCGGTAAACGAGTGGAGCTGAAGCGGCCCTAGAACATGCACGTCAACCAGCTGCCTAACGAGCTCCTGGTTCAAATTTTCACCGACGTCGAAAGGGATGCGGCTTCGAGTGCCTGGCTTCAAGAGCGAAGGCTGGAGGCTCAGATCGAGCCGTACCGATTGCGCTGGCAGCGTCTCATGCTAGTATGCCGCCACTGGCGGGATGTGTTAGTCTCGACCCCCGCGTTCTGGCGGGATGTCCACCTAAGGCCCCGCGATGACTGGATGAAGCTCTGCCTCGCTCGTTCTGCCCCAGCTTCCATCGACGTCTACGCACTCCCAGGGATTCCACCCCACATTCAACCCCACATTCATCTCGCCACCATTTATCCTCACGTCCATCGCTTTCGGCGTTTCCACTTCGAAGCGGTGTATGGTCCACATTTACGTGCTTCCCTGTCGCCCCTCTTCGGCAATGGCATGCCCGTCCTGGAAGACCTAGCCTTCACCGCTTATAGGACGATTCACGAATCAGAGGATGACATCGACATCCAGCTTACCTCACAACAATTCCCCCGCCTCCGAGATCTGGGACTATCTCGGATAGTGGCGCCTCGAGACCCGACATTGTACGCCCACCTGCGGGAGCTGGCGCTAGACGGATGCTCCCACAATCTCTCCTTTGACTGCTTCCTGGACGTACTCGCAGCGAGTGTGCAGCTGGAACAGTTGCATCTTAGCGCGGCACTCCATCGATTCTCGGGCCCTGACGATTGGATATCGGGTGGGCCCGTCCCACGCAGGCCGCCGATATCCTTGCCACGCCTCCACACCCTCGAGCTGGATGAACACGGCCTCGTCCGCACGTCCCGGTTCCTAGCCCACCTGCACCTGCATCGTTGCGTGGCGATCGTAATAAGCTCGAACTTCCAGGAGAGAGATTACGTCGACAATTCCCCCGACACCGTGAACACGGTCGGCGCCATGCTGCCGCCCAACCACTCTGCCACGCTCCCCGTCCTGGCTGCCGCCACGCAGGTCCGCGTAACGGTCTGGGACGACGTGTACAACATTGTCAGCGGCTCCATGGACGTCTGCGTGTCTCCGAGGGAATTCGCGGACCTTGCATTGTCTATGAATAACTCCCCTAGTTGGGATCCGTTCATGGCGCAGGGGCTGGACGACCTCGTCGACGCGTTTGGGCGGTCTCCTCTGACCCATCTGTCTGTCACAGGACACCACGGCTACGGTACGGCCGCCGCCTGGGCGAGGGTCTTCCGCGCGTTCCCCCTCCTCGAGTGGTTGGATATCGTCGGGGAGGCTGACGTTTCCAAGGTCTTCCTCGGGCTTCACGCCGCGTCCGCGGATTCCCCCGATCCTTGCGTTGCCTGTCCGAACCTGAAGAAGGTGAAGGTGGAAGGAGAGGGCACGGTGGCGGCGTACGAGGCGATGCGCGACTGCTTCCGATATCGTGGCGAGCGGGGAGTCATCCTGGAGTTCCTCAGCTTGGCTTTCTTACAGGATGCCGTGGACTTGACTCCGGATGTGCGGCGCGCACTCACCGGCGACTTCGGCGACGGCGTGGGCTGCCTTGATGCACTGCCCAGCGATTCTGAGAATGACACGGAGGAAGAGGAGAGCGAGGACGAGATGGATGAGGACGAGGACGGGGACGGGATGGCATGAGGCCGCCGCATGGGGTGCCTGGAATGTAGAAGGTTGGAGAAGTTCCGAGCTTGTGTACCTTCTATCCTAATTTCCGTTGCATTTGTTCAGAAAGACTGTGTGGATCCTTGGCTCAGTCATATCCTACATGGTCTTCTGCCTGAAGTGAATGACAAAGTGGTGGTCGCCGCCGGTCCACAGCACACAAGGTGTCAGCCGCAGCATGCGGCCGCAATCTAGTATTTAAACACCGGTCGTAATCTCGCTCATGTTAGAGAAGCCACCTGCCTTTGACAAGGCAGCTGCACGCGCTTCCCGATCGACTGGTTCGAGTCTATTATGATGGAAGTAAGTTGGTGTCAATCGTGACAGTCGAAGCTGGCGAGGCTGACACACAACTTCCCATTCGACGTTGACTTGAAGAACCGAAGCGGCTGTCTCAAGTACTCTGACATCGCGGTATATAACCCCGGCGAGGTTTCGACTCCAGGACAAACCCACCGTCCACTTTCTGAGTACCCCAGGAATGACAATCCCGAACGTCGACTCGGTCCCAGCGACTCTCGTCTACTTCTCGCCCCCTCTGGACGGCTCCGAGCCGTACACCCACGCCAACGCCGACCCCGCTACCGGGAAACATGCGAAGAACTGGGAGGCGGACCCGCACCAGTTCGGGATCGAGAACATCCGCGGCAAGGAGCACACCGTCTCCATCGACACCTCCGGATTCCAGTTCTTCCGGCGCGCGGTTCCGCACACTACATTTGAGAGCGACGAGGTCGTGAGGGAGGAGTACTACCCCCAGTCCATCGATCTCGTGAAGGAGATTACCGGTGCTTCGAGGGCGGTGATATTCGGCCATAGTACGCCTTTCACATTATATAGCACCCCAACAGCAGACAGTCGTTGACACACAGCCCACAGCCATCCGCCGCCGTCGTCCCGGCGAAATCGAGGACACCCCACACCGGCGTCAGCCAGTTCCGCTGGTGCACTGCGACCACACTGGGGGGTCCGCCATCGCCTGCGTCCACCGGCATCTGCCCGCCGAGGACGTCCCCCAGCTCCTCGCGAAGCGATTCCAGATCATCAACCTCTGGCGGCCTATCAAGCACGCCGCCCACGACTGGCCGCTCGCGCTTTGCGACTTCCGCACCGTCGACCGCTCAGCGGACCTCGTGCCCACCGCGGTCAAGTACCCCGGCCGCAACGACCAGACGTTTGGCAGCGTGAAGTTCAACCCCGCGCACAAGTGGACGTACCAGCGCGGTATGGAGCCCGATGAGTTCGTGCTCATCAAGTGGTACGTTCACCTTTGCGACCGCGTGCTGCAATGCCGATCATCGTCTCTTCTCTCTCGCACAGCTACGATTCGCAAGACGACGGCAAGACTGCTGTGTTCGCGCCGCATACTGCGTTCGAGGATCCTTCAACGCCCGGGGATGCGCCTTTGCGCGAGTCGATCGAGCTCCGTCTCCTCGTCTTCTATGAGTAGACGTGGATTTCTGGGGGCCGCTGTTGTAAATCCCTTCACGGTGTTCTGTACTTGTAGATGAGCGTTGGACTTACATGTCTCGTTACCCCCATTTTACATTCATAGGATCATTTAATCAAACACTACAAGTCGCACTTGTCATCGGTCACTGTTCGCGTTGTGTGCAAAGTTGGGGCGAGCGATTTGAACGAGCCGGCGAAGCTCTACGGGATCACCCTTTAGTAAGTCTCGCTGGATGGGCGCTTTTGCCTGAGTACTAAACTTGTCACCGACCGTCAGGCCTCAGGCTTCATGCATCGTCCAGCGGTACACATTAGTCTTCGTTGCTGACTTTTATACAGAGAGATGACATTCGATCTTTTCTGATATCTCCGATTCTTACACACTATGGATCCCCGGTCTCGGACTCCGAACTCGGAGACAATTCGAGTCTGTCAGGTGCCTTTACTACTTTTGTCCCGCCCGCTGTAAAGAAGGCGGTGGGAAAGGCAGTATTTAAAGGTGATTGCGAATGCTTGCGTGCTTCGATGGGAATCTCGCTGACGAACCCCTTCGGTAGTCGTTTTCTCTTCAGGTATAAGAACCCTCTCATGGAACATAGGCCATCCGCATTTACCCTTGACACGGAGACGACCTCATTATCAAGAAACTAAGTCGGGACTTCATCGCCCACGTTTCTAGCACGCTACTCCGCTCCAAGCACGTATCCAGAGTCTCCCATCTAGCACGATGGCTATCTCGACTGTCGAAACCGTGACGGCCTCTTTTTTCTACTTCTCTCCTCCGCTAGACGGGTCGAAGCCGTACTTCACCATCAACGCCGATCCAGCCACCGGCGAGCGCCGGACGAACGCGGAAATCGTTCCTCATGATCTCGAGGTCGAGAACATCCGCGGGAAGGAGCACACTGTTTCCCTGGACACCACCGGGTTTCAGTTCTTCAGGCGCGCGGTTCCGCACACGACATTCGAGAATGACGAAGTGATCGAGAAGGAATACTACCCCCAATCCATCGACCTCGTCAAGGAGCTGACGGGTGCATCGAGGATTGTAGTCTTCGACCACAGTGCGTATCTCTTCTTCTCTATAAAGACAGGTGGCTTGAAGGATACGATTTAGCGATCCGTCGCCGCCGTCCTGGAGAGATCGAGGATACGCCTCAGAAGCGTCAGCCCGTGCCACGTGTGCACATTGACCAAACGAAGGCTTCCGCCATTGCTCGCGTCCATCGTCATCTACCCACAGAGGATGCGCCAAAGCTCCTCGAGAAACGATTTCAAATCATCAACCTCTGGCGTCCCATCAAGCACGCCGCGTATGACTGGCCCCTCGCGCTTTGCGACTACCGCACCGTCGACGCTTCGACCGATCTCGTTCCTACCACACTCAAGTACCCCGACCGCGACGGCGAGACGTTCAGCGTCAAGTTCAACGCCGCCAACAAGTGGAGCTACCTTCGGGGCATGGAACCTGACGACTTCGTCCTCATCAAATGGTTCGTTCGCGTCTACGGATATGATCCGCTGCGCCGCTGCTCATAATCGTCTTCTTTACTTAATAGTTTCGATTCGCAAGACGACGGCAAGACAGCCGTTTTCACGCCGCACACCGCGTTCGAGGACCCCTCCACGCCCGAGTCTGCGCCGTTGCGCGAGTCGATCGAGCTCCGCCTCCTTGTCTTCTACGATTAAATGCCCGTCCGCGCAAGACGCATACCGTAGTCGGATATCATCCCCTCTGTACGCTGTAAATTTGGAAGAAGGCCATACATGTGTGTTGCATTACACCTGTACGTTCCACACGCTCTTCAGCAAATTTCCAAGCACCCGCCACGGGTCTCCTTTCGACGCTGCGCTGATCCATGACTGAGGCGCACCTTGTCCTTCTCCCGCCCAGCGTGGAACTCTGATCTCGTTCGACAAGACATCACCAACGTAAATTGTTGAGGCGCGACGGGTCTGGACCTATGCACACATCACGAGCCAGGGCGCCGGCAAGGTGTCGTTGCCCAAATACGGCAAGCAAGAACGGTCGACCCGACGGTGACTTCGCGCCTTCGGCCGGAACACATACCATCCGATTACGTGCTCCCCAGCGCGAGCGCAACGCACGGTCTTGGCAAAAGCTCCTTCGCTCCTCCGCGCCCGCTATGCCTGGGCGAGCAATGAGCATTCAAAGGGGTGAGGCTTTCACGAGAGCTGCCACATTCGTGCGGGCCCTTCCAACACCCAGTGAGACGAACAGTCGACTCCCAGTTACTCCTCATGGATCCGGAGCTGATCAAAGTCCACGACATTGAAGCGGAAGGCCAGAGGTACGAGCTCAACGACTTGAAGCACGAGGTTTCTACAGGCCCGTCTTCGCCGACCAACGGGTCCCATGCGCAACTTACGGTACTCGAGCACTCCGAGCCCCAGCAGGGGACGACCATCCAGGAGCTCGCGCCCGTCGACCGTGGCGTCGGCGCGTGGACGTTCTGCGCGTCCGCGTTTGTGGCCGAGATGTTCATCTGGGGCTTCCTGTTCAGGTACGTCATCCCCTGCTCTCTGAAATCTTCCGCTGGCAAGTTCAGAGTGCTGACGATCTTTGTTCCGACAGCTACGGTATCTTTCAAGGTCGGAAAGAAAAACCTGCCGTGGCCTCGTCGTTCTAATATTTTCAGTCTCTCAGATTACTACACGACGCACCCACCCTTCAACACCTCATCCCAAGTCTCCGTCGCGACGGTGGGCACGGTAGGGCTGGGGATCCAGTACGGAGAGGTGAGCTCTCTGTTCGCACCCATTTATTTCTGTCGGCTACTCACCGAAGTTCCAGGTGCTCTTCCTCTCCATTATGTTCCGACGGTACCCGGAACACATGAAAACGGCGATGTGGTGCGCGCTCGCACTATACTTCGCGTGCCTCTTTGGTTCCAGCTTCGCAACGCAGGTTTGGCTTATTCGCTCGTCCCTTAACGAAACGTGGAACCCATTCGCCAACAATTCGTTTTATTCAGGTGTGGCAGCTGATCCTCCTGCAGGGAGTCGGCTTGGGCTTCAGTGGGGGTATCATGTACCTCCCCACCATGATCCTGCTTCCCCAGTGGTTCTCTGAGCGCCGCGGGCTAGCTGGCGGCATCATCTTCGCCGGGACCGGTGTCGGTGGTAAGTTGTGACTTCTAGAATCTCGTTCCTGAAGTCCTTGCCCTCACCCTCAAGTCGAAAACGTGCCGGATTCTGACCGAACATCTGTCCCTTCAGGCTTCGTTTTCCCCTTGATGCTGAACGCGCTCCTGAACAGAGTCGGCATGCGCTGGACGCTCCGCATATGGGCCATTATGACATGCGCGGCCACAGGGGTCGCGTTCCTCGGCATTCGTCCCCGCATCCCAGTTATGAAGCGCCGTCCGGGGCAAGAACGCCCGCGGTTCATCGTGCCGCAGATGCGATACTTCAAGAGTCCGTTGTTTCTGAGCTTCGTACGTCGACGTGCCTGCTTCATTAACACACGATGAACCCCGGCTAACATCATGATGCTTGGACAGTCACTCACCTGCCTCATCCAAGGCCTCTCGTACTTCCCCGTCTCGCTCTACATCGCGTCCTTCACCCAGAAGCTCTCCACGCCGCTCACCGCCACCGTTGTCCTCTCCCTCTTCAACTCCGCGGGCGTCGTCGGCCAGGTCATCCTTGGCTACCTCACCGACCGCTACGCGTACCCCTGGGTCATGTTCTTCAGCTCGCTCGGCAGCGCGCTCGCCGCGTTCCTCCTCTGGGGCTTCGCACAGGGCCCCGCACTCATCTACCCGTTCGCGGTCATCTTTGGCGCCCTCGTAAGTCCACCTTCCTGTTGTGTTGTGACCAGAGTTAGCGTATTCACCTGCGTTCGACGTCCGCACACCAGAGCGGCGGCTTCTCCGCCGTCTGGCCCAATGCCGCCGTCGACTGCGCAGGCCGCAAGCCAGAGAACGCTGATATCACCTATGCCGGCACCGCCGCATTCAAGGGCGTCTCTGCCGTTATAGGCCCCATCCTCTCCGGCGTCCTCCTCGAGGCTGGCAAGGCGTCCGCACCCCTCGGCGGCCACTACGGACTTTCGGGATACGGCGCCGTCGAGATCTTCGTCGGGTCGTGCGCGCTCGCGACCGGGCTCGGGAGCATCGTGGTCGCCGCGGATCGCACCTTGATATTGATTTTCTCCCTGAGTGGAAACCGCGGCGCGTTGTGGGCAAGGACATTTACGAGCCACCTTTGAGGAAGACAGGCTGGACTCAAATCCGGCACACCGAAGTTCTGAAACAGATATATAATTTAGAATAGAAACGTGCGGGCGTCGTGAGCATAGAAAATTATTAGTGTGAAGGCGGTTGTGAGCGACAGATGAACGGGAAGAGGGTATGCCGCACACTGTGTACTTACTTGGGTCTTGAAAAAGCCTTCAACAGACTCATAAAGTCCGACCACGCTCTCAGTCCGGGGGGCGCAAGGCACGCTGAGACCAAACAGCTGTAACGGCTGTGTGGTCTACTGCCTCCCTCCACGCAGGCCTGCTGTGCGCACATGAGGCCCTCCCATAGCATCTAGCTGCGTCGCAATGACAGAGAAGTTTCATCAGGATCTGGGGAGCAGGAAGGAAGACGAGACGCACATGCTTCAGTACGCCCAAAATGATGTCATCAACAATGCATTATGAAGCACTTGATGGGAGACCATCTTCTCTTGTGCACTACTGTCGTGTGCGGCACCGCGCCGTCGAGATCTTCGTCGGGTCGTGCGCGCTCCCGGCCATGCTCGGGAGCATCGTGTTCGCCGCTGTGCGACCACGGATTGCATCTTGAATTCGCGGTTGAAGCCACGGTGTACTTGTTGCACACCCGTACATCGAGCCGCAGTACGAGGTACAGGCGCAGTAGGATGGTTGGACTGAGGTTGAGGTCCGATCGGCGTGAATATACATATATACTAGGAAACTCGAAAGCAATCATGCATGACTAGGTCATCATAAGATATCGGGCGTGGGGGTTCGCAAACATACAGAACAACGAAGTGGAGAGCGAGGTAGCGTGATCAAGAAGGCTTTTTGAATAAATACGATCGTAGGGATACAAGTTCAATCGTAAACAAACGTAATGATGTGTGCATGGGCGTTAGGACTGGAATGATGTACGTAGAACAAAGCATCTGATTTCACGGCGAACCAAATAACAGAGAATCGTGTTCAAATCCACTGTAAGAAGAACAGAAAAACCACATTCACCGAATGCCGTCCTCGACGTTGGTCGAAAACCTTCCCGAACCATACCCCGACGCCCGGTTCTCCCCATCCGTATACGCAGAGATGTAGTCAAACTCCTCCTCCCCGCTCGCGGACACCGGCCGCGACCCCCCAGCGGTAGGTTGGGAAACCGCGCGCAACCCCGGGTTCGGGCCCATGCCGGGCCCCAGCGAGGGCCCACCGGGGTACGGCGAGCTCGGCAAAGGCCGCTTCTTCACGTTCAGTGGGGTGACGTCCGCTGGGCCAAGGTTAACGTTGTCGCTGCTAAAGGTGCGAGGCGGGCCCTGCGGCCGCCTGAACGCGGCCGCCGAGATCTTGCGCGCCGCCGCCGCCGCCGTTTGCGCCGAGAACGAGCCGTTCGAGTCAGCCGTCCCGGGTATGTTGTACATCGCGTTTGCACTGGCAGAAGGGGTGGCGATTGGCGTCCGGTACGGCGTCTCGTTCGTCGAGCCCTGCTCGGTGGGGGCCATGGCCTGCTCCGGATCGCTGCCCGCGGGTGAAGCAGGCGCCGGCAAGGGCGGTAGACCGTCCTGCGACACCTTCCTGCCTACGCTGCTCACGGGCGAGCTGAGGGTCCGGTCTCGCTCGCGGACGTAGAGGTTGTCTAGCCTGGGACCCGTCGGCTGCGAACTCGACGCTGATGACATGCTCGGGGATGAGAGTGGGGAGGGATCGCGTCTCTGCCTGTTGAAGGGCGAAGGCGAAGCTCCGTACGGACGGGCTGTGATTGGAGAAGGAGGTGACCTGTCTTGCACCGGAGATGACGTCGTAGGGCTTATCATTAGCGCGTCAAGCTCGCGGGAGACTTCGCGAGCGGCCGCCGCATTCAGAGCGTTCTCGTCCGTAAGTACTTCTGTCGCGGGTGGGGTGAGCACACCAGATTGCTGAGGGATAGAAGGAATGGAGGGCATAGCAGGCTCCTGCAGCGCCGGACCAGGGGGAAGTGGAGACGCAGGAGGCGAAGGAATCGTCGGAATTTCTGGGCCAGTAGTTTTATGAGCACAACATCGCATAGACTGCTACGAACCACCTCACCTTCACCCAAGGTCCGCCCATCCTGGTACCCATTCGAGCCTTCATCCATAGCAGGAACAGGCACCCTAGCGAACCTCTGGCTGGGCGACGCCTCCTGCCGCAGTGGCTGTTGCTGCTGTTGCTCCTCCTCGTGGCGCCGCCTCTCGAGCTCGGCATCCACGTCGCTGACGCCCCCAAACCTCACGCGCCTGTCGCCAGGATTAGAGAGGGACTCAGCCGACTCATTCCCCCGTCCGGAAGACATGTATGCCAGCCCCTCATCCGCATCGTATGCCGACTGCGGGCGCAACCCACCTTGTGCATTCCCATTCCCATACCCGTGCCCGTCCCCACTCTGCGAAGACATTGCCGTAGGCGGCGAACTCGGCGCCGCGCCGGCGGGTAGACCCTGCCCGTCCGAGGGCGTGTACATGGGCGGGGGCGGCGAGTACCGCTGAGGGGCGAAGTCACCACCCTTAGCGCTCCGCGGCGCCTGGGGCGCCTGGAACGTGCTCGGGCCAGGAGGGCTGCCCGGGGGGACTTCCGCTGAGAACCTGTTCAACGCTTGAGTGACGCTCGAGGAGAACGACTCGTCGTTGCGATCAAGCTCTATGGACGGTGCGCGGTCGCCGTCCCGGATGGGTGGAGGGGGGTTAACGTACGGGTTCGTGAACGACAACTGCGAGGGCTGCGGACGAGGGCCGGCAGCCTTGACGGGGAACGTTGCGAATCGGCCGCCGCGAGGGCTTGAGGGGGCAACCATGTCTCGCTCGGCGGCGCCGATCGTGCTCGGCTGGTTCGAAATGGGAGGCGATGAGTAGGTTCCGAACTCGTTGACGGAAGGATAGGTGAGCAAGGGTGAGTTGAATGACGAATCCTGCGTAGCAAACTGCCCAATGGAGAAGCCTGTCTCTTCCACCTGAGGGAGTCCGACGTAACTCGCAGGGCCGGGGGAAGGGACATAGCCTAGCTGAGAGCCGGGTTGCACATAAGGGTTGCTGCTTGCAGACACTACGGACATCCTGCGTTGCTGGGGCATGGGGAGCGACTCGGGACCAAGTGGTCGTCGATAGATAGAGCTGGGATCGGGGTCGGGCAAGTATGTCACCTCCGACACTGACCGAGCAGCCTCTCCGACGAGGAGCTCGGTGCGTGCATGGCCGGTGTAGTATGTCCGGGGCAGACCCGGTTGTGTTGGCTCGAGGGGTATTTCCTACACAGAACGTGAATGTATGCGCAACATTCGCGGCATGATTGACCTACTGCGATGACTTGCTTCCCGAGCTCGCCGATGATCTGTGAATCCGCGTTTGGACCTTCAGCTACACACGACGATCAGGGGCAAAAGAGACGCACCGAGCCCTTCTCGCAACATTCCAGCAAGCCGCCAAACTTCCTGCCCATCCAGGACCGGACCGTGGCGCGCTTGAAGTCGCCCAAGCCCGCCTCCTCGTCCATGATGTCCGTGTCCATCTGCCGGATCTCTTCGCGGAGCCGGTTGAGGTTTTCGGTCTGCTGCTGGAGATTCTTGTGGTCGGGGTTCATCTTGCTCAGCTTGCGCTCCGCTGCCTCTGAGTCGGAGAAGACGGATCTCCGACGTCGCTTGAGCTCGTCGAGGTTCTCCTCCCGGGTCCGGATGGACTTCATCTGCTCACGAATAGTGACCTCATGGCTCGCGAGCGCCGACAGGGCGGAGGAGAATTGGAGGAAGAGCGCATTGGACGCGGTCAAGGTGTCCTGATCGGATGGCAGGTTGGTAGATAGTCATGTATGCATCGAATGCAGGCTTACCCCAAGGTCATCTCCCTCCCCCTGGCCCCATAACCTCAATGCCTCCGCAGCCCGAGCAAAGTCCGCGCTGAGCCGCTGCAATCTAATCGAGGCACCATAAGAATGCTGTCGGTTAACCCGCCCGCCGGGGGAACCGAATTTGACACGGCGAATGAGCGTATGACGTACGAATTGAGAACCGCCTTCTCTGCGGTGATGAGGTCCTGCAGTGGCCGCAGGTCCCGCTTGCCCGCCAACGCCAGTGCGGGGACGGTCGTGTTGTGCGCAATCTTCCGGGCGGCGTTTTTGAACATTTTGGACGAGGTGTTCGCGTGATGTGCGCCGCTGGCCGTTTCACGTCGCGGGTGTCGTGGTGGTGAGTGTCGGTGGGACGTTCAAGCTGTCAAACGGGCATGAAATGGCGAGATAAAGGATGCTGCGCAGGGTTAATGCGGAAAGGAGATCCAGAGGCAGCGCAAGACAGGCACGGCGGAAGTCACAGCGCCACCACAGCACCCGATCCCGGCTCCGGCCGCTGACACTGAGATCACTCTCTGCAGTCCTCTGCAGTTGGCAGGCACTGCAATGCGACTGTGCAGTCCTCCAGAGCAACTCATCCAATTCAACCCCAAGCATATGAGTCTTCGTACAGAAAATCTGTGGAATACTGCAGGGCAACCCAGGCACCTGGATGGGAGTGACTCTATTCTTAGGGGGGGCTAGAATGAACGGATGCAACGAGACACACGCTGCCAGGCCGTGCCAAAATAGCGTATCATGAGGGCTATCAGTACATATATAAAAAAGCTCTACACTAAAGTACACAATGAAAGCATTAAACAGCGATGGGTATAGTGATACACCTGAGCGAGACATAGCATGAGCACAGCGGTCGGGTGTACGGTACAAGATGGACAGTACGCACATTCGGGTCAGAGCACAACACAAATACATGACACAACATCAACGACATGCGATCACGCCTTCGACAGCTTTCCGAGCCCGAGCCAAATGCCATACGCCAGCATAAGTATCCGAAACCGAAGAGAAAACAGCTCCCGAGCGGGAACAAGTTCCAAGTGTGCACCAAACCAGACAAGGAGCCAGCCCTTGCCTGCGCGCGGCGTGTGCGAGACGAAATGCGGCCCACGAAAGAAAGAGCGTGGTGCTCACCACAGATGCCCACCCCAAGCGGTGCCGATCTGGTCGAACGGCACGTCGCCCTTGATGAATCGGCGCGACTTGCCGCGCCCGCCCATGCCCGCGCTCGCGGACACCCCGACGACGGTGAAGCCCTCCCTCTCCTTCTCCTTCGCATTCTCCGCAATGCTCTCCAGCCGCCGCGCACCCTTGGACGGCTTATCCTTCGGGCGACGGTCGCGACCCGCCGTGGGCTCCTTCGCCTTCTTCGCGGGCTCAACGAGCAGCGGCCTGGGCAGCTCCTCCGGGCCGGGGGGAGACACAGGCCTCTCCGCGTCGACCAGGAGCCACTCCCGGCTCATCGTCGACGTGGGCGTCCGAACGAGCGGCGAGTCCTCGTCAGACTCGGAGTCGAATTCGTCGGGAGAAGAGGGGAAGACGAGGTCATGCGGGACACCGTCGCCGAGCATCTTCCGCACCCTGCGCATCTTCTCACGGCGCATCGCCGCGTCGGAGGGGATATAGAACGTCGGCGGTTCGACGGAGACGGAGACGGAGAGGTCGTCAAAAGGGGGAGACCCGGGGATGGTGGCAAGGTTAGGCTTTTGCGACGGGGTTGGGGGCACGGAGAGTTGCAGGAGAGGCGGGCGCTGGACGGAGTAGGGTGTGCGCCATGCGAGCTCGTCGGCCTTCACACGGACGCTAGACGTCGACCTGCGCGAAGCGGTCGAGGCGATGGAGTCTGGGCTCTTCGCGTTGGCGCGCAGCGCTTCCATGTCGACCTTGGGTGAGGACTTTTTGCGGGAATGACCCCGGAACGGGTTCTTGCTCAGCACAGTGGGCGTCTTGGGAGGGGAGGGCAGCTCCGTGTGCGGCACTGGACGTAAAGCCAGTCAATGACCGTAACTCGGACACCTACGAAGGACGTAAAGGCGTGAAGACGTACCGACGTATGAAAGGTCGAGAACGTGGGGCGTGCTCCCGAGCACCTGGCCGAGCTTGTTGTTGGTGCGGATGAGCTTCGCTCGCTGTTCGCTCGAGAGCTCGTTCCGGGTGGGCGGCGGGGGAGGGAAGCGGATGACAGTAGGGCTAGACATCGTCTCGTACGTCTAAGTAGAAGTCGCAAGAACCGAGGAGGCGGGAGGACCGAAGTCGAGATCCGGGGAGGGTATCGAAGAAATGACAGAGGGTGCAGAGGGCAGCACCAAGCAGAGATAATACAGTTAGCGTGTCTAGCTAGAAGACCGCTGGGGTCGTCAGCTGCAAGCGACGATGGTCGGCAGTGGAGTGAGCGTCGGACGTCGAGCGACGGTGATACACGAACGGAGGGACCTAGTAGATATACGAAGGCGGCATGTGCCGCGAAGCAGGTCGAGACAAAAAGCAAGAGGCGCGGCGTAATACACGTTCCGCGCGTATACAAAAGGCGCGAGATCTGGCTAGAGACGGACCGAATCAGTTGACTGGACGCACGGCGCATCTCATGGGAACCGTGGACACACCATAACAATAGAACGAAGCGCCAATCTCTGTTATAGTCGATAGTAGGCGTGTAAAGGCCACCGCATGTTGGGAGTTATGTAAGTTGTTCTGGATGGCTAGAAGCTTGCTTGACAATTGACTGGGTCATAGAGAGCGGCGAGAGAGCGGAGATGGAGGACAACAGTCGCTCGTACTGCATTGTCTTTGGCGGCGGCTTCGAGGAGTCAATGTTCTTCGACCCAAAATATGCCGTAAACCCTAGAGGAGAGAGAAGAGGTCCACAGAGCTCAAGAAAGAGGCCAAGATTCGTCGACACACGCAGATGAACGTTGGTGTGTACTTGGGTTGAGCGTCAAATGTCGTCCGAACAATGCCGACGCCACCGCCGGTGCGGCCATAAGTACACATGCATCATCCCGATAGGTCTGTAGAGCAAACCCTCCACACATGCATCCTCACATCTGGCCCATATACATAAGCAGGTGCCCTTGAGCGATACAGCGTCAACTGCGCCGCTGCGACGCTCGGACTGAGAGCGGCTGCACCATGGCAACGTGCCGCTCCAAGTCAATCCGATTTCCCAGAGTTCATCTCGTTGAATGCTCGGAGTTTGGGTGCGTCACCTCACCTCATGGCTTCTACCTGACCGAACCAGACTCCAGGGTCCATGACGTCGATCTTCAACTATTGGATGGGTCTTTACGCGCCCTCACCAGGACACCGTTCCAGCCCAGTACTATACGGATGTGCGACTCCCTCCGCTCCGTGTAGCATGATGCACCTGCCCCGATCGCATGCACATACTTACATGAAATTAGATTCCGTCTTCTGAAGAGAATAGGCTTGCTACTGAAGCCCCGTACGACAAAATAGTAGCATCCAACGCGCAAATCTTCACTGCCAGTACCATGTCGCCGACACTGACCGTCGGCGTAATCAAAACCCTTATGTGCCACCACCAAATCGCTGGCTTAGCTACCACCGTTTGGGAAATATCGGTGTATCCGTCCGCTCGATGTCCCTGGCAAGTCGATGTACATGAGTCAGCCCTCGTCCTCTGAGACGCAAGGCTTACCCGATGTCTTGCTAGTCTAGGCCCCTAGCCCGGCCTTCGTCTCCTTAGCCGCGAACTCAATTGCACCCTTCACAGTACTTTCCACAGTGCTCTGGGGCTGGAGGATATCACTTGACTTCCTGCACGCACGCGACATTGATATTGGGTGTGCACATCACCCTCCATCACCCCATCGATATCCTGCTCAGCACGGCCCGCCATCAGCCTCTTCCGTTTCAGCGTGGCTAACATGATCCCAGGATGCAATAGCCTTAACTGTCGACGGGGAGGAGTTCCTGTTCTGGTCATGCAGAATCAACGCTGCGTCGGCTCTGTTTCGTTTAACTCGTTATGATATTTGCCTCAAGTGCTGCACATGCACCAGCTTCATCCTCAGACGTCACAGTGCGTACCACTCGCTAAACATCAGAATATATACGTGGGCTGGGTGTCCCTCACTTCTCCCTGTGGCGGAGCGGTCACAAATACGATTCATGCCATGCATTTTCAAGAAAGCAGTGGACTTCCCGGATAAATGGGATCGGTCCGTAATGGGCCAATATTCTATGGTAGGTGTGGTTAACCGTTAACCCGAATGAGATGCAAAGCAGTCGTCCAACGCTGACAACACGAACCAGTATTATCTGCTCTCCGCGCAACACGCCGCGCTGACAGATGACCCGAAGTAGCCGTTCATGAAGTCCGGTCGCGCAAGCACTCTCCCCACACTTGAAGCTAGCTCGTTGGCATGCGACGGGCACGTAACACCCTCGGCGCCGACTCGCAGTCTACCGCCGACTTCATAGCCTTGTCGGTCGCCGATCACGAGCCCGACTCAACGACGTTGACGACTCCTCTACGGTCGCTCAGCTTAACGAAAGGATCACTGGTGAGGGATATCGCCGTAGGCAGACGTACGTGTGGGCCGCCTGACAGTGGACAGCTCCGCCTCCAACCGCACAGACTACTCAACCCTTCCATGGCAATAATTTCATGCATGCTCCCGCGGCGATAGCATTATGACGTTCCCTCGACTTCACTGACGAGTAAGATTGATATTTAAAATCAACATGGGAGGTGGGCATACTATAAAGTCCAGTAGTATGCATGTGGCTTTGTATCGTGTAATGGGGTAAGCGATGGCGAAGACGACAAGCGGTTGTTCGTTATATTTATACATCGATTCGCCCATCGAAAACGTAAGCTGGACTCCGGTATGGGCATAAAATCCCCACCACCTAGGATTAATGTGTCGGTCGTGCAACCTCCTTCAGTCCCAACGCCGCCCCGTCGGACATACAACGGACAGCAGCGCAAGATGGGCGGTACCAAACACCAACGTCGTTTGCAGACCGTCAAATAAGGTATCCACGATCGCTAGAGCAAGCGCGGCGGACGCGACGAGTGGCCGGGGTTCGCTGTCGGGACACATGCGGAAGAGCGTGTACACCTACGACGATAAAATTGGTTGAGCGACGGAATAATTAGATAGACGACGCAGGACCGGCCAACGTGGCTTAATCACCACTCACCTTAGCCGCCAATAAGGTCGACTTGAACGTCCGCAGCCACACTCTTCTTGGCAGATACGCTGGTATCCGTTCCCGTCCCCGGTGAAACGCTTCTAACCAGCCTCGAGCGGTTGTTGGGATCGCGGGTATAGTTGGGAGACCGAGGAAGGGCCGTTTCTTCGCGCCGTCGTCTTCATCCTTTATCTCCTCCAGACTCGCGTCACTCGACTCTTCAACGAGAGCGGGCGCTGACCGCTCAGGACTCGCCCGCACATGAGTCGAGCGCGCAAGAGCGAGTGTGGATGGGATCGCGTTCCCTCTTGGCGTAGAGACAGGCTTGAGCTAGACGGCTCGTCAGCACATCGGCGCACGCCAGAATGGTCGACACTAGAGCGCACGCACCCCGCCCTCCTTGATCACGGCAAGCACGCGCTCAGACGACGGCCGCGCCCCGGGGTTGACGTTCAAGAGCGTCTCCAGTAAGAACAGATATGCCTTCGGCAGCCTGCGAGACTCGAACCCGCTTGCGAGCAACGATGACGACCGGAAGCCGGCGTATTCCAATATCTCAGCTTCCAAACTGTCCATGTAATCTCTCCCGTCTTTCGGCCGGCTGGCGTCGTCGTTGTCTGCGGTATGGCAATAAGGGAGGCGGAAGAAGAGCATCTTGTGAAGGATCATGCCGAGCGACCACATATCGGCCCTGGAGTCTACTTGGAGCAGCTGGCCGGTGGACGGCTCCGGGAGGGACTCCGGCGCAGAGTACTCCAGGCTGCAAAAGGGCAAATCGATGAATAATCGCCAGTGTCACTGTCACAAGCGGAACCACACGCACGTTCCGGTGTTGCCTGACCGAGTTCTGGCGTAGAGCATATCTTGCGATGTGCCGAAGTCGGACAGCATCGCGCGAGGCCTGTCAATTTAGGCATGGGCGAGCGAAGCAGCGCGGCGGGGAAGATGACGTACACCATCCGACCGTCGTCCCAGGTTAGCAGGACATTTCCCGGCTTGAGATCGAGATGCAAGATGGACTTGTCATGCTAAACCACTGGTCAACGGGTGGCAGATGGGGCGGGGATCATGACGTACAAGGAAGGCAAGTCCTGCGACGACGCCCTCGAAGAGGTCATGCACTTCCTCCGCGCTCAGCAAATGGACCGCTTTCCAGTCTGCCGGCGCCTTCCTGGTGTTCTGAGACGGGGCGCCGTGGCCATTTAATCCCATTTCGCGACGGAGACGTTCGCGTTCCTCAGGCGGTGCGCGCTGCAGGGCACGGAACGCGCGGATACGCGCGTTTCGCGAGTACGGTTGGTCGCCAGCCTCCGGGGTTCCACCTGACGATTGCGGGACGGAGACACCACCAGGAGAGCCCTTTCCAGAGTGCAGGTGAGGAATCTTGGGGGCGCGGCGTCCAAGTCGCGCGTCAATTAAGTCATCCAAACTGCCCCCTTCTGCCCATTGCATGAGGATGCTGTCACAGGTCTTAGCACAGAACGCGGTACGAAGACAGGCAGAGTAAGCTGCTCACTGCAGTGTGGGCACCCTCGGCCCAAACGAGGAGAACTGGGATGATTCCAGCCAGGCATGGTGGTAGGTAATGATATTTGGGTGGTGCAATTTCTCCAGAAGGCGGACCTGCGGGACGCCACATGAATGACGAGCAGAGGATCGGTCGCGCGTCCCGTCTGCAACATACCTCACGCAATGTATTAAGAAGATATGAATGAGATTGACCGACGGCAACCTTCTTTACAGCGAAATAGCCTACATAGCGATGGAATCTACGAGACTGGCGGGAGGTGAAGAGGGTGAAACGTACCAAGAGAGTTCCCGTCTAGAACGTGCTATTGAACACAGAGGTTGGAATGGGCGAGGCGCGAAAGGCAATGCATCGCTCACCTGACACAGGTACACACTGCCATTGGCACCCATCCCTAACCTACACACCTCCTGGAAGAAGGCGGTGAAGTATCCCTCCGCCATGTTGTCGGCGCGGAAGGCGCTGGCACCCGCAGACGACCCGTTCGAGGTGCTACCGCCGCTGGGGCTTGCTGGCCGAGATGTTTCATTGGCGATTTCGAGCAGCTGGAAGTAGTTGGCAGCCCTATCCGAGGCACGCTCGATGTCCTCCTCGAGGTCAGCATCATCAGAGTCACGACGCCGCCTGTGATGTGGTGAAATAGAACGGCGGCAGTAGGGACAGCGTGCGTGTCGTGTCAGAGTCCCTGAGGGGGGCGGTGAATGTGTCCTGATGGAGAGGGCATGGGAGGTGGGGTTGTAGAGGACGACTTGGTTCGAAACATGGAGGATGGGTTGCCATTCAGGGTCCGCCGGCGTTATTGCAACGAGCGCACCAGACGGTGAATACGTATCGAGGTCGTCAGACATATCGAGAAGGGGAATCCGTAAATATTAGGAGTCTACGCAGAGAGGGTCATGGCGGTCGTAAGCAAGCTGGAAGGCGGGGTGGCGGCAAGTGACGAGCCAAGCCCCAGTATGGCAGTGTAGCACGCCGACCAACAGCCGACAGGCGTCTTCTAGCGTTCATAGACCCCCCGTTCTCGCCCCAATCTCGCCCGCACCTCGACAACGGAACTTTCGAACGAGCATGACTGATACATTTCCGAATCCAGACAGCAATATGATACAACTACCGGGTCGCACATTAATACTGTTTACTGCACAGTCCGTGGCGTCCATAACAAGTCCATAACTAGCCCGAGTCCGATCCAGCGAACAGTGATAACCAACGATCTCCGCACTCGAATCCATCCTTATCTACACCCGCAGCTCTTCAGGCTGTTGGCGGCCGTAGATAAGGTTCCATAAGACGAGACTCATCCTCCGCACCCCGGTCATCTTACCGTCCTCCGCGCCGTCGGGGACAGCCTGTAAGGGGATCTCCTCGGCGTCCAACAGATTTTGGGTCGTGATGATCGCGGGAAGATCGTGCGGGCGTGTGGGAGGAGTGTTTGGGCCGCTGCTGTCGGCATCTGACGAGGACGAGGACGAAGAGCCGGGTAGCTCCATCGCGGCGAGATTGCTGCCAGGCCGGCGGATGGGGAACTCGTCCGAAGATGCGGACTGCATGATCGCCGGCAGGTTGATAGCGGGTAAGTCGTCGAAGGCCTCCAAGGGGTTACGCTGAGGCTGAGGCTTAGGCTGAGGCCGAGGAGGGAGCGGTGGAGGCACGCGTTTCTGGGCTCCCGGCTGTGGACCCTGTGTGCAGACTGCGGGAAGTTGTCGTGGCTCGTCCTCCCAGCCATTGGAATTGAAGTCGCGAATGTTGTCCTCCAACGACCCACCGCTTTCCGACGACGTGTCCGACTCCAAGACGTCGCCACACCCGGACTCCCAGTCACTCGACAAGTCCCAGCTGCCGCCGCTGAGCTCGGAGTTCGAGTCCCCGTCGGGGCTGTATTCGCGCCACATCTCCCAGACCGCAGGGTACTCCGACTTCATCGCCTCCTTCTCAGTCAGCCAGAACCTGTCGAGGTTCCGGATCAGCCGACGGAGTTCGGGAAGTGTGCAGGCATCCTGAGGCCTCATAGTTAGGATACGGCGGATGATGTCGTTCAGCTCGGCGGTGATGGGGAAGATCGTGCGGAGAAAATTCTCGTCCTCGAGAAATCTGACAAAGTGGCGGTCCCTGATGGTCGCCGATTCCCATAGCACACGACCGGTGACCAGCTGGATGAGGATGATCCCGAGTGCCCAGATGTCGCTGCGACATGTGTCGTACGGGTAGTCTTCGTCGTCACAGTCGACGCATTCTGCGTAAATTTTGTCAGCAACCTTCCTAAACCGGAGCAACAGCATTAACAATATACGAACCAGGGCTCTCGTAGTGTCGCGTCCCGATGTTGAACGCCGTGCTCTGGCGCAAATGCGTCGCCAAGCCAAAGTCCGCGATGTAGATCTCCGTGAGCCCATCGTTGACCAAGATGTTCTCCGGCTTCAGGTCGCGGTGGTACACGCCTCGCGCATGGCATGCCTCAACAGCGTCGACGATTTGGAGGAAGATCTCGCGCAACAGCGGCTCGTTGCGGGCGAAGGTCTGCGTCTCTTTGACGATGCGGCCCAAGTCTCCGCCGCGGTGGTAGTCCATGACCATAAACTGGTACCCATCCTCGCGGAGCACGCCGTGCATCGTCACGACGTTTGGGAGCTTGGCGACGACCCGGTGCAGAGATACTTCGCGGTTTTGATTCGTCCTATGTTCACTTCCTTCCGAATAGAGGGGGGTCATTTTGATGGCACGGTTGATGGATAGAGTGCTGTCCGGGATACGTTCGCGAGCACGGTAGACGACGCCGAAGCCGCCTACGCCGATGACGTTGAGGAGCTTGTACCGACCGTCGCCGATCGTCTTGCCAGAGAAGTCGGGAAGGTCGATCGTAGGCATTATTGTTCGTTAAGAAGTTGGTATGTGTCCCGGGGTGTGGAGGAGGAGTTGTGATTTTTTCGACGGAGACTGCGAGCCCTTTATAGTTCATCGGCCTCCCTACAAACTTCGGAGACTTGGGTGGTCGAGGATGGAAGTCGGGATTTCGAAGAAGTAGAGCTCCCCTTGCGTGAGCGGAGCAATCGACGTCCCGGTGCAAAAGAGTCAAGTCCATCTTCAACCGAAGTACCTTGGTTGAAACCGAAATTACCCGCTCGCAACCCATGCGTTTCCCAGAAGTCCGGATCATGATGGGGCCCGGGTCGAATGTCAATCCGCCACCATTTCAAACCTAACCAGTCCGAGAGATAACAAGCAAGGATCTGGAAACACTGGTGAGCACCGAACGGCGGCGGAGTTGTCTCCCGACAACTTGGTGCGTTTTACGTATCCACCGACAGCTACCCATCGTCTGCATACCAAAGGACAAGCATCACCTTCGAGGGGAAAACACATACAGAGAGAACTCAACTTCTCTTTTTCGAACTTCCCGTCCCAATACAGCCCGTCACTATGACCATGCTCCAGACCCCGTGTCTTCCAGCACGTTCCGTATCCCCGTCGTCCACACCCCAAGCTCCTTCTCCAACCTGACGATCGAGTCGCGAATTTCCTTTCCAAGCTGTCCGGCCCCATCCTTCTTCCCGAACCCGATCAGCACCTCCTCGTGCGCCTTCACGAACGATTCGTACGCCAACCTGAGCCGAGGGGGACCCGACGGCGGGAACCGTCCCGCCACGTCCGACGCGGCGGAAGTCGGCGCCGGCTCGTCCACCGCCAGCAGCTTGCCCAACTCCGCGAGCCCGACGCCGCGCACGGGATGCCCCTTCGGAAGGAGCGCCTGGAGCCCGGCGTTGTACTTCGCCGCGGTGCGAATCGCCTCGTCCAGAGTCTCCTGGGACAGCCCGGGCGACAGCAAGGTTTCGACGAGCAGTTCCTGGTGCAGGCGTGTCAACGCGAGGAGCGGGTGCGAAGCAGGCGTCAGGCCCGCGGAGATGAGGATGGGGATGAGGTTCGCGGTGAGCTGCCTGGCCTTGGCTGGGTCTGTATATGCATGCCAAACGTCAGCGCCGCACTATCCCCTCGACGTCGTCGCCAGGTACGGCCTACCATCGAACTGCAGCGAGCTAGCCTTATCCAACGCCTGCCGTCCGACGCGCAACGCGTCTAGCACGGCGCCGACGTCGCCAAGCGTGGCATTGCACTTCACACAGCGCGTAACGCCGTCAGGGTCCCCTGCCATGACAAAACGCCGATGCGTCAGCGAGAGGTTGCTCCACACAGACTTCTGAGACACGGACCCTCGACGGGATGCGAGCAGATGCCCCCACAGTTCTTTGGGCACCAGAGGGCCTCCCGCGGGTCCGCGGGCAGCGCTCGAGCGCAGAGTTTGCACTCGCAGTCGAAGCTGTAGACCTCCTTCAGTTCCTGCTGACGCAGGCGCCTCGGCAGCGTCGTGTCGACGTAGGATATCAGAACCTGAGCTCATATGGAGCACAAAATGATAGATTGTGCCGGCATGAGCGAAGCGGAACCTGGCCGAACGGAAGGCGAAACGTACCTCTTTCCCTGGGGATATGTCCCGGAGGGCCACAAGGTGCAGGGAGGGCTCTTCCGCGGGAGATACGCTGTCCACCCTGGGGAAGACGATGACGGCGTCGGGGTCACATGAGTGGTTAGCGAAGGCGACCGTGGGTGAGACGCAGATGCCAATCGGTGTCAGCGCGGGTGTGGTGAGCGTGAAGGTATTTGTGGTGAACTGTGTCCGGGTCCGAGTCAGCCGAATGCTTCGCGGACGCGGATGTGGGCGGAGGAGATGCGGGCGTGGTACTTACGCGGGAGATCAAATCGACCAGGTCGCTGGCGGACGTAAGGCCGTAAGGCTCGAGGTCTCGAGGGGAAGATACGCCAAGATACCGAACTACCGAGTGCGCCAGGTGGGTGTGGGATTCGAACGCGGACGGCTGCAGGGAAGTTCGATCTAATATGGCGGGTTAACGTTAGCTTTGAGCTCCGAGGACCGTGGACCCTTGCCGTAACGGTAGAGTTCTAGTCCGGCAACTTACTGGAGTGCATCATACGAATCTCTCGAGCCTGTTCTTTTGGTCAGCGCCCAGCGCCCGCACTCTAGTAGTCATGATGGCCGGAGGCAATACGCACCCAATTACCATCCAATGCTTCCCTCTGAGATCCCCACAAGATGCGCCCGAGACATCGGACCGGCTCGCTGGGGATTGAGACCTCCGAAGAGGGCGCAGATGTGGCCCACTTCTGGAGAGCGCCGCATTCCGGCTTGTGCCGTACCCAATCTCTATTTTGGCAGTCCTTGCGTGTTGTTGTAGGGCATCAGAATTCCAGACAGGTCGAAGGCTCGGGTAAGCTACGTACCGAGTTGCAGTAATAGACAATTTTGCATTTTTGACACCGCCTGAGACCGGCCGTGGAGGCAGGACCGGCGCATGCGGAGCAGTAGTGCGCGAGGTTGGCAGTCGATAGGACAGATACGTGGGGCGCCACCGACAAGATAATAGAGCCTATGGTATGCCAGCTATCAGCGGTACCGTAGCGATAGTTGAGTAAGTTAACGGACCTGCGGATTGGGCGACCTTGGTGTAGAGTCCACGACCCTGTGTGCTTGATTCTCGTATATCAAGAGAGGAGGGTAATTTTGCATGGCAGCCGCGCAGGTCCACGGATTTTGCTTTTTCTTGTGCCGCTGCGGGTGTTGGGCTTGGAGGCAAGCCAATGCGCTGAGATGCTACATCGGGGCCTGGAACCAGAGGGGAGCCTTGCATAGTCGCATCCTTTCCCACTGCCATATCACTCGGCGGAATTTTTAGGCCTTCATCGTCAACTTGGATTAGAGATTCAGAATGTAAGGAGAGTTGTTGCATCGAAGGCGTGTCTGGGTGAGTTGGACTCGAGATGGAACCGGATTTTACAAAGGAGTGAACCTCCCTTCCCTTGCGCGCAGACTTCAGCTTTCCAAAAGACATGGCGGTATGTGGGGTAAACCAAGCGTTTGCGATGCCCGTTTGATGCAGCAGGGTTTGACAAGAGGACGATGGGATATTGTTTGTACATGTGTGGCAAAGGCTTGCGATCCTAACATGCACAAACAAGCTCGCGAAGGCAGCCATTTTTGGGTGGTTGTCGTGAATCTTCAGGCCTCTTGAATCCAACAGGCACATATCGAGCGGTCCAAGGGCGCGTACTGCCCAGTGGTGGCGTATTCTCCATTCGATAGCCATGTATGTACAAACACAGTATTATGAGCAGGAGACAGTATGAGTGCAAAGGCATGCATGCGACGTGAACGATGAAGAGTATAAATATGTCTAACGTAGTGAGTCGTGAATGGTCGTGGCAGGTCGTGAGATTCGTTCCATGTCGTTGCAAATCCATACATCGGAGGCGGGTGGCGCTAATTGGGATTCTGCACAAGTATGGTAAGCCGAAGAGAGCAAATGCATGCGACGAGCATCCTCACGTAGTCATCTATCTGCCACATTATGAAAGAATACGATGTCATGACTGATTGTGGTTGACAACGCTTTCGCTCTGCCCTCTTGGTCTCCCAGCGTCCGCGGGGCCGGTGGAACGATTTGGTATTGACGAATCGTCCTGTGAATGTTGCCTCGTGAAGAAGTCATCCTCGCCCTCATACGGCGATGAGGCGGAATTGATCTATACATTGCACTGAGCGTGAGTAATGCCGTTGCCGCAGGAGATATGACATGAGGGTGGGAGGTCATGGAAGGTCCGGAGATGGTTCATAGCCGGGCCTAAAAGACAAAAGAGGGTAATATCGAGACACTCACCCACTGCCCCAACACTTCTGCAACTCTGCTCGCCTCCTCTGGGGTGAAATTGACGTCTGTGCCCTTCTCTGCATGAAGCTTGAGGAGTTCGGAGAGGGTGCGCTTGCCAGCGCCTCGTCCGAGAGATCCATTTTGCGAGAGGGCACCATCGTCGGCGCCACCGTGTGCAGGAAAGGACACGGAGTTGCGTGGGGTGTTTGCATGGTTAGGATCTGCGTCGCTGCTCATGGAACGATCCCAGTCTTCCGTGTCAGACGACGATAGCTGTGACATCGAGAAGGCGACTTGTTCCGAAACCGTCCACGAGGCGAGTGGACGTCCGATGTGGCACCAGACGGAAGACAGGGAGGTCCAGGAGCAGCGCGCGATGGTGGTGGGCAAGGAGCCTGGTGTGGTGTGGTAGAGAGGTCGGGTGCTGCCTGTGACGGTGTCGGTGTCGGGGACAAAAGAGAGCGGGCGTCGGGCGAGACGTCGCAGCGTGCACGTGACGGTAAACAAGGTCGTTGTTTGGCTGTGCGTCCGCGTCGCTCGTCGCTGCCTCGCGTCTCCCGCGAGCCGCGTCATGCAGCGACAGCGTCCATCGCTTCTGCTCATCGTCTGCGGCGGCGGCGGCGGCTGCTTCCTCCCAGATCCTTCGACGGCCACCGCCACGCAGCCGCGCAAACCGGACTTCCGTCGACGGCGAGGATGGCTGTTTTCACACTTAGCTCATCTTGTGCCCGACGGTGACAGGATCTACCCTCTTAATCCTCATCCCCTTCTTCTCCGTCTTCGTTGCTCCGCGCTCCGCCTCGTTCCCCCCTCGACACGTTCCCCACAACGCCCCATAAGATTAATTGTCAAACCGTAAACCCAACCTCCCCGTCTTTCCATTGCGAATCTACCCCGGATCCAGCCGCATACTACACCCGACGGTCACCGCATCTCCCTGCACGACTGCCCAATGCCCATCGCGCCGATCAATTGATTTTTTCGGTGCGTGTTCAGCACATGGGCTTCCCCTCCTTACTAACGTATCGACGGCGTATTGGCTTTCTCCCCTGTCACTATGCTGCCTTGTGGTTCATCATGGGCTCCAGTACGGCATGGCCTCATGGTTCCCCGCACCCGAACTGCCCTCTGCCAATGCCTCACGTCAATCTCACGGTATCTGCGATTGACGAATCGTGCTCCCATGTGCCATATGGGACATTCTCTTTGGAAGTCCTTCCACATACACAGTGAGCGAACTTCCTCCTTGGAAACCATGTTAGCCTCCAATGAGAATCCCAGTTCGGCGGTATCCATCCGGGGTCGATAGCGGCCTCCGGCCGCAGCGACCTCTGAGCGCCTAAGTTATAATTCCCTGAAATGTGGTGTCCCGCCGCCGGTTCAACTTGGGAGTCGTTGGCTTGCCAAGCCCCATGCGGCTCCAAATGAGGATGACATTGCCAATGCAGCTCTACATCCTTCCACGAAGGTCTGCGTTGCACACCAAGGCGCCCGCTTATTGTGGGAGAGGTTAACGGTCTGTTGCGTTGTAGGGATCCCGAACCCATATGACGGAATCCCTACGACAACGATTGTCATCGTGCAGGTTATGGACAGTTGTGTTTGCGCCTCTTTTCTTCCGAATATCTCCCTTTACCCTCCAAATGCGCTAAATATATTTCTGTCGGTCATGTATCCCCACGGAATCTTCTACGCTACACCGAACTGCGATCAGTACCTGTTTCCGTGTCCCACAAGGTGATAGTTGGTTACGCCACGAAGATTCTCGCATCGGCCTGTATCGAGCTATCTGCAGCATTATGGGACCTCCGACAATCTCCCACAAGGAGGGGCACATTGACTCTCAGGTCTCGCCCATTCCTCACAACCCCCAATTTGGCGACTATTCCCCAGAGTGCTGCCCTTGGCGGCCCCTTCAATTGGGGAAAGCTGATCTTTGAGGGCGGGTGAGCTTCCATTGAATGTCGCGCGTTGTTCGGTAGTTGATTAGCTCCAATTAACCAGCGCCCTGAAAGCTTCCTCCCTCTATCAGCTGAGCTAACTGGACCCCATCGTCGTGCAACTCACTCGAATGATAGACCGCCTCGCAAGTTATGCGTATCTGGTCGAATGGATGACATCACGGTTCTCGGACAGGAACAAACCGTCAGCGTAAAGTAAGGTGAACAAGGCACAGGTAATGTCTTTCATCTCAGACGTACCTCGCCGCGGAGCCTTACATCGTCTCCGCAGATAGATTGGCCGTTCTTTTCGCCAGCGCCGGCTAGAACGCTAGAAGTACAGGAGGGCGCCCGGACGGCTGTTGAACTTTAGCGAACGCATGCTGTTGTCTGTTCTTCCAAACAGTAATGTTCTCCATGTGAGGTGCGGGTGCTCTTTTGTCATGCGGATTTCTGATATTCCGATGTGCGATGCCGCGAGCCTTACCGCTGAAAGCGCCCGCGATTGTCTTTGTACCTACATGGACCCAGGTCAACTAAGGGGGTAAGCATCTCTACCAGATCTCAGCATTGGCACCATTTGGCAGGATGCATTCATACGGACATCCGCAGGCTCGCTTCCGAGATCAGTGCGCATCCTCGTCCTTCTATGCCACATTCCGGAACCATATGGTTATTTCGCAAGATCTCGGCATCGCACTGAACACAAACCCGGGCTGCGCATACTGTGCGACCTGCACGGCGCGCTCCGCGATGAAGGGAGGGGGATCGGATCGCTGCAGTGAGCATAATGCCTGTACATTGCACCCTCGAGCCTCACTGACAGTACCTACATCCGACCGCGCGCCCCCTCGAGGCGCGGGCACGGACAAGAGTGCCGTCGGCAGTTGGCGAGCACAGCTGCGATAGAGTTGTAATTCCGCGACGATAGAGTTTATCCGCCGATTCTAATGCGCTTTTCGCCTTATACTCAGACATCCGACCATGGAGCAGGCGACCGGCCGAGGCGCAGCGAGATGGCCCTGGGAATCTCGGAGGCAAAACCGCTTCGACAAGAGGGCTGTTCTTGTAGTCCGTTTCGGCGGCCAGCTGGACGGAAGCTCAGACCGACCGTTTCGCCTTTCAACGGAGCGTTGTCGTAACAAGGTGCATGCAGGTGAGAGTGTTCGTGGTTGTCTCGGGTCTGGATGTTGGAAAGAACGAGGCATGGCTTGGAGGTCCGCCGAGGCTGCAGATCGAGCGAGCGTCCGAGTATCCAGTGGCAGGCGGATGTGGGCAGACAGCTGCTCCGTGTTTCACTGGATGCTCGGCCTAGCTAGACCTACTGATGCAATGGTCCATGTTCAGAATACGCGCGCGCTGTCTATTCAACCACATGGTTCCTGCAAGTCATACCCTGCTCCCCATGCCCCGGGATTAGTATACATAGCCGAGGCGTTATTGTAAGCCGCTCGGTGTACTTCATTGTATCCGCTATCATGGTACGATATATACCGTGATGGCATGGGGGAGACCTGCTAGTTTTCTATGGGGTTTCATTAGTTAACGTGTTCTTGCGACCTCAAGCGCATTTGATAACGGCGAAGGCCTGGCGATAATCTCTCATTTCTTCCGTCGCAACGAAGGGATATTTGTTCAAGCTAGCTCCCGGAGCATGACTTCAAAGATTCGTTTGACAGGCAAGGTCAAGCTTGGAGACACCTTGTTCTTTCGTCCGTGCGAGAACGGACTCCGGGTGGGTTTCCTGGACATCGCTTCTAGCCACCTCTCCACAGGCAGTCCCTAGTCGATGCTTGGAGTGGCTGCTCTTGCATGTCTGTCTACTCGCTGTTCCTCAAGGGAGCTGCTCCTCTTCCGGCTGGTGCTTGCGCGCTCGTGATGACATGCGTACAAGCGCCGCAAGAGTTGCCGGTATGAAGCCGAGATGCGCCGGACGCGGGGCAATCTCTCGGCGCCGAGAGGGAAGATTTGCTCTGAATACTGGGGTTCGCGCTGTATGCCATGTCACGTCGGGTGTGCGGCAACCGCCGCAGTGCACGACACAATCCGAAGCCTGCCAGCGAATGGTCTCAACGCGATATTTCCACCCAACTGCCGAGCCAAACTCTCCCGAGCTTCTTGTTCATCACAACCATTCATATGGGTCGGATTGACTTTCGAAGACTGCAGCGCGCTCAGGGGGCATTAAGAAGCATGGCTGAGAACCTTGACGTCGGAGCGTGCCGACCGTGTGAGTTCAGTTGAGTTTACATGCCCACGAGCCCATGAACCCTGCCGAGATCAGACGAAGGGACGTCAAGGTTCCCAATCAGCACCGTGGCGTCTCGTACGTCTCATTTTCGGAACGCACGCAATGTCCAGTTATTGGGCGCGCACCCACCCTTCCCTTACGGGTCGCACCAGATCTGGGCCCATCGGGGATATCCCAGGCTGCTTTGTTGAGATGTCATCGCCCAGCCGTTGGTGCATTTCCATTCGACGGACGTCCGTTCCCGGTAGGGCGCATGGCACTGAGAAACCCAGAACATCAGCTCGCATAGCACGCTGCCCGATTTATTGACGGCGCACCCAGCACGCTGCGGCTCCGGAGTGGCCGATACCGATTCGTTCACTCAAAGTCATGTCCGAACACATATCTCCCCAGATTGACACCTCGCATTACGCGACGCGGAGGCGCGGAGAAGTCTCCCCCTCCCCTCTCATGAGAAGCCCGCTGGAATACTTAAGGAGAAGGGAGGAGCGGATTGGGAGGCAAGTCCACACCCTTCCATCTCCAACGCTTCCCGGCCCTCTCGATCGTCTGCCAACCCCCAGCCTCTTCTCCCCTTCTCTACAACACGATCCGCGTCTTCTGATCTGCGACCATGTTTAAAAACGGTCCCGAGTACGAAGAACGGTGAGCACGACACCCCGCCCATCCACCCCTGACTGCGCTGCATGCTTGCTCGTCGTGTCGGCGTCCCCGACGTGCGACGCAGCCCCGCCTTCTGACCCTGGGCCTTCACTCGTCGACGATGACGCTGACGCGTGGATTAGGCTCGCCAGGCCCTTCGTTCCGCCCACGGTCACGCTGAAGCAGATCCACGATGCCGTTCCCAAGCATCTTCTGCAAAAGGACCCACTCCGGTCCACCGGCTACGTGGTCCGCGACGTCTTCTTTTGCGCGCTTTTCTCCGCCTTCGGCGCAGCGATCGAGCCCTTGGTCTCAAGCCACTTCCTGGGCTTCGTCCCCTTGACGTCGTCCTGGCAGGCCACCCTGGCCCGGGCCCTCCTGTGGCTGACGTACTGGTGGTGGCAGGGCATCGCGTTCACGTCCTTTTTCTGCATTGGTGAGGCAATCCAGCTCCTAAGCGTAATGCGCGTCTGGTCGCTGACTGTGGACCTGGACCTGTGCGCACACACCCTTTGCGGCACCACAGCGCATGAAGTACGTCGCTCCCGGATCGAGTTAGAGGCAGGCACGGAAAACACGGATGCTAACTGCACCCTCGACAGCTCGGGCACGGAACGATGTACAAGTCGTGGTGGGCTAACAATATCCTGGGCTTCGTGCTAGATACGGTGCGTCGATTCCCTTAACGTGCCTGCGCGAGACGCCCGCGCGTCCCACGCTCCTGGGCCCCGTACTGATCGTCATGGCGAATGCAGTTCGTCTTGGCACCCTTCTTCGCGTGGAAAGTCAGCCATAACGCTCACCACGTGCGTGTCTGAGTCCCCCCTCCCCCCCAAGTCCGCGTCCCGATCACTGCCTTCGGGCCTCGTTGCTGCATGGGGAAGGAAGTAGTCCGTGCGCTGACACATGGCTCGCGCCCCTTCACAGAAAGCGGTGAACTCTATTGAACGTGATGAGAATTACGTCCCCCACCTGCGCAGCCACTACGAGCTCCCGCCTGAGGAGCGGGCGACGACGGCGGACTACGTTGAGGTGTTCGAGGAGACGCCGATATTCACCGCGATCCGGATGTTCGTCATGCAAGCGATGTGGGTATTCGCCGATATCGGTGCGGGGCATGACCTGTTGCTAACCCTCGATGCTTGACGCAGGGGCTGGTGGATGTACCTAGGGTACGCGCATACGTAATAACAATGGCTGGTGCAGCGAGTGCTGATCGGCCGGTTCTAGCTGCAATAAGCTCGGGGCCAAGATATACCCGAAAGGGACGAACCACTTCTCGCCTTACTCGCCGCTGTTCAAGGATGGACAGAGTGCGTGCATTTCATTTGTCTCGATGCGGCCTAAGCTTTGGATTGACCATGTTGGCTTACAGGGCTGAGCATCTTCATCTCGGACGTCGGACTCATCGGTATGATGTACCTGCTCTACCTGTTCGGGCAAGCCTATGGCTGGAAGGCGCTTGTCGCGTATTACTTGGTTCCTTACGTCGTAAGTGTGCCGACCCCCGGATCGGAACATGCGTTTACATTTTAACTTGTACAGCTGTGCAACCACTGGTATGGTTTCAGCCGTCCATCTTGCTTCCATTATGCTCTTGCTGACGGGGCGCCGCCGCGATTGCTGCCCTATTTAGGATCGGTGAGTTGAACCGCGCCTCGCTCGAAGTCACGGACGGTTTTTCATGACGCTCGCGCGGCCGCAGTGATGATCACTTTCCTCCACCATTCCGACCCGACCATTCCCCACTTCCGAAAGGAGGAGTGGAGCTTCCTCCGTGGTGCAGCAGCGACGGTCGACCGCCCGACGCTCGGGTGGATTGGCCGCTTCTTCTTTCACAACGTACGTACGCTCCCGTCACGTCGCTGACCGCGGCGACGGCAGTGTTTCTGTGACTGACGAGGGGACGGTGTTTGGCAAACAGGTCGCTCACGACCACGTCGCGCACCACTTTTTCTCGCACATACCGTTCTGTAAGCTTTATTCTCTCGACATTGAGCCGATAGACGCTGAGCTGTCTGATTGGGCAGACCACCAGCCAGCGGTAACCGAGGCCATCAAGCGCGTCCTAAAGGAGCACTACAACTACGACTCTACGGTACGCTCCGCGCGCCCGCGTATGCCGTAGGTGTGCGTTTTGGCTGACTGTTCGGCTTGACAGAACACGCTTTATGCGCTGTACCGATCGTTCACCGAGTGCGTGTTCGTCGAAGACGAGGGCTCGATCGTGTTCTACAAGAACCGGTTTGGCGTAGCCGCGCGCGAGCTCTCAGAAGATGCCATTGCTGCCATCAAGAAGGAGGGCTGGACGCAGGAAGCGCAGGATAGGCTTGCTGCGGGCTCGCTCTCCGACTCCACGAGGTCGGACTGATTGACGTGTCTGGCGTGGAGGGAGCTGCGCGGCGCATCGCACAAAATAGAGGCCACTCGGGCATGTCGCGTTGTATTTATCACGTTGTATCTAATGTCTAATGTAACTGTTCCGTTTTTCGTGATGACCTGAAGTGCATATGTAACGTGTGCAGCGAGCAGGCAGCGAGTGCGAGTCGTCGTCCGAGTTCACCAAGCGAGCGCGCGCCACAGGGAGCACTGCCACCGGGACGATACCGCCGGCACCAACGCTTGAAACGCGCGCTGGTCGCGTCAGATGACTCTTGCCCCCGCTCGACGCGACGACGAGGTCTCCAGCTCCGTCAAGGCCCCCGCTTTCTGCGGTTCTCGGACGCTAACTGCGCACCTGACATTCGGGAAACACGGTTAACGGTGCCTAACGAACAGCGGGTGCCTTCGCTAGGTGCGATTTTTATGTACTCGCTGCAGCATGCTGGGGATCACGAGCCGATGTACCCCTAGTTCGCGACCCTTCCAGCGGCCCGTCCGTGCCAGGGAAGGGCTTGTGAGTTTAGACACTCGTCACGGGTGTACCGCGTCGACCACACCGACGGCGACGAGCATATGCTCCCCCATCGCGCAAGACGGCTTCTTCTCCACGATTTACCCGGCAACAACGATGCCCGTTTCTCCGCATATTCATTCTGGCGGGCCCGACCCTTCCATCGACGGGCCGCCGAGGACTATAAAATGATCGAATGCTCAGTGCAGGCTGCACAGTGCTCGCGACAGCGCACTCGGCCTTCTGCTTGGAACTAGCTTCGTTCAACGAGATGAGACCCGGACTCTTGGCCAACATCCTCTTTGGCGGCCTGGTTGCCCGATCTGCCGCCGTCACCGTGACGGTCAGCAAGGCATCCAGCCATTCTGTTCCGTCCACTCTCTGTGAGCCGTCCTCTGCGCAATGTTCATCTTCGTAACGTACCTGAGTGTCGCTCACCACATGCTGTGGCCATAGACGGACAGATGTTTGAAGTGAGTGTGTCATTCATTGTGATCGTTACCCGTTCTCCTGACCCCGTCCCCCTCGGTGGATGACGTCGCCAGGACATCAATGTGAGTACTTTTGCCCGTCCCTTGTTGCTTCTCACGATTCCTAATTGCGTCCCTCATTAGCATGTAAGCCGTCTTGCACCCTATATCTAACCTTTTCATGAACGCCAACCGTTGTGATCGGGCAGAGTGGCGATGGCGGTCTCTACGCGGAATGTGCGTCCTGTTCCATCAGCATTTCAGTTGTGCTTACCAGACTGACGGAACGTTGGCCGCCCAGTGTTGCAAAACAGGGCTTTCCAGCAAGTCGCTCCGAGTGCGTTTTCGGGAATGATTAAAGGCTGAGTGCGTTATCTCTGATCATGTTGCACTTAGACACCACGGCGGCGTTGAATGCGTGGCATCCGCTTAGCAATGCCCAGTTGACCGTCGTTGCGGATACGCACCCGGTCTCCAATGCGCTCCCGAACTCTCTGCAGTTTTCAGTTCCGAGCGGGTCTTCGGGCGCCGTAGGATTTACTAATGAAGGATTTTGGGGTACCAGATGCTCTCCTCGCGCGCCAGCTTGAGCTTGAAATTGACAAACTTCAATCTAGGGATCAAGGTTGATTCGTCCTGGACGTACAAAGCCTCCTTCTACTACCGCTTCCCAGCGTCTTCGTCCTTCTCTGGGACGCTTACTGTCGGACTCCGCACCAATGGCGGAACTACTCTCGCCAGCGCGACTACCCAAGTCCGCGGAACGACCACGACTTGGACGCAGGTCAACCTCGACCTGAAGCCGACGCGCTCGGCCTCAGATAACGATAACAGCTTCTTCATCTCGGTTGACGGAGCCGCGGCTGCGGGACAAACTATCAACTTCGCTTTGTTGTCGCTCTTTCCCCCCACGTTCAAGAGCCGACCTAATGGGCTGCGTGTGGACATTGCGGAGGTCCGTCCGTGTGGTACTTGACACAATTAGTGAAAGCGAGCTCAAGTTGTGGTCTGATAGACTCTCGCCGAAATGGGCCCGGCCTTCTTCCGCTTCCCAGGCGGCAACAACCTGGTACGTTCTCTTGTCGCGCCTAATCTGACATATGCTCCGGTCACAAACAGGCTTGTTTTTCATAGGAGGTGAGAGCATCTCCGTCGATTCAGAATCTCCGGAGCCTTTCTAATTGAACGTTCCGTATAGGGACAAACTCCGGCGACGAGGTGGCAGTGGAACGCGACCGTTGGGTCCTTGCTCGATCGTCCTGGGCGTGTGGGGGACTGGGGATACGTGAATACGGAGTGAGCACTTCCTTCACACGGATCAACGATGTGCGGCACTCAACGCGCCCTATTCTTTGTGCGCAGCGGTCTCGGCCTTCTGGAGTACCTTGAGTTCTTCGAAGACGTGGGCATGGAGCCTATCATGGCCGTCTGGTCAGGCGAGTACATCATCCGACACGCCCCACTTCACCTCACGCTCACGCTCGCCTCTCGCACGCCGTGCTAGGGTATGCACTCGGAGGCACTAGCGAACCTGAGAGCTCCCTCGCTGGATTTATCCAGCAGGCCAAGGACCAGGTGAATGCTTCTTCCCGCGGGCACCGGTAAAGTCGGAGAGCGCTGACTCCGTGCAATGCGGCGTGCCTGACCAGATCAACTTCGTCATCGGAGACCCCACCACGAGCGCGCCAGGTACCGTATTGGCCCCCAAACCTTCACTCTCATCTGAACTTTTTCATCCGCGAACAATCGTGGTGATATAGCGGCCCTGCGCTCCTCGCTGGGACACCCCGAGCCTTTCAATCTGCGGTTTGTGGAAATCGGAAACGAGGTGCGTTCTATCATACCAACGCCGCAGATCATCCATCGATGCATCTATCGCCGTCGCTCCAAATAGGCATACTGATGTCTGTTTTTTGCGGCTCGCCTTGCAGGACTTCTTTGCCGCTTCGACGTGAGCGCACACGAGTCCGCTCGGAAAAGCTTGTCCACCACTGAGGCGCCGTCACAATAGATATACGTATCGCTGGCACGACTTCTTTGGGAACTTGAGCGCCGCGTTTCCCCAGATCAGTATGTCCCCTTCCTTTGTCTGTAGAGCCTCCGCAGTCGAATGACCCAACCCGCCACACAGGGTTCCTCGCGACCTCGGATGTAGGAAGCCCTGTACTCTCTCCGGCCCCGCCTGCGTATGATGTCCACGTCTATCAGACGCCAAGTAGGTCTAGAAGCCCCCCATGCGCGCGCAGGGTCCGACATTGACTCCACCGCACACACAGCTTGGTTTTACCAGAACGCGTTCTATTACGATTCCTTCGCGGTGAGCTTGCTTTTTGCAACAGGCGGATCGCAAGCAACGTGTAAACTCAAACTCCGTCTCTCGTCTCTCTAGCGGGACGGCACGACCTACTTCGAGGTACGCCGCAGAAAGTTCTTGATACATGCCATGCGCAGACACGCGTCCGCCTTCCTTCCGACTCTGACACGCTCGACCCGATCTGCAGGGAGAGTACGCCGCAATCTCGACGAACGCGAACGACCTCTTCGGCTCCCCCTCTGACGGCCGCCTGCTGTGGCCGACCGTGGCGAGTGAGTGCTAGTTCCAAGAGCCCCTTTCATCTTGCCCGAACGGCGCAGCAATCGAGTCTCACACACGATGGCTCGGGCTCGGCGGCGGCCCTGCAGGCTCCTCTGGCGAAGCCGCGTTCATGACCGGCCTGGAACGCAACAGCGACATCGTCTTCGCCGCGTCGTACGCGCCATTGTTGCAGGTGAGGCACTCGCGCCGCGCCGCTCCTCCTCCGCCCCCGCTCACCAACGTCGCTCCCTTCGCGTGCAGCACGTCAACTCGACCCAGTGGGTACGTCCTCGTCCCCTCTCTGCCGCCGCGCCCTGAACATAAAGTTTAACGATCGTCGCCCAGACGCCGGACCTGATCTCGTTCGAGTGCGTGCGCATCACGCCTTGTGGCAAATCTGGCACATCTCGTTAACCTTTGGGGGTTGTTATGCGCTGCAGTGCCGGATCGGTGATCAAGTCCACGAGCTTCTACGTCCAGAAGGTGAAGTCGCGCACGCCCTTGTCTGCGTGGATCCGCGCGCTCATCCATTTTCATTGTGTGTACCGCATGCAGCTCTTCGCCACCAACTTGGGCGACCAATACCTCCCGAGCACCCTGCCGACCAACGGCGGCACGTTGCACTGGAGCGTCACCCGTTCTTCGAGCTCGGGCGAGACTTTCATAAAGGTATCAATTCCTTCAGCCTCCTGACACCCTGCGTCTACCTTGTTTTCGCCCTTGATTGACAGCATGCTAAACAGGTCGCCAACGCCGGCAACGCGTCCGCCAGCCTCACGTTCGACCTGACCCAGTTCAGCACCGTCGCCAGCTCGGGCACTCTGCAGCTCCTGACTGGTGCCCAGACGGCCAGCAACACTCCCGCGGCGCCGCAGACCATCCTGCCGCAGACGAGCAGCATCACGACCGGCAAGACGTTCACCTACGACGCCCCGGCCTTCAGCGTCAGCGTCATTACGACGACGACCCATTAAAGCTTCCATGCTTCCTCGTACAGAAAACAATGGAGGGGGCGTTCCCGGTTCCTGAGGGTCTGGAATTTACTTCATATCGATGGTCGGGGTGCAGTGGAGCATGTATGATGAAAGGTGACGAGCAACGTGTTGCGTTGTATTAGTCGACGTGTAAATGATTGCGGTGCGAGTCCTTGTCTACTGTAATTTTGTCAGGTCGATCTCCATCGGCTCCTCCTCCCCAATCTCGTCCAAGGTGCGTTGTATCACAGGAAGATACATGTTGAGCTTCCACATGTCCCCCAAGCGTATCCTCGAATAGTCGAACGCCACCCCGACGACTGGCCCGCCCGAGGCCTCGCCCCGGCGGGGCGGCATCCCAGGGTACCGAGCGGAGAAGTGCGTGAGGAGAAGATTCTGGGCCTGCATCCTGTGTGTAACGCAACGTTTGTTAGACCAAGCCCAGTCCCGCGCGAGGTCAGGTGCGGCCGCGGGGTGCATATTCGCTGTCGCGGGGTGGCAAAGTTCCAGCGAGCGATTCAGCGCGAAGGGAACGGACGCTGAAACAAGACCACCACCCACGCGCGGCACTCGCGGAGCACTAGAAGATGTGCGAACCACGCGGTACTCACCTCTTGCCGACGTCGATCGCCTGCGCCGAGGTGCTATGGGCCTTCTCCCGCGCGAGCTCCTCTTCTTCCGGGCTCATGCTCGATTCGTGGATAAGCAGCGTGACGTCGCGGCCTACCTTGACCAGGTTATCGGTCGGCATAGTGTCCGCGGAAAAGCTGAAACCACGTCCAAATCAATTCTTCGTTCGATCCGCGAAGCTTCGCCACCCCCGTCACGGTCCATTGCAAAGGCGAGATGACAATGGACGACGACGACGACGACATCGATTGCACTCACGCGATCCCCCATCCATCCCTGTGCCTGATGACCACACCGTAGCAGCGGGAGCGGTGCTCGACGTCGACCGTGGTGAAGCTCTTGAGCCCAAGCACGCGGCACAACGCCTGAACGTTCTCGCGCGACCTGCGTTTTTTTGCATTTGTTCGCGTTCCGCATTGCCATTTCCCGATTTGGCGAACACGCGTACCAGGCGAAGCAGAGGGTTAAGGTTTTGCAAACCAAGCCGTCAGTTACGCATAACATGCGGCACGTTTGGGGCGGGCTCATCGGCGTACCTGTCTGCGTTCATGAAAGGCTCGTCCTCGAGCTGCATCTTGCCGTAGCCGTACGGGCGAGCGAATCGCCAATTGAGCGCGTCTGAAAGGACCATGATGACCCCATTGGGATCTGCCAGGCCTTGATCTTCAAGCTCTTGGCGCTCGAGCAGGTACATAAGGTGCTGTCGCAGGCCGATGACATACAGCGGCTCCGTGGGAGGCGGATCCATCTATGACGGCACAAAGTGGATATCGGAAGTATATGTTGGGATGGGTGCCGAACACGTACCTGCGCGCGCATTGTCAGGATCTTCGAGAGTCCCATGTGGTGGTCGCCGTGCATGTGGCTTAGGTATATGCATTTCAAATCGCGCAGTACCTCCCATACGCCTGTGGAGTGCGAAGGATCGTCACCAAAAGATCGTGCCAGCTGGCCCCAGGTGTTCTCGCCGCAATCGAGTAAAACGCTACCGCGGCCCGGAATCTGGATTAATGTTCCAGATACTGATAGTCCATTAGCAACATTTCCGAGGCTGTAACGCGTTACAAAGAGGGCAACGCACCGTTGCGGAGTTGTGTGGGCACTGCACTTCCAGTACCGAGTGCAGTTATCACGACATCGTCGCCTGGCCGACTCGCCGGACTAGCTCGGCCAATCCGTTCAGCGACCTGCGCCTTCACGGCCGCAACCTTCTCGCTGACCGCGCTAGACAACTCGGGCAAAGCCTTGGACTCGGCCAGTGAGTTGAACTCGTCCTCCCTTGCGTGGGGATCGTGACCAGGAGCTTTCAGCGGCCGCACGTTGAGCAGAAGATCTCGTTGAGACAGGACTGTCTTCGGGGGAAGACCCGTTACGGCTGCACATAATTGAGCCTGAGATTGAAGGAACTGGGACAAGGGGAGTACTTACATGCAAAGTATCGCAGAGGCATCAAGTCGTACTTCGGTATCGGGAACATATCCGCGTCAAGCTGATTGAGCTTTGCTTGCACGAGAGCTGAGCGAGTGAACGAGATCTTGTTCGATGTATGCTCCTTGGAGGACACGACATGCTGCAAACGGCGACAGTAAGCCTGTCGTCTCTCGTCGAGAAAGCAGTGGGCTTACGTAGGTCTCTTCGGAAAACCCGTTCATGAATGATTTATATTGCTCATCCTCCAGCACGCCCGCGCCGCATATATGGTACACAGCATAAAGAGGGTGCTCTTTCCGAACGGTGTCCTCCTTTGAACGATACCGGGCGAAGAAGGGCGAGTCCGCGAATGATGTCACAAGGGAGGGTATATGCGCCGGAGTCGGCACGTCTAGGATGAGTACCGCCTGCGAAACGATGATTAGCATATACGCATCCACGATATCTCGCATACAGCTAACCTGCGGGCTCTCGCTTGGCCCAACACAATCCTCTGGCCTGACGGTCCGCTCGATCTTGCCACCTTGACCGTCGTCGACGTCAAACGTAACGGTCTCGCCTCTGGTGAGTCGCCCTCGGATGGGTCCATTAGGGATTCCAAGTTCTTTGGCCTTGGCTACGTCGAATCTGCCACGCACGGTCGGTCCAACAAGGAGATAGCCGAGCGTCGGCAATGGCCCACCAGCTCTCTCGAACCGCGGAAGTCGCGAATCCTTTTGTTCTCGAGAGACAGATGATCGCGAGGAAGAAGGCTTTGGTGACTCTGCCTCGTCTACAAGGGAGTGTCTGGCATGACGCTTTCCCTTCTTTGAAAGAGACCTGTCTTGCTCTGGGGGCGCCTCGAGCGGGAACATGCTCTGCAGAATAAGTTTCCGCCATTCTCGAGCATCTTGACCGGTCAGGGCCGCGGGAGAGAAGTCATCCATCTTTGCGCGTTCGGATATTGATGCAGGGAGCGCAGATGCGGACTGGACGATGCGGTCGGCGGTCGGCAGAGAAGGTCGTTTGAACGAGGTGGGCGGGGAAGGGTCACGTTTTCTCTTCAGCGTTCTGTCCGAAGAGTCTGGGGAAGCAGCCCCGTGGACGGAAGGGTAGAGAGGGATGGAATATACCGAGAGAAATTCATCCTTGAAAACGGGCGTTGGGGAAATCCCTCCATCCTGCGAAAGTTGCTGCACTGGGGTGGTAGGAACTTCAACCGCCTTGACGGACATCGTTGAGCTGTAGGATGCGTTGTCATGTCGCCGTCATAGTAGAGAAGCTGTGGAAACGAACCGGTAGGTGTATCCGCGCATGGTAGCCAGGTAATGCATCATGCCATATGGTCCCACAATGTCCAGCTTGGGTACTGAGGCGTCCGCACACAGCATCAAGAAGCCTGCCAGATGATAGATTAGCCCAGTAATTATTACGGTGCACGGTGGTTCCGCAATGCAGCTCTGCGAATACGCAAACAGCCATTCACATTGGGACGCACACGAGCAGGACGGAGGGAACGTACCAGCGACACCACCGCACCTATGAGTACCCGCGCCGGTCAAGAACATGCCCTTCAACTTCCTAAACGAATGGTGGCTCCGGAGCCATGATCGACCGAGTCCCTCGCTCGCATTGAAGATGTACTTGGCGATTCCGAAGTTGACGACGAGCGCCGGTTCCGTGTCAGAGGAAGTCGAAGCCAAGACGGAGACGTTCCAGGTGGCAGACATCGCGAGGTTGGTTTGTTCTTCTGGCAGAGATACAAAGCCGCGGCGAAAGGGGGCGGACCAGCGAGGAGTCAAGGTGGGAGCGAGATGGAAGGCGTTGAGTGCCCTACGACATGTCCAAGCCAGCTTGCTGGGCTGCCAGGAATATCACGAGACACCTTCAAACACGCGCCTGAGCACCTCAGGCCGTCCCCAACAGAATTCAGTGGGCTATACGTAGAAAGAGCTCGGAATCGGATGGGGGACAGCGAGGGACGTCGACAAAACTTGGCAAGCGCCCTCTCATAAATTCATAGACGCCCTCCCATACTCGGCCCGGATCAGCGGCAGACAGTCTTCTATCCTGTCAACGTTTTCAGGGGGGAAAGTCACTGGCACTCTGCACGTCGAGGTTTTATGGCACACACGACAACATGCATTGCAACCTTGACCAATCAACCCAAAATAGACCATGTTACAACAAGAAACAATCGCAAGACGAGTCCGAGCCAGTACTTCGTTAACCGCTTGCAACCTCTGGCGGAACCACGGAGCTCGGACTCTGGCACAAGGCCGTGGACAGCACGAGCTTCCCTGACTCCATACCTTGAAACTGCCTTCTTAAGAAGAGTAGGCGGCGTTAGCCTGGGCGAAGGTGACGCTCAACGCATTCTATCATGGCAATCGTCAGCATGTCCCTCTCCACGACGATGGCAACTAAAGAGTTACGTACGACCTGCGTGGTCGCGGGGTCCGCCTCGGTCGGGATCAGGGCGATTAGTCCAAAGGCGAACGTCTGGCAACAATTAATCTCAGCACGGAGTGCAGTCGGTGTCTTGCAGACACACTTACGTCGACGACTGCCTCCAAAGCACGCAGAGCGGCGGCGATCGGAGCCGTGAAACCGAACATGGCTGCAAGGGACTGTAAAAGGAATAATGGGAACGATGGACACCTAAAATCCTTATCTGGTTATCGTGTACCCACCTCCTTGCCGATAACGAGGTTGAGGAGAGCCCTCCATGTCAAACGGGATGTCGTTAGAAGCCTTGGAAACGAATTGAGATAGTGACGATGAACTCACTGATGAACCTGAACGAAGGTCGTCAACACCTGGACGACCTCCACCGCGGCGGGGTCGGGGAACGGCGCGGTGGCCAAAGCGGCCCTAGGCTGTTAGATTCCGGTAAGCTTCCATGTAAACGAAACTACATGTGCCGAGTCGGATACTCACCACCTTCGCCGCGCTGAAGAACAAGAACTCGGTGTTGAAAGCCCCGACGGCCGACGTGATGTTGTTGAAACCCTCAGCGATGATCTAGGGCAGAACTTCAAGTCAACGAAACAACGACGAGAAAGAGACGGCGAGAACGCACGAAGCCTTCGACGGGGAAGTTGATCGCGTTCAAATCAGTGACGGCGGTGTCCAAGTCCTGGGACGCGGTGATGAACATCTGGATGGCACCGATAACCTGGTCAGGGGTCTGCGCCATGGTGCCGACGGCACTCAGGAGGCCAACAGAGACAACAGTGAGGAGGCTGCTGAAGAACTTCATGGTGGGGAAGGGTGATGAAGGTCGAATGTTGTAAAAACGGTTTGTGGGCCTGTTCGATGAGCTGGGTGATGAGGAGTGCCGGAGACAGTGCACTAGCCTTTATACTCGAATCCGACTGCCTAGGTACAGACCCCCCATGACGAGGCCGTAGCACATCAGGCGAACGGAAGATGTCAATCCCGTACGAAGGAACATATGCGGCTGGGTATGAGACGCGCAATCCGCATTCCACGAATTGACTCGCGACAGTATCGCGAGGATCAACTGCAAGAAACGAAGCCCAAGGTCGGGCACGTCGGGAACTGAGGATCAGTTCTGGGGCCGCTCCGTCCCCCACCTATCAATCGCGTCCACCTACAGAACATCAGCCTAGTCAGACCACCTGGACGTCTTCAGTGTATGCTTATGTTGCGCAACTGAAGCGAACGGACCTTACATCCCGTCCTTGGGGAAGACACCAGGGCATAACACACTATTTACTTGCATAAGGTCCCTGATTGTCCTTGCCTAGTATAGCATAGATGTTCAAGGACACTCTGGGTGATCTGCCGAGAACATGACGGCAGCGAACGCGACAGCAGCTGGGAAGCCATGAACCCATGCTGCCGCACTAGACGCTGCAGTTGTACTTCAGTATACCCCGCGTGGAGAGTGACTGCGCATACGTACTTTGGATCGGGCTCGTCGGGTTCGTTGTTGGAAATCAGGTGGCCACGGGTTACGGTCCCCTTGTGGGTTTGTGGCCACGAAAACTTCCTTCCTCGCGTATCCTAGTGGTTCCAAGCACACCAGGGAACAACAGTAATGCTACTGTCAGCCATGAATGGAACCAATGCAACGAATTCCCCGACGCGGCGCTCCCGGGGCGGGGGGGGGAGGCCCTTCTAGCCGTTGAGGAGCCAACTTCATGATCAGCACTGGTCGTCCCCAATGGACGCTGAAAGGCCATCACTCACCACAGCTGTACAGTATTGAAGAGTAATGAGAGGCCTGTGAACAGATGTTGACGCCGTTCTTTGGCCCGGCTAGTAACTAGTACCACTCGGTTAACAAATCGCACTGCAAAGTAGGATCCCGAGCCACTTGAACAGAGCAAGTGGGCCCGTTGGCCTCCGAGGTTCGAACACTTGACATGCTAACAAATACCGAATACCAATATTCGCACCAAACGGAGTGCTACGCTTTAGAACAATTGAGAAGATCACGATGAGGTGGCAGTCGAGTCTGGGATGGCAAAACTGGCAGTGATTTGATGCTTCTCCTTACTGAACGCCCGGCAAACGCCGAGGCGGCAGAAGATTAATCAAATAAAGCCACGACTCATGCACCATCGAAATACAGGAGGATGGGGGACCATCGCGCATCTTGGATAAGCTATGAGAGTGCCGTAGGTCGTCCGACTTGGTAAAGGATAACTGTTATCTTCGGAAGCCGGACGCTAGACATTCTGCCGAAATTTGTCGGCACTGGTAGTGGTCGGAGTCACGTCAGGGTAGAATTGTATCATGTCTTGAACGGCATCAGTGTTCCAGTTCACCTCTCGCAGTACTCAGAATCTCAAACTCAAGTGAGGGGAGCTGCCTGTCGCTCTCGAAGGGGAAGTTTTATAGCACAGACAACAACGTGTATCGAAACTCCCGAGTCCCACCAATCAATACAACGGAGTCCATTTCAACAAGAAGAAACTAACAATCGCGAGAGGAGAGCCAGAGTTCGATGGCCGTAAACCATGTAGAGCCAAACCATTTGGACTGAACCACGGAAGCCGTGGACAGCACAAGCGTTCCCAACTCTTCAAACTTCTTAAGAAGAGTAGGCAGCGTTCGCCTGCGAGAAGGTGACGCTCAACGCATTCTATGGCAATCGTCAGCATGATTTTCTCGACGACGATGTCGAGCAAACGGCTACGTACGACCTGCGTGTTCGCGGGGCCCGCCTCGGTCGGAATGAGGGCGATCAGGCCAAAGGCGAAAGTCTGTCGCCGATCCATGCTCAGTTCAGAGTGAAAGGGTCTAACAGACGGACTTACGTCGACGACTGCCTCCAAGGCACGCAGGGCGGCCGCGATCGGAGCCGTGAAACCAAACATGGCCGCAAGGGACTGTAAAAAGCAACAATGAGAACGACGGACACCTGGAAATCCTTGCCTGGTTAACTTATACCCACCGACTTTCCGATAACGAGGTTGAGGAGGGCCCTGCAATGTAAGACGGCGGGGGGACGGTCGTGAGAAGGCTTGGAAACGAATCGAGGTGAATACTTAGCGAACTCACTGGTGAACCTGAACGAAGGTCGTCAAGACCTGGACGATCTCCACGGCGACGGGGTCGGGGAACGCCGCGGGGGCCAACGCGGCCCTAGGCTGTTAAATTCCGGTGAGGCTGCATGCAAACAAAACTCCACGTGAGGATACTAACCACAACCTTCGCCGCGTTGAAGAACTGAGTGTTGAAAGCCCCGACGGCGGACGTGATGTTGTTGAACCCGTCAGCGATGATCTGGGATAGAATTGGAAGTCAATGAAACAATGACGAGAAAGATGCTGGGGGAGGACGCACAAAGCCTTGGACGGGGAAGTTGACCGCGTTCAAACCAGTGACGGCGGTGTCCAAGTTCTGAGATGCAGTGACGAACGACTGGATGGCAGAGATGACCTGGTCCGAGGACTGGGCCATGGTGCCGACGGCACTCAGGAGGCCGACAGAGACGACGGTGAGGAGGCTGCTGAAGAACTTCATGGTGGTTGAGGGGAGTGAAGATCGAGTGGTTGCAAGGAGGCTTTGTGCGGCTGCTAGGTTTGATGAGCTGTGGGATGAGGAGTGCTGGGGATGGTGTCCCAGCCTTTATACCCGAACCTGGCTTGTCTACAGACCAATCATGATGAATCAGGACCACATTACATGTCAATGGAGAAGGAAGAAACATTCGTAGCTGGACATGAGACGCACAACGTGTATTCCACGAATTGACTCGCGACAAGATTGCGAGGATCCACTGGGGGAAACGAAGCCCCAGGCCGGGCACCTCGGGAGATGAGGATGCCTTCGGACTTTGTCATAACACCTCGACTTGTTCAGTGCATCCTTATGTTGCCACCTGAAACGAACGCACCTATCTGCTATCCGGTCCGTGAGATACGAAGGCATCACAGCCTATTTGATCAGGTACTGTTGCTGGTTGTACTTCTCTCGTATGGAATAGATGTTCAAAAAATGCTGTGGGTACTCCACCGACAACATGACGGCAGCGAGAGTGACGGCGGCTGGGCTCGTCGGGATCTTCGTCTAAAACCGCATGACAACGGCCGCCTTCTGGGTTTGCACCCGCGCGAGAACTTCCTTCCTCGCGCATCCCAATCGTTCCCGTCCGGAACGACATCAATGCTACTGTCAACGATAAATGGAAACGCTTCACTAAATTTTCCGTGGCGCTCACGGGGCGCGGGGGCTCCCGTTGCCCTCCGGCCGCTGAGCAGCGAATTCGAACTTCGGGATCCGCGATGGGCGCGTGGTCACGGACGCTGAAGGATCATCACTCACTATGGCTGCATTGTGTTGATCCTCAAGACCTCTGAAAAGACGTCTATTCTTTGGCCCGGGTCCCTAGCGAGTATTGCTGAGAGACCGTCAGGGCCATATGCATCATGAAAAGCATCCTCGCAAAGTACTGAAGCAGTCGGCGGCCTCCGAGGATACGTAACACAGGAAGAGACACTGATATTAGCACCGAACCAATGTCAAGCTTACGAAGAATTGGGAAGATCATTGATCAGAGGCGGCAGTCGAGTCCCAGGAAACTTGAACGTGCAGTCGAGGCAAAAGTCAACACGTCACCAAAATTCTACTGAACGCCCGGGAAATGCCGAACTTGAAGCCAGCCGCCAGTATAAGCGCGGATCAAGGAATGCTTTAACAGGCCGTGCCACATCGTATTGATCTGAAGGCAAAAGACTGATGTCCATCACAGTACTCATTCCGAATACAAAATTTGGTAGAAAAGAGCAGAACATGGAAGACGATGCCCGAAAACCCCAAAATCTTTTCGAATCTGTGAACTACGTGACTCGGCGATCTACACCGTCAAAATAGCAACCAACGTCCATAGACAGAGCGAACTCCACGCCTCTTATTCAAGATTCGTAGACAGTGTTCGCCTGCGTGAAGGTGACGTTCAACGACGCCTACAAAAACGATCAGAATACGACGACGCCAAGTGGACTGAAAGCACTGAGATACTCACAAACTGAGCCATGGCGGGACCCTGCCTAGTCGGTATCAAGTTGACCAGGCCGAAGGCGAAGTCCTGACAACATAGAGTCTCGAATCAGTTAATTGCACGCGAGGACAGTCCTGAGAGAGATATCGTACGCCGATGACAGATTCCACGTTCCTGATTTCCTCGCCTATGACGGTGGTCAAGGAGAACTGCTGAGCAAAGGACTGTGGAGATCGTGACTATCAGCATAGAGTGGAGCCCGCCGGTCGGCCCGTACATACGTGCTGTTGAATAATGAGCTCGAGAAGCTGCCTGAGTACGGAACGGAGTGCCCCGATCAGAGAAAATATGCGTCGGAAAACAGCAAGTTCCTTACTGGTTGATCCCGACGAAAGTCGTCAAGGCATCGAAGACCTGGATCGCGGCGGGATCGGCGAACGGGGGTGTGTTCCCCGCCTGGGATGTCGCATGTGAGCTCAAAACAACCATGTCCATACGATGCGTGCTACCATACTCACCAGGAGCTGGCCGTTGAACGTCCCGATGGCAATGGTGAGGTTGCCCAGACCTTGGGCGATTTCCTGGACCCAATGTCCGACGTTAGTAGAGCATCGCTGTGCTCATGTGCGTCAAGTACGTACAAAGCCATCGGCCTGGAAGTTCACGATGTTCAGGTTGTGGACGGTGTCAATCATACCGGTAGACGAGGAGGTCAACGACTTGATCTCGGTGACGACAGCATCTGAGCTGAGCTGGGCCATAGTACCAACGGCGCCGAGGATGACGACAGGAACGATGGTGATGAGGTGGCTGAAAAGCTTCATGGTGGAGTAGAACTGTTGAATCTTTCTGAGGCTGTGTGTGTTGAGAGATGCGGGATGGAGAGCGCAATGACCAAAGGTGTGCTGCTTTTTGTATCAATAAAAGATCGTCGGAATCGCTGGAGAAGACCTTACTTGGTGCTATGTTTGGTTATATCGCGGTATGTCTTGTAACCACGTCTCCAGACAACGCGATCAACGCCGAAATGGTTGATCAATGCGAATGCCACCTTGTTCAACGGTGTCCCTGTCGTTCGTCCCCACGGACCCTAGCTATACTCTTGCATAGACGTTACCGAGGATATTCGTCTGGGTTGACTTAAAGGGTGATTGGAGGTTAGATCGCTTACTGGTAGTCTTCGAAATGGCCGGACATCTCACCAAACATACGCTGTCGTCCCAAGGACAACTGCGCGAAGAACACGCAGATGATCCGACGTCCGAAGCAAAACGATATTCGTTCGCGGGGAGCGCCTTTTGATCAGCGTTCGGCATGAATTCTCTAGCCTGCTTTACAAGCACGAAGGCACTCTGGGAACTCAGAAGTCAACGAACGAGCACCCGGTGCCACGACGAGCCATCCACCGCAGATACACGTTGCCGAGTACGTTCATGCTTACCTTTCAGTTGGCCTAAAAGTCGACTGTCTAAAGCCACCTATCACGTCTGCGTGCCTTGAATCATTCCGCCGTAGTTTACAGACGCCAGCGAACATGACGCGGATCCTCGTAGCGTTCCTTGCACGTGCGCATGTCAATTCAAAATTGACAGGTGCGGGCGAGAGCAAGGATGGAAGTCACCGTCGACGATGAATTCCTTCGAACACTCGCAGACGGGCATCTCGGTGGACTCGGACACCGGGAGGGAAGTTTTCAAACCAGCGCAGCGGGAGCGATTGTAGCGAGTGGATGGGTTGCTTGCAATTGCGCGACGCGGTCTAGGAACTGGAGACATTCAGCACAATGTTGATGCTGTTCAGCCACGTGTAAACAAGCACAATGTTGATGCTGTTCAACCACCGCGCGCACGGATGGTGTTCAAAACCATACCTCGTCATAGTGTCTTAGCGCACAGTAAGCTTTGCTACACTGGCCCTACACGGCTATGATGAACATCCTCACATATCGGTAAGGAATACATAGGTGCTCATCTAGGCCTATTCGAGTTCAAGAGGTACGCGCAAGGAAGACGCGAGCGAAACAGAATATAAATGCGAAGATCATCACGGTGACGATGAGCTGGGCCAGCTGGCAGCTGAGTCGCCGCTTTGGAGCAAATAGTCGCCCAAAGGCGTATTCAACGCCCGGCAAATGCCGAAGAGGCCACCGCCATGACCGCCGAGTACTCCGACACGTCCAACTCGCGCACCGTATCATCGGCATCGAATATGAAGATAAGAGCCTCCTTTGTAGACGCAAAGCGCAGAACATGCATGGACTATCTAAGAAAACCGACCACCCAGACCAAGTTCTATCCGGTAATCAACCACTGGCATGGAGTACACCGCCACAGCAGCGTTAACTGAACAGGGCTGACTCGACACCACCTCTTTAGGACTCGTAGGTGGTTATGGTCTGCGTGAAGGTGACGTTCAATGCCGTCTACACAAAGCCGTCAGCCCATGACCACAAGCACACCAACCGAACACGGAAGGCACTCACGAGCTGGGTCATGGCGGGGCCCTGCTCGGTCGGGATCAAGCGGATCAGGCCAAATGCGAACGCCTGATAGAAAACGTCGAGTTATTTCGAAATCATCGCTCGAGGTGGGCCGCCTTGAGGAAATGAGACTCACGTCGACGACAGCCTCGACGGCCCTCAAGGCGACAGCGATGGGCGCCGTCAGGAAGAACTCGGCGGCGAGGGCCTGTGTGCGGACCGAGAACGTCAGTGTGACGGCCCTGAAGTTCGAAATCCCGCGATCGGACGGTACGTACGTGCTTGGCGATGATGACCGTAAGAAGCTGCCTGGGTGCCGACAAGGGTCAGTACGGATGGAAAATGTGCTGGAGAGCAGACGGCTCGGACGCCTTACTGGTGGACCTCGACGAAGGTCGTCAAGACTTCGACGACCTCGATGGCGACGGCATCGGGGTACGGCGCGGTGCTCGACTAGAAAGCCAATCGTCAGCTCAGCGCACAGGAAGCACCACTGAAAGCGAAAGTGCGCAGGAGACTACCGACCGAGAACTGGGCGTTGAACGAGCCGACGGCGGTGGTGATGTTGCCGAGGCCCTGGGCGATTTCCTGGCACAGCAGATGTCAGGAGGGGAGGGCATCAGTGTGCATCGTCGGAGAGGAGGTACGCACGAAGCCGCTGATCGCGAAGTTCACGATGTTCAGATTGTTGCACGTCGTGGCCAGAGCGGACGACGTGGCGGTGAAGGACTCGATCGCGGTGATCACGACCTCGGAGCTCTGCGCCATGGTACCGACCGCGCCGAGGACGATAGCGGGGACGACGGTGAGGAGCTTGCTGAAGAACTTCATGGTGAGGTGTGGAGCTGGGTTTGGCGAAGAGGGTTTGAGAGGCTTCTTGAGGCTGTTGTGTTGAAAGCGATGGGATGGAGAGAGATGGCTGGAGATATGCCGGCTTTTATACTTGCGACGAGCTCCAACAAGCGATCGTTGAATCGCTCGAGACGACGTTTCTTGTTTTCTCGGCGCCTTCAAATCAGCGTGGCGGATGAGAGACGCGAATGGATTCCACGCTGGCACACCTCCATACGAAGAATTCATAACGCTGAAATGGTTGTTCAATGCGAACGTCAACGCGGTAGACCGTGCCGCGGCCACGCATGCATACCAAACAAACTCATTCAACACTGTCCCTCACTCCACTAGCTTGGCTGTCATCGTGTCTAACGTGCAATGCGTCCATCTAACGGAGAAACCGCGGTTAGACGACCTGCTCTTACTCTTGGACGATGATATTCACCAAACGCACCCTATCGCACTGAAGATCAACTAGTATGCCAAGGACATCCGGTTCCAATAGGCGAAGAAAACAGTGCTGGTTCTTTTGGAGCGCCTTCCATTTCTCTGCATCGGTTCTTGCATCAAGTACAAGCGCAATTGCCGCCGCGCGGAAAGGTAACCTGCGAACACCCAAATGAGCCAACGAACACAGATGACGTCATGCGGGTGCCACGAACAGCTCACCCCAGTTAAACACATCCTCCATTCCCGATTACAAAGCTTCGCCATTACGGTATCTCACGTTTATTCGGTCTGTGAGGTCTACTGTCTTCTGTCTAAGTCCACCTGTGGCTGCACGTGTGCATGTCGACTGACAGGTGAGGAAGAGTTCAACAACGGAAGTCACCTCCGACTTGACACGTACCTCGCAAAAGTTCACATACCCGGACCTAATGTTCTACCGGACGTCAACGAAGGCGTGCGGCATTTCGGCGGAAGCCTTGCCAAGAGCGTCTGTGACGTCCAGCAAGACGGCAAGACAGTCCATTGGCCATCATGGCTTGCGAACGCGCCTGAGCTACGGCAATGCCATGCGTATGAACTGAAGGCCGTCCAGCGCATCGTTCATCTGGTTCAGCTTCCCGACGATATTATGAGCACGAGCAGGAAACGCGCACAGATGGATTTCATGGCCATGCTTACCTCGTGACGGCGGCTCCAGCGCATTCTGCGTTAGTGTTAGTGCCCAACGCGGAAGCAGTACTTCCTTGAAGTTCTCTATCCGAGCCTAAACCGCACGCGGCACGCCGAAGGAGAAGTCCGAAAAATGAGATGGCATATTATAGATGCTGAATGGGGCTGAGAAAATGCTACGGCTATGTATGGGTAACAGGTAACACATCCGCCGCAGGCGGATACGTCCCTACGGGTCAAGGACAGTGGATGCTAAGTGGGCGTCAGTTCAAGTCAGTCGGTCCTTCCTATGTCATCACATCCAAAAATAAGCACGGGGCTACGCCGCATGCCTGCAGTGCCGGAGAAGAACTCGACGACATGGCAGGATCGCAAGGGCAAGGGGAGGAGAGGGGCAGAGGGCAGTCATACGTGTGGGAAGGGGGTCCGTGTGTGGTCCAACATGTGCAAGAAATCGTCCTTCTGCAGAGCGTCCTGCAGCGCTATCAGTGGAGAGACGCGATCACCGCGAGCACTACACTTCCGATGACGCCAAAGCTGGCCACATTCGACATTGCGCCGTTGCCGGAACCGGTCGCTGATGCAGCACCGCCCGTTGCAGTGGACGTGCCGGACACGCGCGTACCAGCAGGGGCACCAGATTTGGTACCGGACGCGCTCGCAGATCCACTGGCAGAGGCCGGCGCCGCGGCGGCGATGTTCGCAACGCTCGCCCACTTGGCGGCAGAGTTGGTCGCGTCATTGCCCTGTGTATAAGGGATGTACGAAACGGCACCAGAGCTGTCGAGCTGAACAAGGGCGGTGATGGAGGCGGCGTAACGGGCATTCACGTCCTTGGTGGAGGGTGCGGCGAGAGTGGCGGTAGTGTTGGTCTCGACGTTAATCACGTAGACGTCTGAAAAGTCATCGGGAATGAAGGCGAACTCCTGTTGGACGCCGGATGACTGGAAGAAGGACGCAGTCTGGCCGTGGGTAGCAGGGAAAGTGGGTCCGGAGTACGCCTGAGCCTGGGGCTGGAAGAAGGAGACTGTATTGTGTTAGTTGGCGGCGAATGATGATTATACGCGAAAGCAAGTACTCACAGTGGATGACGAAGATCTCGACAGAGCCAGCGGGGGTATTGGGAGTACCGATGAAGTGCACGTGGTTTTGGGCAAGAGCCATGGTGGGGAGGTAGTTAGCTCCGTAGGGCGACGTCTCGGCGTCGGTCCAGGCAAGAGGGGTTGAGTTGGCAGCCTTCAAGCCACCCATGTCAAGGAACCAGAGTTCGCCTTTGAGGGAGAGGCCATAGAAGACATTGGTGTCATGGTCGAGGATGGTGACGAAGTTGGAAAGGTCGAGGTTGTTGGTGTTTGTCGTCTGGGTCGTCCATGACTTTGCGGCAGCGTCGTAGATGTAGAGGTCGGAGGGGTTAGACTTGTCGCCGTTAAGGACGTAAACGGCGTTGAAGAATTGGGAAAGGTAGCATGTGGTGTTGGCGCCGTCGAAAGGACTTGCAAGAAGGTAAGGACTAGGGAAAATGAATTGAAAATGTAGACTTACGGCCGTCCGGAAGCAGTGATGTCGGTAGCGCTGCCTGGGAAGGAATGGAGGAGTTAGTATGCGGGATTGCAACTGGTGAAGTGGCAGAAGGGAGTGGGCGAGTAATTATGTAGTTGTAGGCGGAGCATGAACCGAAGACAATGCAAGCAGAGACCAGTGCACCACGCTCACTGCAAGGAGTAGCGTTGGCAGTGGGGGATAAGGATGGGGCAGACACAAGACGGAGTGTCGTCGTCGGTCATCGTACCGTCCACGTGGGCGCGTATCTCGCAGGTGTGTGCGACGTGGAGGACAGGCCAATGATGGTGGCGCGAAAGAAATACGGGGCGGGCGACTGGCCAACAAGGGATGACAATAGCAAGGAAGTATGACATGTATTGGTAGGGAGAGAGAAGGACGTCGTAAAGGTAAAGGCAGGAGTTATGCGGACTGGTTGGGGAAAAAGAGGAACACTGACCGCTTCCCCAAGAAGACTGTTGGCCTGCATTCCAATCTTTGCCGTTAAGACCGAAAGCGAGGAGGTCGAAGTTAGCGTCGAATGTGACACACGGGTCGGCGTAGATGGTGTTGGGGACGGCAAGGAGCAAAAGAGAGACGAGGGTAGTTATGCTGAGCATGTCGGACCAGGACGAGGATGTGAGGCGGGAAGGAGTGTGGTGAGAAGGAAGGAGTGGGACTGACGACGAGGAGGGATAAAAGTGCAGCGGGGCCTTCTCTGTCCAGCAGCCTCAGCCTCGGCTTACCGAAAGTCGCTTGCTGGCTCTTGCCGCTTGCTGCTCATCATCGTCCGAACGCCGCTCCACGTGGGCATCATGATGCACCTATTCTTGCACCGCACTATGTTCACCCGCTCAGAGTCCATCCACCGACACCCAACAGTGGGCACAATATCCAGTCCCATCCATCTTCTATAGCTCTATAGATGCCGTCATCGCTGTATGCCGTCATCGTCCATTCTATTGCCCCGTTCAGCAAGGCCAGGGGCAGGGCGGCGTCGATGGAGCGAGTAGAACCCTGCAGCCCGTCGTCATCTCCCACCACCATTCCAAACTTCACGCCAAGCTCATGCAGTAATCAGCCTACACATGCGTTTCGAGCAAGTGTGCGGTGCGTCCGAACCAATTTGTTGATTCACTCACGATTGGGGTAAAAGAGCGTTCTACCTGCCAGTCCCTTCCGTCTCAGCCCCGATCAATATTCCGTCTGGGCTGACGGACACACGAATGCCAGCCTCCATGGGAGAGTTATCAGCATCGTTGATGCCTTCTTTTCCTCCCTACCTCGCCTTCATCATTCCATACACTGTACCACACTGTACCTTACTCCTACTAGCACCATGATATCCAACGTCTCTTCTTCCCCATGCCCTCTTTCCCCGCCTTTCAATCTCATCCCGGACTGCAAGCTCTCGCCGACATCGGCAACAACCAATAGCGTCCATGACCGCCCTCGTCGGCATTCTCAAGCACAAGCACACCGCCGCTCGCTTTCATGCCAGTCGACTCCTGAACTCTTGCATGCCGATCAGCCCCTCATCTTCCTCCCCCAAACCGGCGACCACCATTTCAGCCCCGTCTCTCCCCATAAAGTCAGCCCCACCGCCCCTTCATGCCTCCCCCTTCCACCCACTAGCACCCTCGTTAGCCTCTCCTTTGCCCAACACAGGCGAGACATCCGCTGGAGGCAGGAGGGCTTCGAGATGTCCACAGACCACGTCCCGTTCGCTGCTCTTCGCTCCCACACTCTCGTACCTCTCTCCGAGGCCTACTCCCGCGACGATATCAGACGGCGAAACGAAGCATTCGAGATCCAAGTTGCCCCGCACACCGCACACGCCGTCGCCGAGGACGGGGACGCGGTCCCTCCCCCAGCCCCGGCCGATGCCGAATCGAACGAGGACCCTGCACCGCCTCCCATCCTCTGCTCCCGGACAAACTCCACGTTCGGTTCCATCCACTCGCGCTCCATCTACGGAAAACCTTCGTTCGCCATCTCCCCCGATGGCGGCCTCTCATTTCTCGACCACACTGTCCTCGCCGTTTACGACTCGGAGGAGGATGGTGCGCTCTCGCTCTACAAGCTCGCATACGATCGCACCACCTTGCCGGAACGGGGGTCGACGCGCCCGGAGAATTTCCTCGACGTGGACTTGGGGGTGACATCTTTGAGGTGGTGATCTTGGTCGGACATCGATCTTCCTCGGGTTCTTATCTTGCATTATGTTGACCGATGCCTACCAATCTGTCTGGCGCCTGTCCGTGCATTTAACCCCTATGCCTGCTTTTTCTTTTGGAACATTTGTGGCCATCCAATTTGCCAATGATCACTCAGACTGCTCGCCCCGACATCCTCGGGGAGACCCTGAAAGTGGAGTGCTTCGACTACCAGGCCTGCTGCCACATACCTGTACCCAGCACGTCCGTGTCATCCGCAACGGCTAACCCCTCTCCTTCGCCGTGGCATCGGTCCATCATCGTGCCGAGCCTTTCATAAGCACCACCTCTATTCCGCGACTGGATTACCTCACCCCGGCCTAATCGACCGTTGAGGGGAGCAGGCCCACTAGTCTAGCCCGATCCAAGTGTCAGTATCCACTTGGGCCGCGGTCGCGCCCAGCGCCGCCGCGCAATATACTCGCCTTCGGCCCTCATGTAAGGCAAGCGCATCAGTCGCACCCGACACCCGCCCGCATCTTCTGGACTGCCCTTCTTCCGCGCGGCTGTTTTTTGTCGGCGTGCGCGCAAGAGCATCCGCTCGTCGTCCGTCCTCGAGGTTCAAGAACCCGCATGCTCTTCTCCTGCACCCGCCGCGTCGATTTTACTGACCACACCCACCCCTCGTATCGCTCCGACACTTTTTCCCGCACTCCCGACGACCACAAGCGGCGACAGACACCCGTCTCTTACGCGGTCCACATGCCACACAGCTGCAACGTCCCCAATCTCGTCGGCCACACCATCGACCGTGGTCGGCTCAGGTTCACTGGCATCCTCGGCTCGGGGTCCAACGGCGTCATTTTTCTCGCGGAGGACCTTACCACTCCCGCACCACATGTCGAGTACGCCGTCAAGTGCGTCATCCGCGGGGAGAGAGGCACTCGACGGTATGGCCTCCAACGGCAGGAGATCCAGTTCCACCAGCTGCTCTCCGGGCACCCGAACATCGTCACGCTACACAAGGTTATCGAAGACAGGTACTACATCTTCCTCGTCATGGACTACTGCCGAGGCGGCGACTTCTTCACCTACCTCTCGCAACGGCGGACGTACCGCGGGGACGACGAGTTCGTCCGGTGCATGTTCCTCCAAGTGCTCGACGCGCTCGAGGCGTGCCACGAGGCCGGTGTCTTCCACCGCGACATCAAGCCCGAAAACTTCCTCGTCAATGAGGACGGCACGCGGCTCTTCCTCACCGACTTCGGGCTCGCGACGCCCAATCTCTACTCCAAAACGTACGGGGCGGGGAGCTCGCTGTACATGAGTCCCGGTACGCCGCTTCTGCACCCGCGTCTGTCGCGGGAGTCGCTGACACGATTCGCTCCCCAAAACACAGAGTGCATCGGGCAGGAGCTCATGCATCCCGCATACAACACCCGCTCGAACGACATCTGGGCGCTCGGCGTCATCCTCACCTCCATGATCTCGGGCCACAACCCGTGGAACAACGCGTGCCCGACGGACCCGTGCTACCGCGTGTACCTCCGCAACCCGAACTTCCTGCGCGAGATGCTGCCGATCTCCGCAGACGCGAACCGCCTCCTGCAGCAGATCTTCCGCCGCGAGCACGCGCGCCACATCACCGTCGCCCAGATCCGCCTCGCCGTCGAGGACATCGACACGTTCTTCATGGACCCCGCCGAGATCGTGTCGGGCAACGAATACCTCCGCTCCGCCGCAAAGTCGTATTTCGGCGGCTCGCGCCAGCAGGCGTACTTCGTCCCTTGGACGTCCGCGTCGCCCGTCATGAGCGACTCCCCGGAGGCGTGCGAAGAGGACGACACCTCGGACGTCGCCGGCGGCGACGCGGAGGAGGAGGAGACGGGCCCGCGCGGAGAGTCGCCGACGTCGACCCTCGAGACCTCGGGCCCGGTGACGCCAGAGCTGCGCGCACAGCAGCTGCAGGTCGAGGTGTCGGACGAGCTCTCGCACGCGCCGTACCTCGCGCGCGCGCTGTACACCCCTCCCCGCCCTTCGCCGCCCGCGCCGGCTGGGAAGAAGGGGCAGCGCATGTCGACATCGACAGGGTTCCTGCGTCGGTTCATGGATCGGTTCCTCGTCGAGTCGTAGGGTCGTACGTACGTGCTCACGTTCGGATCGGTTTCTCTCGGCTGTCCATCGCGCTCTGTAGCTTAGCTGTCTTTTCTTGGTTTCCTCCGTCGTGCAAACCCATCTGTATCATTAGTCAAACGCTGACAAAATGCTCACAATACTATCGTCCCAGATTCTCCCGCCTTGCTTAGGAATCTGGAAACTGGAACCCTGAGGAGCCGCGCCGCGTGGCGTGCGTTCTGCTCTGAGTCCCCAAGGTGAAGTCGATACTCTCGTCGGCTACCAAACGGTGTCGGGAATCACCGTCGTCAGCCCTTTGCCGTTTAGACTGGAGCAGTTGGAACTCGACGATAGAATCGTTTCTGGAGGATTTGGATCCTCTCAGGTTCGTTCGTGTACACGCCATGCATGAATTTCGTGGTTCGCGAACCACGACCGCTTCAGACAACACCAATCTATGATTCAGAGACTAAGATGGGAACAAAGAATCCCCTTCTCCGACGTATTCCAACGAGACCGTCATGAGTGCACTCTGCAATGATTACCTCCGCAGCCTGTTCGATATTTTCCAGTCTCGTTTGAAAGCAGACCACCGTGGAGAGCACCACAACGGCTAGCTAGTCTGGGGTCCGTATCGGCAAACATTGAAAGGGCAAATGCCTCGCGATTCCGTCTGGTCATCTTCTGAATTCAGCGTCTGGCCGCCTATGGGATCGATTGTGTATACCGGTAGTACGTATTCTCCTGCGGATGTATGTATCCGGCATGGGCAGTGCGCCTTGAACTTCGTGTTCTTTGGTCCCCGACTGTCCTTGTGCCGCTTTGACTATCCCGACGTCACCTAATCTGGCACTACATCCGACGGGCGATTTTCCATAAAACCTGGACGACTTCACGACCGTCAACCTCTACATCCACACCTGCGAAGAAGCATCAGCATTTACGACACATTCACGACTACACGACAAAACTACACTCACTTCTTCGAGCACACACCCTTCGCGACCATGTACGAATTCGACGCGCCCGACTTCACCGGCAAGACGGTCGACAACGGCCGACTCCGTCTCGTCGAGCTGCTCGGGCGGGGCACGTACGGCGTCGTCTACCGCGCCGTCGACGACACCTCCGCAGCGTCTTCTTCGTTCTGTCCAGAGCCGAAGCAGTACGCCGTGAAGATCATGGAGAAGGTCGACCCGCAGACCCACCGCGCCGAGTGCCAGCTGCACGAGCTCTGCACGCACATGTCGGTCGAGCACCACCCGAACATCGTCTCCCTCCACCGCTTCTTCGAGTGCGAGGTGTACATGTACCTCGTGCTCGACCTCTGCCCTGGGGGGACCCTTATGAAGGCGCTCGATGACCGTCTCCTCTACGCCCGCAACGACGCGCTCGTCAAGAGCGTGTTCCTGCAGATCCTGGATGCCGTCGAGTTCTGCCACGACAACGGCGTGTACCACCGCGACCTGAAGCCGGACAACATCCTCGTGAACGAGGACGGCACGGAGATCAAGCTGGCCGACTTCGGCCTTTCCACCACGTCCAAGACCAGCGTCTCCTTCTGCTGCGGCAGCTACCAATACATGGCGCCTGGTCAGTGCTATGCCCCACTTGCGCTCATACTGTGAATGCGTGCTCACCTGCCATCGACACAGAGTGCATCGGAATCGACTACGACAACAAGCCGTATAGCCCCAAGGCATGCGACGTCTGGTCGCTCGGCATCATCCTCACCAACCTCGTCGCGGGCCGCAACTTCCCGTGGACGATGGCCACATCGAGCGACAGGAATTACCTCGACTACCTCGTTGACTACTACTATCTCCGCGACGTCTTCGCCATCTCCAAGGAGACGAACGCCATCCTCCACGGGATGCTCAACCCCGACCCCATCGCGCGCTGGACGCTCCAGGAGCTGCGCCTGCACATCGAGCAGGTCGAGACGTTCTTCATGAGCAAGGAGGAGATCGCCGCATCCAACAAAACCGTGAAGCTGGCCGCCGCGGTTTACTCTCCGCCCTCGAACATTGAAGCGCTCGCCCACTTGCAGTCGGCCGTGTGCCTCGGGGACGCGCGAGCGCTGCTTGTAGAGGACCGGCTGAGCTCCTCGTGCAGGTCATGCCCTCCGAGAGCACGCGCGCTTTCCCAGTCGCGCAAGTCAAACAACTCTCGGAAATGCTTCGTCATCGTGGGGTCCGGGGGTTTGTCGAGTTGGGGGTCTGCGGAGGAGAGCGAGGGTCCGATTACGCCCGAGACCCACGCGCAGGATCCTGTGAAGTTGGCGGAGGTCCCAGAGTTGACGGACAGCGAGAAGATCGGGGAGTTGGCGGGGCTGCCAGAGCAGGAGCAGAAGAACCGTTTGCCACCCGTTCAGGTGCCGGTTCCGCTCGTTGCTGTCTGATTCAAAGGACATTCGGGTCATTATCATGGACGAGGATCGTGGTTACAGCATGATACATACCCATTCGCGAAGCCTTGACGGCATATTCTTGTACACTATCCCAGGCGATATGGAGGACAGCAAGCTCTGCTGCACCGTATTCTTGATGCACGTCGCGCAACATGTATTCTGGTCAAGTCAATGATTGTTCGGTGTCTATGCATTGCAGAGCACGAGTGAGAACGATTGTCGACGAAGAGCAACGAAAAGAGATAATTTATGGCTACAATGTAACTACACGCAGACGCTCAGTGTCCATACTTGACGCGACATATTGCAACATACGACCCACCGAAAGTCCAGTCCAGCTGCACTCCATCCGGCACTCCATCTCTCCCCCTCGCCCCTTCACGACATCTCGATAAGACTCCGCGTCTCCGCCGCCTTCTGCCTGAACTCCTCGATGTGCCGCTCGCCGTCCGCCTTCAGCTGCGCGTACTGCAGCTCCATCTGCTGCCTGATGTACTGCTCGAGCGTCATCTCCGTCTCCTCTTCCGTCAGGTTCACGAGCTTCTCGATTGGGAGCTGCGCGAGGAAGGGGTGGTAGGTGCGCGGGGAGGCTGAAGCTGTGGCGGTGTCCATCTCCTCTCCCATACGGACGTCCTCATCGGCCCCGTTATCTCGCTCAGGAGACGGATGGGCGGAGCGGTGGACAGCAGAGACGGGTGTGCCTGGAGCAGGTATCTCGGGCTTCGTCAGGCGAGCAGGGGACCTCGGTGGCCGCGGAGGGGGACTAACTGGCGGTTCAACGTACATCTGCACGTCCTTCGAGCTCGCGCGTGCTGGAGCCTTAGGCGGCACAACGACCTCGACCTGGAGCTTCTTCTTGAATGCTTGGCTGGCCGGCTTCTTAGCCCCGTTGACTGACGTAGTACTCTCCGTCCGAGACAAAGGGGGCTTGGCCATGGACTGGGCCTTAAGTGGACGTTCGGGCGAACCATCCCCGTCCGAGTCGATCTCGACGACCTTAAGCGAGTCTTTTACCGAAAGCTTGCTAGGAGGTCGTGATGACGAGGTGCGGGAAGACGGCGGTACCGTGCTCGATGACCGCACGCCGTTAATTACTGGACTTGGTCGCTGGCTGATGTCGCTACCAGAAGGCGTCGAGCGCGAGTTTGCGCGCGATAGAGATTGAGCAGCACTAGAAGGAGGCTGGCTCTTCTTCGTTGGCTTCGGAGGGGGAGGAGCGGGTTCGTCGTCGACTTCCATCCGGTCCGTTTCCACAGGGGCATCTGCAGTTGCATATCCTGCGTCCTCTGACAAGGATGACTTGCGCTCCGAAGCAACTTTGGACTCGTGCGAGGCAGCACTCTGCGCACTGTCTACACGATCGCGTGAGCTGCCATCGGGGGAGGGAGCGGTAGTATCCTCCACATCGGAACCTTCAGATTCAGGCTTAGGCTTCGTCTTCGAACGGGACATAGCCTTGCCCTTGGGTTTCGCAGGTGGAGCATACGGGGGATCTTCCTCGTCCTGAACAACCTCCACGGCACGCTCTTTATCCTTCTTCTTCAGCACCGGGGCGGGAGCCGGAGCAACGGGCGGATCATCGTCGTCATCTTCCTGTTTGACTTTCGCCTTCGATGTCGACTTGGTCCGTGTATGCGTGTTCTTCGAGCTTGTAGGCGCGGCAGCCTCTGCGTCTGACTCCAGATTAGCTTTCGATCGTGTGCGCGCATGGGTTTTCTTGACGGGAGCTGCTCGTGAGGACTCGGCGCCGTCCTCCTCTCCGTCCTCCTCTTCCTCTGCTACTTTGACTTCTGCTTTCTTGGACTTCGCCTTGGCCGTCGGCTTCGCCGCCGCGCTCTTTGGAGGTCTGCCGCGCTTCTTCTTTTCCTTCTCTACAGGCTCGGACTCGGGCTCCGGTTCGGCATCCTCCATCTCCACGTCTTCCTCCACCTCTCGCGTAGGTTTTGATGACTCGGCCTCATCCTCCTCTTCTGCGATTGCGGAAACGCGAGCCTTGGTTTGTTTACCAGGCTTCCGCTTCGACTTGGTCGTGCGTCTCCCCGCATCGCTCTCGCTTCCAGGATCTGTCTCGTCGACCTCCGAGCTGACTGTTCGGCTGCCAGGCGTTTTGCCCGTCGTGCCCGTCCCTCGCGTCGATCGACGGGATGCAGGAGTCTTGGCGACGGATGAGCGAGCCGAACTCGCTCTACTGGCACGGCCACCAGATGTCTTCGTGGGCACGGAAACGTCCTCGGCTTCTGCAGCAAGCTCGTCGTCGGAATCCTCCACATCCTCCATCGCTTCTCTCGCTGCGGCAGCTCTCGAAGATTGCGACATTGAACGAGGTTTAGACGCCGCCTTGGAAGTTGGTCGCTTCGCGGTAGATTTGCTGAGGGAGTTGCCGGCGTATGCCTTAATGAACTGACACGAGGTCTTATTCTTCTTGTCGCGTTTCGTGTGTTCCTCGCTGGAGTCAGGGTTTAGAGGTGGCGTTGCTTGGGAGAAATGCGGGACATACTAAGGATCGTCCTCTTCATCCCAACCACTCAAACTGAGCTCGCAATATAGACATAGCGCTGTGTCGTCCCCTGCTTCCGAGGCAATGCATAGGAATCCAGCTTTGGCCATCTAGGCACAATGTTAGTGCACCACGTCCAAAAACATTCGACAGCAAGTTATCCATCCCATATCAGGATGGTGGTTAGTGCGCATATAGCTTGCCACAAAGCGCATCCCATCTCTCTGGGTCTCGCAACGTCTCGAAATTGCCGGCTTGGAGAAACGCACGCATTCCATACAGGAGTGTATCGCAAATACTCACAGCTTTGGAACTTGCACCGTGACCCTTTACAGCATCATGAGGCCATCGAGCCTTGGCGAACGACTCTAATCGGGCCTTCTCCATCGGCTTGCTCGTCGGATGACGCGCCGGATCCGAGAAGTCGAAGCTGGATGCGCCGTCAGAGGTGTCCGAAGTGACTAGGGCCAGGAAGACGCGTACCTCCCGTCACTGAGGGCGGTCTGGCACCGGACGACGGCCCAGGAGCACTTGTCGTGACACTTGTCGTAGTGTATCGCGAACGGGTCGTCGTCTGGTTCCCATCCGGCGAGGTTCTTGCCGCACATGAAGCACGCGACGTTGTCGTCGTTGTCCGAGTCGGGGTTGAAGTAGAAGCCGGCCTCGGCGAGGGTCTTGGGAGTGGCTTTGAACGATGACGGGTGCGGCCATGCGGGCTGCTTGCTGGACGATGCCTTCGACCGTTTTGACTTTGTGGTGCCAAAGGAGTCGATGCGGTTCTTGTAGTACTCCATCGCTAGGCGTGGCAGGGGATGGGTGGGGAGAGGGACGAGACAAGGACGACAGGAACGACAGCGATGGCGGGGCTCCTTCAAGCGCGCGTCCCTCCGCCCCTGTGACCAAGGCGTGTCACACGTAACTTAGCGTGACCGACGCGACAGTGAGCCAGCTCAAGCGCCCGCAGATGCGCAAGAGTCGCGGGCGACTGTCGGTGGGGTGACGGTGTTGTGAAACAAAACCTCCCCTCGGTCTCCCTCCCTAATACTCCTCACTCTCCGCCGCTCACCTTGCTGCTTACGCCTACGTCTGTTTAATATTTTGCGGCGAACAACAGCCACATAATTCCCAACATGCAACGGACGTACAGTCGCAAACGGAATCAGCGCCGATCATATCCTCCAGACAGTGCTATGGAGGAGCCACCATCCCCATCCCCGTCCTTCCAGGAATCGACCTCAACGCGACCGCGGAAACGTCAGAAGATCGAAGTAGAGGTTGTTGCGTCCTTTTCGTTGCCCACCAACGACAGAGGTGAGGGCAAAGCTGGCAAGGTGTCTCGGAACGGAGCTAGTACGTCCACATCGCATAGTCTCGCCGGTATGAATCATTTACCTTCGCGCGTAGCTGAACACCCGAAGACCACCAAGTTCAAGCCCCTTTCCCGGGCGCGCACCCCCGCACCTCCTGCCGCAGAGTCGCAGGCTCCGATTACCCCTCCGAGGTCCCTCGCGCGCTCCGTCACCACCTCCGTCCTCGAAGATGGCCCTCATTCTCCCCGTTCCCCATCCTCGCGCCGCCCTGCAAAAGACCTCTCCGATATCTTCTCCTTTGCGACCGCGGCCCCTGTCGCCGGCCTATCCCGCTCCGCAACAAAGCCCCAGAGCACCGGTAGCGTCGCCCGTCGGATGCTCGGCCGCTCGCGTACAGAGTCCAACATCGTCAGCGTCGGCAGCAGCAGCGCCGCCAGCGACCAAGACTCCTCCGAACCCAACTCCATCCACGACACCCCCAAGAAGCTCCGCACCTTCCTCTCTGACAGCGTCATCGGCTCACCCTCGTCTCGCTCTCGGTCGCCGAAGCTGGCCGATGACGTCGACATCCCGTCGCCTCCCGTCGCCGGCGCCCGGCCGTCGCTTGCGAACGCAAGCACGAACTCGAACGTGAGGACGTATGCGGGCAAGTCGCGCTCCTTCCTCGTCGCGCTGCCCCCGTCGCAAGCCGCCTCAATAGGCATCGACGCCAGCGCCGCCATGCTCGACAACGGCGCGATGCTGGCGGATAGCCAAGAGGATGAGTTCGAGATCCGCGAGTCCTACACCGAGCTCCGGCAGCGGTGGGGCATAGACGGGTCCGAGGACGACCCCCGGCCGGCTTCCCCGACGCGGCCCTCGTCGTCTTCGTCCCCAAGACGGAGGGGCAAGGGCAAGGGCGTGCCGAGGCCGGTTGCTGAGCAGCCGATTAGGCTATTTAATGGGATGATCAACGACTTAAAGAGCATCACCGACTTGAGGAGCAAAGGAGAGAGTAGACGGTTCCTGGACGAGGTTGGATACCTCTTCGAGGGCTTAGAAGCGCAGTGCACTGTTGGGGTGCGCAGGGGAAGGTCAGGACAAACCTCCATGTTTCCTATCGATCACACTCTAACACATCTCGCAGTGCTATGGAAATTGTGACAAAGCTGTGCGACGTTGAGTTCTTTCGCAAGGCCAAAGCCGCCGACTTTCTCGGCCGAGCATGGGAGGTCCTACGAGAGGCAGGTGCTGGTGATGGGGACAAGGTATGTTACGGGAGCTTCGACGTATGACTTTGCTCACACATAGTAATTGCGCAGGTCTTGGACACGATTTTGGCATTCTATGCTGCGTTGGTGGCTCGGGACTCGACAGTCCTATCGGACTTGGTCCTGAAGTCAGATTTTACAGGAACTCTTCATAGCATGCTTGCAACTCTAGAACATACTAATGACCCCTTATGGCTAATTTCGACTGATGCTGAACTGAGCCAACTCAAAGCAGCAGGAATAACTAAGGCTGAAAACACACTGGTGAGTTTACAGTCGAATATATGTGTTCGCCAGAGTGCTTATATGCGAAGTTAGGTAACCTTCAGCGTCTCGTCCGAAGGAAGTCTGGGGTTTTTGACGAAAGCGATATCGTAAGTATCGCTGGTATGAACGGCACAACCCTGCACTAAACCGTTCCTCGGCAGGTCTCCAACCGTCTGTTGCTATCACATGCGCTTGCTGCCGTGTCGCCCTCTGCGCATACATTCACCCATTTACCTGTGCTTCTCCATACCTTGACTGCGGAGATCAGCCTGTTGCCGTCTCGCGTCACGGCCTACACCTCGGGCCTGTCGCTATTTCCACCGCAGGGACCCTCGTCGTACGTGGAAACGCCATCGTTGCTTCATCTGGACGACTGCCTCCGGCTGCTGGATACGTACCTCCTCGGCTCGTGGTCCATCTCTGGGGACGACGAGGACGCGCAGGCGCAGAAGTTAGCGGGGCTCCGGGAGGCGGGTTTCGCCGCCGCAGTGGTCGCGTTGTGTGTAAGCTGTAACACCATCTTGCACGACGACAGTCTTGAGGAGCATCGACCGACAGGTAGTCGTCCCTTGCTTTTTATGCGATCGGTTTGCTTATCCATTTTTACTTGCAGCGACTAAATGCGTAGAATCCGCGCTGCGTGTACTCATCAACCTCACACACGAGGATCTTCCGTGGTGTCAAGCCGTGCTGGATGACAAACTCTCGATGCCCGCGATCATGCACCTTATCGTCATGGCACAGCGTCAGAGACGGATACTCGAGAAGCGCGCGGATGCGGAGGAGGCTAGCCCAGAGGACGCTGAGAACGCTGCGCGATCTCTGGACCGTTTGTGTCTGGCGCTGGGTCTGCTCACGAACCTGGTACAAGCGACGCCCGATGCTCGACACCTTATAGGGGATACCTGTGCGTCCTCTGAAACAAATATCTTGGAAATCCGTTTTTGATACCATCGTTTGCGTTCAGTGCTAGACTTTGACTGCCCCGGTCAACGGCGGTGCATCCGCGGCTGCACATGCCCCTCCCGTACAAGCGCACCCAGCTGCCTTGGCCAGGTATACACACACTACGTTGGATCGCCAAGCGAGCTTGACGCAGTCGTGCGGGGACACATGGCCGTCCTGTTTGGGCTTTTAATGGAGCGGGCGCCATTGAACCAGCATGCGCTTCTCGCTGCGCTCCCTGGAGACGGTGACCGGGCGAAGCTGGACACTCTGTTACAGCATGCGCAGGACTTTACGCTGTTCTACGTTGCGCTGACACGGAAGATTGCGGAGTCCCAGGAGACGCAGGAGGATGAAGAAGAAGAAGAGCAGAGCACATATGCGTCTGCAAGCGCAACTAGGAGGGTTTTCCAGGACACGAAAGGCGAGGCTGTTGCTAAGGGAGTCATTGCGTTTCTGAAGAGGTTGAGGGACTCGAGCGGATAACCTCTCTGTAGCACACATGTATTCAAATTGCTCGGCGGTGTTGACACGACGGCTTCAGGGGAGGTGTGCAAAGTAACCGCGGGCCTAGAACGGGCAGCGCGTTCCTGACATAAGCTGGACTCACGTGAGCGCGACGCGACGCGGTTGAAGAGACGGTGTGGACGGCAAATCGCGGAATGAACCGCCTTCACGTTTCCGTCACATTTGCCGTGTCGCTGTCGCCGTTCCTGTTTCTGCTCCTCCCGCTCCTTCCCCGGCGACCACGACCACGACGACCTCAAGCACGATGACCAAACAGCCTTTGATACCCGCCTCCGCCCCGACGTCCCCCGTCGTCCACCGCTCAAAACAGAACCTTCACCCGACAACCCCCCAGCGCCCTCTTCATCACTCCTTTAGTGCCCGCCATTTTCCCTCCCCGTTCACCCCGGCGACGACCTTTTCAACTCCTTACACCCCGCTCAGCCTCCGATCGTTCTCCTCCAATGGCTCCAGCATTGCAACACCTGCCTCCGCCGCAGCAGCGCGACGGCGTAACCTGAGTCTGTCGCTTTCGCCGGAGGTACACCCCAACGCCCATGCAGCCCAAAATCGCAGTCTGGCCGACATTGCCTCCAACTGGAGGACGAGGGCGAATGAGAACGGCATAAAGGTGGCCCGGGGCGACGAGTCCAAGTTCATGAGTGAGTATATGCGCCTTGTATCTCTCGCGACCGCGTTGCAGTCGACTATATGCGTCCCATTCGCTGAGCATTGTCCGCCTGTGACCCTCCAGTCGACGACTGCAGCTTCTCAGAGCTCAGCAACGTCTCGATAGATGAGTGTATGCACATCCTCGGCTCTTCCATATGACTCCAGGTCTGACGACTTTCTTTAGCGCTCCTTCCCGCCCCCTTCCTGTCCAGCCAGCGCCGCGCTCGCGCGTTCTCCCACGCCCAAGCACCGCTTGTTCCCGTTGTGGACAACGTCCAGCTGGCCACTCCAAACCGCTCCATTCGCTCTGTTGGCATCTTGAACACCCCGCCCCCGCAACCTGGATACCGTCTCCGTGGGAGTGTTACAGATCCCGCCCATACGCGCCGTCGCCCTGCATTTGAACAGGTGTGTGTTTCAGGTCGTGCGTCACAGGTACCACGGAAGACTGATGCCTGCGCATCCAAACCCAAGACCTCGGAATTGTACGATATCGACGAAGACGACTATGCACCATACCCCCAAACCTTCTCCCCGCCTGCGCACTCCCAGACGCTTCCCCTGTCGCTCAATGATCCGTTTAACACGTCCAACATCTCGCTCTCAGCGATCTCCCACATCTCGGAGCCGATCCAGTTCTATGAGACTCCCCAATACTTCCCTCCGCAGCCGCCTCGCAAGACCCCCGTTTCATCGACCATCTGTTCCGTCTGTGGGTTGATCAAGGGATCGCTTGCGATCCTGAAGCCGTGCACCCACCCTCTCTGTTCCACATGCTTGACGAGTGCCCTAAACATCGTCGGTGAGAAGGATATGGAGTGCGCGATGTGCCACGCGAAGGTGGACGACTTTACGTTGTGCAAGAACGGTCCAGACGTTGGCGCCGGCAATATCTCGGAGTCGAAGCTGCAGCGCATCATCGAGGAGTGTGCGGAGATCGAGGAGTTTGACAGCGGCATAGGCCTGCTGCCGAGCAACTTCAGCGGGAGGGAGGTCGGAGATGTGAACTTGTTCGACGACGACGAGATCTTCATGGATCGCGCACAAGGCGCATCCACGCCGATTGCTAGTTCAAACGCCTCGTTCACTAGCATCAGGACTGCCACCGAACATGTAGTCTTGCGCATCGATAACGTCCCCTGGGTACGTTCTACCTGTCACAACTTTCTGACAAGTATACACCGACCTATGACCGTTGACAGGACATTACTCCTCCTGCCATCGCGACCTGGTTGAAGCACCCCGTGGAGCGTGTGCATGTCCTCCTCGACCGCAAGGGGAAGACTATGAGCCACGCTTTTGCGGAGATGGTTGACGAAGATGCCGCCAAGGGTGCTCTTCGCAGCTCTCAGAACTCGGTTTTGGGGAAGGGCAAACGTGCTCGTGGTGTTACCGTAACCCGCAGTAGCCAGGAAGAACTGATGAGGGCTGTAAGTTCCCCGTGTACCGTATGCCATGTTCACGCTGACGATGGACCAGTTGTTCCCTTCATGGCAAGGCAACTTCGACGGTTCGCGCCCTTCCTTGGCAGGCCTGGGTAACGAACACGTCATTTCTACCCTCCAGCGTGGCCTCATCTCCGAAACGGAACTCAACTCGCTTCTGCACCTCATCAAGTCCCCCGATGTATGCGCGTGTTCCCTTGCTATATGGGCGATCGCTAATCGTGCTGCAGAGCCACTTCCTCAAGGTTCCGTCGCTGCCGTTCTACTGCTTGATTAGCATCCTGTCGAAGTTCCCCGCGGACGACGACAGCCGGGTCTTCTGGTCCGGTAATATACGAGATTCCCTTTACGGTGAGCATTAATGATATCCCTTCGTCCATCGGACCGACACTGATGTATGTCTTCATAGAAATGACGCATGGTATGTTACACGTAGTGGCCTATCTCGTTATGTTTCTGACATTCTCTCCAGCGGCAGTGCAGACCTTGATGGCACGGATTGAAGAAAACCCTCTGTCCGATTGGGGGACTTTGTTGAAGCATCTTGTTCGCGCGGCATTGGATTGCCGAGGTATGATACCTTACCATCGTGATCTGCGACATGTCTGTTCTGACATGATGGTCGTAGCGTTCACTTCGGACCAGATGGGCAAGCTGTCTGACGTGTTGGAGGCGACCGTCCCTCGGGCTACCTCTTCTCCTCCCCAATCTCCACGGTCCCGAGGCTCGGCGAACAGTAGCCGACTCTCCAACAGGAGCAGCCGTGGAGCTCACTCACCCTCCGGCTTTCCGCCCAACGCTTATGGAAACATCGCAAGAGAGTTCGGCGTCGACCCTCTTGTCGTCGAAGCGCTCGCGCAGCGTCTGGCTACCACCATCCATTGATCATGGCGATACCTGAGTTATTCTCTTTGTTATCCATGCATTCCTCGTCGTTTTCTGGTTATCGAGAAGGTCGTTAAGAAGTTAATCGTATTTCCATCGCTCTCACGACTGGTCGTTATAGGTTGTCGACGCCCCCCTCGCTCTCTTTCTTCTCGCTCTGTCGCTATGTTGACCGTAACGCGTTAGATCGTATATCCGCTCCCTTTCTCTCCCCGCATCACCTGCCCACTGTCCTTGTCGCTTTCTGTCGCGTCCTTTGTGTTCTGCTGTGCGTCGCGTTTGTTGTCTGTCGTGGTTCTCCGCTCGCCATAGGTTACCTAAGCCAGTATGTTTATGTATCCCTCTCGGACCCCTTCTTTATCGCAGCTGTATCCTTGCAATCGCCTCCAATTCAAAGCATCTTCAGTTCGCCGCTTATCCGCCGACGGTGCGATCCCCTCGTGCGTCATGCCGGCCGCGGCGCATGGGTCGAGGTGCGCTGGTGTTCCCGGGTGCAATACAAATTGTTCTGACCTATGTTTCTAGATCATTCTGCGTTCATCCTGGGAGGTCATCGGAGCGAGTACCGTCGCTAACAACAACGGCGCGGTCGTTCAAGTCCCACACCTCGGTGTTGCGTTAGGATGCGGTTATCCTACACTTCTTGCAATGCGGCGCGAGGTCGTCTCCGTCCGACCATAATCGCAACTCCGGACCGGGAGTTCGCTGCGGCCGCGGCAGAACCTAAGTGTAAGTGTCGCAAGTTGATCGTAAGTTCAATGCGAGAACGCAGAGATGCAGGCCGCGGCGATGCTGAAGCGAACAAGGGGTTCTTTTCCGGTCGTCTTTGGTGATTGCTGTACCGACGCCTGCCAGGTGGCAGCCCACTTCTGGTCTCCTCGGTGCCGGTGCATGTCCCAGTGAGCGTGCGCGCGTGGGCACGGGGCGTGCTATCGTCATCATTAGCGTCACGCTGGTATGCCGTCGGGAGGAACGGCGCACTGTGTCGCAGCTCCATCCTTCGGGATAGAGTGCGCGAGGGAGGGGGCAGTAGTGCAGATGCCATGCCCTTCAAGTTGTATCGTTGGATGCTGGCTCATGGAGTCTTGAGATCGTATGTCCCGCTGGCTTGTGCTCGGACGGCCCATCTTTTAGGGTACGTACGATTGGTGTAAGTCATATGGCGTTGACATCAATGACGAGGGGTCTACGGCAGTGGCGGCTGTGTGGGCTGGCACGTTCGTGGTTTTGTGGACCAGTGATGGGTCGCATTTCGGTCGCTGACTCTGCACTGTCAGTACGGAACCTAGAGGGTGGACAGAGGCATGAGCGCACCTCTACCTGTGCCGCGGTGCTATCCAGCCTCCGGTGCAAGCAGCAACTTGACGCCCGCCGGGAAGTCCTTTGTGCTGTTGGTCGTTGTGGATGACTCTCAGAGGATGGGGCATGGGCGGCCCATATTCCCATATTGGTCGCCCTCTAAAAATGGTAACCGTGCTACTGGACTCAACCAGGTACCAACCAGCCCGAAGCTCGTTAGCTATAGCCTACACGGTACGGAGCCAGCCACGTACCGTGTATCTCCGCCGCCACCGTCGTACTGACTCTATCGACCCCCAAGGTTGGTTTGCGCAAGCATGTCTTTGGCTGCTTCGCTACGCCAACTGGCTTCATCGGCATGAAGATGCGGGCGGCGATCGTGATACTTCTCGCCGGACGGATTCTCTACAGCACGCCCCGAGGGCAACCGGGTTGAAATTTTATTTGGAATGGAATGTGGATAGCCGTTGTCCTTCCCGCTGCTCTCCATCAGGTACGGCCCTCGTTTCATATCCGCACACGGACGTCGTCGAGGAGTGCGGCGGCGCCGGGCGGGCACACGTCTGCCAGGTACGTCGTATCGGCGTCGGACGTTTGGCTGATACTCTTGGGTAGCTGGCGTACACGCCGCCGGCTGGACGATGTCCAAGACGGCAAGCTTAGCTGGAGCCGCACCGGAAGTTTGCAGGTCCCGAGTACCTGTGCTCATTCCCTCCCCCAATTCTTAACCATGCCTCGACTCAATGTTGATCTTCTAGGAAGAGCTCGTCGGTGGCTTCGAAGGCGAGACAGTTTTCGCGCGCGGGAATGGTGTGGGCACTGGGGGAGATTGCAAGCCGTTCCGATGGCTCCTAGCCCAACTATCAAGGTTTTATCAACTGGCCAGCGCCCAACAGTCCACCGTTGCCGCCGCAGAGATTATGTCTCCGCTAAAACGGCCGTCACTGCGTCCTCGGTATTTAACCCCAAAATATGGTATGTCGAGCCGTTCGTGCGGCCGAACGCTGTCGTCCATGTTGGGCATCCAACGCCCATGTGGTTGTGCCCTTTCGCTCACCGTGCACGGGCATCTGGCCGGACATGCCATCAGACGAGGTCCTGTCGCAGTTCCTTTCGCTTCACGTTCAATACGGTGAGACCCATGGCTCGATGGCAAGCTCCATACGAAGCCCATTATCGCCCGCGGAACTTCTTCAGGGTTCTAGCGTCTCCCCCATGGCCCGAATAGGGATGCAGCCAACCGTGTTCGGTTCCTTTTGTCCCAGTTGATTCATTTCCACAACGCATGGTTTTCGTACGGCCGTGGACGGTCTGATACGCCATGCCCTTGGTCCTGCTCAAGGGTCACCGAGACGTACATGCAGCATATGAAATGCGATTTGTGGCCTGCGACGATCCATGTGACATGTCAATGTCATTCGCACCGTTAGCGACAGGTGCGCGCTCTGCGCCATAAATCAGCAATGCGGTTCATGAGGAGATAAAAAGTTTTGCTATGCCTTGTTCGATCCCACAACACTCGGTATAGCACAGGGCCACTTTGCTTGGGTGTACCGTGTTTCTGGATATCGGAACGTACATTATGGATCGCTACTGGACCATGTGTACGAAAAACTCCGATCGCATTCCAGTATCCCCAAAGTATTGGCAAGAAACCAAGTCCGACTGCCACAACCGAAATATAGCTTGAGAGCGTGCAAGGTCCGAATGGTTCGCAGTCCGAATGGTTCACATATGCATATGCGATGATCATGACGTTTGCATGGCAAAAGACGAGCTGGGGGCCCAATCGCAAGTCAGTTTCCCATGAGCACAGTAGAAGAGCGCGGAAAGCACGTTACGTTATCGTTCGCAATCAATATGTTCCACGACTCGGGGTCGTGGAACATGTTCACTTCATGATTGTCCCCGCGCGAGCGCGGGGCAACCTGCGGTGACGTGCCGCTTGAGCGTGTCCTGGCGAGCGAAGCCGTTCCCGCACGACGCGCATGTCACCCTCATCGTCCTGAGGTGGCACTCGGCGATGTGCTTTGGTATGTTCTCGTTGAGCATTTCCTCGCTCCGGCAGTTCCGGCCCCATTCGCAGCGCACGCTCGTCCCGCGCGGCGCGGGGTGGTGTTCGCGGAAATGCCTGCGGATGCCGGGGCACGTCAGATCGTCGAGGACGATGTCGCAGTGTTGCCACTGGCACTTCATTTTGTGCCCGTTCGCGCCAGGACTCGGGGGCTGGTATGGCGGCGGGGCCTGGATAGGCTCGGGCACGGTGGCGAAATAAAAGTTTCCGTCGAGATCCATGGGCTCGACTTCGGGGAAGGTTGGGGAAGGTGTAGGAGATGGGTATTGTGCACCTGGGACTGGCGCAGTAGCGAGGGTCGCTCTGGCGTAAATTGGAGAGGGACTGGGGGATGGGTACGGTGCACCCGTCTGAGGTGCACCGAGGATGTATTTGGACTGGTCGAAGAAATTGTCAGAGCTCGACGGGAAGTGCTCGTCTTCGCAAGAGGTGTTGTAGGTTGGATGGGGTGGGGAGAGGTGAAGGTGACTGGGGAACTGGAGCGTCAGCTAACGTTATAAGGCTCTAGCTCGGCCATACCATACTCACATGTGTGGTCTTCCATGCACGGCATGGCTGCTGCCCTGAAGCCACGCTGCCTCCTGCTCCCTGGAGGGATGCACACGTTCTAGCTCTTGGGGGTGTCTCGTTGCTTGTTGGTGGGCCCAGGAAGAATCCCCAAATTGATGTTGTTGGATGCTGTGATACGATTGAGAGTATTGGGAGAAGGTTGCCATCGGAGAAGTATCCCACTTGTGTCCTCGACGTGAGAGTGAGGCGAAGTTGGCTAAGAAGTGGGAGTGTCTGTGGATTCTGAAGCATCAGCAAGAGCGCACCGTCGTTCTTTTGAAGGAGCAAGAGATCATCGCCCCCGACGTTCCTCGCGTTCATAATATCTGGATGCAAATGGCGATGAAGATGGAAGTGAACGCAAACTTTGCCCTTGTACGTTACCATGTACTGCGATGCACTGAGTGTAGTCGACATGACCCCAACTTTAGTGACCGACCGGACGGCGGAGACGCAGAAGATCGATCATTGATTCCAGAACAGATAGCTGATTAGTAGCCCCGACAGCACGACGGAGCCCATACAGGCAAGAGAGTATGCATCGAAGCACCGCAATTTACGGCAGCTTTCAACATACATGCTGAGGCAGCACTCATCGTCGTCTGCCAGTGGGAGAGAAGCAGTCGCGACTCGGATTCGTAGCGCTTGCCAAGCGGCGAATGGGCGTGCTGTGGGCCTTCTGGAAACTGGACTGGCGCCCCACCAGTACTTCTATCCGGATAGACACTAGCGCTCAACGCCGCCTCGCTGCCGACGGCAGGAGCGGCAGTAGTGTGTCCGATCCAGAGAGACTTAGGATCCACTTCGCTAGTCCGCCATACCGCACAATATCCCGTACGCGCGAAGCCCCAGGTGGGGCCGGAGTGGACACATCCCCGTCGGCCTTCTACAGCCACTCCGGTCACTAGCAGTGAACGCTCGCGGGATCGGATGTCATTTACAATGTCTTGCATGAGCATCTCTGCGCATCCGGCCCCTAGCACGCAGCACAGTGGACCATCCCCTGTCTACAACGTGCGTGGTCCGAACAATACGACCAGCGCTCAAGCGCTCAAGACCTGGCTCCGAGGTGCATCGGCACGGACAGAAGGCAGGATCGATGCGGCTTCAACGTCAGTGCTAGACCAAATGTGGTCGGGTATGAACGGTGAGTAGAACTTTGACTCGCACTGAACACGATGTTCCAACGCGAGGCAAATATCTACTGCGCCGATCCAAGGCGGTGGAGATGTCGTACACACTAACGTTCAACCAAGGGGAAGTACAGCATACCGCAGGCGCCGAACCTGGAGCGGACTGCGGCAATTGGCTTGGACGCTTCCATGCCGCGCACGAAGGCCACGAGCCGACGAGGTCCGCAGCGGATTTGGGGACATTGATTTACAACAACAACAGAGTTTACCGTCGACGGTGAGATCGCCCAGCGCGGCAGTGGTTCGCCGCATCCACTGGCCCAGCGGTGACAATCCAGTCTGGTCCCATGCCGTCCTTCGAGCGTGGCGCACACGCCTGTCAATGGGGTGACAGCGACTGTGCCCTTGTACCCTGGATCGAAGGAGGCAGAACGCGAGTGACAACCTGCCCGATAAATGGTGGGACGAAGCACACTGTGAGAGTCGAAGTTGCCCAGCATACTAATCAGCTGCTTGTGCGCACATTCGCATATCGTAGATCATCACTCACCGGGGTCTGCGCTTGTCCTGTCGAGACCGATCTTGTTCACAACAAAGAAATCCTCTCATCCAAATTCCCCGTATCCTGAACCCTGATGAGATGAGACGAAACAGCGCCGTTTGACAGATAGATTTGTGGCCGAGAAGCATGGTTGGCCTTAAACCTTGAGAGATGGAGGTTTACTGGTTATCCGTAATCGATGGAGGATCACCGGTCATAATAAGCCTTCATACTGTTCGCTTGAGCTATGTTCCTGGTAACAGGTCGGATCTATACCCGAGTCGGAGAGGACAACCCCGAGCCAGGAAACATGTGGCCGAGTGGCACGCGCGTCAGGTCGAGTGCCTATCGAGAGCTGAGTGCCGAGTATGATGTCCGAATTTCAAAGGGGGAGGGCGGCTATCGACGAGTGCCACTGCGGAAGAACGAATGGCGGGGCATTGGTGGCACGCACGGAGGGGTGCCAACTGTCGCCAAGTCTACTCAATGTGCAACACCCACGGGAGGCGCGTCGTGTCTGCTCTTCGCGGGGGTGATTATCGGAGTTGGGCTTCGCTGCTTGGTGCAGCGTTTTGGGGTCATTTCGGATGACAACCTTCGCTCAGCGCGGCATGGACGGAGAGCCGAGGGAAGGCGCGATGGGACCTGTTGGGGCGCTCCGTCAGAATAGGGCGTCCCATGTGGCGGTGAGAAAGAAAATGCACACTAATAGTTCCTGTCGCGTCGTAGGCAGATGCTGCAGATGCTTGGTAGCGATGACGGGTGTAAAAATTTGTCGTGGCATGAGGTGGGTGGCAGTGTCCCGAGTGAGACAGGCGAGCTGCAGGTCAAGCGCGCTGGGCCGACCGGCCGAATATAGACTGGAGGCGCGGCAGTCGGATATCTGGACCCTGCATACTGCAATGCAGCTCAACAACGTTACGGCATGGCAAATGTTTCAGACTTACCAACAGATGCACCTTGCGTGTTCCTAGCAGAGTCGTCGACGTTGTCGGCAGTGTCGGGTTGGAGTCCGCTGGCTTATTTCGAATTTCTGTTACACCCCAAGTGTTTTCTGTGATCTGTTGTAATCATAGTGATGGTCCGAAGCTAGTTTATGGCATAGCGTCATAGTCAAGTCCAGGATCCGACAAACGACGAGGAGGTCAGGCCAGGTGACACAGCCAACCGGCACCCTTCTTGACCTCGTATCACCACCATCTCACTTTAGCGCCCGGTCAGGAAGATGTCTTTGTCGTCCCAGCCCGCCCCCTCCCCCCCCGAACCCTTCGAATACTGCATCAGCAACATCGACAAGACTGTCGCCAAGGTCTTCAGTGCCCCACAAACCATCAAGTCGCTCGTGGCGTTCGTCGTCGAGCACGCCGACTCCGTAGCGCTCATCGAGGAGCTCTTCAACTCCATCTCCGTTCTCCCCGCTCCCGAGGGCATCGACAACCTCGGGGACGGCCTCCGCTACTACCTCAAATTGGGGATCAAGGCTCGCTTCTCGCCCCCTCCCCCTCCTCCTCCCCCCATCCCCGCACCCGCGCCGGCCCCTGCACCGGCACCCCCTCACGACGTCCGCATGGACGACACGAGGCCCGCCACGCCCCCACCACGCGTCCCCACCGCAGCACCTGCATCGCCCCTTCGTAAGGGCGCCAAACGCAAGATCACGGACCGCACACCGGAACGGTCCGAACCCCGCCCCGCACCCGCCCCAGTCCAGTCCCCATCCAGGCCCTCCCCGGCTCCGCCTCTCCCTTCGCGCCAGGAGGCAACCCCTCGCACCCCTCCCGCCCCTTCCCCTCCCCCTTCTTCCCGCCCCGCGGTGGCGGCTCCTGCTGCTTGCCGCTCTTCCCCCCCTTCCGTTGAGGCCTTCGACAAGGTCCTTGACATGCTCGCGGCTCTCCGCCGCGAGTGCCTACTCGTCATGCGCCGTGCCACTGCTCGTGTGGCACGCGCGTCGGCGAGATCCGCTTTTGCGCGGCTGGCCCCGGTGGCCCTTCAGCCCTCCCTCCCCATTTCCTACGCGGCGGCCGCCAAGAAGAAGGGCGGCGTCACGATCCGACTATCCTTATAGGTGGCGCCTCCCGGGTTTCAAGCACGCCGTACCACAAACTAGGTACCGTACCCAGGAACACCTACGATTATGCTCTGGTCGTTGGGTCGCAGGGGTGACAGGGGTGGGGCGTCGCGAGCAGGCGGGTACCACGTGAAGCAACAATTTGGCCGTCCTTCAGATCGCAGTTCGCGCGGTCTGGGACCTCGGTGAGGCGCTCCTTTCTCGGCTTTCATGACTGACGATGGACACTGGCTTCGGTTTTCTTTTTGGGTTCTGACTTGTGCGGCTACATGACCACGGAGGGGGGTCGATGCCGGCGGGCGGGTGTTGTCGTACTGCGTAGCGGTTCCGCTTGCTGCCTTCGGGTGCGGACCAGCCCCGTGATTGCCGCTGTGTGCGGGGCGCGGGTACAACTGAACGCTGGATACCGGTTTTAGTATATTGTCCGTTTTACGTCAAGATGTTCCATTACGGCCTTGCGAGTAGCTACTGTGCACCTTTGTACCTACGTACGTTCACTATACTATCAGAACCTGTCCTAAAAAAAAAAAAAAAAAAAAAAAAAGACACAGCCAACCGGGACCGCAAAGCGCCGGGTGAGGCTTGTTTGCGTATGTGTACTCATCGCTCCAGGAGGCGTCCGTGAACCGCCCGGCCACTGGCACTCCTCTCAAGTAGTTTGCAAAGTAGTTTGCAAATTCGTCCAAGTCCGTCCTCTCGTAACCCGGCCGAGGAGGGGCCCTGAGCACTTTGACGTGTTCCGTCTTACAGTATTCTCGCCCCCGGCGCATCGGGAGTTCGTTATTCGGCCCTCCTTGTTGGTGCCCGCTTCAACCGTCGCGCCGAGCGTCGTCCTGTCAAACTCGTCGACAAACAATGTCACGCAAACCGCGACATCTTCGGAGAGGTTTGGCTGGGCACGCGCGGATCTGTGGGCGCCGCCGGTGAATGAATGTGCGCAGCGATCCTGTCGTAATCCCGCAAGGGGCGACGCGCGAGACTGCGAATCCGAGGTGGTAACTTGGCGGCCCCGCGGCACCACGACTTGGACGCGCGCCGTGGAGCATCATCACTCATGTTTCGTCGTCGATCTCAGTTTGTACCTGCGCCCACAATCGCCATCCTGTGCACGCCGCAATAGACGGTCTCACTGATTTGCATTACGCCACAGTGTACGTACGAGGACAACCAGAAGTCCGGCGTACTACGGAATGTTACGGACGTGGTGCCAAAAAGCGGACCGTCGTGCGTGCAACGGCCTCGAGAGACCCGTCCCTTGGGCGGATCCTCCAGGTCGTCTCCTTCAAAACGCACAAAGGTAAAAGTACTAACACTATCGTACAGTATATAGCTGAGACTTCGATTGCCTGGAAGCGACGTTTCGGGGGAACGAACGGGATCAGGAAGGGAGCGTGCGAAGCTGGCGGAGAGATAAATATGGGAAGTGCTTACACCGCTGCGTGACCCACGAGGCCAGGGAATCCGAATACGAGTACATCAGAGCGGTAGGGTAGCACACAAGAAGAACGAGCATACAAAGCACCGAGCTTCCCAGTCAAGGGACGACGAGTCTGAAACAACCGGACAATAACGAGCCATAGTGAGCCATGTGGCCCCCAGAGGGAGGGAGACGAGGGAGGGAGGAGACGCACAGAAAGCACCGAGCCCAGCCCAGCCGAAGATCCAGCACGACCGACTCATGCCTCCCGAGCCGGAGCATCAGCCGCTAGGGGTCGTCGCTTGGCCTCCCGCTGTGTGCGGGCAGAACGCCTTGATGTGCCGCGAGAGCGTGTCGGCGCGCGCAAAGTCGGCGTGGCAGTACGGACACTGCTTCGTCATATTCCGAAGGTGGCACTCCGCGATGTGCTTCCCGAAACTCGAAGGGAACATGTCCTTGCCGCAGCGCGCGCCCCACGCGCACGCCCCGCGCGTGCGGTTGTCGGTCACGAGCACGTCGTGGTACTGCCGCAGGTGGCGCGCGATCCCCGCCGGGCTCGCGTCCTCCAGCGGCACGTCGCAGCGCGTGGAGCCCCACTCGCACCGCGAGCCGCCGTTGGCCGCTGGCTGGGAGCTGGCGATCGAGTGGCGTGACGGTAGAGGGGCGTAAGCGTAGTTCGAGGGATATTGCCCAGGTAAGTTAGCACCATAGCCATCGGAGCTCGTCAGGGTCGAGTACGGAGAAGCCGACGGGGGTGTCCTGCGCATGCCATAAGAGCCATTGTCCATGCCAGAGTAGAAGGGATGACCGCGAGAGTGGCGCTGGTCGCTAGGCAGGACATATGGGTCCACGGGGTACGTGCTACGAGGGCGAGACATACGTGGGTCACTGAGGAAGAGAAAAGACGGCTCAGAAGACTGTCGAGAGCTCAAGGGGGGAGTGCTCACGCCATGGAAGGGCCCCAGCCGCTATGGAGGCCAGAGATGTCATGAGGGTGGTACGCGGATGACGTCCTACATGCAACGCGTCAAACGAACATCAGTGGCCGCCGGTAAACTGACACTCACGACGCGTTTACGTAGTGTGTTTGGAATTGGCTTGACTGCGGTGACGGCTGGGAGCTTGGGGAGGAGGGAGAGTAGGGTTTACTGCGAACCGTGGTGTCAGAGCTGAGTGCGAGACTGACCAAAGGTTCCTTGGGCACGTACCAGTCTTCGTGCTCGTAGGTCGCGCCACTGTTAGCCCAGAATAGTAAGAGCTACACATCTCGAACCAGAATAGAGCTCGACGCGTACTTGTAACTCATGCCCAGAGGGATCTGTCCATCACCAGCTGTGTTTCCCAAGGGGTTGTGATGTGTGGTCGAAGGCGACACAGCCGGTGAGGATTGCATGACGGGAGAAGCGAGAGGAGGGGTGATGTTGTAGTTGGATTCCAGAGAACGAACGGACATCCTTCGCGCTCAGGTGTTGTGCACTGGCAGAGGTTTTATAGACGGCGAGTGGACGATGTCCGGATGGTCCACTTGGAGTCGAGAGTGTGGAAGACACCGCAAAGCGGACGTGTAGAGGGAGAGGCGGAGGGGTGCACGAGAGGTGCGAGTTGACGATTGCGGACAAATAAGTATCGTGCCTTATAGTGTCGCGCTGCTTGCTGATAGCGGCTAGTTGCGAGGCTCTGTTCGGCGACTAAAAGTCGGAGCATGTCGAACGCAGAGAACCGGGATACAAAGGCGTCAAGCAGCACGAACTGGGGAGATGTTCTTTGAGTCTGATTCGGCGGCGTGTGTGCACCAGACCCCTGCGGCTGCAGATCAAGGTGGTGACCGGTGACGCGGACGGTGCGCGAAGTGATTCCATCATCTGTTCATTCACGTCGATTTGGCACGACCAGCTCGAGACTGAGCACAGCGCCAGCCCAGATCGTGCGAAGATGCTGGCAAGGCGACGTCCGGGTGCTGGCAGTCGACGACACCCAGAGGAGCACTCAGACACCAACTAGCATTTCTATCATGATTACAGTGTGCAAATCAGGCCCTGAGTGATACTACCATGATCCATAGACAAAGGCAGTTCCCACAGCCACGTAGAATAGAGCGAAGGTACAACAAGAAACACTAGAAGGGCAAGTACAGGCGATCAACAGGCGAGCACGAAGCAGCATAAGCCTGTGCTCATGAAGGAGCCCCCGCGGACTTGCGGCAAAGCCAGCTATGAAGAACGGTCAGAACTGCCCCAACAGACAGGCCTGCAAGCACCAGTCTTGAGCATGAATGGACCCAGCGTAGTCAGGGGAAATCAAAGGGCGAAGAGAGTACATGGCGGTACAAGTCCAAGTGACGACTGCGTGCCAACGATCCTCCCGCCATTTCCCCAGCGCCGGTCCCTCCCGGCGGCCCCCGGCGATATCCCGATAGGCGGCGTCTCTAGATCTGCCCCTCTCCTCCCACCCTCTCCTTCTCCCACCGCCTCTCCAAATCGCCTCCCATGCTTGCTCCGAATGGTTCTCTGCGATGCGCTGACGCTTCTGATGCTCCTCTGGCGCACCCAGCAGTCCATATTGACTTCACAACTGCTCCGCGGTTCTCGGCGGTCCCGGACGATTCGAACATGCGGAGGTCTGCGGATGTTCACTGGTCAATGCAGCATCCATGCAAGGCTTGACAGATTTTGAAGACCAACCTGCCTAAACCGGAGGCGAAGTGGCAGTCGGTCTCCATTGGCCATCCGTGTTTCGCAGCCTTGATGGCACTAAACCCTGTCGACCCGATCTTCGAACTCCACCGACCGTCGACGAACAGGATATCCTGTCGGCTGACCATGCTCATCTCCCACGTTACAGCACGACGGCTAGACCTGATCGCGCTGTCACCCATCGAAGAGCTCGGGACGACGTTCGTTCAGGGTCTTTTGATACTTACGCCAGAAATACCCTTGCTCGCCCATTCGCCTCGATGTGCCACCGCGCGTCCTTCCCTCCGCCGTCGGATGCCCAGGGACGCCCATTTGCGCGCTTTCGAGGTGCTTTCTTGGGGCGTCAGCCTCTCACGTTCCTTGCCGCCAGCCATGTTGCGTACCTGGATATTCAGGCCGGAGGCAACGCGCGGGAGACTGGGTGGCACTCCTGCCGATTCTCGTCAAACGGCCCCGCCCGGTCGCACAATAGAAGGCGATGTCGCGTCTCCAACGAACGTGCGACTCTATGCCGAACAACGAATTCACAGAAGACATTCATTGTCCGTGTGCGCACCCGCGCCATGTTGCGCTTGTTGCCTCGTATGAAGTGTACCCGTTGGCGAGGCGCGGCTCACCGGGACGCGCAGTAGGTTCGGATGACCCCAGAGAAGCTTCGATGTCGACGTTGATCACGGCAGAAGACCCCCTCGCTTGTGGCCCCCTTCGTCATCGCGCGCACATTTGGCCCTTGCTTTCAGCTGCATCTGCGCACGGCCACTTTTTCATAATCGAATTCGGCACGCAATTCTGTATGTCCTTCTATGTCCTTCGGGGATGCCATTGGCGTCCATAGAACATTCATTGAGCCCGACCTCCGATATGCGAACGGATCAAGTTGGAGGCCCAACTCTAACTTCGGCGCGCTGCGGACCCAAGTACGTCCACTTGACGTGCTGCCGCCGCGCCTCGACGTTGTGTATGTTCTATGTCTGCGTTGAAGCGGTGCCGCCGCAGGCTTCTTGCAATTGCAGAGCCTCTGCTTTGGGATAGTAAAGTTAGTAGAGCACAGCTCCGGGCAAGGGTTGCGAGGTTGAGCAGGGCTAGGCGACACGCCTGATCTGCAAGGTGGATGCTTCTTCCGATGCCCTATTCAAATTGCTGTGTATCCGTAAACACTTTCCTTGCGATTCCAAGACGCCGTCGAGGGTCCATTTTCTTTGATACTCTCTTCCAGAACATGCGGCGGTGCCGCGCAAAGGTCGGTTGTGGTCCCCGCCCATCTTCCTCGGACGACAAAACCGATGCGGGCTCCTCGTGTGTTAAGTAAGCTCAAGACCTTCCGTGGCGTCCTTCGTACAGCATCGTTTACGGCGACTCGGGACAGGATATCTGATCTGCCGCCCGCAACAGGCCTTGAACCTGCAGGGTCTTCTGTATCTCTGCCGTGGCGTAACCTGCCTCATTGCGCACACACTTGTCCGGGATCGCGTGCCTGTCCTGAAGGAGTCGATTTCAATCGTATGCATACAGTACGCGTACAGGTACCGGGCCCGGCGCCAGCCAATCTTCCTGAGAAATCCCTGAGCGCGCTGCCTCCTCTCGGTGACCTTGTGCCACCCCGTTAGCGTTTAAGAACCATACCGAGAATCTTGATGCGACTAGCGCATCGTGCCATCCCAGCACAAGATCTGGGACTGGCAACGACATCTCAGTCGTCCAGTGGCGTCAAGTTGAACAGACGGAGGCAGGACTGAGTGGCGATCGAACCGAATATCTGATGGACTGCGATTTCGAACCCTCGGCGAGATCAAGATAATTCAAAAGAAGGCCGCGAGCGAGGGGGGGCTGTGGATTTGTGGGTCCACTCCTTCGCCTCAGCTGCCGCCGTCCGACATCCGACGAGCTCAAGTTCCATGAGGCTCGCGCGGGCATTCGCGCATTGCTGCGGTTTTAGACCGCGATGTCAGGGTTTCTTTCTGACGATTGGGTTTCACGATGTTGCGATGCGCATTGACAAAAGGCGCGCCCGGGTTCGCCGAGGAGGAGATACATCACATTCGACGCTTCGAAATGTTGTAGGAAGGTGAAACCTGGGCGACTTTGCTCCTCGACCCATGCGGAGGCGTTTGAAAGTGGCAACAAAGACCGAGGAATCATGATTGACCACGAGGAATTTGTCAGTCTCCCTGGCGTCTTGTTTCTCGACCATGTCAGGGTGTGCTGCGGTAGCGAATTCAGAGAGCGCTGCCGAGGGCAGACAAACTCTAACTTACGAGGAGGGCGCGTACATATAATGATATTGGTACATAATAAACGGCCGGAGCTATTAGTACGAAACGTCATCGAAAATAGGACTGATTCTGTGCTGTAAAGATGTAGAAGGTGGCGTATCATACGACGGTGAAGTAACCGAGGGGTACATAAGTACATGTTACATAAGTACATAGTTTTGAGATTTGAGTCGTTTAGTCGGGATACTAGGCCCATCACGCCAAACGAGCGGGCAGGGGTTTTGGTGGCCTCGAGCATTAGCAGGTGTCAAAGAACAAAGGAAGAGGAGCGATGGATGGGACGTGTCAGAGTCGAACGAGTATATGTCAGCTAGGGCCCAAGTAGCGGTGGAGCATGATACGGTATGCAGCAACGAGATCCCTCTTGCACTGGTCAGCTAACAGCGCCGCGCCCAGCCTTGAGGCGTGCTAGTATCCAGGACCAGGAGTTGCCCAGCGGCTCTGTTGTAGCCCGATTCTGGCATAGAGCGACCGACGCCGGTTTATCAGCTGCAGAGAGCTTCAGACGCCAGTCTGAGCACTAGTACTAGTCAAGTGCCTAACAACGCCACACGCAATGGGAAAGGGTCAGCGTCGTTGACACAAGACCGCGAGCCAGCAGCGCTCCGTCCCTGCAGTAGTGACTCGACTAGCACACGCACCCGATTGGAGTCGCCGCTGTCAGCGCCCTGCGAGACCGCCGCCCCCTCTGGCTTTGGCCCTGGCCCTGGCCCGTGCCGCCGCCGTTGCCCTCCGCCTGCTTCACGCGCGCGCAGTAGAGGAAGTCGTGGCGCGCGAGCGAGTCCGGGCGGCAGAAAGACTGTCCGCAGAACTCGCACGAGCGGCGGGTGCTCTTCAGGTGGCACGTCGCAACGTGCTTGCCCATGCCGGACGCGAGGATGAGCTCCGCCGACCGCGCGCACTCGCCGCCCCAGAGGCAGCGCGTGCTCGCCCGTTTCGCGTTCGCGTTGTGCGCGCCGGTGCCGAGGCCGACGCCGTGGGCGTCGCGGAGGTGGGCGCGGATCACGGCGATGGAGGCATCTCGCAGGACGTGGCCGCAGGATGGCGTACCCCATTGGCAGCGGAGATCGTTGCCCGAGAGGGTCGCCGAGTGGTCGGAGAGCGCTTGCTCTTGGGCAGGGCCGGAAGGGGGAAAAGGTGGGTCGGGCGGTGGAAAGAGAGGCGGGTCGTAGCAGACAGCGTTGGCCTGGGCATAGGGCGCCGAGAGCGGATGGAAAGCGGTCGGAGCAGATGTCATATAGCCCAAGCCAACCTGCCAGACGGTTCCATCTGCGTAAACAGTACGGTCCGAAAATCGACCATTTCGACCACCGGCGCCGGAAAGGATGTTGACATCGTGGATACCTCGGCCGAGCTCGTTCCCATTGTACCAGATATCACGGGTCCTAACAATCAATCAGCGACAGTGTGGAGAGAGAGTAGCGCCAATACGTACGGGAGAAGATTTCCGACCCAGTTAGAGGTGCCTTCGTACAGTGTGTTGTTTATTCTAGAAGTCATCGCAGAGGACGGTTTGATAAGTCTGACAGCCGTAAACTTGGAAGCAAAGAAGGACGAAGACGTCACGAAGAAAGGGAGAAAGTGACAATTGGTGATAAGAAGGTGTCAGCCGCAAGGAAATCAAAGTAGCACAGCAGAAGATATCGTGACTCGACGAAGTAATAAATAAAGTTCGGCCAGAATTATCAAGAAGACAAACTTACTCTACAGGCGATGTCGTGTGGATAGAAGACGAGTTGTAAAGATCGGGAGGATCCATGGCTTCACCTGGGGCATATGTGGCCATTAGCAAAGGGATAGGAATGGTGGTTAACGGAGAGGGGAGAGGCGAAGCGAAAAAGCAGATGGAGATACAGCTAGTGTGGGAGAAACAAAGAGAGCGAGATGGGAAGAGCGATTCCCGAGCTCAGCCGGAGGCGTGATAGAAATACTCACCGGACTCGCAGGGACCTTGAGTCGACTACATAGCGTGTTTCACCGCCTCAGAAGCCGCATGACCTCCCTTACACTGTTCTCGCCTCATGCAGCGAGGCAGTCCGAAGAGGCCACAACGAGGGTGTACTCCCACGAACCTTGCAATTGGTGCTTGAAGGGCTGTGGCGATGTAGGACATGGATGTTTGCAAGGGCAAACTCCGAAAGAATGTGCTTCGTAGCGGCGACGGAACCTTCCGGTCCTAATGTCCTCGAGCGCAAGGCCACATATGCTGATGGAAGACGCGCGTGGAACAAAGATACCTCTTATGGGTATGTGGCCAGCGACACAAGGCCTCAGCGCGGTGGAACCGTGTCAGCAACGCATTTGGGGAGGGCTCCATGACCGGACATAAATTTGGTATGAGAGTGGATGCTACGTAAATATAAGAATACTGAGCTCACCATTGTCTTGGCACAACGCTAGGTTTCAGGGATGCTAGGAGGGTGAGGGTCCGTTGGAGTTTCGGCGGCGCAAGGACAGCAGGCCATCTGTTGAACCTTAACATCATCGAACAAGGAAGTAAACGTACACAGGCACAAGGTAGCCGGGTCATTCGGATATGAACTGGACGGGGTTAAGATTAACGGAACTATCCTGTGATGACGCACGATGCACTCACCGCGTGGCCCTGTGTCGGCGAAAGCGATAACATGTCTGATAGTGCAGGCGGATTTCATATCAACTCGAGGCGCGCTGGTGATCGTCGTAGACTCCCATAGATGGCTGCGATATAATGTTCGTGTTCATAAGAAGAGTAGGGCAAGAGGAGCCAGCGTCGATCGGAAGCGTGTGTGAGGAAGGGAAGAGCAAGTTAACGGCGAACGAGGGAGATGGACAGATAGACGCGAACGTATCAGTGTCGGGAATCAGGATGGCGCCGGTCCTCCACCGATGAGTAATATGAGGACTGCTAGGTCTGCTTGGCAACCGAATGAGACCGATGATGACGCAAGTGCTCTGGAAGATGAGATCAGATGTGGACAGAATGTTTTATAGATGAAGGCTTACTGGTTCAAGGACGTATGCAGGAACTACTCGTGGCGGCAGCGTGTCCCCGAACCGCAGCAAACGGTATACGAGCGGCATTCCCCGGTATGTTGACAAGTCATTTGGGGTTCTACTGGCGCTACGCATACGTGATCCTGCCCACGGCTTCCTGTATATTCTCTGAGGGTTGGGAAAACGATTCGGCGAAAGTGGCCATGAGCTGCAAGAGCCAGCGTCAGTCGGGCGGAGCATGCCTCCTCGAGGCTTGTAGTTCGAAAGGATTGGTCGTAGGGGGAGGCAGGGCAAGTTCGTAGACGTAACGATCACAAATGGAGGAGATTAGGACACAGCATATGTCGGACCAGAGGACAATGCGATGCGAAGCGGGATATGTGGGTGACACGGGTATACGATTACCCCCGGTCATCGAGCAACCATGCACGAATGATATTGTCAGTGCCACTCAGCTAAGCATCAAGTTCGGTTTGAGTTTGTTCAGAAAGCCTAGGGGTCGAAGATGTTTCAGTCTTGAGAGCTTGAGATCGCCAGGCTTGTTGCATCGTGGACTAAAGGCATCATATATGCATCATCGGTCCTGCAACTTACAACTTGGAGGCTGTACTGAGAAAAATTTTGCGAGCAGCAGCATTCAGCAGAAGACAAAAGACACTCGAGCGACTCGCGGCGAGACTCGACTCCGACTCCGAGTCGTGGAGTTCCACGTGCTATGAGTGTCACGTGCGTCGTGTTGTACGCGGCGTGACTTGTTGAAGTCACACGCCCCGCGTCTCAAGTAATCGCGTCTCGGCGTCAGAGTGTCCTCAATCACAATCGCCTCCAGCATCCCACAGAACCCGGACGGAGACATGCAGACTGCGATCTATATGCCCCCAACAACACCCACACGCTCAACATATCCCTCGTCGACGAGCTACGCCCACCCACCCCTCCGTTCGTCACCACTCGCAAGCCCTGCGTCCTCCCCAGCGGCCGACGCCCACGCGCGCCGTCGCTCCCACTACAAAGCGAACCCGTTCAGCACTCCACAGGCCCACCGTCCCCGAGACGTCTCCGTGGCCGACTCACGGCGGCGCTCCACACCCACATCCCGCACCAACAACAACATCTCCGTGCAAGGGGGCTCGACCCAGTCCGCCACACCGACAGCGACGCCAGAGCCACCGCGGAAGGCGTTCCTCCGCGAGCGGCTCCAGGCGCGCTGCCTCGAGCGGGCGGCGCAGAAGCGGGAGCGCGCGCTGGCGCGGGGCAGCCGCCACATGAGCAGCGACCGGAGTAGCGACGGGATGGAGATGATGGACGAGGACGACGAAGAGGAGGAGACGATGCTCAACGACGAGGTGCGTTCCCGTCCCACATTCCGTCATTGTTCCTTCCTCCTGCGTGCAGACGTGTGCCGTGACGCTGACGCTGACGGCCATTCCACTTGCCCTGTAGCTGTTCCGCCGGATCGTGGAGAGCGCGAAACGCAAGGAGCGCCACGCATACCGCCTCTCCTACGTGCACGACGTTGGCTCGTCCTTTGATCCAGACATGGAGGACCCGCACTCGTGGGAAACCGAGCTGAACGGTACGTCCATCCGCGTCGGATGGCTTAAAACGTGGCCCTAATTGTTGTCCTTCAGGATCTCAACATCTGTCCACCGAGCCGGACAACCTACTAGAAGAGGAGCTCGAGGCCTATGCCGCGGAGGCGGAGCTCAACCTTGACGACCTCCGCGCCGAGGACATCTGGAGTCTGAGCGACTTCGAGGATCTCGACCCACCAGCGGGGCCGCTGACAGACGACATGGACATGGATTAATTTGCTCTCTTGCTCTCTTCGCTTCCGGCAAACCCGGAAATGCGCCATCCTGGAGGGTCGAGGCATTTTGGCGTGTACGATTACGGCTACCATGTACAGTTCTTCCTACTTCCCTTCGCTCTTGACAGCAAGCAACCATCTCTAGTAGACGGGGCGCACGCCCATCGCACGCGGTGGCGAGTACGAACTTACGGCATGGTATGGCAGGACTGCTCCGCACTACATACTGTACATTATCTAGCCATGTATGTATATATCCCATCCCACCTTGTGCTGTTCAATTGAACGATAGTTCAACACGAGACAACCATCATGCCTCTGCAGCCATCACGCCTCTGCAACATCTTCTAGCACCTCTCAAACACCCGATACAGGTCCGGCAGGTCAGCCACCTGCACGACGTCGCGGTCCAGCAGCGTCTTTGGCGGGACAAGGTACCGCCCCATCGCTGGGAAGAGTACGTGTTGGATCTGCCACAAGGTCGCCTTCTGGGTGTCCGTGTCCTGTGCCTGGTTGTCTGCGTCTCCATTGGTGTCGGGAAGGAGGGGTTCAGGTACGTAGAAATACGCGAGCTCGCGCAGGAAGGTGTCGAGGCACTCTTCCTCCGCCGTCCAGTCCACCTATAGGCACAGCCAGATTAGCGATTAGCGACAAGACCAACACCATGGTGTGGCGTGGCACTCACCTGCGGCCCAAGGCGCATGAGGAACATCGGGAGCTTGTCGAGGTTCGGGGTGTAGTCCCGCAGGAGCATCGGGAGGGTCTCGACGAGGCCGTCCTCCGATATGCCGAGGTTGAAGTACTCCTGGAGCATGTCCCGCCGTGCCGTCACGGTCTCGACGATTTGCTGCAATGACCCATGCGCGGCCACTCAGCATATGCTCAAGTCGAAGAGGGATCGAACGCAAAAAACACTCACATCAACGACCTCGTCCTTGCTCAACCCGCTCTCCTCCACGCCCTCCTCCGCGTCAACCGCGAGCGCGACGAGCGTGCGCACGTCTGGGGCCGGGTCGAGCCGGATGCGCGAGAAGTTGCCGAACTGGCGGAGGCCGAGCTGGTAGAAGAGCTCCGCGGCGAGCGCGCCGTGGTTGAGGAGGTACAGCCGTGTGCCATGCTGCACGAGCGACAGGCACCGGGCCGCGTCCACGACGCCGACGAACGTGTGCTTCGCGAGGATCTCGCTGAGTTCTGCAGAACGCGGGGATGGAAAGGGCAAGCCCGGAACGCGGTTAGCGAGCGCCGATCATGAAGTGTGTTTTTGTGTGGTAGGCGTTTGCGCGTGCATGTAAAGGAAGGGGGTGGTACTGACGGGTGTGTTTGGCTTTGACTACTGCCGCACGTAGATCTCTGACTGACTTCAGGAAGCATTGGGACTCTTTGATGTCCTGCGTCTTGATGACTGGTGGTGTGGCGGGAGTCGGCGACCCATCCGCATCACTGTCTTTGCTTGGACGTTGAGATGGATGCGCTACTGGAAACATGGAGTCCAATGTCCTGTCTTTGAGTGATGTTCGGACTTTGTGGTGCGAGTACACCTTGCGTTTTGCAGGCTGGGCTGCTGGAAAATGTCAGCCATCATCTGGACGATATTTGCAGAAACAACTACCTGCAGCGACAGCGTTTTCGTCGTCCGGAGCTCCGTCTTGACTGTGCTTGGGTGCCTCCTCATCTTCATCGAGGTCTTCAGCTTGTGCTTTGCGTTTACCCTTCGCCTTTTGTGACTGGAACGCAGGAGGTTCAAGGATTCCGCCCGTCAACAACGTCTGAACATTGGTTAGTCATCTTGAATGCTGCACGAAAACTGCCTCTCGTACCTGATATTCAAATGTTCTTGAATGACTCTGTCCGATGAGGGATTGCTGGATAACATCTGCTATTCGCTCGATGATAGCGTCTTCGTTCAGGAAGTGAACCTCCTTTTTGGTTGGGTGGACGTTCACATCCACCGAACGTGGATCAATCAGAATACTGAGGGGCAATTTGACTATAGGTATACACACGCAGCATACAGCCGTTGACGTACCTAAGGTAGACGAAAGGGGAAGCGCCCTTCGCGAGCACGCCGTTGTAAACAGCCTCGAGCGCTTTCTTGATCCTGGAAGATTCTACCAACCGGTCTGTCTCCCAGTGTCAATCAGCTCAACCAGACAAAGACAAACAGACGGCCTTACGATTGATGAATAGGAGGAACACCATTTTCTTCGCTTGGTAGTTCGCATTCGTGAAGTGTGCTTCTGCACTCCAAGCCTCGGCATCTTCGACGTCTTCGTCATCGCTAATCTGCATCGGCGAAGTGGCGCGAGCCTTGTCAGCCGAAGAAACGGAGACATTCAACAACTCCTTGGCTAGGGTTTGACCATAGAGGAGGCGAATTGCTTGGAAAGTCGTTGATGATGATGGCGTGGATACGTCCGGGGAAGGTGTTCCCACCTGCATAGACTGTCATGTTACAATCAGAAACCAAGTTCTTCGCCCACTTGCCTTCTTGCATGTGAAGGATACGTGCGGATTGTGAACGGCGTATTTGGTGACCACATCGAGTATCCGCGAGTACTCTTCCGAGGACCCGCGCAGAGCTGACAATCTGGTGGGCGTGTTATAGAACAGATTCTCTACCTTCCTCAAAGTGTTTCAGGTCCCTATATGCGCACGTCCAGGCTTCTACGTACAGTGATAGTGGTTCCGTCATTGCCCGCGCAGGGTTTGGGGTCTGGTGTCGTTCCGGGCTTCGCAGGGGTCAGCGCACCATCGGCGTAACAGGCTCTACGAGACAATTAGTGCTCTGCGTGCCTTAACGTGTTCTAGACCAGTAGTCGGCACTCACTTCGAGGCGCATGTGTCAGCCTTGGTTTTTGTGACGACAGTAAGGTTAGACACATAGGAAATGGAGGCGAGTGCCTCCCCTCGAAACCCATAAGTCGTCAAGCGTTTTAGATCCGAAAACGTTGCGAGTTTCGAAGTTGTGAATCGTTCCGCTAAAATCGGCAGGTCGTCTTTCTTCAAGAGACGGATGTCATTATCGTTCCTGGCAGGCATAGACCTACAGGCACGCACCCGGATGCCAGAGCCATTGTCTTGAATCTGGAGCAATTTCATGCCCCCGTCCTTGACGGTAACCTTGACAGACGTCGCCCCAGCATCAAGGCTGTTCTCAAGGAGCTCTTTGAGTGCAGAGGCAGGGCGGTGTATGATCTGTCCTTGCGTAGCGTGTTTACGTGGAGACACACAGCAAAAGCGGAACCGACACCTACCTCGCCGGCAGCAATGCGATTGATGACAGACTCCTGGAGTCTACGTATTGGGCGAGGGCCGGGAGGCGGAGGAGAGCCGGCACGGTTGGCGGTCGAGGCCATCGAGGTCGAGGATCAACAAAGGTGGAATCGCGATCGTTCCGGGTCGGGGATGTAAGTACTCGACGATCACGAAGCGCGAAGCGATAATTAGTAGAGCGGGGGCCTCCCACGATCGCCTCGCTGAGTGGGTGAGTGCGTCGGGCGGGAGACAATAGGCGGGTGTATGCGTGCGGTCTGGACAAAGGCGATGGCAAGCTGTCACCCACAAAGGGTTCGCGGAGGAGACGCGTGAAGACGCGTCCGCTATTATCCCCACGTGGACCCCAGATTACGTAAGGAAACGTTGCCGCTATGAAACCTGCGGAGATTTGTGAGCTTTCCCTCGACAACATCCCATCACACGCCTCCCTTCCCCCCAGCTGCCGCTGCCACTCTTTCCTCGACGGCCTCGAGCTCTTACCCGACCTCAACGCGGTTCCGAATATTTTTACCTGCCCCGACCCTCATTCAATCACGCGAGCGTCTCGAACCCTGGCGCACTATCATTCCAATTCCCTTTACCTCCGCATCTCGTTTCGCACATGGCAGAAGGCATGCAGCCCGATCCCGAGACGCCGTCGACACCAGTCAGAGGACGCCCTACGGCGCGTTACCCGGCCGCTCTCTCCAAAGGCGAACCTGGACGCGTCCCGCTGCACCGGCGCGGTACCTCGAGGACCCTGGAGTGCATGGAGGATCTCCTGCGAGAGAATGGATACAAGGAGACGAGGATATTTACTCCGGAGGCCGAGCGTACCGAGGTCATGACTGAGGAGGGGCGAAGGCAATCCTTGTGGAGGTTCCGAGAGCTCCTCGCTGGGTGGCTTCCTGGTGCAGGCGGGACTGAGCCTGTGACCGAAGACGAAGACATCCCCGACCCCGACACGACGCCCACCCGTCCAGTCACTTATCGTTCCACCCCGAGTTCCCCCCTCGCCAACAAGCGACGGCTAGACCCCGATCAGGTCATTCATCCGCTCTCCTCCCCGAACTCGGCGTCGTCCACGACCCTCTCTTCCATGCGCAGTGCTGCCTCCTCCGAGGTCCGCACTGTCAGCCAGCCCACCCGTCGCCAAGTACTTGACCGTATTTCAGCCATTCGCGCGGAGCCTTCGGCGGTGAGTCTTCGGACATATGCTCAAGTTTCTGCTGCACGTGGATATCTCCGTCACATGGCCTCGACCCCCAACATGCCGAAGCGTCCCCCGCCGTCCATGCGCGCTGCGTCCATGCAGGGCGTATCCGCCGTCACCGCCGAGCCCTCCCTCCCTTCATCTTGGCTCGAATCCGTGACAAGGGCTGTGCTTAGATCTGGCGATGCAAATGCGCATATAGGTGGTCCGATTGCGCGCGCTCCCTCGAGTCGTCACTCGACGCGCGCGTTCAAGGAAAACAAGTTCCTGGTCACCGGTCTCCATCACAAAGCCTCGCGCACTGCTACTCGTAGTGCGTCTGGTCTGCCCCCTGGCGCAACCCTCTACCTCCAACGCGCCCCGACCGCGCCTAGCGAAGTGAGCACCGCGCACGTCATGTGCAGATCCGCCCCGGGCTCCCGTTCAGCGTCCCGTGCTGGAGATCGCTTGCCGGGCTACAGCGGCGGTTCATTGCGTGGGTCGCGCAAAGACCGCCACGAGAGGGCCCGCCGTCGGACCTCAGCTGGAGAACGCGTTCCGTCGCTAGCCGCGACGCGCATCGAGAACGACGCTTGGGCGGACATGCACTGGCACGACGGCAAACGTGTGCCGCTGTTGCGGCTGGAGGATGCCTCTAACGAGGAGGCCATCGACTCGGACGACGATGATTGCGAGCTCGACCTCGCCCGCCTTCTTGTCCCACCAAAGCGTCAGCACTCTATCCAGAGTCTACGCCGGCACCTACACGTCGATCATGCACAGAACCGCGCGCTCGCTCTTCATTCGGAATGGGAAGAAGAAGGCGTGGCGACTCGGGGACGCAATCGACGAGTAGACATAGACGAATCCGATGGCTACCCCACTTTCGACCGGACCGACGCTGCGAAGCGTCGGCGAGGGCTACCGGGAACTTGGGGCTCCGGAGCCAGCGGGAGGTAGTCTGTTCGGCTTTTTCCTTTATGGTTTTCTCTCTCTTGGGATTATCGTCGTAAGATTTGTAGTTATTTTGGTCCACGCATCGTCTACGGTATCCACGCGCATACACCAAACGCAATCATTCACCTCTCTCATCTCTACATCCACCTCCACCATGTATTATGCATTCCTTTTTATCTCGTTTTTATCACCATCCCATCCTTTCATTCTCTCCTGCTTCATCAATGACTACCACACTAATATCGCCGCCGTTAACCCCATCATATCCCCCGTCCTTACGCCGGATTCCCTCCCTCATTTTATACCCCGTTATAATTCCTTTGCAATTGATAGACTATACATACGGGTTTCTCGCGATCGTAATTTGTTCCGCATACATTGGACCTCCTCGCCCAGCTGCTGTTTAGGTAAAGAAGCTGGAGGCGTGTGTACAACAGCCGTCGCAGTAGTGTATCCTATATATGTCATATACTCTTGCACGTTTTCCGTTTCGAGGTTGCACGGCGACTACAGCCGTCCGATTCCAGCGTAAGGCATGCGAACTCGCGTTTCGATAAGACATGCATGGCTAGCCACCGGTAGCCACCCTCGCGAATTCGAGCAGTGGGCCACCATGCACTGTCCTGCAGAAACGCTCAAGTAGCCCCGGGCCGAGCCTACGACACCGGCTAGCGTTTGTCCATGCGTGCACGGCGTGGTACGGCGCTGCACCAGGCCTGATACGTAGTTAGACGACTTGGTCCTCGTTCCCCCTTTCGCATCTCCCCCACTCGTGTCAGCCGGATGTCGCCTCCTCTTCATCTTCCTGTTGAGCTCGTCGAACAGATCATCGATGACGTTGCTAATGGCCATCCAGAAGCGCTCCTCGATTGTGCCCTAGTCTCCCGCAACTGGAGGCCTCGGTCAATGCACCACCTGGAACGTGTCTACCGTACGCCGAAAATGACTACAGTCGACACGCTCTACGCCTTCTTGGATGTTGTCAAGGATTACCCCCGCCTCGCCAGATTAGCCACCTCTCTCGAAATCAATCCAGCTACAGGAATGACATTGTCATCTTCAACCTACATTCCATTGCACCACTTGGCCTCTCACACACTCTCAAACGTCAGCCGCTTAATCTTAGGAGACACTCTTCGATGGAGTGACTATCCGCTACTGTATCAGAACGGCGTCGTCGGCTTTTCGTTCCATCGCGTGATCGCACTGGATATCTGCTGCCGCTTGAAGTCCGCCAAGGATTGCTGGCGTATCGTGCAGTCATTCAGGAACATGGAAGAAGTTCGGCTCATTTACCCGGACCGCGTTCCCGCGTGGATTACCGGCCTTACGGATCCAGGTCAGCATCGTTGCCGTATAGAGGCTCGGTTGAAAAGGCCTCTTAAAACTCTCGAGCTGCCGGTACAAGAAATCTCCCCTCGCGGTAATCCTGATTCCTCAAACTCCCAACAGCTTCGGACCCTGACACCCTTATTGGCTGTCTTTGCCGACTCAATCACAAACCTCTCCATCGTATGCCCCTCTGTATCTGAGTGTAGTATGTCATAGTCATAATCCTATTCATTCTGCCCAAATTAATTCACATCCCTTCTTAGCCAAAATCATCAATGGACAAGGAGCCTTCGACTTTTGCTTCAAGGCCTTGGAGACCATCGTGATCAGCGTCATTGCGGATATCAATGACCCTGATTGCCCTCGCCAGCTATCGGCCTTTCTCCATGTTCTGACTTCCCTATTCACAAAACCCAATGTTCTCTTCTCGCTGTCCATCTCGGAGTCTCTGACCCACCACGAGGTTCAGTATTCAGTGGAACACGTCAGTCCCAGGGACATTCTGTCAGCTATTTCAACCTGGGCTGAAGGTCTTGTAAGTCATAACACTTTGAAAATACTGACCAGCCACACGCTTACAAGGATTTATTATGTTCATTTCCGGTAGCTCTCGCAGCTCCACCTCTCGCAGCTCCAGCTCCCCAGGCACTCGCGGCTTGTCACACCTGACGATGTCATCTACATGATGGTCAGCAATGGAATCTGGTACAATTTGCTGCAAGATAACACTTTCGGACACCCTGTTCCAGTAAGTGAGATGCTCTGCTCTGGCTGTATGCAATGTTAATCAGCGCTCCCACTGCAGCGCGGCTACAAATTCCCAGATGGGACTCAGGTGTACTTCAAGGACGAACAGTCCCCGCGCTTTGTCAAGCTTGGCGCCGATTGGCTACGCCTGCTCGCGAGCCCCCAGCCAGCGGCCAACGGCGGCTCGCGGTGCGAGTGGGGGTCCCCGCGCTGCGACGTGCCGCTCGAGGACGCGAGCCCGGCGGGGATCGCGCGCCACCTGCGGCAGTACCACGACGTGCTCGTGACCAACAACCGCACGCGCGGGGTGTGCGCGTGGGGCGCGCGCTGCGGCAAGGATATGTTTCCTTCGAGTTTCGGGAAGCACATCGCGGCGTTCCATCTTCGGAATATGACGAAGCAGTGTCCGTACTGCCGCACCGACTTTGCGCGCGCCGACACGTTCTTGCGGCACATCAAGGCGTACTGCCCACACAGGCCCACACGCGACGAGGGGCCAAGCAACGATCCCTAGCGGCTGATGCTCCGGCTCGGGAGGCATGAGTCGGTCGTGCTGGATCTTCGGCTGGACTGAGCTCGGTGCTTTCTGTGCGTCTCCTCCCTCCCTCGTCTCCCTCTGCCTCTGCAGGGCACCCCAGCTCCGTATGGCTCTTCAATGAGACCGTCCATTTCGGAGCCACGTACCTACCATTTCGGAGTGTTTCTTCTTCGAGAGCTATATATAGCATATATAGCAGTCGGACTTGGTTTTTGGCGCATGTTTTGGGGAAAGAAAGCGTCCAGAGTTCGTACATATTGTCCAGCACTACCGATCCATAATGTACATTCCCGTGCCCAGAAACACCATTATCCAAGCGGAAAGCCTGTGTCATGGCCCAATGCCAGACCGAGTGTCGAGGAATCCAGCAAGGCGTGGCAAAACCTCAAATTTCCTCCTCCTGTAAGTACCGCACCACTGAATACTGATAGAGCGCACGCCTCAGGCTGCCGTTATCATAATCTCCTGAGACAAAGTGGTGTCGTTGGTTCCACCATGCGATCCAAAGTGCTTCAGGCTGCTGTAGCTGGCACTGTGCTTGAACCCAAACTCAAATCCGAGATCACACCGACCAAGACAGACGGTGAACTTCATGTTAGATACGAGATATACATGCGCGTATGATTATCAGTTGCGAAAACCATGAGTTTGGTAGCAGGGGGATAATGAGGGGATTCTAAGTTAGGTAGTCCGGTGGGGACGGGGAGAAACGAGAGATAAAGATACAACACGGCGCAATGGTACTACTAGCAGGATTCGGGCTTTACATTGTAGCGTCATCCTGAGCGAATGTCTCCGTCGTCAATGGCGGACGTCCGACTCCCATGCGGCGGCACGACTCCATCGACGGTCCTGCCAACGTCGGAAGTACCTGGATATCTGTGCCTCGTCTTCCTCCACGTCGTCGTTGACGCACAAGAGCGCAATCTCCTCGTGCTGGTCGAGGTAGTCCAACATGTTGCGGACCTGCACCTTGTTGAGCAGCCTTTCGAACGAAGACGGCGTGTACCCTGAAATGCGAGTGCTAGGTGAGCGACTCGAGAAGGGAAGGCAGATGCTGACACTTGTCAGTGGTCAGATGAGGACGCACCGATCACGTAGCGATACCGTTGCATTATCCGCATAGACCACTCCCGCACGCTCGCGTCGGGTGCGTACTTCATGACATCGCGGAGGGCAAAATGACCGTCATGCCAGTCGTCGACAACAGGTAGATGGGGTATCGTGGACGCCTCCGACTCGTCCGTGGGCGGCGGTGAATCGGATGGAGGTGATCGGCGATCAGGGTGCGGAAGGAATGCAGATAAACCGAGGCGGCCGCTGGCGTTGAGTAACGCGATGATGACTGCAGAAGCGAACATCAACTAAGAATTGATGATGAGTAGGGGCTAAACACATACTGCAGTCACCACATTGGGGTCTGTCGAACGCGATGTGTTTGAAGACAGCACTGGCCGTCTGAAGCCCGCTCGCGGGGTCTCGAATGCCGAAACATTCGTCACGCAAGATAGTGCACTTCCTGTTATCTTTCTCGAGGTCGTTCTCTTCGAACTTGGTTGGGTCGTATCCTGGCAACCAACCAAACCCTCGCGTGCCATACTGGTTGTAAGCATAGCCGTCCAACGAAGCTGCCAGATCAGAGCCGCGAAGGTGTGAGAACACGTAGCCAGTAGGAATGGGGAAGCACGCACAGAAGCGATATTCCGTCTTGAAGGGCCCGCCGCCAAAACCGCCGTCCTTCAAGTGATCTCTGATGCGATCGGTGGCCAGGGTGTCTCGGAACCCGGATTCGACCTGGATTTTCTTGCTCGCTTTGCCATCCCGCTCCCCACCCAGTTCGCCCCACGCACGGTCTGCTTCATGCTCTCCCCAACTATCGTCGATGGCGCCGATGCGACCGACGATCCACGTCCAGAGCAGCGCTTCTCGAGAACGCTCCACGACGTAGTGGGTGAACATGAACAACGCATAGAAGTCGCCGTCGCCACCTTCGGTTTCGCGGAAGGCATGCGTGCTGGTCTTGGCAATAGCGTCCTGCCAGACCAGCGCGACCTCTTGAAGGATGGCGAAAGAAACGGATTTGGTTTCATGTTGGACGTAAGGACGACGTCTTTGCCCAAAGCGTTTACCTGTAGATCAATGAGCATATCGTGACCTAATGGTCGACATAACGTTGCGATCGCAGGAGCGTGGGTTTGAACGCACTAAGCAGCCAATTGGAGACTCCCATGCTCCGCCATTCCCCCTTAGCCTCGTCAGACGGCCAGTCGGGGGACACGGTCATATCATTATCTACACGGAGAACAAGACCGTATTCTAACGCAATATCAATAGTATGCTCGTAAAGAAAGGCCGAAAGCATACCATTCGTGTAGAACGTGACGGGAGTGAGGGGCGCAGTCATGTAGAAGTCATCGTTCTATATGCGTTCAGTAAAAGACTAGAATGTTGTGAAACAGATCACAGACCATGTAAAGGCTGAATTAACAATGAAGTCGATAAGCATGAGGTATACGAACTCGAGAAAATGAAATACACGCACAAGACCTCGGACACGTCCTGCAGATGGCTGAACTGGGATTCTATAGCGTAGCTGGGATCGTATTCAGAGATGGAGAAGAGGTAGCAAACACTTCTTCGACTGACCTGTTGAAAATCGTATGGTTGTATGGCTCGAAGAAGTGCGCATGGTGATTGAGCGACAGTTGGATCTCCCCGTCTTGCCACTGCGGCACCGTTTTGTGGGTGTCAAGCCACTGGGGCTGCAAGCCTAGTCGCCAGTATCCCGGACCAGGATCGGGGAAAGACTGCATGGATTCGTCCGGGTCTTCGGCAGGGTAGTCGATATCAGAGGTTAGGATGCGGAAACGTCGGGTATATGGCCGAAAGTTTGCCAAAACCGAGCGGAGGGAGTGACGTAATTCATCGTGATCCCTAACACGAAAGTTCGAGCGGGGAAGGTATAAGGCAAGAGAAGCAAGGATGAACGTACCGATACATTCGGGAAGGGTTGTTGGTTTCGGCGGGTCTGTACGGATCATCTTTTGCATAGGACTCCGCAGCTTGCTCTCTTGCGTCCGCAAAGAGTGGGTCCGAGCCATTGACCCAAGTCCAGATCACGTCCAGATGGCCAGGGCCTTGTCCGTCGTGGCAGACGTCGCCCAGGGAGTAATACCGATCCAGGCAGTGCAGAGGGAGATCATACACGGGTCGGAGCTTTGGGTGGGCGGAAGCTGGTAGAGAGTTTGGCACTTGGATTGAGATGTAGGAAGGCTGATAATTTGGATTAACGGGGATATCAGCGAGGTCAAAGTCATCACCGAAGACTCTGAGAAAGAGGACGAGGGTAAGGACGGATGTGGCGCCTATGAGAGCGAGAACAGCGCGACTGCGAGACAAGTACGAGATGAACGAGGTATGTGGAGTGATTCTGGGGGGCGCGAGGTACTCTGAAGCGGATATTTGCGATAGAGGGATGTAGACGGCGGATGACATCGGCAGGATGGAGACACTGGGAGACAGAGGTGCTCGTGTGATAGGAATATGAGTGCCCGATGGACGAGATGCCGAATGATCCGAGAACAGGATGTTGATGAGCCAAGAAAGTCCCAAGAACATCGAGGCCGGCCGTGTGGATTACTCGGCTGCGCATAGAGCCACACTGCGCCCCATGCCGTTTCCGCGTGAGAACGGTCATAATACCGGATTGCATTCAATTAAACGATGACGAGCGGCGAGGATGGGATGGAAGTACTTAGTGGCCTTTGGAGGGGAGCGGGTCGGGCAAGAGCGGACGTTGGTCATAGGACAGAATGAGAGGCGTGGCGGTGCTAAGCACCGTGCCGCTTGTCTCTCCCTCGCCAAACGCTGCAAACAGTGAACTGGCCACTGATACATCCAGTATTCTCAAGTGACTTGCCATGCCACGTCGAATCTCGGTTAAGTGAGCTGTGAGGCCATCGCACGGGAGACACGGGCCGCCGGCGCAGCGGCTGTCTAGATCCAATAATAGTGACCCACAATCCGTACTTGTGGTCTGGTGATGTGAAGCTGCCGTCAACTATGGGACTCTAGCACTGTGATCAGGTCAGGGAACGTGACATAGATATAAGGACAAGCTACACGTCAGGGAAGACCCGTGCGACAGAAGCAAAAGCACTATAATAGCGCACCTTCTTCTCGCCATGCGCAGGCTCAACGCGCTCGTATACATTATCGCTCTCGAAGGGAATGACGAGGCAATCGTCAGACTTCACGGGGAGTTTGAAGCCAGGTGGCGCACTTGAAATAACTCCCGGGCCCTCTTCCTCCAATAGCAGGACGATGGTCGCCTGGTCCCATGTGAAGCCCTTCCGCACTTCCTGCACAGCCAGCCCGTCAGCACAGTCCTGCACCTGAACTTGATGAATTGAATCGCATCAGATCCGCTCACTCGCTGTACCTACAAACAGGCACCGCAGCTCCAAGACCGCTCTTGGCACTGCATCCGGCGAGATCCGCTTCCGGCAAATTGTGCAATCGCGCGTCCGATGCGAAACGCAGCACGCTTGAGAGACGATGGGGTATGAGACCACGGGCAGCCTGTAGTACGCGAGGCGCTAGTAATCTTGTAGACAGCTTACTATCGGAGGGCGGCCGACCAGTACCTGTCCACTGCCAGAGTGAAAGTGTTCAACAAACACAGTACAAACGATGACACACATTTGGATACGCGCCACCCATCAGGTCACAGTCGAATACGGCCTTGACGGCGTTGGCCATCTCAGCGGCGAGCTTGCAAAGCGATCTGAAGCGTCTGCAAAAATCATTCACTGCTGGCCGGGCGGCGGCTTGGCAAAGTTTTGTTTGCATATGTTTGTTTCGGCAGCTGAGACCCTCGCGATCGGCCGACGTTGTGCAGCGCTCTAATAGGCTTTGAAGCATCCACAACGCACTAGCAAGTACTTATAATCCAAGCTTGCACATCTGCCACGTTGGAGGGTTGGGCATGTTTTCCTCGTGGAAGAGGTACATAACGCGGGTGCTTGCAGAATGTTGCTTGTGGAGGGGAGGGCTAAAAACGTCACACATGCATGTTTTGCGCCAATTACTAGTAGACGATGTCCCAAATAAACAACTACTGTATGAAGTCCGCGTACAATAACATACAATCCGTTGGGAAATCCACGATACTGATTGCAGGGGGTAGGGGAACTCCGAGTCATGAGGGGATCCAAGATGAAGCAGTGCGAGGACAGATAAGAGATAAAATATAACGATACAACAACACGGCACAATAGCACCACTATACTGTTAGCAAGATACGGGGTTTACATCGAGGCGGCGTCCGCGTCAATGGTGGACGTCCGACTCCCATGCCGCGGCGCGACTCCACCGCCGGTCCTGCCAGGCTCGGAAGTACTTCGATATCTGGGCGTCGTCCCGCGAGACGTCGTCGTTGATGCACATGAGCGCAACGTCCTTGTTCCGGTCGATCGAGGACAGCATGCCGCGGACTTGTTGGAGGCTGAGGAGGCGTTCGAACACGGAAGGCGTGCCACCTAAAATGCGGGGTGGGGGATGGGTGAGTAAATCAAAGCGACTGGGGTAGACGGTCAGAAGGCGACGCACCGATCACGTAGCGATACCGTTGCATTATCCGCATAGACCACTCCCGCACGCTCGCGTCGGGTGCGTACTTCATGACGTCGCGGAGAGCGAACTGACCGTCATGCCAGTCGTCGACAACGGGTAGATGGGGTGTCGTGGACGACTCCGACTCGTCCGTGGGAGGTGGTGAATTGGATGAAGGCGATCGACGATCAGGGTGCGGAAGGAACGCAGATAAGCCAAGCCGACCGCTGGCATTGAGCAACGCCACGATAACTATGGAAGCGAACATCAACTAAGAATTGATGATGAGTAGGGGCTAAACACATACTGCAGTCACCACATTGGGGTCTGTCGAACGCGATGTGTTTGAAGACAGCACTGGCCGTTTGGAGCCCGCTCGCGGGGTCTCCGAAGCCGAAACACTCGTCACGCGAGATAGTGCACTTTCTGTTGATGAGGTGTTTCCGAGAGTCTTTCTCGTCGAGCTTCTCTGGGTCGTATCCTGGCCACCCACCGGCCCCCCGCCTGCCATACTGGTTGTAAGCATAGCCGTCCGACGAAGCTGCCCGATCAATGAAAGTGTAAGAACAAGCAGCCGGTATGAAGAAGGAAAGAAAGAACGCACAGAAGTGATACTCCGTCTTGAAGGGCCCGCCGCCAAAACCGCCGTCCTTCAAGTGATCTCTGATGCGATCGGCGGCCAGGGTGTCTCGGAAACCAGATTCGACCTGGATCGTCTTGCTGCCTGTGCCGTCCCACTGCCCGCCTAGCTCGAGCCACGCCCGCTCGGCCTCGCGCTCTCCCCAACTATCGTCGATGGCGCCGATGCGACCGACGACCCATGTCCAGAGCAGCGCTTCTCGAGAACGCTCCACGATGTAGTGGGTGAACATGAACAACGCATAGAAGTCGCCGTCGCCGCTGTGGGTCTCGCGGAAGGCGTGCGTGCCGGTCTTGGCAATAGCGTCCGGCCAGACGAGCGCGATCTCCTGAAGGATGGCGAAAGAAACGGACTTGGCCTCGTGTTGGACGTAAGGACGGGGTCTTTGCCCAAAGCGTTTACCTGTAGATCAATGAGTCCGCCGTGAGCTAAATAAAGGTCGACACCACGGTGTGACCACCGCGACGTGATCTGCACGCACTCAACAGCCAGTTGGAGGCGCCCATGCTCCGCCATTCGCCTTTCGTCCTGTCGTCTGGCCAGTTGGGGGCCACGGTCATATCGCTCTGCATACGGAGAACTATACCGTATTCTAACGGCAATGTCAATAGTGTGCTCGTAAAGTAAAGGCGAAAACATACCATTCGTGTAGAACGTAACGGGGGTGAGTGGCGCAGTCATGTAGAAGTCGTCATTCTATGTGGTGATCAGTCGGGGATTAGCCTGTTATGGAACTGAGCACAAACCATGTAAAGGCTGAAGTAACCATAAACTCTATGAGCATGAGAGATGCGAAAGGAGAGGATTCACGCACAAGACCTCGGACACGTCTTGCAGATGGATGAACTGGGATTCTATAGCGTAACTAGAATTACATTCAGAATCAGAGAAGAGAGAGAAAACACGTCTTAGACGGACCTGTTGAAAATCGTATGGTTGTATGGATCGAAGAAGTGCGCATGGTGATTGAGCGACAGCTGGATCTCCCCGTCTTGCCACTGCGGTACCGTTTTGTGAGTGTCAAGCCACTGGGGCTGCAAGCCTAGTCGCCAGTATCCCGGACCAGGATCGGGGAAAGACTGCATGGATTCGTCCGGGTCTTCGGCAGGGTAGTCGATATCAGAGGTTAGGATGCGGAAACGTCGGGTATATGGCCGAAAGTTTGTCAAAACCGAACGGACAGAGTGACGCAATTCATCATGGTCCCTAACACGAAAGTTCGAGCGGGGAAGGCATAAGCAAAGAAAGCAAGGATGAACGTACCGATACATGCGGGAAGGGTTGTTGGTATTGGCCGGTCTGTACGGGTCATCCTTTTCATACGATTGGGCAGCGTGTTCTCTTGCGTCCGCAAAGAGTGGGTCGGAACCGTTGACCCAAGTCCAGATGACGTCGAGGTGTCCGGGGCCTTGTCCGTCGTGGCAGACCTCGCCCAGCGAGTAATATCGATCGAGGCAGTGTACAGGGAGATCACGGACGGGCCGGAGCTTTGGGTGAGAGGAAGGAGGCAAAGAGCTGGGTACCGGAATTGCGATGTAGGATGGCTGATAGTCGGATTTCGCGGGGATGTCAGCGTCGTCAAAGTCGGCGTCATCTTCGTGGAAGCCAGAGACTCTCAGAAAGAGGACGAGGGTGAGGACAGATGTGGCGCCTATGAGAGCGAGAACAGCGCGACGGCGGGAGAAGTATGAGGTGAACGAGGTATGTGGAGTGATTCTGGGCGACGCGAGGTACTCTGAAGAGGATATCTGGGATAGAGGGATGTAAGTGGCGGATGACATGGGCGGAGCGGACACATTGGGAGACAGAACTGCTCGTGTGATAGGAAATATGAGTGGTGGCAGATGGGGGATACGCCCGGTAATCTGAGATCAGGGCGTTGATGAACGAAGACGCATCGAAGATTTGTTGCCCGACTGCGCAAGGTCACCGTTGTCCGTGGTCACTATACTCGACCGCGCACTGCGTGCTGCGCTGCCGTCTCACCGGACCAGAATTGTGTGAAAACGTTCGCAACATCAGATTGCAGTCACACTTGAAGGCCAGTGAGCGGCGAGGACGGGATTGAGGTGTCGACGACGACGGATAGTGGAGGAATGATCATGAGCCTCTGAAAGAAGCCTTCTGGCGTTGTCCAATTGGCCAAACTCGTCCATAACGCGCGCTTGGTTGCCTCCATGCGGTACTCGCCGCCGCTCGGCATGTCGGCATCCTTGTGCTCGTTCTATATCAAGAGCTGTTCCCGTTCTATATCAAGAGTTGTTCTATACATAGCCGAGTTCTGATTGCTCTCCTCGCTTTCCCATTAATATTCTCCGAGTCGCCACCTCCGCGTGTCTCGGCATGTGACACACCCACTTCGAGTGTCCACCGCGGAGGGACGTCGGATTGGCCCTCGGCCTCCGCACTGGCGCGATCCAGGCGCGAGGGAGCGGGAGTTCGGCACCGACGGATGTCTGACGTGAAAATATTAGTGCAATCGGGACCGGCTGCTCCCAAAGGTGCAGCCAGAGACGGACGCTTAAACGTTGCAAACCGACCTGTACAAGAGTAAACCTTTATCAGCAAAGATCGAGAAGGGCTGTGAACTTGATGAAGAGACACGGATCCAGCCCACTCATCATGAAGGGTGGAAGGCAAGGCCCGGCAGTAACGCCCTTGACTGCCCTGGGACCGCAGTAACAAAAGAGCGACAGGCGCACACTGTCAGCGCACCAACGTAAGTGCTTAGTTTTTCACAGCTACCCAAGAGAGGTGACGTCATATAAAACACTTTGCGGAAACAGTTTCGTAATAGAACAACGTCTAATGAAATCTAGGGTATGTCCCTGTTAGCAAAAGTCTCGGGGTCTATCTGGAGACGACCAGAACATCAGATAGAAGGAACAGCTAGTGGTTTATCGAGAGCGATCCTACCATATCCCACCAACAAGCTCAATCCCAGTTCTTCACGCCGCAGCATACTCCTTCACCACGCTGCGCGGTTCCTTGTACGAGCCGATGGGCGTGAACGGAACATCGCGCAGCCTGCGTGCGGCATCGTCAGTCCTATGTACTGCATTCACATCGGCAGCCAAGGACTCGAAACTCACCCGAACGCTTCGGGACCACCGCATTGCAGCCCCTCGGGCGTGGCAGTCCAGCTCGGGTGGCCAGCCAACGCAATCACAGTGACCCGCAAGCCGTACCTGTAGTCTGGCGTCCCGAGCGCCGCGCCGTTCTGCGAGTCCAGCACCGTGATTAGATCAGGGACTGTGACATGGATCTATGAACGCGCTGCACGTCAGAGAACACCCTTGCCACGAATGCAACCCACTAGCGCTAGCGCACCTTCTTCTCGCCATTCGCAGACTCGATATACGCGTACAGATTTTCGTTCTGGAATGGGATGATGAGGCGGTCGTCAGGCTTCACGGACAGCGTGAAGCCAGGTGCCGAACTGGAAGTAATGTCTTCCTCCTCTTCCTCCAACAGCGGCACGATGGTTACCTGGCCCCATGTGAAGCCCTTCCGCACTTCCTGCACAGCCAGCCCGTCAGCATTTTCCTGCACTTTATGAATTAAAAATCGCGTCGGATTCGCTCACCCGCTGCACGTCAATGATCTTCCCTACAAACAGGCACGCCCCGTTCTGCAGCTCCAGGATCGCTCTCGGCACATCTTTGAGAACGTTCCGCTTCCGGCAAAGTGCAATCGCGCGTCCGATGCGCCAGGCCTGGGACACGGTGTGGGGCACGCCATACTCGACGCATGTCTTGCACGGCAGCGGTGCCATGCTGACGCCGCTCTTCGAGCCCATCTCGGTCGTCACCGTGCGAAGGATGTCCTCCACCGCCTTCGGGTTCCGGGCGGTCGGGAGAACCTGCGGCAAACGAACGAACGACAGTATAAGATCAGGATCCACGGGTGTGACTTGTATATAGAGTTCGTGACTTGCCAGCGTGTTGCCTATCCCGTCGGAGATCGCGCAAGGCCACAGGCCATCTGATATGCCATAGGCACCGGGCAGCCTACGCGCGCCGCGCTAAGCTCGCGGACCGCAAACAACTGCATAGAAGACAATGCGAACCCACGTTTGATACATCTAGTAAGAGGCGGTGTTCAGCGTGTTCAGGCCTTCGACGAACACAGCACGGACGATCACGCACATTCGGATACGCGCGACCCATGAGGTCACAGTCGAGCACGACTTTGCCCATTTCTGCGGCGACGATCATAGGCTGGATGCCGTTCCCTCCTCCAATTTCCTCGGAGATAGATCCCCTGAAGTCCTCGATCCCAAGATACTTCATCAGTGCCCGCGCAGCCGCAGGGATCTCATCTCCGCCTTGAAGTCGCTCAAGCTAGAAGTCAAGTTTAGCAATCTTGCCCGCGGAGCATTATGGTTCCACATGAAAGACATACGGATACGCTAGGGGAACCCTGTCAAGGCATGAGCTCCGAAGCATGCTCCCCGGGGTAATGCACGCACCATGAAGCTGCAGCGGATGAAAAAGTCTTGCTCCGGTACGTCATCGGGATCCAACACCTACGGGGATACTGGTCTCATATCGCAAAAGAAGGTCGGCGATGTGACTTACAAGGATATCCTTCCCATCGCGAAGGGCTTGCCGTGCCATCAGGAATGGCGGGTAAGGTGAACCGCCACCGCCCGTCCCGAGTACCCCACATCCCTCGGCAATCCACTCTGAGGCAACAACAAATCACGATTTGTCCAACGAAACTATGATCTGAAGCGCTTACCAAGGTCAAGTTCCGAGAGCTTCCACGCTCTGTCCGGGAGTACAGTGGGCTTGTACGTCTCGATATCCGTCGCCATTTCGAGAAGCTGGCTCTCCTCGACGGGCCTGCCCTTCAGGGACTTGTCGCCTTCTTCAGCATCTGTGTCGTCATCGTTGACCGAGAGGAGCGAATTCCCTTCAAGTGCAGCGACGGCTTGCGGAGACAAGTCTCCCGCGGCTTTGACGATGATGCGGGTTGCCTGGTTGGTGACGTACTGCAAATGATCAGGCCATCAGCATCCCATAATCGCTGCTCATACATAGATGAAGGGGAGGTAATACCTGAACGGGGATATTCGCTACCTCCACGATCTTGGTTGAGGCTTAAACCGCGATGCAAGAGATGCAGTCAGTGTACAGGAGAGAGACTCTGTAACAAACACGAGGTAGAGACACGCGCACACACCTGGATCCGCGCCGGAGGAGATGGCCTTCTGAATCGCTTCGGACTTAATTGCCTCCATAACAGTGCGAATGTCTCGTCCTGCGAGCAATTCAATCGTGTCCACTTCTCCCGCGACTGTTACGGCAGTGTAAGATTCGCAGCTAGAAGGCATGATGATCATTTGCGCACGCACCTTTCGCCATGGCCGCGCCAACCGCGTTGGCCACGCTGAAGAATGGCGGGCGAATGATTTCCTTGACGCCGGCGAGATTATCGGGGGCGATGATACTGCCCCCTCCGACTAGGAGGACGGTTATGTCCTCAGGCGAGGTCTTCATCCTATCCTCTCGTTAGCACATCGAGCATTCACCCGAGGCATACCAAACTCACTTGTCAATGATCCCTTCCAGTAACTTCTTTATCCTCTGCGTCCCCAGTGTAATGATCTCAGCATCTATGTCCGATACCTTCTCTCTCTCACCCAACTCGGCCCGACCGTCTGCGACCACCAGGTCCGTGGCTGTAAAGACGCTTCCTCCGAACACCTTCGCATCCCGCGGAAGGTTGTGTCCGACAGATTCTGGGCCGACAGAAACGCGAGAAGCCCCCTCGCCGGACCGTGAGAGCCGAACGATCGACCCTCCGCCAAGGGCGATGGACTGTACGTCCGCCATCGCGAAGTTGGTCCGCACGCCTCCGACCTCGATAAACGACGCGGCCTGTCGCGGAAATCCTGAGGGAAGGAGGACGCCCACGTCCGTCGTCGTCCCCCCGACGTCGACAACAATCGTCGACTTGCGGCTATCCGACGTCTTGTGGTCGTCCAACCCGGAGAGGAATGCAGCACCCCGCATAGAGTTGGTCGGGCCGGACGCGAATGTGCGAATGGGCAACCGCGCTGCAGACGCAGCCGTTGTGAGCGTCCCATCGTTCTGGGTAAGGAAGAGGGGGCAGGTGAGATCAAGGGCTTGCATCGCTTTCTGGAATCCATGGATTGTGCGTTGAGCGAACGTGAGAATGGAAGCATTCAGGATGGATGCGTTCTCCCGCTCGAGAAGACCGACTTGACCGACTGCGAGGACATGGTTTGAGTGCGGGTTCAGGAATGTGGTGCAGAGAATTGGTGGAACACGTACCATCTCTTGAGCAAACAACGTTAACCAACGGCCCAAGCTCACGCTCGAGGATGATCTTGGCCGCAGCTTCGTGCTTCCCTTCATTGTCAAGGGGTGAATACACTCCAGAAAGAACAATCTAGGAAGACGTCTCAGCAAGTCTTCTTGGTCACCAAAAGAAGCGTGGAGAGGACTGGATCCAATCGGAGCGATCGTGTCCCGAATGCTCTCCCGAATAGAAGAGTGCCTCGTGTGCCGTAAGCCAGTACTTACGTTCTTCAATCCAAGCTGCCTGATCGCAACACACTGTTCGATAAGCTGCGACTCGTCGAGGGGGAGGATCTCTCGGCCGTCAACTGTCGTGACATTAAAGCTTCGTAATATTGAGAACAAGTCCAAAACATACTTTCGAACCCGCCATCCACGTAACCAATGTGTCCTTCGGTAAGCACGCGCAAGCGCTTCGGAAAGTCGATGAACGGCGGGCATTGTCTGGTGTATGGACCACAGAGGCGAATCACGGCGACCTTTGCAAGACGACGAGCGTCGGCCTCCAAGACGGCATTGATAAACGCAGTGGTCCCGATGCTGACAGAGGTGACGGCAGACGAGGATACATCGGCAGAATTGAGGACTGCCCGGATAGCGTTCTCGATGCCTTTGGAGACATCGGGTGTCGTGGGTGACTTGTAATGGGCAAGGACGCCACGGCCAGGGTCGTCGAGGCGAGTTACGTCGATCAAGACACCATCAGTATTGGTCCCTGCAGAAGACGAAGTGAGCGGTGATACAATTGTGTCCAGACATCCACCGAAGGCCAATAGAGTGACGAGAGCCTCACCTCCGACATCGACTCCGATGCGCAACATGTTCAGCAAGCTTTCCGGAGGGTCTTCTCGTGAGGACAACGTGGCTAACGTGCGGCAGAAGGAGGAATTGGAGTGAGAAGTGCAGTCCTCGAGAGGCTCACGGCTGGGAGAGGGGACCCGGGTCAGATGGGCTTAGATAAAGACGGTTGAGTCCGACTCGTCGTATCTGGTGGTCCTTAGGCCATGGACAAATGATTGTGGCTATCTCTAGGAACAGCATAAGGCACCACATCGTCTCATGGAGAGCATGAGGGCAGTCGTAACGAGTCGATAGCGGTCTGAGGCGGTCTGTGGTGGGAGTCTGAGGGGGCGACGTCATGGGAGACTTCGGACAAGAGACCTGGGACTCGGAGTTGGAGCGAGCCCTGCCTGCAAGCATCGCGAGCGCTTCATGTTCGGCACCGGTAAGGCTCGGTAAGGTAAGCCGTTATCGCCACGTTCCGCGTAAATTCAAGCCCTTACCTGGAAAAATCGGTACCAAAACAATATCAGGCTCGAATCTCAGGGTGGAGTGGCAATGGTCTTTCCGTCGCCGCCGACGCTCTGGCCGAAGGGCAACCGTGCCCTGAGACAGTGCCCTTTCGGGCATGGTTGAGCGGAGGACAGGCTGGGAAGGTGGGACTGGCCCGAGAAGTCGCAGTCCTGGTTGTTTCGCCCTCCGTCAGCCCCCGTGTGCAGCTTAATACCACTATATAGCTTCCGCTGCCCACTCATGACACCCATCCTCCTCGACCTATCCTGCCGCCCGCATCCTCCCCACCAGCCGACAAGCAGTGTGTCGCGTCGCTGCCCATGACCTCTTACCTCGCTCATCGCAGAGACTGGTGAGTCTACCTGTTCTCCTCTCTTCCCATTCAGGGGCCATCTTAGAAGGTCGCAAATACAATGCGCTTCTCCATGCGCGCTCTCACAGCTACCCTTTGCGTACGAGACAAGGAGTCCGGGTCCGGGCTAATTGTCCTCTGATGGTTAGTGGAGAGCTCTTTCGCAACCTGACGAGATTTGACGTCAGCTGCAGTGAGCCCAGCTTACCCAGTCTTTGTGTTCTAAGCCACCACAAACCATCTTCTCGATGTTCCTCTGTCTGCGTTGCAGATGACGTGCTGGGAAGCTCCGAGGCGGGCGGAAGCGTGGTACGGCGCGCTGAGAAGCCCTGTCGTCCGTGATGCTCTATCAATCAATGTCTCTCCAGTGGCATGCTATCAGTCACATGGCTTTCCTCCCATGGCATGCCGCTTCTCTGTTGAAGCCTGGCGAACATACTGGCCCACACCGCCACTGCAGGGATGTTCGCCTGGGAGACGTCAGCTTCCGAACGACGATGACCCGATTACGACGAGCTTGCACTGCTCATTTCCCCTCATTTCATCAAAGCTAGGCGTATTCAATCCGTTACCTCCGTGGAAAAAACTTGACCTGTGATGCTTACCTTCCATACTGCATTTTCCATTCCATCGTCTTTCCAGACAGATCATGCTGACCTTTCCTCGCTTCGTAGCTCGGCAAAACAACGGGAGCTCCGCGACAAGCTCTCCGCCATACCCGACGATTACCGGACTCCCCAGACCGAGACGGACTCGAAGATCCTCTCTCTTTCTCTTTCCCAGCTTGTCTCCGCGTGCGAAGAGAACACCGTCTCCACGCAAGAAGTCCTTGAGGCGTATGGCAGACGGTGCCTCCTCGCCCACGAGGCTACCAACTGCCTCGCTGACATCTTCCTCAATGAGGCCTCGCGCAGTGCGTCCACCCCAGGCTTGCCCCTCCTCGGCGTTCCAATCACCATCAAGGACTGCATCGACATCGCGGGCCACGACACTACTCTCGGCTACTCTGCGAACGTCGGGCACCCCGTGCAGGAATCCGCGCCCATAGTTCGGCTCCTGCGGGACGCAGGCGGGCTCATTTACGCCAAGACGACGCTCCCCACGGGATGTCTCTCCTTCGAAGTCAGTTCTGACATATTTGGCGCCACCACGAACCCACATAACCCCGCCTTCTCCCCGGGCGCGTCCTCAGGCGGCGGCGCAGCGCTCCTTGCGTGTCAGGGCAGCATGGTCGAAGTCGGCAGCGACCTCGGCGGAAGCACGCGCTACCCCGCCGCGTACTGTGGCATGTATTCCGTCAAGGGATCGCATGGACGCTTCCCCAACCACGGAAGCGTATCGTGCATGCCCGGGCTGGACGCCGTGCCAACGATCACCGCCCCGATTGCACGCACGCTCGACGACCTCGAGGAATTCTGGAAGAGGGTCGTGGAGATGAAGCCGTGGGACTACGACCACACGGTAGGCATCCCTTGAGCTCCATTGGCCTCAGTGTGGGGCTTGCTCGCATGTTTTGCTGACACGCGTGGCGGCGACAGTGCGTGCCAGTGCCATGGAGGCCGGTGGACTATACCGCAACGGGGCAGATACTGAAATTCGGGCTCGTCATGGATGACGGTGCGCGCGCGATGTGCATTCTTGCATCCGTAAGGGCAGTCTGACGGTTTCAACAGGCGTCGTGACACCCACGCCCGCTGTATCTCGGGCCCTCCTTGAAGTCGCAAGCGCGCTTAGCAAACAGGGTCATGAGGTCGTCCCATTGTAGGTCTGCAGATCTGTTTGCGGCCACATGTCGATACTCACGCATTTGGGCTAGCTACCCGCCCAGTCCGCTGGAAGGTCTCAAGATAGGTTATCAGCTCATGTTCTCGGAAGGAGGTATGCAGGCCCCCGCACACCCCGCGCTGTTGCCTCGCCTCACTGCTCGCATCGGACAGCGAAATCGGTTACCGGCCCGCTTCGGCTGGGGGAGTTCATTTCTCCCGCCGTCCGCACCGTCCGTCTGATTCTGAGTCTCCCGTTGTGGTTCAAAAAGCTGCAAGCGACGCTCCTCCGCTGGATCTCGCGCCCCTGGGGCCGCAACGACGCCTGGGCGAGCCTCGTCGAGGTCTTCCACCCAAAGTCTGCGCTGGAAGAGCGGCGGCTTGTGGTGGAGCGCGAGGCATACAAGGCGGCGTGGCACGCGGCCTGGAAGCGCGAGGGTTTGGACTTTGTGCTGACGGCGCCTCACGCGCTCCCCGCGGTCCCGAGGGATCCGAAGGCGAGCGACAAGGCGACGCTCGTCTCGGCCAACTATGCGTTCTTGTACAACATCGTGCGTGACCGTCGACGCCCGTTCGCGGATAGGGATCGTGCTGTGCTAATCTGAGCTACTCTGGCGTTCTAGCTCGACTACGCGGCAGGGGTGCTGCCGGTGGGCCACGTTGACAAGACCAAAGACAGCTATGCGCCGGACTTCCGAAGCGAAGGGAAGTACCGGAGGATGAATGACGTGTCGCGCGCGGTGCATGACCTGTACGACGCGGACGCGATGCATGGCATGCCCCTCGCGGTGCAGCTCGTGGGCGGGCGCTTCGAGGAGGAGAAGGTGATCGCGGGTATGAAGGTGATCGAGAAGGCGTTGTGGGAGAGCGGCAAGGGCTTCACGCCGCGGCGGTTCTGAGGTCGACTGAGGGACGCGGCTGCTGATACTGGACTGGATAGTGCTAGGTGCTCAGGTCTTGGAGAACTCTACCGGATTCGTACTGGATTCGTCATCTCGCTCGTTATCTCGCTCGTTATCTCACTCAAACTTATCTTAGTTAGCCTGTCATTTGTGTGTTTTTTAGTAGCAACCCATCTAATCCCCCAATGTATCACTACGTACATGTTTTCGTAATTTCCCTTGGACCTCAGCTATACCATACCTTACGGACATCTTGTATTGATCCGTATACTATAAGGCAGCGGGATCAGCACCAGCAGAACCTGAAACCGTAACGTCAGAATGGCGTCCTATCCCATGAAAAGATGCGAACGGACTTCTCGTTGTACACCCACGCTACTTGTTCCTCGCTTCCTTCGCCGTACCACTTTACAGAAGATAAGTGCTCGGTCCGGTCTGCAGTCTTCCAACCTTTTGCCTCCGCGATGGTGCGAAGCTGGGGTTCGAGGTACCAAAACTCGATCTTCGCGGCCCTCTCCTCGTACGCCACAGCCTTGATCTCCTCCAGCAAGACAGGGAAGGTGCGCTCGTCCGCGCGCAATCGCGTGACCACCAATATCCTCGAGTCGCCCACAGAGTCGAGTGTCCACGAGACGAAAGGGATAGTAGACGACGCTCCCTGCTCCGAGTGCTGTACAAGACTCGCCAGCACGTCGGCGAGATCGGATGTAGAGGGTGGAAAGATCGCGATAGCCCACTGCGACGTCGGCATGAAGGGTTTCAAGTCCGGGGTGAACTGCATCTTCCGCCAAATATTATAGCCACCTACGCCCTTGTCGGGCAGGAACGTGAAGCGCGTCGGGGAATGGGTGGCATCAGACCCTGTGGCGACAGGACGGGAAAGGTCTTCTTGTATCCAGCGCGCATCGTGATCGTAAAGCGCGATGACCTCCTGCTCGGTGAGGCGCTTGAGATTGTGGTTGAGCGTGGCGGCGGCGTGAGGCCGCGCTGGGGAAGGCGCGTCGGCGTTGGGGTCGAGCGTCCAGTAAGTCTCCTTCGCACCGGTGACATGCCAGCCATCGCGCGATGTCGTGCCAGATCCGGAGGACTGGTAGAACTTTGGCCCGACGTCGCTGTATAGGACAGAGAACTGGGCATTCGCAGCTCCAACGGACAGAAGCATCTCTTCGTCTGGAGGTGTGCCCCATGCTTTTGGAAACGTCGGGGGGAGCGCGGAGCGAGGGGCCAGTACCCAGTGGAGGAGCCGCATCATGTGCCGCGCGTAGCCCTTCTTTCGGTTCTTGGCCGGCGTGAACACGGACGCGATGGCGTAGGCGGTGACATTCTGGACTTGAGTTGTGGATAAGCCCGTCTGACGCCTCGCGACAAGCGCGGTCCTCCGGAACCTTGGCAGAAAAATGACAGGAGATATTAGCGACAGCGGCTGTGCTCCCCAGGATTTTGGTTCACGTACGTTTCGCAGGAGCACATGAAGTCAAGCGTAGCCGGGTTGCTTCTGGGAGCGAGTACCCTGTGAGGAACACAGCGTCAGTGCATATGCGCAAACTTCAGACCCCGAAGCTTCAACTTTAGATAAGTTTAAGCTTTGAAACCGACACAAGGACGCCGGTGATGAGTCTGGCATCATCCATACCCGTACTACCCGTCCTTGAGGTAAGTTTGAGTAGTACCGTCTCCCAAGGCGGAGGAAGGCGATCGACATACCTTCCTCCGACCGCCGGCGGCCATGAGGCAGATATGTCCTTATAAGATCATCGAAGTAAACAAACCCTTACCAGACGACGAATTTGCCATCTGCAGCTTGCTCGCGGGTCTCCATTATAGCCTCTGCCTGAAGATACTCCTCCAATGACCTCCCTCTGGCCCATTGTACGGCGGTGCGCTTGTGCGACTCGATGATCTGCTCGCGTGTCGCAGGAAACAGGGTCAGGTCGGCGAGGAACGAAGGGTCTGTGGTGTCCGCCATTTGTCACAGATGCAGATGCAGCGTCCTCGGCTTTTAACATCTTATATACCTGGACCATTTGCAAGGGTCGCCAGCTGATCGGTATCGGGATTCGAGAGTAATCGATGGTGATGGGGAGAGTCTATCCATATCTGGTAAGTTTGATGGGGGAACCGGAATATACCGGGACCACGTGCTGAGTGCAGTCTGTCGAAACGTTAGTCGCCTTTGCTAGATCTTGACCATGCACATCGACGAGAGTCTCTCCAATTCAAGCCCTCCCCCACCCATCTCCGCCCTCAATTCAACGGCAAAGGAACCATCGCATTCAAAGGTCAATACGCAACACGCATGTGTCAGGTGGGTGAATGCGTCCTTCGTACGTTCCTCTCCACAAGGTTCGCGTGAGAGATGGCAAGTGTAGCTGGGCCCAGGTCATGAACTTGAATGTCCGCTATAACTACATTTTAAACTATTCTACTGTTTAGGGCACCCTCAATATCTTCGAAAAGTATTCCGCGACTCCCTTCACGTCGTAAACAACCGCCCCGATATATCCGTCAGGCCGTACCACAACAACAGTGAACGACTCCCCTACGTCGTACCCATTGTATGCGTGTCCATCACGATCGTGGTACGTGAATGTATTCTTCGCAAGCTTGGGAACGCGATGGCGCTCGAGAACGACAACTCGTAACGCACCGGGCGGAGAGGCTTTCGCGAGATTGAGTATGGGTGCGATATGTGCTATGCCGCCACTGATGGGTAAGAAGGCGAGCACCGTGTGGATGTATGGCCTGAAAAGACTGAAGAGTGTAGTTTCCGTGCCATCGGCGCGGAACAATGAGGGTGCGTCCGGAGCACGATCTCCTGCGCGTATGCCGGAGCCCGGATGCCCCTCATATGCGTGAGCCTTCAGATCGACCTCGCTCCACCCATCTCTTCCTCGTGCGTCCAGAATAATGGGGCTCCAGCGGTAATTGACGTCCAGCTGGAAGAGGGCGTTATTCCGCCATCGCATGAAACCGCTCTTGTTCGAACTGACAACCCCATTGACGTTGTTGGTCGTCTTCTTGACGAGATGGCTATAAAGGTTGGAAGTAGCCGCAAGGATCTGAACGATCACGGGGAGCCGTTCGATTTGGTAAGTGTCCAGGAGCCCTGCAGCAGCCAAACCTTTGTGTGCTAGTGCGACCTTCCAGGCAAGGTTGAACTACGGGGGGATAAATGATGATGGACGCTCATGTTGAATCAGAGGTGCGTACCGAGTCTTGCACGCTGGCATTTAGACCCTGACCGCCTGCATTGGAATGAATGTGTGCAGCGTCTGCCATGATTCGCAGCTAAACGTCTACAAGCCGCACTGTGGACCTCGACATTGCCACATACCTCCAACGATAAAGACCCGCCCGTCCGAGAACTTGTTGACCACCCGCATATTCGGCCTGGCGATGTAAGTTCGTCTCTTTCTCGCTCTTAACGCAGCGCGACACTCACTTCCAGTATGCCAGCGACCTGTATCGCCCGAATATCACGTCCGAGCGACCAGTTTTCTCGTGGAAGAAGTCCACGAATTTCTGTTTGTCCAATAGATCTATGGGATCAAAGCTTTGCCCCACGATCCCGACATTGAACATCGAACCCGTGTTGCTGACAGGTCTCGCCATGATCCTTATAAAGTACGAGTACGGTGAGTCACAAGAATGAAAATTTGTCTGCTTGCGCAACTCACGTGAACGTCCCAGGCTTTGACCAGACATGCCAGTACTAGGGGAAACGTGACGGGAGTAAGCGGAGAGGTTTGCGGCTTGGAGCGTTGACTCACGTGTAGCGACAAATGTTCTATTTCCACATCCGCGAAGACCTGCCCGTCGGAGTCTTTGGTTTGGCCCTCGAATGTCGCACCGACCAACTTTCGAGTTCGCCCTAGTACGTCACCAAGCATCTAAGCACCCGTACGAGAAGTGGTGGAAGTGTTGCGCTGACCTTTTCCACCATCAGCACCGATAACGTACGCGACACGCAGGCGCTCGACCTCTTCCGGTCTTCCCTCGGGAAGCCTCTTCACGGTAGCGGTCACCCCTTCAGCGTCTTGCTCGATGGCCGTCAGCTCAGCGCAGAGCTCCACATGAACGTCGTGCTTTCCAAGGTGCCTGCGGAGGACGCCTTCGGTAACGCACTGCCCGACGCTCAATGCCTCCGGCTGGAGTGGAAGTTAGAGAGATTTAGTAAGTCCGGCATTTGTCAGCCGCTGCTCATTACTGACCACCGGTCTGCTTGGGGACGGTTCCAGCTTCTCCAGGAGGTCCCACGTTTTGACTACGTCTGTCCCACCCGGCAGTTTGTATTCCCTCATCGGAGGAAGCACTCTCCCGCGGCGACGAACGTCTTCCTCCACTCCGAGGAACCTGAAGATCTCAAGCGTTCGAGGCTGCCATGCCGCACGTTCAGGTTCAGCCACGCGGATCGGTTGGGTAAAACGACTGACCTGCAGAGCATGGCCCCTGGACTCGGTGTTAAAGGATTGGGCCTTGTCGATGACGCGGACGGGCACGCCGTTTTGCGCCAACGACAGCGCAGCGGTTAATCCAGAAGGACCGCCTCCAACCTGATGATGTCATTCGCGGTAAGCTCGACGGTGCATGCTCGTTTGAGGATCACTCACAATGAGTACAGGAGTGAGCATCGCTTTCCTTCTTGCGGGAGCGTAGGGATGGATTGGGATGATGAGATCTGGAGACCTGGACGGGTGCTTCCTTAGATACCAGCTCTGAGCCCGTATCTCGTGGGTACGACATCGTCCTAATTAGCAGTTCGGAGAAATCGCTGACAAACTACAAGGTTTCAAGGGGCTATTCCGGTAGTCTTTCGTATGCCGCATTTTCTCGACGGCTCCAACCATTCTCACATGTCGGCATGCGGGCTTAACAGCAGATCTTGGTCCGCGTTCCCGACCATTGTGTACCGTGGGCCGGCCCCCGCATATTACAGGACCAAACGGTCGCTCCATGTCGATCAACCAATGAATGCTCCGACGACGTTGGAAAGTGGTAGAAATACGCACAGGTCCGCCATCCGTCAGCTGACCAGGCGCGTTGATTATATTGCAGGCGCGCCACTATTTCCATACGGTCGGTGTCTGCGCGCATAATGTCTTATCGTTGGTAGGCTCCCTTTGATCATGGCTTTTGCTTCGAACAGGAATATGCCTTTGGAAGGCCCCCTCGGCATGGCCCTCCCGATGGCGTTTCCTGTCTTCGCATCGGCCGCCTTGGCGTCAGCGAGGACGGCGATGATGGAAAGCTGCCTTTTGGTGGGAGGCAGCAAAGGTTTCCGTACCGCATGTGCCGACGAAGCACGGGACATTTGGAGCCCGGTGACCAGCGCACGCCGATGCATGACCCGAGATTCCGTCTCTGGCTCCTGACGTTCTGTCGAATTGCGTGAGTTGTCGTTCGGTCAACCGATACGAAATGATGCAACTGAAGCTACAGAGCTCTATGAAGATCCTAACGACATTGGATTAGGTATAATTTCCCCTCATGTTTTCGTGACGAACGGTCCCGGCCTTCTACCGTACGTGCGAAGACCATTGCGGCGGCCTTCAGTCGTTCGGTCCTAATCATAAATACCCCTATGCGACTCGAACTCATGTCCGGTGACACCTCTTTGATGCAGGCCCAGGCTTACAGACTTTCAAACGTGCACTTTAGCTTTATTCAGCGACCGGCCGCCGTGTCCACAATGTGTCCAGATGGCATCTTCTTTCGTGGCGCCTTAAATGCTTCCTACCCCCAGATGTATACTTCTGCGGCAGATAGGACTCAGGTGAATCTCCAAGTACGTAGTAACTGATCATGTTGGGGTGAAATTGGATCGGTAACGGCGACTTCTCCGCAGCGCTTGCCTTGAGGCCGCCGTTGGAAGCTCTCGTCAACTTCTTCGAGAAGTCTCGCGTCCGATAGTTTACGGCTCGCCAGCAACCTTGTCCGCTCACGTTGGAGGACCGCATGGCCTGATTGGCAAAAATCATGATCTCGTGAGTCGCACTCCGGTTCGTAGCATGCAAAGCAATCCTATTGAATAGCTACTCAAAAGCGTTCAGCATAATCGTTTATATGAGCTACTAATACACTGTATCCGATTCTTAATCTAGTCATACAAATCGCTGACGCACTTGCCGATCAGGCGCTGCCGAACACCCGCGAGAAGTACGTCTGGAGGCCCTGCACATCATTGACGACGCCGCCGACATACGAATCGGGGCGCACGACGAATACTGTCAGGGCGTCTGTAGGCACGCCGTATGCCTTGTGCGCATGACCCTCCTTGTCGTGATACGAAGCGGCGCCCGAGATAGCCGTGGGGACGCCGTTGCGACCAAGGATGATGGTCCGCACTAAGCCCTCGGGGTGGGCCTGCGCAGCCTTTACCACACCGGCCACGTCGGCACCCTCGGGAGCGAAGACGAGCGCCGTGTGGTAGTTCGGCTTGAAGATGTTGAAGAGCGCGGTCTCAGACCCGTCGGAGCCCACGAGAGCAGGCGCATCTGGCGCACGGTCTCCAGCCCCCACGTCCGCACCGGGGTACCCCTGGTACGCGCGCGCCTTCATGTCGTCTTCGTCAAGGCCAAGCGTCCCCCGCACATCGTACACCGCGGGGCTCCAGCGGTAGTTAACGTTGTATTGCAAGAGGGTCTTCTCGCGCCATTGGAGGAAGCCGGTCTTGTCCATGCTCGTCGAAAGATCCTCAGCCTTCTTGGCTACCAGTTGCGTGTACAGGTTGGATGTTGCGATGAGCATTTGCGTGATGACCGGGAGGCGTTCGGTCTCGTAGGTGGGTAGGAGCGCCGGAGATGCGAACTCCTTGTAGGCGAGAGCCAGCTTCCAGCCCAAGTTGAACTGGTCTATCCGTCAGACTTCATGGGAAATGTGACAAGGGAGATATGTTTGCTTACCGAGTCTTGGATGCTGGTGTTTAGACCTTGACCCCCCGATGGAGAGTGGACATGCGCGGCATCTAGACGTTGCGTGAGTGGTTTCACCTAAATGCGAGCAAGTGTTATCAGACTGCTTACCTCCGACGATGAAGACGCGGCCATCACAGAGCTTCTTGACCATCCTCATCTTTGGCCTGAGCACATGGTAAGTCCATGGCCATGTTATCAACAACTGAGGACAGTTTGCTTACTTCCAATATGTCAACGAGGTAAAGTTCTTGAAGACGAGGTCGGTGCGACCCGTTTGTTCATGGATGAAATCGACAAACTTCTTCTCGTTGTCAAGGTCAACAGGGTCGAAGTTCTGCCCCACGATGCCGACGTGGAATTTGCCTTGCTCATCCTTAGGCCGAATACCGATACTGTTAGGCAATGAGCGTTTTACTAGTTCTTCAGTAAACTCCATCATCCGGCCTCAAGAAAGCAAACACGCACGTGAATTTTCCAGGCTCAGCCCACAGGTGCCAGTGCTGATTACGTCAAAGGCTGTTAGCACTACTTGTTATAAAACGGGACCGACCCCAGGTACTAACGTCCGAATCGATTCCCTCGACTTCCGCATCCGCCCAGGCTTGGCCGTCTTCTTCCTTGGTCTCGCCCTCGTATGCGGCACCAATGGCGCGTCTGGTGAAGCCTGCACAAGTGCAAACCGTTGTGATCAGTCTATAAGGTGCCAAGAAAGACCGAGCATAAGGGAACCAGACCTCTGGCGCCGTCCGCGCCGATGACATACGGGGCACGGATGGTCTCGATCGTTTCCGAACCATCGAAGGGGTTGACCTTCTTCACAGTGACGGTGACACCGTCTGCGTCCTGCTCCAGCGACGTCGGCTCCGTGCCGAGCTCGACGTGCACGCCCCTTTGCCCGAGGTGGTCGCGGAAGATGCCCTCGGTGATGTATTGGCTCATCGCCTGGCCGGGCTGTAGACCGCGTACGTCAGTGGTGAGCATTTTCCTCAGCACATCGCGCTCGCGTGATGCTCACCTCAGGGCGATCGGGGGTCAACTCAGGCCGTTCGTGCAGCGACCACGTCCGGAGCGGCTCCGTGCCGCCGGGCAGCTTGTACGAGCGCATCTGGACGTGCTTGCGGGCGTGCGGGCGGGCATCGCCGAGGATGCCGAGGAAACGGAAGATTTCCATCGTGCGGGGCTTTGCGAAACATCGATGAGTTCGCAATGTAAACTGGAGGAGACTGAGGGCATTCCTTACATCAGCAAACTGGGTTTGAGGTTTAGAGAGACCTGTAATAATGCATCTAGCTCTGTAGCCATGGTAGTGGTTAGTAGGTGCCTCACCCGATATTCCAGTTTAGAATCTGGCTCTGCAGCCTTCCGGCGGACACGCTGATTGGCTACAGTTTAGAGCTGAGCGTGCTCCGGGGCACTGTAGGATTTCGCCGGAGCTGGGGGAAATACTGTAGTGGCCTGTCGGATAGGTGCGCGCTCGTTGTAGTGCCATGTAGGATCAATAGGGATATATGGTAGCACCATGCAGGACTGATTCGGAGATATGGTAGCAACATATAGGACTGATGCGGAGTAATGGTAGAGGACTACAATAGTCCCCCCGATGTATGGTAGTGTACGGTGAAAGGCTGTAGTTGCCGTATAGTGGGCTTGCTGGAGGGCACGACCATTCGACGCACACGAAATTTAAGAAAGGTCAAAATCATCAATTATGGCGGGCGGAGCGACAATGCATCATGACATCTATTATGAAAAGAGAGAGCGCGCGAGCAGGCGATTTGTGGACCAGCGTGAGACCGCCGCAAGACAAAAAGAGACAGAGGCACTTGCAAATCAACAGCCAGAGCGAGAACAGGCGAGCAGAGCAGAGAGAGCCACCAAGAGAGCGAGCACACAGAATGGGCAGGGAGGAGGTCGAGGCGTTCAATGAGATCCTCTGTACTGCTAAAGTAAGGAGGTCGTCGTGGAGGACCTGAAGGCAGCGCGAGGTCAGCGAGATCAGGAAGGCTAGCTGGTGTGCGTACTCTACTCCGAATACATCTCATCCACGTCCTCGCACGCGGTGTTCTGAGGGTGCTCGGTGTCCGCAGCCAGCTCATTCTCTTGCCGCTTCTTCCTGGGCGTAGGGCGGGGACGCTTCGTCTCTGATTGGGGGACCGCAACCTCAGTGTCCGGCTCCTTGCACTTGGTACCGCCCGCACTGCTCCGGGTCGCGCCTTCCTCGTCGCCGTTGGTGTTCGCACCGTCCTCGCCATTGTTGTTTGCATCTTCTGAGCCGCGTTTGTCCTCGCCGCCGCTGTCGTCCAAGCTGTCCTCGCCAGTGTTGTTCTGGCCGTGCTCGCCGCCGCTCTTGGTTGCACCGTCACTGGTGTGGTTGCCATCGTCGTCGTCTGTGCCATGCGTGTCGTTCGAGGGGAGAGCTGGCTTCCTCTTCAGCATGTGGCCGCCTCGCGTGCCATGGTGCACTCACTGGTCTTCTTGAAGTGCACCAGCGCGGCGTTCCCTCACAGGACCTGGAGCTCGACCGGGTCCGCGCCTCCCGTGCCGAATACGAGGCTGGTTGTTGAGATGGCTGCCTTAGTTGAACTGGGCTATGAAAGCGGGAATTGACTTACCATATCCACCAGGCGAGGAGCTCCTTCGCCCACATCGGCGACTCGAACACGGCCTCGAATACACTTCGTGCGAACTCCCTGCCGTGCCAAAATTGACCGCCGGTGGCCGCCTATCCAGGCTGGGAGCAGATAAGGTTATGCATCTAAGAAACAATTAGCTCGACACCAACTGTGCGCGTTGGAGGCAGGCGGATGGAAGAAAGGTCCTTCGGATTGACGGAAAGACACAACTTCGTGAGTGAGGCAGCGAAGAGATGCTGGATGGCCTGCGCTGACATGGCCGAGAATGCGGGCATCCTGATATTATCTTCTCATACCCGAGGTACACCCGGGTATCCTCACTATATGCGCGCATACAGCCATGTACCCGGTAGCTGGCATTGGACGACTCACTTGGCATTGTGATCCAGCCTGCGAAGGAGCTGGATGGACACGTCCTCGTCCTCTCCCTCGTCCTCATCCTGCCCATCCGCCGCCCCGCCCTTGGCCTCACCCTTACCCTCACCCTCACCCTCACCCTCACCCTCATCCTGCCCATCCTCCACCCTGTAGCAAGTGAAGGAGCAGAGAACGAGACACGTACCTCTCTCACTGGCATCCTCCTTGAGTCTCTGGAGGACGTCTGCAAATGAGGATTGATTTGGCTGAGAGTTTGTGGGACCGGATGGGGAAATCTTGCGCTTCTTGGAGGCAGGCTGTGAGTCCATATTGAGCTTGAAGCTCGTGTCGCTGTGGAACGCATGGGTGGTGGTCAGATGGTGCAGAGAACGCGTCGGGAGAGGCGCAATGGATGGACCCGCCATGGAAAGGCATGTTTTCTTTGGAGGACGGAGAGATGGTCGATGCAAGAGGTCAAGAAGCGAGTCTGAGATTGATGGGGAGCGCGAGGGTCGTTTTATGGGGAAGTCGAGGGTGCATGTCATTGGGGAGAGAGAGAATCAGATGCTTGCGCGCGTATGGGGACAGCCTGGTCATGTGACCGTATCCACTCGCACTCTTGTGCGCCCGGGTCCTACTGCACTGAATATCTGCGAAGCATTTCTCCCGGGCTATACCTGCACTATTGCTCTGCAATAATTGGCCGCACGCCGAGGACAAGTTGCATCACTTTGCAGCGATTGATCGTATCCGTCGGCACAGCTACATTGATCTGTAGTAATTACTATCATCCGGCGGCAACATTACAGGGCTCTACAATGATTACTATCATCCGGCGGCACCATTACAGGGGTCTAAAATAATCAATCTTACACGGCTGAACCCTCCAGCATTCCATCATATCCGACGACTTCCTACAGAGTCCTACACGGTGGGGCCGGATCCTGCGAAAACTGGCATAGCCCTTTAGCGCTTAGTGTACCCTTGCAGGCAGGTTGCGCTTTTGCTGATGTACCTGTAGACCGCTGCCACGAGACGCGTGGTGGAATGAGGTTGCCTTGTCGATGATGCGAACCGGGACCCCGTTCTGCACCAAGGTCAACGCTGCGGCCAGTCCGGCTGGACCACCGCCGATCTAAGGTGCACAGGTCGGGGTGAGTTTAAGCGTTCGACAGCCCAGTGCGAGGATAACTCACGACGAGGATCTTGGAAGCGCTAGACATTGTCGGAGAGTAACTGAGTGAAACTGAGATGTGGAAGTGATCAATGTAGGTGGAATCTCAGGAAGCGGTGAAGTCGTTGGAATGGACGTTGACGACTCCTTGACCATGGGGCTTTATCCTTCGTGCTGGACGAGGCTGTGGAGCATGGAATGCGTCGCGATCGCGTGGGTGTCCCTGCGGCATCTACTCATGGCTGAGGTGCAGATGGAGCGACGATGCCGAGGAGAGCGAGGTGTGTCAAATGACTGTACGCTAGTCCACTGATCGGACGCGCAGGTTGCGCGCAGGCGCCAAGAATAGCATCTCTCAGTCTGCGCGGGCATGTCGTCCATACGCGTATCCCACTCGGATGTGTTCAAGCTTCTTCATGATCAAACTCATCACACGCACAGCCTCTGCCCGAGCGACGTCGGACGCCCAAACAAATCGGAAGTGGCCGCGTCACGACACGGCATGAACAGAGTGAAGACTGCGAGGCAACGCAAGCGTGCCGATGCCAGGCCAAGCTGGAGACTGGAGAGAGCGAGACGAAATGGAATTACAGATACAACGAAAGCAAAGGTTCTACAGTACGTACTAGTATCGTCACGGCCCTTTCTACAAAGCCCCCTCAGATGTCCATTTTGTCCTCCTTTTCCCATCCTGGGTTCTTCTGCAAGATAACGAACCCTTCCAGCACGTGCGCGAACGGAATGAACTCCTCCGTCGCGAGCTCCGCGCGCTCTGTCGTGCCCAGTCGCACTGGCGTGGAGTGCGTCTGGAAGCCCGAGATCGTTCTTGGCTTGCCCGCTTGGCCAACGACGTCGACAGCCTGACCGACCCGGACGGTCACCGCGATGTTGTTCAACTCCTCGTCTAGCGTCATCAGGAACCGCGGGTACATTGCAGGGACGAGGAAGTAGAGCATCCAGTGGTAGCGGTCGAGGATGACTATATATGTGCACGCTACAGTGAGCCAAATGAATCTTTCAATGGGCAGTGGTAAGCACTCACAGCCCTTGGCGTCCGTGAACGCCGTAAGCGTCGCCAACAGACCCGCGACCGCCGTCCTGCTCATGATCGACCGGTCCGAGAAGAAGGGGTTGATCGTGATCGTGCCCTTGCCCATGTGCACGAGTCCTTGAGCGATGCGGACCATGAACAAACAGTCGGGCTCCTTGTAGTAGTAGCCCGCCAGCTGCCGAAGCATCTGCGCCAGACGGGCATTGTTCGTGCCCGCGCCGATGAGGCCCATCGCGAAGATCGCGTTGAGAGCGACCTGCAAGTCGTTGTCGTGCGAGTACTTCGACAGCGTATCCATAATTGACAGCTGTGGGTTTGATGCGCTCACGAGACCGAGAGCAAGAGGGACGACTTTCCGAACGATGGGCTCGCCGTAGTGCATCTAGTTGGAATACTGAGTCCCCATGTTTATCAAACAGAAGATTCGTCAAGCACTCACTAGGTGGTTGAATTGTCGTAACGACATCTCCGACCCGATCTCCTCACCCATCGCCACAAGGGCGATACCAATGACAGCAAACGCCTGGAAGGTGTCGTCCTTCGGCGGCTCCTCAGGTGTGGTGTCCTTATCATCCTTCTTCTCCTTTGGGGTCTTGTCGATGTGCTCGTCACAGTAGTGCAGCAGCTCCTGGACCTTCAGAACGTTGCCCGTGCCCGCGAATGAACACATGTCGACGAGGACGACAGCGGTTTGCGAGATCTGGTGCTCGATCGCCTTGAGCGTTGCGATCGTCGCGTCCGCACCTTCTTGCAGGCCTAATTTAGTCGTTTCAGTGTCATTGCATGCCGTGATAAACATCATGTGTGCATACCAAGGTATAGCAGCGCAAGACCAAGGACCATGTACCTCGCCCACTTCTCGTCAAGGAACTTGTCCTCGCGCTCCATGAGCGTCTGCAAGATTGTGCTCGCGATCTCGCCGTTCCCGCTCCCGACGAAGATGAAGCCAAGCGCAAGCGACGCCAACGAGGCAAGCTCCATCGACAAGTCCTCGTCCGCGACGAGCGGCAGGATCAGCTCCATGATGTCCGCACGGTGCGCGCCCGCGTACGCGAGGCCGAGGCCGATGATCGCCGATGTCTTGAGGGGCACGGCCTTGTTCTCAACGTACTCGCCCAGGAGCGCGAGCGCGGCGTCCGCCTCGGTACGCACGCCCGAGTTGAGGATACCGAACGCGAGGAGCGCGCCGGCCTTGATGTGCTCCTCCGACGAGTACGTGTACTTGTCGACCTGGGAGAGGCCCTCGTCTGTGTCCCAGAGGAGGGAGAGACCGAGCGACGCGGCCGCACTGAGCATGCCGTGGTCTTTGTTCTTGTAGACCCAGCTGCTGCCCTCCTCGGCCTTGGCCATGAGCTTGTCATTGCCGAAGCCAGCGTTGACGAACGCGTTGACGAAGGTACCAGCAAGGTTGGCCTTTGCGGAGTCGACGTTGGCGGCTGTTGCTGTCCCTGTATAACGGTGTCAGATAGAACGCACAGGGTGTGCATTACCTCATAAGGCAATACGTACGGGTGTTTTCCAAGTGCGACTTGTACACATCCTCCAAGCTCTTCGGCTCCAAAACATTGAGCTCCTTACCGAAGTCCTTGAACTGTGTGCTTAGGCGGTTGTTGTTCAGGCACTCTACAAGATCTTCTGGGAGTTCCGACTCGCCATCGTCCATGCCGTCCTCCGCAGGCGCCTCTAGCCACTCCTTAGGTACTTGGGCTCGCGCGAGAAGGAACGCAAGCTGCTTCTTCATACTGGGGTTCGCAGGGGCGTTGAAATCATTGCGGATGAGATCCTGGTCGCCGAGACGTATTGACAAGGCTAGCGCTTGGGGGAACTTGTTGTGCTTGGCGTATATGCGGTGTGCGGTGCGGAGGAATGAGACATCGTCAGGTGGCGGGAGAAGGTTAACACAACTGCGAGTCCGGAGGCTAAGCATATAGCGTTCAAATTGATTATAAAGGACGACTCACCGAATCATGTACTGGCATACGCGCTCGTACGTGTTCTCGTCCACAATGTCCACTATCCTGTCCACAATCTCGAGTTCCTCCAACAGATCGACGGCATCCGGCTCGGCATTGTGTTGCAGCAGGAAGGTCGCGCACTCGATGGTGAGGTTGCGGAGGTCGTCCACGGTACCAGGAACCTTGGTCTCGTCGGATTCCTTCTCGACGCCTGCCTCGTCGAACTCACGCGAGTTGTACTCTTCGCCCAGTTCTGCGGCAAGGTGGCGCACGTACTCATGACCCCAGGAACCGGGCTCTGATATGGGGGACGATGGGTTGAGAGATGCAGAAAGCAGACGGTAGCGGAGAGTTCCTCGGGGTTCGGTGTCGGAGTAGGTCATGGCCAGTACGGAAAGAATGTCTGCGAACAGACTCTGAATGACGCATCATCATCAACATGGTCCCGTAAAACGCGATAGGTATCAAGTCCTAGTAATGCGGAGGCGGTCTCACCTTGTCGTCGGACACGGGCCATGTCTCGTACAAAGCTTGCAAACCAGGGTAATGAGGATGCAAGAACTTCAATGGCTTCGGGACGGATGTCATCGAAGATGTTGATGTCCTAATCAGTGTCCTAAGAGTCTCCAGAGCCGGGCGGTAGAGTTTAGTATTAGGTTCCTGGAATAAACACAGTTGAGTACGCGTACGCGGCCCGCTCGGTCAGGTAACGGTGAACTCACCCGCAACCGTTCGATGAGCATCTCCAGCTCAGTCTTCAGCTGGAGATCCTCCTCAGACTACAAAAACCCTGATGTGAGTTGCATGTCTACAAGATCACCGTTCGGACATACATACCAGATCTTCTCCCTCCTTGTCCTCATCCTTCTTCTTTGCTGCAGCGTCCTTTTCATTCTCTTCAGCCTTCTCCTCGGGCTTCTTCTTCTTGGGATCTTGCGCAGGGACAGAAACGGGGAGCTTGGTGGGTTCAGGCATGGTGGCGGAAGCGGAGGACGATGAGGACAAGCGTGCAAGGTCTGTCCGCTGAGCGAACGCGACGCGTCAGTGCACGTCGCCTACAGGCCCTAGCTTAGGGTCAGCCGAATTACGCGGTTTCTGAGTTGCAAAATCGTGCCCGATATGGGCGTTTCCCATCACGCTCCTCCGGGGAGAGCCGACACAAAGTGGAATGGCGCATGGTTCGGATATGCGGATTGCACGATCGAGGATGGTCTGACCCAAGTCTCAGTCTGACCAGCACTGAGACGCGCTTGTGCTGCTTATAACCTCGTACATCGCTCTCAGAACGCTCTCGCTACTGCCTCCCACCTCGTCCTAGCTGTCTGGGAACGCTCACGAAATGGCCTCATCATCCGTCCTGACGGCACAGTCCCAGTCCAACTTCGCTCGGCCGCCGGCAGACAAGTACCGCGGAGCAGTCGTAGAGGTCAGCGAACCGTGGGCGGTCTAGTCATCAAAGAACCCTGCAGCTTACGCGCATATACGCACTATACCCGTTGTACGTGCCGCGCTCGCGGGACGCAGGACCTCCAACTGCCTCCGGCGTTCTCGCTCCCGTCTGACGAGGCCATCTCACGCGCGATAGAGATGGCCTACGAACGCGACTTCTCCCACATCCCGTGAGTGTCTCCTCTGCGAAGGCCGCGCGAATCCCTCCCGCGAGTCGCCGTTGAATCCGTTTCATTGACTTTCCCCGTTCTCTCTTCGCCCTCGTCTCGATTGTTTCCCCACCGCTCGTCGCTCGTCGCGGACTTGATGGTCGGACGCGTAGGGTTCTGGACCGCAAGCGGAAACTGCTGGGCTACATCGACGTCACCGCGCTCAAGTCCAAGTGGGAAGCGGGCGAGGCGGACCCTGTAAGTCCCGTCTCCTATTTCAAAGTAGGCAAGCCGTTATACTCAATGAGGTCACATTCCCTCCCATCCCCCATCTCTTCCTTCTCGCCCCACCTCCACTTCCATCTCCACTTCCACCCCCCTGCGGTGGTGTCGCCCAGAATGACAAAGTAGAGAAGTACATGACAAAGTTCCAGCGCAAAGCGGGAACGCCATACACCATCATCGCGCCATCCACGCCCCTCGCCGAGCTCGAGGAGTTCCTCGCCCACAACATCTTTGCCATCGTCACCGACTGGGAGCGCAAGTTCGTCCTCGGTGTCGTCACATCACAAGATCTAGAGGTGCGCCCCCCCCTCCCGTTAGGCTCTCCGTTTTGAGCTTCTCGTCCATCGGACCTTGTTCCCCTTCCTTCCCCCGAATCGCCAATTGCCCTCGTTTTCCGCGCCCTCTCCCGGTTCTTCACTTCTTTGTGCTTGCTTGTTTCTTGCTGACTATGCTGCCACTTCCAGAATTTCGTCTCTCGTCGTGGGTTCTGAGTCCGACCCGGTCCCTAGTGCACGTTCTGTATCATCATCACCGCGTTCTTGGTTTTGTATCATCGTCATTGTTCCATCTTGGCTTCCTACTCGCATCGCACTCTCCCGCATTCGTAGTCACGATCACGCGCCCGTCATAATGCCTAATCCATGGCTTCAACACGCCGATTCCGCATCGCATACATCTCAGAATGTACGAATACACAGGGATATATCGACCAGACCACTCCAGGTCAAGACATGAAGAAAAGGTGAGTGAAGGATTGAGATCCAGGCAGCCGACAAAAGTTCCGCACAACACAACCAGTGAGCCGTCGGCACTACGCATACACCTGCTGCTACAATACAGGCACCAGCACTACAACACGCATACAAACAAACAAACATTGCGAAGGAGTGGTATGAGGGCGCAGGACCACGCAAGCGGAGCAGGGGGTGGGCGATTGGGTGCAATTACGCAGAAGCGGCGTGTGTTCGGCTACGTAGAAGCACATTACTGATACAATCCCATAAGGTATATAGCAGCGTCAACACTGGAGGACAGGACAGGACAGGAAAGCCTTCGAGAAAAATTGCATGAGAGAATCCAGAGAACAGACACGTGGGGACCAGGCAGGGCAAATAGTAAGAAAAAAAAGGGCAAACGAGCGAGCGCACGAACGACGGTCAAACGCACACGACAGTCAGCCGCGGGGTTCCAGTTTCCACCTCCAGAACGGCCAGCGCGCGCCAAACGACAGCAACGGCGCCCACGCGACGAGCAGCAGCGCGACTTGTTGCGTGCCGAATGGCAAGGGCGCGGCATCGCGCCCGGACAGCATGTCGACGAGGGAAGATATGGTCGCAAGGATCTGGGTGGTGGAGGAAAGGAGCTGGAAGAACAAGATTCGCCAGACCACGCCTGTGAAGTTGGGTATTGGTGTCTCGGTAAGTCCGGCATCGTACGTCGAGACTATAGCGACACAAACGACGGATCAGTTACTGTGAGAGGAAGACACAGAAATAGAGAGAGATAGGAAGACGACAGTAGTCCAGACGGACTCGGTACTCACGTTCGACAGGGGAAGGCCTCCTCGGGGCCGCCTGGTCAAAGTCCTCTCGCGGGGGCGTGCGCGCGAACTCTATCTCCGACTTCGCCGTCGAGACGGTCTCTTCTGAGTTCCGGATCCAGCGCAGCGAGCCGCTGACAGCGTCGTTGTCGTCGTTACCGTCGTGAATTTCGTGCTTACTTGTGTTGTGATGGCGGTTATGGTGGTGGGCATGGAGGTGGCGATTGCTCCGATTCGCCTTCTCTGTCTGGCCTAGATACAATTTCTCGTCTTTCAACCACGGCGCCGCGTCGTACATGCGCTCCGATGGGTCCGGCGTGACCGACACGGTCGTGGTACCTGGCGGATTCCCTTGCTCGACCGGGTTCGCAAACACAAGTGGGGAGGGTGTGTGTCGACTGTAAAGACTGAGGCTGGCATCTGGCGAGGAGCGAAGCGGATCTGGAGAAGAGCGGATCTGGTTAAAGCGCCATTGGAAGGGTAAGTGATAGCGCAAGGGGCGTTCTGTGTGCGTGACGGTTGGTGCCCGTCCCGCAACGACCCGGTGATGGCCGGAAGAGAGGGAATCTGGTGGACTGGGTATGGCCTCTGCGACAAGGATAGTGCCAGAGGGCGTCAGGCTCCTTTCGTCGACACTTGGGCCGGTCGCAGTGAGACAGAAGTCGGGGATAGCACTCGTCTCGGGGCCGGGTGTGGGATCGAAGTTCTTCGCTTCATGGTACACATGATTAGAACCGAGCCTGGATTGACGGCGAAGAGGGACAGGAGTGAAGTGGTCGGTACCTTCGAAGGAGCGGGTGTAATGTCGTGGACAGTGAGTGTAGAATTGGTAGGCTGCTGCGCATGTCAAAACGAATGACGGGACAGCGAGGAGCAGGGGAACCCCAGCATAACTGAGTAGACGGACCCTGTCAAAACACCCAGAGTCATGTCAGAGAATTAATCAGGATGGAGATGGATGGCATAGAGAGATATCAAGCGCATACATACCAGACCGGCCGCGTGACATCGCAATGCATTCCATCGGCGGGTTGAACAGCTTCGAACTTTAATGCGAGCACGAGGTATATGGCAAATGTGGCCATTGGCGCGAGTACCAGGAACAGGCAGGTATTACGCAGCTGCCAGTGTGTGCTGCTTCGACTGAACATTCGAATGGTTGAATAGACATCAGATGTCTGTTGGCACAGTACAGTAAGCTTAGTGGACTTACATGACGCACGGAGTGGCAATTACCCCTCCTCTGGTTCGAAGAATTGTCCAAGTCGAGGAGATTGCGAGGCCGGAGGTAAGGAACGTAATGAATAACCAGGAGATGGTTATGATAGCCGGTTGGACTGAGTGAATGAATGAATGAATGAATGAATGAATGATGTCAACGCGCATACGAACGTGACGCAGTGCGGTGTGAGCACACGACGAGGAATGTGTCACGCACCTGTGCAGAAAGCCTTGGGCATCGCAAACGGGTCCATCTTCCATATCATGCCTTCCATCCCCATTCCATCGGTCCCGCGCTACATTCGAGACAGTGTGTGGACTCACCCAGACAGAAGATTCCTTGCAGTGCGAAGTTCGCCAAGGTATACAGCCCTGGAACGACGTAACCATCGAGGGCCTCAATGAATGCGGGCAAGGCGACGATGCTGCTCAAAACGCCTGCGGGGATGGGCCAAAAACATGTCAAGCGCGGGTCGAAATAGTTTGGGGAAACGGGACGGACCTGATAGAGAGAGGGCGAACCATGCAACCTTGAAGCCAAATGCTAGCATGCCCTCTGTCAATGCATGCGGGGAGACCGCCAGGAGCGGCTAGCGGTGGTTGGGGCCGTCAGCGGAGGGGAGGAAGGAGAGGAAGGTCGAGAGGGCATGTGCCGTTGCGGACGGTGAGAACAGACGATATGTATCCCAGATTTTGGGTGGTGCGGCGCCTGCCTCGAGCGAGCACACATCAGAGCGCCTCTCGCATACGGAAGTTCCGTCCCTGAACCAAGATCTCATCGACATCGGTCGCCGTCCTGCCAAACTGCGCCTAACCCCGCCAATCGGCGGCCATTAATATCATCCTTCGTCTGTGCCTCAGGCCTCCGAAAACGGGAAGAGCTCGCTGCGACCGATAAAATAAAGCTGCTTGAGAGAGATTGGCCGAGGGAGGAATAAGGTGGGCAATGACGCAGGACCGCTTCTAGCTTGGGTAAAATGGTGGGCATGGCTCTCAATGTCGTCGCTGCGTCTGCGGAAATGCACCCGAGAGACCCGAGTCGGATGTCCGCGGTCACTCCGGTCCGCGAACCCCTTCAGGCAAGACCCCGATCTCCTCCATTACTTCGATTTACTTCGACATCGGAGCTGCCCTTATTGACCCAGATCCCCTCCGACCAGCCAATAGGAGTTTTCCACTGGACGCAAGTGATGCAGTACGGTTAGCCGTTGTCAGGGGGTTCAGTCTGCCGCGGACCGCGGGCCTGACATGAACCACCAAGTCGACAACTCCAATCCATCGAGCGTTCGCGATGCATTCATCTTCATGTCTTTCTCGTGGCGCACATGCTCCTCGTGCTGACCCATAACCGACCCCCAAGGACAACGGTTAGGTTTTCGTCGGTGAGTTTTTCCCCATCATCATCAGTTCGCCGACAGAACATGCCGTGCGAACGACGTGCGAACGCCGAAAGTCCAATCGAGAAGACTGTAGTGGTACGAGAAGCTGATTTGTTCATTCCAGCTTATGTACCCCACCGACCTTCGTACTCGGCGACTGCGCATGCAGATGCAGGAAGCACTGGGCTATGTAGCACTGGCCGAATTCCGACCATCGCTCAGGACGCAACCGCGCCGCCTAGTACAGACATTCAGTGGCTGCCGTATGGAACGACCATGAATTCGTACCTCCACTCGATCCCCGCCCTCCCTAGGCGCCCCGTCTGCTCTCCGACGGATCGTCTTCGACGCTTGGAAACGATGCAAGACCGAAGTCTGTCGTAAGGTGTTTGCAGATCAACCGGTCGAGAGGACACGGGTCTTTCCTCGTTTGCTCACACATGTAGCCAGGCCCACATAGGCCCTTCGATACTAATTAATACTTGCCATGTCCGACAGGATGCTTCAATCTTCCAGCAATGAAGAACGCACCCCATGGGAGAAAAACGGTTTCTCTCACGACTTTCTCGTAAGTCGTCCTCCTAGCAACGCCCGCCGGGATCTGACTCCCTGCGATGCCGAGGAAGCTAGGTTCTGTCTGTCACTTTACCTCATCGGTTATCTGCCACGCCCCATCCTGGAAGTGTAAATCCCACACAAGCTGCCTCCAGACACTTGCGGAGGTCGAGTAACGCCTCAAGTGCGCAAACCCGCCGCAAGGCCGCCGTATCAACCTCCTGATTGATGGGATATCATATGCACCGATAGTAAGTATACTCATCTGTGGCGCGGATTCCTCTAGACTGTCCTGACACTTTCCATACACACACGGACAAGAGAGAAGCAGTTTCCATCGACTCGGTGAGTCAGTCCATCGTCTAAGCCAGTCTCAGCTGCCTATTTGGCATGTGCAATACCTTCCCCCTCCCCTGCTGTGACAGGTGACAACGCAGCCGCGATGTCTTGCGGATCATTGTCGCCGGTGACGCACTCTGGAGGACTCACAACGCCCGCCGCCTCTTCGCACCACTCCATCGAGACGGCGACATCCAAGATGTTCGACCCCACCCCGACCGGAAAGTCGAGCTCCTCCCGCGTCAGCGTGAACGTCGTAGGCTGCTGCTGCGTTCCCGCGTCGGCCCTGGACCGGTGCATGTGGAAGGTGGGAATGAACCAAAACCACCCCATAAACACCTGACGACGGGGTACATGGCCAGACGGATCGCAGTTCGACACCGGCGGACAGAAAATCGCGGGACAAATAACCAATCAATGCAATGTCCAACGCCCGACGCCCATTGGCTCACCTGGCCTAGATACAGCTTCACTCGGACCTCCCTGTGCGCATCGAGCACGACGCCACTATCAGCCTTGAGCGCCTGGGTGACGTCGTCCATCGACACGTCTTCGGTCTCGAGGCCTGTCGTCGGAGATGGATCCGCGCTCCCCACTAGGGAGCCAGTACTTCGACTCCATGAGGCTTGTTCACGACCTTCCTCGATCTTGGTGCGGATACTTTGCCAGCTGTCCCCTGTCAAGGGGCGTAACAACAAGGTCTCAATCTTCCCGCCCTGTCCAGAGGTCCATTCAAAGGAAGCGCAAATTAGGCGTTCATTGCTGTCAAATGGCGTTCGCGACGCATAGAAGCCGAACGATTCGGGCTCACCTCGTCCGACGCCTCCTTGCGAACGTCCTCGTCCCCGACGGTGCTCATCCGCGCGAAACTCCGCACCATCTTCTCGCCGTCCCACCGGTCGTCATCGAATAGGTCCCCGATGGCCTCCCCGCCCATCTCGCCCGAATGCTCCCTCCGGACTCCCATGTTCCCGCTCTCATCCCGCGTATGCCGCTCCCACCGCTCGAGCGTGTCGACCAAGTCGTCATCGTACCGTGCGAGCGACGCCCACACCTGGCTCGAGCTCGAGTTCCACGCCCTTGCGTCGATCTTCTGAATCCTCCACGCGCGCTCCAGCAGCGCGTTTGCCGCGCGGACGAGGTTCGCCTTGAAGCCCCCCAGCTCGCGCATTCGCACCTGGATCTGCGTGAGCCGTACTTTCGGACGCTGGCGGGCGAGCACGTCTGCGGAGTCGGCCGGCCAGAAGGCGGGGGGAGCCTGTTGTGCGAGGACGAGCGACCAGTAGTACAACCACCGGCGCTGGCTCGGGATGCTTACGCCGGGCTTGAGTGTCGCGGACGACCGCCGCTTCATACGGCGTGCCGTGTGCAGCTCCAGGATATGGTGCAGGGTGTTCATCGTGCCATCCTCAGGCTTCTGTGCCTCAGACCCTGCAGTTAGTTTGCTGGTCTCGTCCGTCGTATTTCCGCCGCCATCGCCGTTGCCGTCGGCGAGCTCGAGCTTGACAGGGTCCTCGCCTTCAGCCTGCGGCGTGGTGGCAGGGATGACTTCGGCGGCGACCTCGTCAATCGGCATGGCGTTCATGAACTGCTCGGCACGGCTCTTCGCCCTTTCCTTCTCTGTCCGGTTGCGCTCGAGCGACGGCGCCGCGCTTGGGGCGGCGGCGTCGAGCGCGGTGAGCAGGTATGCGCATGCCATCGTGCCGGATCGTCCTTTGCCGGCTTTGTGCGATTCAATGTAAGTATATGCATCGGCGTGATATGTGGATAAGCAAACACTCCGAGGTATCGGAGATGGGGGATGGGCTAACCTTTGCAGTGGAGGACAGCGACACGCTCAGGGTAACCATCAAGCCACAGGTGGATCTCGCGTGCTGCGAGTGCGAGGATCGCGAAGGGAGGAGCGCTAGACATAGAGTGGCGTCCGTTAGTGTGCGCTTTGTGTTACTGGGCAGATACATAGGCAGACAGGTTTATATTTCCATGCATCTCTCGCCCGGGCCCTTGCTCAGGGCACGGCTTTCAGATGAGTACATACAAGAGTAAGAAGACCTCAAATATCTCTGCACCCACCCCATTCATGAGACACGAGAAGAGGATGCTATTGAAGACGAGGAAGGGGAAGACTTATTGCCTCGACGCGATTCGGACACGACTGTACGATGCTCGTCTCGGGCAACGCTGAGTTTATGCATGCGCACTGACGTGGCCGCCCTCGCCGGTGCGCGGACACCTTTGAGCCTGCCTACGCGAACTTGAGCCGATCGTGCTGGCGAGGTCGCATACAGTATGCATACGAGAACTCAACGTCATCCCGGACAAGCGTCGTGAGCTTATGTCGCAAACGACTTTCAGCACGATACACGACCGTTGTCTCGCGTGGGCAGCTGCCCTTCGCAGTATGTGGGCGCCCATTGACACAATGATCCGCCGCCGCTGTGGCAGGAGTAGCGGGGGAGGAGAGCACAGTGTGACGATGGTGACGTAGGCTGCTTGAGCTGCTCCCGTGTAGCTCGGTTTGTGAAGATGCGTGGACATATTCGGACGGCATATGTCTAGACGCGTCCCCGCCCTCTCCTAGAGTCAGACTGCGTTAGTTTAGCCACGTCTCAGTCTTCATATACTCTTGTATTACTCCTTTCAGATGGTGCCAGGACACAGAGACGGACACGGTTCCGACTTCGACGGAGCAGAAACAAGCCAACACTCACTGATGATCTGGGAATGGGTATCTTCTCACTCGCCCATCAAATACGCTTGCGGGATACGAGTTCTCCCTGATGGGGCAGAAGTTGAATACGCAGTAGTTGCTGCCGTGATGGTGCTCAAGAAACCTCTTCGTGTCTTCTCTGCGGTTCCTGTAGAGGCCTTCGATACCGCTCGCGGGGTATCCCATTACGATGATCTGGTCTGTGATGTATGCGAGGTCTGTGGATGTGAAGAGAAGTCATAAGCCTTTGCAACGCGCCACACACAGATGTGTGATAACACGCGAGAGATCCTACCCAACTCCAAATCCAGCTCAGCGTCCTTGTGGCGGGACTTGTGTCCGGAAACAAGTCGTCTAATGTAGTCGCTCATGGCGGCATTGAGGTTGAGTTCTGTTTCGTGCGTCTGTGCACGAGTCGGATGATGTGGGATGTGAGCGACGGCGTGGTACCCAAACGGGAGCGATCCATTCAACGCCAGTGGCGGTTCAACAGTGACGTCATCGCTCCCATTTGGGTCTCCACGTGTGATCCTCATCTGATGTGCAAGTGGACGTCCGTGTTGGTTTGGACTTCACACCATCTTCTTAATGAGCCTCTTTGGAGAGGTCACGAGTACGTCTACTTTATCTAGTAAGACGCACCGCACCCTATTAATGAGTTGTTACGCTGAGCTCAAAGAGGACGAGATACTTAAAGCACTTGAATTCAACATAATTCAACTCGACCGTCCCGCGCCGATATCCGCCCGTCCGATCAAGACGGCAATAGACAGCACGTTTGCTCCGACTCGGCATACCTCCTGGGGGAGCGCACCGGCTTTGGTGGGGAGCGCGACTCAATATGCTTGTATACCCATGGGCAGCACGGCCACTCTTGGTGCGGAAACTTCCAACCAATCAAGCTATACATAGTCTTGATGAGCTACGACACTAGGCCAGAGTCCGCCTATGCTCTCTGGATCTGTAGAAGCCCTTTCGCATCAAACCGGGAGTATGTTTTCTTCAAGAAATTGGCGTAAACGTCATATTCTTCCTGGCGATCGACGGGCTTCGCGACAGAGCCGGTCGCAATCGACGCGGTGGGGTCCGCGGGAAGGTAGTCGCCATACTGCTCCATCAGGCCATCGTCGCACACGACGCATGTCAACGCCTCCAGGTCGGCGAACCGCAACAGGAGCTCCTCCATCCAGCCATTGTGGAACCAGTTCTGGGGGTCCAGCAGGCTTTCGAACATGCGCGCGTGCTCCTCTATGTGCGGTCCGAACCGCTGGAATCGGAAAGTGATGCGCCGCATGGGCACGTCAGGCGGCAGGAACTTCAGCACCTCGCGAAGGGCGAGGTACTGGCCCCACAGCAAACCCAACTGCAGGTCTAGATCGGCGACACCGGAGCCAGTGATGTACAGGATGAGCTCGTTGACCGCAGTGCACGTCGGGACGCGGACGTTCAGCTGGAGTGTCGGGTCGAAGTCCATGCGGTGTGCTGACGGCAACCAGCTTGCGTCAGCACCATTCAAACGATATGAATTGACAAACTCGGAACTAACCGTCCGGTCTACCGGCCAACAAACATACGTCACATAGAGCACCCAACAAGTTGCAGGAGAGGAGTTCGATGGCGGGGCCGAACACCCCGAGAAATGCGGGGAAAGAGGATTGGTCCTCGCGATCTGCAAACCTGAGGATGGCGCGGAAGGCCCGGGGACCGAGACAGTCTTTGAGAAAGCGAAAGAACAAGTGCGTGGTATCGGTATTGCGAATGGCGCACAATCCTATGGTTGAGAGCTTGGCGCATGGAAGCGGAGGCATCGGGATGGGCGGGTCATGAGCGCGAGCACGGGTGAAGAGAGGGACGCGCTCAAAGAAGAGCGATTGAAGGTTGGGCAGCGCGGACAGTAGAAGCAAGACGTCTTCTACGGCGACCTCGATCTCTGAGCAGGGTTTGCTTCCTATGATCTTGAGCGAGCGAACGTATGGGACTATTTCGGGGGTAGAGGAGAGGAAAGAGGAGAAATGTCGTGGCGACAAACAAGGAGCGTCTGGAGGGCAGACCACGGCTTGGAACAGATGACACCGAGCGAACGAGCACCAGAAGTGAGAGACGAGCGTGCATGCACGCAGAGTCGCGCTGTCATTGTCGAGGTGGTCTAGGACGTCGTCTATGATCTCCCCAGGGATGTTGCCTCCGGTTTTTATATCGAGATAGACACCCGCTGGTTCAAGATGTACGTATTAGCATGCGGACGACAGGGATGGATGTTTAAATAGACATACCGACGACAGAGGGCGTCATGACGTTGCACAGCGTCCTTGAGTTGCAGCTTTATTTATACCTAACCCCGGCCGCTGTGCCGCAATAACCGCAGCATTAGCACACACTCACATACGTGTGAAAACACGGTGTTTTGTGGCAATAACCAGTGGGCACTGACATGTGCTGACCGTGCTTCGTGATCAACGACGTCCGTCGCCGCGCGGGACCGTACGTACGCGTTATTATTCTCCCGCTGTAAACACAAGTGCATGAAGTATCAGCCTGCGAGGTGTCGATTGACAAAGAGATGGTCCTCCTTACTGTATGAGTCCGCCAAACCTCCGATCGTCGTGCTGGTGGTACCAGTTCAAGTCAACTGGAAGGAGCGTGACGCATACGCCGGTCACCAAATGTGAGGACGTCACAGTCGGATGTGTTACGTAACGCCTGAAGCTGAGCTTCACCACTGTCCTCCACGTCCTGCTCCCTCTCTCGTCCGGGTTGTCTCCTTGGCGCCGCTAGCTGAGCTGGCCTTCCTGACCGGGAACAATGGCCTCGGCATACTACGAGTTTTACCGTGGGTCTTCGTGAGTACCGCCCCTTGGCGAAGAGAGGTACCCAGCCGACTTGACTGGTCCCCTGGCTATGTATACCCTAGGATCGGTATGGCTCTCACGGACTCGCTTGATGAGCTTATCACGAGCGGGTCGATCACCCCTCAGTTGGCGATGAAGGTCCTACAGCAGGTGTGTGTGATTTCAGCCTGTCGCATCGGCCCGGCCCGACTGACAATGCACGCACGCACGCACGCTGATGCAGTTCGACAAGTCGCTCGCTGACATCATGGTGAAGCAGGTCAAGACGAAGACCACGCTGAAGGTACGTCCTTGGCTCAGTATGGTAGTCGCTGGTTCACGGACCCCGACGCCCGCTACTCTGGTTGCTGGGTCGTTGTGGCGCTTAGGGTCACCTGCACACGTACCGGCTCTGCGACGACGTATGGACGTTCATAGTGAAGAACCCATCATTCAAGATGGAGTCGAACGAGATGGTATCCGCGCCCAAAATCAAAATCGTCGCGTGCAAGAACGGAGACGTCATCGAGGCGGGGAAAAAATAGACGGTGCACGGCGTGCCGTCACCATTCTCCCCCCCTCCTTCCTATTTTTTTTACCCCTGGCCCGGTCCCGATTTCGTGCAGGATGACGGGATCATCGCTGCTGCGGTGCAGCTTGTGGTCAGTTTCTCCTCTTGCGACACGCCCCTTCCATGCTTTATGTTCATTTCTCCTGCCGTTCCCCCATGCCCCCATGTATTTGCAAACCCCATTCCCTCGTCTAGATTATTCACTATATGGACATTTAATCATCACCTGCATTGTATCGGCCACCTATCATGTCATTTTATACATCATTGCATCTTGTCGCATGTTCGCATATTGTCCTCGTCACTCTCGCTTGCATCAGATTTGTTCTCGTCCGTCATTAATTCATGACCCGCGCGTTGAAGAGTAACGCCGAAGAAGTTAAGGTATAAGGTACGTGCGTCGACGACCATGTTCGTAGAACTCTCCACATATTCTGATACATGCTGTGGCAGATACCGCGTGGTATAGGAGTTCCATTGTGCGTGTCCACCGCGATGGATGCATACGTACGAGTATCACCGGCTGTTTTTTGATGGTGCGCCGCGGGTTTCCAGATGCGCGGTAGGCATCGTCCGGTCTTCTCGAATGTATGAATTCTGACGCTCTGCGCATGCTTTACTCGACACAGACGCTGCAAAGAGTCCCCGCGCCCATGTAAAACGTACGAGACCAACTCGTGTAAATGGTAGAACTCACGCACTACTTAGTGTCTTCGGCAGGTGACCCGTCGCGACCTGTCGCGACGCGTCTACATCGCTCTGCGCGCTGCACTGTATCACAGATGCCACTGGGCTAGCCCATTTTCGAGCGCAGTCGCGTCAAATCTCGGGTGCCTGTCGCCCGAAGGTCCTGGTCGCTCACTCTCCATCTTTTCGACGTCCGACTTCCGAATTCCGAAGGCACCCATCCTTTTCGACGTCCGAGACGCCTTCGCCACTTTCCTGGCCTCGGAATGCCGATACCGACGCGTGTTCCTCCCCATTGTGAGCTTGAGCGTCCGCGCACACGCGGATAGCTTGTGAGGGAAGAAGGGACTGGAAGGGTACGGAAGGTGTGTCGTACTGATCCCAGACCATCCATTGGGCTAGCTTATCTAGGTTAAGCTCTGTTGCCTCACCTTCGTATCCAGAACTTGCTCCTCGTACGATCGAATTCGCGCTTGCGGACGTACGTACAGACACGGCCAGTCTCCATTACTCGATGGTGGACGCGGTTCATATCCAGAGATCTCCGCGCGTTCGCTAGAGGGTCGGCTGACCAGGAAGCATCGCGCGTTGTGATAAGGGTCATGAAGAGAGCGGCGAGAAGCTGGCGCTCTCACCTCTCTAGATCTCGGAGTGCGTTTACAAGTACTTAGGATGGGTTAGCTGAGGTTCCGATTCCTCTCGATTACCGAAGGGATGCTTACAGCGCGCACCCCAAGGGCGCATGTCATCCGAGCTGGTGAGACTAAAAGTTGGGGTTGTGATCGGGGCCCCGCCCCTGTACTTTTTCGGAGTTCGGGACCGATGTGCGCTGGACCGAGTCGCGATGAATATGCGGGACGAGATGAGGGTTCGGAATAGTTGGATGTTTACACTGGTAAGATAGAACATATGATTGCACGAAAGCCGGCGACGGAGAGGTCGGGTACCGGATGAAATGGAGGACACTGGACAGGATGGATGGCAGGACAAGGGCCGCAAGGGACGTTACGTATGTGGTGGCTCCGCGAGCGAGCGGTGTCTGGAAATAGCACGCAGCTCGCCTGGTTCCGCTAAACCAGATCGCGAGGCGGAGTGCACAGCGTGCTGGCGCCAGGCTTCGGTGTGTCCGAGTTGGAAGGCGCAGGTCGGCGAGAGTGCAGCTGAAAACCCGTCGGACTCTGGCCCGTGGGGGAGTGCGGAGGTAAATCACGACATTTTGCGGGGGAGGGGATCCGAGTGGGCCGGGAATGGGCTTACGACGGATCTGATCTCGATCGGGGACGAAAGCGGCAGGTGATGAGTCTAATGAGGCATAGAAATGACGAAAGCAGCGCGGCGGTAGCGCGGCTCAGCCCCAGACTCCAGTCACAGCGGCCTGGGGTCAGTCCGACGCTCCCACCCCGCATATAATACAACCACCCACTTCTGGGCCCTCTTGCAAAGCCCGTCTGAAGACCCCGCACCCGCCGCTGCTCTTGCGACCGCGCTGTGCAGCAAGATGCCTGCTTTACTGCTTGAATCACGTGCGGCACCTCCCGACATCAATATTGACGGCGACTGCTGTTCGGTCGTCCATAAGCGGCGGGCGCGCAATAAACTCGAGTGCGTCCGCGATAAGTCTCGGCGTTCGTCCCTTCTCTCGCCCTGACCACCATCTGCCCTAGCTTGTACCAGCTCCACTGTGCCATCGACAACGACCCCCGTTCGCCCCACCCGTCCCGCTCCAAGACGTTCGAAAAGCCGCTGTCGCCACCCACCCCTCCTGGACAGCCCGTCGCCTCCTCTTCGCGCATACAGTCATCCTCCGGGTCTGCGACCCCCGTCATGACGAGTCCCCAAACGCAACTTCCTCTGTCCAGCCAAATCCCAGAGGGCTCTCGACGACCTCCATTGGCGTGGGATTGGGATACCGAGCATCAAGACAGGAAGGCAGAGGCCAAGGCCGATGCCGCCATCCACAATGCGATGCCCTTCCAGGTCGACCGCAAGCTGCTCAAAGACATTGTCCACGAGCGCATGGGTCCTGACGTCGCACGTATCAAATTCCTTGGTGCAGGTCCGTCTCACTTAACCGAATCTTTCTCAGATCTCAATCTCACTTTTTCACCACAGGCACTTTCCATAAGGTGAGCAGTCTGCGTCCCCTCCGCTCGAACCGTCCCCCATCGTCGTCTTTGTGGCGACGACACGCGAAAATCCCCGCCGCCATTTCGGCTTCATCCGTATTGGCGTCTTGGCACCCTGCATGAGTGTCGTCCAGAGGCTATTTGCTTCGGCGAACCTCCGCAGGGTGACAGGTGCAGTGCTTTTACGATTCGCCGGTTAAACTTACCCCCGTTGGGAAGCTCTCATACCATTTCCCGAGCGCGTATCTAATACCTCGGGCATTATCATGGCTCCCGCTCCTTGGCGACTTCTGCGGTACGTTGTAATGCTTGGCGCGAAGTTACTTCACAGTAGCTATCGTGCCACCCAACGCTCGGCATTCATCGCAGCCTATTGCAGTTTGACATCTTGGTTGGGATTGAGCCCGATAGCGTCGCGCAGCAGTCGGACTGGGCTCCGAGATTGTTTTGCGTTCCCAGCACGGGATCAGACAGCTGACCCTCCTCCAGGGATACCTGGTAACACTCGTCGATGGCCGCGAAGTCGTCGCCCGCGTTGCCCGCCGCTTCATGCCCCGCCTGAAGACGGAGAGCGAAGTGGCGACCATGCACTATCTCCGCCAGCATACCTCAATACCTGTCCCAGAAGTGTATCACTATGATGCGAACCCGTACAACCGATTAGGTGGCGAGTATATCCTCATGTCCAAGGTACGTTCAACAAATCGTTCCAGACGGTTCGCATCTGTCAATCTAACTTGTCCGCAGGCTCCTGGCATTCCGTTGTCAAAAGTGTTCCACTCCATCCCGCACAATACCCTTATCGCACTCATGGAGAACATCGCGATGCTCGTGATCCCTCTATTCGGTCACCGTTTCCCGATGATTGGCTCGCTATATGACGGGCCAAGCCCGACCCCATCGGTGGACGTCTCGTCGTCGTTAGCCACTCCAACACCCTCCACCTACCAACGCTTCACCAACATTCACGATGCCCTCACCAGATTGCAGGTCGTGCAGGACCAGAGCGAGTTGCAGGAAACGCACGTTGGCCCGATCATTTCCTGGCCATTCTTCGGTTCGAACCGCGGTGACCTCTCACACCCGGATGAACTCAATCGCGGTCCCTGGCGCTCGACGCACGACTACCTACTCTCTTGCGCCGACCGGGAGATCAAGGGCGTGATCGCTGAGAACGAGGGCAAGGCGGCCCCGCACAAGCTTCACCTCGACCCGGACGAGATCGAGACGTCACGGCACCACAAGATGAACGCGCTTCCGGACGACCGCTCGGACACGTCGGACGAGTGGGACTGGGAGGAGAGCGAGGCGGAGTGGGACGGTCCCGGGGACACGATGTACCAGGACTACCGCCGGATGCAACGCACGACGTTCCTCGTCGCGCACCTCGCGGAGCGCGAGGGGCGCGTGCGCGTGGAGATGGCACGCTTCTTGGAGATGATGGAGCGCCTGGGCGTCGTCGCGCACGGGGAGGGCGACGGTGGAGGAGGTGGAGGTGGAGGAGTGGGCGCGGACGAGTTCTCCCTCGACTGCCACGACTTGAACCTCGAGAACGTGTTCGTCGACGAGAAGGACAACTCGAAGATCGTAAGTGCACCCGTGTAATATGTATGCATACGTGCAGTCGCTGACAAGGCTATGCGCATACACAGACGTGTATCATCGACTGGGAGTCGACGACGACGCGCCCTCTGTGGGCGTGCGCCCATGTGCCGTCCTTCCTGCAAAACTCGCCTTTTACTGCGAAGCTCTTCCGCGCGACCGTCGAGAAGTTCGTCCGGAACCCGCCCTCCAAGACCGTCCTCGTCCACAACCAGTCCGCGAGCGTCTCCGAGCTCGCTGCGTCCTGGCTGCACCACGAGGCGGTCGGCGCGCGTCTCCGCATGGCGCACCGCTGCATCGAGTGGGACGGCTGGGAGGACGGGCTCGTCGACTCGATGCTCGGGCCGGAGGAGCAGCAGGAGGACTGGTTCAAGGAGTGGCAGGACGAGGGCGCGGACCCCCCGAGCCACGACGACAGTCGAGCCGAGCAGGAGGAGCAGGGCGAGGAGTTCAAGTCGGACTCGCCCGTCGCGACCATCAGCCCGACGCTGACCGCGCTCGTGTCGACCAACGGCGACAGCGACGTGGACCCGCTCGTGAGGCGCAAGCCGCCGGCGGCGAACGGAAAGGCGAACGGGAACGGGGTGCCGCAGCAGGTGCCCGTGCCCGTGGCGAAAGTGGTCGTCGCGGTGGAGAAGGAGCGGGAGAAGCTGCTCAATGCCACCGGCGACTTCTGCGGCGGGCGTGGGGGCGAGCTCGGGCGCCGGCTCGAGGCGTGGCTGTACGTCAACGGGGACGCGGACGGGCGCGTGGGCCTCAGCCGGCGGTGGGAGGGCGACGAGGACTAGGACTGGGTTCTGTGGCAGCAGTATCTGATCCGTTTGCGCAAGTGGAGAGACACTTTTTTCTGCTGGACGTTGGAGGCGTTTGTCGACTGTTTTCTCTCTTGTTCTGCATGGCATCTTGGACCGTCATTCCCCGCTCGCTCGCTCTCTCATCTCATACATGTACCCTAAGAGTCGTTCGGTTGTAGTTGTCACCCAATCGTTACGGTATGTAATCACTGGCACCACCCTAGTCATCCCTCACGATATGCAATGTACATCACTCATGTTCTTGGCTCTCATGTATTTACCCATGCACAATGCGAATCCGTCTAGAGCAAACATCTGTGGGATACACGGGATTCTTCATAACGTCCAATTGACGATTCAACTGAGTGGTGTTCGTTCGAAATGGCGATTAACGGCATTGCGGGGAGCACACGTGCACGACTTCCGAACGGAGAGCGGGGATGATGGGAAAGCACGTTCGTGCGGAATGCATTCGAGTGCGAAGATACAGGCTGAGATGATTTATGGTTCGCGGCCGCCCGCACTAGCTCCCGGGGCGGAGGTTTACGGCAAGGGGTCCCTCCGTCAGACGTTACGTCTTGTCTCGCCGTGTTGGGCTCATGCGTGCCATGCCTTGGCGATAAGCTCCGTGAGACCTGAGGATAAGGCGATCGTCAGACGTTTCCACCAAAGCAGAACGAAGCCGGATGGGCACGACGATACGCGGGGCAAGGAGGGTAAGTGTGTGACGGACCGATATCGTTCGTGTTGAACTGGTACACGCCGACGAGGACGCCGACGGTGGTGGCGCGCAGGAGCCATGACACGGCACGGCCGAGGACGGGGAACTTGCGCGGGTGGAGGTAGTCGACGACGACGGAGTCGAACTGTCAGGCGGATACCGGTTAGCTCGCTCGTTCATCCTGAGCGCTCTGAATTCACATGCGATCGGAGAAGTCGGGTCGGACAGTCGGGCTCGACAGACAGCCCCACGGCACGAGGAATGAGCAGAGAGGAGCGCAAGATGCGAGGTCGTGGCGGGTAGATGTGGGAGGAGAAAGAAGCGAGGAACGGGGAGGACGTACGCCAATGTGACTGTGCATCACCAAGCTCACGCCGAGGAGACCGTCGAGGATGGGGTAGTTGGTGCCGCTCGTGACGAACGAGGCGACGGTGAGGGGGACGAGGCCGGCAGAGAGGATGCGCTCGAACGCCCAGTGGTACGAGCCGTGTGTCTTTGAGGGAGCGGGGAAGGGCGTGGGGTCGTTCACGGTGCCCCTGTAGATCGCTGCAACGGAGTCCTATCCATCAGCAATTGAGATACAAGCGGGAGCAACGAGTATATACGCACGACCACCAGGGACGTATGCAGCATCTGCCGCACCTCTCGCTGAAGGGTTCCGTCAGCGTCTCGCGTCTTGTCTTCCCAAAGCCCAATGTACCGCCGCGAGAGCGGTGTGCAGGCGACACATCGAACCAAGTACAACACACCTTGGACAGCGAGTGGCCGCAGAGACCTACGCGCAAGAGCGACGGCGAAGTTCCTGTTGAACCCGGAGCGTGCGACGAGAGTGGAAGACATGACGGGAGATGTGGACGGAGGCGAGGACAGTCTTTCGGTCGTGCAGAGGACTTGTGCAGTCGTCCAATACTGCAGTCCCGATTGGTCCGTCGGCGCCTCCATCCCACTTTCGGCCGCAGCTTCCGTTTGCGGCGGACTTGTACGCGTTCAGCTCTCGTCTCAGTCGCGTCCGCGCTGATGCATGCACATCCATGGGGATCAGAACCCTGGACGGTTTCTTGAGTCAAAATTGAAGCACAAAAACAGTGGAAGAACCGGATTATGGACATTCAGGGAGTCGAACCCTGGACCTCACGCATGCGAAGCGTGCGCGCTACCACTGTGCCAAATGCCCATGGTCACCTGTCCCATAGCATATACATTAATACCTGGTGCTGAGGATCTGCCTGCCTGCATTGACCGTCTCCTGGATGTTAGATGACTCTCGCTGACCAGTACTTCCGCCACACAAGCATGACGATGCTCCAGAACAACACCGCCATCAGGTACGTAGGTACATTCACAACGTGCCAAAGATGAACAAGATGCCTTCCGCGTTCCAGTTGGGTAACCAGCTTCGCCAGTCGCTCAACTTCCCTGATGAACCGAAACTTGACGAACGTCAACATGATGGTGAGTGCCCCGAGGCAGAGCACGGTGATGCTGGACGAAAGGGAATGGGGAAGCGAGGCGAGGAGATGGTGACAGAAACTGCTCGTCGTGCGCCGACGGTTTCTCAAGCTGGGAATTGCTGCGGATACTATTCACAAGGAATGCAAGTAGTCATACAACATTCCAAGCCAAATTATGACACCGACAAGTCCGTTAGACTGCACAAGGTGTCAGAGCTGAACCGCTTTAGGCAAGAAGGAACGAAAGACTCACTTCAAACTTTGATCGGTGGTCCTTCAGGTTTGCCTCATCCCACCATGCCAATTGCCACGCCATGTGAACCAGTGTACCGCCAAATGAAAGACTCCAGTACCCAGCACCCAAATATAAAAGGTAACCAGCATAAATCAGGCATAGCAAGAGGATCGTTGCGAAACCCACTAGAACTGGCCGTACAGACCGCCCAAAGAGGAGCGCAGTGGACTTCACACCGACATGAGCATCGTCCTCTCGGTCTTGGCAGGCATAGATAGTGTCGTAGACGATTGTCCAGCTGGGAAATTCATAAGCAAGTTAGTTTTGAGTGCCTTGGCTGGGAAGCTCTGGACTATCTGAGCAACATACCATACCCCTCCCGCAAAGAGGATCCAAACCGGTATGGGAGGGAATTGGCCCGTAACCGTTGTCCATGCGACCGGTAACCCCCAGTTGAATGCGAGACCTGTGTAAAACAAATCAATTGACGTTCAACAAACCTTTAAAAGTAAGTCATACCGAGCCATGCTTGCGGCCACCATGTCCATCGTTTCATCAGGGGATACAAGGCACCCAATGGAAAAATCCACGATGCACCCATCAATAAACTGGGTCGAAGATGACGTGAGATTAGAAGTACATTTGTGTGCATATCAGCATTGCCTTACCTCAACATATCACCGTATGATAGGATATAGAGTACCGGAAGCAGGAGTACACAGTAGAGCATCCAAGCTCCGAGCACCGATACCTTTCCTGCCGGAAGAGGCCTATTCTTGGTCCTCTCTGGGTCAACCTGGAGTCAGCACTCTAGAGAACATTTCATGAAGAAAGCAATCACTCCGTACCGACTTGGCGATCAAAGTCAACATCGCAGATATCGTTCAAAACGCAACCGGCGCTATGGATCAACAAAGACCCAATGGCAAAGACAAGTAGAGTGTTCACGAAGGTTGTTATCGGCAGCGTGACTGTCCGAGCGGCAATAGTCAGGCCCCAAGCTATTTAAGTAATTTCAGCGATAGCCACACCAGTGAGAGTGAGTGCGCAGACGTACCGCAAGGCCAAAATAATAAAGTGTTGCCCATGAAAGGCATATGAAGCCTAGTGAGTTCGAGATAGTCGCGAATGGCGCTCATCTGCACGTTGTTGGGAGAGAAGAATACGTTATGCTCAAGACCTTACGCAGCGACAGAAGCTTTATGCCCTCGCATGGCGCGCGCTCTGTCTTCGATTCCAAAGGCAAACGAAAGTTTGAGTGTGGAACAAGCCACTCAAACCCTAGTCAACGCACTGCGTAGTGCCACCGTCACTGCGGGGTCAGAACCAATTGGTCTGTGCTGGCCCAGGTCGTCGAACGTGGCCCCATAGCCGCATTGTGTAGCGCGGGTGTGTGACCGAACCATGGACCATGGGGCAACAATAGACGATAGATAGTGGCTGGGATGTCGGATCTGCCAGTTCTTGCGGTATCCTAAGGCCTGGCGTCGGCGCATGTGGCGGGCTCAACGCTCGTCTTCCCATGCAACCATGCCAGCGACGACAGCATTTGAGGCGATGTTGAGTCCGATCGGAAACCTACTCTCAAATGTGCAGGTTCCTTTTGACACCTGGACCTTGCAAAGCGCATGGACACTGAAAGCGTGGCGTTCATCCGTCAAGCCTTCCTGAACGTGCGGCGGCAGCGACAGTCATAGCATCTGCCCAATAAGTTATATATATCCACGGCGTGAAAAGGAAAGATGCACGCACACAGACGGGACCTCTGAGTATCTTAGACGTAGATTGGACGTACATCCAGAGTACATCATGACAGAAGCGGCTTGCGCTCCTTATCCGAGTCAAGAATCACCGCGTAGTCAGGCTGCAGCTGTCAGAAAAAACCGGTTGGGTCTGAGACTAGATAATCGCCGCGTGCCGCCGCAATAACTTTGTGTGAACCACGGTTTCGTTGCGCCTTAGTCGTCAGGGAATAGAGTGTGCATGGCACGGATTGACTAGGACTAACGAGGACGGCAGAGGTGCGGGAACAAGAAGTACGGTGGCAAGGGTCGCCGAGGTTTTAAATTGGTCAAGACGAGTGCATGAGGACAGGGGATCGAGGACGCGATTGGGACGTGTTGTGGACTTGGACTCCGTGTTTTGTTGATGTTGGCGTCGGGGGGAAGCGGGGCATTGGACCTGGGCGATGTTGTCACGTTGTCTATGTCACGGCTGACAGGGGTTACGGGGTCCTACACGGGTCTACGTCAACGTTAACGCCGGGCAGCGACGGGTGACTCGGACTTCAGCTTGAGGTCAGGACAGGTTCGCAGCAAACTAAAAGGTACACATTATGGCTCTCCAAGTTCCTACAGCGAAATGCACAAGTGCCATGCGCGCGCTGCAGCCCAAACCCGCCCCCGCCCTCATCGAGGACGCGCTGTGGCAACGCTGTGCCGTCTACCGATCCGCTTGGCCGTTTGATGGGACCCTGCTGATGAATATTCAAAAGGCACCAACGTGTGTTTTAGGTCTCTTTCACTCCGTCCCTGTGTCCCCGGCGCGATGGTCCTGCAGAATCAGCTCCTCGCGTTCCTGTCCCTCGCCCTTGCAGCGGCTGGGACAGCCAGCGCGACGGCCGGCTTGGACGGAATCTACGCCCTCGCGAAACGACGAGTCCCGACCCACGCCCACTCGTTTTCGTTCTCCCTGTCGTCGGGCGAGCCAGATTCCTTCGTGATCAGCGACGTGCCCGCAGGTATTCACGTCGAGTGCTCCACCGTATCTGCTTGTACTCGCGGCTTCTACACGTGAGTGCCGCGTCTGGTGATCGCATTCAAGCTCTGGCCTGAAAAGTCGAAAGCTACCTGACGCAGTACGGAGGGACGGACATTTGGTGGACTGGGTCACGGCTGACCTATCTCCCCATACACCTACCTAGGGTTGGGACTCCTGTCAAGGGTCGAGCCATCGTTCCGTATCGGTGAGTCGTTCTCGATTGCTTCTGCGGCCCACTAAACAAAACCCTGGCCAGGTATCACTTCAACACAGTCACCTTCAGCTACACGACTCCGTTCTGGGATTTCGATCGATGGGAGCACCAATTGGACTGGCTCGCACTCCGAGGCGTCAACCTCCCTCTCGCCTGGAACGGCTACGAGTCCATCCTCATCGAGACCTTCCGCGAGGTCGGACTCAGTGATACTGATATCGCCTCTTTCCTCTCTGGCCCCGCATTTCAAGCCTGGAATCGATTCGGGAACATTCAAGGTAGCTGGGGTGGTGACCTCCCCATGACGTGGGTCAACGACCAGTTCACGCTTCAGAAACAGATCTTGAAGCGTGTGAACGAGCTCGGCATGACGCCTGTCTTGCCTTCATTCACTGGTTTCATTCCCCGTGCACTGTCATCGCTCTACCCGGACGCCGCCATCGTCAACGGCAGCCAGTGGAGCGGCTTCCCCTCCACGCTCACCAACGTATCCTTCCTGGAGCCGTCCGATCCTTTGTTCACGACCCTCCAGACGTCCTTCATCTCGAAACAGCGCGAGGCCTATGGCAACATATCGCACATATACACCCTTGATCAGTACAACGAGAACGACCCTTTCAGTGGTGACCCTGCCTACCTCGCCAACGTTACCGCCGGTACTTTCGCGAGCTTGCGCGCCGCAGATCCGGAGGCGGTCTGGCTCATGCAGGGCTGGCTGTTCTTCAGCAGCTCCGCGTTCTGGTCGAACGAGCGCATCGAGGCGTATCTCGGCGGCGTTCCTGGCAACGACAGCATGATCATCCTCGATCTGTACTCTGAAGCGCAGCCTCAGTGGAACCGCACCTCATCTTACTATGGCAAACAGTGGGTATGGTGCGAACTGCACGGATACGGTGGCAATATCGGCATGGAAGGCAACCTCGACGCGCTTACGCAGGATCCTATTACGGCACTGCATGCTCCCGGCAGCAGCATGAAGGGGATGGGCCTGACCATGGAGGGCCAGGAGGGCAACGAGCTCGTCTACGACGTTCTACTCGATCAAGCATGGTCTTCTACGCCGCTGAACCTTACCTCCTACGTGGATAAGTGGGTCGCTCGGCGATACAACATGCGTCCCCTCCCGCAAGGTGCCTTCGACGCGTGGCGTGTCCTTTCCACTACTGTGTACGATAACAAGGACCCCAACACCCAAGCGGTCATCAAGAGCATCTTCGAGCTCGCGCCCGCTCTGACCGGCCTGACGAACCGCGGCGGGCACCACCCCACCGCCATCCCCTACGACACGAACAGCACGGTTCTTCTCGCAGCGAAGCGCCTCCTCGAGGCACAAGGCCAGTATCCGCTCCTCGGGACGATCCCCGAATTCGCGTACGACGTCGTCGACGTCACGCGCCAGTTTCTCTCCAACCGCTTCATCGACCACTACAACGCCCTCGTCGCCGCGTTCAACTCGTCATCGTCCACCGCCCAGGTCGTGACCGCCGCGGGCGCGCCGCTCCTGCTGCTCCTCGATGACATTGACGCGCTGCTCGCGACGAACAAGCACTTCCTCCTGAGCGCGTGGATCGCGGAAGCGAAGGCGCGCGCGCACGGCAAGAGCAAGGCGGCGTACGCGCGGTACCTCGAGTACAATGCGCGGAACCAGATCACGCTCTGGGGCCCCGACGGCGAGATCAACGACTATGCGTCCAAGGCGTGGGCGGGGCTCGTCGGCACGTACTACAAGCCGCGCTGGGAGGCGTTCATCGAGTACCTCGCGCAGACCAAGGAGACGGGTGCGGCGTACGACCCGGCGGTAGTCAACGCGAAGATGGTTGCGATCGGCCGGGAATGGGGTAACGGGACTTGGGGGACGGGCGAGGGCGAGGAGTGGGGGACGAAGGGGGACACGTTCGAGGTCGCGAATAGGTTGGTGAAGAGGTGGGCGTAGGGTTAGTGGCTGGGCGACGAGTAGAGGCATGCCGTGTAATATGCTGGTATGTTCCCAGACAATGATTGCTTGTGGTCGTTTGCTTCACTCAGACCTTTTACAGTACCACAATCTACGAAGGCTATTATATGGGATCATATCTACTGCGCTGAAACTGCGCCCGGCCGCCGCGGACCGCGGCTAAATGATGCCCCCACCCACACGCTCGGTGCGCCGCGCGACGTGGGGAAGAGGACCGTCCGTGGATGCTTGGTGCTAGACCAGGGCGTCTAGACTCGAGAGCAGAACGCCGTCCATCGGCCGCTCCGCCGTTGTGTGGTGGCGGGCACGAGAGAAAGAAGCCGGTGCATTATCGGACAGGAAGCCGCCATGGCCTCTCTATCGGCCTCTGTGATTGTATCACCGGTAAGCCCCTCTCGTCTCCGCCTACGTCGTGGGACTGCGCGTCTGCAGCGCCGTTATATGCACGCGCAGCATGTGGCCGGCGTATTCAACTATCGAGTGCAGCCCCCGGGGGCGTGCCACCCCTCCCCCTTCGCGACGACCTTTTCTTAATTTTCCCCAGACCCCCTCCCCGGGCTTGGTGGGATCCATGACGTTGGGCGCATTGCACGCGGGGGTCTTTCAGAGGGAGGACAAGTATGGGACAGGTGGGTCCTCTTCAGGATCGTCGCGTTTTCGTTGGATACCAGCTTACTCGCGTTCTTAGTGACGGCCGAAGTCGCCGTCGCCGCCACTGCGTTTGGTGTGTATGATACCCTGATCAACCTTGACAAGGAGGTGGGATGACGTTCCTGGTATGTCATATGATCCTGCTACTAACTTCGCGAAAACGTGTCAGGTGGAATTCATTTGGAGGTTCGTCGTAGTACGAGAACAGCAGTTGCCCGACGCGTTGTGTGTGCTCATTGTTACTTGCAGAGGCTCCAACGGCTGGGTGAAATGGACGTACCTCTTCATACGCCATATGCCGTACATTGCCCAAGCGTAAGACTCTGCGCTCTTCGACACTCGGCTGTGGCCTAACGTTCGGAGCTCACTTGTCGCTTACTCTACTTCTCCGTCAGGACTATCATCGCCCAAGTAGGTCCCACGGCTCACAGATGGGGCGACTGCGCGTCATTAATCGCGTACCAAGTGGCCATTGCCGAGATCCTCACCGTAGCAGTGGAAGTTGTCTTGATTGTACGAAGTGAGTCGTACAAACCCGTTCGGGCGGAGCACTGCTGACAGTCCTTAGTATATGCTATGTTCAACCGTAACCGGATAATCATGTTTCTCGTCTACTTCCTCTTCGTCGCCGAAATCGTCGGAATGTGCACTATCCTTGTTACCACTGTCCCTAAGATTGAGTTCTCGTCCACATGCCTCATTGTTTCGACGCCTGAGATATTTCCTTCTTATTGGTACGTCTTCTATCGCTGCACTTATACCGAAGTCTTATCCTAGTTGGATTCCGCAGGACGATCTCCTTGGCGTTCGAGACGACACTCTTCATCCTTACCCTCGTCAAGTTCGTCAACATGTTGATCGTCGGTCAGATCAACCGACGGTCAATCATGCTCACGCTGATGAGAGACGGTACATGGGCATACGCTATAATATTCGGTATGCTCAATGCTATCAAAGTGGGATGATAGATTCGACGTGGCTAACATTCCATCAGCAATCATGCTCCTCAACACTCTGTTGTACGAGATCGAGAAGAACACGTTGGCGGGTATATGCTATTTGTGAGTGACCGTGACGAACTGAGGTGGAGAGGCTTCCGCTGACTCTCGCATATGACAGTTGGGAACTCTCCGTCATGTCTTTTGCGGTCAGTCTTCCCTGCATCACCGCCGCCTGCTGACCATGACCTGACCAGCGCCACTCACCGCTCGCCTGCAGGGATCACATGTTTTATTGAACCTTCGCCAACTCGCGCTGGAGCCACACGCCAGCACATACCTTTCGCCCACCGATATCCGGCTATCCGCCACCATGCCGCTCGCCTCAGCACTTCGCTTCGCGCCGCCTACTCCTATCGAAACGGACACAACCCTAGTAGAGTTACAGGTCATGGAGTTGCAAGCACTCCGAAGTTGTAACGCTGCGGACGATGTCTGACTGTACATTGAACTATGTTCTGCTGCCTTGCGGCCTCTGCGCGACTGTCTACCGCCAAGCGTTTGTAAAGCCGAGTCAACTGCGTTGCCGACACGCTGGAAGCCTTGACGAAAGCCCCCCAACACGAGGTTACATTCCAAAAAATCTACGGCAAACTCAAATGCTCCGGAATATCCTCGAGAAGTACGTCTGGATCCCGTCCACGTCAAGCACGATCGCGCCCACATACCCATCGGGGCGCACAACAAAGGTAGTTGACTTGCCGCTGCCATCTACGTTGTAGGCACGATACGCGTGGCCCTCCCTGTCATGGTAAGACAGCGCGCCACGGGTCTGATTGGGAACGCCATTTCGCCCGACGATGACCGTGTGTGATGTGCCAGCGGGGCATGCCTGCGCAGCCTGGACGACCGCCGCCACCTGTGTGCCTGCGACGTCCGTCTCAGGCGTAAAGAGAAGCACTGTATGGAAGGTGGGCTTGAACAGGTCGAAGAGCGCCGCTTTCATCCCGTCGACACCGACAAGGCCGGGTGCGTTCGGTGCGCGGTCGCCTGCTCTCACGTCTCCTGCAGGATAGCCCTCGTACGCACGTGCCTTGAGATCTTCTTCATCTAGCCGGCTTATCCCGCGAGCATCGAATGCTATTGGGCTCCAGCGGTAGTTGATCTCCAGCTGGTAGAGCGCGCTGTCGAGCGATTGGAGGAAGCCCGCCTTATTCGGGCCTTCAGCGAGGACGGCTTCGGGCTTTGCGTCGAGGTCTCCCTTCTTCGGGACAAGATGCGTGTATAGGTTGGAAGTAGCGAGGAGCATGTGAGCGATCACGGGCAGACGTTCGATTTCGTAGGTCCTCAGGAGATCTGGCGAGGCGAGGCCCTTGTGAACGAGCGCCAGTTTCCACGCAAGATTAAACTGCGGCCAAGAATTGAGTTGTCGGAGAGAGTACAGTAAAAGGGGCGCCGCTGACCGCATCTTGGACGCTCGTATTCAATCCTTGGGCGCCGTTCGAAGGATGCACATGTGCAGCATCTAGACACATCGATGAGCCCACGGATGCTAGACTGAGAGGGTCATATGCATCTCACCTCCAGCAATAAATATCCTCCCTTCCTGGAATTTGTTGACCATCCTCATCTTCGGCCTGCGCAGGGGTGAGCATAAGAACCAGTTCACCGAGCCCTCGCAGAGGATCTGACCCACTTCCAGTACGTCAATTCAGTAATTGTCTTGAATTCGATATCCTTGCGCCCTGTCGTCTTGTGGAAGAAGTCAACGAACCTCTCTTTGTCGACCAAGTCAACGAGATCAAAGTTTCTGCCAGTGACGCCGACGTGGAAGGAGTGGGGCTCGAGCTTCGGCCGCGCCATAATCCTATCCGAGATAAGTCAGGTTAGTCGCCACCTAGGGATTGGGCCGTACTCACAATACCCTTTCGGGAACAGACCAGAGATGCCAGGCCTGACACCGAACGCACAATCAGCTACAAGCATGCGCCAGGACTCGGATGACTGGACACTGCTGGGCCTACATACATCTGAAGACAAACCTTCGAGCTCGACGTCGGCCGAGACTTGACCATCGTTCTCCTTGGTCTGCCCTTCGAACGTGGCGCCGATCAGCTTGCGGGTAATGCCTGAAGTGTGCGCTCAGCTCACACCGTAAAGTTACGAAGAGCATAATGACTTGAAGATGACGAACCTCGAGCACCATCCGCCCCAACGACGTACGCCACGCGAATTGTTTCGATCTGTTCCACCGCGCCATCTCCGTCGACCCTTAGAGTGACGGAGACACCGTCGTCCTCTTGCTCGACAGCGATGAGCTCCGTCCCAAGCTCTACGTGAACGCCGAGGTTCGCGAGGTGGTCGTGGAAGATGCCCTCCGTGGTATCCTGGCTCAAGGCCATGTGGCTCTACAAAGGCTTGGCTTCAGCGAATTCCTCGAACGACGACGCATCACACGCATCATGCTCGCTTTGCAACACTCACGTACGGACGGTCCGTAGAGGTCACGAATCTGTCAAAGAGGCTCCATCTCTTCAACACTTCTGTGCCGCCGGGGAGCTTATACGACTGGAACGGTGGTAAGGGGGTGTTAAACCGGCGAGCGTCATCCAGGATGCCGAGGAAGTGGAATATCTCTACGGTTCTCGGCTGGAAACAAGAGGTTAGTATGAATATGCCTTGCATCCAGACAGTGTCCTCGCCTGGATGCCGCTCCCTCGAGACGCACTGTGGAAGGCGGGAGCCTTGTCGACGATGCGAACTGGAACCCCGTTCTGCGCCAACGACAAGGCCGCGGTCAGCCCAGAAGGGCCCGCACCGACCTGGGGTGTGACCTCGATGTGAGCAAGTTGTTTGATCGGCTGAGATTTCCATGGCCGACATACGATGAGAATAGGCAAATTGTTGGTGGTGGTCGTCATTGTCCACTTCGCTGAGCTCTGGAAGCTTATCCCAATGACTCATGTGATCCGGTGTCAGCAGGGAACGCCGAAATCCCGTCGACGCGCTCCGGACGTGTAGTGTCAATGACTGTGACATATCACCATCCTACAAACCTCGTATCTGAATGTTGAAATGGGTATGAAGAGAGAAGCCAAAGCACAGCCACCGGAGCAACGGCAAACAAGTAATCTCAGTCAGTGGACGACGAGCTCAGCTCAAATACTTCTCGAACCAGCCCACGACCTGCCGCACCGCCTCCTCCTTCGCCATCCTCTGCACCTCGTCTTCCAAGTCCGCGCGGCACGTCCATCCATGGTCCACGCCCTCGTACACCCTCACCTCGACGTCCGTCAGCCCCTTCCCCGCCAGGATCTTCTCCACCTCCCTCGCCCTCTTCGCGTCGCAATAGTGGTCGCCCGACGCGGCCGCCAAGCTGAACGGCTTCGAGATCGCGTCGAGGTCCGCCGGGAACGAGAAGGCCGACGGGTGGCACGCGACGGTCGCGTCGAAGATCGCGTTCTGCATCATCGCGTAGCGTCCCCCCAAGCAGAAGCCGACGAACCCGATCTTTGCCTCGGGGTGTGCGGCGCGGAGGGCGGAGGTGACCGTGTCGATGACGCCGGCCTGCTTGGAGAGATTTCGGAGGACCCGAGGGATGAAGATGAACAGGGATGCGGGGACGGCAACATAGCGCTGGAAGAAGGACTTCTTGCCGTCATGGGTTACATGGGCATCTAGGGTCCAACGCGGGATCTCCCAGCCTGTGAAGTGCACCAACATCTCGGTCAACACTACGCCTTCATACTGGCAGAGAGGGTGGGAGTCGTCGAGTGTCTGAGGGATATACAATAAAATAGACGAAAGGCAACGCACCATTGAAGAGGTCAGGGATGATGACCCTGAAGCCCTTTGACGCGTACTCGTCCGCGACCAAGCGAGTGTTCACGAATTTCCACCCAAACGTGTCCACACCAACGACGATGATCCGCTTCGAGTCCTCCGCGCCAATGGCGTATGCGTCGATATTGCCGAATTTCACCTCCGTCCCCGAGGGCGTGCCGCTGTGGGTAGAGCCAGATACGCAGTCGGGACAAGACATCCTGGGGTGACGATGAGAGATTTGCGTGGCCGTTGGGTTCAACAACTTGTGGCTTTTGAACGCGAACGCGCCGGCCCGAATGTAGCTGGTAACAAGCAAGCGAGGTACGTCATCACGTAACGATGGACGATCAGCCACGCCGAGCTTCCCCAGGCATTCCTGCTGCGGAGTTATAGTTGGTTTCAGATCGATACTTAGGCCTTCTTGAAAAAACGCGTCTTGGGCTACTATCAACGTCAGCTAGACAGCCGACGTGACCGTTTTTGGTGGGAGGGCTTGGGGAGGGCCTGTCGATATGAAAACAGCTGTAAGTATAAGGAGCAAAAAGCAGACCGAGCGTTGATGTGTTCGACCCCACGACCGAGCCCACATTCCAAGCTTTCCTTCCACGGTTCTCATTGTGATCAAGGTGCGCAGGGCACAGAGCATCGCAGCAACGACACCAAACTCTCATATTAAATGTTAATAAATTATAACACACCGCACATCCTTGCTCACGCCGAAGCCGCAACAGTCGGGTCGCGGCCCAGCAACGCCTTCGGCTCCAGCTTGAATCGGTGCTTCGCCTTGGCCTGCTTCTTCTTCAGCCGCTCCCGACACCGGTCGCAGAACGAGCCGGCCGCCCCGGCGGGCAAAACGCGCTTGCAGGTTTTGTGACTGCAATGGACCTGCTGGCACGAGCATGTCAGCAAGCCTTCGTCATACCCTTTCGAGCCGATCGTTCTCACCTTTTCCAAACTGTCATTCTCCAGGGCAGCAGGAACAGGAGCAGCCTGAACGTCCTCTACCACAATTGGCGCAACCTGAACGCTCTCCGCCACCACAGGAGCAGGAGCAAACTGCGATGCATCCATCATACCCATGCCAGGGACCGGCGTAGGAGTACGGGTGTTCGGCAGTGAAACCTTGAACCTCGAGTACGTCCCGGGTGCCCGTGCATGCGCCTCGAGCTCCGCACGCTTGTTCGGGGACATGGCCCCGTAGTCCTCCTCCCGCGGCCGCTTGAGTACGAACAACGGTCTGTTCGGGTTGTTCATGGGGAGCTCGTACGTCTCGCTCGTCCGCACGATGAACGTCGTCTCCTTCTGCGGCGGCTCTCGGGGCTCCTCGGCCGTTGTAGGATGGTTCGATGCGTTGCCTTTCACCCCGTTACTCTTCGTCGATGTCCTGGTGGACCGTTTGGTTGAAGCTGTCGACTGTGCTGAAGACGAGGGTTCTTCTGGGGCCGGAGGATAGGCCTGCTGAGGGTGTTGCTGAGACTGCTCAGTTGCCGCTGATTGACTTGGCTGGGATGGCGGGGGTACCAGATAGGGATGCCCATATGGGTACGGCATGGGTGGAGGGTACGGGGGATGTCCAGCAGGAGGTTGTTGGTACTGGTACTGGTTTTGGGGCTGGGATTGAGACTGCTCTCCAGGAGGAGGCGGAGCATACGGTGGCGGAGGAGAGTAAGATTGTCCAGGAGGCGGTGGCGAATACGACTGTCCCGGCGGTGGGGGGTATGGTTGACTGGGGTACGTGTACGGATGTCCGGGATATGGGTACGGGTACGGGTAAGCCCCATAGGGCGGCGGTTGATACACAGGCGGCGAGTATGTAGTTCCTTTACTTGGCGACGGGGGAGGCGGCGGATAGCCGTAAGGGAAACCAGGCGGCGCTCCATACTGCGGCATAAACGAAGGTATATAGTACGGATATGGATGCTGTCCGTTCGGAGGAGGAGGATAATATACAGGGGGTGCTTCGGGGGGTTCCGTCGAAGTCACAGGAGTGGACGTTGAGGCAGAAGCTGAAGGCTGAGTGGGCTGGGCCGCGGTCTCGTCTTGCGTTTCTTTGCCCTTGCCTTTCCCTTTACGCCGCTTCTTCGCAGGAGGAGGGGAAACCACGGCTGCTGCATCAGCAGTTTCTCTGTCGGACGAAATGGCAGCTCCTCCGTCCTGACCTTCAGAACCCTCCGATTCCTGACTTCCACCCGTGGCGCTTCGGCCACTGGCCTATGTATCGTGCATATAGTCAGTACTACGCAACCGAACGCTGGACGAAAACGTCAACATACCTCAGCTAAATGCTGTTCGAGATGAGACGCGAGCTGGCCTAACAACGGCTCCATGAAAACCAGGTTCGTATGGTTCGGGATCGGAACACTGCTGAACACGGACGTCTCCGAGTCTTCACCACCTTGCTCGTGCGGCGCCGATGGCGTGATCGATCCGTCCGGCACGCCGCCATCCATTGTAACACCCGAACTCCCTGCACCAGAGCCCTCAGCAGAACCAGGCCCCTCCTTCGCCTCCGCACCCGTCTCCGTTTCCGTCTCCTGGCTTTTCTTCTTCCTCCCCTTCTTCTTCTTCGCCCCCTTGTCCTTGTCCTTATCCTTCCTCTCCCTCTCCTTCCCCTCGACCTCCATCCGCACCTCGACGATCTTCCCCGCCGCGACCTCGGGCGGAATCAGCCCGCTGTCTCTCAGAGCCTTCAGCCTTCGCCCCGCCCGGTCGCGCGACCGGCAAAGGTCGCACATCTTCCACGGGTTGCTCGGCGACAGCAGGTTCGCGCACACCTTGATCGAGCACACGTGGTTCGTCCGCCGCGTCCCGCGCGCGGCAGGCGGGACGCCGGTCGCGGGCTCGCCGACCGGTGTGGGGGCGTCGTCCGCTGGCAGCTGGTCATCGACCATCATCGCAACGTCCGCGTTGGGCCCGGCCTCCTGGGTGGCGTTCACGGCCGCAGCCCTAGTCGCGTCGGAGTCGACCGAGGGGAAATCAGGACTCCCGTCCCTGCCCAGTCCGACATCGTCCTCACCCGAGTGGTCGTTGAGCTTCTGAAACGCAAACGCGATTTCCTGCGCGGCCACTTCGTCCACGTCCACGGCAGCCGTACCTGAACCAGCCGCGTCGCCTTCGACGACGGGGTGTTGCTGCTCCTCGTGCTGCTCCCCGCCGTCGGCGCTGTCAAAGCTGGTGGCGCGCGGGGCGATCGCGGCTGCCCAGCCGTCGTAGACCTGCGCCTTCACCTCCTTGTCGCGCACCCGTTTGAGCTTGCTGTGATGACGGTTCTGTATGCGATGCCGTTCACAGCGGAGGTACTGGTAGCCGCCCGGCAGGATCTCCCGACAGTGCGAGACGGTGCACATGCGCGGGGGCAAGGGCGCAGCACTGCTACTGCTTCCTCCTCCTCCTCCTCCTCCCCCTCCTCCTTCTCCTCCATCAGCATTCGCCGAGGTGGAGGGAGGAGGGCCAGGGTTCGCGGGGTCGTCAACTGCACCGGGTTGATACTCCTGCCACTGGTCGCTGTCGGGTGGTGGAAGAGGTGGAAGCCCCTCCTGGGCGCGCCGGGCGTCCTCGTCATCGCGTAGCTTGTTGAGCTCGGTGACGGCCACCTCCTTCTCGCGCTTCCACTTGGCGCGCTTGGTCGTGCCGTAGTTCCGATAGCGGTCCCGACAGGGTTCGCACATCTTGAAGAAGGAGTGGCCGGCGATGAGCGTCTTGCAACCTTTGATCGAGCAGAAGCGCGGGGGGAGCGGGCCATTGTCGGAGGCACCGACGGGGACCGTGGGCCCGGAGGTGATGCGGGTGGTCGGATCGAGGCCGGGGACGGATTTGAGGACTTCGGCGAGGACTGGGTGGATTTCTGGCGCAGCTGGAGCTGGAGGCGGGGGAGGAGCGGGGGGCGAGGCAACAGACGGCGGTGGGGAATGTTGCTGGTTGTTGGACAAGTACACTTGATGATTGGAACGATGATGGGGAGGGGCAGGAAGCGTCAATGCTCCAGCCAGTTCAGACGAGTGACTCGGAAGTTGAGAGAACAGACGAGGGTCGATCGAGTTGGAGTCCCATTGGTGTGAGAAGTCGTACTCCTGCTGCGTTTGGTCTTCTAAAGACACCTGAGGGGCAGACTAGAAGCCGTCAGTGACTACTGTCCGATAGCCTTGGACATGGGGAGGTAGAATTTTCGCAATGTCAAGGGCTAAGGCCGATCGCCTGAGACAAAATGAATGCATGAAGGCGGACTGGTCGTTGGGCTATGCAATGTCTAACTGGACAGCACTTGGGCAGCATGCACTCAAGACATTCATGAGAACGGGCATGATCGTACAAGATGGTTTCGTTGTGAGAAGTAAGATGTAAATTCGCGGACAGCACGCGATCGCGATGGTCAGGCCGACGGTGAAAAGTGAGCAAATGATGTGACTGAACGCGATCGGCTTGAGACTGATCGAGCGGTTTTATAAGGGCCTATGGACTTGATCAACGTGCACAACCAATGGTCTGACTTGGGACCCGGGATTGCGATTAGGGTAAAGAGGGTGTGCACGGGGAAGGAGGGCGTGATATTGAAAGGACGGAAGGGTGCATTACCTCGTATTGACGAGATGAACCTGCAAGAGGTTCAGACGGTTGTCCGGAGCTCTCCTGCTGGTGGTGTACAGAATCGTCTGGGGGCATCCAAGCGACAGGCTGGCCGCTCTGGGCGGAGCCATTGAGAAGGGCCTTCTCCATCTTGCGTTTAGCGCGTTTGGTCATGGCGTATACACGGTGACGACCGCGGCATTCCTCGCACATCTTGTGTGGGTAGTCTGAAGGGAGCGAGGCCGAGCATCCTTTGACGGAGCAGCGTTTCGGGTTGGGATCATCCTGGTTGCCGGCGTTGTCGAGCGCGGCGGCGAGGTGGGGCGGATAGGGACCGGAGGTGACATTGGGATAAGAGACATGCTCGCGATAGTACGAGCTCATCGAGAGACTAGAACCGGCGCCAGACACGACTAGTCACAAACAGAGTGCACGCCTGGGTAGGCTAAGGCTTGGGGCAGGCTCGGAGTCGAGAGGACTGGGACAGCGTCAGAGTCAGTCCCCTGCCTCGGCCATTTCCCGCCCCTTCCTTGACCGAGTTCAAACCCCCATCCAAATCCGGCACTCTTTCTGGCCACTGGCTCTCGCATGGTCAATATCATGACAAACACCCAAAGCTCATGCACTGCAAATACGCTATTTCTGCCCAACTTCAGAGCGAGTCTAGAGAGGAACAAAAGCGAGAAAGGACCGGCAGCATAAGATGGACAGTGGTCGGGGTCTTGGCTCCCAGGATTGGACAGCATGGTTCCGGGGTCCAATAGGGTCTGGTTGAAGTTGATATCGGGCGCTCCTTCCGGATTTGCGTGCTGGGCCAGTCGTCTTTCTCCTCTTGCCCTCACATTCCGCTTCCTCCCTTCACTCCTAAATGGTTGGCTATTTTGCTTTCCCACCGCCTGATGCATCAACCACATCCTCGCCTCCCAGACACGCGCTTCGAGACAAGGATGTCAACGCTCGACCCGCCGACACTCCGAAGCACTCGCAGGATCGTGCGGGGAAAGCTGAACAGAAGCGGCGCTCGGACGCACAGACACACGCCCAGCGTACGGAGAGGCTGCGTTTGGAGCGCGAGCAAGTCCGTCAGGGCGAGATGGAGTGGGTCCGCGCTGGCGGGTGGTTACGCGACCCTTCTGGACGCAAGGACAAAGCGCGCACCGAGCAACTCCGCGCTGAGGTCCGTTTGCTTGACCAGGAGCGTAGAGCCATCGAACGCTGGGATGCCTATCAAGCACACTGGCGCATCCTCGTCGTTTCCACCACTTCGATCACGTTCGCAGACATCCCATGGCCCGTTAGCCCGTCCCCAAAGTCTGTTCAAGACCTGACCTCTGACGCCATCACCGAATTCTTTCTTGCGCCTCTCCGAGTCAGGACGAATACCGTATCCAAGAAGGATAGGATACGCGCCTGCATTTTGCGCTGGCACCCCGACAAGATGTCTGCCGTGGTGGCGCGGACAGTGGCACAAGACCTGGATACTGTGTGCGCTGGGATCAATGCCGTATTTCTTGTCCTCAGGTCTTTGCAGGACTCTCAACGTTGACTTCCTACAAGCGTTCTCGCATATTTTCTGACTGCGTCTTCTTTGCTCTGCTGGATGTTGTCGCTGGATTTTCCTCATCGACCATCTGTACTTTACCTACAATATGATCAACATCTTGTCCAACAAAGTCCAATTCGTATCAATTTGGCCTCTTAGGCTCCATCCAGCCGCTTTGAACATCCCAAATAACGACGAGATCTCCCTCTATTTGAGCTAATGCTAGCTTCACCTGATTTTGCAGCTGGTCCTTCGGTCGAAGCCACCGTTGGGCGTCTCCAGTACAGTACGTCCCACCTTTCCCTCCTTCGCCACCTAACATTGTTCTCTCAACACTGCAGATTTATCGGGTAAAGAACCAACCAGCCGTCTGTCGACTATATCATGTCTTTGTCCACCATCTCCACAACTACCTTCGAGCTCATCAAGTATTCGAGAGCATATAGTCAGTCCACCCACCCCGCTCAAGCGGAACTCGAATGGCAGCACTTCGTGAACCCTGTCATCCGCCTCATGCTTGACACCAAGAAGGCCCTCGACGGACGCCTCGAATCGTACAAAATCAGGATCGTTTGGACCTTCGGCGCCGGACAAGACTCGATGGACGTGGATCGAAGAGAAATGACCTTCGTAAGGATAGCAGTTGTTGCCCTCGGTCTTGTGTCTTCCTAACAGTCTATTTACAGGAGGACCTCGAACTAATGAGCTACTCTGCCCTACCTCCTCAGCAACCGGCGCAGGGAATGCCTTTGAAAGCGGTCTATCAGGGACCCGTCGTGGGCCTGCGGTATCAGTACCCTTGCGCACCCTCTCCCGGAGCGACTCCGGTACGACTCCGCGATCGACAGTCACTTGCGCGCGACTCACGCTCTGTCACAGCAATACCGACGCTTCCAGATCACGTTCCAGAACGAGAACTCGGCGACCAACTTCATCGACTGCATCCGCTTCGTCTGCCCCTGCAAGCCGAACGCAGGACCTCCCCCTCGCGTCGCGCGAGTTGCAGAAGCCGGTCCGGCTGCGATGACCGCGCATACAGCCATGTCCGCGCCGCGGGCCCCGGCCCCCAACCTACGGCCGACCATGTCGACACTCCATGTAGACGTGGCCCCGTCCACGACGTTCCAACAGCGTTCCACCACCGCTCTACCAAGATCGTCTAGCCTGAACAAGCTCTTGAACTGGGGCACTCCGGCCGCAGGCGGCCAACCGGCGACTCCCGCCACACCATCTTGCCCGGCATCCCACTCCCGTCCTTCGTCCGCTGTGACCGTCTCCTCCGTGCTCGCTCAGCATTCTACATCCGACCCTCCTGCACCCGACGCATTCACCAACCGCTCCGCCCTCGCCTCACACGGCACCTCGAGCGACGCCGACACGGCCCTCCCCAGCTCCTCCCTTCCGAGCTCATCTCCCCTCCCACCCTCCTCGCGTCAAGCAGCAGCACCACTTCGCTCGGCACCTGCGCTGATGCCGCCTCCGCCCGTCCCGCCCCAAGCCCAAGCCAGTCTACCGCGCAGCACTCAGCCTTCTCAGGCCACGCCGACGCCGACGCCGACCCCCAGGACCGGTTCGAGCAACACACTCGCGACGATGACGCAGCCAGCCATCCGGCCGGACCTGAGCTCGGACATCGCCGCGACTCTGCGGGACAGCGACGGGCTGTACGCGCTCCCGAAAGAGGAGCTGGAGAAGCTCGTCGCGGAGGTCATACGCGAAGAAGGCTTCGTGGAGCTGGTCAGTGCGGCATCATGTTGTTCTTCGATTCTCGGCTTTCTTCGCCCTGCGCTGGTTTCCGCTGAGCCGCCTTCCGTCGTTTCTTTTTCTTTTTTCTTTTTTGCAACTGCAGATGCGGAGCTTGGACGGCATGTGGAAGATCAAGGGCCTGGCGGGCATACATGGCGCATAGAGTCGGTGACGTGCAGTGGCGAAAAGGGCAGTGGTAAAAGGGGCGGATCCGTTCGCAAGGGCGAAATAGAAAGTTCCAGTGGTCCTGTGTGCGTATCCGTCACCTTTTGCCATTGGTTTAACTTAACGCTGTGCTCCTACGTAACTCGGGCCACAGTCTATCTCTATGCATTACACCCCTGGTGATTTCCCGTGGCTAATCTACCGTTGGATGCCGACGGTACTCGAACATGAGATAGCGCGGGGATCTTCGAACGTTGAACTCGAATAACTTAAGCGTTGAACGTCGAACGCTCGCACGGGGACGTATCGAGGTCAGATCGACAGGCAACATACATACACTGCTTGGTTGTCTACGACTAGTACACATCGCTCGCGTCCTCGAGTCTAATCTACCAACGTCCTTATGCTATGATACGCCGAGGGGTTTGATACATGCGTGCAGTTCATACTATCGTTCGCTATGATTTATCAATGAATGTGCTGTTGTCCTGCCGTCAGTGTACGTCCCCCAAGTTACATAAATCAGACCGCATCCTCCCAGTCGTCCGGGACGTCCTGCGGGCTAAGTGGTGTCGCAAGGGGTACAGGCGCAGGCGCAGGGACACTGACGGGCGCAGGGAACGGCGTGGGTTTCACGGGAGTCTTCGCGCGCTCAGGAACACCCCACGAACTCGACGACGGGCCGGCGGGTTGCGGGGGACGCGCGACGACGGACGTCCAGCCTCGCCCAGTCGAGCTGCCAGGGGTAGGCTGCGCGACCGGAGCGGGGGACGTTCTGCTAGTTCCAGAAGAACCGGGGCGGGACAGTGGTTGCAGCCCTGGCGCGCGGAGGTCCGCGAGCTTGCCCAAGCTCGCTATTCCCGCCGCCCCACCGCCACCACCGTGACCGAGCGAGGCTGAAAGCAGCGGCACGGGAACGCGCGAGTCGATGCGCCGAAGGAGCTGCACGCTCCGGTGCGGCTCCTGGTCGACCATCTGCGCGTCCATCCTGTACACGGCCGCGAGGGCGTGCACGAACCGCCGCTTTTGCTCAGGCATGGGCGGCAGCACCTGGCTCTTCTTCTCCGCCCCGAGGAAGTCGGCGAAGCTCTTCTCCACGAGGCCGCAGAACTTGGCGTTGGCGCGGGCGAAGCTCGCGAGCTCGTCCGAGTACGTGACTTGCTGCTGCTGGTGGCTCCCGTCGCGGTCGACGGGGTTGATGCCGAGCGCTTCGGCGAGGCGGGCGTTGCGCTTCGCGATCGCGCATTCGTTGGAGCATTTGAGCTGCTGGGTGCCTTCGCGGCCGTTAGAGAGGGAGCGGCCGCATGGAACGGGTTGGCGGAGACGGCCGCAGGGGCAGGTGATAGTGACGACGGAGCGGCAGGGCTCTGATTCGTCGCAAGAAGCAGGGGCATGGCAAGGGAGGCTGCAAGGATGCTGTGCCGGTAAACTGCACAAGAGATCAACGAATGGGTTGAGAGACAATGTTATGGGAGCCAATCGCACTCACCAGAGTCTACGAGGCTTACCGCACGTCGCATGGCAAGCTCCACAAGCATCTCCATGGCACAATCGGCCGCAATGGTGGAAGCCGCAAGCGAGCAATCTAATGTGCGATGCATTTAGTCGGTTTGAAAAGGATCAAGACATATCGACGAAGTCACGTACTTCCCGCATGTGGTACCACACGACACCTTCTCTTGCGAGCACCGAACATTGTCGACCATCTTCTTTCCACATGCGCATTGTTTACTGGTGAGGTGCGGGCAGGGCGGGCAGCGGATCAGATCTTCGTGGCATGCGTGCGACACTTTCGGGTGGCCGCACGGCGGAAGAGGCCGAGGACAAGGGTACCCACACGCCATTCGCGTGCCACAGGGAATGGGAGGCTCGAGGACGGTGCGCCCACAGTGGCAGATCATCTAGCAAATAATTAGGAGACATTCCACAGGCGTCAGTTGAAACGACAACATACCTCGTCGAACGAACTTCGCAAACAAGGTGGGCATGCACCCTTGTGGTCGCGCTCCTCGCAATGGTGGTTCCCGCAGCTCAGCAGCTTCCCGCAGACCAAGTCGCACTCGTGCCACCCCTCGGGGTCCGCCAACGCTTCCGTGGCCTTCTTCTTGCCTTTACCCTTTGAAAGGCTGGCCAGCGACGCCAAAGGACAGCAGACGCGGTTGCACTGGTGCCGTCCGCACGCCCTCAGCGAGTTGCAGAGCCTTTCGCAAAGGATCTCGGTGTCGGGGCCTGTTTCCCCGCGAGCGCGCGCACGGGCAGCGGCTTGGTCCGCGAAGCAGAGCACCTCGTGCGCCGTGGAGCCGCATCTGCACGGGCGGACGAGTCGGATGGAGCAAGGAGGGCATGGCCCTGTGTGGCACTTCGCGGAACAAACGTGGTCGCATCCGTCAAGGGGCTTCATGCATGTTGACTCGCAGGTAGGGACGGGGTCGGTGCATGCCGTCCGGATGAGGAGAGTGCCTGCAGGGAAGTACGGCGCGGATGCAGCAGTGAGCGCATGCTTGCCGCACGGGCAATGGGTAACAGTCTTGGGTGAACGAGGACAAGGAGCAGGGGTTGGGGAAGGGACGTGGCAAGGCTTCTTGCATTGATGGATGCCACAATCGAAAGGCCTGGTTAGGGTATCACTCAATACTTATGCCGCTTCGCTTTCTAAAGAATCGGAGTGCACATACCTCGCACAAGTCTCGTCACAAGCGAAGCGTCCTACCCACCGCTCTTCCTGCCCACTGACGATTAATGCACACTCCTTCTCCTCGCCCTCTCCACATCCCAGCTCCTTCTCCGCCTTCCCGCAATAACATCGCGCCTTCTCCCGTATTGAACACGGACTGCACTTGCCGGGATGACAAATGTCTTGACAACTATGGTTTCCACAGTTGAGCTTCCGCTCGCAGAACTGATGACAAGATAGTTCCGCAGTGAGAGCACCGGGCCTCCTGGGGGCGAGGTTCGAACATCTAAAAGACACCGTCTCTTTGGCGCAGTAGCACGGCAGTGACGACGTAACCTGGCAGGGAGGACAGGGACCAGGGTGACAGTTGAGCGAGCACGAATGTCCGCAAGCTCTGGTGCGAGAGCACGGATTCGCACAGGAGTGGGGGGTCGCGAGACGCGGCGGCTTGGGGTCGGGAGTGGACCCGCAAAAGCACCTATGAATACATCGGAATGGACGACCAGTCAATTAAACCAGGAAACAAAAATTAATGTATTGCGGCTCACCAATAGCTGCTCGGAATGGCCGTTCGCTTTGACTGGCAACCAGGACAGCGCCAGTGGCCCCGACGTTCCTCGCCTCGAGCATGCCACGCGTCCTCAAGATCCTTGACATTCTTTGCGGCCCAGGGCTTGATGCACTTGAGGTGAAAGGTTATCCAGCAGCATTGGGCAGAGACATTAGCATGTTGAGCCTCCCACTGGGTGCCCGCTTCGTCGTCCGCTCCGACCAAGGTAGGGTGAGAGGGGGAGCAAGACCAGGTTGGCTGCATAGGCGTGATCGGTGCGAAGCAGATGAGACAGTCGGGATATGGTGAGGTACTGAGCTCTTGGATGAGCCTGGATGTGAGGTCATCGGCCTTGGGTGCAGTGCTGCGATGGTTGCCCTTGTATGACATATCCTGCGCGACCGTCCCAGAGTGTGCTTCGGTAAGCGCGCCACCGAACTTGCGGCCGCGACGAGGGCGCGGCTTCTTGGAACTGGTGGGGTCGGCGATCTTCTCTTCGTTGGCTATATGCGTCGGCGTGCTGGTCCGGCTTCTATCGCTCGGGTGTGCGGCATCGGGAGGTCCTCCTCTTGGGTTTCCTGGCTGGTTCCTGGGCTTCTGTGGGTAGCTCGGACCCTCGCCTCTGGAATTTCCATGGCCTGCACGGGGTTCTCCTTGGGGCCTCTTCTCTCGATAATTCCCACCAGAGGGAACGGAACCATCTTGGCGAGAGTTGGACGGCTCACCTGGATGGCCGTCTTTGGGTTTGGGGGCGCGAGGCCTGCGCGGCCTGCTAACGCCGTCTGGTTTGTTGTGACCTTCTTGGACTTCGCCAGATGATAGACGGGTTCCGTTGTCTTGAGTTCGCGGTCTGTCCTGAGGACGACGTCCCGATCTGGGATAGCGCGAACCGCCGTCGGTGCTACCTGGGGCAGGTGAGGTGGAGGGCGCAGCCGGAACAGGCTCAGGCATGCAACGAGCGATCAAGCAGAGACGGTGACTTGAAGTGGGTGGTGGCAAGTGGTGGCAAGCGAGTGTGGTGCAAAAAGGTGAGGGAGCTGGCAAGCGCTGAAGCTGAAGAGTTGAAGAACGGACAGGACGGATGACTCAGCGTCGGCAACAGCTCGCACCGCACCTGCGGTGCTTCATGCGCGAAGAGTTGAGTCCGAAGTCTGTCCAGATGAGTCAAGAATATTCGAGTCGGGGCCGCCGACGTGCAGGCGTGCAGGCGGCTAGATACAAGATGTTCCAACGCGGGTGGCAAGCGCGGACTATCCCAGTAGCGCCGACAAGCCCCATGTGGGATTCAAGATGCTGAAGCACAGGACACTCGAAACGGTACCGGGACATGCCCATAAGTTTATAACGACAGGCACGTTTGTGCCAGACCGGATGGGCTGCACCACTAAAGGGACACGATCTAGGTGGACAGCACTAGCTGCAAGGATTCCAAGGTGGCATTCCCCATATAATCGCACGGTAACCATTGGTACTCACTCCTTTCCAGACAACAACAGTCATCGCTTGTTCGGACGGCTTAGCGACTCGGGCGACCGACTCGGATGACCGGCGTCGGCTAATTTCTAAGTGTTCGATCACTCCCAGGCCTTGGTGACGTCGTTACAAGCCATCGGGCGGGATGGTTAGCAAACTGCCTGCTCCCCCTGTTTTTGGCCCACATTATTCGTAATACCAGCCGCCACCCGTGGATATATACCTCGCGCTCGCATTCAAATGGCGTCGAGCGACCACCTCCAAAGCCACCATGGACCTCTTTCGCGATACTGTGGCCGGCCAGACCATCTACTACCTCAGCCGCAAGAAGCAGCTCTCCTATCCGGAGCAAGACCCCAACTGGACCGTGCCGGCCCGCTTCACGGAGGCCGTCGTCGACGAAAAGCGGCAACAGCTCCAGCCTTCCCCGGCTCAGCCGCGGCCATTGGCACCTCCTACGCCCAACGACCGATTCTACACCCCACGGGAAGAATTCGACGGTCAGCTCCATTCTCCTCAGGGAGACGACCGTCGAGTCCAAGATGGCCGGCGTGGTAGTCATGCCAGCAGCCAGACCACTGTCGCGATCGAGAAAGGACACAGCGCGACCCCGTCCCAAGCTGCCGAGCAAACCCGTCCTGGTTGGACGGAGCCCGACCAGACGTGGGCCGAGGACGTGCGGCACAACGATAACGCCGCATCTTTGGCCAACGACCCCAACCTCGTCGATTGGTACGGACCGGATGACCCTGCAAATCCCCGGAACTGGTCCGTCTTCAAGAAGTGTTTTGTCACCTTTGACCTCTGCTTCTTGACGTTCAGGTATGTATCCGGACTTTGTTCCTTGCATTCACCCAGGCTCCTCACGTTTCGTGCCCAGCATTTACATGGGCAGCTCCATCGTTGCGCCAAGCATCCCGGCTCTGGCCACGTATTTCGGGGTGTCTACCGTTGTCTCTACCCTTACCCTTACCCTGTTCGTCGTAGGATATGGAGTCGGTCCCATGTGAGTGCCGCTCCGAAGAATTTGTGTGCCTTCCCAGTAACTAGACATCGACCAGGTTCCTCGCCCCACTTTCCGAGATTCCAGCAATCGGTCGCAACTGGCCCTATATCATCACCCTCACCATATTCGTCGGCCTCCAGCCCGCAGTTGCGACAGCAAAGACCCCCGTCACTTACTTCACCCTCCGTTTCCTGTCCGGGTTCTTCGGCTCGCCTGCGCTCGCTACCGGAGGTGCGTCCATCGCCGACATGTTCGAGCCCAAGACGCGTGCGTATGGGATCGGCATCTGGGGCATGAGTGCCGTCTGCGGACCTACCCTCGGTCCCCTCATCGGAGGGTGAGTACACTGTCGAGCTTTTCTCCCCAGCTTCAGCTGATCGTTGCACGCTAGCTTCGCCTTCGACGCCCTCGGGTGGCGCTGGACCATCTGGCCGCTCTTCTTCCTCTCCGCCGCGTCGCTCGTCTGGCTCACCTTCCTCCTGCCCGAGACGTCCTCGACCAACATCCTCTACCGCCGCGCGAAGCGCCTCCGGGCGCGCACCGGCAACCCTAGCCTCTACAGCATAGGCGAGGTCATCCAGAAGAACATGACCGGGCGCGAGATCGCGATGATGACCCTCGTCCGGCCCTTCATCCTCAACGCCGAGCCCATCGTCGGCCTCCTCAACCTCTACATCGGCTTCGTCTACAGCCTGCTCTACACCTTCCTCGCCACCTTCCCGCTCGTCTTCCAGGACGTGTACGGGTTCAACGCCGGGCAGAATGGTTTGGCGTTCATGGGCCTCTTCGTCGGCGCGCTCGTCACGTACCTCGGCTTCTGTGCGTACGCGTACTTCTCGCTCGAGCCACTTTTCGTGCGCAAAGGCGGCGTGATCGACCCAGAGGACAGGCTTATCCCCGCGATGTTCGGCTGCTGGTGGATCCCCGTCTGTCTGTTCGGCTTCGGGTGGACGAGCGTGGCGTCGATCCACTGGATCGTGCCGATCATATTCTCCAGCTTCTTCTGCGTGGGGACGTTCCTCCTCTTCCAGGCCATCCTGTAAGTTTCGGTCGTAACCTGTCTGCACATGATGTTGGCGACCTCTCTGGGCTCACGATTCGCTTTGCGCTACAGGAACTACGAGGGCGACGCGTACCCCGACTATGCGGCGTCGGTGCTCGCCGGAAACGATCTGTTCAGGAGTGTTATGGCCGCCGCCTTCCCGCTCTTCGCCGTGCAAATGTTCCAAAACCTGGAGAAGATCAACGGACCGGAGGCTGTGAGTGCAGTGTCCTATACTACGCAGTATTGTTTCGGCAGACGTTAACCCGCACTCTGCCGCTAGTTCCCCGTCGCCTGGGGCTGCGTCCTCCTTGGCTGCGTAAGCACCTTCTGAGCGTATGTGTGCCTCGGCGAACAGCTCACCATGTCCCCATACAGATTGGCCTCGCCCTGTGCCCGTTGCCCTTCATCTTTTATCGCTACGGTGCTAGAATTCGCAAGTACAGCAAATATGGTAAGCAGCCGAGCCTGATCTTTCATTTGTTGTCAACTTACACTCGCGAAATTTCAGCGACGAATGAACCGCGGAGGGAAGATGGTTCTCCCAAGCTTGGCCCGTGAATGCCACACCGTTGTCTTCGTCGTGGATTCCTAGTACGACCCCGATCTCCGCCAACCCGCCCCATTGCGCATCTATGTAACATCCAAATTCCCGTGTAATTTTGCGTTGATCCCCGTCCGTCTCCAACAAGTAGATTATCCAGGAAGTTACCACCTCACCTAGAGGTGTAATGTGTAGATTATGCATATCAAGTACCCAGCGCTGTGTAGCAATTCGACGAAAATGGTCCTTCACATTGTCATATCCATTGTGGCTCCTGTAGCAGCGCAACGCGAAGCCGAACGAATTGAAGACGGCATACACGCAACGCTAGTCGGGCTGCAAATGAATCCAGTCCTTTGAACCTCGCATCAACAGCGATTACTGTGTGCCATGCACACCTTCGCCCTGCAGCTGTTGCCCCTGGCGTGTATAAATGCTCCACACAGTCCGACGATCCTACCTCGCCATGTTTCGAGGTTCAAAGCCACTCGGGCTCCAAGCTGCTCGACATCAAACCTTCCGGATCAAAGTCTGTGGCGTCTTCGAATATATTACACTGTTAGGTTCTTCCCAATCGCACTTTTTGCGCCCAACAAAACCTACATGCCGGCGACCTTGACGATCAGCTTGCCCGTCGTCTTGCCGCCCGTCAGGTCCCGCTGGGCCTGCTGCACGCCCTCGGCGGTGAACGGGTAGTCGGCGTGGACGTTGAGCTTGACGGTCCCGTTCGAGAAGAGCTTGAAGAGCTCGGTGGCGTACGCGCGGCCCTCCGCGGGCGTGTAGACGTAGTTGTCCAGGCTGCGCACGCGCACGCGCACCGTCGGTCAGACAAGTTGGCTTGCAGAACGGGAGAAACGAGACGACACGCACGTGGGGCGGAGCAGGCGGACGTTCTTCTCGACGAGCTTGAGCGGCGGGAAGGGCGGCACGGCCCCAGAGGCGTTCCCGACCGAGACGAGCGTGCCCTTCCTGCGGATCATCTTGAAGTCGGCCTCGAACCTGCGCACACCAAGCGCGTCAGCCTCATCCCTCCACGCACCGGTGCAAGTCAAGTCAAGTCAAGTCGAGGAGCACGCACGTGTCCTTGCCGACGCCGTCAAAGATGGCGTGTACGCCCTCGCCGTCGGTGAGCTCGAGCACGCGCCGGACGGTGTCCTCCTGGGTGTAGAGGATGACGTGGTCGGCGCCGTGCGCCTTGGCGAGCGCGGCCTTCTCGGGCGTGCTCGTCGTGCCGATCACGGTCGCGCCGCGCGCCTTGATGAGCTGCGCAAAGATGAGGCCGAGCCCGCCGGCGACGGTGTGCACGAGGACGACGTCGCCCTTCTGGACGTTGTACGCCTCGGTCACGAACGTGAGCGCCGTCGCGCCTGCGGGTGGGTTCCGATTCCGAGGCGTGTGGTCAGCCCTTGCGGGATGCTGGAGAGGAAAAGGGCGAGAGGCGCCTCACCCTGGAGGAGGCCGGCGGCGGCGTCGCGCGTCGAGAGGTTCTCCGGGATGGCGTACACCTTGTTCCAGGGCATGCTGATGTACTCCGCGAACGCGCCCATAGTGCTCTGAAAGTAGCAGCGTGAGAGTCTTTCGAGCGCGGCATATGCGTCGGGCATGGAGGGAGACCCACCGCGGCGACCTTGCCGCCGACCTTCAAGCCGCGTAGCCTGTATTCCTCGTCGTTCAAGACGCTCTCGTCCGTGGGGAGCGCGACGATCGTCCCCGCGGCCTCGCGTCCGAGCGCGTGAGGGAAATGAGAGATCGGGTAGAGGCCCTTCCTGTAGCGAGCGCGTTTAGAGCGCCCCGACCAGTCAAACGGCTCGCACCAGCTGCGGTGCGATCCCTAGGTCTCGCACTTACCGGAAGTACGTGTCGATGAAGTTGACACCTGCATATTCGACCTACAACAGGCGCATCGCACGTGGAGCCAGCCGCGAAGTCATGCAATTGAAGATAGGGCGTCAGTAGCAAGTCCAGGGCGTCCAGCCACCCAGCGATTACGATTAGAAGAGATAGGGGACGTAAACCATCCAGGAAACCATACACGCGGACGGAGCATGCGTCGAAAAGCAGGTCAGCTTTAACCACGAGGACAGGAGTGAGTAGGAGCGCGCGACTGCACCTTTATGAGCACGTTGTTCGGGGCGTTCTGCGGCGCGGGCAGCTGGAGCTTCTCAATAACGTCGAAGTCGCCCGTCCTGTTGATGCCGATGGCGGCGATCGTCGAGGGAAGAGACATCTTCGCTGTCCTTGTTGTTGTTGTTGTTGTCGCGTTGAAAGTCTTGGTCGTAGCACTGACAGAGAACCTCCGAGGAGCACCACCGCGAAGGCTTAAGAAGAAAGAGTTGAGGTGAGCCTTACTAAGTAGCTGACCACGCGCACCGACGAGCGTGGTGTGCATGCTCGGAATCGGAAGGGCGTCCTGAGCCACTTATATCAAGTCCTGCGCCTGAGATCTAGAATCGATTGGTCCCGCTGAGTGCGTGACTGACCCACGCATCTGGGCAATGGTTCAAGCCGGTGTGCTTAGTTATACGAACGATGAATAGGAAACGGATCGGCGAGGAGAGCGTGCGATGCAGATCACAAGCCCCTGCGCGCGTCTTCAACCGTTCTCATGGCGTGCGACAGTGGCTTGACTCGGGTCCCAATTTGACATGGAATCGGGATGCACAGCGCGCCCGGAAAGCGGTGACCGCGCCGAGGTTGGCAGGTGAAAAGCCGACTTCACCAGCGAAGTCGGTGAATACCTGGTGGGTGGTGATTAAAGTAGTGAATCGGTTGCTATGGGATTTCACCAGCAAAGTAGAGCTTTTTGTGCAGGCGCGGTCAGTGGGTCGTGTGGTCGCTAGGAGTTGGTCATCTGCAAGGTAAGATCGGCCTGCCCTAAACACCGGCGCTAATGGTGTCCTCGTCGCGACGGCGAGTCGTTCTCCAGTCTTCCTACACAACGACAACTACCTGGGCCAACTCTCCCCTCGCTCTCGCTTTCTCTGTCTTGAAGAATTATCTCTTGCTTTTTGCATTGATGTCTGTTCTTTGAACCCAAATCCGAATCCGATCCCGATCCCGTCAGAGGGCCCTGCCGACATCGAGCTGCCTCCAGCACCAGCGTCCCTCATCTACGGAGGCGATTTTAGTTCCAGCGTCCTACTGTCAGCTACTTCCGAGCCCGCTCATCTCCCCCTCAGCTTACCAGCGCCGACTGTCCCGGAACCTCCCCGTCCAGACCCCGTGCTCAGCCAAGAACTCATACCCTCGCATGATACTACCACGTTTTCCGACAGCGAACTCACAGAGGAGATATTTCGGGAGCTGTGGCGCCGTGGCAACCCCCTCGTCGTCACTGGACCTTCGGAAAAGTTTCGTATACAGTGGACGCCCAAGTACTTGAGCAACAACTACGGTAAGGAGAAATGCTCTATCGTCGAGTGTCAATGTGAGGACAGCAAGCAGGAGATGGTATCCCGGTTCTTCTGTCGGTTTGGAAACTACGAGGATCATTGTGGTTTTAAACTGGAAGCTCAAGGTACGCCATCGCCGTCACTGCTGGGCTGAGCTGACAGATGCTTTTTGTGCGGCCACCTTCGACCGACTTCAAGACGACGTTCCCCGAACTGTACGACGACTTCGTCTGGGTGACTCCGGCGCTGAACTATGTCCGGCGCGACGGCGTGCTCAATATCGCGTCGCACTTCCTGAGCAAAGCGGTCGGGCCCGATCTCGGTAAGCAGCCCTCAGTGCAACCCGTTCGTGCGCATATACTCACTATTCCCTGCTCCTCGATCCCGGGGATGCGCGTCTAGGTCCGAAAATGTACAACGCGCTAGCCTCGTTTGAGTCCAAAGGCAGCAAGGGCTTGACGCAGCTGTACATGGACATGGCCGACGCGGTCAACATCATGACCTACGCTTCCCCGAAGTCGGACGGCAGCCTCGGGTGCACGGCGTGGGACATCTACAAGGCGGGGGACGTTTCCGCAGCGTCATAACTACTGCCAGAGGTTAGTGCTCAGCGTTGGTGGTGAGTAAGCTGTAGTAGTGTCATGTATTGTCATATAGTGTAGATATTGCAATATATTGTGTTTACGAGCCTAAATACCGCGCGAGGGAAGCAGGCAAAAGCTAAAGGATGAGAATAACCAAGAAAAGTAGGGAGAACTGCTGTATTTCCGCTTTCGGCTGCATGGTGAAATCGCACAAAATCTGGTTGACTTTGACCATATATATCCCCAGGGTACATGGGGGAAATCAACCAGCGCTCGATCCCCATAACAGGTGACTACACTCTACTCGCATGGGGGTAGTCCACCGTTTCTGCATGGTGATCGACCTGTCACTTTTGACGGACTCTTGGTCGCACTGTGATGGTCGGGCGATAGCGCGCTCGGGCGTCAATATCGTACAAATCGTTAATGTTCTACTGTCCATGAAAGACCACCTAAGATGTCCGGAAAGCTGTGTCAAAGACCACCGTCCAAACGATTGACAAACGAAGAGGAGACATATCCCAGAAGCCCTCGTCTCGCACGACAACACCATTTCAACACCAGGTGCATATGAGCTACTGCAACAGTCCAACGGATTGCGGCATGGGCTACATAGAGATAGAAATAACATCCAAAGGCAGGCAATATACGAATTCCGCCGGCACCAGCAGCGCCCGGATCGCATCCTCGCCGTATGGCTGGGCACGTCCTCCGCCAGCAGTGCGTTCTGTCTTGAGAACGCGTCTTTCGCCGCTGTCAGCTGTCAGCGTCGTCAGAACTCCGCCGCGAGGTTCAATCCGGGAAACGCCATGGTTCACGGATCGAAATCGGGCTAAGCGACAAGCATGCCGGCATGGGGCTCCGCAGGCAAGCGCGCTTTGCACTGAGTTCGCATGTTGAGACTTCGTGTGGGACGAAAGGTACGCGAGATCCCAGCGGGCGCAGCAAGTGGTTGGATTGCGACTTGACTGCGGTACGACCGGGGTCGTCGGGCGTTGTGCAAGCGAGTGCGGGGCAAATGGAAAGGGCACAAGCGGCCGAAAATGATCCAGAACGCGGGTATGCTGGGCTTTCCGAAGGACCGCATGCCCGCCCGGCGTACAGCGTTCCGTGAATAACTGCACCCTCCAGCGCACTGCACTCCTAGCAACGCGAGAGAAGACTGAGAGAAGTCGGAAGTCGTGTGGCGGGAAGCACCAAGATGGATGCAGCCGCTGGCGCATCTCCGGGTAGGCCAACTTGTGACTCGAGTTCTACAGAGCCGTCTGATTCCTCGGAGCCGTGTGCCGTCGAGAGCGCCACCAACGTGCTGAACATCGGACTGCTCGAGGTCGAGCGTCCTTCGCGAGGCATCACGCTTAGCCCGATTCGGATAATCATCAGCGTCGGCGCAATCCCCTGTATAAACAATCGTGTCAGCAAGATATTCAGGAACATGACGATGAAGGTGCCGCGAGGCGAACTATGGCGCAAAAAGGAAAAGGTATGCATACATCCGAGGTGGGGAAAAGACGTACATAGATCTGGGTCGCAATGCCCTGGGCGATGATGATTGCGGGGCTATCGAGGACGAAGAGGACGACGACGGCAAGCTGCGCGAACACGAGGAGGGCGCCTGCTTCGATGCTTGCCCTAACTAAGGCACAAAACACGGTTTCCATCGACTTGAAGTTTCGTAAGGGCGCCAGGACACTCCGTAGTCGGTAGGCGATGAGAGACGTGAGGAGCATGAAGACAGCCAATGAGAAGGTCGCAAAAAGCATGTCGAAGAGCTGCATCCGTGGGGCAACCCAGGGTGACTTGAACTCTGACTTCGGAATGCGTAACGGCCCTATAAGACCACAGACTGTTGAATGGAGTGCGTATCATACGGACGAAGAGGAAGAATAGTGAGCTAGACTTATTGGTGCGATGACGTGCATGGAATGACATACCAAAGGCGACCAAAGACATGACAAAAGGCACGATAACCACGGCAAGCGTGTGGTCCCAAACAGCCCAACAGCGGTGAATCTATCCGGCGGTTAGAGCGCAATGGGAAGTGGATCAGTCAAGATGCTAGGACATGACACGATTGTTGGACATGAGCGGCGCACCATGAGAAGCTGTGAGAGAAAGGCGCAGGTCTTGAACTGAATGTCGTTTACTCGCAGCAATCCACTCATTTCCATTCCACTTGGGATTGGGAGTCCGGACTGGAAAGTGAGAATGGGGTGATATGACGGGGAGGGGAACGCGCAGCAATCAGGAACAGGGAAGGGAAGTCACGATAGACGCATGAGCTCATGGCACGCACGGTGAAAGTGGTATGTCTATCTGTGGTGAGAATGCTGGTGTGCTAATGCGCATAACATGAGATCTCGCCAAACGCGCGTCGATTTAGGGTCGGTCGGGGACGATGGGACTTACAGACATACAAATGACATACACAATACTCGTTACGACGACCATGGTCCAGTCGACAGGGAGGGGTTTCTTGTAGCAAACGAGGATCATGATGGCGAACGAGAAGAATATCGAGTATATACCTGGCAGAGAAAGAAGACGTTTAGGCGCATTGCGATACTGGAGGATACGCCGACAGGCAGGAGGGCAAGGGACGCACCAAAGAAAACGATTTCGACCGCGTCGCTGACGATGATCGCGTATGCACCCTCCGCGCGGAGGTCTTCCAGCATCATTGTGAGGGCGCTGGCGGCCCGGAGGGGCAAGGGAAGGGGTCACAACGCGGAGTGTCGGGGGAAAACTAGGCAAGATGGGAGGAAGCTTCGGGCGAAAGGGAGGATAAGTACCGGGAGGCCATCGTGGTAAACATCTGAGGGCGACATAATGTCCGTGTCTGTCTCGTGCGCTCACTGTGCGCTCGACTCGGGCGTTGTTCGGCGCCTGCCGCGTCCCTCCGCGCTTCCCGACGACAAACCCCGCCCAGATCCGAGTCCGATCAGACCCTCGTTTATCTGCCCTCGGGAGATCCCTGAATCTTAGATGATCTATAAGGGCAATCTTATCAGATATGTTAAAGTCTCCTCGTCCAGCCTGCGCACCCCTCAGCACCATGGCGGCCCAAGTTCACCCCTCCCACCCATCCTTCACGCGCGTTTTGGTCCTCCCAGACGGCGCGAGGGTCGACATTTCCACCCCCCAGGACGCGTCGCAGCACACAAAGGTAGCGATCAACGACGCGCTCGTGGGCTCGTACCGCACCCTGCCTCGGTCTCTCGCCCTCGTTATATCCGCAGTTGGCACCCCGCACGAGGACTCCGCGGACCACGTCCCAAAGTCTCCCCTCCTCGAGATCGCGCCCCCCGCCCATGCCCAGCCAGGCGGCCCGGCGACGATCAGCGTCGCAGACCTCTGGGCCATCCTCAATGTCCTCCACACCCTCTTCCACGCCCGAGAAACCATCCCCATCGTCTTCGCCCCCGCCCTCCAGAACACGCCCGAGCTGACCAACTACCTCCTCCTCGCCGGCCTCGCCCGCAGGCGGCACACGACCCCCGGCGACTATGACGCCCTCCTCCAGGCCCAATCCGAGCCCGAGCTCTTCCTTCTTCGCGAGACTTTCTGGCAGGGCGCCGGCACTGCCCCGGGCTTCCACCCCCGCGGCGGCTGGCTTCGCGGCCAGACCGCCTTCCTCGCCAGCGCCCCATTCCCCTTCGTCCAGTCCTTCACCCGCACCGACCTCGTCATCGGCGCGCACCCCCTCCGCCCGCCCGCCCCGCCCCCCGGCGAGGTCTTCTACCGCAGGTACATCCCCTCCGTCGGCCAGACGCTCGAGCTTGCTTATTTCGACGTGACCGGCGAGGCCGTGGGCAAGGACGCCGATGGCGTCTCCCTCCACCTCGCCGTCTTCCACCGCTGGCACAACAGCGACCACGTAAACCGCGGCTGGGGCGAGCGCGGCCCGCTCGACAAGCACCGCAAGTACATCACCGGCCTCCTTGCCGACCCGGGCGTATGGCCTATCATCATGAGCTGGGACGGCGAGCCCATGGGCTATGCCGAAGCCGTCTATCTCAAGGTGAGCTCGCGCGCCCCGAGTTGTTTTTTGACGATCTTCGCTCGCTTTGTGGGTCCCCGCATCCGCCGCCCAGGAAGCACCGCGCGATTCTAGTCGAGACCGCTGACCATGTTCGCCCTTCTGTCTGTAGGAGAACCATGCGGGTCCATACATCCCGGGCGGTGCTTGGGATTACGACCGCGGCATGCACGTCCTTGTCGGCGAGCAGAAGTTCCGTGGTCAGCACAGATGTGTGTATTCTTCGTGGTCCAGCCTACCGTGCAAGCGCTGACGGTGATCCTTGTCCCTCGATAACTAGCGCGGGCGTGGTTCTCGAGCCTCCACCACTTCCTCTTCCTCGCCGACCCGCGCACAGTCCGCGGCATCGGCGAGCCGAAGGCGTCCAACCCCGGGATGATCAGCCTCTCAATGGCGATCGGGATGAACGTGAACATGGTACAATCATCCATACCTCCTCCCTCCCCACATACCTCTCCAGCTGATGCGCTCTTCTGCTCTCTATTGCAGTCGTTCGACTTTCCGTACAAGCGGTCCGCCATGACTTGGCTCCCGCGCGAGCGCTGGTTCAAACTCGACGCCTTTGCGTTCGCGGACGATGGCGACGTGCCGCCCGCAACCAAGCCCGCGCCGAAGATATGATGATCCGGCGTGCGCGCGCAGGGGTCGTTGAGAGTAGGGGTTATCGAAAGATCCAGGGGATTAGATTCAATCTTGTTCACATATGGGTAGAGCGGGTGGCACAGACTAAGCACGGGTTATACTGGGTTATACAACGTCATTTGGTTTCAGCGCAATCTTCAGCGGCGCGGTCGAGCGATCCGTACCTCTTATATAGCTTGTGGATCTCACCCCAACCTCCGCCGGACTAGATTGCAGATCGCTGAGGCCTGAGACCACGTTTCTGACAGGGTTGAGTACGCGGGAGAGCTACCGTCCCTTGGTCCAATCAGTCTGTTGCTCGCTATGTAATGCTATGGGACGACTGCCCAGTTCTGTTCGGAAGCGATTGTCGGTCACAACTTCCCAAAGCAATATCTGCAGGGTCAACGCGAGCCAGTCATCATGCAATTCTCAGGCGTGTTCGCCAGAAGTGTGCCCTGGCCTATGGGTGTCGCCTAGTATTTCATCTTCATCACCGGGGTCGTCGTCTATCCGAAACTGGATAGATGCCCCCAAGCTCCTCGCGAAGCTGCCGCCATCGCTCCTGCTAGATAGCCACGAATGGCTCCCCTCGGGCAAACCCTGTGTGCTCTGGTTGACTTCCTGGAGGTCGAGGAGGAAGTGCGATACGAGGATCGAGGTGAGACTAAGGAAGTGTGTGTGTCAGCTCAATTCAACGTGGAAGAGGAAGCTTCAGGAGGGACAACGTACGAGTTGACGAACATCACGAAGCCGCTTAGTGTCGTGACCGTGCCGGAGAGCTGATCACGGGGAATGAACTCGACAAAAGGTTCCCAATGCTTTCAACCTTGAGCCTTACCGAGAGAATTGTGGACAACATGACGAAGATGTCAAGCATCACCAACACACTGCCCGATGGTCCGCCAGTAGTCAGCAAGGTCGCTTCGTTGTAGTATGTCCTAGCTCACATGAAGTAAATCATCCCTGTTTATGGTGATGAGCCAAAAATCAAATCACGTATCCAAAAGAAGGACGAACCATCGTAAAGAATCACGCTCTGGAACGATTTTGTTCTTCCAGGGACCCTCATGACGTCCACGAGGTCTTTCTTGGATCGGACCGCTCGCCAGGTCACTAAAATAAGGATGATATCGCCAGAGATGGTCATTATCTGGTGTCCAACGACTGCAAAGTTCAAACCAATCATCATATGTTCCAGCCGGGAAAAGCAATCATGCTTACGGCTAGCACATTTGCTGCATTAGGCCGTCATATCTCTGGGCGTGAGACGGATGAAACGCACCCAAGGACGAGGCTCCATCCAGTCGCACCAGGCGCATAACATCCAAACCCCGGAATATACTCAACATCAGGCTGAAAGCGATATCGAACCTGGTGAAGAGACGTTATCAGCTTTTCGGTCACCGCGCGATTGAGATGGCTGTGCCGCTAGTGGACCTCACCAAAGTGACAGTCAGGGCGGACCCTCCGAGAAGGACGAAAACGAGCAACGCGACTCCCCAACGCTGACTGAGCGCATATCCACGCAATGCACCAAACACTGCCGGTAAGAAATCATTATGAGACGTGGGCCCCAGAGCGAATGAACGGTTGCGCACCTGCCGCAGGAAGAAATGCGATGCAGTCGACAGCGAGGCCTACCCCACCGAGAGTAGCTTGGCTGACGATGATAGATTTGTGAGTATGTAGCGTATGAAGCTGCCACGGTGGATGGTTCGTACCACTACAATATGGTGAGTGAAGTTGACATCATAGATGGATAAACTTACGAACCAGTTTGACAGGCACTACAACCGTGAAGGCACCGTATACGGCGTCGATTAGGGTGATGTAGCGGTTGGCAAAATACAGGAAAGTCGCCACTGATCGGGAATTGCCCCAGAACAGCTCCACTTCCCTGGGAAGTGTGGCGAGGTAGTCGTAAAAGACGAAGGCTGCTCGAAAGGTGTATTAGGAGTCAATGCCACAATTTGCGGACAGGATTTTACTTAGAGCTGTAAAAGCGCAGTAATTTCCAACGAACCTTGCAGAGGAGGGTAGGTGTTAGATACATCGTTCCCATACTAGATTGCATCAAGGGACTCCCAGCATGTATACCTGGGAGGCAAGCCCAGCCGCCTCCAGACTTGCTAGAGATAACATGGTAGAGAACCAGCTCGAAATATAAAACGAATGGGCAGGGGAAAGTGCCAATTCTGTTCCACGTTTTATACACACCCAAGCACCGGTGATTGTGCCTTTCCCTGGCAGATCTATCATGACTCGTGACGACTTCGTCCATACCTCAAGAGCGACTCGAGAGGTTTCCAAGAACGTTGTGACAAGAGTCCCAAAAGCTGTGGAATTTATCAATACAAGTGCACATGGAACAAGAGACCGGGACTGCCACAGTTCCGCCACCTGTTGCGCCACTTTCGACTTGTGGCCCTTCTGACGCCGTTCTCTGCGCTTGTCGGCCAACGGTGCCGGCAATGATGCGAATACCGTTCTTCCTGTGCAATGATTCCACCGCAACCCTGGACATCCTTTGCGTGCCATTACGGGTGCCATCGAAGGTGATACAAACCAACCAGAGTCAGGGACCAGATCGATGGCTCCCCCGCTCGGCACGGCCAGGTATGAGAACCACGCAGGTTCAAAGCAATGATCGAGATACACGACGTGGGGACCTTGAGCGACGACAATGCCAGGGCAGTCGAGATTCGAGTAACATGCATCTGGGGACGGCGATATGGTTATGGTTCCTCTGACAAGGACAAAAGAACTGACCGGCCAACAGGTCGAGTTTAAGAACATCCACGCGTCGTATCCCCGTAGTGCGTAAAACTCGAGCGGTCAGAGCTCCTCTGATCTGATGAGAATATTGAGGCTTCAAGCTTTAAGTTTCATGTCGGCATCAGATCCACGCGACTATAAGCTAGGTTTGAACGGGACGTACCGAGTATAGCATGATCGGCGGAATGGCCATCTGTCCCTCACAAATGTGCACGTCTGGACACGACCGTCAACCAGCATAGCTCCATGCATACAACACAAGCAACAGTATCGCTACACCAACGTTCCCCAAATTAGTGCGACAAATCTACTAAGTTAGATATCCTGAACACTCAGCAACCGTTCGAGCTCTTTGACCCGGCTCTCCCACTTGTTCACCTCGGCCAGTTTGTTCTCGAGCGTGACGATCTCACGGTCCATGTCCATCCGCTCTTCCGCTGTCCCGATGCGCTTAAGTGTCCATCGGCTGGTGCCGTCGCCGGCGATGGTCAGCAGTTGCGTATGATAACGCATCAGTGTAGGCCTACGCGGGGAAATGAGCCCTATGGACACACGCTGAACGGTCTTTTGAATTCTTACCGGAGTGAGATGGTGATGAGGGTGATCCCCAATGACTTGGCGTGCTCGTACATGCGGCCTTCGACGTCGCTGGACACGGCACTGGTGCACTCTGCCAAATAGAAGATTCATCAGGCGTCGTATCAGAACAGTCAACAGCCACGCGTACCGTCCAAGATCGCGAACTTGGGGCGGTGATAGAACACCCTCGCCATACCCATCTAACAGCGCAGGAGGTTAGTCCACGACTTCACTCGTGTTGTTGGCAGATACACTGACCCGTTGTTTCTCACCGCCACTCAACACATCTCTCCACTCCTTGCGCGTCGACCAACCGCCTTCTCGAGATGGAAGATACGCCAGGTTGACAGCTGTCAGAATCTCCATCAACGCTGCGTGCGTCCGACCTGAAGCCAGAAAGTCGGGGTACGAGTCGGGATAGATGATCCTATCGAAACGGCCAAGTTCAGCCTCTCCTCGGCACCCTAGCCGCTCAATTGACTTACTGGTCGAGCAACGTCCCGGTGACCATGTACGCCCTTTGCGGCACCACGAACACGCCCTTCTTCCCCACCGGTCGCTTGAAATCACCACCTCCCTGCACAGCCCACAAGCCCGCCATAACTCGCGCGATGGCCGACTTCCCGACACCATTGCTACCCGTGATCATGAGGTGCTCGCCGGGATTCAACTCGAACGACAGGCCCTTGACAAGGACGGTCGACGCCGCCTTGCTCGCGAACGCCGACTCCGCCTCAAGCGCAAGCGAGACGTCCTCCGACTCGGACGAGGCGGCAGAGAACTGCGGGGCAACGGTGGGGACGCCGACGTCCACGCCGCGAAGAGCGATGTTCTCCTGTGTGGGATCGTCGGGGAGCGGTGGGTGTGGGAGATTATGGAGGGTAGAGAGTAGGGTATACAGGCGGGTTGTGAGCCCTGCAAGCTCAAGCAGATCTTTATAGACGTACATGAGCCGACCACCGGCGTCGGCCAAGGAAAGTAGCAAGCGACGAGACGAGATGTATGCTATGGCATGGCCGTGTAAGGAGGTATATCACACCTTGACAAACGGCGGACTCACTCTCTGTCCGGTTTGCGACCTCGTTGTCTGCCTTCTCGTTTGAGCGAGGCCCTTGAGCTTGAATACCGACGCTCCGAACTCGTGTAATGAAGACGGGGATAGAGATCAGGCAGTATCCTGCTGCACTCCATAGATATTTGATGAGGAAATCCTCCGTCCACTCATATGCTATCCTGATCTATAATAGCATTAGCTCATGCATGTTGAATGAAGCTCTTCACCAGACTACATACCTTGTATATCGAATTAACGTGCTTGATCAAGCGCATATAAGCTCTCCGGAGGATGCTCCGCTCTCGAAGTCCACCTCCGTAAAAACTGCGTCCAATGTGAGCATTTATACTAAATCACCGCAGGAGGTAGACTTACGCGATCTCCTCGCTTTCTCGCCCCACACGCCCCATACCCGCTCTGTACTCGCCCTCCAACCGCGCCTCAACGGCGGCTAACCGGCCAAATGCTGGGGTGACAGAACGGAGGATCTTCGCAGTGATATAATAGTTCAGGAACAACATCGTGGTGCCGCGGAACCCTAGTGACCTCGCGAGCTGCGACGTGAAGAGCACAAGGTCTAGTGACGGCTTAAGCACGTTCCCACTACATATATGCGGTAAGAACGAGGCGAAAGCACAAATATAGCTCATACGCACTAAATTCCGGAGAGTGCATCGCAGAACGATGCAATGTCGGACGTGATGTACTGGTCGACATCGGCAAGGCCACCTTCAAGCGCTACTCTGTAGTAACGCAGGTCCGGCGCTGATGACAGATAGAGATCATCGGTGTAGCGCGTCAATCGTGTACGCATTCGTAATGAGAGCTTCGCCTGGAGGTGTCGGATCTAGGAACGGGGGCGCTATAACATGAGCGACCGCCATCGGAGACTACACGCTGGGGAAACATACCATCGAGTTGGTATATGTACTCGGTATAGCGAGCAAGAACCAGAGACCGATGCCTTTCGCGAAGCCCTTCCCGTCGGCACTGACCAAGTCGCGCACGATACGTCCGTCCAAACGTGCGACGCCGACGCTAAGGACGGTACGGAGGACGAGGAAGAACGAGTGCATGACAAGGATCAAAGCCTCCTTAGAGTGCCATGATGGGAAGGCTACCTTGAGGATGGCGAACAGCTGTCGGAGGAAGGTCTTATCTAGGCTGGGCTTGTGAGACGCAGGGACGAGGGGGAAGCGTTTCGCGTTCTTTGCCACCACGGAAGACGGCGTTGGGGAGATGGTGACCTGGCACAAGATTTGGAAATACAATCTGGAAACGAGGTAAAGCCAGCGTACCTTCGAAATGTATCCCTTGTAGGGAACGAGTAAGGTCTTGGAGCCATCGGGCTCGTCGATGTAAACCTGCTGCAGAGCCTGCGAGAGCTCCTCCTGGGAGATTTCCTGACGGATCGCGACAGTCTTGAGCTTCGAGAATGCGACTTTGGGTATGTACGCGATCCGACCACGTAAGAGGAGGAAGGTGAAGAGTGCAACGAGAAGGGATCGCCTTGTGTTCGGACTAAGGCTGTTGAGCACAGCTGCGTTAGGCAACTGGATGGGCAGCAGGATGGCCATCGTCAACAGGATGTCGAGTGTCAGCTCAGTGGTTGTGGCTGCAGTTGACCATCGAGCTCGCCGCGGACATGGACAAGGGGAGGAAGCAGACGAGAGGATGGAAGCAACGTGAATTGAGCCTTGTCGTCACTCGATCCCCACAAGCATGTGTTTTCCCCACATTCCAGGCGCCCTCCTCGGCCCGATGGCTGCTCATCCTACACACGACGACATCAAGTCTGCTGTTCGGCGGATTAATAGCTACTGCCGCACTCGTTTTCTTCAAGTTCCCAACAATTCAGTTTGTTCAGAGTCCAGCAATCACGCATGAGTCATACAACATCATAGCATTCATGGTAGCAATACGACTGACTACAGCTACAGAGGAACCGACAATAATCTGGGGATCAACCGCGTCAGCAGACGTGTCTCGAATGGTGACGCATACAAGGAAATTCAGACAAAATGTATAATGATTCCGGATAGACAGTTATCCTCACAGATGCTCTCCGTCGAGGGAGTCTGTTCTGTCATCTCAGAAGGCTGAACACGAACAAGACACTCACTTAACGGTTCTTGAAGTAGTCGAGGAGGACGTGGAGGCCCTCGGACTCAACACCGTAGTCCTTGACGACGACGCACGAGCAGCCGACGACCTTGCGCGGGTTGCCCTCACGGTCGATCTTGCAGAGACCAGCCCAGGTGCCGAGGACCTTCGCGTCACCGACCTTGATGAGGTTGATCTTGTGCTCGGCACAAAGGGCCTCGATGAGCTTGATGTACTCGGCCTCAGTGCAGGTCTCGACGAGGACGCACAAGTGCGCCTGACGCTTGTCCAGCGCCTTTGCGCACTCCCGCAGACCGCGAGCGAGGCCGTCGTGGACGAGGGCGTTCTTCAAGACTTGCTGGACATCACAAAAGATATAAGTCAGGTTGCGAGATAATGGGCGAGAGAGGTGTAAGAGCGAACCTGAAGAGCGTCCTCTACGGAGAGTTTGCCCTTGGGAGCCTCGGTGGGAGCCTCAACCTCGGCAGGGGCATCGACTTGGATCTCATCAGAAGCGTCAGACATCCTAGATGAGATATTAAGTCTTCTGCGTCCGAAATGAAGGGTGCAGAACGCTCACTTTTTGGGTTGAGAATGGAGCAGGGGAGCGATGTCTTCTTCCGCGTTCGTGGATGTGAGAGAAAAATAAGGTTTGCTCAAGAGTGCGTATATGATGTGAGTTCAAGCTCCGTCGGCATCCTCCGGTGACTGCATGGTTTGGCGCTTAGCCGCTGCCCTGCTCCTTCCACTCCCGATGGGACTCTCAGACGGGACTCTCAGGAAAGAGTGGGCTATTGCCTGCTATTGCTTTTTGATTGCTTTCGATCTGGGATGGCGGCTGCTCAACAGCAAGGCTGTGAAGAATACCATCTACGGTCCCACCAGGAAGTTGTATCCAGGAACTGTGATCGAACGTGGGTCCGTTCCAAGTCCGTCCGACCCCCAAGGAAATATGTACATTTCATTGACTCATTCAGGCCGTCGTTCTGACAATGCTAGATGCCCACGAGTTTACCTGGCGCTGCTAGCTCCTCGTGCTCATCGATGTACAGTAGACTCCCTCTCGGGACGCTCGTGCCTCGAGCGTGATCGCTCGACGCTACATACTAAGTAGGACCGTGGACAAAAGACACCAGCACGTTGAGTCGCGCAATGACGCTCCGGCTGTGGTGATGTCCGCGCTTCACGCGCACGATCCATCCGACCCGCTCGGACGGTGGGTGCTGCGGTGCGTGTCCAAACGGTGTTCTGTTCTGCTGGCTGTGTTCATCTACTCAAACCGAGTCAATCGTATATATGGGATATCACAGGTATCGCGAAGCAATTGGTCACTGCCATCAGACGCGGTGATCGTTTCTGCGTCTTGAGGCGGATATGTTGGCGTTTAGTGTACTCGCCGTAGTCTTCGGAACAACACTTCCAGTTTTGCGGGGCGCCCCGCTGTGGTTTCAGCTGTCCCAATAGTCTGTAATGCACAGAGTCCGCGCAAGCATTTTGCAATCGAAGGACGTTGTCGGGTGAGCATACTGTTCCTTACTGTACAACCGTGACTGAAACACTTCACATGTCAATGCTATATAAGATGACGCAAGGGACGTATCCTCGCTATCGAACTACCCAAACCTCCTGCGCCAGTCTATAAGCACTGATCACCAATCTCGACGTTCGCAATGGCTACATCTCCCCAACCGCTGCCTATCCTTGTCGTACGTTGCGGCAACTTGCCTACCCCTACGCCGCTGACATCTCCTTGATATCCCTTCTAAGGTCGGCGGTGGTCCTTCGGGATTAGCAGCCGCATTACTCCTCGCACAGAGCGGCATTCCAGTTCGGATCATTGACAAGGTCCGAGCGTTTCACCACATGTCCCGCGGGACCGGCATCCAGGCGAGTCCGTTCTAACTTCTCCAACGAAGTGCGTCTCAGTGACCGACGAGTCTTTCCCATAGTCGAGGACTACCGAGATGTTCCAGTTCCTCGGTGTGCTAGATGATATGCGCCAATACGACGGGAAATTTCCCATGCTTCAGTCCTACAAGTTCCCCAGCGGAACCGAGGTCGACAAGCGCTGGAATATCATGGAGAAGGTCGAGCCAACCACGGACAGACCCAAGGTAAGCGCCTCTGGCAGGTTATGTGGTGCGGTTGGGCTACGGCGATCCTGTCACTCATACATTGGCCTACTTCTAGTGCGGCATGATGATCAGCCAGTACCATACCGAAGGCGTCCTTCGCGAACATCTTGCCAAGCATGATGTTCACGTAGAGCTTGGAACGGAGCCCGTGTCGATCGAGCAGAACGCTGATGGGGTAGCTGTTACTCTGAAGAAGGTCAGCAATGATGGCACAGAGGCGATTGAGGAGCTGCGGGCCGCTTATGTGGTCGGTGCGGATGGTGCCCGAGGCATGTGTATGCTCCCTCTCACCATGGACATACTTACAAATCGAGTCTGCAGGGATCACTAGGAAATTGATTGGGGCCACATTCGAGGGAGAGACCAAGGACGCAGACGGTACGGTTTTCGGGGACGTAGAAATCGAGGGATTGACTAGTGAGGTGAGGTTCCCTATCGTCGTTCGCATGCTTTGATTGACGACGACATACAGTACTGGAGCATCTGGACACAACCTGGAAAGTTCTCGTACGTGCACTTTCGTCCGCTCGACAGAGTAATTGTTGACCAGCGTTGAAAAGCATCACTGCGAGGCCCAAGCTTCATGACGGCGAGTTCCATGTCGGCATCATAGGGCAAAACTTCGACCCTGTCGACTTGGTCGACAAACAGAAGTTCGTCGACTTCTTCCATGAGGGAACTGGGCGCAAAGACGTGGTTTTTAAGGATGTAGGGGAAGTGTCGTATTGGAAGTAAGTGGAACCCGGTTCGATGTTAAAGATGAAAATACACTAATGTGTTTTACAGGCCGAAGATGAGGATGGCTAACAAGTTCTACGATGGCCGAATTTTCATCGTTGGAGGTGCGTCACGCGCACGAGCTTTATCACATTGATGCTGAGACCATCCGAACCCTCAGATGCGGCGCATGTTCATTCCCCAACTGGCGGACAAGGACTCAACACCAGTGTCCAGGACTCGGTAAGCGTCTTCGACCGGTTTCCAGCAGTTCTCGGTCTGACCATGCTCCAAGATCAACCTCGCATGGAAGATCGCGCTCGTGCACAAAGGCCTGGCCTCGCCCACTCTTCTAGAGACTTACCAGGACGAGCGACTTCCTGTTGTGGCGCAGATGCTCGCGGCCACGACTAAGCTATACGCGATGATGTCTAAAATCGTTCAAATGGGGGGAACCGGGCCTTCAGAAGGTGGTCCCGCGGGGGGCGCACAGAAGTCCGGCGGCCCAGTAATGTGGCAGAACAAAGCCTTGCCCCAGCTCGACGTCAACTACCGCTGGAGCAAGATCGTGCACGACACGCGATTCCCTCACCAGGCGAACGAGGAGTCCCAGCTGAGGGACCGCGCGTACGACGGATATCCGGGAGAAGACGTTCGAGCGGGAGACCGCGCGCCGGAGGCCCCTGGGCTCGTCAGCGCGGACGGCGCAGAGACGACGCTGTTCAACTTGTTCAAGCCGACCCTCCACACTATACTGGCCTTCACTCCTAGTGCCGCGAAGGAGGCCGAGGATATCGTCCGGGTGGCGCAGGGGTGTCCTTCGAACACCGTGCAGACGGTCTTCTTGTGCCATGATGGTGTCCACTCGAACGGATATCACGACAAGGAGGGACATGCTCATCGCGCGTACCAGGTGAAGGAGGGGGCTTCGTCCGTTGTGATCGTCCGTCCTGATGGGTATGTGGGGGCGGTCGTGGACGATGTGGCTGGGATTCGGGCCTACTTCTCCGGGATTTTTCAGGGAAATTAACCTTTAGCGTGTACGCACCTTTGTAAATTCAACGTGAATACTACTCCCCGCTCTCTCTCCATATTCGGATACGATACCACCATGTACACCTACCTACTCTCTGGATTTATCGCAAGCTGATTTCTAGCGCCTGGACAAGAACCCAAGCTGCCACCTAGGCGCTTAGTGACTTCACCGTGTCTTCCAGTTTCCAGCCCTGTCGGCGACCTCCTTCCACCAGGCACTTATAAGTCGTCGTCAGACTTACAAAACAACCAGCGCACATGGTATGTACTTACATCTGACACGACGCCTACGCATGTCTCACCACGGTCGTTCAGAGTTTAGCCTTCTTGCACGCACATGACGGCGCAGAACGTACGTCGTGTCTCGTGTTCGTGTCCTGACCTGAAGATTTATGTACAACCTACACAGCGCATTCGGATGCAGTATGGGCGGTGAATTGGACGAGCGCAGACACCGTTCTAAGCGTCTCCGCTGACGGCGTGATCAAGCAATGGGACTCGATCTCTGGACAGGTCTCCCGTTCACGGCCACCCCACACTCTCGGCCTCGTTTCGCTCAGTGTGGACCCCAACGGAAAACTCGCTCTGTACAACACACTCGAAGGCCTCACGTCTCTTTGGGATCTGGAAGATGGGGAGCTGAAGGGGTCGTTCGAGAGCTATGCGAGGGGTGCAGGGGCAGAGGCGACAGAACCTTGTACGTACCTTCATCTGGGCGTGTCTATCCATCCTCATAACCCTTGTGTTCGCCCTCCGCCGCTCTCTTCTGCGCAAACCACATGAAACGCCTATCTGTCGTCGCATCCTGGGACGCATACAGCATGGTCCGTGTCGTTGAACCCACGAGGTGGAACGTACGCTTCCACAGGCGGTTCAGGAAATGTCACTATCCACTCCGCGGAACCTGGGTCGTTTGGGGAGCGACGCGCGACACTCACCAGTGGACGCAACAAGTTCGGCATGCACTGTAAATATGTGGGTCATTCGCAGACTTGAGTCGGTGTCTGTCCGCTTCGCGTCCATTCCACTCTCGTTCATAAACGATCACTGATATGTTCGTTTCGCAGAGTCCAGACGGGTCGCGAGTGGCCATGTCGTCTGAAGCAGGGCAGATCTCTGTGTTCGACATCGCAGCGGGCTCCATCCAGGTGGCATACAGTTCGCACGCGATGGCCGTCCGGTCTTTTGCCTGGTCGGCAGATTCAACGGTTCGGTTTCATTTTCGCAGGCTCTATACACGTCCTTCCAACTAACTTGCTCGTGCGAACAGCTGCTCATCTCTGCATCTGAAGACAAACGCCTCATTTTGCACGATGTCCGTGTATCGTCCTCCGGTAAGCCCGGCTCTGGAGCGGTCGCTACTTTCAGCGGACACTCTTCTTGGGTCCTCAGCGCGGATATCTCGCCCGACGGAAGGCTCGCTGTCTCCGGGTCCGCGGATAAGACCACCAAAGTTTGGGACATCGCTGCGAGAGCGGCGGTCTCCACAGTGCAGGAGCAAGGCGAGGTGTGGTCCGTTTCGTGGAGACCAAAGCCGCCTGCACACGGCACAGCGGGCGCATATGTTACTGGTGTAGAAGACGGTGCTGTAAGGTGGTGGAGGAGTGCTGGAGCTGGCTGAGTATGTTCTAGGATCCCGTGTAGAGATGTAGAAAATGCATATATCCATGTTTTGCGAGATTGAGCCTCCCGCGCGCTAACCTAAAGCGCGCGTACCAACATGGGCGTTTGTTGCTAAAGTGGCTGACGCTTGCGAGTTGGTGCTCATCGACATCCACCAACACGGCCCAGTTTCTGACACCCCTGGTGAACAACGATAAACTCTATCTGCCATGTCCGAAGACAGTGGAAGTTTGACTCGGGCGAGAAGGCTGAAGGAGATTCTGTCCCTTCAAGACGATGAAGTCGATGAGGTACGACGGTCCTGATCTTCGACGGGTTCGATGGGTCTGGCATTGATTGAAGCAGTTTGCCAGGATCTAGGGATCGCCCTGACAAGTCTCATAGCCACTGCTGTGCACGACGATATGCCTAAACACAATATTGGTAGTATTGTGGAGGCGGTGAGACAGAGCGGATGCACATCCTCGCTTGTGAGTGTATACAACGTTCCGATACCGGAAATGGCCAACGTTTTCTTCGCACAGGAACCTTTGACCATCATTCCGATTGTGGTGTCAAGCCCCGAAGATAGTGCGGATGAACTCATAGGCCTCATGTCCAGGGAATGCAGCGCTAAAGAGGTTGTGATGGCTGTCGAGGAAAGTTTGGAAAGGCTCGATCGGGCACTGCAGGCCGAGGAGAGTGATGAGGACGACAGGGAGTCGGGGCGATTGACCCCAGCCTGTCAATTATCCCGACTCGTCCGTGCTTACTCTGCCAGTAAGGCACCTCTTTGTGCTCGTTTATAATGGCGACTTAACGTGCTTTCAGCCATCCCACAACTGCCGAAATGGAAGAAGTCTCCGGAGGAGGCTTTAACGTCACGGCTTTCAGAACTTACTTCGCTCACCACCCTAACCAGTCAGACGGCTACTTCTGAAGACTGCCACACCCTCATTGTTGCTATCTCCGAGTTCGTACTGGCCCTATCGGGTGGCGCCAATGAGACGACGAAGGTGATGGCGTTGTATGCTGAGGAATCACTGCTAGCTACTAACGCTATTCACACAGGCGCTGTTGCAATCTTTCTTGGAGGCTGCCATTGAGAGTTTCGCAAACGTTCTTAATGGCAACCTTTCACGGAAAGCGTTCGTCACCCACTTCTCCAGATTAGTCGTTCCGCATTCGGAAACATCGTCCTCCGGTTCAGGTTCACAAGATGCTCTCGCGAGTGCCTGGGTAAGTGGGATCGTCTTTGAGCGCCATCGTGAACTTATCTCCTTTCCAGTCGGCTTTTCGTGCCTTAGGCATCACAACGCATTCCTGTGAATCACATCTGTCATTGGCGTCTTTGGTTCTCCTGGCCCACGATCCCTCATATACCTTCTCGGTGTCCTCTCTGACTGCGTTCTATCCCATTGTCCTGTCTTCCATCCAATCGAACATAGCTCTCGACGAGGTCCTCTCGATCCTAATATCCTCGTTGGCGCCATTGAGAACGGCGACTCCTCGACCGGAGCTCAGCGTGGATCTCATCGCGCCTCTGGTCCATCTACTTCCCTATGTCGCAAGCAACCACTCGGACCCGGACGTCAGGCACTACACCTTCCGCGTCATTTCGCTCGTCCTGGGATTATCCCCATCCCCCCTGCACTTCCGCTTCTTACAGGAACTCCTCAGTGATGAGGATCTACCGCCTCAGATGCGGGTCGCTGCCGTTGGGTTGCTCAAGGAGGCCGTCCTCGAGGGTCTTGCCAACAGTGATAAGAACATCTTCGCCTCTCCGCACCTCCTTGTGGTCTTTGGTCCTTTGGTCTTGGAACCGAGCCCTCCAGACCTCTTCGACTCGATCCTTCTGGGCGATTTCTTGGACAGTCCGGAGCCGCTGCGGCTGGTCGAGTGTCTTGGGTTTTACTACGTGCTGCTCCTCAGGGATGCGCAGAACCGGGTACGCTCTCGGCACATTCGTGACACTCCCCGTATTCTGTTTAGCTGACTACTCGTATAGACTGGCGTCCGGGATTCCGACTCGCTGGGAAATGTACAGGCCGCGTTGCTGCGGCCGCTGGGTACGCGCCTCGAGAAGTGGAAGAAAGGCAAGTCGTTTCCCGAATTGCGCGTCGCCATCATGCAATTGACCGCTGGCACCAGAATTGGACTCGGATACGGAGAAGGAGCACGACCACGACGCCGCCATGCAGTTAGACATCTTGGATATGTGGCTTGAGCGCGTGCAAGGCGCTATTGACCAGGTTCGAGCGCCGTGAGATGCGTTAACCCACTCGGACTTAGAAAACAAAATACAAGTGTACTGGTGAATGGTAAAATCACGCCCAATGTCTGCAGTGCGATGCAACTTCCGTTGGCGCGGGCTTATTGTGTGGTCGCCGACACTAACTATGGAACCTTCGATACAACCGCCCCCGGCGTCAATCCGATTACGGTTACTCCCTGTAAACCAAGTACGTCTTTCGCCTTTTCTTAGAACACAGGGAGACTTATGGTTATGACAGGTTGTCCGATTTCCGTCAATACTAGTTTCATCTATCAAAAGCCGTCCGCACCCTCCCCTCATATCTTTTCCTGTGCATGTTGGTCGCGCGCTCCTCTTCAGAAGCTTGTCTGGACCTTCCAGAATCCGGTGCATGTGCCCCTGTAGCAGGGTTAAGAAGAGGTGGTGAGCAAACGGACACGAGGTACCTGGGTAACCGGACCATTTAGTGCTCAAGACTGGTAATTGTGTTCAGTTCGTATAAAGGCGAAGGGAAACGAATGTAGCAACCACGCAAGTGGGTGCAACGACTACCAGCACCTGTAGACGTCCAGCATTCGCACAACGACTACCATCCAATGCCACTACCATCTACACCCATCCAATCGTATGAACGAAACTCCGAGGAGACTGCCAACATGGTCGGCGTTATCCTATCCAACCTCACCTATGGTGCGAGTCTTACATCTGCGTCGTTCCTCCACGAAGGTCACTGATGTTGTGTGCATTAGGTTTTCAGCTTGCGTTGTTCATGTTCCTTATCCGACTCTACTGTGTTCGGCCACCCGATAGAGTCGGAGGACCACCTTCTCGACAGCACCAGAAACTCTTGGCTTACGCCACGCTGCTCTTCCTTCTCGCAACTGTTGGTTATTGCCTGCAGACGTCGTTGAACCATAGGGCGTTCATTCTCCACCGGGATTACGTTGGTGGCCCATTTGCTTATATGGTTGCCACTTCAAGGGATGGCCTCAGCCTCGCGACAACGGCGGTGTGAGCATTGACCTTACATGGAAGCACATGTGTAGCTGACAGCGATGCAACTAGATACTTGATCTTGAACTGGTTTGCTGATGGGTTGATAGTGTGTATGCTCACGAATGTCAGGCTACTCTTCGACTCATGACTACTCTACACAGCTGTGGCGCTTCTATCGCCTTTTCGGATCAGCGAGATGGGCTCTCCTCACGAGCGTCGTGATGGTACTTTCTCTCGTCGGTACGTGTAGCTCTAATGTTCCATCATATTGTCTTCTTTGACAAACTGATCCTCAGTGGTCGGTTCCGCCTACCTCCAAAATATCAGCCAACTGATAGTCAACCTATGGACGAACGCGACCACGGTCCCTCCGTTGGTCTACCTGGCCTTATCGCTTTCCATCAATGTTATTCTCACCATCGCGATCATTCTACGCTTGCTCTGGTATAAGCACACGTTATCCCGATTTTCCCCCAACCACGATCGAAGATTGTTCACCTCCGTGGTTAGTTTGATGGTGGAAAGTGCGTTGCCGTATGCCATTGTTGCACTCTTGACGGTCATCGCATGCGGGATAAGCAATCCCATGCAAAATGCTTTATTGCCGATGCTGGGACAACTTCAGGTTTGCATTCCGTGTCCTATCTAGCCGCCTTCGAATGCTGATAGCTCTGGCAAACAGGCCGTGCCACCGCTGCTCATCATGGTACGCGTTAAGTGGGACCGCGTGATCGCGCAAGGGGTCCTCACTCCAATGGGGCAATCTCTCCAGTTTGTATCACGTCCTTCAACGTTTGATGCCGCTACAACGTGCGAAGAGAGCATCCTAGCGGACGACAAGACCCTGCCCCCTTATCCTGAACCTTGCCTGTCGTGGCGTTCATCCACAATCAACGATAGATCGTTGTTGGATACATCGATCAGGCACTGGCCATGCGATCCCCCTCCTTTCTCTTCCCATGCCCTCACGCTCTTCGGAAGGACCCCACCCACCCTCCGCGGAGCATGGTCAGAGCCAAAATCAGAACCAGTAGCTTATGGTAAGTAGCATTCTATCGCTCCAACGTTGTCTTCCCTAGGCAGATGAAACATCAATGATTTTGCTGCAGGGGAATGACGGTCATATAACGGCCCGATGGTATAAGCGCCTCCCGATCAATGCATGGCTGAGAATAGCTAGCAAGTACTGCCGCACACTGCCTTGCGACCGACAGTACATGCCTCCTTCCGCTATAATGATTCATCCATCCTTTTTTCCCTGCTTCCAGTGAGCGCTATGTCCGGGTCACGCCGTTAGCATCCGCTGGAAGCATCCGTTCGTTACTTGGGATGGACTCCAACCGTTGTTCACCGGGAGAGTGGTGTGAGAGATACGCCCGCCCTTGGTCCCTGACCACGCCCTCGTTCGACTCGACATAATCCGAGTCAGCCAACTGTCGATTCGGAGAGGCATGAAAGTGCTGCGCCGTCATGTTACGGTTTTCTACTGTCCGGGGGCTAACTGGAAAACGCCCTAGATAGCAAGCCGCACATTTCAACATGACAGTTGAATGAAAGAGAGGAAGAAGCGCGCCGGTAGTCGATAGAGCCCGAAGTATGAGCTCATGGGGCGCGCCCGGATAAAAGACCAGAGACTTATGGTGAGTGAAGTCGCTGTCTACTGCAGTAGTACCCCCCGTAATGGCCCCACAGAATCCACACCGGAGTCTTCAGCCGCTCTCGCCAGCAGAGGTCGTCACTCACCGCTCCGTGCATCCTCGCCGCCTCCTCCCGCTCGAGCCTTCCCCCGTGACATCCCACGATTACCCTGCTTTACCATCTTCTCGGGACGGGTCTTTCTTCGCCGACTACGAGGTCTCGACTCACATTTTCCCCGCTGCCTATCCTAGGTGTCCGTCGGAAATTTGGAACCCTCCTTGGCCCCATCAGTCGCCTGAGGAAAAGAAGAGGCGCATACAGAAAACTGTCGCAGTCGCGAGTGCACTCAAAGAAGTTCAGGAACAGGACAAGGACAGACGTGCTCCATTACGCCAAGTGTATTGGATGGTCGCCAACCGGTACTTCCGGGCATCGTGTCCCACTCCAACGGGGCTCACACTCGTTTTCATGCATGGCATCGGGCTTCACAAAGAGGTGAGCTTCCCGTGGTCCATTAACCGCATTCAGATGTGTGACCTTTGGCCAGACTTGGGAACCGACGCTGAGACATCTTCTGGAGTTGTCAAGCGCCGCAGACTCTAGCGTTCGTATTGAAGAGATATGGGCTCTTGAATGTGTGCAGCATGGAGATAGCGGAGTGCTGAACGAGGCTGTCATGGGAGATACATGTATGGCTTTCTTCATCTAGGGATTTTAGCGACACCGTTTGACACTCGTTCTATTGCAGTCGATTGTGCAGAATATGCACGCGACCTCGTCAACTTTCTCTCATCATATTTGCCTGAAGACGCCAATCATCAGAGCCGCATTCCTACCAACCTTGTCAGAGTGCCAGAACGTGACAGCATTCAACGCAAGGCCCACGGAGTGCCCGGACGCACGATTATTGGTATTGGCCATTCGATTGGCGCATGTTCTCTGTAAAGTTTACTTTACGTACTGTACACTCGAAATGACACTGATCATGGTTTCTCCCTGCAGCGTGTACCCGGCTGTCGAATATCCGGCGTTGTTTTCCTCCCTTATCCTCGTCGAGCCATTCACGGTGCCCGAGTTCGTCAAGCACCTGGATGCGCATCGCAAGAACGAGGCGTTGTCGCTTGGCAGACGATACATGTGGAGTTCACGGTGCGTATTCTCGTCTTCAACGTACTGAGCCTCCGACCGACGCCATACGACTTTGGATCTGAAGAAAGGAGGCCGCGGATGATTTGGCCAAGAGTTCCTACTATCGCGACTGGGATCCGAAGGTTCGGAGGGCGTTCATCGAGTTCGCACTCGTCGATCTCCCAGACGGCACAGCGCGTACGAAGACTCACCCATATCTGGTAAGTGTTCACTTTTGCGAAAATTCCTCCACGAGTGACGTATGTGCCGTAGGAAAGCTTGATGTACTTTGAGCGGCGCGTGATATACGAGACGTGGGAGCTCCTCGAGAGGATACCTCCATCAATACCGATGCACTGGGTATGGGGCGGGAAGAGTGGACGTCAAGGCGGCCCATCCGTTTTGGCCCAGACAAGCTTCCGGCGTGCATCTAACTCGACCAACGACTACCACATGCATGTTGGACATCTGGTAAGTACCAAGGTGTTCCTACTACTATCTTAATGACACATGTTATCCAGCTACCCCAGGAGGTACCAGAGCTTCTCGGTAAGTTGTGCCAAACTTACATTGTTGCTCGATCATGACCGTTCTTTGTAGCGTCGGACATTCATCGCTTTTTACATGCCACCTACAATTCGCACAGCTTGAGGAGCCGGCTGTAAACCACCATAGTGAATTCCTTGTACCTAGATCCCCAGATGTAACCTGCAGCCGCCTGTAAAACCCTAGATACTCTCAAAAGCCGTGTTCAGTGCCCTGTGGTACTAAAGATGTATAAGGGTGACTAGTGCTAGCCAAGCGTTCGCCCGCTTCTGCTTCTGCGGCTAGCGACTCCTGAGTCTGCAGTCCGGAACATCGAGGCGATAAGAGCCCAACTTGGACGCGCCCATTTCTTCGAGGACGCAGTTGGCGGGTTACCATTGTCAGTATCGAGGACTCCCTCAAGGCGACCTGAACGTGATTTTATCTGAGGACCTGCACTCTGTATATGGCAGTGTTATGCGTGTGACGGGAAGGAGTTTGGCTGCCAAAAGAAACGATTTGTGATCCTGCTTGTCTATGCGCACTACAAAGCTTCAAAGGTCGTTGTCGCAGACTCTGGATAGCTAAACTCTCGGAAGCAACTTCAATCTGCTTTGAAGTCGCAGCCGAACGCCGCGTTCCCTTCGCGAGTGAATGTGATGACATGGTTGCCCAGAGAGCGAGTTACGAACCCCGCCTCACAGTAGTCGCTGGACGAAAGTTAATGAGGAGTGTCAGGGAAGAGTCGAGGAATTGGACGAACAAGTAATCTGAGACACGAGGGCAGTCAGCAAATGGCAACGGCTCGGGGAAGTCAGGCCCAGGACACTTACAGATCCACTTCCGCTTAAAGATATTGAGAGACGCGTCATCCAAGCCATACTGGTGGACGAGAGCCACGGCTATCGAACTCTCCCAGTTCAACATAAACTTGCGCTTCCATTCGCGAAGTGTCCGGGCGTAGTGTGGACCAATGTTGGCAACTGAGTCGACTGTAAGGCTTCCTCGAGATCCACGGTCGAGGGTATTGACCAGAACACAGAGGCTGGGGATGTACGCTCCCGGAAATACTGTGCATATTACGTTTGCGACAAGTCATGCAGATGGGCGGAGCAACTCACTCTAGATTGGGTAATGGTCAGATGAGTATATTATGAGCTCACAAAATAACCACTCGCCCATTTCTGTATGAAATCGGCACCTGACCGTTCGTATGCGGGAATTCCTGAAACAATGGCAGCGTTGATCCGTCGTTCTGATCAGAAATATACGTACATACTGGCTTCTGGCATGGTAACCACTTGAACCACGCCACTGGCTGTCTTTGGCTTGAGGACCCAGTCTACGACGCTCCAGTACTCTTCGATGAAATCCTTGCCGACGTGCTCCACCATTTCGACAGCGATAAACCTATCGAAGGCACCGCCCCACTCCGGCTTCTCGCGACATTGTCTAAAGTCCATGTAGTGGACGGTAATCCGGTTAGATAGGCCAGCCTTCGCAATGCGTTCCACCGCGAGCTCGTACTGGTCTTTGGAGAGTGTGATGGTGTCGATCGTGCAGTCGACTGTGCTCGCGATAAGCATGGCAAGCGAGCCCCATCCTGATCCTGCATGCCCTTAGCAAAACGTATGCTGAAATAACCGGATGAGCAATATACCGATCTCCAAGACACGACTTCCAGGCTCTATATGCGCCCTCTTGATTATATTCCTGAGGAGCACATTGAGCGTGGCTTTGTGGAACGGGGAAGTACGCACAGCATTTTGCGTTTCTGCGCTGATTCTAGTGATTCGCAAAGATGTAGGGGTTTGACCATATCCTCGCTGTAATCCAAGAAGATTGCGGAAGAATAGCTCATGTCTTCGGTTAGGAAAGACTTGAATCTAGGGATAGTATTGTCAGGCAATACGTTACGATGTTGAGAGTTATGACTGACAAGATATTCCCCAGATCATAGTGTGCCGAAATATTGGCTGGGGAAGTCGATACATCACCCAGAAACCTGTACGCGGTGAACCGCCGACCGAGGGCGAGCAAAGCGCTCGACACGCTATTGAGGTCGGATTCGAGCACATGCCAGTTGGCAATGATAACCTTGGGCGGTGATCAACAGGAGGCGTTTCATGGCGCGCGTAGCCAGTGTTCCTACCTGAAGAAATCCGGACATGTCATCACATTCAACTGGGGCGGATTGGGTGAGATGGTTTACTGCGAAACTGGGATAGTGCGCACCTTCACCCAACATGAACGCCTCGGCAAATCCGAGGTCCGAGAAGAGAAGAACTCTCCTCCAGAAGGTACCATCTCGAACCTTCAAAGTAATGCACGACGGGGAAATCGAGTCGCCGAAAACATATTCGGCACTGGCAGTCTCAATGGAAAGCCGCCCGGGGTAAGATATGTTACGAAGTGCTCTAGACAAGTATCAACGAACATCCCGCTTGTCGTAGGACTCAGGAACATACTTGAGTATGGTGTCTTGAGCCAGGGTCGAACCGAAAAGGGATGGAGATGTTGTGAGGCTTTCGCCAATATACGCCAAGAGGGAGTCGAACGCTTGACCGAGGCTACGACCGTAAGGGGTCCGAGTTTGAAGGACTTGAGTGGTGTAAAGAGACATTGTGCCGGTGGAGATAACGTCACAGAGATGGAGATCGATGTCGAGTGTTTTCGTGCCCATTGACAATCGAGAAGCATATATACAGCGGCCATTGACAAGAGGGACGCCGGGAGCCATGACTTACTTCCCAGTATGAATAACGTAGTGTCGACACCGTAACGCTCTCCCTTTTTCTGCCTCCCTCGAAATGTTAAACCAGTTCCTTGACCTGGGGTTTCGAGTGTCACAAGGTACCAAGATGCTGTCGGTAACCGGCACCGCGAGGTTCGAGACGCTGTCGTCTGACAGCATTCGTTGCGTCATGTTTGCCTGAACATTGAAGCGACATATTTAGCAAAAATTCTTGAAAGAGAGAATGTTCCTTATCATCTACGACCGTCCTCGGCAAACAGTCCGCGACATCCTGGACCGTCTCCTACTATAAGACGGAACCCATTTTTCCACACTCACGCCACCCGACGTGGATACCCACCGAGAGGAATGGTCGCTGGTCGTCCGTAGGACAACGCCACTCACGCGCAGCGGAACTTCGGATGCAACTCGCCAGCACGACGCCGCCGGGGCCAATATGTAGAGGATGTCTTCGCAACATTCTCCCCCACTACACAAGCAGGCGTGGGGGGCGGGTGATACAACAAGATGAAGCCATAGATTTCTGCTAATACGACTGCGACAACGATCAGATAAACAGGAAGGTCCGCACCTATCCGACACACCGCCCCAGGTACCCTCCAACCGAGCACCCTTTCACAGCTTCGACTTGAACTGGTCCTCCGTGACGCCCTTGCCCATCGCCGCCGTGGACGACACGCCGCCGGTGACGGTCTTCATGAGGTTATCCATGTAGTCCGCACCGCTCCACTTCTGATGCGTGAGCACGTCGCACCCGATCTCGCGCTCGCGCCGCTGGACGAGCTCGACGTAGGCTTTCATGCCCTCGGTCGCGTACGCCTTCGCGAACAGGTCGCTGATGTACCCGTTCGAGTGCAGACCGCCGAGCTGTACAGGAGACGCAACAAGGTCAGAAAACATCCCGTGCACACAACGCTGCATCAAGACCACTCACCGTGATGAACTGCCAGACGAAGCCGAGCTTCCCGAGCTCCCACACGTACGCCCTCATGTCCTCCGTGCTCAAGCCGGCCGCCTCCCAGTTGAAGGACGGGCTGAGGTTGTACGCGAGCCACTGCTTCGGGTACACGGCGTGCACGCCCTCGGCGAACTCCCGCGCCTGCGCCAAAATCGGCTTCTTCGTCTCCATCCACAGCAGGTCCGAGTACGGCGCGAACGCTACTGCGCGATTGATCGCGCACTGCGTTCCGCCCTGATACCGGTAGAACCCCTCGCGCGTCCTGGGGGCGTCCCAGTCCCAATGTGGCACCTGCCGCAGACCGAACTCCCTCTGCGCGATCTCCGCCGCCGCAGGCCACGAGGCGTGCGCGACGCGCGCGGCGAACTGTGCGAGCTGCGCGGGCGCTACGCCCTGCGCGCGAAGGGCGTTGCTGAGCGTCGTCGAGAACAGCTCCAGCTTGGCAGCGGCGGTCCACTTCTCCTCCACAGCCTCCAGCGCGGCGCCGGTCTTGCCTGCGCGCTCGGCCTCGTTGAGCTCGGTAACGAGCGGGCGGAGCGCGGGGTTCGTCGACCCGAGGATGAACGGGTGGTCGCGCTCGTCGACGTTGGTCGTGATGAGCGTCGCCGCCTCCGAGTCCGTGCGCGCGATGACGAGGTTGCTGACGCCCATAATATCGAATTGGAGGCGGATGGCGACGAGCCGGTTGATGTGCTCCTGGATCGGGACGAGCACCTTGCCGGCCATGTGCCCGCACTTCTTCGTGCCCGGCGCCTGGTCCTCGATGTGGATGCCCGCCGCGCCGCGCTCGACAAACATCTTCGCGAGCTTCATCGTCGCCGTCAATCCGCCGTGGCCGGTGTCTGCGTCAGCGACGATGGGCCGGAGGTAGTCGATGGTCGGCGTCTGGGCGAGCTCTGCCTCTGACAGGCGTGAGCGCGCCTCGCGCTGTTTGCGGTCGTGGAAGAGCTGCGCCACGAACAGGTGCTCGACCTTGTTGGGCACCGTGTTTGACGGGTAGTCGGCCAAGTCTGGACCGGGTTCATTCGTACTCGACGCGGTACTCGACGACTGCCAACCAGAGACATAGACGGTCTCCAAGTACTTGGCCATCTGGGTAACCTGCACGGGGTCAAGCCTACCTGACGCGATCAACCAGTGTTCTGACGGCGATGGACATGGGTACTCACGCGCCGTAGGTGTGCGATGGCGTGCCATTCTGGAAGCGCTCGGAGAGGATGCGCCAAAGTTTCTTGCCCTGGACGTCTGAGGGATAGGAGATGGGGAGGGTACCGCGCTTGGACACAACCTCGGCCGCGGTGTACGGCCGCTTGGTCTTCCACCAGCGGGGCTCCTGCACGACGCGACGGGGCATGGACCAGAGGTGATCAGCAACTTGCAACAGACGCATCCGAATATAGGCTGCAGACATACCTGCCACCACCGCTCGACTTGCGCGACCTCGTCCTGGAAAGCCTTGCGCTCGTTCGCCATCGTTCAAACCTAGGTCTCAGGGGTGCGGTGGAAGGAGTAGTCAAGCAAAAGGGGGGGGATGAGATCGTTGCCGGAATGTCCTTTCCATTGTCATTTGAATGATTCTGAGGCTGGCATGGACCGCATAAAACGGGGTATACCATAAAGCGCATGTGAATTTGCGAGGTTCGTCCGCCGCACTAGACGCCGGTGGAGGCCCGTCAACACGCCCGCCCGTCCGCTTGCCGTCTCCTAACTGCTCCCCGATCGGCCGAAACCGTCCCGAAAGGGGCTGGATTCTAGCTCGAATGTCAGGAAAGACACGTCGACGTTCCCGGTGCGGCGTTGGAAGGTGATAGAGCGTATAACCGGTAGTTTTTCTCCACATTACCAGACGCTACCCCACGTTTGCGGGGCAAACCGACGAACTCCCCCTCGCCTGTGCGGTCCATCGGAAGCTTACCAAAGCTCGGAGGAAAAGGAGAGAAAAGTTGGACTGATCTCGCTTACACCTTACCGCGTTGTTACCGCTATGCACAGCGTTGGACGTGGAACTCCGAAAGGCTTGGATTCCTAGTCCTTCACACGGCAGCGGAAAGAGTATTCCTTGCTTACCGTCTGTTTCCGTCGTACACGAGACTTGCTAATCCATAACGAACAAAGAACGCTACTAAACTCCCGCACACCTAGATAAATGAACGGGCGTCAGACAGTGCTGAAAACCATCCGCCTCACACCGGAGCAAAGAACCCATCAACCGAGCGTTCTCCCGCGAAAAACCGCCAATGAAAACGCGGTGCCGCAGCAGGGCCAGAACTTCAATCACGCCATTGGGTGGTCGATGCTTCGCGATGCCTCACTCCAAACGCCCTGACCAAAAACAAACGCGGACCAAGACCGCCACGCACCTGCGTCAAAACCAGTACTCGCGTGAGGCCGTCCTCCTTCATCGGCCCGAACCGGAGCAGGAATACGTTCAAAATCGTCAAGTTGGATGTCGACGCGATCTCCCCCGTCTTCTCGTCGAGCGCAAGATCCACGAGACCCAGCGCGGAAAACACACGGAGGACAAGCACGGAGAGCCTTGATGGGCGCTTGTCCTTGAAGTCTGCCCTCGACGGGTGAAGGAGCTGCGTGTCGGGGTCGAACCTGCGGAACGTTCGCGGAAATGAGGAACTCGAGTCAGCTCTCAGCGGCTGAAACGTGATTGACGTGTTCCGTGCGAGAAGGATTCGCGCAGACCTGGGAGCAGATATCGGCATTTCGGAACGTACCTCGGAACACGGTGCCTTGGGCAGGGGACGAGGCCAAACAGCTGGGGGCATGACAGCACGAAGTTGAAGATTTGGGGTAGGAAGAACAGCAACAACGTCTTGGAGTAATGCGCCTGGATACCGACGACCGCGAACGCCATCCCCGTAACGTAGCACAAGGTATCGCCGGGAAACGCGCGCGCAGGATACCTGGATGATACCCACGTTGGTCAGTGTTATACGCAATGCAACATTCCACCAGATGCAGATCAGAATCCTTGGCCTTGGCTACTGTAGACAATGACCGCTACGGGACAGTGTGAACACACCATTCTGCGTTTCTGATAGGCATCCGGTGGAACGGGTTTTCATCGGCACGTACCAATTGTGATACATGAACCCAAGGCATACGCCGAGCAGCGGCAGCATGAAATACAAGCTGAACAGATGTCGCTCGACGAGGATCCGACTTCCGTAGGCCATACCAGCGCTCCATACACCGCCAACCTTCAGTCCATCTGTAACGTGCAGAGGGAGGGGGATGCGAAAGCCGAAAGGCCAAGGGAGGAAGAGCAGATCATTGAGGATGATGGAAAGCGAGATGACGACCGCCTGCGAGACTTCGGATCCGTTGATGCCTGCGAGGATGTTGATGCTGTTCGTGCAGAAGATCGAGAGCAAGGACATGTACACGTAGTACAGAGGACCTGCGCACAGGACTTAGGAACTGGGGAGAAGTCTCGAGAAGCGAATGGGACGAACCTAGATGGAGAAGCGTGCCGAACAACCATCGTAAAGGGAGTGGCACAACAACGTCGGTTGCGCCGCGTTCCGAGTAGTAGACGATAAGCAGTGGGATGGAGGCTATGATAGGGATGGGTAACTTGTGTCTCCACCGGATGTCGAAGATGTCATCGAGAAAACCGAGCATTGTCGCCATCAGAAGGGATAGCAGGGATGAGAGGTATATTGCTAGCTTGTAGTAGCGTACATTCGGTATATGCGGCACGGAACGAGTATACGAACACTCACTTGGTGATGCGGAAACTCGTCTACCACAATTCCTTCGCGGGAACTCCGCTGAGACTCATGGCTGGTGATGGATTCGGAGAATGCGTACGGGATAAATAGGATGAGAAGTACGATATAGATCGAGGCGCAAATGAGTCCCTGACTCTCAGGGCTATTGATACTTGAGCGCATGTGTATGAGGGATTTACTGAATGTGTACTCACATGGGAGAATCGTATGTTTTCAGCAGATCCCTCCCCTTCAAATTCGCCCGAATGAACGTTGGACCTAATGCGGGTACGAGGTAGAGCGAACCGAGGAGCGCAAAAATCGACAATCCAACAGAGGCATGCAAGGCAGGTAGTGGCGGCGCTGGATCAATGAGCGGTCGAAGTAGAAACCAGGCTGCAGTTGGGACCAAGGTGACCAGCAGAACGTTAGGCAGCCGCCTAGGACTAATAGCCTGTTCTTGCGCCATATCCCAGAACGAGTAGCGTAAGCCCTAGCTGCTGTCGGCTGTTTGAGGCCGTCCAGCCCGAGTGAGGGAGCAGATGAGACTTAGGATGACGAGAGGGCAACGTGGCGTATTCGTGGCGGAGGCATTGACACCATCATCGGTGTGGACCGCCAGCGTGTTTAACGGCATGGGCGTCTCTGTTACCACATTTGTCCGTATCCTTAAACAGTGACTGTACTCTACGCCTCCTTCTGGCGCATGAACGTCTCAAAAACCGCACGCCTTGCAACGACGCTCAAGGTCACGCTTTAAAAGAAGAGTAAATGACCTGATGGTAATAGCTCCAGGTCCGGCAAGGACGCTATCTACTAACTACTCGCTATCCTTTCGGGGTCCAAGATCGAACCGCAACCTATGCAGGCCGCGCATCTATAACTAAGCCAATCGTTACTTCCAGTTGAGAGAACACAAGTCGGGGAACGACTTACCGGCTGCAGTGCCCCGGATGAAAAACACTTGATTGATCTTGAAGCCGGACTCCACCAGGATCTTCTCAAATTGCTCACGCGTTCGCTCAAGCCCGTTAAGCTTGTTCAGCATAACCTAAAATTGAGCACAGATGATTCGCCAGTCATGTGGTCTTTTCTTACACACTACACGTTGAGGCGAACATACCATGTCAAGTGAATTTGCGGTCTTCGTGGCGAGCCCGAAGTTCTGGGAAATGGGGTAAGGTGCTGCAAGAGGGCGATACGGCTGCCGATCGGATTAGCAGAGACGGGACGTAAGAAACAAACAAGAGGCCCACCGAATCGTTATCGATAGAGTTCAGGCTTTCTTCGAAGGACTTCCCTCGGCCGAACCCATCCTGCTTGCTGGGGATAGCCGGAAATACCACCGCATCAGCGATAAGGACTAATGCGTTGATAGATTTAGTGTCGCATCGAATCACTGCGTAAAGAACTTGCCTCTAGAAGATTCGTGGCACGAAGCACGGATTTTCCTGAGTATCTTCACAGCATTTCTACAACGAAGGAAATGATCATACGCGCATTTAGCTTGTTCAAATATGAGCACGTCTAGACATCCACCCACCGGTCATGCCAGTCATCTGCACCATAAGCCTCATCAGTATGGCTCTCTGCAACTTCGGAGCTTACGTACGGAGGATGTGTCGCATGAAATACACTGTGTTAGGATCCTTCCTGGGGTTCTCCGTGAAGAAGTCATGCGCTTCAAACTCGACGCGTCCATCCGTAAGTGCTTGCGGGAACTCTTTCTCCCAATACTTCCGCCCGACGGTAACGGGTCCCTCAAGGTCTTGGCAGACGACCTTCAACGTCGGGACCGTGGTATATACGTGCCGGAGCACATGCAAAGAAACTGAGCCTAAACCACCGCCGAGGTCGACCAATGTTGTATTGGGCGGCATTGCGTCCCATGGGTAGTCGACCTTCAGAGCCGCAATGTTGCCATAACCTCCGGCGCGGTACCTCTGTCAGTTGTACGTTGTACCACCACAGCCGCGAGACCCTGCTCACCTGCGCCCTCCATGCTGAGGGAGAACCTACTCATCCGGCTTTGCTCCGCTCTGCACCATTCCCAGTAGCTCTCGTAGTCGCTGCCCATCTTTCGCAGTACCATCGAGAACGGAGAAGCATCGGTGATGTCCTCGTCGACTGTGGCTGGATCCGTCATGTATTCCGTGAGCGACGTGCAAGCCAGCAAACTGCTCGAAACCGCCGGGTTGGCGTACGCCCAGGTGGGAGAACCAGTGACGTTCAGGAACGCCCAGCGAGTCGGCGCGAAGACGTCCGGCGAGGGTTCCGTCCACCTGATTTTCATCCATGAGTTTTGATCGCCACAAGGTACGTAGAGCAGACTCCCTACCAGTGAGAGGCCGCCAACAAGCGAAGGCAGCGCGCAAGCTTCTGAGGGTTGACCTTCTTCCCGTCGGGCAGACGAGCGACCATCTCGTTCACGTGGAGGCCGCCGACCTTCTCTTCGTCGGTTTTGAACACGTCGACGACTCCGATGTCCGCGGTGAGAATGTATGCGGAGGTGTCGAGCATTCGCATAGACATGTCCTAGGTGCGGTCATATAGCTTAAGAGCCCTGCGAATGTGATAAATCTCTGACATACCATCAAGGCGGTGCCCACATCCTGGACCAGAGCTTGGATCATGTGGGCCGACGCCAACGCGACCTTCCTAGCCTCGTACAGCTTCGGAGTCGGGACAGCGTTGGGCGAATCGAGCGGGTGCCACTGAGGGTTCAGAGTAAAGGTCGGCATATCAGCCGCATCGAGTTCAGCCTCGATGGTATGGATGGACGTGGAAAGCAGGGCCAAGAGGGCACGGAGCGGCGTGTGGTTGTGCTGATATGTCATGTTCATTGAAGCCAACGAGCTAGGTGAGTAACGTGGAAGTGCGGGAGGATGGGTGGCACGTACGGACAGTTCTGGTTTATACGAGGCGGGACCAAATTGCAAATGGCACCATTTGTCGGCGGAGACAGTTCGCCGACACCTGTCTGAGCTCCTGCTGCCATGAGACATCACTCTTGGCCACCTGTGGGTCATAATCTTTAACCCTGTTCGTTGCATCACAGGGTTAGGCATGAGCTAGGCTGGCACACATACTCAACGCTGAACGGTATCCAATCGGAACGGAAGTACTTACGCAGAATATGTTTGGCCCGACGCCGAGGCTCGGTGCGATGCACTGCCCGGATGTCCACCAATACCAATCTATGTGACCATGCGGCCATCCATGTATCCGCTCATTCTCCCTGCCGAAAGTGGCTCGTCTAATGAGCGTGCCGCCCCTGTCCAGGTCAGGTGAAACACTCTTGGTGCTCCAGGACTGCACTTAGAAACCCATCGGTTGCACGAAATTTGCATTATGCTGGCGAATCGAACCAATCCTTAGCAGTGCTTTCTCCAGGTATGCCAAGGACAGTGCTTACGAAACGATAAGGGAAGCATGGCCATTGAACTCGAAGTCTTCGTTGGCAACAGTGTCGGCTAGACTTAACCTTCCGGGGAAGTCCGTGAAACTCGGGGCCGAGCAGACTGGATCCCCTGCTTGCCACTTCAGCCGGCGATTCTCTTACTCCGCCCCAGACGAGACCGACCGGGTGAACCACAACTCGGCCGACCGGTCAATCACGAGGCCAGAGTGGTGTTCTGCAGCGAGACGATCCAACTTCTGCGGAACTGCAGCTCTTGGCATAAATCTGATCTAAATGCCCACATCTACCGAGATGCAGTAAACCACTACTCGAATAACGTAAGGGCTCACTGAATCTCGAACCATCTCTGCACTGGCACTGCCACACTCCGCCACCCATGATTGGTTTCACACCAACGGCCGGAACCTGAGCTCCAAGTACCTCAGCGGGACATAAAACAGCGCCGCGGATGCAAACGCGAGCTCGAACCCGATATCTCCTGTCATCTCCGCGATCGGCCCGACAAACCACACCTGGTCCATCGACGGCACGATCAGCGCGCACGCGAGCAGGCACGCTCCCAGCGCGGCGAGCCCGGTTGGCAGGCGGTGGTAGTCGTCCCAGAAGCGGTAGTCGTACGCGGAGAAGTCACCACGGCGGATGATGAGGTGCTCGACGAGGACGACGGCGCCGAAGGCGCTCGCCCAGTAGCCAATGAGCCCGAGGAAGTTGGTGAGGGTGTCGTAGAACTTGTGAGAGCCGATAATGGAGAGCGGAATGAGACTAGGTCAAGAGGTCGGCATATAATTTGGGAAGCGCGAGCGAAGGGACGTACATGGCTGTGGCGAGGAGGGAGAACATATAACGGGGTACGACAGCCAGTTGGGGGATGAACACCTGGAAGCTCAGGCTGAAGGAGTAGAGCGTGGGCGCAATGTTCGCCGTCACGCTCAGCGCCATGAGCACCGTGAGGAACTTCCCAAAGTTGCCGGTCGGTTGCAGCATGGCCTCGATAAGGGCCCCGACGTTGCCGTTGCCATATCCTTCTTTCCACGCAGGTACGAATGGAGTGGACAGGACGACTGCCGTACCGAGACATTGTAGAGAGATCTGCAGGATCTCAATCAGTACACAACACGTGCAAGAAAAAGAGGCGTACAATTGGGAGGTTGAATCCGAGGTAAGAATACATGAATATCTTCCAACTGTCGCGCTCTATGAGTGTGGTATGCAAGGAAGTTAGTGGAACACCACATACCTAGGCACAGATGACTTGTAGTAAATTGTAAAGTCGGATGCCAGAGAAGAGTACGTGATCACGAAGCCAGCAATTGTGGCAGCAAACGAAAGGATGGCTTGAGGGGTTGCTGGCACCGCGGAAGGAACGTTGCGAATGTGCTTGCCGCCAACTCCGAGAGCGACAAGGTATACAATCAAGATCGGGATCCATGCAAGGCGCTCGTACCAGTTGAGGACTCGGTAGCCGCAAAACGAAACCTGAGTGCCAAGAATGTCAGCAGTTAAAAATAGGAGGAATACATTTAACTCTCACCAATAGGGATATGATAGCGATGATGACAATGCCAACGCTGTACAGCAGTTTTTGCCTCCGGTACAAGCGTGCATTTTTGAAAACAACGTACTTCCAACTTAGGTGCCCGCTAGTGATGCTTGCCAACGTTTGACCTCCAAGGATACAGTTAAGGATACAGAAGCCCATCATAGAGGCCAAGTTAAAGATGCTTGGAACGCTAACGCCGAAGTAGCTGTATGCATGCCTTGAGTCAATCCGTGGCTCGATGCGGAAAGAAAGAAGACGTACCCGAAGCTGTACCGAGCTTGGCACATCTGACGCAAACCGGTCTTTGGTCCCCATGTTGAACTAACAGGGTGGTTAAGGGGACGTTCGGAAGCGGATCACGGTGGCTTACAGGTACGCGGGGAGTGCACTGCAAAGAAGGTTGAAGAAGAGGATCACCAGACACGAGTCTCGAAGACCGAGTCCAAAGATCACCGGACCCAGTGTCCCGGCAGAGAAACTACAACCACAAAATCGGTGGGTGTTTCAAAGAGGAGAGCGAATGTAAGTAACGCACGACAAGATGTTGAAATTGGCCGATAACCATATGAAGAAGATTTTACTGTATTGAGTGTCCACCCGTGCGTGCTCGGCGACGGGTGTGATGCCTCACAAATCAAAATGGATAGGCCTAAGGGAGAGTATGCAGACGTGAATGCGAAAAACAGGACACACCTCTGGTTTCCAGACCCCACCGCAAAAGTCTCCTGGTCCATTTGTGGGAGTAATGCCAATCCCGCTGAGCGTACGAGTACTCGGCGAACGATCCACCCTCCTTCTCGACGTCCGAGGTGATCTTCTTTTCTCCAGCCATGCTGCGATGTCACCCTTCACGAAAGAGGGAAAAGGAGAAGATGGGTGACTCGAGTCAGACAGGCTGGAGAACCTTGAGTCACAAATAAAGGCACGGAGGAAATCTTAACCTCGGCGTGGGTGCTAAACGGAATAAAGTTCTGGAAGAGAGAATATATTGTCGAAAACCGCTCCTGGTCCGTATCTCCGATCCCTGGCTCGGAAAGTGGCCAGATGATGGGCAGATGCATGGCGAAGCTCGGGAGGGGAGAGGAGAAAGACCAAAGAGGGACTCGGATGTCATTGATGAGCGCAAGCAGTCGGAGCACTTTTTCGGGCCACACTCGCTGTGGAAGGAAGGTCGCTCTCACGGTCCGCTCTCTGCCAGGAGCTGGCACTCACAGTGGCACCAGCCTCGAGCGTCGAGCGAGCGTCGACGTCGCGGCCAGCGTCGGCCAGCTCATTACGCTTCCCGGACAATGACGGTCATCATCCAGCGTCCCCTCAAAGGCTCTCGGATCTCCTCATTCTACCCCGTCAGGTCTCTGCCCCCTCTGTCTGCGCTCGACAGCGCGTTCCAGCTGCAAGAATACATCTCCCTCCTCATTCGCCTCGACGTCCATGACGTAGAACGAATTGTCTCTATTCCGGGTAAGGGAGCCAACGATAGCCAGGATGGGGAGGCGAAGGGTGAGGACAAGGATCCGGAGAAGGATGCCAGCGGCAGCGTGAACGTTGATGAGGCATGTTGGGTGTACGAGCAGCTTCGGTGAGTCCCCATCCTGCCTTGCGTCCGCGACCAACATGTCAATTTGGCAACACTCAGACGGCTCGCACAAGACCTTTCGCACCCCCTCATTACTATGCTCCAGTCGGAATGCACGCGGAGCACCTGTCCCGAGATGAAGGCCGGCGAATGGTTGTATTTGTGCGTCGCTCACGGGAACGAAGGTGCCATGGAGGTACGCCAAATAGTCATGTCTAGTGCTCACTCATTCTGACACGTCGAATGGTTGTGTAGCAATGTTGTGCGATCGACTACATTCTGCACACGCTGGACAGCGCGACCGCACTCTTGAATTCCCCTCGCGCGTTCCCTTCTCGGTACGTTTGTCTCTCATTCGCGCTGTTTACGCGATACCAATCATCATATACGTGCAGGCTTTCTGTCCCTTCCACATCCCATCGCCATTTCTCCTCCCTCGCCCGTCGCCTCGGCCGCATTTTCGCCCACGCATACTTCCACCACCGCGAAGCGTTCGAGCAAGCCGAGGCCGAGTCCTCGTTGTACGCCCGCTTCCTCGCCCTCACCTCCAAGTTCGACCTCGTCCCCGCCGAGTTCCTCGTCATCCCCCCGCGCCTCACCGCCATGGGTGACGACGGCCGCCCCGACCACGTCGAGCCCCCTCGCCTGCTCGGCGCCTCCCTCGACCCGAACCGCAACCTCTCCTCTCGGACCGGGGACGACCGCTCGTGGAGCACTCGCGAGAACTCTGGGCGCGACGGGTTGGCGGACAGGGGCACGAGCACGTCGTCGCCTGCGCCCTCCAGCGGGCGGCGGAACGACAGCCCGCGCAAGTTTGGCCGCAATAGGACGGACACAATGGTGTACAGCGAGGCTTTCAGCGTCGCGGAGGAGCTTGCCAAGGGCGACCTCTCCGAGGTCGACATTGACCGAGAGATCGCGGCCGAGCGCGCCGCGGCGGCGGTCGATGCGGACCTCCCAACCTCTGCGGTTCCTGTCACTTCGACGAGCCCTCCACCTCCTCCGGAGGACGAGCCTGAAGAGACTGCTCCAGGTGAATCTGAGCAGCACGATGAGCCGAAGGAAGAGGCGACGTCAGAGAAGACGGAACCCGAACCTCAAAACGAGGCCGCAGAGGAACGGTCAGAAAAGGAGGAACCGGAATCTGTTCAACCCACCGAGTCTGCCTCAACAGAACCCGAGTCTATCTCATCAGGACCCACCGCGTCTGAGGAGTCTGAGGAGCCTCCTGTACCACTTGTTGAGGCCGACGCGGAGGAATCGCACGAGAAGCCTGCGCCCGAGGTGACCGAAGAGCCAACCAGCCCGTCGCAGAGTGTCTCCGAAGCACCCCCGGCTGAGACGGAGGTGACTGAGGAGGCCTCCAAGGAGGAAGAGGAAGAGGCGGACGGGGAAGCGGAAGAAGAAGAGGAAGAGGAGGGGGAAGGGGAAGGGGAAGGTAGCGATGAGGAAGAAGAGTCCTCAGACGACGACTCGGACGTCTCGTCGACGGTCGTCGGCGTCGTGGACGACTTGCCCGTTCCTGTACCCCCGGCCGAGCAAAAGGAGGCGGCGTCCTCGACAGCAGCGGCGGAGGAGTCGTGACGATGCACTGCCCCGCCCGACGACTACAATTTTGTGATACGCGCGCTGGACGACTTGGGGGGCTGTATGTTTTGCGCTGGCCGCGGAGGCGACTGTAACAGGCTTCGTGGTCGTATGTGTGTACATATATACCCCTCCTCACCGCTTCGGCTTGGAATGCCGGCTTCTACTATCTCGTGGGGCGAATCGTTGCTTTGGACTGAGGACGGTGTTTGCGTTCGTCCAGTTCATTGTCCATGCTCATCCGTGTGTACTGTGTAAGTTGTGCGTACATCTTCACGTCATTGTAAGATTGGCCTTGCGCACAATGTGAGGCATCACGTGACTGGAAATTATCACGCTCGGGCACTTTTGGCGGGGAGTAAATAATTAAAAAACCATAGGCTTGATGGGGAGGCTCTTAAATAAAAATGTGCCTCCTCAAAGACATCGCTTATCCGCAAAGTTTAGGAAACGGATTTTCGGATTTGAGAGGAGACGCTGAAGTTCTGTCGGCCATGGCGCATGGGCGTCTGCGTAAGTCCATATTGGGTGATACCAAAAAGGAAGCCGATAGCTGGCAGTCTGGAGGTCGTTGTACGGTTAATGTCCTAGCTATCTAGCCCTAGTCATGTCGATCATTTGAACGTCAAAGCACACGTGAGACTATGTTCCGAGTTGACAATTTTATATTATTGCGTGTTTTTGTGCCGGACTGCGTGTACACAACGAACTCGGTGATCGTGCACATGCGCCGCCCGGGGGTTTTCTCTTTTCTCCCGACTGACATCGATCTCAACAGACCCTCCTCAAACGACCGCGCCAAAGCCTCATCCAAGGCCCGTCAGGTCCTCCTGGCGCACCCCTCTAGTTCCACCCCACGACCCCGGCCGAAGGCCGGGGGTGGGAGAGACGCGCGCGCAACCGTGGACAAGACCTGCGCCAGTCCCGCGGGGGCTGGCGAACGCCTGTCACGCTTGTCCGGTGGCAATCTGTTGATCCAGGGTAGGCAGGGTAGGCATGAAATACGAACGTTAGACGACGTGCGAGAGCTACTTACCGAGTGCACCATATGCGGCGCATGACGGAAAGGCATCCGTGCTCGAGGGTCCTGTGGACACGACCCCGCTTCAACCGCCAACTGGGGCGGGAGCGGTAGTCGTATGCGCCAGCTCGGCCTTCTGCACCGCAATTGACAGGGTTAGCCAAAGTAGGGAGGTGGGAGCTGAGTAGGCGACTCACCAAGTGTTCCTCCACAATCGCCACCGTGTGGTACACGGCATAAGCCTGACGCTTGGTGATCGAGGAGGGAGGCTCGAGGGCTCGAGGGCGAAGCGACAGTAGGTGTCGTCCGTATGGGTCGAGGAGGCCTGACTAGACATTGGGGGCTCGGCAGCAGGTCGTTATACGAAAGGAAAGCGAGGTCGAACGCGGGGGCCAGGGACGCGGCGTGTGGACGGATGTCCGACACGCCGTCCCCGACCGGGAGACGTCGAGTCAGGAGGCCGGGTAGGGTGGAACAAGAACCGAGGCATGAGAAGGGAACGCTGATGAGTCTTCTTGCAAGTAGGCAGGAAAGGAAGCAGATCTGGGTTTTCTTGTTTTCTAGTTGCAGGCGAGCGAGAGAAGATGATGAAGAGCATCGCTGATGAGCGCTGGTAGTGGAGAGTGGCACTGGCAGATGATGGTTGTGGATGAGGAGATGGCGCTCCGGGGGTGGTTCTTTATACCCTTCACGATGGTGGCTAACCACCGAACCTCCGGTTCCGATTTGGCAGGTGGCCTTCCACAGATAGCTAGCCTTGGTTGACTTGCAGATCGGAATGAGGCTGGCGAAGCCCAGGCTTGAGCTGCCCGACATGCCTTCACAGTGGCTGGGTTGCCGGGGATGCGAAAGACGACGAATGACGCATTATGCGGCAGACATTGACATCCGCATTGCCACCCTGGGCCTGAAATCCGAGGAACCGAAGTAACACGCGATCGCTTGTGCGGCGCACTGTTCGGATTGTCTTCGCCTCTTGATGTCCGGGAACCGAAGTACAGAAGGAGGAATTCTTTCCATGTGGCTCGGTCGCCCGGTCGCTGCGGGCCTGGTCTTCGATCACAAACCTTGCCCATGGAAAACACGCACGCAAGAAGGCAAGGTTAACAATAGACCGGGTCTGTGGTGAGGAAGACAAGCCTGAGGAAGACATACCTCCTCCCGCTCCGGAGACTTAACATACCATAATAATCGCTAATCGTGTCAAGCGCCCGATTCACGTGCATGGTCACGGCGTGACATAGCCCCACCTTGTGCTCAAGGCCAATCTTACGAACAGGCGACGCGACGTATACGTTCCGCGCCACGCACGCAAGAAGGCTAGATTCTGGGTGACCGTGATGAGACATGCGCCGGACGAAATCGTTGGCGGAAGGGGCTCGGCGACAGGCTCTTGGTTAACCGGATCCGAAGACATCGTGAAGTCAAGTGGCTTCAAGCCAAGGCGCCACCAAAACTCGGCTTGCAAGTGTAGGTGAGGTTGTATCGTATCAGATCGTGCCAGCTGGGAGGGGGGGAGTGATGTAGTGTTCACATTAAAATTACAAGGGTGCGTAGATTCTAGAGGTTAGTTGCACTGAAAAATCCCGGAGAAGTACGCCCGAACGCCATCCGCATCGTCCACGATCGCCCCCACATACCCATCAGGACGCACGACCACAACCCGCTCCTGCACTTGGTACGCACGGTGAGCATGTCCCTCCTTGTCGTAATATCCGTTCGACTGGACACCCTTCGGGACGCCATCAGGGCACAAGAAGACCGTCTGGACGGTGTTCGCAGGACACTCCTGCGCCGCCCGGACGATGTCCTCGGCGGCCTTCGCGGCACTAGGAGTGAAGACTAGGATCGTGTGGAGGGTCGGCTTGAACAAGTTGAACAGCGTCGTCTCTGCGCCGTCCGCGCTGACGAGCCCGGGGGCCTCCGGCGCGCGGTCTCCCGCCCGAACGTCTTCCCCCGGATACCCATCGTACGCGCGGTCCCTCAGCCCCGACGCCTCGTTCGCCTGGTGCGGGAACCGCGTGTCGTGCACGATCTTGCTCCAGCGATAGTTGACGTCGAGCTGCCGCAAGGCCTTGTTCGTCCACATCGTGGGGGCGGACTTCTGTGCGCCCCCCGCGGGAGCTTCCGAAGGGCTCGCTCCCCCTCTTTCAATCAACTCGGTTATGGTCCCGTACAGCTTAGTCGTGGTCGAGAGCATCTGCGCCACAACAGGAAGTCGCTCGTCCTGGTAGGTCTCCAGGAGAGTAGGCGAGGCCATGCCTTTGTGCACGAGCGTGATCTTCCATGCGAGGTTGATCTTGGAGCCTGGTTAGACCGAGGAATGCTGGAAACCGGTCGTGGCACTTACAGAGTCTTGGACACTGGTGTTCAGTCCTTGTCCACCGGTTGGGGAATGAATATGCGCGGCATCTGGCGCGGGCGAGTACCGATGGTCTCAGCATCAGTGCTTTAAAGCTGATATGCGTGGCGCACCTCCAACGATGAAGATCCGGCCATCGTAGAACTTGTTGGCCATCCTCATGTTCGGCCTGTAAAGATATTAACGTCTCCTCATCTCCGACATCGCCTGTTCCACTTACTTCCAATACGTCAATTCCGCGACATCTTTGAAAACCAGATCTTTACGCCCAGTTGCTTCATAGAAGAAGTCGACGAACTTCTGTTTGTCGACGAAGTCGATGGGGTCGAAGTTGTGACCAAGGATGCCGAGATGGAACTCGCCGTCATTGAGCTTGGGCCTTGCAGTAACGCTTTTCAACGTTGGTAAATACCTGAACTCTCAAGAAGTGGACGAAGGTGCACGTACGTGAACTTCTCAGGTTGTGTCCACATGTGCCAGTACTGCGTGTCATCGCCGGCGATAGTCAGTCAAAGCATGGAGACGTCGATGGAGAATCTCACTTCGCTGGTCAATCCCTCTATTGCTGCGTCCGCGAAGACCGCGCCGTCTGCGTCCTTGGTCTCTCCCTCGAACGTGGCCCCAATCAATTTCCTAGTGATCCCTGCAAACTCGACTTGTAAGTATGTCAGTGCTGCGAGGGCGAATGCGCATACCTCGGGCACCATCCGCACCGACCACATAAGCGGCCCGGATGTCCTCCGTCGCCTCGGTGCCATCATTGCTGACCTTCTTCAGCGTAACAGCTACCCCGTCAGCGTTCTGCTCGATCGACACAGGCTCCGTTCCGAGCTCTACGTGAACGTTGTACTTGGCAAGATGCTCGCGGAGGACGCCTTCGGTTTCGTATTGGCTGATCAACAGGAGACCCTTAGAGGCAAGCCATAGTATAAGCGACAGTATTGCCGTAACCCAGCCGTGGCCCATAACCCGCGAGAGGCACTTACATGGGGTCTGTCCGGGGTCGGCTCAACCTTCTCCGATATATGCCAACGCTTCTCGACCTCGATTCCACCAGGGGACTTGTAGGACTGAAGCATGAGCCTTCCCTTGTCATATTTGCGCATATCATCTAGGACACCGAGGAACTGGAACATCTCCGTCGTCCTCGGCTATGGCGCAGACTCGTTGGTCAGCGAGAGGGTGCGACGCTCCTCGTTGGAGAACGGACTCACTTGGATGCCGCTCCCGCGGGACATCTTGTGGAACGCTCGAACTTTGTCGACGATCCGAACTGGAATGCCGCCCTGTGCGAGAAGTAGTGCGGCTGCCAGTCCGGAAGGACCACCGCCGATCTTGAAAGGGAATCAAGGATATGTCAGCTGCGTAAAGTGATACATATGTTGCAGTAACGTACGACAAGGATAGGCAGAGGTTGGGAAGCTGTCGCCATTGTGGAACGTGTGGACGTCGAGATTCGCGATGAGTGCTTAAAACTGGTGCGTGAGAGTTGGATAGTTCGATGGCGAGGATGCGTCCCTGCCCTCGTCTTATATAGCAGTGGAATGTGATATATCGCACTGCCAAATGGTTGTGTGGACTATGCACATATTACGGACCAACGGAATCCGGCAGTGGAAGCACGCACATACGACGGACCGACGGAATTCGGGACAGCTGAAACCTAAGAGGCAGGAACGGCGTAGCCGACACTTACGTAGTTCCATGAGCCGAATCCCGTAGATCGCAGGCTTGAAGCGCAGACACCACCGGGTCGCGGCTCGCCATCGTGCCTGGGCGCGACTGCGCTACTCGACGATCGCAGGAGTCTTTGTGCATGGTCGAGTTAGTAGCGGGGACATACCTCTCCTTGCTCCTACACGGCGGAGACCGCTGATCTGGCGGCGACCAGGCGGAAGACCAGATAGCCATCGCATGCGACCTATCTGCTACATACCTGGATGGACCCCATTTGCGACGTCGAAAATCGAGATTTGTCCTGCCTCCGACGACATGGCCACTCTCGACCCGTCTGGACCGTGCAACATGACATATCAACAAGCATTCGTGCAACGAAAGTAGAATGGACGCGAAGCGAAGCGAACAGACACCAACGCAAGGCGTTTTGCGGCCGCCCGTGAGGATTATTACGCGTCGCTCCCACACGGCCTGGGTCCTGCGGAGTGGATAGTGAACCGCCAGTGGAGGTGTACCTCGTGGGTTCTAGAGCACGGATGCTATATGCACAAGCAAAGTCAGAGAATACGACGGCAGATAGGGGTTTCGTGCGGTACGCATGCGTGGAAAGGAGTGGTGGAGGGCGGACACAAGGGTTGAGAACGGATAGACACGGCGCCCAGAACTTGAAGGTTAAGCACAAGGTTTTGTCGCGCCACCCCTCGCATAGCTCTCGAGCGACCTCTTCAACTCTCTATCTTCCAGGTTCCATAGAGATGCACAACATTCAAGTGCGTTGTACAGCTTAAGCTTTCTAGTGGAGTCCACAGTGAGTGAGACGAGGCCAGAGTATGGTCGTGGACGTGAGACGAGAGAGATCGGAGAGACATGGCAGCTCAAGATCCAGTCCCAGCGCTTGTTTACTCGAATAAGCATAAGGATGCCATATACATGCCCGGCGAACAGGAAAGACTCGAGGAAGAAGCGATAGAGGGTAAGGTGGCTAGTTTGACGACAGCTATGTACAACGACAGCAGAAACGACAACAATACAAGAACACCATCCGACGGATACAATGCGGTAGACTCCGAGTTACATGCGTAAAGATACCGATACCAGACAATAATCCTAAACAAGACATCACTTCTGAGAATGTTTCCGTATGTATGCAGAGGACATCACCATCCAAGGGTAGAACTCAGCTGCAATCGTCTTCGGGAACCCTAACGCCTCCGCCTTGATCTCGCACAATGCGCGAGTGGCCACGTTCCAGGGGAACCGACTCCACCTCTTCGGGGCGTGCTCGTAGTCGTAGAGGTACGCGTACGACGCCTTGATCCTGCGCGCCGACACCGCATCCAACAGCAGGAGGTTCGCGGGCTTCGAGTGGAACTCGCGCGAGAGCTCGCGCAGGATGTCCTGGCGCTTCTCGATCGCGAGGCTCGTGAAGGAGGTGTTCTTGTGGGCCTTGGCGGACATCGCCTCGACGTTCTTGACGAACATCGCCTCGACGTGCACCTTGATCTCCTCAAGCTCCTCCTTCATGAGGCTGATGCCCCCGTCGGCCAGGGCCTGTGCGCGTGCCCAGGCTTCTTCCCATGGACGGACCAGCGCGTCGTCTTTCTTGGCATGGCTTTTCGGGAGCGCCGTCATGATGCGATTCGTCTGTCTCCTACAGCTCTCGTCTATGAGGTCGCGGAGCTCCTGCATGATGAACTTGGGTAGGGTTTCTTTACGATCGAGATAGAGGCGGCGGCCAAACTTCATCTCATCCTTTTCGCGTTCCTCCTCCGACTGCTTCCAACGAAGTGCACGGCCACAAGCTCCCCAGAGTTTGCAGTGCTTCTCATACTCCGACTGGATGACCGTCACACCAGTCTTGGATCCATCAAGCACAGCGCAGAACCTGAGACGCGCTGGTCAGTCTCCGAAGGCTAGCATCAACATTGATCATGAAGTTTGAACTCACATGTATGCGAGGAAAATGGTCTCATCGTGCTTGTACCCTTTGCAGTACGTAGATATCTCCCACCACGTAGAGTATTGCCCAACGAGCTTCTTGTCCTGGAGCGCGCCCAAGAGGTACTTCTGCAGGGAGTAGATCTTGAACTCTTCCGACGCCGTAGACGAGTGCTGCGCAAGATACTCCTTGACCGAGTCTGAGTTCTTGTGGAGACAGTCCTTCACACCCTTCGGCTCCACAGCGTACTGAGAGGGGTCAGGGCTCTTGAACGCCCCGACAATGGCGGGATCCCAGAAGACCTCCATGATATCGCCGTCATAATCGCCTTCGAATGGGATCAGTACATGACTAAAACTCTTTTAGGTTTATAACCGCAATTACCTCCGCCCGTCAAACTCGCAAGATGACGGTAGAGAGACTGTCCTTCGTACGTGTGACTCTCTGTAGATACGACAATGACGTCGCGGTAGTATCGTAGCCGTTCATGGAAAACGGCCTTCACCTACTTGAGGGTTAGCAAGCGAAGGAGTTCCAAACGGTAGCCATATACCTTCTGCACGTCGCTCGGGACTTTACAAGGATGTCGCGTCACCTACATTATGTTAGTTGGGGATTGAGCTGCTGTTATGTAACAGTCGGACGTACCAGAACCTCACCCTGCACCAGATCCGTGAGTTTTCCTTTGTGATCCACCAGGTTTTGTCGTGAGCTCAAAACGTGGATCTCGTTTGGTTTAAGAACGCCAAAGGGGTCTAGAACGGTACGTCAAGATCACGCGCCTCGCAAAAAAAAAAAGCCAGTCGCGAGTGCTCACCGGGGACGATGAACGCCGAACAGGACATTGGCACCTCGAATCTGAACTTCGACTGGAACGTCTTCACCGCCTTCTTCGCCACTTCCCGCAGCTTCTCCCCAAGCACCGCGCACGTGTCCGGGCGGAATCCTGAGTCGATGAGGGTCATACACGTGTCCTCCAGGCCCGACGGCGAGCCACTAACGGGGTCATCCCACCACGCGCTGCTCTGCTCGTGCAACGCCTTGTCCAGCTGCGATAGGCCGTCCTCGTCCTCGATCTCCTCCTCCTGGTCGTCCGCGACGAGCCCCGCGAGGCGCGCTCGCCCCGAATCAGCGCGCGCCATCCGCGCGGCGATAACGCCGCCCTCACGCGCGAGTGCGTGCCAGAGCAGTTTCATGGACGTATTTGCGTCGTTCGGGTCCGCGTTGTTTGACTTCCAGTCAAGCAGCATGTTGATGCGCTCCGTGAGATTTTCCTGGAACAGTTTACTGAAGCACTTGAATGGCACATAGTTCTCCGCGAAGTTCGTGATCGTCTCCACCGAGAGGCGAGCCGGGGTCTTCATGCGCGATGCGCGGAGGACGTCGAGCGTCAGCTTGCCAGGGTCCGTATCCTCGGGAAGGATGCACTGGTCGAGCGGGAGGGAAGAATACTTGATCTTCGTCTGGGACGGGCGCAGCCAGATCGTCGGCTCCACCTCCTCGTCATCGGTCAGGTCGCGCCGCACGAGCAGCAGGCCTTTCGCGCCTCCGATACGGCACTGGATCGCGGTCGGCTCCTCTGGCCACACACGGAACTTCTCGTGTAAGAGATGCATGACGGCGCGATTGGCGAAGCCGCACCCGTCCGTCATCTGCATCTCGCTGGGAGGCTTTCCGTTGCCGTCGAACGCGTCGCAAACTACGTCATAGTACAAGATCTAAGCCAAGCGCAACTTGGTCGCCAGAAGTACTTACTGATGTCATTAACGAACTTGACGTTCTCCGGCTTGAGCCGGAGACCAGGCACTGAGTTGGACAATCCCAGCGCGAAACGTGCCGCCCACTTCGACATCGTCTGCAAATCGCGTTAGTATGATCGACATTAACAGAGAAGCGAGATGCACCTGATCAGAGTTCAGCAACAGGTCGTTGTGCCAGTTGACAAACCACATGAATGACATCTCCGAGCTAGCGGCTCCGGGATCCGGCGCAGTGACGCGGATATCCTCTCCCCACCCATGGACCACCTCATTCGTCCGCACCAAGAAAACATTCTGCTCCTTCGCGAAGAACGCGCGAAAGACCGCGTTCCCGATGATGAACGGCCGCCGGAAGTACTCCGCGAGGTTGCTGCCCTTCTGGCAGAGCGCGTTCTTCTGGACTTGCACGCGGACGAAGCGCCGCGAGCCAAAACGACGCATGAACCGATTCGAGGAGCCCAGGGCGGGGCGCTCGAGCACGAAGCGGAAGTCCTTGTCTTTGCCCTCCTTCGAGAGCACTCTGGCGGTGAAGTGGACTTTGCCGCCATACCAGTCTGGGTCCGACTGGGTGTACTCTTGGTGCTCGTTGCAGCCGAGGGCTCCAAATTCGTGATGGCGAAGGATTTCATCCTCTTGATCCAACTCATCCCATGGAAGCTACAGGAAGCGTCAGCTGTATGTCTGGCCTTTCAGAAATGCACATACTCTGGCAGATTGCTCCCGCGAGTACGCCTCGGCGAACTCGTCGGAAGCGCTACTGTCCTCCCCAGAGACATCCGCATCGGATGACCTCTTTGCGTTCCGCTCACGCTCAACGAACTTGGTGACCTCGGGTGCCGCGGTCACGTTCTTGTTGAGCGTTCTCAACTTCTTTAAAAACTGGACGCTGAACCGGCCGTAGTCGAGGCCGGTGCAGATATAGCGGTGGATCTCCCACTGGACACCCCAAGGGAGGGGAGTGAGAAAACCATTGTGGAATGCGGACTATCCATTCATTATTGTCAGCAAGAAGTCAGCAAGTCATCATGACCAAACACTCACCACCACGACCGGTTTGGGAGCGTCGAAGTCGACCGCAGGAATGTTCGCTGCTTGTGGTACTAGAGTTGCGACGGGCGCCTCCTCCTCCTCATGCTCCTGAGGCGCGGACTCGACCGGAGGGATAGCAGCATTAGTGGCAGCAGAGTCAATCAATCCCTCCGGCGCTGCGGCCCCCAAAGGCGCGATTCGTCTTGCAGCGGGAGTCGGGCCCGTGGACACGAGGAGCCCAGACGACGTGGAGTCAGGAGGTCGGGCTCCAGTGGGATGGAAGCGGCTACGTGGAGAGCCAGCGGCCAACAGCTTGGTTTGAATGCAGGAGACTTTCGAAGCGGGTTTTTGCGAGTTTGGGTTGGATGCGACCACCGTTGAACCGGTGTCAGTACGTCTGACTGGGCTGACAGCCGTATCACCGACAACGGCGGTCAATGAATCGCGGACACCCAGGTGTATGTCCTCGGCTTCGGAAATATGGGCTGTCTTCCTGGGCCGCGCTGAGTCGTCGGCATCTTCGTCTGAGGCGCGCTTCCGCTTCGCACTAGCCTCCTCGACGTTTTGGGAGAACCCATCGGCATTGATGGTTTCCATAGAAATATCGCCAAAGTTGTCGTCGCCATCTTCACCGTAGAACTTAGTTCAGTACTTCAGGGTCACAATAATCCTTCTTACCATTCTGAGCCTGGATCAACGGCGTTATATCATCGTCGCCGAAATAATCAGTATAATGTGTTGACTAGGATTGGCAACATTAGTAGGTGTTTGTATCTTGCAAGAAAAAACGAAACTACGATGGCTAAGGAACCAAGACATATGCTCCGGGGCGGCAATAAAAATGGCCATTTAGCGGGAAGCGTTCCCGTTTACATACACGTGGACAAGTTTACTACAGATAGAGCCGATTCCTGCTATCTCCAGCATATTTATGATTACATGTGACAAGGCTAATCGGGTAGACCTGGAGCAAGGAGCACGGAGCAGAACATCATATCCTTGGAGCTGCTCTTTCTAGGCTCAGTAGTGGGCGAGAGGGAGCAACACGGGTACAGGCATACGCGGGTATGTTTACAGATACAAAGGTGGAGACCCGTGTACCCGTGCAGACAATACTGGCAGGTTATACTGGACGTTGCCGCACCTTTTGGGAGGGCGGAAACCGCAGCGGTGCAGTGTGCGCCAAGAATGATACCTACTCTCGAGGTGTCTCGCGGACTCGCGAAGGCTGGTGCGGAGCGCGCGAACCCAATCCGTACCAGGCTTCTCGAGCGCGCGGCTGGTGTTATGGATTGCTGTCTGCGCGTGTGGTTCCCACCACCATGACAGATCTTCCACGCTCAACGTCCACAACGCCAGACCGGAACAAATTGCATGAAACACCGAGGACTCACTTGGGAAGAAATAGACAGAGATGATTCGCTCCTCGAGGGAACTAAATGGTCTTCGGCCCTCGTCATTTTGGCGTCGCGGTCAACCGCGCGCGTTGATGTCGACGCGTCAACCACGTCCAGGAGGGCTGGTATGTGACAAACAGGAAGTGGGGCGCGTGGAACGCGTAGATGGCGGTGGAAACGAAGCTGCAGGTGGTGAGGGCGAGGGGAATACTGGCAAGGGGATCCTCAAGGACGTCTCTCCAAGCGCCTTGGGAGATTGGCGATCTCGCTTGACCTGCCGTCTCCTTGCTTCCAAGTCCCAGCGAGTGGAGTGCCAGTCCTTCGACCTTCCTTTCCGCCTATCGCCCTCCTATCGCCCTACTGCCAGCAATGGCCGTCAAGCCCCCAGCCATCTCAACCGTCCTCAAAGGTGTCAACTTTGAACAACGCTCCGCCGACATCCTGCGCAGCCATCTCTCCATGTCTCTCCGCCGCGTTGGCGGCCGAGGCGACGGCGGCATCGACCTCCAGGGCTGGTGGTGGCTGCCTCCTCATTGCATCACACACGCGCACTCTCAGGACGTAACAAGAACCGGAGAAGATGGCTCAAAACGGACCCCACTTCGCGTTCTCGCGCAGTGCAAGGCCGAAGAGAAGAAGATCGGACCGCGATACATCCGCGAATTCGAAGGGACCGTCCTTCGCCATTCCGCTTATTTGACGGCCAACGAATCAGGCCGGTCCGTCCCAGGTCACCTGCAAATCGCCGTGGTCGGCCTGTTCCTGTCTACCTCGCCCTTCTCCAAGGCTTCTCTGCTCCGAGCGTACTCTTCCCCCATACCCCTCGCCCTCATGCACCTCCCTGATCCAGCAGACCTGTCTGGCCCGAATGCGGGGCTTCAAGGCGACTCGCTTGGCACGCTCGTTTTCAATCTTGTCCTGAGCGGAGAGAGGGGTCTGCTCCGGGGGCAGGTAGAGCCCCGATGGGAGCGTTCGTCAACTTCAATCGATGGACGGCCGGGTCTGTGGAGTGACGGATTGCGTGTCGAGAGCTGGGTTCCCGAAGATGGCAGAGACGGAGAATTAGGGCCTTGAAGTGCGTACCTTGACGTATCACAACTTTCTGGAACACCTGAAATATATCTCAGCTGCATCTGCCAGAGCTACACGTGTCGAACGAACTACGTCGGATGTGTGCTGCGGATGTTCTGATGCTTGCTGCAGGCAGGAGAAGAAGGGCGACCAGGTCAGTTCGATGCTTACTATCCTTGGCTGCGGTCGGTACCCTGATCGTGGGCTGTCCGCAGACATTTCAAGCCGAGGCTGTTCAAATCAACGGCGTAGCGTCATCTAGCGTCATCCAGAAGGCCAATGCCATTGTCCGAAAGTTGGCTACGGTAACGGGAACGCAAGGCGGGCGATTACGGGCCACAAGTCCAGTCCAGCTCCAGAGTCTCAACGATCCAAACAAACGTACGTCCGCGAACAAACAGAAGACGGATCAGCCGCAACAGTCTTCAACCCACGCAGGCCCAAGCCCCAAACCCAAGCCCCAGACGGACATCTCCATCTCAAGGCAAGACAAGCCGGTGCGCGGTCAGGAGCGCGTTGCGCCCGTCGAGGCCCTTCCTGGCCTCGACCCACTCCCGGAACGCGGCATCGTCGGCGACGGTCTTGAGCGTCCCGCAGAGGAGGGATGCGAACGAGACCTCGAACCCGACCTTGGCCGCGACGCGCGTGCGGAACGACTCGAGCCGCACGTCCTCGGGCACGCGGAACTTCCACGTGTCGCCCGTGGAGGGCACCCAGACCTTGATCACGATCTTCCCGTCCTTCGACGGCGCCCACCTGGTGGCAGGGTCAGCATTCGCCACTTCGTTAGGTGAGGGGGACGGCAGCGCGGGGGAGAAGATGTCTTGGGTGATCGTGGCTGGGGACGGTGCGTGGCTCCCGAGCGAAAGCCCGAGGACGCCCGTCGGCGTCCTGGCGAGGAGGAGGGGTGCGGGGCGACGGCGGGGCCGGGACTGGTGCGGCTTGGAAGGCTCGTCGCCTGGGAGCACGTTCTCCTTGCCTGGGGCGCGGGTTCGGGAGGGCTCCCTGTTGATGCGTTTTGGGATGTTGTGGATGGCGGTGAGGACCTTCTTCGGTGTGGTCTGTGGGGGTTCGGTGTCCGTAATTGCAGGCATGTTGACGGGAAAGACGCGATGCGCGAAGCAAGGAGATGATCAAGACCGAGGTCTCGGCAGAGAGTAATGGAGCTTGCTTGGTGTGTCCGTCGATGGATGGAAGACCGCCCTGGGATGGGAAGGACCAAACGCTGCCGGTAGAAGTCGGACCCGCGAAGGAGGCTGGAATGGCTGGATCATGGCGGCTGACCGCTCGGTACCGCCACGAAATGCCAGTCCAAAAGTGAATCTCAAATCCCTATGTTGGTTACCCAACATACGCGGAAGAAATGTTAACGTATGAAGTTCTGAAGTGTACAATAACATCTACTAAGGCCTTCCGACAGTGGCTTGCACATCGCTCACGGAATACATGACAGATCCCACCACGCTCAACGAGGACCCCATCGATGCTTCTCCATTCGCAATGGCCCTCCGAAAGATGGGGAGCGACCACAAGAACCTCTGGAAATGGTGTCGAAGCGACCAAAGCCGAATGCATCGTTTTACTCTCAGCATGGAGGGCGCAGGGTGTCGCGGCTGCGGTGGTACAACGCATAACTGACAGAAAAGACACCACTACATGACTGGCGAATGATTTGAATTAGATCATGCTAAGCAAGCTTAATGGGCTCGAGCGAACACACGAGCAATTCGACAAGATCCTGGCAGAGTCCAGCTTCGAGATGAATCAAATGTTTGCGATCCGGGGCACAACAGCCGGTATGTTCGTTTTCCGACCTGTTTTCTCTCCACGAGAAGTAACAATAGGATCAGTTGTAGGGGCTCTGCCTGTCTACTCGGAGGTTCCGACCTCTCGCTCCCGGGAGTTCGTCCGTGGCACTGGTTTGGTCCCGTGAGAGTGACGGGTAGGTAGTCGACAGCGCATTTCTCGGACCCTCGTACGCTCGCCGTTTCTGGAGCTCGTAGTGTGGCATCTTCACTTTGGTAAATTTGCCGAGCCGGATTCAGTCAACGCCTGAGGATAGACAATCTGATAATGCTATTCCTCGCACAGGTCAAGAGGTTGAAAGACGCGGGTACTAGTACTGGAAGTACTTAGTCTAACGACTTCATAGCAGCGGCCTCCAGACAGTGCGTGCCATTCAGATTGTTTTGGCGATGTTCTTTGCTTTCCTCGTTGTGTGCTTGTCTATTGTTTGCTTGTTCGTTTACCACTCCCGTGGGACCCTGACTATCTCGTTGGAACGAAAGAGCGAGAGTCGGAGCTGTAGCCAATGAATATCGAATCGTGGGCCGGGATCCGTGATATCCATGTGGGGCACTTTCGCCGTGGTCTAACTGTTTTGTACCGAGTGCTTGTAGAACCTTGGTGGAGACACGCGAGGAGTACTGCTGAATGAGATTCAGATCCATTGTGTATGTGTGGGTGCTATTAAGTACAGGGTCATGATCATGAAGGCGGCCCCATCTGCGACCCTACCAAGTCCTCCGACGTCGCCTACGCGACGCATCCATCAATAACCCCATCCCAAGCCACGCCGATAACGACGGCGCGGCCCGAGTTTTCATTCTAGTGATAATTCTAGTATATGCTGCGAAACCACGAACGTTGATGCGAGAGCGAAGTAGCGAGACGTACACGATGCACGGAACATACAATGCCAGGATGAGGGAACCCAAGATACCAGGACAACGGACAAGGACGAGATGCTCAGCCGAGCATGCCCTCGTAGTCCGAAGCCGCCGTCGACGAAGCGTACGGCGAGGCGAGCTCGGTATACCGCGCAACCCTGAGACGTTGCGAAGGCGGGACACGCTTGTCGTCCAGACCGTGTTGCATACCGCCATGCAAAACACCAACGCGCATCATGGAAAGCAACTACAAAGATCCACGATTAAGTACGAGGTCTGCTACGAGAAGGGGTAAAGGAACTCACGTTATGAGCAGCGTTGGAGTGATCGTAGACACCGCCGAAAAATACTGTCGTCGCGTCCTTACCAACCATCTTCGCAATGAGATGACGACCGCCAGGGTGCTCGTCCAAGAACGTCGAAACGTCGTGAATGAAACCGGCAACGACGACAAGGGGTCGCTTCAAAGACTGCTCGTGGACTGTACACACGCACGTCAGCGACAGACGTCATCAGAATAGATGTGGAGAACTCACAGCTGTCCCAGCTGACAACAGGCAAATCCGTGCTGTCTGGAGCCCAGTTCAAGCCCTCTTGCTTCTCACGAAGACGCTTGAGCTGCATCGTGAGCTGGCCCTTCGCGACCTCGTTCTCCGGGAAGACCTTGAGATGGCTGGCAAGACCGAGCTGCGCGCACACCCAGATGAACCACTTAGTAGGGTCGTACTGGTACCACCTGATCGCGTTGCGGTAGTCCATCGGGAACTGGTGGTGGAAGTTGTGGTAGCCCTCGCCGATTGTGCAGAACGCGGTGATCATGTGATCGCGAGGCGTGTGCTTGTCATCGAATGGCGTCTCTCCGAGCCAATGCGCGAGAGAGTTTACGCAGAAGGTAGACTGACATCCACGTGAGTATATGCGCATATAGCCAGAGTTAGGACAGAACATACGTGATGGACGAAGGTGAGACGAGCGGCACCAGCGAAGACGAACCCACCCCAGAGATCTCCCCAGCCGTAATAGCAGACAGCAGTCGGAAGAATGAAGCCGCAAGTAATGATGAGGGTGCGGTACCAGCGGTGCTGCCACCTCACGACCTCGTTCTTGCTGAGATCGCTGACGTCTGCGACGGCGAGCTTGCGGCGAGGCTTGACGAGCATCCAGCCGACGTGCGACCACCAGAAGCCTTCGTGCGCGTTGTACGGGTCCAGGTCCGTGTCGGTGTACCGGTGGTGCGCACGGTGGCCACGAGACCACCACTTGATGGAACCCTCGACCGCGCCGGCCCCCGCAATCGCGAGCGCATACTGGAGGGGCTTCGACGCGTTGTATGCCCGGTGGGCCCAGAGGCGGTGGTAGCCGGCGGTAATGCCTGCCAGCAAACAATTCGAGTTTAGCAAAGGCGGAGGCGCCAGATCGAGCCACGCGATCGCGATCGAGCGCGAGAGGCGACACGACGACAAACAAACACAGAAGGGGGGTTTACTCACCGAGACCAGTCACAAAGTAGTAGAACACGCTGAAAACAGCCGTCTGCCAGACGAGCGGCACCGCGAACGCGCCATAGATGGCGATGGAGGGAGTGATGGTGAGGATGGCGATCGAGAGGTAGTTGAGCTCCTTCCACCAGTTGTCCCAGGAGATGGGCGGGCGGGGCTTCTGGTGCTTGAGGGTCCAGGAGACGTAGTTGTCGGGGATGTTGGCGTCGGAGGGCTCCTCACCCTTCGCCGCCGTTGGGGGGGTGGTGGGCGGGGTGAGGGCGGTGGCCTCCGTGGTGGGCGCCGCGCGGTTGACAACGGAAGACATGGCTGTCGAGGAGGAGGGTGGGGCGGGGGACGGAGGGAGCCATCGCCAAGGTTATATACGACCGAACTTTTCGTTGGGGTGGCCCAACGCTTCTCGCCCACTTGGCGTCACTCGCCCTGCCGGCATCTTCCGCTCCCCATCCTCCGCCCTCCTCGCACGCACCGCAGCCGTCTCCTTCCCCGTGGATGCCTTGCTCCACGGCACATCTTCGAGCTACACATATCCGTGTTCTCCATGTCACTTGGGAGCACTCCAGCAAATTTGACGAGCGCAGCGACACCGGTTACGGCGCGGTCTTCCGGAATTGTGTCCAGCAACGCATAGAGCGCCTCCTCCTCCCCGCTCTCGTCCTGCCCCACTGCCCCACAATGTGTTAAAATCACCTCGCACCATTACCGCTGTTCGCGCGTCCTCGCGGTCGCTCTCGAGTCCTCTCGAGCATGGCCGCGCCGCCACCAGACTTGTGCCATTTTCTTGACGACGTTGCGGCGTCTCTCTATCAAGCTTTGTCCTCCTCGTTCTGTGCACGTGACCCAGACAATTCGTTGGGGATCGGGGCCGGACTTCGTCCGGACACCGTGCTACGTGTCCCACTCCATCTGTGCCCGGCCTAGCTTCGTTCTCTTCCCCTTCAGCGTGATTGCCTAGGCTATCCTTCCGGGCCCTCGAGAATATCACAGGCCTCATGCACGTCTTTCAGTGGGGAAACCATACGTTATCGCCAATACCGTAATGGGACACCCCACATTTGTTGGCCGTGTCCGGAACGAATGCTCATGCCCTCTAATGGGACAGCCTTTCGCCCCACATCTGCTGCATGTCGAGCGGCGGTGATGGTACAGTATGCCCAACAGCGGACTCGGGATGCGCACGAACGAACAGCTTTTCGAAGCTTAACGTCGATAGCATTCCCAAAGCGAGTGTAACACATGCGAGCGAGGTATAATACAACATGTCAATGGACGCAAGCGGGGTAGTAAATGTATGAAACTGTGAATGTAGCAATATTCATTAGCGAGCGACCGTTCAGGTACGCGGCAGGCCAGCACCGACGCCAGCCGCCAGCGAGGGGTGATTTTAGACAGTGCAAGGGCAAGGAAGAGGGAGCATAAAGTCCGGAAAGCGCATGTGCTCAACCTGTTAAGTGGCTGCTCTGCAGGTTCGCCATGAGGATCGTCTCTTGGACTGCACCAACGTCAGAAAATGTGCGTGCGACGGAGCAAACGCGTGTACTCACTATTGATCAGCACCTCCGCCGTTGACTTCGTGTCCTGCCCATGACGTCAGCTCGTTGTCCACGGACACTTACGTCGCGCGACGTACTGTGACCGACGTGAAGTGGCAGTAGAACTTGCGTGCCTGAGGCGAATACTCCTTGTGTATTTGTCCAAACTTCCTCCGCATATCTGTATGCACGAGTTCCCGACATCCCCGTCCCCCGCCGTTAGAAGCACCGCTCTTCGAACTCGGGCAGGCAACGGATGATGTCACTCACATGAGGACGTGCTGTCGTAGTCGTTTGGCCGGTTTCCGTACGAGATGATATATTGGCCAAAGTTGATGCCAGCGTCGAGTTTCGCGCGGAAGATGTCGATCTTGTTCAAGAACAGAATAAGGTTCGTCTTCCCCAGCAGGGGATTGGAGCATATCGACTTCCAAAGGAGCACCGAATCTTCTAATCTGTTCACCGTCTCGTCCTCGGCCAACACCTGGTCGAATCCGCTCAGTGGCGCGAGGAAGAGGATCGCGCTGGATACCGAAAGCAACGTCAGCCCAAGAAGCCACAGTCGATGAGAATCAGCGGCTGGAGCCGTCGTAAGGGGCAATGTGGGATGTGGGATCGGAAGCAAAGCTCACTTCATGTCATCGAAGAAGGGCGCCCACGCCGCTATAACGTCAAAGGTCAATACAAATCTCAGTCAGGGCCGTGCCTCTCAGCCAGAATCAGACAAAATCAGACAGACCTCGCTGTCCCATGGAAGCAGAACATCGATAGCAAGCGTCAGCTTCGACGACGTGCGCGGCGGATGTCGTAGAGAAAACACGCACCAACGACCGATGCCCGCCGACGTCGTATATACGCACGTCCCGCGCGCGGTGCACCCCGCCTGTATAGGACAGCATCGGTGTGAGTGTATCCAGGGGCAATCACCCGGCGTTCTCACCCTCTTTGACCACGAACCGGTGCTCGGACACGCCCAGAGTCTTCAGTCTGGCACGAAGGATGTCTTCTGTGAAATGGACGGAAAATATTCCTGTCAGTTATTCCGCAGCGAAGTCAGCGGACGCTGTGAAATTAATATAAACGCACCATCCGTGGGCAGGTATCTCGGATGCGTGACGCGCTCAAGAGAGTCGAGGAAGCTGTAAACCCAGCAGGCCTCAATAAACTGTGGAAGGCGCAGAGTCGGCACAAGGCAAAGAACTGAACACTCACAAACCGGGCAAATCCTCGAGGCGGATGCCCTGGGCGCGCAACATCTGCTTGATTGTCGGATCGTTCCAGAGCATGATCATGTCCTCCGCACACGCATGGAGAATTCGCGCGGGGTCCTACGCGACACATCAGTGTGAGTAAAGACCATCAGCCCCGAGCATTTTTGACTTCTGAATCACCCGGCCTCCCGACCGCCCTGAAGCGCGGGAAGCAAAAGACCGGAAAAATCAAACGTGCACACTTACATCGGGGTCGTTGAATTCTGGTGCGTCCTGACTGTTGCGGTTGAGCACTCGACTGAGGACGCCCTTCCACACGAACTGGCTGTTGACCGCGAGCTCCTTGTCGAGCGCCCTGGCTCGATCTGCGTGGGAGCTGTTCGCCCTGAGTTGCGTTGCTTCGAATTCTCCCGAGCCTTGTGGGGTCAGTTTTCGAATGAGTGCCTCCTCGACCTGGATCAAGGGCGACAGGCGGAGTTTGAGCTTGAGATGTTCTGCCGTTAGAGGGGGATGGCGGTAACGTGAGGCAATGGAGGACATCGAGGAAGAGTGGACCAGGTCCGGTGCATGGGTGCGCGTGGGCGAGCAGTTTAGGGAGGCTTGGTACGCCTGAGCGTCCGCCATGGCTTCTAGAATGACGCGGATGGAGCGGACGACATTAAGGTGGACGACCGAGCGCCATGAAGCGCGCTCTGCACGAAACGCCTGTATCGCGACAAATAATCAGCCTGCGACCGCACACGTCGAAATACGGACTCGATTCCGCACCTTAGGAGTGTTCATAAGCTGAAAATCTGGCGGCGCGACGATGTTCAGACGCGATCCTGCCGCCCACGCCAGAAAAACACTCACTCTTCAACGTAGTGGATTTGCCTTTCCCTAAAAGTCAGCACCGACGCGCGCTTCTCCGACGACACCAGCGAGCATGCGTACCAGACTCGCTTTGACCTGTGCGTCGATAACCACCGTCAACAACACCGCATGGTACGGAACAAGAATTCCGCGGAACTCACCCAGCAGAAGGATCTTGACCGGCTTAGGTGCGCGCTTCTCCGCCTTGGCCTGTCGCTGCAGCTCCTCGTCGATCGCGTCCGAAATCCGCTTCGCCTCCGCCTCCGCGGCGAGCCGTACCTGGCGCTGCTCCTCGGTCTCGTTCGGAGGCGGGGCGAGGAGGTGGGCGAGCGGGTCACCCTCGGTGACGATCTTGGTCTTGGACGGCATCCCAGACAACGTGTTCCGGAGGGAGGGGTCGGATGAAGCGGCGGGGTGGAGGGGTTGAGATGAAATGAGTGGAGAGCAAAAAGAAGGATCGGGGCCGGGCGCAAAGGCGGGCACTTATAAGTCCTGGCCACGGGCGAAGTGGGTGCTCTCATTCATACGCGGGAGCCAGATGGCCAGATCCAACGAGCCGCCGCCTGGCGCGTCGGAAAGAAGCAGCTGGCAGCCAGCGAATTGCCGGGCAGACAGTGCGCGAGGACACATGGGGTTTTCTGCCCCTCGCGGGCAATAGGCCGGCGACAATATTCCAATCATGTCATAGAAACGCTGCTGATGGCGGCTCGCCGCTGCCAATTGCGAGCCTTCCCTTTTTTCCCTCGCTGCGTCTGTGACAGCTGAGCGGGGCAAGGACGGGCCAGCCTCGGTGCCCATCCGGCCCTCGACCTCGCGCGGCCGGCGTGCCTCCAGATCGCCCATGGCCATCGCGGACGCGATCGGCGGACATCACTCCTCCCAGGGCGCATCGGCGGCTGTGTCTGCTTAATGAAGACCATGGTGCCCCGAGGGCCGAGGGCGAGCGCATCGAAAAAACGCGTCTTCGGCGTAAGCGAGCACAAGCGAGGGGAGGACGTTGCGGCAGATATCGCGGCATGCGCGTCACTGCGCCGAGCTTCCCACCGGCATGGCGCAAGGTTTCATTGTGCAAGCCAGTTTTCAGGAAGCGTGGCGTGCGCAATCAGTGCAGCCTGGCAGCTGGGAGTGCCACGGTCACGTCGACGTCCAGGCTGGCGGAAGAAGGTCTCCCATTGCAGGCTCCGCCCCCCGTTCAGGGAACCCTCGGTCCTCCCCCCGCTGCACGTGCCGCACCGGACGCACCGTGGCAGGCTTCTGGCGTCATCTGCTTCTGTCCAACTCGTCCAGTCCTTTGTGCGCACCGCTCCACCCCCCGTCTCCAGAAACCCTAAAGCCTCCAAAATCAACAGCTGCGAGCCAGCTAGCCATTCGGCTATCTGAGTGGAAGGTTCTGAAGGCATCATCAACGTACCGCCCATTAACGCAGGGAGTCCGCGAAGCCTCTCCCCAGCGGAACGGCGTGGGCACACGCATCGGCGCCGCCCCTGACATGAAACGAGGGCCCTCAAAATCCGCTGCTGCGTGTGTTCGGTGGACGATTCCACAGGAAGCTTGCATCGCGCATCGCGAGACGCGCGGACCATTGCTTCCTCTTCCGAGTCCCGACTGACAGCGCGCGCCGTAGGCAAATCGGCTCCTCGCCGTGCAATGAGACACGCCCGGATTGTTCCCATGTCCGCGCCCTCCGATTGCGAATCTGAGCAGATGGCGAGCGAGGGGGAGGTGGGGAACCCAGTCCGCCAGTCTCCAGGTACCAGCCGTCGCTGGGAAATAGACTCGCGGGTTCTTTTGGGCGTAGAATGGAGAAGCGATCGACTATGGATTATCCGGGACGAGCAGGTGGGTGGAATAGACGTATTTGACCGTAGACGCGTCGAGTAATCTTCGGCGACACTCGATCCCGCCACCATCCGGGGGCGCACGGTGCGGCGCGTGTTTGAGGAGCAGGTTGACACCGAGACGCCTGCAAATTTGCATCCGTTCATTCCGTGTGCGTACATATGATGCGAGCGCATTTGACGCACGGCTAGAAGGACGACTGCGCGCATACTTCCTGGGGCCCGCTAAGTAGACCCGAGGCTTGGTATGCGCCATCTGCTGCCAACACCGTGTCAGGAACCCAACGAGCAGGAGACTGCGTCAAATAACACTGGGAAAATAGCCCTTGCAGTACAAACTTCCCATCTGTCGTTTGAAGCGAGTCCTCGACGTCGGGTATTGCGTTGAGCATGCACATCGGGCCCCGGTAGGCCCCGCTCTGGAGCCAAGACGCGCTGGCATGGTCTGATGGATACCCTGGCCGGGGACAAATACCCATCCTCCGTCGATGGTCGACGGCCACAACCAACGGTCGTCTGTCCGCGGCAAAGTGGCTTTCCAGAAACATCTCATAAGCTAAAGTGACTGGATCGTCATCCTCCTCAGATTCGGCGGCCAACGGGATGGGTATGACGCGATGGGGCCCGACAGATTTCATTATGGTGCAATATCGGACGGTACGCGCACCTTCGACTTCCTTGCGGGGTCGTCTTCTATCGCCGCTATCCGGCCTTGTGCGCCGTTCGAGATTCGAGAGTGAATGGACAAGGAAGCGCGAGGATGTGGGAAAGGCGCACTGCAGCCTGCCGATACCTAGACAAGGCACGTTCCCCGATCCAATCGTTCCATTGGAAACGCGAACAGTCACAACACGTGAGGTTGCTGTCACACTCTCGTGGAGCCAAGTCATAGAGGGGAGCTCGTACTATGCATCACAGAACACTGTAGTTAACCTGGGCATCCCACAATATAATCACGATACAACAGTATCCTCGGTCCACCGTCACCGACAGCATGAACGCCATCAAGTTGTGAGTTCTGAAGAAGCTCAGTACATAGGCTTTTCACCGCAAGGGCGGGTGGATTTGTGGGCATGCGCATGCACGCGAACCTTCGTCGCGCATCCGAGAACACTGAAGGCACGGGGCTCAACCCGACGAACGTTCAAGGTTCCGCCGCCGGCCGCGGGCATCTCCATGCTGAGCACTGGGCGCTGATTGTGTGTCGCTGTAACGTCGATCGCATTGGAGAGGAAGCGCGAAGAGACGTCAAGCTGACTTGCCGTAAGCTCAAAGACGACCTCTCCGAGGGGACTTCGAACTGCTTCCGGACGTGGTCGCCGTGTTGCCCCTGTCGGTTGGGTGCAATCGGTTCGTGGACCATCATGATGATTACGGATTACGCGTACGCCGTGCGTGCCACGAGGCTTACCTATCAATCTTACCTAGCTACGCACTAGTCGGACACAGATCTAAGAAAGAAGGAGAAGGTCAATAATAGTACAGGTCCGGAACTTTCAATCTAATAACACAACACAGACGCAGCATCGAGCATCGAGCGCAGTGAAGCCAAAACGGAACAAAACAGAGTTCGAGAGGAATTGCAGCCGGGGCCATGCGCAGCAGGTTGAAAGAAGCGGATAGGAAGGCGCGGAGATCGACCCGTGGGACGTGGAGGTAAGGCAATAAGTATCTTAAAGATATCGACCGTCCTGGATCCCCGCTCGTGAACAATCATGAGAGCGTAAGTGCTTGTGCGTGTGCGAACGAGAGCGATTCCGAGAACGAGCGGATGCAGACGGCGGCCTCACGAGGACCGAGCTGCCAGTTAATGGTAATGGTCGGAGCTCCAGGACGTTAATGGATGTGAAGGATCGGCGTCTGCGAATCGATCGAGGACGTCGAGTTGGCCGACGCAGACGAAGTCGTCCGTGCCAGTTCTGGCATGCGCAAACCGGACAGGGCTTCTTTCGCAGCCGCACCCGCGTCAGCGCCGACATCGGCGAACGTGTTCGGGCTTCTCCCAGAGTCGCCTGTGACGGCGGGAGACTTCTCGTCAGCAGCAAGATCGGCGCTCGCCACCGAGTCCCGAGGATGAGGACAGAGGACAAAAGGGGTGATGCCGAACGCCTCTGGCGAAGAGACGCTGATGCGCTTCCTCGGTTCGAAGAGCGGAAGCACCGCGGTGTCCGGGACGAAGCGGCGGGTGGCAAGAAGCAGCGCGACGTTGACGACGCCTTGCAGATTGAAGACGAAGTCGGCGAAGATCGTGACGCGGAAGGAGACATTGTGCCCGCTGAATGCGTAGAAGCGCGCGATCGTGACAGGGAGAAGGAGGACGGTGTACGCAACCTGCAAGTGGCGCGCATGGTTAGGCACGGAAAGCGCTTGTGCGGAACAACAAGAGAAGGCCAGGGTACGCACCGGGTACCACACCATGCGGGTTGCGACCTGCATCATGGAGCCGTCAACCACGTCCCGGCGGATGGCCAGTCGCCATCGGTCCCCACGGGGAACAAAGCGGAGGGCCCACTTCCCGCTAGTGCGGACGAGGTTTCCGCGCACGCGGAGAAGGACCGCCGTGTAGAGCGCAAACGAAAGACCTGCCGAGATGAATTCCTGGATTAACCGCACAAGTGTCAGTCGATGATTTGCATGGCGGATCGGACCCTTACGAAGAAGTACTCCAGGTAGAACTGCTCCAGCGGGTAGTTGTGCGTGACCCAACACCTAAAATGCCAATTAGCGAGGGAAAAACGTCCTGCAGGAAGCACATAACCATACCAGAACCCGGAGGGGCCGAAGTACGATCCGCGCTGTGGCGTCTCAATCGCAACGGGGCCGATGAACACGACAAACGCAACCAGGAACCACCCGAGTCCCAATAGAACCCACGAGAGTAATGGACTCAGGGTCGCGCGACGTTTGAAGAGCACCATGAAAACGTTGAGGGACAACGCAAATGACCTGTTGACGCAGTGAGAACGTGTCGGCCATCGTGGGCCACCGGGGAGCCTCACTAGAAAACACCGGACGCACCAAAGAGCCATGCCGACATTTCCAGCCTGCTTGATGCCGCCCTGGGCGGTGCAGAGGTGCCCTGGGACGACATCGCGGTCGTTGACCCACTTGGAATTGATGATGGTGCCGATGGCTTGTAGGACGTTCGCAACCAGGAGGGAGACAAAGAAGGGCATGATGCGCGTCTTGCCAAGTTTGGGACCGTACCATGGTAAAGCCTGTAAGCATATCAGATCCATAGCCAAATTGTCAGTAGGTAGCTGGCTGCTGCGCCTCGGGCGCGACCAATGTTACATCAAGACCTACCGCGAGGACTGGAACCACAGCTGCTAGGGAAATGGCGCCAGCAACAACGAGGACCTGGAGGGGAGGGGTTTAGTAATGTGAGCCCTTGTGCCTTGATCGCAAACCACGGTGTGGAGTAGACCAGGAGTCGACGCACCGCCACGCCGGCCACCTCCGCAGGACCGTAAGTTGTCGAGGTCGCGTAGCTCGACTCGTCCGTGTACAAAGGAGACCCCATATCCGAAACCAAGTGTCCGAATCTAGCCCAGGCAGTCTAGAAATTGAAGGCCAAGAGAGTGAACGGCTTCAACGCGCTGCGTCGGAGCACTGGAGTCGACCCAGTGGAGGGTATCGAGAAGAAAAAGAGGCACGAGAAGAGAAAGGGGAAGGGGAAAGTGACGTGCTCGCCGAGGAAGAGCAGCGGCGGGGGAGGAGGACATCCACACGCGAGAAGCATGTTCGAGTCGATCATTTATACGAACTCCAAATTGGGTCCGAGTCTATCGAGGGTCGTCCGGGCAAGGCACGACGTATCGGTAGCGATGAAGATATGAACGGGCATGATTAGGTTCAAGTGGCAGGTGGCCAACAGGGTGATGTTCAGGCTCGAGGGGAGGGTCCTCGTGGGGAACCATCTCGCGACTCGGATCCGCCCAAGGGCGTGACAAGACAAATCAGCACGTCACAACATGATGGAATGACGGTAACGGGCGGCTGTGCCCGGCTCCACCTTCAAGTCCTCCTGCTCCGAGTCGCCGTGTCCTGCAGCGGTCCAGAACCCGCCCTTAAGTGAACTCGTCCCCTCACAACTCCTTGCGTCGTCTATGCTTGCATGCTGCTTGTACCCAGTCACGCTCTTATCTGTGGCCACTGTTCTCCAAAATTGAACTGAGCCTCATGTTCAGATCGCTCTCACGCCGCCGGCAGACGTGGGTCTTCGAGACCTTCTCGTCCCACTTCCACCAACTTTTCCCCTAGCAACCCACCTATGACGCCTGCTCATCCGCCCAAGAAGCTTTCCCCGCGTCCAGGAATACAAGCTTGGAGAGATACAAGAGACAGTTGCTTCATTTCACGTACCTGCTCCGTCTCGCTTCGTTGCAAGGTTCAAGGCTAGTCAAGGACGTCAATGGCGAACGGCTTCTCCACTTTAACGATATCCCTGTCTCATTGATCGACCCCCCAACTTCAGTTTTCCTTCAAAGAGTACTCGTCCCAGAAGGCCCTCCAGCGTCGCGACCAACATGCCGTGAACCGCACTCCTTGATACGCCCAACAGCGCACACGACACGCGTCCAAGATGCTCTCCCCCCATCCATCAGCCACGAAGCTGGGAAGCGTATTTCGAGGACAGATGCGCGATATGCGGGAGATGCGGCGGACCGGAGAGAGGAAATGAAGACAACCGAGAAGGTGAGTGTCGTATTCTGCGTCTCCAGATTTATGATGTCAACTCGAATGAACGTCGAGGGGCATAGCCTCCGTGAGACCATTGTCTGGCGCCCCGTTCGGGTTCCTCTCCATCTTCGTCCTCGAAAGCGGATCCGGAGCTGAAGGCACGGAACCGCTCAGAGGGCCAGGCAAAGAACGGAAAGCTGAGATCTTTGCGGCGCGTACCATTTGGCCTCGCCCGTATGTGATTGGGTTTTCAATAGGAAGACTGATCGTTGTTTTACAGCACTACCCGTCTAGATCTGCTAGTTGGCTACTCGTGTGCGCGCACGCTAACGGAGCGTGCTTTATGGCATCAAAGGTACGTTTCCCACTATTCCTGCGATTTTACATAGCCGAAGCTGTAGCGCGTTCTTGGGCGGCCTCTCTACGCCGCGGCACCCCCTAGCGATCCTCATGCATTAATCTTCTTTGTAATGCTGTCGGCATAGTCATGTTATGTTGCGCACTTCGTGCCCTACGTACGCGTTTGTATGGCATCTGTGCAGTATTCGTATTTGTCCTTTCCGGTGTTCCCTAATATACCATTGATTTACCATCATCTGGTCGTGTATGTGCGGCGATTATTACGTTTGGCCTAGATGTCATCTGGATGGCAAGGTGCTCTCTCTGGTACTATCAGTGCTGACGCTCGCGTCGTTTTCAGATACGATTTTCACTGCAATCGGCATTGCGCCGCGTCGACGACACCCACCGCATTCGGGAGGCTGACTAGATCTCGGAGTATTTGGATGCGCTGGGCATATACACGTAGAGGCCAGTGGTCCTGAGGAGTCCTTCAAGTCGCTTCCCTACAACAAGGTTGGGTGTCCGCTTTGCCTCCACGGCCGCGATCTTCAGTATGCGCGAAAGAGGGGATCGGCCCAGGCCATCTTCGGTCGAGTGCATGGGTGCTCGGGGCCGGGGGATTATGCTTGCTTGCTCGACTCAGTGCCAGCGGCATCGCCGCGTGGAAGCAGATGCGAGCTTGCACCATTCCCTCATTCCTTCCGAATCGGATTCGACACTCACCTACACAAAGTGCGTCCACCCGCACCTGACTACCTTCTGCGAGCAAGTCAACCAGGAGTGGAACGTCTACCGACCCCAGACCAGCACCGTCGCAGAGACCAGCGTGCCATGCTCCCTCTTATCACCGCCCTCGTTGCCGATGCGTGTTGCTTCGACGTCGGGCGCAACGCAGGGGACACATTGGGGTCGCTGCGGACACTCCCGCTCTCCATGGGTCCTTGCTGGAGATGAAGATGGATATAGCCGATTCTGCTTTGGGTTCTACGGTCGGCGGGATGGGACCCTCTGGCCAGCCTTGACTTCCCCGCTCTGCCTGTGTTTTCTTTGAGGCCATCTCCCGTCGCCTTCCCCGACTTGGATCGCCCCGCCCAGATGGAGGTGGCCGAAGACAGGCCGCAAGGGGCTATGGTGGTGCCGCCGAATGCCCCCGGAGACCCTACGGCGTGTGGGCAAAAGGACGCTGGAGGTCAACCTAGTGACGTGGACATACTGAGAGACCTCTCCTTCTCGGCACCGAACGGGTTCTGATCGTCGAGAGTCCAGACGAGCACGGGTCCGGGTCTCTCAATCTACGCTCGCTCGGAATGTGGCGCGGAAGAAGACGAGTTCACCGTCGTTCCCGGCCAGCCGCACAACAAACGTCAACGGCCACTCTGAGGACGACGGCATCCACCTCGACGACTATTGCTCCCTCGTCGCTTCCGCTTCCGATGTCTTGGCATCCGCTGCTTCCTGGAATTCGGAGCCAAGAGATCTAGACCTTCGCATACGACTGCGATTGCTTCCTGCACCACGCGCTTCAACGACTGGGTGGACGTGGTGACACGCAGGGACGGACCGCGGTCGCCTACCTCGAGCTTGAGCTCGCTGTCCCACGACCCTAACGATTACGACCACGAAACTATTCGCCACGCCGTGTGGCGCTTTGCGCTCAGATGATTGCCCGAGATGCTCGTTCGGCTTTCTCTGCGTGCTGGGTACTTTGCCTGTGGATGTCCTCTCCCCTGTGGTTTCTCGGCGTGCTTCCAACGACTTTTCTTTCCTGTTATCTGTCGAACATCTACTTGCAGCCCATTGCTCCCTTGGCTCTCGTATTACCCTGTCATGCTTCTCAATATTTATCATACACACCTCTACTCGCTACGTGCCACGTATTCCCCCGGTCCAGTTGGTCTTCTTCCGCCCATGTTTGCCTCCCAACGTCCCGAGGAACCGAAGGAGAACCGGAACGCTTCCGCATAAAGCCATATGTACCGTCCATCACATCGCCGGCAACCCAGCCACTGTGACGGCATGTCCGGCAACCCACACCTGGGTTTTGCAAGCCTCATTCTTCGCAAGTCAACCGAGGCTGAGCTTCACCCTGGGGGACCAAATCGGAACCTGAGGTTGCGTGGTTAGCCACCATCGTGGAGGGTATAAATAACCACCCAGGACGGCCGTCTCCTCATCCACAACCGTCATCTCCTAGTATCAGTCGCCACTACCAGCGCTCACCAGCGATGCTCTTCACCATCTTCTCTCGATCGCCTGCATCCAGAAAACAACAAAACCCAGATCTGCTTCCTTTCCTGCCTACTTGCAAGAAGACTCCTCAGCGTTCCCTTCTCATGCATCGGTTCTTGTTCAACCCCACCCGGCCTCCTGACTCGACGTCTCCCGGTCGGGGACGGCGTGTCGGACATCCGTCCACACGCCGCGTCCTTGGCCCCCGCGTTCGACCTCGCTTTCCTTTCGTAAACGACTTGCTGCCGAGCCCCCAATGTCTAGTCAGCCCTCCTCGACCCATACGGACGACGCCTACTGTCGCTTCGCCCTCGAGCCCTCGAGCCTCCCTCCTCGATCACCAAGCGTCAGGCTTATACCGTGTACCACACGGTGGCGATCGTGGAGGAACATTTGGTGAGTCGCCTACTCGACTCCCACCTCCCTACTTTGGCTAACCCCGTCAATTGCGGTGCAGAAGGCCGAGCTGGCGCGTACGACTACCGCTCCCGCCCCAGTGGGCGGTTGAAGCGGGGTCGTGTCCACAGCACCCTCGAGCACGGATGCCTTTCCGTCATGCGCCGCATACGGTGCACTCGGTAAGTAGCTCTCGCACGTTGTCTAACGTTCGTATTTCATGCCTACCCTTCCTACCCTGGACCAACAGATTGCCACCGGACAAGCGCGACAGGCGTTCGCCAGCCCCCGCGGGACTGGCGCAGGTTTCGTCCACGGTTGCGCGCGCGTCCCTCCCTCCCCCTGCCTTCGGCCGGGGTCGTGGGGTGGAATCAGAGGGATGCGCTAGGGGGTTCCTGATGGACTTTGGAGGAGGCTTTGGCGCGGTCAGTCATGGAAGGCTCGTGAGGTCGATGTCAGTCGGGAGAAAAGAGAAAACCCTCGGGCGCCGCATGTGCACGATCACCGAGTTCGTCGTGTAGATGCAGTCCGGCACAAAAACATGCAATAATATAAACATGTCAACTCGGAACGTCCATTCGTTTGCTATCGGCTGTTCCAGAGGTTCAACGTTCGCCAACTGCGTGCACGATGTTTCGGATATCTTCCGCGCGTCGACTGGCCAGTTGTTCTCGTTGAGCTGTACAACTTCCGACGCTCAGGCAAATGCGCGCACCCCAATCCGTGGCAACTAAGTTATTTTACCCATGGCTGGTCACCTCTGCGAGTGGGTTCTTCAAGCAGACGCCACGAAGTTCAAGACAACTGCGTGCTAGCATGTATTCCACGATGAGAAAGGAGAGGAAAAACGCAGAACAACATCTTGGAGGGTATTAATTATCAATACGCTATCTACCATATGTATGCTCATGTCGTGACAGCGACGGTGAAATGTATCCAATATCAAACGAATATCTTCGCCCTTGGGGAGCAGAGTGACCCGCACCCTGCGGTCATTAATATAATGTAGATATTCGGCAAGGGCCTATATCACCCTGACCCTACCAATTCCAATCGTCATCGTCGTCCAGCAGGGATTTGCTCTTGCTCGTAGCGTCGGGGGATTTGGAACCATGACCACGAGCGGGAGAGGGACAGGGCACCAGCGCGGGCGTGTGCAGCGGACCCTTGCTGTCCGGCACGAGGACGCTGCCCAGCGCGGACGCGTCGTCGTCGTCTTCGAGCAGCGACGACGCGCTCGGCGCAGCGGATGACCCAGACGACGCCATGGACGAGGAAGGGGACGTGAGCGCGGCGAGGAGCGAGCTCGCGGCGTCCGAGATGAGGAGCGAGGCGCGCTTCTGTCCCTTCGTGAACCTGGAACGCGAGGTATGGCATCAGCGACTGTCCGGACGCAACGCTATGGACTGAGCGCATATCGAGCGCGAGAGAACCCGACACGACGGGTTTATGCGTATGCCTCGAGAAGGGTTGAAAGGCAACAAGAGACAGAACACTCACGTCTTGCCGCTCTGAATCTCCTCCCACTTCCTCCCCACACTGCTCCCCACACTCTCCATCCATGACGACGCCAGCGGGCTCGCGAGCGGCCCCAGGCCCGGGATCGACGCCGCAGGCGGTAAACCCACAGCTCCGCAGGCAGGCAGACTAGCCCGCTTCGGGCTCGACCGTGTGATCTCGCTCTTCGAATCGTCCGCAGACGAGGGCACGGGCGGGGCGTCGCGGCTCTTGCGCCGGTGGAGCTTCGCCGCCTTGAGTGCGCTCGCAGACGAGATCTCGATGGGGCTCTCGATGCCCGTCCCGCCGTCTACGCGAACAGAAGACGAAGACCGGCGGAGAGGCGGGGAGCTGGAGCCTGCGCGCTCGCGTTCGTCCTCTTCGCATGGGGCCTCATCGTACGCGAACGAGGATGCAGAGGACTGGGAGAGGCGTACGCTAGAAGTTGTGTTCGTGAGGGACGAGGTAGAGACCGAGGACACGCTCTGCGTGTTTGCGTGCCCTGGGGACATGCCAGCTTTCGAGGGGAGCGGGGAGACGGGGGTAGAGACAGAGGGTGAGGAAGAGAGGTCGAGCCCTGCGGCGAGGAGTCTGCTGACGTCCTTGACCGCGTCGGTGAGCAGCGAGCTCGAGCTCAGGCCGGGGTGTGCGGCCTGCTGGGAGTAGGCGCGATCCATGCCGCGGCTCACGATGCGCTCCCATTTGCGCTTGAGCTGGGCGAGCTCGGCTTCGTGGGTGGCGAGTTGGGAACGGAGCTCGAGGCACTTGGACTCTTTCTGGGCGATGAAGCGGAGGAGGTCGGCGTGTCTATGCGCACAAAACACGAATGAACGCGTATACACATCAGCGTGGTGTTGACGGAGTGGGGCCGGGGGGAAATACGAGACAGGGAGAAGAATATATACCTTTCGGTGAGCGTGAGCGGGGGACGGTCGACCAGCGGACTACCGATTGCCTCGACCTCGGTTGCGGGCAAACTCCTCCTGTCGCCCTTCAAGTTCAGTCTTGCGGGAATCTTTTGGTTGAGAGAACTGCTCCGCCTGAGTGAAGAGGGCCCAGGGCCAGCGGTGGTGGGGGAACGCAGTTCCCAGGTGGGTGAGCGGTCGCTAGGGTAATAGGAGATGGACGACTGCCTTCGCGGTTTGAATTTGCGGGCACTTGGAGGAGGCGTGGACAGCCCGGAGAGCGCAGGAGAGGGACATGGCGAGTTGGAAAGCGACTGGAGGCTGCCGTCAACAAGTTGGAGAGAACGAGGACCAGGAGTCGAGAGGGAAGGACTGGGCGGTACGGGAGATCTCATAATGACATTATATACTCAAATAATGATTGACAGAGTTGTTCGTGAAGCACAGGAGGATGGGTCGGCGCAAAGTGAGCGACGGATGAACGGCCAAGAGCACACAGTGCACAGATAAGACACTGGAGGCTAGACTCGACGGGGTTTACAACGAATAGCCGAACCGCAACGAGCATCATCGCGCTCAGCACGCGCGCAGCAGCATGTGAACGACCGTCTCGGCTTGCATTCAAGTACGTCGGGCACCGAATTGACCGAACATCACACAGGGCACGACACCGGGGTTCGCACAAATGGGATATATGGAACGCATGTATGCGGGAATAGCGGTAGGAGGGCCACAGTTTCTATTATTCCGCTACCGTGACCAGGGCGCGACAGCAAGGGGGATAATAGTAGCGACAGGATCAGTGCTTCGAGTCCTTCTCCGCCTCTGCGATGAATTTGCGGATGCTGTCCATCCTGGTCAGTTGTCGACAGTCCGTTCTCTCTGCTGCGAGGTAACATGAGTACGTACAATTCCTCCTCCTCCCTGCGGGACCAAACAGCGAAACGCACAGATGGCTAGTCAGTTTTCTTCTCATACGCAAAAGGCAGGGTACGACGTACTTGGAGCTGGCATCTATCTTTACCGAGTCCTTCACTTGCTCTAGGGTGGGCTTTGCTGCCGGAGCGTCGTTCTTTCCACCGCTCCTGGAGAGCATGGAAAGTCCAACCGTGCCAAAAATGGTGCCGAGGGCAAGGTATTCGGTTTTGACGGCACGGCCGAGGATGACGCTGTACAATATAGAGTTTAGCGTGAGTGCGGTCCAGAGAAACCGACGAGGACGCACTAAGACATGGCGGTAGTGAGATGGTCGTGTCTGCTGGCGTCCTCGACGTCCACAGAAGGCCTGACCTCGGAAGTTCCCGGCGCCCGGCGCGGCAGCCCAATCCCGATGTCCTCGAGCTAGCGCTCACCGCCGACGAGTGCGTATCTTCACTTTTTTGTGCTCCTCCACTGACGGTCTGCGTATCCGCGCGTGCAGATATTTACAGTATGTGGCTTGCTCATCGTTGCGATGAACAGGCAGTCTATTCGTCGGATGCCTCACAACTATTCACGTCCTCGCGCGTTCGTCGAGTCGTACCTCCGGGCAGCAATCTACGACCCTGGGCCAGGCATCCATCGGACCACGTACGAGGGCCTCACAGTCGGCGGACGGTTCGACAGCGAGAGCCATACGTGACTCGATTGTCCCCAGCCGGAGGGATACGAGTAGACTCGAACCAGTCGTACGGAGTGCATCAGCGGAGATCGAAACGGGGACAGCACTCCGTAACGACTGGTACAATCGGTTAGCCTTTTGGCAGGGTGCCCCGATTTGGTACCCCGTGAGAGAACGTACTTAGAAAAATCAACAGATGCCCACCCAGAGAATCTGAAGCTGCACTCAATTGCGGGAGACACTCCCCCCTAAAATGTGTATGCTGACCATGAATCCAATCGCTATAACCATGAGGTGCTCTTTATGGGGATCCGTGGGCAGGAACATGCTGTTCTGGTGTGCGCGCCGATTCGCGAAGCAAGGGTTGAGCGCCTCTCGCTGGGCGTCAGGCGCCTAGGCGCTTATTCGACCCTCCTTCGTACACCCATGTACAACGCCTCTGGTATGCCAGTCTGCTCTGTTCTAGCCACCTTTTGCATTCTAACGGAGAGTATTGTAGGTTTCATGATAACTGTGAGCTTATAAGCTGCCTCTTGGCCTCTGCCCGTAGTGATGACGCTGTCATTAGTGCGCGTCCACTGCTGGGCTGAACATCTAGGCGTGAGTACGTATCTCCCCTCCCCCAGACATTGGTTACTGACGTAAAGTATTCTCTTGCTATAGGATAGTTATGATTAGGCATTTAAGCCTTCAGGAGCCTCCCATGCCCCGTCCACGGCCAGTTTTACGTGCATAACAGTCCAGACTCCTTTCCAACCAGATGATATGTGACACCTCACCTTCAGGAAGCCATTTGACAGGCTCTATACATTGATAAAAACCCACTCTGTGAGTTTCATGTCTTCTCTCTTCGTAGTCAGACCTCAATCGCTGATTTGGGGGCCAATGTTGCTCGTGTGCATCCAGAACTTGGATTCTAGAGCCAGCAGTCCATTTTTCTCATACTTTTCTATGCCTGGGCAATTTCTGTATATATCCTGCAATATATTTTCAAGATAAGACTGGGAGTTGCGGGAGGGATGGTTCATCATCGTCAATTCTCGCCGGGGGCGAAAGTGCGATTTCACTAAGTCAGTTCTCTCACGGGGTACCAAATCGGGGCACCCTGCCAAAAGGCTGACCGATTGTACCAGCCGTTCCGGTGTTCTGCGAGAATCGCCATCACCGGATCTCGGCTGGGTTCGAGCCTAGGATACGAGTATGGTTTTTAAGACCGCCTGCAGTCGCCCCTTGCGCTCGACTACCAGGTCTCAGTCGCGATCACGACGCCCACGGGGCGTGGTATGACGGGACGCTGTGCCCGTACGCGTGGGCGAAGCCGATCCATGCCCTCAACTACGAGCTGCCCGTGTGGCTGCACAAGCTCGACCAGGGCGAGCGCCACGACGAGCTCGTAGCACGAGCACGACCTCGCGGAGGAGCTGGCGGACTTCAAAGACGTGTTTGACATCCACGTTGAGTCGACGCGCCGACCGCCGCGGCACCCGGAGCCGCTCGAGCTCGACCCGCAGGCGTATGCGGGGAAGATCACCGACGGGTGGGTCGTGGAGCTGCTGCTGGCGTTGGCCGGCCGGGGTACGGCTGCTGACGGATATCCTCCATGATGTTTCTGGAGAGGTCCCTGCCAGGGCATGAATCTGCTGAGCGTCGGGGATTAGTCGATCCGGTAAAGAGCTGATATACCCTTGTATTGAGCTGGACCAAATCAATCGCTCACTGATTGTTTCATGCTACCTGCTGTATTATAGGACGATGCTGTTCTTCAAGTCTCAGATCTCAGCTCCGAGTCTCTCAGTGTCTCACCATGCCCATGCCCTAGCGCTTCGCCCATGGCAAGAGGCATAACGTTACTACTGGTGAGCGCGGCGATTTCCTCTCGTTTCGGTCCCACGACGATTGCTTGAGGACGTCCTCTGTTGGCCCTGAAATGGGCACCATATATATAACTTCAACCGTATCATCCCCTAGCGATCAGTCCCAAGTGTAGCTTGCTCAATCGGCCGAATAGGATCGATATGCGTGTCGAAGAAGGATTCCAACAAGTGAGCTAGTTCCTTCTATACGACCGCTGTGCTGTTCTTATGTTTTCCTGGTGTGTGGCGCAAAGGTCGCATACCCAGTCGAGCACCCCTACACTTCAGACTCAGTGCTGCCGAGTCTTCTCAAACGGATCTTGCCCTCCAAGTACGTGCAATGCCCCCATCTACCTACCTCTTCCGCATGGCGACGAGGCTAATTAGCTTCAAGTATTTTAGAACCACTCGAAACAGACCTTGCGCGACTAGGAGATGTCTTGGTGAGAAGTACGCCAACGAAGATATTCCTCGTTTGCTGTCTCGTTTATCGCGGCATTCGCAGAGATACGTCCGCTGGGACCTTTTGTGCACCCCGCCAAACTCGTCCAGTACAACGAGTTCGGTCAACGCGTCGACCGCTTGGAGACATCAGAAGGATGGCGCGAGATTGAGAAGTTCTGTATCAAGGAGGGCTATAGTGCGATTGCCTATGAACGCACGTTTGGGGAACATAGCCGGACGTTCCAGTTCGCGCGTACTTTCCTCATGACCGGTGACTGCCACGTCGTAAGCGCAGGTCTCCCTCGCGAACGCACGCTTCGAGCTGACTTACGCTGGTTTAGATCATGTGTCCTCTTGGCATGACCGACGGGGCTGCTGGACGTAGGGGGACTCTTCCCATTCCATTCGTCGCGTGCTGACCTGCCTCTGCATTTTCTCAGTCATAGAGCTCTTCGGAACAGACGCGATGAAGAAGGATGTCCTACCCCGCCTGCTTAGTCGGGACTCTTCTACGGCGTATGTTTCTGGCCAATGGATGACGGAACGCCCCGGGGGATCAGACGTCTCACAAACCGAGACCCGCGCTGCCCCCACTGAGCGCGTCGAATCGGATCTTGGGACGCCGTACATCCTGGATGGTTTCAAGTGGTTCTCGAGCGCTGCGGAAGGGAACCTTTCTGTCGCGCTCGCGCGCACTGGGACAGTCTCAAAGGGCGCACGAGGTCTATCGCTCTTCCTCGTCCCAGTACGAATGGGTGCGTATCCGACGCCTCTTTCTAATGGGGTATACATGCACCGCTTGAAGAACAAGATCGGGACGCACGGCGTCCCTACGGCCGAGCTCGAGCTGCGCGGGACGCGCGCGTGGCTTCTCGGGCCACTCAACGAGGGCGTCAAGTGCATCGCGCGCATGCTCAACACCTCACGCGTTCACTCCGCTGTTCACTCCACGGGATCGTTGCAACGCTGCCTTGCCATAGCGCGCTCATACGCCGGGGTGCGCGCCGTTGAAGGTGGCAGGACTCTGCTCAAGAACGTGCCTCTCCACGTTGCGGGCCTCGCAGATATCGCGCTGCTGTACCGTGCGTTGACGCACGTCACGTTTGGTGTAATTATGCTGCTGGGGAAGAGCGAATGCGGGACCGCGGGCCCCGGGGAGGAAGCGCGACTGCGGTTGCTGACCCCGACCATCAAGGCGTTCGCAGCCGAGCATGCTACCCTCGGAATGGAACAGGCAATGGGTGCTCTGGGTGGTCTCGGGTACATGGAAGAGACAGGGATAGGACGGTACGTGCTCGCTTACTGTATGTCTCATTGAATCTGGGTTAATCGCACTCTCGATGTTAGACTCATTCGGGATGCCCTCGTGGAGAAGGTCTGGGAGGGAACCATCAATGTCTGCGCTCTGGACCTGGTACGCGCTGCTACAAAAGATCCGCAAGCCATCGAGCACTACATGACTGTGCGTGGTGCCGTCTGGTGCCGTCCTGTCTTCTGCCTCGATTGCCGATACTGATGCTTCTTGTGTGCTGCTTGACAGTGGGCCCAACGGATCATTTCGGCCGCGCGCCCTCGACTCCCTGCTCGAGCCCTGAATGCGACGGACACGCTTTCTTCTGCTCTAGGCAACGTTCCTCTCTATGTCCGGGAAAGCGCGACGAACCAACTCTTGCCTTGCCTCGTGTTGAACTACTTTGCGACAATTTCCTGTTCGCTGTATCTGCTCGAGCACGCGACGTGGTCCATTGACAAGCGTGAGCCGACGGCCGACGTTGACGTAGAGGCGTTCCGTCGATGGACTGAGGAACGCGATTTGGCGACCATCGAGAATCGTATCAAGGTTGCAAAGGAGGAAGACCGAGGGCGAGTGGCGCTGAACTCCAAGATGGTCTTCGGGACTGAAACCGTGGTAGCGAAGTTGTGATTGGCATACCTCATACGGCAGTCGAAGGTGCGTGAAGTCAGCGACTCTACTTTTGTTCTTGGGCTTATCGGCTGCTCCGCAGTCGGGGTACTTATATCCCCTCCCAATCGACCATATCTCATGATTTCTGGTGTACGATAGTAGTACCTATGCAAGCCATAGTCTCACCAGTGCTCTATCACCTCAATACGCAAGTCAAAAGGTTCCGAGCTCGTGACCTGATCTAGACTCATACGAACGGTTATCTCTTTTCTTCCTGCGTTCCGGAACTTAATGTCCTTGAACTCGAACCGCGGCTTCTCTGGATCCCAGAAGTCCCAATCTGAGGTGAAGACCCCGCCGTCTTGATGCTCGCGCAGAGTGAGCGGGTCGACGGCCGCAAACACGCGCATCGCCTGCTCTTGTAACTCCCCTGCGACTTGAGGAGCCGGATGTTCCACGTCTCCTTGCTCCGTACGTCCACCAGCCCAACTCTATATGCGTCGCGCTCTTGGTCGCCAAGCGCCCGAAGGGCGACATCATATCCTTGGGTGCGCAGGACGGCGACCGCCCAGCGCGACAGCTGCACAGGCAGATCGGTACCCTCGCTGTCCCAGGTGAAGTCCCGCGGTCGACTGGACGGACTCCGCGTGGGAGAGGGGAGGTACACGGTTGTGACGCGCAGATGGGCGCGACACTGCTGGAGTTGGGTAGGGGAGATCGTGAAGAGCGTGTACTCGGCCTTGGGGCCGGAAATGTCCAGATCGTTCGTGTTGAAGGCGGCGTTGGAGAAGGAACAGGACGCGGATTGCAGGGACTCCGCCCCGGCGCCGAAGGGCTGGCCGAAGCACGCCCGCGCCACCAGCTCTCCGCGGTGACGGGAGTGTTCGCACGCGAGGAGGATGAAGTGCCATTTGCGCTGGACGACGAGGGTCTCTGGACGTTCCTGGTAGTGGAGGAGCGGCTTGCCCTGGTGGTGGAAGGACAGCATCGGGAAGACGGCGCGCATGCCGTACGGAGAGGGTGTATACTCTGGGAGGGGGAGACCTGCGAGGCTGAGCCGTTGGATGAACTCCTGGTGAGAGATGGGATGGATGACTCCGCTGCGCGAGGAGAATTGGTGGGGTGATGAGGCAAATATTTGTTCGACTCTGGAGACCGACTCGTCCTCGCGGTGCGGTGAGATGGTTATGCGCATGTCCGGGCGGCTTGCTTTAGCCTTGCTGGCCGTGAGAGCATTTGAATCCGCCTCGCTCTGAGATGGGTCGTCGGCAATGGTGGTTTGAAACGGGAGGGCGTGAAAGGAAATACGTCCCCAGGCGAAGATGGTCTGATCGGGTATCGTCTTCAGGATCTCCTCCTGCAGGCGCACAAAGGCCCGATCGCCTTCGCCGTAGAGCGTGGTCATGGTGATGTCGAATATGCCTAACAGCGAGTAGGCCTCGTCTTCGATCCTCGTCGTCTTCCTCTTGGATGCCCAAGACATGCGTTGCGCCACGCTGACCTGACTCAGCCGCTTCTGATGCGTCAGGACGGCGCGGTCTATCCCCGTGACCTCAGCGACAAGCTCCGCCAAGCTTGACTTGGACCCTAGAACGCTCCAATCTTTGGCCGTGAAGACCAGATCCCGAGGAGCGATCAGCTCTTGAAGCGTCCAGCCCCTCGTGAACCACCTGCTCCCACGGAAGTTGGATGCCTTCTTGGACAAGTCGCCGGCGGGGACATCTGCCAGGAACGCGTAACAGACGGACGCGCTGCGATACCAGAGGTACATCGAGTTGATGGCCTCGGACAGCTCAGAGCTGCTCGTCTTGTCGATGCAGCACGAGTCTATCCAGATGTAGCGGTAGCCGTCGGCGCGGGCGACGGCACACGCGCTGCGGACCTTCCGCGACAAACGACGGTCGTCCCAAAAGGAGGGGGGAGAGGATTTGGGGGCTCTTTGCGATGAACTGCTCTTGCGAGGCGTGCGCGAGGATTGCCGCTGCGACTCGGTCGAGGAGCTTTGCTGCGGAACAACAGGAGGGGATGGCTTTGAGGAGTATGGCACCTGAAGTTCTTTGATCACCTGGTAGGTCTGTTCGCCCTGGCCGTCCCACGTATGCGAGAGGATGGCATACCGAACGGTACTGGGATTGGGGACTTCGATGAACAGACCGGTGTGCGTATCGAGGAGCCGCATGTCGTAATGCCTATTCGACTGGCAACAATAGTTAGTTTACAACGTTTAGCGAAAATGGTGAATGGATTGTGCCGCACTGTTGTGTTAGGATATTCGAGAGCCTGGATACAGTACGACTAGGAGGCTGGTCAGGACCGGGTAGCAGATGGGAATAGTCAAGCGCAACGCTCCAGGAGAGCTTATGGGGCGGGATGCACTGTGCATCGCCTTGTGAACCGCCTCAGTGCTAGTTCTACGCAGAGTTTGAAATTTCTGTGTTGTGAGCGGGATGCCGTTATGGCAAGTACGCTTGACCCCATCGAGGTTTGGTCGCAATCAATGTCCGGCTAATGTCCGGCCCGGTCGAGTTCACCGGGCGCTAACGTTTCTGCTACTCTAAACCACCCGCAACTGCGCCTACCATGGACTCCTCTAGTCAACATCTGGTCTCATGGGGATGTCTCAGTCTGTGGATGGAGTAAATCTTCAACCAATTGCACAACCGAGTCTGGGTAAAAGCGAGGCGACATTGCTGTTAAGACCTGCGGTATAGTACGGTACCCGCTACTACTCTCGATTGTCACACTCGAACCCTGGTCCGCCAAAGACGGGTGCTTTGGTGAAAGGATGGTTCGCGGCATGGGGAGTTTGAGCAACTTATTCGACCCTCAAGCTATCCAGGCCCTTACCGACATTCCCTTCGTCGTCCGCTTCGACGCACACTTTAGCTTGCACACACTACTCACGCTCCTTGACATGAAGCACTACGAAGACGAAGACGGGCCGGAACACGGAAAACTGGAGATGGTGGCACTCAACGAAGACGTCACTGAGGCCAAGTCCAGCCCTGGCGGATCCCTTTTCGTGCGCTCCGAAGACCATGGTGCCGAGTCGGATATGTTTCTGGTTGGATTTGACAAGGGCGACGACATAGACCCTCGGGTGAGTTGTTCAGTTTCGCATCTCTCGCTCCTGCTGACGACGTCCGATCGTACAGAGATGGTCCAAATGGTACTTGAACTACATTATTTTCCTTGTGGTGCTCTCCACCTTCTATGCGTCAGTCTGGCTTCGACCTTGTGTGCAGTTGGACGTCTTCAATAACTTTTGTGGTGGGCAGCATGACCGCCTCCACCATACTAACGCCCTTCGCACAAGAGATGGTCACCGACCTGAAGCTGAACTCGTGGATGGTCGACCTCGCTATCTCTCATTATGAAATCTCCTTCTGCGTCGGGCCACCAGTCTGGGGTTGGCTTTCCGAACAGGTCAGTCGCGACTAGTTCCTTGTACAAACGCCGGTGGTGAACCTCCAACAGTACGGCCGGAAGCGTGTTATGCTATTTTGCGTCAATGGCTTGGCGGTGAGGAATGCTGCTGCTTTGGTTTCTTGCGGTCCACTCATCAATCACACCCCATCAGCTATTCCAAATGGGCTGCGCATTGTCTCCGAGCGCTACTGTTATCACCTTCTTCAGGATCGTGGTGGGGCTCTTCGCTTCTGGTCTCTTACCGGTCGTAGCGTGAGTGTATGCGCTCCATCTGTGTCTATGTGCTAACTTTGGGTATCAGCGCCATCATTGCAGACATGTTCGTGCTAATATATCCGCTGGGTCATACAGGCACTGACGCTACCGTGCGACAGTTGTGACCACGAGGTTTCGGACAGAGGACTGTCGCTCTTCGTCACACAGCTGGTCATCCCTCCGGCGTTCGTTTCTCCTTCGCTTAGCTCGGTTTCTTGAATATACGTCAATCTCTCTCTCTCTCTCTCTTAGCGGCTCATCACTAGGTGGATACATGACGAAGACGAACCTCGATTGGCGTGGCGTCATTTGGGTTTTTGCCCTCATCGTGCGTCTCGCGCTTTGATCGTCGCTGTCCCAGTCTAATCAATGTGAATGCTGCAGGCAGGAGCTTTCGTGGCTTTAATAGCTGTTACGCTTCCAGAAACGCACCGGTATGTAGTCAACATGCAGCACATGAACTCCATGTCTGACAGCTCCTACTCAGACCGACCATCCTTGTGAAACACGCTCGACACCTGCGGAAGGAGATGCATGACGATCGGTATCATGCCCCTCGCGAGTCCTCGCCAAAAAGCAGACTTGGACAGAGCTTCGCGAACCCAGTCGCCCCATTCATCCGTGAACCAGTCCTCCTCGTCTTGGGCCTATGGCTGGCGGTGAGTCGCTGAACCTGCTTCTATGAGCTCGACTAAGACATGGTCAGTCTATCATCGCTTGCCTGAACGTCTTCTTTGAAGCGTCGACGATCGCATCGAAAGCATACACTCCTCCGATTGCAGCATGTGCGTCCATGACCCGTTTACAGAAGTGCGATCTGAGCGTCGTGTCGTTTCAGTTTTGGAAAACCCAGCAGTCGTCGTGGGCAACATCACGGCATTGATCTTCGTACGTCGTGATCCATCGGAGGCCCACAGGTTTGCCTAACCATTCCTGCGCAGTATGGATATGTGCTATGGCCCCGGCTCTACCTGCGGCGATACTCTGTGAAAGACATCGCTCCCGAGCGGCGGCTTGTTTTCGCTGTTGGTGCCACGCCCTTCCTTGCGATCGCTTACTTCTGGTTTGGGTGAGCCATCAGTCCCCTAGCATCGTGGCTGAGCTAAGTCGACGCGACCACGTTGTAGGTGGACGTTATTTCCGAACGTTAGTGTCGGCGCTCCGCTATCTGCGAGCGTGCTCGTCGGTATGTCCTCGGCGTTGTTGACGGTCAGTCGTTTCGTCTGCCCCGCATCGGTTATGCTTGACTGACGACGGCTGTCTATCCCGGTAGCTCGCCGTCTTTATCTACATCATCGGTATCCTTCACGCTCCATTCTGCCCTTTCGATACTGCTGATTGCTGAATGGGCATGTCCCGCAGATGTGTACGAAGACGTCGCCGCGATGGCGCTCGGGTGCTGCATCGCAACCAGCAGCGCATTCACCGCTGTGCTCCCGGTCTGTTCACCCCTTTCTCGCCATTTGACAGCGTTCCCTGACCCATGCCTTTTTCAGGTGATCTCTGAGAAGGTGTTCCGTGTTCTCGGGTTGCACTGGGCTGCAACCTTGGCAGGCTGTGTCACGATCGCCACCATTCCCATCCCTATTCTCCTTATGCGGTGAGCGTACAAAGATCTGGAATGCCTTCACGGAAGCTCTTGCTGAATCTTGGCCCATGATAGATACGGGTCGACCTTGTGCGGAAAGTCCAGGTACGGCAAACAGTGATCTATGGACTTTGAACGCCGCGCATGTATCTTGCACATCATGGGCACATCCTCTATCTATATCCACGCTCCTTTAGACCGTTAGGACTTAGTGACGCCTGAATGTATGGCCTGTCACCTCGAGCCTGCCAACCGTGTCGTCATGGGATGGTGAGCCCGTCCCAAGCCTGTCCATTCGATGTGTTCAGATGGCGCGGCATCTGCGCGTCTGCATCGCCGAATGTACTGCTCGGGGAGTCCGCGGGACCTGCTGGCGAAGTGGAAATCATTCGAGCTTTCGCTTTGGAAGTTCGGTGGGCTGAGTACTCTGGTCACTTGAGGAGAGCATTCAAGCTGAGTGTGTATGGTTGTGAATGGGAATGCGAAGAAGTGGTCGAGAGCGATGCGTTTCTGAATTGGCTGTGGGAAGGGCGGGCGGCTCATGGATCGGGAGAAGCTCCGGAGCGCCGGCCGATCGGGACACGAGGCGGCGTCTGCAGTTGGGCTGCCAGTCTCCCTTGCTCACCCGCTGATGGGTGTACTCACCATCGACCACCCCCTCGCGTGTCTTATCTGGAACCAATTTTATCGGTGCTATTGGACATGTCAACGGCGGGCGAGGTTGGCCGCGTTTTCACACAAGTTTCGGGCGTGGACATCAGTCGCGCGAGTCTATCATGATGTGGTTCGTCTTCCCTCCAATTTCAACTGGGGCTCTGTTGTTGACTTTGTGTCTCGCAGTGAACGTCCGAACGCCCTAGCTCCTTGGACCTCCTGCTCACCCCGTTCCGGTCTCATCGCGGTCAGGATCGCGACGTCTTAACGCCCTCGTCAAGGTTAGAGTTCGCGTCTCGGACGAACGAGGCTCGAATCAGTTCGAGTGCTTGCGCGGCCGGGCTTCTACTCGCAGCGTTCATTCCGTTCCACTCTTTTTATAGAGAGCGAGTTGCGCCGGGACGTACGCTCGCGCCGGATCCGGCCTGCGCCAACCTTGCAGAGACTCTCGTGCGCCCCATTTACGCCGGTGTCGGAGCTTCCCTTTCGACCCCTCCCCCCAGCTTCACGGCCTCGGCAGCCCTTGGCCCCAACACGCACACCGCTCGCGTCCCCCTAACTGCCTATCGCGCACCGTCACCGCGCGCCACTGGTTGCTTCGCCGTAGGGCACTATAGCACCGCTTCTCTGCTTGCCTCCCGTATAAAACGCTCGGGGCGACGCCGGCCAAAATGCTCCCTACTACTCCCCCTCCTCCGCGTCCGAGTCGACGACGACGATATCGATTACGCGCGCTCGCCATGGCCCTCGCAGCAAATGTCACGCCCGCGGTCGCGTATAACCTCGCCCGCGACTATTCCGGGCAGCACTTTTTCAACGGTTGGGATTTCTATGGGTCGTGGGACAACTTGACGGCAAGTGAGTACTGCTGCTTGCTTGGTTCTCGCTTGGTTTCCGCGTGCCTTCCCCCCACCATTCTTCTGAAATCTCGGAGCATTCGATCGGGCCCGCGCCGATCGTGGCGTGGGGGTGGGTGGTGCGATGAGATCGGGATCTGGATGCTGAACGGGTGTGTTCGGACAGGTCAGGTATGGTGGGTGAACGAGACGAGGGCGACGGCAGAGAACCTGGCGTACGTGAACGACGCGGGGAGGGCGATCATCAGGGTGGACAACACGACGAACGTCCCCGAGGGCCAGAACAGGGACACGGTGCGTCCGACGTCTCCCTCTTGGTAGCCGTGTCTGACGTCCGGATTGTCTCTGTAGATTCGCATCACGACCAAGGATTCGTACGACTATGGCAGCCTGTGGGTGTTCGACGCCACGCATATGCCGTACGGGTGCACGGTGTGGCCCGCGTTTTGGACCATGGGCCCGAATTGGCCAGAAGACGGCGAGATCGGTGCGTATGCATTCCATTTTTCCTGCCCCAAGCCGGGCCTGTGCTTGGCGTTCGCGTGCTGACTATGGGCGTACGCTGCCTACAGACATCCTGGAAGGCATTAACTTGATGACCGCGAACCAGATGGCGATCCACACTACCGACGGCTGCAAAACGAACCCTAACATCGTCGAAACGGGCACGATCGGCTCCATGGACTGCGGTTCCGGCTCCGGGTGCACGGTGGGCGAGACGAAGAACAACAGCTTCGGGGCGGGCTTCGCGAGTGCAGGTGGAGGCGTGTGGGCGACGCAGTTTGACGTCGCGGGGGTCTTCATCTGGTTTTGGAGCGTGAGTTCGGCCTTGCGTTTTCAATATGCTCTACCTCGACCGAATGTTGATGACCTTGGATATATGCACATTTCAGAGGGCGGACGTTCCGGCATCTTTGACGCAGAACCAGTCGTCGATCGACATCTCGTCGTGGGGCACGCCATCGGCGAGCTTCCCCACCTCGGCAGACTGTAATATGACCAAGTACTTCACGCCCCAGCAGATCGTGATCGACATCGCGCTGTGCGGAGTCTGGTGAGCAAAACAATACTCTCCGTCCGCATCATCTGGTCAGTGCTCACGGGGGTTTATGCAGGGCCGGCTCGGAGGGCATATACGAAAACTCTGGCTGCCCGGGCAAGCAATGCAGCGCCGCGGGCCCCGGAAGCCCGGCGTACGACACCGCGTGGTTCGAGATCAACTACGTGCGGGCTTACACCACCGGCCCGGGCGCCCCCACGTCGACGGCCTCCTCCCCGAGCCCAACGAGCAAAGCGGCGACTGTCGTCACTACCACCCCAGCCGCAACACGTGCCGCGACGCACAATTCGGCGAGTGCGCCTAGATTCCCGACGAGTGCTGGGGCGGTAGGCCTGGTCAGCGCCGTTATGCTCGGTATGCTCGTGCTTGCATATGCGAGCTACTTCTGAGGAGGCGAGGTTAGAGGGTGGTGATTATTCCTTTTTTGTTTATGGGGTCAAACGCGGACCTAAATATCCACGACACGAGAGGAACGCTGTAACGGCGACGCTTCCTATGGCTTAATGCGCTGATGATTTGCTAACGAGTCGAGACGATGGACATACATCTTTGCTCTAGTATTCCCCAGGGACCAGGCTGGTTCTGTTCATATTAGTGTAGAATTACATGTTGTGCTCTGGACGTTTCACCTATGCAATTGTAGATTGGCTGTCTGCTCGCATATGTTTTAGATGCTGGTGCCTTGTGCGCAAAGTATGAGCGCCTAGAGAGGGCTTTAAGCTCCGAGCAGGTCCGGAAATAACGGCATGTAATTTTGCCTGTCCTCGCCGGGCTGGAGGCGAGCACGGACCCACAGAGTCCCCTTCATCACCATCCCCGACCAAAATGTTGTCGTAACTGCACCTTGGCACCTTGCCCCGGCTGACCCAACGCTCTCTTCGTCGTTTCCCATCCACTCGCACGACCTGCTCTTCCGTCGGGCTTGGCGTCCGGGTCAAGACAATTTCCTCCCCCATAACACCTCCAATCCACCAACCCCACTCCCCAGCAGCTCGCTGACGAGGACGAGGGCGCAAGCTCAAGCACGAGTACGAGTACGATGGAGGTCACCCAGGAGGAGCTCGCCACCGCGGACTCAATCACGATCCGCGCCCTCAAGGACATCTCCTTCGGGAGCATCGCCGGCATCGCGTCCAAGTTCTTCGAGCACCCCTTCGACCTCACAAAGGTCCGGCTCCAGTCCCAGGTGCTCGACGCCCAGGCGCGGTTCAGTGGCCCCCTGGATTGTCTGCTGCAGACGTGGAGGAAGGAGGGCGTCCGCGGGCTCTATCGGGTGCGTCCCTCACCGTCTTCGTCTTATTCTTGGAGGGTGTGTTCTAATCGCTCTGTGGACGGCGCAGGGCCTGCCCGCGCCGATCGTGGGCGCGATGGCCGAGAACGCGTCCCTCTTCTGGACGTACACCGAGATCCAGAACGGGATCAAGTGGGCGAACGGCGTGCCGGTCACCAGCCAGCTCTCCCTCGGCCAGCTCGCGCTCGCCGGCGGCGGCGCGGGTGCGATCACCAGCTTCGTTCTGTGCGTGCCCACTCATGATCGTTTCCCTACGCGTCGATATCTTATGCTTATGCGGATGCAGGACCCCGATCGAGCTCGTCAAGTGCAAGATGCAAGTCCAGATGCTCATGACCCCGTCCGCCGCCTCCGCGTCCTTCTCCCCCATCGCCGCCTCCGCGTCCGGCTCTCCTGCAGGCGCAGCCGCGCTCGCGCCCCCAAGACCCAAGCTTCCCGGGCCCATCGCCGTCCTCACGTCCGTCTTCCGCGAGACTGGCCTGCGCGGTCTCTGGCTCGGCCACACCGGTACGCTCATTCGCGAGACGGGCGGCGGCGCCGCGTGGTTCGCCTCCAAGGAGAGCGTCGCCACTCTGCTCCTCAGGCGGCGCGGGCTCGCGGACAAGCGCGAGCTGCGCCCATGGGAGAGCGCGGTCGCCGGCGCGTGCGCGGGCGTGGCGTACAACGTCGCGCTCTTCCCCGCCGACACCGTCAAGAGCGCGATGCAGACCGAGGCCGAGCTGAGGGGGCCGCGCGCGGACGGGGCGAGCCCGAGCTTTGCGGGCACGGCGAGGGAGATGTGGCGCAAGGGCGGGGTGCGCGGGCTGTATGCCGGATGCGGGATCACCGTCGCGCGGGCCGTGCCCAGCAGTGCGCTCATCTTCTTGATTTACGATGGCTTGAGCCAGCGATTTGGATGAGCAATCCGTGGCCAGACTTGCGGAACTGAAGGGGATGGGGCTGGAGCATAGATTTCCCAGCATAGATGTACCCAAATAGAATAACGTCTGCATCCACCCTTCTACGCTAACGGTGATCCTCCCTCCCGCTTGGTTGGGGCTCAACCGCGATGTGTCTGGTTGCCATCCGTGAACCCTTTCCAATCCGAGTTATGCGCCTGGGAGTAGGTTCTTGCGCAGTGATTATGCATTAGCATGCGGGTTACGCGTAAGAATTCATCGAAAGCGGGCGAAAGCGTCGTGACCGTGGAATGCGATATTGGGCACTCTATCTAAAGTCTAACCAGTCGTCTTCTTCAAGTGCGCGAGGATCTTATCTAGCTCGCCTACGAACTTGTCGACCAAGGCTTGGTACTACAATCGCGATCGGGGTGAGATGAAGGACGTTTTGAGCGTGAGGTAAGGGCAAAAGTGGGAGACACGTACGGTGGAGAACTCGGTGTCGTGCTTGCTGACGCCTGCCTTCTTGACGAGCCCTTGGTGCAGTTTCCGCAAATGCACGCGCACGTTCTCTGCCTGGCGCGACGCGGTGGTGTACAGCGCGGCGCGCGTCTCTATAGTGGGTCTATGGATTGGAAGAGCACCTTCAGAATTACGCGCGCCGGCACGGGAGGACGTACAGGGCATGCGTACTTTGGTATGGGGATTTTGATGGTGCGAGTATCCACCCTGTGCGGAGTGTTGCTAGGAAGCTTGGCGTCGTATATCGCCTGCTCGACGTCCTTCAACATCTGCACACGGTGCGCGACGCACACGTCAGATCGCAAAACGACACGCGAGCCGCGCTCGGACGAATCAGACTCACCCTCTCCTCAAACACGGTGACGACCAACGCCGTCCCGTCCTTCACGCCGACGGTGGCGACCTCCTCCAGTCGCGCGCCGCACACACGTACCGGCGCGAGGACGGCGGGGGTGACGCGTCCGCTCGCCCGCACCTCCAGCGCGGCGACGTGCGTCCGGAACCGGTTCAGCACGTCCTGCATGTCGCTCTCCGCGCTCTTGTACTCCTCGCTGGCGACGACGCGTTGGGATCCGGGGATGAGCTCGTCTGTCGAGAACCCTCTGCCGCCTTTCTGCCCAGACTGGGGTGCATCATCCCGCTCCTTCCCCTTGCCTTTGTCCTTCGACTTCTTGACCGGTTTGGCATAAAAGCGCATTTGGTGCAAGGACGGTGTCGCGCGCCACGCTGCCAGTCGACGCCATTGGGGGTGGGCAACAGAGAGAGGCGAGAGACGTGTTCGCGCGAGGATAGCAGCGGCAGACATGGATGAAGACTGAGGCCTGAGGCCTGAGGAGCGGAGTGCTCGCTTCTGACTTTGCTGCAAGCTGGCTCAGAGCTCAGAGCTCAGCAAATTCCCAAAATGGATATAGAACGCCACGTGGAGGAAACGGCAAAGTCCGGAGAAACCACCAAACTCACCTTCCTAAAACCTCTGTCTGTACCGAAATCATATAACAACCACACAGTATAGAAACGGTAACTCAGTACGCGGTACGCGGGACTAAAATATGTATTGTAGTACCTATAGAAAGGGTAACTACAGGCTTTGTTAGTATATGTAGTAGTCTAGTAATCGGAGCATATACTCACCTCAATACGCAGTACGCAGGACTAAGGTGAGCTCTACATCGAATCTAGCTATATGTACAGTAACAGACAAGAGATTGAGACACATAAGAGAGTGGAACATACAACATCTAAGTAGACAAGTAAGAAACCGAGATAATACCCGAAACGAGACAATCCGAGACCCTCGGGGGCGCTCTTGCTTGCCCGGGGCACCCAAATTTCCAACACACAGGACGGCTGAAACCTGAATAGTTGCGGAGCAAGCCGCGCCATTCTCGTACAACAACCACGTCAGGCGGTACAAGACGAACACAAAGCATAATAACTACTTGACGATAGTAGATACTAAGCCGCAGATCGACTACTACTATAGTCCCCTCAAGATTGCACATTGTACCTCCAGAGTCCAAGACCAGAGCTGGGACCGCGGAGGACTGCCTGAGATGACAGACTGGATTCTAGGCAGGCAGAGCCTTCATCACCGATCCTAACGCGTGCTCGTGTTATTTCTCGCGGTGAAAACCCAAGTCCGAAAAAGACTCCATACCGATTCCCGTGCTCCTGATGGAGAACACCTGGTTGATCTTGAAGCCGGACTCCGCGAGGATCTTCTCGAATTGCTCTAGTGTTCGCTCCAGGGAATTCAAGACATGGAGCATCGTCTGTGAAGTAAGTTGCATCGCAAGTCGGCCAGTCATGCGATGGTTGTTGAGCCCGTCTTACCACGTCTTGCAAGTTCTGAACCTTTGTGCCGAATCCGAAGTTTCAGGAAATAGGATAAGGAGCTGTCATAGGTTGATACGGCTGCCGTACTGATAAGCAGGGTCGATGCATACGACGAAAGCACGGTGCTCACGGAGTCGTTGTTGATGGATTTCAGGGTATCCTCGAAAGTCCTTTGCCCGCCGAAGTTACCCTGCTTGCTAGGGAGGACCGGCAGTATCACTGAATCAGAAATAAGGCCTAATGCATGTAAACGGACATGGTGGCCGAATTAGTGCCGCATCGAATGATTGCACAAAGCGCTTACCCCTAGAAGATTGATGGCATGAGACACGGATTTGTCGGAGTATCCTCGCAGCATCGCTACATGAAAGGAAACGATCGTGTCAGCGTCTTCAAATGCCAACGTATGTGGACGTCTGCTCGCCTATCATGCACCACGAACCTCATCAGGCAGAGACGGTTCCCCGACGTTGTCGGAGGTCCGGGTGCCGTGGGACGTACATAGGAGTCGTAAGTCAACGATTGCGTCGCGATGTGATTCTACCGGTTGCGTTAAAGATTCCTCCATACATCCTTTCCTTCCTTCCGAGTAGTGACCCGTCTATCGCGCCCATCTCTGCCGAGAAGGGCAGATGAGGCACTTGCATACTTGCATACTTGCGGTCAACGTCGGTACGGGAGACACTGAGGGCCGACGCGGAGACAAATACATGGTGACAATGAGGACGTGTTTCAGATTGTATTCACGAAACGTAAATGACTATATAAATCAGGGCATGTCAGATTGTGGCACGAGGAGCGGCAGGAGGAAGACACCTACTAGTAGCCGTGCTGGTACCAAACATGGTCTCGAGCGAGGCGCGGACCTGCGCGCATGATTAAGGACTACCATGCCGGTTCTCCCAGAACCTCCCTGAGACAGCGCTCTCCAATCGGACTCCTCGCCTTGGTCATACGACTCGAAAGAGCAGAAGGAGATGTTAAAAAAGAACTGTCGAACGCGGAGTAGGTGCCAGGGTAAGCTTAAGCGCAAAGTCAGCCTTCGACGCCTGCGATATCGACGCGTCCCTCGAGTACGTCGACGGGCTCCGGAAGCTCGGCTGAGCAGACTCGGACCGGACGGCTCGGCTACGACTCGGAAACATAATATGTCTACACGCCGATACGGATATGAAACATACTGGAAGAGCCACGGAAGGAGCAAGTAGTACCAGCGTAGGTCCTTCAAGAGGGGAGTAAAATATAATATCTACAATGATTGTAATCTGCGGGCCTCGTCTCGCGTTCTGCGTTGCGTCTTTGCGTATGTGTCCGCGCCGCTGGCGATAAGCAGACCAGCATCGCGAACGTTGTGGCACGCTGTATCTACGGATTCCAAGCTCAAGCGGGAACCACGGAGGGCTGCCTGAGCTGGGATTGGAATCTAAGCAGGTACGGCCTCTATGACCGATCCTGATGGACGCTGATGTTAGTTCTCGTGGTGAAAAACCGGGTCCGAGAAAGACTCCGTACCGATTGATGAGCCTCGGATAAAAAACACTTCATTGATCTTGAAGCCAGACTCCTCGAGGATCTTCTCGAATTGCTCACGCGTCCGCTCTAGGGCATTCAAGAGATGAAGCATTGCCTATGAAATCCAACACGAGTGAGTGAGTCATTTCCCGTTTTGCGTTGAACTTGTCTTACCACGTCGTGAGAGTTCTGGACCTTGGTGGCAAATCCAAAGTTCTGGGAAATGGGATAAGGTGCTGCCATAGGTCGATACGGCTGCCATACCGATGAGCAGAGATGAGGCATAAGACAAAAGCAGGGGACTCACGGAGTCGTTGTTGATGGAGCTCAGGCTTTCGTCAAAGGACCCCATTCCCCCAAAGTCACCCTGCTTACTAGGGATGGCCGGTAGTATCATAGAGTCGGCAATCAGGACTGGCGTATGTAAATGGGCATTAGCACAGAATCAGGCTGCATTGAATCATTGCATAAGGATGTACCTCTAGAAGATACGTGGCACGAAGCACGGATTTGTCGGAGTATGGTCACAGCATCACTACATGGAACGAAATAATCATGTTAGTGTCTTCAAATGTCAACATGTCTAGACGTGCGCTCGCCTATCCTGCCAATCATCTGCACCATGTACCTCGTCAACATCGCTCTCCCAAACTTCACGGCTGACGTACGGAGGATGTATCGCATGAAATAGACCGTGTTAGAATCCTTCCGGGGGTTCTCTGTGAAGAAGTCGTGCGTTTCAAACTCGACCCGTCCATCTGTAAGTGCCTCAGGGAATTCTCCCTCCCAATACTTCTGCCCGACTGCGATGGGCCCCTCGAGGTCTTGGCAAACGACCTTCAGCGTCGGAACCTTGGTATACACGTGCCGGAGCACATGTAACGCAACTGAGCCTAAACCCGCCCCGACGTCGACGAATGTTGTATTGGGCGGCAGTGCGTCCCATGGGTAGTCGGCCTTCAGAGCCGCAATGTTGCTATAACCTCCACCGCGGCACCCATATCAGTTACGCAATGCACCGAATTTGCGGGACCTGACTCACCCAAGCCCTCCATGCTGAGAGTAAACCTACGCATTCGGCTTTCGTCGCTTCGGCACCATTCCCATATGTTCTTATGGTGGCCACCTGTCTTCCGGAGAGCCACGCAAAACGGAGAAGCATCAATGGTGTCTGCGTTGCACATGGCGGGATCTGTCATGTATTCCACGAGCGATGTGCAAGCCAGAAGGTTACTTGAAGCTACAGGATTAGCGTAGGCCCAGGTGGGAGAACCGGTGATGTTCAGAAATGCCCAGCGAGTCGGTGCGAAGACATCCGGGGAGGGTTCCGTCCACCTGAAGCACAATGGCGAGTTTCAGCCGGGGAAAGGTAGTTCAAGAGTATCTACAGTGAAGAAAAGCAGACTTACCAGTGAGAGGCCGCCAACAAGCGAAGGCAACGTGCAAGCTTCTGCGGGTTGACCTTCTTTCCGTCGGGCAGGCGAGTGACCATCTTGTTGACATGAAGACCGCCAAGCTTCTCTTCGTCGGTTTTGAATACGTCGACCAATCCGATGTCCGCCGTGAGAATGCACGCGGAGGTGTCGAGCATTCGCATAGACATTTCCTGCGTGCGGTCGTATAGAGTAAGCGCTTTGCGAACGCGACCAACCTCTGACATACCATCAAGGCGGTGCCGACATCCTGCACCAGAGCTTGGATCATGTGGGCGGACGCCATTGCTACCTTCCTGGCCTCATGCAGCTTCGGAGTTGGAACAGCGTTGGGGGAGTCGAGCGGGTGCCACTTGGGATCGAGGGTAAAGGTCGGCATGCGAGCTGCATCGAGTTCAGCCTCGATGGTATGGATGGAGGTGGTGAGCAGGCCCAAGAGGGCACGGAGAGGCGTTTGGCTGGATTGAGACACCATGGCCTCTGAGCGCAAGAAGTCAGATAAGACACTGGGGGATGGACACGTACGGGCTGGGTTTATACGAGCTGGAACAATCCATGCGCGAGGACGGTTCGCCTACGGGAACGTACGGAGGGGTTACAATTCGACGATTTCATCGCGATGTGATCCTGCCGGTGGCGTTATAAGGTCCATTCATCCCTCCGTCCCTCCCACCGCACGCTTCCGAGTACTCACCCGTCTATCGCGCCCACCCCTGTGGAGGCGGCCAGATGACTGCCTCAGTCCCACCAGGTGTACGCCACGCTAATGAATCGGACGAAAACGTAAGTAGGCGTTCCGGAGTATGCAAGTGCGGCACTTACCGTACAGCACCGTGACGGCTGGTTGTGAAGTCGATAAAAGCGCCGTGCAGGACTTGGAGCTCGTCGGAAGCCAAACAGCTTAGTGAGCGCAATCTGATTCAACGTACTGCGTGATATGTAGCGAAGATGCACTGAACGTCGCTACGTGAGACACTGAGGAGTCAGGACCGTCCTGCCTGTCTGTATGTATAGGAACCTCTCTGTAGTCGCTTTCGGAAGCAGTAGGCACTCCGCGATCGACGAGAACACAGCGAACCAAGTCACAGGCAGAAAAACGGTCGAGCCATTTTGACTCACTGTGCCCTTCTTCACTCCGGCAATGGTCTAATAACCACACACTCCATGCATTCATGGCGCCAAGAAGCTGAGACACGTCTTGGTGGAAGAACGTCGCGCGTAGTCGTGTCGCTCCTTGCTTCGAACGCAGCTACGATGGACCATGTCCTTTCCCGGTCTCGCCCACGTCGACCGCTCCTTTTCCTTGCCCTTGGGCCTTGTCTTCCTTCCGACTTCGGGTACGCACTTGGTACAGGGCTGCAGTGCACGTTGCGCGGCGAGCTCGCGGAGTTAAGACCAAGAAAGAGGCAAGCATGCGGAGAAACAGCGCATGTTCGCGCGAAGACAGTAACCCAGTCCAGTGAACTCAAGCATGGCAGCGTGAGCGATACCGAGAATTGTCGCTCGTTCTCTTCGCGCGCCGGTGGGAGCAAATACGACCAAACAACGTATTCACCGTGTCAGTCTAACTACTTAAAAACCTCGTCTATCGTATATAATGGCATGCGGGTCCCAGCCAGTAATCTACGTATCTATGTCTTAAAACACTAATGTTGTACTACAACATTTTGACGCAGCAAGAGTGCGTAAGATAGATATAAATACATACAGCCTCGACTCGACAACAGCCTGATACAATCATGGAAAGCAGATCGAAAACGACAAGGGTATAACCACGCAGATGTGTCAGGAACGTAAAAAAGTGCAAGAAGCACAACTGGAGTACGTGGCGAGAGAACGAATGGGAATTCGGTCAGGTCAGAGTCCAATACCACCATGAATCGACCGCATATGCTCGTAGACTTCCCCGCTCGTCGGGAACGTCGCAAGGCAGGCCCAACAGATGTGCGTCTTGCAGCTCCCGCACATCATGTGGTTACAGCCCGCCATGCGCTCGATGGGGATCTTGCAGCTCGGGCAGTCCTTGACGTCGTGTCCCAGCTTCCACGCCTCGAAGAGCTCCTCGTCCTCCGGGTTCTCGTCCTGGCACGACCGGCTCTCGTGGTACTCCGTGTTGCAGTGCGGGCAGATGCGCACAAGACACGACGGGCACTGGAGAACCGTTTTGCGCGTGGATTTGTGATAGACCTGAGGACAGTCAGGGGTGGGGCAATAGTGGAACTCGTTCGGGCGCGATTGGACGTAGGTGAGGAAGGATGCGTTCACAATCGCGTCGAACTCCTCGGTGGTAAGCAGCTGCCGAGCGACGGAGAAGGGGATCGGGTGTGTGCACTTCGCTCCGTCTCCAAGGCAAGTAAGCGGGAACGTCTTGTTGTCGACTGACGCGTTCATGTACCCCGTGAGGCACGCCCTGCACCACGTATGTCCACACAGCAACGTGACTGGCTGCGAGACTTCGCCGAGACAGACGGGACATTCGATGTCTCCCCTACAGCTACGCTTCTTGCGGTGCCGTCCTGCATGTTGTACAGCGATTCGCGCGACTTTCTGTGTATTGGGATCGCCACAGACGACGAGCTGCTGGTTGGTGAGGTCGATCCAGACGTTCTCGCGACCGAGTTCCTTCTGCAGGGACACTAGATCTTCTCCCATGAAGACACCGACAAGGTGGCCAGGAATGGTATAGCGACGCTTGTGCTGCGTCTGAAGAAGCTTCGCCCGGGCGATGATCTCGGCGCTTACACGAGCACGGTCTTGCTGAGGGCCGAAGAGAGCAAGGACCCGTCGACGAGGGTCCCGGTTAATCCTGACGGCAGAATGAACCTTTTCCAGCTCGTCGAGGAATTGCATCCCAGCGCGTCCCCCGAAGAAGTCGTTCCAGACAATCTGTCCGTTATCGGTAACCTTCTCCCCTCGGAGAAGACGGTCGAAGGCAACCTTGAGCTTCGACAACGAGGACATATTGCGCGACAGGAGCTGGACTAAGACGGGCGATGTTGGTGCGAGGGTTGCCCGTCTATCAAGGACGGAGATACTGGTCGCGTGCTCGTCATGGTGGTAGGAACGGAGAAGGTTGATATCGTAGGCCATGATGTCGTAGATATGTGGCGGCAGGTTGTAATGAATTGACTTGACGTAGTGAGCGTAAATGCGCTGCTTCCCAACGAACCGGGCACGGGATAGGTTCAGAGCTTCGTATGCCGAGGCGGCGGCCTTCGGGTCCTTGAAGTGTGCCCAGACCCGGAAGATCTTGCCGTACGGAGGGGGGAGGACGTTGAGAGATACGTCGCCGAAGGTTTCAAGTTCGCGACGAAGGCCGTCGATCGCGACACGAACCGTCCACTGGTACTTCGGACGGTCGACCATGTGCGTCTCGAACGGGCCGTAACGAGCTAGGTCCTTCTCCGTGGCGTCGGCCGGCAGGTTCTCGAAGCGGACGTTGAAGTTGCCAACAGCAGGGATCCCTTCGTAGATCTCCCCAGTGACTCGCATGCCCTTCATGCCGTGCTGCTTGGCGAGCGCGATTGCCTTCTCTGCCTGTTCCTGAGTCTCATAGCCGACATAGCCCTTTTGACGGGCAGTGGGGAGCTCGAAGAGCACATCTCCGTCGTACAGAGTCCCGCCTCCGATCCCGGTCGACTTCTTCGCGGTGACGTGCGCTGTCACCGTGGACCCAAATAATTGGCAGCCATCCAAGGCTTCTGCTGCGTCAATCGCGGAGTCTGCACGAGAGAAGGTGACCCTGTACGCGGACGCGTCAGATTCAACAGGAAGCACTGCGGTGACTTCCCCAAAGCCACCAAGTTCCGATGTGACGTCTGCGGGTGCCACAGTAGTTGGAAGGTTTCCGAGTAGGATCTGACGACTCTCAAACCCAGTCGTGACCTGAGTGACGCCGAATCCCGTGCTGAATGTCACCTTGACGGAGTCGAGCACTGTGATAATCATAGCCTCCTGATCCTGTTGCTGTCGCTCTGAGTTAGCAACGATCTACCCAATACGCTGGCATTCAACGGAGTCAAACAGAAGACTCACATTTTCCAATCCTAGTCCAGGAGGGACCAATGGCTCGTTGGAACCGCTCTCGGACACTTGTCGTGAGAGTCTGCCGACCGTGTGCGTGGCCCGTGAGGTGGGCGCATGGGGAGTGTTCGTGAGGTTTGGTGCCATGCGCGCGCTGCGATGGGTGTCTTGGCGAACCGATCGTGAACTCGACTGCGATGCTAATCAGAAAATCATTCAAATCAAGAAAGTGCCGACTTACCTGAGCGTTTCCAAGAGACGGGGCTGGGTTATCGTGGGAGAAGCGACAGTGTTGTCGAGCGCAACGTCCACGCATAAAGTCAAAGCAGTACTTCCCCTTGACGGTCGAGACGGAAGACGCTCCGTCCATCGAGGACATAGAGGAATGCGCGGAAACCGTCCCAGAGCCGGCCTGGAAATTACTATGAGATTCTGAGCAAGATGAACCAGGAATACGAGCGTACAGTGTAATATGCTGAGTCGCTTTCCTCGACGTCGGTATCGCCGCCATTGTCCCGCACCTCCTGAATCCTAGTGGGGCATTGGGGCGGTCCCGTAGCCTTGGACTGTGAAGAAGATGCACGCTGAGAAAACTTGTGGGACCCTGTCAGAGCGGGTTGCGCTGCTTTCGATTTCTTCGGGGTACTAGCCTCCGCAGGAGGTCGAGGCGACTGCGGGACGGACAACTCAGTTTTCGCTGCTGCCACCTCCACCGACGACGCGGCCTTTTCCCTTCCCTTGCCAGTCTCCTTGCCCTTCTTCATCTCCTCTTTCGCCTTGGCCTCGGGCGCGTTCTTCCTAGAGCTGTCTCCATCCGCCTTCTGGTCCCCCGTCCGCGTCTTCTTCCTGTCCCTGCTATCCCCTTCATTCTTCTTCGCATCAAGCTTCTCCTCCTTCGCTTTCCCCTTCGCTTGCTTCGACGTCCCTTCTACCAACTTCGCTTTCTCCTCTGGGACGGACCCCTTGCTCTCCTCAGCACCACGGGCTGGCTCGTCGGTGGTCTCCTTTTCCTTTCCCTTCTGCCGGCGATGGTATGAGTAATAAATAAAGATACTTTCAACAAGCGACGTACTTTGCGAATTTTCGCCCGTCTTTTACTCGCCTTCGCACTCTCGGGAATGCTGCACGAAAACAACGATTTATCGAGTGCTCGCTGACGTTGAAAGCGGAGTGAGACAGACCTCGAACTACCCTCCTCGAGACCTCCATCCTCTTCTTCCATACTGACGCTGCCGGAACGTGGGGAATGATTGTCCTAAAGACAATACACCGTCAGTTCCGTACCGTGAGTGTGACTGACGGCTTACCTCGCCCCCGTCGCTGACCTTCTCCTGCGAAAGACGGCCGTGTCCTGAGGGCGGTGAAGGAGCATTGAGGGAGGCTGCTTCACTCTTCCCTTCCGACGACGAGATTGCGCGGGACAATTCACGGATTGCTTGTTCCTCTTCCGGACTGACATGTCGGAACTTACAGGGACGATAGACACACAGTCGTCGGAAGTAATACTGCCGGCATACATCGTCACGTAGCTGAACAGAAGGTCTGGGCGATGACTAGCGCGTATCAGTTAGCATATAGGAGCTGCTTCGCGTGTAAGACGACGAATCGAACCTCGGTAATCTGTGCCGAAACTTCTCCTGGCTGCGGAGGAGCTGGAGGAGATGACGAAGACTACGTTCAAAGTCAGAGTTGCGCACAAACACTGGGAGCCGGCGAGAGTACCTTGTCTAAAGATGCCGCAGCGTCTTGAGATGATATAGATGTGCCCGATGTCGTGTCGGTCGTCTTCGATGGTTCGGGGAAAGATTGTGACTGCGCCAGGGCACACAACTCTGGATCATGGGAATAATGGCAACTGTCGCCTCTGGGACACTTGCCAACGAGGTTCAACTTGCATAGCTCTACGCCCCCTATATGGGTTGGAAGTGGAGCTGGTGGGGGCTATTCGTGCGCATTAAGGACGCCGTGAACGGATCGCAGAGACACGGATGAAACGGACGCACCTTCTTCACCTTCTTCTCGCCAGACACAAGTGCAGCGACCTGCATAGGCAATTCCAAGATATGCGTCCTGTAACATCGCTCGCCGTAAGAGCATAGACCTTTCTGGTACAATCTACACACTTCGTTCGACGCCTACGACAATGTGAGCGTAAACGGCTTTCGGGGAGGATGAATACAAAATGCCTACCCTGGAAGGCCTTATGTCTTCTTCGGTGACCCGCGCAGGATTGTGCACACGCATAGATGAACTGCTCGCGACGGTGTTGACGATGGGACACGGGGGCGTTGATGACGCTGGGGACAAGTAATGTGACGGTTCAATCTCCGGGTGCAGTGGTTGAGAAAAGGGTTGTCGTTGCGCAAGAGGGGATGATTGTTCAAGTACTTCTTGCTTGAGCGACTGAGGCGGAGCCGGTGGCATGGGATGTCGAGCTTCGCCGGCGCGTTGATGTAACTGCTGCTCGGATTGTCTGTCGACCGGCGGAAGGGTTACGAGGGCAGCAGAAGGACCTTCCAGATTCAAGGCGTGCCGGACGTTGAACCTGTCAGTGTAGCTCCCATCGACGATCCGTACAGAATTTGACACCGTGGGCTCCTGACTCGGAAATGAACCACCTCTTGGCGGGATCTCGACTCGCGGGTGGGCCATTGGTGTAGCATAGAGTATGCTTGGACGTGAAGGCGCGGATGTAGACGGGACTACATCCGGAAAGGACGCATTGCGAGCGTCCCCATCTTCCAGAACCTACACAAACAGGCAATGAGACACAGGCCAAATTGATGGGACCTGGCGAACACCTACGTGTCTACGATGACATTGGTCGCCAGATTTGCACCGTCCTGCCAAAAAGTTCAAGCAAATCGGCGGTCTGGTCGTGTGCCTGAGCTGAATAGACGACATTATCAGCAACGTGACCAGAACAGGTGTCAGTCTCATGTTCGAGGCGGACGAACCTCTGTCGAGTCTGCAGGATGCCTCTGCATATATGGCATTAGCCGCTGCGGCAGGGGATGCGTAAGCCGCTCTAGCTCCCGCGGTGTTGGGTGCTGCAGGCCGCTCATAGTGTGGAAGGCGTGGTTGATGGGGTCGCCTAACCCAGAAGGCTGAGGCACACAGACCGAGGCACCAGAAACAAAGCGTCGGGGAGGAAGGAGGTCAGTGGCGCGACGTCCAACGGTAGCAATATAAAATGCGCCACTTGCCCAAGGAGCCGCACTGAGCCTCTCCGGAGTCATAATGTACGCCGGATTCGGCATTTTACCCGACGTTATAGCACTATTGTGATGCAAACCTGGGCGGGATACTACCGCAGCACCCTTGCATTCCTTTGTCGTATCCGAGAAGTCGTACTCGGATGTGCCCGCCCACCAATGTGATTCCGCGGTTTGTGGGGCGCATAGAAGCGTCGATCCTCCTAGGGACATGGTGGGGTGCGTGGCTAGGAGCGGGAGGTCGTGGTGGCGTTGTGCGAGGGGTGTCGCCGGGCCCGAGCGCAGCGAAGTCAGAGCGACTTGTCCGCGCAATCTCGGCAGGCTTACATGTGTGCGAATTGTGCTGTAATTGGGTTTGAACTTTGAAAGGGAGCATAACAATCCGGGCGATGTGGGATAATATTACGTTCTAATAGGCGCTTATTTTCCGTTTATAGCCTCAAATCCGGTTATTATCGTATTATCGCCGTCTCGCAGATCTCGGGGAGCTTCAAGCCTTTCCAGAAACCCTCGCTTACTCGAGTCGTCTGTCGCGAGGCAAAAGGCTCGTGTGCTGCGTCCCTGATCTGCTCGGTGGCCACACGCTGTACAATTTATTGGGGCCCCACTACGCTAATTAGTAGGACAATTCCAGTACGCAGGCGTGTTATCGCAAGAGAAAACGAGAAGCTGGAATAGTTATCTCTAGTGCGGTCCCCAAAGCCGCTCAGGTATACGGGACAGCCGAGGATGGCGCCGAAGAGACGTCCTAGGAACAGGTGGGCCATAGCGGAGATCTAGCGGCAGTCCAAATGCGTGTCCAGATTGCGAAACGTTCCAGTCAAGAGATCGACCTTCCATCGCGGGAGGACCGCATATCCTTGTTCGAGCACGTGGAGCCTCGGGTAAGACGGAGAACATTGACTGGTCAGAACAAGGCCCACGTCCACGGAGATATCTCGAAAGCAAGTTCCTAGCGGAGGCAAGAAGCACGAAGCAACTCTGCAAGTGCCAGAAATAAGTCATGAGAAACATGTTAGACACAGGGAAGAGACAGACCATCAGTCCAGAAGAAAAGAAGACCGCCAGTGCCCGGCCTATCCGGAAGATGTGATATACCGCATGGAAGACTGGATGCTGGAAGCTTGCAGGATGGACTACGAGCGCCGATGTTCAGGAGCGATGTTCAGGAAGGTGTCGCACGCGGCGAGCGACACGAACCTCGCAAGACATCCAGAATCATTTCTTGAAACCACAGCCACGTCGCGGTTGTCCAATCGTCGTGCCTGTTGTTTAGAAGACTATCTTTTATCTCCGCGATAGTTCCGTTCAGATCTTGCATCCCGGCTTGCGCCCTGACGACGAGCTCTGACAGAGCGAACGACACGTTATCCGAAATAGTTGCGATCGCCCGCTGCTTCTCGAGGGCCATGTGGGATGCCTTGAGATGCTCCTCCATATCTGCGCCAGCTTGCCGCGCGTCCATAACGAGAAGAACGGTTGCCTAGAAAGACGTGTCACGGTCAGAAGCGGAAAGCCCCAGACGATCTTCGCAGACGTCTACGCACGTGGTGGAGCTCCCCGAAAGCGTTCTCCAGAGCGGCAATTTTGGAGCTTGTCCCATCCTGCGAACTTCGATCACGTTATGTGGTAGATTTGTTTGTCATACTCACCACCAATAGGCCGAGGTTGCCAAGGCCGGACTCCAACTGGGTGACCGTACCACCAACATGGAACGAAAGTGTCCGTCCAAGGTCCGCCACCATGCTATGCGTTGCTGTGGAAAACTACAAAGACATGAGCTGGAGAGGGAACCATCGAGATCTGGGACGCACACGATCCAACGTCTGCGAGATATTCGCGTCTACCTACTAGAAAATTTAGAGGGCGCGGTTGAAGTACCGGCATTGGACGAACCCAAGACATTGTCCTCGTGTGATCGTGGATTGTGCGCTGCTCTATTTCGAGTACTGCGGCCGAAAATCTTTCAGAAACCTGATGCATCCATTCTTTAGAAGACTGCCAGACTTCTGTTTACAAAGCCTTACTTCGTCGAGAAATTGTTTCAGCTTGTCAGACGCCGCAACAGATGCAAGATCAATGGCTTTGGAAGACGCCACCACTTGTTCCAGGACAGTCTGCACTAGCTTTAAACGGCGTTCAACCTGGTGGTCTGGAAAGATGCGGGTAGAGGAACCTACTGCCACTATGGATTTGGTGTCCTCATAACTCTGTTCCACGCGCTTCTCCCGATCTGATAGATACCGGAGGACGTTCATAGCTTCCATGGTGGCATTCCTGTGCACTTCCTTCGCCGTATCTGGAACAAAGACCGACATTAACCTTCTTCGACTTTTCGCTTTGGAGCCACAGCCGCGCACCTATGTCATTCCATCGTTGAAACGCGAAGCATAACTGGGCTTTGGCGATATTACGTCAACGAATGACGGATATAACAGGAACGAACGACTCACTAACTTCTCGGAGATATCCCGAGTAGCTTGACCAGTATTGCGCGCTCCGCGACAATGCTCTGCACGTTTTGTCACCTCGACCACTCAATCGCAAATTGTCAGCAACTTACGATACACATCTCCGGCCAGACTCGGGATCAAGCGCATACAAGCCGTTCGAGTCCGGTTGAAAAGGCTTGCACTCTAATGGCGGTGACGCAGGTTCTGCGGTGGCAATTTCGCACAGTGTCATAGAGATCGCGGCTGGAAAACAAATCAGTACGGTAAACAAATCAGTACGGTATGAATGACATGGTTTGATGACGGACTCGGATCTCACTGGCGTACCTTTCACGCGCTGATACTCGTCCGTCTCAAGGTCACCGCATTTTGATTGGAGCACACTCGCCGTGCGACGGAAACAGTCCGGTTTCTTTGAATACCCGTCAAGCGATCCTTGAAAGAGTCTAGATCAGAAGCGCGCGACGCGATCAGTGGTTGGGGAAGAGGTTTGCTTACTCGATCCCAGCAGGATTGCTGCGACCTCCCCTGGCGGAAGGCCGCCTACGAACCAAAAGCACGGTTTGAGCATTCACAAATTACACAAAACATGTCTGGGACGCACCATCAACATTCCTGAACTCTAACTCTGGTGCTCCGTTGCTGTTTTCCTGCTTCGATGGCGCATATACCCATGAGAAGGCATAAGAGAGTTGGAGACAAGCAATCAGGGTTAGCGTTGCTAGAACACGCAGCATCGAAGCAGCCTGTGCCTTCTGAAGCGCGAACGACGGGAGTCTACGAAGAGCGCGATATGCCTTGGGCCGGAGTGGTGGGAGCTGCCAACGATGGGCAATGCATGGTGCCGCGGCTGCACCATTGACGCCCCCATGGAAGCGCCCGAGTGGGACCGACTCTCACGGAAGTCCATGGTCGATGATACCCGTGCCGTCTACCATGACCATGCCACACTCCTTGTCTACGAACCACGACCGCTATGGACGCACCGGTTACAAGCAGCACGGAGGTCGGCCCTCCGAAGCTCGTCGTTCATCACCTGAACAACTCCCGGTCGCAGCGGATCCTTTGGCTTCTGGTCCGTACGGGGTTTAGCTTCCCATGTCCTTCGAACGCTGACATACTCATGTTCATCACTGTGGCCATCTCGACGTCTCCTGATACCCTCCTTCGGCGCTCACAGGAGGAGCTCGAAGTTCCTTACGAAATTAAGAAATACCAGCGCACCGCTGAGGGAGCAGCGCCCCCAGAGCTCAATACGGCCTGGCCGTTGGGAAATGCACCGGTCATTACTGATGGTGACCTCACCTTGGCAGAAAGCGGAGCCATTATAGGTGCGTAACTCCTTCGGAACAAGTGCCAGTTCGTTGCTCTCGTCGGAGCAAGACGCTCCGACGAGCGCTCCGACTTGGACCTTGCAATCTGAATAATACTCCTACCACTTACGCTTACACTTGCTGTACATGATGATCATCCAACTTACGCGACTGCGCAGAATACATCATTAGGAAGTACGGCAATGGTCGTGCCCAGCCGCCAGAATCAGGCTGGCTTGACAACACGTACTGTGAATGCGTTCCTGTTTTACAGCCTCGTGTGCTGCGTGTTGACAGAGTTACGCAGACACGCACTATTCGGAGGGGTCGCTCATGCCGATGCTCGTCAACAAGTTCATCTTCAGGCTCATCCCGGAGCGCTCGCCATTCCTCCTCCGTCCGCTTCTCAAGGGCGTCTTCAGCAAAGTGTCTGCGGTGCTGGTGGAACCGCGCCTGAAGACCCATGCCAAGCTGGTGAGTGCACCTAGTCGCTTCCAATTGACAACGCCATCTTTACGGACGAACATGAGAGTATACCCGTGGTCATTTAAACCTTACCCCCTGCCTTACCCTGACAAATACATGCACGAGTAACCCGTGCTTTGAGATGTGAGATTAGGCGACCAGGAGACAACGCGCTACGGTACGGATATGTTCGTCGGGTGTGCCTAACCTTGACCCGTGATCGTATTCCTCCCCATACTTGGGGCCCAGTGCTTACCTGAGGCAGGCCCGAGAATATTCGAACTGCTTCCTTCCCTACGCATGTATGGCGGCGTGCTGATCCCACAATTATGACAAGATCGAGGACCATCTCTCCAAGACCGATGGCTGGTTTGCCGGAGGCACAGAGCCGACCTCCGCCGACTACATGATGGTTTTCTGCCTCGAGGCATGGGCCACCGAGGAGAAGAGCGCGCTTGGCCCGAAGACCATCGAGTACGTCAAACGCGTACAGGCACGGTACGCACTTCTGGTCCAGTCCTATCTGGGGTGCACATGTCGCTAATCGAGCATACCCGCAGGCCAGCGTACAAGCGGGTAAGTGTCCGAGCATGGACTCGCCGGGACGCCGAGACGGTCGTTCCTCACACTGCTCTTTCCAGGCACTCGAGAAGGGTGGAGCCTACTCCTACGCCAAGGCGTCACTGTAAATTGTGTGCGCATGTGCGCTACCATGTACGATGTCCGTGTTCGCCGAGGGCCCACGTGCACCACGCACCCAAGATTGGAACCCAATCTACTGAAAACTCCCCGCTCTGATAACCCCGCGGCGCAGAGGTTCTGCATCGCGTGCGTGATCGTCGTTCGGCCGCGAGTTCTCGACACATGGCAACCTGTTCCGAGAAGACCTGCGCAATTGATGCCCCGTCACGGCCTGTCGGTTGCGAAAGAACTTGCCCTTGCGCTGCCGCTCCGTGCGCACTGTTCCCTGATGTACGCAGCTCGCCAAGCGGGACGCCACTAAGGGCCCGTTGCGACCGTTCGCCTCATGCGGTGGTGGGGCTCGCACAGTCCGTCGACCCGTGGCTTCGGCACTCCGTAAGGTTAGAGCTACAATAGATATGTGCATTAGGTTGTCCGGTATGTAACGTACAATGTGGTAGGTACAACAAGCGATGGATGCGGATGCGTGATGCGATGTGATCTATAGTGCGACGCACGTCTAAAGATACAGTGGAATGGGGTAACTGAGCAGACCGGGTGCATCTAACGGTCAATGCACGGATCGTGGTATACGGATACACAAGATGATGGACAGCGAGGCGGGAATCCGAGACTGAGAAGAGACCAAGATCGAATGCTGTGCGTCCAATGAATATACGATTAAGAGGGGAAGAAGGGCGAGCGCGAAGGAGAGGAAAGGAAAGGAATGAAAGCAAAGGGCACCGGCGCGGCGGGGCGAAATAATTAGGAGGACGACTGTTCGAGAGCATTCGACGAGAGAGAACAAGAAGAGCGATGAGCGATGCGAGCAGAATGCGCGACTCACGAGTAGCAATGCGAGTTAGTATGTGGATGTATGTACGGTGGTATGTTGTGTAGCGAGTGTGAGGCGTGGTGTCGACCACGAGGAATAGCCAAGAAGTGCGTGCGCGTGGGGGGCATCCCGTTTTTACCGGCGTTCCAACTCAGTGCGGTTCCGCCTCGAGTACGTCGCGCCGGACGCGACCTTCTGCTCCCATTGATTTGAGCCCTCGCCTTCGGTCCAGTTGCCTGTGACAGGACTGCGCTCGAAGTCCCCGTCGCGATACGCATACCGCTGCTGGAGCAGCTTGAGAAGCGGGTTCCGCAGCGCGGGGTCCATGCGGACGTTCTCCCCGGGGAGGTAGCTCCCTACACCGTGACGCGAGAGGCTCTCCTCGAAGAGCGCCTCCTCGAACGTGCAGCCGCAGTTGAGATAGCCGGGCGGCGCCATCCGCGGAGGGTACACCCTCCGCTCCCGCCGAGAGTCGTGCCACGCGCAGAGGGCGTTGCCGGCGCGGTTGAGAGAGCAGAACAGCTTGACGCGTGCTTCGGTCCGCGCACGCCACTCTTCGTTGAACGTGGGAGGCGGAGCAGGGGTGGGGAGAGGGGAGGGGAGGCCGCCGGGGTAGACTCCGCGCGAGACCTCGGTCTCGAGCTCGCGGATCCGTCGCCGGGAGGAATCGGCGACGAGCTCGAGTTCGCGGATGCGCTGCTGGAGTCGGTGGATCTCCTCGTCCTTGCTGTGAGGAGAGTGGCTATGGCGCGAGGGGGCGGGGGTCGCAGAGGGCGACATGACCATTGCGGAGGAGGCAGCGGAGGACGCGGCCCTGCTCTGCTGATACGCAAACTGCTCGCCGTAGGCCGGAGAGGGGATTCCGGGGGAGGCCTCGGGGGACGCGTACATGTTGTACGCGTTGAACGACCCGAACGCCCCAGACGGGCTAGCCGCAACAGACGTGAGATATGACATATCATCGGGCACGTTCATGAACGGTGCGCCGGACATCGTGGCAGAGGTCGGTGATGACGTCCAAGACGAAGACGCGAGTCCAGAGGGAGGGGTAACAGACTGGCGGTGCTGAACGCCAATGTGCGCATCGCCCATTGCACCCGAGAGGCTTGAGGTTGAGCTGGAGTGTCCGCGCATCCCGGTGCGCGACTGAAGGCCACGGTGCGCGTCGCCCTGCTATGAAGCAAGCAGAGGGTAAGCGGCAGCCGCAACGGAACGCGCTCGATTCATATACCTGGGGGTAGCCGCCATATCCGTAGGACGCAGCCTGTTGTTGGTCCGCGCTCCCGCTCCGGCGGGATGCTGTCATGGATGTTTGGGGGTTTCCCGAGAATTGGTCGTGCTCGGACTTGACGCTGGATTGCCACGTTGCGTAGGGACCCTGCGACATTTTGAATAGAGTGGACTGGCGCTTTCCGAGGGTATGGTAAGGCGTTTTGTGAACGCGACAGACACGAGCTACTAAAGAAGGACTGGGGCACACGAGACGTGCAGGGCTTGAAGGATAGGCGAAAGGCGTCGAAGCCGAGGGAGGAAGGGAGGGAGAGGCGGGCGGCGACGGAAGATATGTAGCCAACTTGGGGAAGAACTCGACTCGGGAGTTGAGTGGCGGAGCAGCAGCGGCGAGGATGGCAGTTATAAGCTCGAAACGCGAACTGGCGTGGCTGTGTTCAGTGCACTGAGGGCGGGGTGACGCTAGTGAACCGATTCTGGGACTCAAGCTACTCACCATCGGCGTTGTTGGGGAGATGATCAAATGTCGCGAGGGGCGTCGATCCTCGAGAGCGGGAGGACCCTCTGGACCGAAATCGCAGGGCCTGGGGAATGCCGGGCACGAATCCAGCCGACGTGGACCGCCTCCTCCAATCCGAGAGCGGAGACCACAGCAAGACCTTGGTTGTAAGGCATCTTAATCAGAAGTTGACACACGCGTGCGGCTTGATAGTAAGTACATACGACAGCATGGGCGAAGGATCTCAACATGCATCTTGCACGGTTCTCATGGTAAACAGGGGCACCGCCAAACTTAACGGACGAGTTTGGCAGGCAGCATCCAGGGTCCGAGTGTGGTTGTTTCCGAGACAAGTCGTCATTCGGGAGCGTGTTGTGCGTGCAAGGCAGCGCACTGGGAAACCCTGGAGCATAGCGTTGGTTACTGATCATCTATCACGTGTCCCGTACGTCCTCAGCCGGACACCATCTCAACAGAGCTGTTCTTGGGCTGTGCCCACGCATCCTGCGCTCACAACGTCTGCGGCCAAACGTAAACCGAGTGTCTATCATACGCGTGCCTGCTCTTAATTTACGTCTCGGAGAAGCACCGAGTGGTGTAGACCACGCACTGCATGGCACTCCAAAGTCGCCGGTCGGCCAAACTCCTCTCATCAAGAGACTCTTCCCAGCGCCCATTATCATCATCATCACATCCGCCGGCGCGCTTCCCAGCCACGCAACGTTTTGGACAGACTGCCGGCGGTTAGTCACGTACGGCATCGAACCGAGAGGCCGCCAAGCCAGTACCTAGGCATCCAAATGACAAAACGAACTATGCTGCGTCTGCCTTGCAGCCGAATCGAAGGCCGTGGGATTGATCCGCATGTTGATCATTATCATTGCGTCATGTTCAAGCCTTTGGTTACCGCGCGGGGATAAACGCCTAAGTGCGCGAGCTTGCCCAGGGTCAGTATCTCATCTCAGGTCGGGGGCGGGGCCCACATGTGGCCGACCGGTGAAGAAGCGGCGGCTTGAACGAGCTCCATATGTGGGGGAAGCGTCGCTCATTGTAACTCGCCGCCGCGTAGCCCGAGAGCCAAGTTGGGAGGTGGAAAAGAAGTATGATGTTACGATGGGTGTCGCGACGCGTCCAACCGGAAACCCCTATGGTCCGAAATGGTACGGAAATGTTCTTAATGGCCACAGGAGTGTGTGACTATCGCTCAGACCTCAGGACGAGTCGCTGTGGCATGCAGTTGACGGTCGAGTAGTTCGTTAACGACAGGGTCGACTTCTTCACAGCGCATCAATGATATATCGATGGGATCGACAGCTCAAATGACGACGCAATCAGCTGCCAATTCTGAGACGGAGATTCGTCTCCCCAGGCGAAAGCAGGGTTGTTATTCATACAACCAAGAGCGATCAGCCATTGATCATAAATACTGCCCGAAGAATCGACCAGAGAGGATCCATGACCAACAGGCTGTGATATGCAAGTCCCATTCTACGAAGCACGACATAAGGAAATGGGTACGTGGTGCCTCTCGGCGATATTAGAGTGGCAACAAGCACAGCTGATCTACAGGACCATCATGAAGACACAAAGGAGGCCAGAAGCAACGGAAGAAGTCGAGAAGATGGAGACACACAATGCGTCGTGCTCGATGCGGCCACAGTGCGTCCCTCGGCGTCGGGACAGAGGACGATTCCATCACGGCGGATCGCAACATACGACCGCACCGATGCAGTCGCGACCGCCCTCCCGTCCCGTCAGCCGTCGCCCGATCGGCGCGTAATTTCGCACGAAAGCGCGGATGCTGGATCGGCACCTTCGACGGCATGCCATCCAAACCTGCGGCTCAAGCGGCGCAGAAGCCATGCGATGAACTGTACGACCGCCCTCATTTATCCCGCGGATCCGAGTTGTGACCAGCCAATTGTGGCATGCATCATGAAGTCATGACATTCAAGGCAGACATTCATTCGCGCGAAGGTGCACAAAAGAGTCCGTTGGATGTGCCTTCTTTCAATTTCCCCCTTCAAATATACGCGTGTCAGCTCCATCGAACAAGGAATGCGCAATATACGCTGTAGATCTATGCATGTGTTGCCCACTTAACTACGAGGCGCTGCGGGATTCAGAGTCAATATCTGTAGTTCGCAGCACTGTGGGACAGCTTGAATTAGAATCACCGAGAGCACCCCGCGATCGGCGCCCGAGGGAGACGCGGCGAGCTGTGGCCTGAGGAACAGCCTGCGCTCCATGTAGCGGAGATGGTACTCAACGCGACGTGATGGACGATGCACGAAGACGCGAACGCCAAACATTGACAGTGACACAGGAAAGAGCCTAGGCTGAGGGACAGTGAGTGAATACTCACATGTCGCCGTCCTACAGCTCGGTGCCCTCCGCGTCTTCGTACCGCACCACATCCCGCCATGGCTTGCCCTTGGGAAGCACTTGACTAGAAGATAGCAAATAAAGTGAGCACGAATGATTGTGGGAGTCAGCTATGAGCCAACCTTGACTGTGCGGGAATATGGACGGCCCCGGTCTCGAGGTCCACGTCGACGAACCTCGTCATCTCGACCGCAGGGCGATTCTGACAACTTTGCAGGCAGCGTCAGCACGGAAATTCACTGTTAGCGAGAATAGGGCACATACATTCTGAATATCCGCAGGACAGGCAGACAATGTACCTGCGCGCGTCCGTCATCGGCGCGCTCGGCGTCACATTTGTACTGGAGAATTTCTGCAAGGCGACATTGCTCGCGAGGGGGGACGTTGTCCGGCGGATTGGGCATGCTGCACGCAGGAGGCGGTGCGAAACGAGTATTCGACGAGCTCAGTCGGTCGGCGGAGCCATGAGGAGAGGACAAGGACGAGGAGGCGGCCGGAGAAGCATGTGCCATTGGGATAAACGTGTATGTCGCGTGCGATTAGATCCTCGCACGATTTTCGTTCAATAAAACTCGCGGCCTCCCGCCCTCCTCTCCTTCGTCCCTCTTCCACTTTTTTTCCAGACTCAATCACCGACCCTTTCTGTTGAGCACGATGGTCTTCAAGGTTGCTGGTGCGTAGGCTGAATCCTGGACGAAGCTCGATCTCTCATGGAGCCTACAGATGTCTCTCTCGCTGCGTTCGGTCGCAAGGAGATCGAGATCGCTGAGGTTTGTGCTCTACCGTCTGCATCCAGCTTCAGTGCTTATGAGCAACCGATGATACCAGCATGAGATGCCCGGTCTCATGTATATGCGTCAGAAGGTGCGATTTTGACCATTTCGGTGCCCACAATCGATATCGTGCTGATGATATTCAATATCATAGTACGGCGCTCAGCAGCCCTTGAAGGGTGCTCGTATCGCTGGATGTCTTCATATGTGAGCCCCCTCTGATCGCTTGCAGTTTGAAGTCTGAACCTATGCCGCATAGGACCATCCAGACTGCCGTCCTTATCGAAACTTTGACCGCTCTCGGTGCTGAGGTCACCTGGTCGTCTTGCGTGAGTTCCCACCTCCAGGCGAAACATACCACATCATTGACCATCGATCATCCTGCAGAACATCTTCTCGACTCAGGACCACGCCGCTGCTGCGTACGTTGTTGCCTCGTCTCGTTGACATCAATTCACTTAATGATATGGTCACCTAGCATCGCTGCTACCGGCGTTCCCGTTTTCGCCTGGAAGGGTGAGACTGAGGAGGAATACCTCTGGTGCATCGAGCAGTCACTCGCGGCCTTCCCTGGTGGTCAGCCTCTCAACATGATCCTCGACGATGGTGGTGACCTCACTACCCTCGTTCACGACAAGTACCCTCAATACCTCGCTGGTCCGCTAAGATATTTGATTCCTGAGTGCCTGGAAGTAACATCTCACATGATAATCGCAGGTATTCGCGGTCTATCGGAGGAAACCACCACCGGTGTGCATCACCTCTACAAGATGTTCCGCGATGGCAAGCTCAAGGTGCCCGCGATCAACGTCAATGACTCTGTCACTAAGTCCAAGTTCGACAACTACTACGGCTGCCGCGAGTCGCTCGTCGATGGTATCAAGCGCGCGACCGATGTCATGCTCGCTGGCAAGGTCGCAGTTGTTGCCGGTTTCGGGGACGTTGGCAAGGGCGTAAGTGATATTGATTGCTCAGTCTCCGGTCCGATTTAATGTGTCTTTAGTGCGCCGAATCTCTTCGCTCGTACGGTGCTCGCGTCATCATCACCGAGATCGACCCCATCAACGCCCTTCAAGCCGCGATGGCTGGTTACGAGGTCACGACCATGGAGGAGGCTGCTCCGCGCGGCAACGTCTTCGTCACCACCACCGGTAACCGGGACATCATCACCGCGAAGCACTTTGAAGCCATGCCCGAGGACGCTATCGTGTCCAAGTGAGTCCTATCTCAAATACTTGAATGTTGGCCGTGATCTGACGTTTGTTCCAGCATTGGACATTTCGATGTCGAGATCGATGTTGCGTGGCTCAAGAAGAACGCAGTTCAGGTCGTCAACATCAAGCCTCAGGTTGACCGCTACACGATGGCCTCCGGTCGCCATATCATCCTCCTCGCTGAGGGCCGTCTTGTCAACCTGGGGTATGGAAGCCCTTGGCTCTGATATGTTTCGGTGGACTAATCAGTGATGATCCCTCATAGCTGTGCGACCGGTCACCCTTCCTTCGTCATGTCTTGCTCGTTCGCGAACCAGGTTCTAGCCCAGATTGCACTCTGGACGAACCCCGGCAAGTTTGAGCTCGGCGTCCACATGTTGCCTAAGGAGCTCGACGAGGAAGTCGCACGGGCGCATCTTGCCCAGCTCAACGTCAAGCTGACGACGCTCACCGCCGAGCAGTCGTCGTACCTCGACATCCCTGTCAACGGCCCGTACAAGCCGTCGCACTACCGCTACTAAGCGGCCCACCGGACATGGACTGGTTAGTCGTCTGGGCGTAACTTATTCAACTGCTACGCAGACGCATACGGCCTCAACGCGCCTTCTCTCTCGTTTCGGAAAATCCAAGGACCAAGTAGATGGGATCCTCAACGGCCCTTGCACAGAGGTTAGGTCAGATAGAGGCTGGGCAGAGCTGCTCGAGCCAAGGCACGCTCGTTCTAGACGGGCTTGCCGAGCAGGAGGTGATGGCGATTGTGCAGTGCTGCGTTGATGCAGACGTCGGCGCTAGGGCAGGCGGTAGTGTATGTTTGGGCCTCAACGCGCCCGTTGTAGTGAATGTTGTACGTTTGGTTTCGGGCAAGTGGGAGGAACGCACTGGTCGAAGAAGTGATGACAAACTTGGGTTGATGTTGCCGCTGTATGTTTGAAACTTGCTTGTCCGATCACGAACTTTCCCCAGCTCTAAAGGCATCATTTTGTTGGCAATGTGAAACGGTTGGGCTATGTTTTGGAGGTGAATTGGCGCAGGTCTGCGCGTGCCTGTAAAATCATGCTATTTCACATGCCCTCATACATTATGTAGAGACTTTCGAGACCGTGACGATGCCACTGGGATGGGGTCCGCCGAAAATATCGTATGCATTCTTGGAACTGAAATTTTCAGATGGCTACTGCGCTCTTGGATGTCTGTCCCATCTGTGTTGGATAGGCGCTGGGATGGGAAGTGGACCGTCGATAGCAAGTTGCCACTTGTCCTTGTACTGCCGCAACGTGCAGCTCCGGACGTGGATGGCCCCACAGGTTGCCCACAGGGGTCCGCTGCATGAAAATCTCCGCGTCCACGCGCACGGAAGGCGGGACACGGGTGGTTCGAGGGGTTCCTATCATGATAGAACCGGCGACTATCCAGATTCGGCACAGCGAATGCGTGCACCGCGCTGAGGTCGGATGCGGCTGTTGCGGCCTTCGCGGTGGCGTATCCATAGGCGAGACGCTGGCCGGTGGGAGCAAGAGTTGTTTGCACCGTCACGCCCGCCAAGGCCGCCAAGTGAGTTCTTGCAAGAACGGCGAGCAGGACGATGAGCACGAGCGTGTCCCCGCTGGGCCCCATCGACCCGAACTCGGTGCCGGAGGCGGAGACGGAGAAGACGGCGCCGTGGATCGTGCGCAAGCTCGTGGGGGTATGTGGTTTGTCTCTGTTTTTTTGGCCGCAGGCCACGATCGCCTAACGGCCCATATGGTTTTCTGCCCGTCTGCTCGGACTCGTCACTCGTCGCGTATGGCTCCTTGCACGCCACGCACGCATCCTTTGCGCGGCTGCCTGCGGTCGGCGGCGATGGGCGCCGCCAGTCCATGACCGGGCGGATCGTGCGGTCTTCTTGGGAGACCCTCAAAGCGTCTGGGACGAACATCGTATGCCTCTCGCCGGTGAGTTGCGCCTTCTGACGATCGCGGCTCATTAGCTGACTTGTCGCGTCCCGATGCGCACCCGTAACCTCTCCAAAACGCCGACCTTGGCCAATGTGGCTTGGTGCGCCTCGTGGTGGCGGACTTAGTGGGGCGATTCGTCCCCGCTCCTCCTACCTTGCATCCGTTTCAGGGACCTCGCCGTGCACACGATCATTGCTGCGACGGTATGGCACTTGCATGTCTTTCTCTACCGATCGCCACCGCTGACTTTGCACGTATGCTTCCTAAAATCCTATCCCCGTTATCGTCGCACCGCAACCGTGACGAAAATCGCGCTTTGACCCTTGCCATGTGCCCTCGGTTCTCCAACATTGACCTCGACCCTGTCGTTCCTTGTTCCTGTGTTGTCAATGCACGCCGTGGTTACGCACACTCGCGTCCCAAACCACGCCAACACACGGACACACAAATATCCATCGCACGTGGAACAGGGCGGCGTCGCGGCAGTCGCCGCACCCGTCATGGGCCCTGTATCGGATGTCGTCGTGTCGACGTTTGGTGATACGATCCTCGTCGAGATGGGCGTGCACGTCGGCTTCGACCTCTCCGCCAAGGCCGCCAACGACCTCATCTTGGACGGCGCCATTCACAAGATCGTGCCTATCCACTCCAGCAGGCTCCAGACGACCGGGGTCAAGGTCATGACCATCACCCTAAAGTACAAGCACATCCCCGAGGACGCATCGCTAGGGTTCTACCGCAGCGGGATCCACAAGTGAGTTCCTGTCCTCGTGGGTCTGGCTCCAGGGCACGGGTCTTGAGCTTCAGGCTCTGGAACCTGAACTCTGCCTCCTCCTGAGTAACCAGGACACGAGAACGAGAACCGTCAATGTTGCGCTTCGCCTATTCAAAGTGCAAATGATGGGGCTGCACAGATGCTGACTGCTGACTCGACACCGTTTCGTTTCTAGAGACAATTCCTTGTTCTCGAGCGTCATGGACTATCTCTCCATCGAGAAGGGCTGGTTCTCGCCCTATCTCTTCGCCTCAGGCCGCAAACCCGCCATCCCGCGTTCCGTCAAGCCCGACATCGTGTTCTGCCACGGACCGTTCCTCTCAGGTACATGCACCGTTTGCCTACCGTCTCAACCCCCTCGTCCGACGCCCTCGTCGCCTTGGGACCGCCGGGCAGATAGCTGACGATCTTGCTTTCTGCATCGCGGAACTAACATCTTTGCACACAGGCGACTACAAACTCGGCGAGACCCTGCTCGCGGAATCTGCACAAGTGATCTCCTTTGCAAAGGCACCGCCGCCCCCTCCGCCCGCCCCCGCCAGCCCGACCAGCTCGGAGCACCCGCCATCGCCATCGCCATCAAGCCGCGCCCACTCGCTCTCCCACTCGCTCTCCAAGTCGCTGCGCCTGCCCAGCCTCTCCCAGACCTTTGCCCGCTCGCGCACGCCCTCCCCCGAACCGCAGCCCGCGCTCGCACCACTCCCCGCGCCGCCTCAGCCGCGGCGGATCGTCGTGGTCGTGATCGGCCTGAAACCGCACCGGGCGGGGCTCTGGACGTCGTCGCAGCGGCCGAGCGAGAGCGTGATCCAGTACGGGCTCCTGAACGGCTGCCCGGCGGTCGTCGTGCCCGCGAAGCTCGGCGCGCCGCTCCTCGCGTGGGACACGCTCACACTCGAGCAGCTCTGGAAGGTCCAGCTGCCCGCCGAGGGCGAGGGAGAGAAGAGCAAGGACGGGCGGTTCGAGGGGATCGTCGGCGTGCTGTTCGAGTATTTGGATTTGTGCGTGGATTGGGAGCGGGTCGTGCTGGCGGGGAAGGACGGACAGCTTCAGGGCGCTGGCGCGGGGGAGGCGGCGGACGTTGGAGATGGGGATGGGAAGGCGGACGAGGAGGAGAAGAGGGATGCGGTGAAGGATGCGGTGGAGGTGCTCGTTGCTGCTGCTGTGAGGAGCGGGGCGAGCAAGGCGGTGAAGGACGAGGTCGATAAGGAGAGGGCTGGGATTGCGATGTGGCGGATTCCTTGAAGGCCGGCGGGATTGGGCGTGTGCTGGGAATGGGTTTATGCACGAAGCATCTTCTAGGCTTGTATACCAGGAGTAGATATTCGACGGCGAACGTCATGTATACCGGGGGTGTAACATTACCGTTATGCATGATCACAAGCGTACAATCGCATCAAATCGTGTATGATTAACAACGAAACAGCTCGAGGCAGTATGACCAGCATGCAGTCTTCAATATACAGGTATCGGTATCGCCGTCTGGCCGTCCAACATGCCAGAGCCCAGTCCAACGTCCATGAGAGACTTCAGACAGAAATATCCCACTGCTTCAAGAGGGCCTCCGTCGTGGCCCACACCTCGTCCGCGAGCTTCGCGTCATCGCACTGGGGCGTCGGCACCTCCCCGAGCGTGCCCGCAGGCTGGCGCAGGAACCCCTTCTTGTACTTCTCCCTCTCCGCCTTGACGGCTGGCGAGGCGGCCGCGACGACCGACGGGTGCGCGCCGACCGTGGGGGTGAGGAACGTCCTCTTCACGATCGCGGCGGCGAGCGGACCGATAACGGGTAAATTGATGAAGGGGTCCTTGGACACCCCCTCTGTGAAAGTGGGATGGTCAGCGAGCGAACCCGAACCTCGTGGGCGGAGATGGAAGGGAGCCCGTGCCTGTCCAGACGGCCCCCGGGTGCAGCGAGACGATCGTGATGGGCGTTCCTTCCGCGTCGAGCTTCGCCTGGAGCTTCCTGGTGAACAAGAAGGCCGCGAGCTTGCTCTTCGCTGTGGGTATCGCGCGCGCGCGCGGGGAGTCAGACTCGTTATTCTTATTTTTATTCGAATGTGCGAACGCAGAGAAAGAGGAGGGAACGCACCGTAGCGCAGCATGGTCTGCATCGGGTGCAGGCCGAACTTCTCGTTCAGGTCGTCGACGCTGCGGAAGCGCACGTCGCGGCCCTTTAGCAGGGCCATGGTGCCCGTGGAGACCTGCGGCGCGCGCGAGATTGAGAGTGAGATTGAGATTGAGTCATTTGCCGAGTATGTTGTGCCCTCAGCTGTTGGGGAACCCACCCAGACGATGCGGACGTCCGATTCCGGTTCATTCGCGGTCTTCGCGAGGAGCGGGAGGAGGGTACGGGTGAAGACGACTGGAGAGATGTGACTGGCTCCCAGTTGGTGTTAGAAATGGATCGAGAGTCCTGTGCGAAGGGGTTTGAGCTTACTTGGTCACCATCGACTCGATGATTCCTGCAAAAAGCCGTGAGCAGCATCCTGAGGCACACCGACGGGTTCCAGCGAGGGATTTGTGACTTACCATCTTTGTTGAAGACATATTGTCCATTCAGGCTGGAAGACGTTCCATGAGCATTCCACTTTCGTAAGAACACTAGTAGCCAGCACTCACACACCGGCGTTGTGGACTTTTCCCGGAACGAATGTCAGCCTGTTATCCAATGACACAAGTCCATACGCACCGAGCACGTCCAACCTGGACTCCTTCGCTACAAACCTCTCCGCGCTCTCCTTTGCCTTGAGCGGGTCGCTCAGATCGAGTTCTAACCACTCGATCTCTCCGTTGCCTGGCTGGAGCCCCTCCGCCTGCAATCGCTCCATGGCCGCCTTGACGCGCGCCTCGCTCCGCCCTGCGATATACACCTTCGCGCCTTTGCGGGCGAGGTGCTGGACGGTGGCGAACCCTATCCCGCTACTGTAAAACAAAAAAGTAACGAAGGTATCAGCGCCAGCATTTAAGGTTGTCAATGGAACTCAAGCGAAGTCTGGACTCTGCCTCTGGCGAGAGGTTGAGTACAACACTTACTTGCCTCCGGTGACGATGATCACCTTCCCAGACAGGTCCGGGAGGTCGTTGATGGGGTCGAACGCGTCCGAAGACTGAGGCTTTTTGGAGAAGAAGCTGCCCATGTCAGAGAATCCGAGCGCGCAAGGAAGGAACTCGTGTTTGGCGCGTCCTGGGAAGCAGAGGGCGACGGTGGTGGTTTCTGGTAGGTAAATGGCACGTATTCGTACCGTACCGCTCTGTCAAGATGGACGAGGTGTGGCGGACGTAGGGTATCACATAAGCGGTTCCTGCATGTCGGGACAGCGGCCAGTACTTTGTTCAGTCGACGTGGGATTGGCCCCACGCTGCCGGGAGAGATTGTTGGGACTGCCAGTGGCATACACACTCATACAGTCGGATGCGAATCGTAGCACGAAGCCAAGTAGGGATTGGATGGACTCGGTCTGATATTACGTAGGTTGTTGATACTACAACAAACATGCACTCTATGCACACGCCCATGACAGAAGCTTAAGACGGCGGTCGCAGAACTTACAGTGCTGTGTGTAGTACAATAACTCGCACATGAACACCGCGTGTCGCAAAGTGAAGAACCATGGCTGTACGCGAAGGGCAGATCGTGCTATCTGTTCTCGCCGCTTCTCGGTTTCCGCGCTCTACTGAACCTTGTCGGCGGTCCCAGGATTAAGTTTAACATACCAAAAGATGAGATATAGGGGCAAGGATCTCCATGCCAGTGTCGATAGCTTGTCGACCTTTTAGATATTGCCAAGCAATCCATTTAACTGGTAAAAGTTGAAGGCGCGTCAGGTGGTAACGAGGGTTTCCTTGAAAACTGTACGTAGTTGCGAACGTCGGTATGGGAGCCGTCGTTGTACGGGGTGTCGGAGTCGTGGTCGTCGACGACATCTGGCAAGTGCAGACCCGGGCACAGGCGTCAAGGGGGGTCGGGGCGTTACACTGACAGTCACACGCACATGACCACGACGCGTCGCGATCAATATGGGGCGCGTCGGGAGATGGAGTCTGTGCGGCCTGGACGACACCTTCGACGCCGGATCCACGCTCGAGGACGTCGTTGTGCTGCAGAAAGACGCTTGATTCGCAGAGTCTGTCCTGGAAGCATCGCGCCACAGGGGGTCCGAAAACTGACAGCTGCCTGGAATCCCTTTCATGTCAGTACAAGAATCGCCTCGCAATACACATACGTGGTCGTCGCCAATTTGCAGTCCGCAAGCAACGTGTCTCCGAAAATCCATTCTTCATCAAGACAGCCCAAGACAGATCATGGTAGGGCCTCCAACAGAGTTTTGGCCTGATGTCGGCCCCTACCGCAAGGAGGTGTGGGGCGCAGACGGTGGCAGGATGGCAGGTATCCTGAGCTTGGTATGCATTGTAGTCCGGAGTGCGTCGGGTTTGCAGAGTCGATATGAGCTGTGTGGGCGCGGTGGGACGGAGGTTGGTGGAAGGATGGAGGAGAGCCACTGAAGAGACGCCCCTGCGGTTACGTGAGCGGCACACAGCAAAATCCCGACGCCGCGTCAACTCGTCCGAGTCTGCCTTGTCCCCAGCCATCACGCCCTGCTAGCCGTCCATCTCGCCCCATCCGCCTATTTTTCTCCCTCTCGCACTCGCTGCGAGTCCCCCAGCTCCCTCAGACTTCTCCAGAACCCGTCCTCCTGTCTTGCGGCCAAAGAAACACCGAGTGATCGATTGCTACCCGCTCTCGTCCTCTTCTGCTCTTCCTGACCCCTGCTCATCTATCCCTGCTGCCCCTCGTTCTTGTACCGCGCCTCTCGCAGTCTCTTCTGCACAGAAAAACACATGGTGTCTCCTGCCCCGTTGGCTTCTGCCAACCCTCCTCTGTCCTATGCAGAGCGCGCAAAGAAAGCTCAGCAAAATTCCAGGCCATCTCTTCCTCCACAACCTCTCTCCCGATCCTCCTCTCAGGCTACCTCTTCAATAGCACAAGCCGCATCCAGCTCGTCTGTCTCCCATTCCAGTCCCGTATCCCCATCCAATCCCTCCAGACCCTCTCCTCCCGGACCTACCGGTCCCGATCCTCGAATATCCACCACAGCCCTGTCCTCCAAGTCAACCTCGCCACCGTCAGCAGACCACTCATCTGACCCCAAACCCAACGGTGACGTAACCCATCACAATGACTCTCTTGCATCGGCTCCGTCCACAGCATCCGCCCAAAACCAGTCGCCCGTGCCCCCAGTCAATGTCTGGAACAAGCGCAAAGAGCAGATGGCCGCCACCCGTGCTCTAGCTCAGTCCCGTTCATCCCAACCCTCTCAGCCATCGTCTTCCTCGATGAATTCCGGTTTGACTGCTGCCTCCTCACTCTCCTCTCCGCCACCGTCCAGTCTCGATGTTTCTGCCGCTCCGTCTACTAGTGCTTCTACCAACATCTCCGTCAAGTCTTCCCCCAGCATCCCTCCCTCAAACACCAACGGTCACCTGGGGCCCGCCAACGATTACGACGATCCATTCGTCGTCAGGCCCGGTCGGTCACCTTCCATCCTCAACCCGACTCTACCCTCCAACACCACTCCACCTGCAATTGACGATGCCGACAGTTGGCCCGAAGTTGGTCAGGCAGCTGCATTGTCCCCGACTACTGCCAATGGCCGTCCTGAACCAAAGTCCAAGGAAGCTCCAGAGGAGGAGAAGGCTCATGAGCGAGAATCATCATCAGGCAATGGCTCCAGAAAGAGTACGTCCATCCTTCTCATTTAGCCTTTTTTCGTCCTGTTGCCTCGCCTCTCTATTCTTCAATTCTCTACTCCTCCTATATGCGATCTTCCCGCACTCTGAAGCGTGCTCTGACGAGGTGCCATTGCGCATATTCTGTCTTGCATAACAGGCGAGAAGACAAAGTGGGTCCCAATGGACCTTCAATTTGAGGGTCCCGCGCGGAACCCCCACGGAAGACCACGTCCTCACAACAATCCTCGCCCTCCTAGTGGTCCATCTGGAGCTGCGTCCTCATCCTCAGGTCAGGGGTCTCAGCAGCAAAGTCGCACGCATTCCGCCGCTGGCCGTCGCCAGACCCCATCGTATCCCGGTTCTGTATCCCATTCACAAGCCCAGAGTCGAACAGGAAGTGTTCACTCCAGTCCTCGACATGCCAGTGTACGCGGGGCTGGACGACGCTTGCCAGATGAGTCTAGTGGGCCTGTCTTTGGTGCGAACCGGAGCTTGCGTTCGTCGACGACAAACTCGCCATCGACCTTCGCCCAGCCACAACCTCTCCCTGCAGAGTTCATTCCTGGTGTTGGCCTTCGACCTTACGTCAACACAAACGTCACCCAACCCCAACCTGCGGTTATCGGTCCCATCCCCGACTCTGCAGCTGCAGGACCTGCAGAGCTGAACCCGCACGCTGCATACTATTCTCTTCCTCCACCTGGCCCTCCGTTTGGCGTCTCTCCATATCATTCTCCCCGACCTGCTGGTTCGCCATCCAGCAGCCCCTACTCCCTTCCGCCACTAGGCTACCCTGGACAGCCAGGCATGCCTCCCCCCATCCATATGTCTGGCTATGGCACACCGCCATATTCCATGTACCCGCCACCTTACGGATACGGCTACGCTCAGCCGTACATGTTTTGGCCTCCCCCAGGGGCACCGCCGCAGCAAGCGATGTCTGGTTCGCCCATGGTGCATCCGCAACAGAGCGACGGCGTGCCGCCTCCCACGCTGCTGGCGCGCCCGCCACCCCCACACGAATCCGATGCTGTCGCGGGTTATCGGGATGTGGGATTCACGCTCCCGCCGCCCGTCGAGACTAGCCGACAAGGGCAGACCGAGGAGCGCGGAAGACGCCCACGCGAGCTCAGCTTTGGGAGCATTAGCGCGGGCACAGAAGGTACGAGCAAGAGTCCGAGCCCCGCGCTGGCATCACCACCATTGGGCACTGTCCCAGAGGGCGCTGCGCTTGGACTGGACGTTTCAGGCGGCCAGGCAGCGCTCCCAGTCCAAGCCGAGACATCTGCACGGGGACAGTCTACGGAGATGGAGAAGGAGCAGAAAGATGTCTCGAAGGCGTCGACGGTCTTGCTGATCGGCGTCGCCCCCGGCGAGCCCACCCCCGCGCGGATACGCTCCCGAACACACTCGAAAGGCCCTGTCGTGTCTACGTCAAGACAGGCGGAGTCATCCGCGGCTGCAGGCAAGGAAGGCGAAGAGGCCGGCGCTGCTGCTTCTGTAGAGGATCCCGTGGCAGCGCTCGTGGAGGAGGCCGCGAAGGTGATTCATTTGACGGACCCTCTTCCGGAGACGAAGTGGGAGTTCGGGACGACGAAGCAGGCTGAGGGCGTCGCGGATCCCCTGGGCGAATTCGCTCAACCCGCAGCACCTCCGCTCGCAGATCCCTCGGGCGGCTCTGTTCCCCCCGTGGGGATCCCTGGCGCGAATTTCGTGCCCGTGGGGCCGCTTTATGCTGGTGCACCTCCATTCATCCCTCCGGTGGTCATCCCTGCGGGTCCTGTCAATGGCATTCCCTCTGCTCCTTCTCCTTCTGCCTTCGTACCTTCTAGACAACTTCCGCCCGCGCCTGAGGACGAGTGGGCGGTGCGCGACTATGGCTTCGGATTTGGACGGGGGGTTCCGGGGGCCGACTACCCCCAGGCAGCCGTCCCTGCAATGCGTGACGACAGGTCTTATCGCGGAGGCCGCGACTACCAGGGCGACCGAGACCAGCATTACAGCGGCAGGCCACGCCGTGGATCTTATAGCCAAGGCGGCTACGGGTACGAGCGCGCGGAGCGCGGTGGATACAGCGGACGAAGAGGCAGGGGTTTCGGCGGCTACAGCGGGCGCGGGTACCAAAATCGGTCTTACTCGCGCGGTGGATACAGCAACCAGCAGACCCGCCAACAGCAGGCGTACGTCCCTGCATCGCCTCAGCAGCCGCAACAGCCGCCTCCGCAGGAGGTGAATGGGTTCTACGCGCCGCCAGTTGCGCCCCTCGCGACCTACATCCCTCAAGCGTTCGAGGGATATCCGTATGCGCCGCTGCCGCCGCCCCCACCGCAGGCCCAGAACGCGAGTTCGCAAGGGGCGCCGCTACCGATGCCGCAATCGAACGTCGGTTTTCCGCTGGATTCGACGAGATACTATTTGCTTGGCCAGCTGGAGTACTATCTCAGCCCGCAGAACTTGGCGCAGGACTTTTTCCTCCGCCAGCAGGTGAGTTGATTGTGTTTGGTTTATACGCTATATCGAGCCCGTGTATGCTGACGCCGGGACGTGTTCGTGTTCTGCCAGATGGACTCTCGTGGATGGATCCCGATCCCGCTCATCGCGTCGTTCAATCGCGTGCGTACCCTGACCCCGGACCTGCAGCTCGTCACGGACGTGTTGACGCTCTCGTCGATGGTCGAGGTCAGGAGCGGGTATGTCCGCACGCTCCACTGGCAGCAGTTCGTGCTCCCGACCGCGGCGCAAAGCCAGGTCGAGGACGACGTCAGCAGTGGCGGCGTGCTGCCGCACGCTCCTGTTGTTGTTCATGTCCCGGAGAACGAGGGGCAACACCAGGAAGCGAACCAAAATGCCGACGGCGAAGACGACGAAGATGAGGACGTTGTTTTCGTTCTCTGATCGTAACATATACGGACAGTCCTGGTTTCAAACGTGCCCTCATGCATATTATTAGAGCCTAGTGCTGTTCCCCCTTCCTCTTTCCAGCCTTCCTGGCTCTCCGATCAAGCGTTGTTGCACATATCCTTCTCGCCTCACGTTCTGTCGTTTGTTTTCCTCCCCTGGACCGCTCACACGGGTCGTACATATTGTCATCAATATTCGTGTATTTCTCTTATGCTCTCTGCTGTTCTCCCTACCCGCTCTTAAATATTATCATATTCTCATCCCAGGCTCTCTCTCTCACGCACACGTACGAATTCGCACCCTCACATGTTTCCTTCGTCCCCATCCCTGCACATCACATCCACATCGCCTCGGGTCCCCTTCCATTCCTGCAATATCCCTATCCGCGTCCCTTTCCATTCCCGCTCTCATATCCGCATCCTCATCACACGTTATACGAACCACACGAATCGACGCCGCGTTTTGTCTTCTCAAATGTTATTCGCATAAGCTTCGCCTCCGTTTTCTTTGTCGAGGCCGGCTCGCGAGGTTCTTCTGTAACTTTTACGTCAAACGTACATATATTCACCCTCGGGCTGCATCTGTCTCCCTAGTCTTGATCTCCACCTCCACGCTGGCCATGCTCGAGCGCATCGTGTTCACGATTCCACATTTTGTTTCGGTCGCGCGTTTTCTCTCCTTCTGTCCTGCCACCACTATGTTTTCATGTCAGTATCCGTATTAATCGTGTCACGTCCTTGCATGGCCTACATCTTTGCCCGCCCTCATATCGCATCCAGCACATCTGTCACTCCGTCGTCCCTCGTCCCTCTTATCTCTCCCTCCTGCTGCTGTCCAATGTCTCCTCGCTGACTCCCTCCCTCTCCGTCTCTTTGTTACACATATCCTTCCGCGTTACGATGACAATCAATCCGAATGTATTCATTGGTCTTCCGGGTCCTCTAACTTTACACAACGCGTCTAGTGGGTGGGGTGTCGCAACGCATGCACCGGGGAGCAGCCTTATAAATACAAGAGCAAGAGAGATAAGCCGTCTAAACGATCCGCACGGGCTTGGTGTATCGCGACCTGGCGCGGAACGCGGGTCCGTATCTGATTCGGGTAGCGTGGGTCAGTCAGTGTTCGATAGCGTTCGTGCGATTTGAATTGGGTTGGCTGGGAAAAAAATATCCCCGTACCTTTTCAAGACGAAGGGGATGGGAATGGCGAGGAGCGCGACGCAGCCGACCACAGTCGAGGCCCAGCGCGGATCGAGCACGCGGAACATCTGCGTCGAGAATAGCTGGCGGGGCGAATGCGACGTCAGCTCTTGCGTCCGCGATTCAGATCGCGCTGACCGGACTGCAGACCGAGACTCACGGGGAACACGGCGCCGAAGACGCTCCTGATGACGGTGCAGGCCGAGAGGGCGCTTGCGGGGGCGAAGGAGTAGACGTCTGGTCCGGGGAGGTTAGGATGAGAGCGCGTGTTACTGACGAGTCGACTCGGATGAAGGGGAAGACGTACCGACGATGTAGTTGAACATCGCGACCTGGGATGACCGTCGAGTTGAGCGTGACGAGCGAGGGTGAGCGTGGAGGTAGGATAGTACGCACCGTCAACAGAAGGAGGGTGCTGCCCATGAGGAAGCCGGACATCATCGGCACCCAGAAGCTGATGCTCGGGAAGGAGGTCCACCTGGAGGACAAGGTGGACGGACAGTGAGTATGGATGCGTAGCTGATGGACTCGCGACCCGGCGTACCCGAACCAGAAGAAGGTGACGGCGAAGAGCGGGGCGGACCACACCGCCATGGTGAGCCGTTCCTCGGGAGGGACGGGTTGCGGGGCGTATGCCTTAACTTTGCGCTCGTACTCGGGTTGGATCACGCAGAGGTACTGGAACGGAGAAGTATAGTCAGTAACCGTGACGTGTTTCGCAGGGACGGAGGATGAGTTATTTACGATAGCCAGTGCGAAGAAGTGGCCGGCGGTGAGCGGGAGGTACGTCAAGGCCATCGTGCCTAGGTGGCAAATGATGAGATATGGGCATTCCGATACCGGGAACGACAGGTACTCACTGGGAGAGAATCCGTAGCCTTGTTGGAAGACGATTGGGTAGGCCTCGAAGAGCATATACAGGCACCCGCCGATGAACTGGGAGTTCCGGGATGAGTTTGAGTGGTTGAAATGGCGTGCATGCGACCAGACGCTCACCGAGAGATAGAACGTGGTCGCGATCAGCGTCGGCTCGCGGACGAACATGACGAAGGGCCTCGCGAACGTCTCGTGAAGTCTCCCTGACCGCGTCGGCCGCTGCACCAACTCAAGATGGGCTCGAAAACGGGCATCCCCAGTCTCTTTACGTAGCCGCCTGGCTTTGCGAACGAGGATGATCGGCCTGCACGGCGTCAGTACAACTATGGATCCGAAGCAAGCGACAGGGGCTTACTTATAGGTCTCCTGATAGGTCAGGATGAGCAGGAGGGTGCACGTTCCTGTCTGTGGACGATCCAGTGTCAATGTTTGCTACGTTAGAAAGACGTTCTGAACAAACCGCTATGGCGAGCATCCAGAAACACCACTCCCAGTCTACTCCTGCCGCCGCCATGTAACCGCTGACTAGAGGCCCGCTGAGGAACTACCATAAGTAATCCGATGAAACAAACAAGAGAAGACCAGTACAGGGTAGGTCCGATGAAGGCCGCGATAGCTTGGATGGTGAGAGCCTTCTCCCTAGTCGCCAGATCCCAGCTATGATGCAAAAAGGTAAGCACTAATAGTCAGCAGGGATTCAGACGAGAGCGCTTACACGTCCGCTGCGATGGCGCTGCACAGACAGCGCATAAGCACATCACTGAGAGCGAAGGAACACGAGCACGTACGGCGCGATGGGCTGAGACGCGGCAGAGAATATCCCGCCGAGGAGCCGGAAGGCAGCGATCGCACCGAAGTTGGGGGCAAAGGGACACGCGACTTGGAAAACCTGCGTTTCCTCCTCAGCAAATCAACTTGAGTAGACGGGAACGAGAACATACCGTAAAGCCGATGAAGCTGATGATTAAGACTGGTCGGCGTCCGTACTGCGGGAAAGGGAGGCACATATGGGTCGGAGTATCCTTTAGAAAAAGACTGCCGCATCGCTCACCTGCTCGGACAGAGGGCCCCAGAGCAGTGGGCCGACGCAGAAGCCCATGACAAAGAGGGAGATGACAAGCGCGTCGAGCTCGGAATTGAGGTGGAACCGGACGAGTAGCTCGATGGCGTACCCGGCGGGAGCGGAGGATGCGAAGGTTCTGTCGTCCGAAACGTAAGTACTCAACCTGCAAGGACCTGAGCTTATACACATGATGGCACTCACGTAATGAAGCCCAAGAAGCCTGCGAGCATCGTCACGTACCACCTGTACCACCGTGGCCAGTTCTAATATCAAGGCCAAAAATCAGTACATACAAGTTCCCGGCGGAAACTCTTCAGGCTTGGATTCGGAAGGCTCACCTTCGGATTCTCCTGCTCGCCTTCCTCAAACTGGACCATGAAGTCCTGCTCGGGAGCAGGTGGATCCGAGATCGTGCGTATCTCGACGCTGTCTCGCTTCTCCGAGTATGAGGCCTTGGTGAGCCTTTTGAATTCGATCCGCGTGTCGGTGCTCGCTCTAATAGTGGTGCCGTCAATACTCTCCCGGACGGTGCCATCGATGCTCTCCCGGACGGTGGCGTCGACGCTCTTCCTGGGGACGTCGACGCTCCCTCTGACTGTGACGTCGATGCTGTCGCGGACGGTGGTATCCATGCTGTCGCGGACGGGTGGGGGGGAGGTGGACTCTGCCTGCACGGAGGTGGGGTAAACCATGGAAATTTTCTTCGCTTTTTCGTGAGGGGTCGTTTTGTAAGTCGTACTTGAAGTCGTCGTTTTCGTGTAGTTCGACACGGTGCTCGAACCAGTGGAGGTCGTGCTAGTGCTGGTGCTGGTGCTGGTGCTAGTATTTGAAGAGGTCGAGTTCGTGAAAGTCGTGCGAGGCGTCGTGAGCGTCGTCTTTGGTGCGTATATCCTCATGGAGCGGGGGCCATCCGGGGGGCGTGGCACGAGTCCCATACTCCCGCCAATCTCCCATAGTTTATACCTGCACGTAAAGTCCGCAGCTTGGCATGATCACGAAAATCGTAAGGCATCCTCGCACCATGTTACGCCTTAATCCAATACCACACAGCATGCCTCCCACGCGACGAAAGAGGATGCTCAGCGAAAACATGTTCGGAAGACAGCATCAGCATCTGAGACACGTTGAAATGTACGAGACCATCCGAGCCCGAGCCCGAGCTGCAATGTCAAACTCATATAATATGAGGATAGAAAGTTTGTATGAATACCTGCGCATATGCTAGGAGTATGGCCAGCGCTCTCGATGCAAATCGGCTCATCGGTGATAACTGGCGCTGTGTAGTAGGAGTTAGAGGGAGATTGTGGCACTCTTTGCACCGCCTCGGAACCCTCCTCCGATCGGTTTTGAGGGAAGGTGAAATGTGAGTCCAGGAAGCTGGGCTTAGCATGTTGTATACTCAGCAGTCACGGGTTCGCAAGCACGTACATCAAAACTCACGCGGCCACGACGTGCCCGTACAAAACCCAGAGACCGTCTTGCGGATGAATACCACGCTAGCACGAGAAATATGATTGCGCGAGAAGCACGATGGCGGAGACAAGTAGGCGCAAAGAGAGCGAATGCCGGAAAGCAACGCGGGAAGGTTTATTTGGCCTCGTACGACCATAATACTGCGCCGATACAAAACGACCATACGCCCGCTGCTGTGAGGAGACTTTGCACGCAACGCTCTGCGGGAACGTGGGGAGAGAAAGGGGGTTGCCTTGGGAACTCGTACCTCTTGAGAAGAATGTGACCGGTATCCGGAGAGTTGCAATACAACAGCCTGAGGGTTGACGCTCAATGTGGGCTGCGCGCGGAACAACTAAGTAGTGAACATCGGAAAGACGATGCGGAGGGTGCTACTTACGGCCATGCACGCTGCCAGTGCAAAGGCTGCGGAGCGTGCCTAGATGTTTGACCCTGGAGAGCGGTCCGCGGGGTGGATCAGTGCTACACGACGATCGTTCGCTCTGAATGAACGCACCGATTCAGAGAGTACAAGGAAATGCGAGAGCCATCTAGAATCCAGCCGTGAGAGATACCCAAAAATTGGTCTGTGGGAACGATGTCCAGTTGAAGGGTTGTTAGTGGATGGGCCGCCCACAACTGAAAGCACGGACCCACACCAGAACAGCTTGACAAGCTGCATGACGACGAAGAAATGGTGGGCCGAGGCCTGACTACAGCACAATATCAAGAGGGCTACTGGACGGTCATCCGCGTCAGGAGCCAGGCAAGGGTGGACTTGGCTGGACAACGGTCCGGAGACGAAGGACCCGACGCAGAAGCCGATGAGAGGCTCTGATGCAAGGTGGAAGTTGTGGAGGAGCAGTTCGGCCGCGGACCCAGACGGAACCGATGAGGCAACCGTTCTATTGGCCACCGTCCCAAGTCACTTCGGGAAGACATTGCCAATGGGAGTGTTCTGACGCTGTGAAGACAAATAAGCAGTCGAACAGGGCTCCACCAGCCCGCCCCGTTCTGCAAGAGCACGAGGTCAGTGACATTCGAATGTGCAAAAATGGTGGGACCTACTCTAGGGTGCCCACGTGGACACCCCAAACTTACGTAGCACTACGCCTTATTTCGAAGATCAAAGTCATACGTCTCCATATGAGGTCGCGCTGAAAGGGGAGCCCTGAAGGAGGCCTGCGCAATTGGTGGTCAAAGTGGAACGTTGTGCATTGACGGCGCCAGAAGAGGCGCAGAGACCTCCACGTGTGCCGCTCAAGACCCGTTAAGGTTCGTCCCTGTTCGTCCACTAGTCAAACGTTATCGATATCGCCACCCTGAGCCACATCCAGGCCACATCGACTAGCATCGAGCACCGGAGAATGGCTCAAAACCGATGCTTTTGGGACCAGCGACGCGTCTTACATTAGCACGCATACAGCGCGCAGGCACTGTCAGGCACTCGCAGAAGCTGACAACAACCGGGTGAGTGGCTATCATATGGGATGCGCACCTTTCATAATCATGCTCAATGGCCTTGCCAGGATTTTCCTTCGGGTCGCCCGCAAATATCGTGATTGTCGCATCTTGACTTTCCCTACTAGCCGGCTATCAGATCATCCTAAGCAGTATCTTAGCTTTACCCCTTGAGCCTACGGCCTTGTTCCTGGGTTGACCACCGACATAAGGCCGACTTCGCGACTGCCGCAAGCGGGCACACAGCCGTCAGAAATGTCAAGAAGAGCGAGAGACACGAGTGTGTCATTCCTTGGATCTCGTTTGCAGTACTTGCACTCAACGTCATAGTCACACAACCCACAACAGACGCCTGAGGCGGGGTACCCAAACCTGTCCTAGTCTCAAACCAAAGCAAACCAACGACCATCGTGAACATCGCTTAGCCGCCACAGGTATGTGATTTGCCCCAAATACTTACTCCAAACGTTCAGGTGCCGCGCTGACTTTTTCCCAATTACTTTATCTCTTAGGCTGCACACACAACGTGGCCGCCACCGTCGCCACCGCGAACAGGATCGCGCCGGGAACTTGTCTTCGGTCGCCTCGGCTGAGTACCAGTCCTGCAGTCCAATGGTCACCCGACATTCTGGTGCGCGGATTCGGCGGGGAGCCCAGGGTGCCGGTCAGGGTGAGCGCAAGGGTTTCGTGCCACCCAAGTGCCACCGTAGGCCTCCGTCCGATTCGTACGGCGTAGCGATGGCCTGGGTTCCAAGGGGACGTTCGAAAATTCCAAGGGCCGTCGTCGAGTGGGCGAAGCGTCTGTGGGCACCATCATCAAATCTCATAGATCTCCCATCATCGATCCCGGAGACCGCGCCCTGCCCTCCGTATTAACGGCAACGCGTTGCTCCGCCGAGCCAGCTAAGTACCGACGCACGCCTGGCGGCGCACGAAAGACTTGATTCTGCGCCCTCACTCTCCCGCAGCTCTTCTTCTCTCTATTTCGCCCCTGGCGCCATTCTGCCTGTCTGCTAGCGGGCCCGCGTTGCATGCGGCTTGCTGGATTCAAACGCGCTCGTCTGACCTCCTTCAGCCGTCTCTTGGACTGGCGACCGGACAGCAGCAAGCACGACTCCCTGTCAAGCATGCCTTTCTCGGACAGCAGCCTGGGCAAAGGCAAGGAGCCCGTCTCTACCGACGAGTATGCGCGCGAAGGCAGCCACTGGCCGCCATATCCACCGCCGGGCGAGACGGACCTCGAGAGAGCGCTTCGGCTAGAGGAGGAGAGGGAGGCGAAGAGAGTGTCCGACGCGATTGACCATGCGCTTGAGCTCGAACGCCAGTCGGTACGGAAGAGGCAGAAGGGAGAGACGCGCTTGCTCCTGCTAGGTGCGCACACATATCGCTCCGTCCCTCGCGAAGCTTCTCTAAGTAGTACTCATGCTGGACGTTTGATTTTGAATTGCGCTCGATGGGAACTGTCAATCACGCTTCCTCGGAACATCCATGGCATGCATACATGACGCAACGCGCGCCCCCGAACAGGGCAGTCTGAGTCGGGCAAGTCGACCATGCTCAAGAACTTCCAGATGCAGTTCACACCCAAGGCCCTCCGCGCGGAGAGCGACGCCTGGCGCGCCGTGATCCACCTCAACCTCGTCCGCTCCGTCAACTTCATCGTCGACGTCCTCACCCACGCCTCCGGCCCCCACCTCACCAACACCAGCCCGACGACGTACCACCCGCACGGGGACGTGGGCGGCAGCAGCCCGACGGGCACGAGCTTCGGCGTGCTGCACCAGCACCATCGTGCATCGCAACCGCCGCAGCCCTCCAGCGAGATCCGGCGGTTCAAGCTCGCGCTGTCGCCGCTGCGCCAGGTCGAGATGATCCTCGCCCGGCAGCTCTCCGTGCACGAGCGCGAGTTCGCGTCCGCCTCGTCGCCCTCGAGCCCAGGCCCGAAGCTCGTCGCACGCCCATCGGAGGTCGTCGTGCGCGGCGGGCGCGGCTGGAAGTCGCTCATGCAGCGGCGCAGGTCGGTGGACGGGGCGCAGAGCCCGCAGCACCAGAGCTACGCTGAGGCGCTCGAGAACGCGAAGCAGATTCTTGACGCGTGCAGGGCGGACATCGTCGCGCTGTGGACGAGCGAGAGCGTCCAGACGGGGCTGAAGGAGGAGGGGGTCGTGTTGCGGGAGCAATCGGGCTTGTGCGTACTCTCGTTCGGTTGCTTTTCATATGCGGGCTCAAGGTTGGCGCAGTTTCCTGGACGAGGCGGAGCGAATAGCAAGCATGAGCTACGGACCCACTTTCGGTACCTTTTCCCGTTCGTGTGCGCGCCGCAAGTGAGGTAGTGACGTCGGTTCGTTGGTTTCAGATGATATTTTGCGTGCGCGGCTGCAAACGGTCGGCGTTGAGGAGCACCGGTTGGTCATGGAGACCAGTGAGTTCGGTGCTTGCTGCTTCGTTTTTGCAAAGGGCGAAGCGGGGCTGAGGCGTATTTGAACCGGACAGGCGAGGAATCTGGTCAACACTGGGTGTTCTACGATGTCGGTGGGGCGCGAGGGCAGCGAGGTATGTTGTTGATTCACTTGGGTGTCACATCCAGCTTAACTGCCTCCGCTTAGCGTCATGGGTGCCCTTCTTCGAGGACGGTACGTGGTAAATTTGGAAGCGCTTTCGAATGCTGAGCTCACGCTATCGTCGCAGTCAACGCAATCATTTTCATGTGTTCGACAGCGGGGTTCAACGAAGTCCTGCAAGAAGACCGCAGCGTGAATCGTCTGGTGCGTTGTGAGCTCTTTATGCGACCTGGCCTTCTCTAATGCTCTGCTTTCAGCTGGACTCGTTCAATCTGTGGAAGACCGTTTGCTCCAGCAAACTGCTGAGCACTGTGCAATTCATCCTGCTGCTAAACAAGACGGATATCCTGGATGCTAGACTGAAATCGGGCGTGCAGTTTTCGAGTTATGTGAAGAGCTACAAGGACGAAAATGACCTGGCGCACGTCACAGACTGTGAGTCCACTGTTATTCTCCCCTCCCGGATCGTTTGGAGTCGATGTTGATGGTTCTGTGTTGGGGCAGACCTTCGGAAGAAGTTCATCGCAATGCACCACCATCACTCGCCTGAACCAAGACAGCTACATGTACATACTACTTGCGCTATTGTGAGTACCATTGGACCCAAATTGCTTGTCCTGGCCACTGACCATTTCCTGTCTGCGAAGAACATTGACATGACTTCGGCGGTGCTTATCCGCAGTATGTATCGTTTTGTCATCGATTGTCCGGATCGGCTGACCATCACCCCACCCTGCCATTCCCAGTACGAGACGCAATCCTCGTGAACTACCTAATGGCCACCGACATGCTATAGGCAGGCATTTTAAACGGTGGAAGCCGCAGCGACTGGAGACGATTGTACGAATATGGACTTGAAACAGGACCCGTTTCCGCGGTCGGCAGCATACCACACTAATGTCGTAATGTAATCGAGTGCTTTCGGACTAGAGTGGGCGGGGTGTATGTAGTAATCAGCTGCAAGTTAACGCGCCGAGTCTCAATAGTTACTGGTACTAGTTTCCTGTAGTGGGTCACTAATAGCTTAGCTTGTACGTAATAGCACTATGGCACCCGTTTCTCTATTGCATCCCACCGCGATCAGGGTTCTCCACTGGCCTCCACTGGCCCTCCACTATCAAGGGTTCTCCTGCTGCGCCTGCCACCGCGAGTTCGACACGTCTACTTTACGCGTCTGGTCACACGCGGTCACGGCGGAGGCGATTACGTCACTCCGGTGCCTGGGGCGCAGCTTCCGCGGCGCGAGGCCGCAACGCCGAGTTCCGCCCGCTGACGTCCTCCCATCGTCTCCCAACGTCGGTCTCGACGAGCTCACTCTCAGACAATCGCACTCAACATGGTCCGCGGCTCTGACATCCTTCTCATCGTCGTAAGTGTCCCTCGACCTGATACTCTGTTTCTCGCTTGGGAGTGCAACAATGGGCCCAATGGAGCTGAATTCGACGCTGGTGTCCATAGGTCGCTATCCTCTTCCCGCCTGCCGCCGCGGCGTTCGTCACTGGGTGCAGCTGTGACCTGCTTATTAACATCCTTCTCACTATGTGAGTATTTCAAGTCCGGAGTCGGTTTGCCTCAGATTGTATCGGACTGCCTGAACGGGTTGCTCACGAACACTGTCCCTTCTCTCTCACCCCGCGTCCGGTCCCGATCAGCCTCGGATACCTCCCAGGACATCTGGTAAGTAGCCCACCCGCGTTTAGAGTTGGGCCCGGACGCTCACATTTCGTTGCGCACGCCGCAGCACGCCTTCTGGCTAATTTACAAGAAGATGCAAGCGGAAGAGCGTTATGGCCGTGGCGGCTACACTTGTGCGTCATTCGTGCCGTCCTTATTTTTGCGCGGCGGACTGATCACCATGCAGACGTGGGCAACGGCGAGTACCAACCTGCTCCATACCTGCAGGGCGTTCAGCCTCCGGCGCAGCCCAACTACGGCGCCACGGGTCAGTACGCATCCTAAGGCCCAAGCGATAATAGACTTCGCGAACAACGCGCTGGGCTCGAACCTTGCTGTTCGCGCTTTTGCGTGCGCAATGGATTTTGACCCGACGGGATGGACAGAGCCTATGTTTTTTTCTGTTGAGACTTTTACTGCGTTGTATGTACGCTCGGAACTTGTACGAATTATTTTACATTTGATACGTACGGGATTTTGTGGGATGCGTGTTGTCGTATTTCCTGGTTTGTATTCTTTTCTGGTCGTGAGGGGATAGGCAGTATTGCACGCAGTCGGAATATTTGAATGTGAGAGGGCAGCTGGTGAGCGTTTTCATCTCGCTGTCTTCCCGCGCTCATGACATCACTGGTATAGGTTCTTAGCTATCGAAAGTGGCTTTGTGTTTCTAGTTGGATCGGTTCAGGTGCAGAACTGTCGGTGCCCCGGCTAGGTAGCTGCACATTGTATCGCATCACCGATAAGTCACATATCCGCCCAGTACGTCGCGCCCATCGGATCTAGCAAACAACGATCAATAACTTATCCTCCTATATGACACAATGCGCTGCGTGTACTCATGACGTGGCCGGTCTCGTCAATGGGGTATTGTTGCAGAAGGGTGACGATCGCATCGACCTCCTCACCTTGGGTTGCGACACCCGCAGCAGTACGTCGATGGGTTTAGCTTTCCAAGGAACGCGATGTCGATACTTACACAACATGCTAGCTAAGACGTTTGTTGACGCAGCGAGAACCGGTGTGAAGTTGAAAGCCACACGCCGACTCCGCACAGTACTTCTTCTGGCGCGGAGTTGCCAGCATGACCCAGGGGTTGCACTTGCGGTTGCGTAGGGAGGTCCTACCTCTTCTCGCCTGCTTTGTGATATTAGGCGAGTTGCCGATTCACGCGTCTGTCGTGGGACTGCACTCACAAAGGGCTTCTTTGACCAGGGGAGAGTGCCGGATGGCGGGAGTCGTTGACATGATCGGGAGGACGTGCCTCATCACCGGTTTGCACTGTCTCCTTGGTGGCCATGGCGCGTGGACAAAGGACGCATTGTGTGCAAAGAGGACGGAGTTTGAAACGCGGGGAGGAGATAAAAAAAGCGCCCTCTGCCCGTTTCGCTCCCTCAAGATCTCACTCTCAACCTCCTCGAACTCACCACCGCTGTTGTTCTCGGGTCCTCAGCCCAAGGTATGTTTCTTGCACTCTTCTGAAGCCCCACTGCGTCGTAACACCCGCTATCGCTTCGTAGACTCTGGCCGCTCCCCCTTGTCCTAACCACCAACCACAGACCCCCCTCCCCCACTCGATCCAACACCATGTCCATCAGTCTGCTCCCTGTTGAAGTCCTCTCCGAGGTTTTCCGTATCGTCCGGGACGACGCCCTCTCTCTGGACGAGAACAACATGTCGTGGATCACGCTCGCGGGCGTCTGCAAATGGTGGTGCGATGTCCTTTACGGCTACCCCCTTCTCTGGACAAAGCTAGTGTTCCAGCCGTGGACCCCGCCTTCCTCCGTCGAAGCCGCTCTGATCCGGGCGGGAGGAGTTAAGGGGCTCGATGTGACCTTCGACGCTGGATCTTGGGTCGATGAAGACTGCTGGCTCGCGGATTTCGGCAATCGGTTGTCGTACACGCTCCCGAAGTCGACGTCTCTTTTGACTATCCGGTGGCACGAGAGGGTCCGGGACGAGGCGTTCACCTTTGTCGAGGCCTTGAAGGCGAGTGGGGTCGTTTCCCTCACCCTCTTCCAATACGATAAGTTCGGGCCGTGGTGCGTGAGCGATCCTCGTATCGCCGAGGTGGACCATACCGAAGACGACTGGTCCGACTCCGACTCCGACTCCGAGGACTCTAACTCTGACGACTGGTGTCGCGTGCTGGGTCCCGTCGTGACATGGGAGCACGGGACACCCCGCGCCGTCGTGGATGACAGCGAGGAGGCGGACTCGGAGGTCGGGAGTGCCGGCGGTTCGGATGAGGGGGACGACGAAGACGACGAAGACGACAATTCCGGTGACATCTTGGACCCTGTCCAGCGCAGGGTGGCCAGACCGCCCAGGATCCTTCTGCTTCCGGACTTCCCTAGCTTGGTGGACTTGACCGTCTCGGGCTTTCTCGTGTCGCTTCCGGCTTCTATCAAGGCCCATCTCCAGGACATGTCGCTGTTGGAGACCGAGCCCCATACGGACTCCGATCGCAGCGCTATCTTGCCAGTGGGTTCGGAGACTTGGCTGCTGGACGTGCTCGAGGACTGCACGGCGCTGGAACGGCTTCGACTCTCGTACACTCTCCGTATGGACGGCGATGAACGGCCCCTACGTTTTCCCCGGCTCAGGTTCCTCTCCGTGGAGGACCACCTGGACTGCATGGACACGTTCGACTTTTTCAACCCCCTGCCGGAGACTCTGTCCTCTCTCGACCTCTGCTCCTTGTTCCCGGCGTCTAAAGACTGGGACGCCGTGGACGATGGGGTGTTCCGCAACATCGCTGCCGGCGATCACAGTCTTGATTTCATCAACACCGTCCACCTGGATCTCCGGGTGGATAACCACTTCCGCCTGCGTGGGTGGACGGACGTACCGATCGACAGGCCGGGGCTCAGCAACTGGAAACTGGGGGCGATTTGTCCTTCGGAGGAGTGGACGGAGGAAGCCCGGGACAAACTCCTTCCTGTAGCAGTCAAGGAGCTTTCCCTGCTCGTCGACGCGGCTAAGGTCAGGCAGGTCTCCATGCACCTCGCCCCTTCCGCCGCACGTTTGGCATCCTCGACCTCGATCGATTGGGAGAACGACCTCTTCCTCCCCTTCTCCAACCTGCGTACGTTCTGGCTTGGGGGCAGCGCGGCCGTCGACGCATTTCTCTGGTTCGAGTTCCAGGCCCAGTCACTGCGGCGGAATTGGCCGGAGTTGAAGGAGCTTCACTTCTGTGTGGAGGGGCTTAGCGAGTGTGCGGCCACTATCTTCCGGATGATCTGGCCGGACGTCCAGGAGAAGAGACCTGACTTGAAGGTCTTCTTCTGGTTGCCTCATGCGTTTTCGACGATATCGAGGGAGCGGGGTCTGCTGTCCGAGGAGTATATGAGGGCGATACAGCTGACCAGGGACTGCAAGCAGGTCGACTACTATGTATATCCTTGCAACCTCTGCCATCAGGCGGCGTGATGGCGACTCGGCTTGGGTGACGATACGTTCTTTTACCTTTTGAGATGACTTTAATCTCGTTAAATTACAGTATTTATGCCTGCTGATATATTCCCCTACGCTATGTATCCTGTTCTATGCTTTCCTAATCTCTGGATGTTCGTGGACTTGGGTTCTCATTCCGCACTGTATCATATTCAATGAGTGGTCCATCATCCGCACACTTACGATATATTTCGCATAATACATGGAGGTTGTTTGCAGAAAATGGCCCGTCTATCAGCAGAACGATGCTATTGAAGTGTGAGGACACATTCCGCTTCTCGCTACGCGGACAAGTTCGGGCGGGGCGTCGAACAAGGCGACTGCTTGATGGGCGCGGGCACAGCCACTCATGATGTGGACGAGGTCAAATACTTGTCGAACCAGCCCACGACCTGCTGCACCGCCTCCTCCTTCGCCTGTCTCTGCACCTCGACCTCCAAGTTCGCGCGGCTCGTGAAGCCGTGGTTGACGCCCTCGTACACCTTCACCTCGACGTCCTTCAACCCCTTCTCCGCCAGAATCTTCTCCGTCTCCCTCGCCTTTGTCTCGTCGTAAAATCTGTGGTCGTTCGCCGCGACCGCCAGGCTGAACGGCTTCGAGATCGCGTCCAACTCCGCTGGGAACTTGACGAGCGACGGGTGGCACGCTACGGTCGCGTCGAAGAGCGCGTTCTGCGTGATGGCGAAGCGTCCGCCCCAGCAGAAGCCGACGAACCCGAGCTTGGCGTCAGGGTGCGCAGCGCGCATGGCGGAGGCGACCTTGTTGATGATGCCGGTCTGCTTGGGGGAGTTGCTGATGAACCAAGGGACGAGGATGAACATGGACGCGGGGAGGGCGACGAAGCGTTGGAAGAAGGACTTCTTGTCGTCGGCCACGTGCGCGTCGTTCGCGTCTAGGGTCCAACGCGGGAGCTGCCAGCCTGTCAATCGCACCGTTGCTCCCGTTTCAGTGAAAACTGCCAGTGCGCAAGTTCGGCAGAGTAGACAAGACCAGGCACAACGCACCGCTGAAGAGGTCGGGTATGATGACCCTGAAGCCCTTGGAAGCATATTCGTCCGCGAGCAAGCGAGTATTCACGAATTTCCACCCAAAGACGTCTACGCCGACAACGATGATGCGCTTCGAGTCCTCCGCGCCGACGGCATATGCGCTGATATTGCCGAGTTGTATCTCCGTCCCCGCGGGCGTGCCGCTATGGATAGAGCCAGTGACACAGTCTGGACAAGACATACTAGGATGTCGTGGTGGTGTCGGTGGAGTACGTGGTTGTTGGGTTCAAGGGGTGGAAGACATGGGGATAGTAGGTCCTGGTTCCATTTCTAGAGGCGAATGAGCGCCGAGCTTAGCTGACAATGAGGAAGCTGTTGGATTACAAGCGCTAGGACGTGCGCCCGACGTCTACTGACAGATCCCGTCTTTTACCATACTCTTTTAGTACATATACCATACCGCCTGATGCGCCATTCCCTTTTCCGTTCCTCGGTCCCACTAACGCCCATGGATTCACACCAGCCGCCACCATAGTCTCTGGTCGTCCATCTTCCTTGTATGCCTGCAACTCAGAGCAGGTGGCAGACAAAGTACATATATACACCCTTGATTGCATGTGATGCGGCTTTTCGCGCTCTCACGCCAAAGACTCTTGAGGTACGCACTCCGAGTGGTTATCATTCCACATACTTAATAACGTCACCGGCCATCCCGACAGCCTCAGCAGCGGGCCCTGAGGGAGTTCGGAGATACAACCAACGTATAGTACGCAGACGCAGGTGTCGTCTTAGACACCCAGCGCGTACAGTGGTGCTCGATTGTCCTGGGTCCATACTGCTGAATACCTAGCATCCTGGTCCAAGCCAAACAGGCCAAAGGCGGTATGTGTTCCATCCGCACTATTTGTGACGTTGGCGATCAGAAAACGGCTGTTCAATGACTCGTACGCCGTCGAGTCGGTCTCCAGACGGCTGGACGTGTTGGGAGGTAAGCTGCCTCGACACGAGAAAGGTGTAATACGGACTCACACGTAGTTAAAATCGGACTTGAATACCGCCCTACGCATCAGAAAGGTCAGCCAAACCTCCGGCTTCCTTCTTGAGGATCGCAGCACACACCCGACACCGACGGCATGCAGGATCGCCAGTTTCTTATCGGCCTCCCAAATGATGGGGAGCGTCCCCTCGGGAAAGAATATCCCGGACTTGCTCACCACACCGGTATCAGCGGCCGACAGGACGGTCGCTACTAGCTTCCCGCAGGTATCCGTGAAATTTCCACTTCATCCATCCTGTAAGTCCCAGCCCATATAAGAGCGAAACGACTCACCCAGTAACAGGAATGTGAACGCGTGTGCCCAACGGGCCAACCAAACTCTGGGAAGGTCCAAGAGTGAGAGTGCCCACAAAGATCACCTCGAACTGGGGAGGCGGAGGACCGCCCCAATGTGCCGAGCATACGGTCGCGAGGGGAACAAGCGAAGAGAAGAGTGTTAAGAAACGCATCATGCACGGCGTACGCTCACCTTCGTCTCCACTCTGCAGACTATATGTGCACACGAGGCGCCAGGCCTTCGCCGCCTTCTCGTTTGGTGCTGCGCAATAGATTCATTGTATTCGGCTCATCGCACGCTGGACGGGATGAGCATGCCTTCCGAGTCCGGATCTCCGTCTGTCGAATAATTGCGTTTCCCCCTCTGCTGCTGGTACTTCGCCTGAGGACCACTAGAACAGGTATGGCGGCGGTCAGGATCCAGTCGTAGAAGACGAACGAAGACAAAGGGAAGCTATAACATGACCGAGGAATGCCGTCCTCCGCCATTGATTCTATAATGTATACCATCTTAGTCCGTCCCTTTCAAGTCTTGCTACACGCTAAGCCTAACTTCCCATCCAACAGCGACCAAATAGGAATTCGTCGCGCCGGCACGGATTCTTCAGTACACAGGACCTCCGTCTGTCAGTACGTATGCTGGCACTGACACTTTTGGCTACTCACCTCCTACCATTGATCCGTACAGCGTGGGGCCAGGCGCGTCAGGAACGTACGCAGGTGCTGCTCCTGCTCCTGCGATCGGTAGACTGGCTCCTGCCTCTGCTTCCGATCCTACTCTTGCTCCTGATCCAGCACCCAAAACACCTATCCCCATCTAGTTCCCTGACGCGACACCTCCCGCAATCGGGTGCATTGCGCCCTCGACAAGCGTCGCCGGCTATGGCAGCCCGTCTCCTCCACCTAAACCTAAATTGTGATCACCCACCCGGGTTGACGGTAGACATCCCTACCGGGCCGGCGACAGCATGTGTCTCTACCAGAAGGGCAGCGAGGATATGCTATGGAAGCGGAGAATATTCTCACTTCGTAGTTATGTTTGCCAGCCTAGAAAGAGCGGTGGTGAGCGCGAATATACAGACTGGTCGTGAGGATGCTTGCCGGTATGGCGTTGTCCCGTTCGGTGTCCGCTGGCGCCAGGCTGTCGCAACTGCACCGAGCCGTGGAAGACACGTCGCGGCGACCTCCCAGGCCCAGCGGATGCGCCGCAAGTGATCACGTGTTGAAGATAGCGGGAGGACCTTCAGCGATGGTATGGTCGTCGCCTCGGCTGTACTAGATGCTCTTCACTGCCCGACGCCGCAGGGGGACTGGGGGACGGACCATCGGCCTCACACTTGCGTGGGTGAAGGAAGTGTTCATGCTGCTCAGCACGCGCTCGTCGTTGTCGCTGTCGTTGTCGTCGCCCTCGTTATTGGTGCGGCCATTTCCGTCGTTGTCTTTCTCGTTCGTTGTTGTCCATGGACCAGAGACATAACTCGCCCCATCCTCTTCTGCTGGAGCTCCTCAAGTGAGAACAAAATACAGATGATCCTTTCAAAGCTTTGCCGTGCACTGGTCGTCCCCGAGGGTGTAAGTGCAGTGATTGGGTGAGTACGCGACCTTGGCGTCGTTCGCAGTACATGGAGAGTTAGTTCTGCGGAGAGAACGAGAAGTTGTCAGCGTTGTACTATAGCTCAGCGAGCGGTTCGCTGACGGATGGGGGGTTCGGGCACTCTGTGCTTGGGTTCCCAGACACGGTATAAGCGAAGCTCACTAGAACGTCCACGTCCGCTTGTCCTGCACTAACACTTGGCCGATAGGATTTGGAATGCGCTCTATGGGGGATGAACTGAAAGAATGACTAGTAAGCAAGCGTCGCTATCATCAAGTCGCCAAATCGACCGTACCAGCAGTAGCGATAACTCTGACCGAGCCTTGATAAGAGGGTTGTATGATATTGTTGCGCTCGGCCTCTATTCGGGGAAAATCCGCCAGTAGATCAGGGAGCAAACATAACATTCCATACACAATCCTACAGACATGCAGTGCGGAGAGTAAATACATGTGCCTTCCGTGACAAACCTCGATACCGGGAGAAACAACAGGTATAGAAGTAATAAAGGAAGTTAGAAAGATCGCTCTTGCACCATAAAGCCACTTCAGGAGCTGCGGTGGGATATGCCACTGCGCCTGTACACAATTGGTGCGGGGGATCCGAGAGGAATGTGAATATGGGTAAACATGGGGAACATACCACGCTTGAAGCCAATCGGACATGCGAAGCCAGAGACCAGCCCACAGCAGTTCCATATCCATAGACGAGATCGATTGGGAGCATGACGAGGCCTGAGGAAATGGGGCATGCCCATGAGGATGCTCGACGTTGCGGTGAGAAAGAAAACTGAGCGAGGCGATCGGAGCGCGGAGGGAAAGCGGAGATTGAAAGCGTGACACTCCGACGGTGCGCGTCGCGCGTCGCGTGCCACGACGCGTCTTAAAACAGGGCGTGTGGCACTGCGGATGGTCCGTCTCAGAGTCTCCATTCTCCAGCGACCGGAATTGTAGACGCGATGTCTCTGATGTACGGCAAGGAAAAGGATGCGGATTACGAGATAGGTGAGGCACCCGTTCATGCGCTTTTTTCTGCTCCCTGACCAACGCGCCCAGATAACTCGTCGCATACCGGCTTCTGCTCCTTCTTCGCCAAACTCCCTCCAAAATCTCCAGACACGGGCACCGTCAGACTCTTCTTCCGCAACGAATACTATTCTGTCCACGGCCCAGACGCCCACTTTGTTGCAACGCACGTCTTCCGAACCAACTCCGTCATCAAGTACCTCGGCGGCCGCGCTGGCCTGCCCAGCGTCACGCTCAGCGAGAGTCTGGCGAAGAGCTTCCTCAGGGATGCTTTGACCAGTAAGCAACTCAAGGTGGAGATATGGGCTCCCGAGGCTGGACAGGGCAAGAAGGCGACCAAGTTCGTCTTGGACAAAGAGGTATGTCCCACATGCTACCTTGGCTCGGCGGGGATCTCAACGCGCCCCCAGGCTTCTCCCGGAAACCTGTCCGCAGTGGAAGATCTTTTGTTCGTCAACACGGACATCGTCTCCGCGCCAATCGTCATGGCCATCAAAATCGCGAATACTCCCGCCATCTCGGGAAGTACCGCCGTGAAGACCAAGGCCGTCGGTGTCGCTTACGCCGACAGCAGCACACGCGAACTTGGCGTGGCCGATTTTGTCGACAATGACCTGTTCTCCAACATTGAGGTCCGTTTTGGTTGCACAATGGCCCATGTGCCCGCGCTTGCTCACCCTTGCTTTGTCTCTATTTGCGCATATATGTAGACCCTCGTCATCCAGCTCTCCGTCAAGGAGGCAATCATCCCCACAGGGACCACCTCCGGTACCACTGAGCGGGACTTCGACTTGAAGAAGTTGAAGGAAGTACTCGACCGGTGCGGCGTTGTCATTACCGAACGCAAGCCAAGTGCGTTCCGGCTGCTCTAAGGAAACGCCGGTGCTGACCTTGGTTCATTTGCAGGTGACTTCACGGTCAAGAATATCGGCGATGACCTCGTACGCTTGCTCAACGCGAGCTCGATGCCCTCATCGTCGACGGACTCTGCTGCTGCAACTATTCGTAAGCCGTCCGCGGATTTCCGCGCCATGTCGAGTTGGAATAACCAGAACCTTATCAACAGCACAACTGTCACTGCCTACAGCGCCCGCGGCATTGTCTGCCCTCGTTTCCTACTTGTCGTTGTTATCTGATCCGTCTAACCATGGTGCTTGGAGCATTCGGACGCATGACTTGTCTCAATATATGCGCCTCGATGCCAGTGCACTCCGCGCCCTCAACCTGACCGAGGCTCCGGGGAACATCGTAGGTGTTTACACGCAGAAGGGATCTCTCGTTCGCATATTGACCGCATACACTCAGGGCTCTAACAAGAATACGACCTTATTCGGGCTTCTGAACAAGTGCAAAACCGCTCAAGGTTCCAGGCTGCTCGGGAGCTGGCTCAAACAGCCACTGGTGAACCGACACGAAATCCGTATGTCAACCACTTTTCTCGTCTGCTTCGCGCTGATCGGTGCGCATATAGTCAAACGGCAGAGCTTGGTCGAGGCCTTCTTCGAGGATGCCAACAGCCGTAGGATATTGCAGGATGATTACTTGAAGCTCATGCCGGATATGCACCGTATCTGCAAGCGCTTCCAGAAGTCCATCGCCTCACTGGAGGATGTCGTTCGTGTGTACCAAGCCGTGCTGAAGGTGCGAGAGTCCCCTTCACCTCGAAGGTTGTGTCGACACTGAACCCTGCGCAGCTCGAAGGCTTTATCAGCACCATCGAGAGCATGGAAACGAACTCAGAGGAGCAGAAGGCACTTCTGGAGGAGACGTACCTTGCGAAGCTCAAGGTACGTTTCTAGACCATTCCCTGCTCTCATGTCTAGTCCTAACATTTGCTTCAGGAATACGAAGAATCGTTGTCCAAGTACTCCGAGATGGTGCAGCAGACGCTCGACCTCGACCAGCTCGAAAACCACAACTTTGTCATCAAGCCCGACTACGATGCGCGCCTGCAGGAGCTCGCGGACAAACTGGCCGAGGTGCGAGATGGGCTCGATGCCGAGCATCGTAAGGTCGGCAAGGCGCTCGACCTCGACCTCGACAAGAAGCTGCACCTCGAAAACTCGGCGACGTACGGGTATTGCTTCCGCATGTCCAAGAACGTAAGTAGCCGTGTAGCCTTCTCAACAACGTTCTTTACCAGTGCTGATACTGCGATGGGTCGTGACAGGACGCGAAGGTGCTGCAGAGTGACGCAAAGAGGTACATTGAGCTCGGCGCGCTTAAGAGCGGGGTGTTCTTCACGACGCCGACGCTCAAGGAGCACTCGACGGAGCATACGGAACTCACGGAGCAGTACTCGCGCACGCAGAGTGGGCTCGTGAAGGAGGTGGTCAATATCGCTTGTGAGCCTTTTCGTTGTATATTTCCCGAGCATGTTTGTACTCATTGATGGTTAGCGACGTATACGCCTGTGCTCGAGGCATTGAACAATGTCATTGCTCACCTGGACGTGGCTGTCAGGTATGTCGAATGCATGATCGTCTGCTTTCGATCGTTGCTGATCTATCCCTCACGAAGCCTGGCCCATGTTGCAGTCAATGCGCCAGAGACGTATGTCAAGCCTGAGATCCTGGAGCGTGGTTCTGGCAGCCTGGTCCTGAAGGAAGCTCGCCACCCATGTCTCGAGGTGCAGGACGATCTCAGCTTCATTCCGAACGATGTCGAGATGATCAAGGGTACGTGAGGTTTCCTCTTTGTATCCGTTCCATCCTCATCGCCTGCTCTATTACAGACGAGAGCGAGTTCCAGATCATCAGTGCGTATAATGTCGTCAAACATGGCGAGTTTCCTTGACTGACATGACCCGCAGCTGGTCCGAACATGGGAGGGAAGAGCACGTACATTCGCCAGGTGGGCGTGATCGCGCTGATGGCGCAGACGGGGAGCTTCGTGCCCTGTGCGTCTGCGCGCATTCCGATCTTCGACTCTATCCTCTGTCGTGTCGGTGCTGGGGACAGCCAGCTTAAGGGTATCTCGACGTTCATGGCGGAAATGCTTGAGACGGCGGTTATTCTCCGCGTACGTTCACGTCTTCGTCGTCGTATATCGGTCAGAAAACTCACGCTTAATCATTATAGTCTGCTTCCAAGGACTCGTTGATCATCATCGACGAACTGGGTCGTGGAACTTCCACATACGATGGTTTCGGACTCGCATGGGCCATCTCCGAGTACGCTTTCGCCTCATTCATCGCTTTATTGTGCTCACCCCTAGCTTTACCTCCAGGCACATCGCGTCCCAAATTCACGCCTTTTGCATGTTCGCCACCCACTTCCACGAGCTCACCGCGCTCGACCAGGAGATCAGGCACGTGAAGAACCTCCACGTTGTCGCTCATGTCTCCAACTCGGAGGAAGGTGGTCGCGATCGCGACATCACCTTGCTATATAAGGTGGAGCCCGGCGTATGCGACCAGAGTTTCGGGATCCACGTCGCCGAATTGGCGAACTTCCCCGAAAGTGTTGTCAAGGTGCGCATGATATCGTACAGACGTTATCCTCCCGTTAATCACGCCGTGTATTAGTTGGCGAGAAAGAAGGCGGACGAGCTGGAGGACTTCAACCACGAAAGTGCGGAGCCGGAGCTACCGGCAGACGTGGTGGAAGAGGGCACGAAGATCGTCGAGGAGATGCTGCGCGCGTGGGCAGCCTCCAAATCCGGTGACGACGGCGAGGACGTCTTGATGGCTGATGAAGACGCCTCTCCGGAGGAGCAGCTCGAGGAGCTGAGGAGGTGTGTGGAGCGGTTCCGCCCGAGGTTCGAGAGTAATCCATGGGCGCAGAGCGTGCTCGCGTCGCTGTGATTGCTGTCCGTCCTCGGTTTCAGATTTATAATTTTGCTGTCCATCCTCGGATTTCCTATCTTGCTGTCCAGACTGGCTATCGATATTTGCTGTGCTTCTAATCGCATCTCCCTTTCTTTTCCCATCCCGGTGGGCCGGAGAAGCGGTGCCTTCGATGCAGAACGGGTTTGCGGCACGCGATCACGTGTGGGAGCGTGTTCGGTGAGCGCCGAGGGTTGTGCCACTCATCTGGCGTACGCGCTGGGTTCTGCGTTCCGCGTCACCGCCTATCGCACCTCGATGCTGGCTCAACGGCACTCTGTGTTGATCGTGAAGAGCCCCATGCCCACTCACAGTCCGCCTCCTTTGTTCCAGCCCCTGCTTTCCCATCCACGTCCGGAATTCTAGGTCGGATTCCTCGGAATGATGTCTGAGGTGAGTGAGCACAAAGCAGGCTTTGGAACGGACATGTGCTGCACTGATTAATTTCCTCTCCAGGACGGACGTCCTGGGGATATTTAAGGCGCCTGTTCTGCACCAGGGTTCGCTATCGCCTCGCGATCCTTTTCCCTTCCCTTCCCTTCCCTTCCCCTCCCTGGTCTTCCCAGTCTTCCCTGTACATATCCTCCGTTGTACATATTTCTTACTTCCCCTTCATCTTCACGACTACGGAAGCGGCGTCGTATGAGTCCGGACCAGTTCTCGCTTCTAAGAGCGGTGGGGGAGCATGCGCGGACGTATCGCGACCAACGCCGGCCCTCGGGCGTCGACCCGTTGGCTCCTGGGCTGGTCGAAGAGGTGAGTCATATATGCCGTTGCGTCCTTGCATGATGAGCTGACTAGCTCGTTTCACATTCATCCGTGTAGTGGAGGGACATCGAGGGCTCCGCTGTCGGCACAGTGTACCACACTGCGCCCAACACGCCGAACGTGGTTACCTTTCCTCGTCGGCTGTCTCGAGCCGCCGAGCCCGGAAGTACAACAGAACACCGGACGCCACAGTTGAGTTTCAGCTCGACAACGGTCGTGGGGTCGAGGAAGCGTGAGTGGCTCTCGTTGAACCTCGTCGCAGGACAGTGCGGTGACGTCTGTATGCAGCATCCCGTGCCAAGGATGGCGTCGACCTTGAAGATCCTGGGACCACCGCCGACGTCCACCACCTCCCGTGGATGCTAACGCGGACGTACACGACAGTTCATGCCCTTACTTTGCTTGTCCTCGTTATTGTTGTCGCCGCCGTCCGAATCTTCTTGCCTCGAGGTATGCGCCGCGTCCGAGTTTATTCCTCCCAGTGGAACAATGTGGACTCACGCATTTCCAGGTTTGCCTATCCCTGCGAAATTCACGACTTGCCGTGTTCTTCATTATATAGCGGTAAGTATGCTGAAGTTGCGTTTGTATCGGTGCGGCTCATTGAACTTGGTATCCAGACGTCGGCCCCGGTCATCATCGCAATGGTAGCACAGGAATCGTGGAACGTTGTTTTGGGGGAAGTGCAGCAGATGCAGGTGCGCATGCCCCAAGTCGCTCTGAGCGTTCGCCAACCCAGCTCATACGGTCTAGTTCCTCATTAACCTCTCACGTGCGGGAGAACGCGGTGAGACCGCGAAGAGAACGATCGATCTCGACTATCCGCACCAGAAGTAAGTCGACCTTGTTCGCACCGGCCAGACATGCTTACTCAATCGTCGCCGTAGCGTATTCGTGTGCTTCTACAAGTCCTTCCGGAACAGGGACTGGCTCGTCGTCCTGGCGTGCTTCTTGTCCTTTTTCACGTTCGCTTTCCAGTCGTTACTAGTCTCGCTCTTTTCCGTCCGCAGCGTGTGGTGGCTCTTCCCTGGTACGCTCGTCAGCTCAATGTCGCCGGGGCTCCGCTGATCACGACGCGCGTAGCGACCAACGTCACCGGGCTAAGCCAGGTCGGGCTGAACCCACCGGAGAATTGGCTCGACATGAACGGTGAGTAAACGTCGTGTCACGACCCCTGACTCCGACTAATTAGCTCTGTGTCTTCAGCGTTCCAGGGGGCCTCAGGGTTTGCGACGGCAGACGTGCAGTGGAACATTGGATACCCGCCCTTCGTGGACTCGAACGGATATACTGTCGAAAAGTTCGAGGTGTGTACACACTGGGACTACTCTGTTATGATTGTGCATATTGAGCTCGCTTTGTAGCTCCCGGCGGTCACAAACGGGACTGTGTATGCAGACATCTCTGGGGTACATTATCAGGCATCGTGCATCGGTCCCACGGAGGTAAGAACTTCCGTTTGGTACAAATCTTGACTCTGACTCTCGTTTCCGCAGTCCCCAACCATCCAGGGAGCAGGCACCATCGAGGTTACCAATACGGTCACCTTCAACGGCTGCCAGTATTCATGGAGTGTCTTCAACGCATCGGGCAGTTACTTCGGTATGCGTTCTTCCGCTCCCGCTCCCTAGCATCTATTATTCACTCTGCTGCTCATTGCACAGGGGTCACGTCCTTTCCGGACAACTCTAGCGGCTGCCCGGACTACCGCAGCACGCCTCTGCAGTACCGCCCCGTCGTCTTTTACTTCTTCGCGACCGAACCCTCGCCCTCCGCGTCCGCCGTTTTATGCCGTCCTAGTCTTTCCACGTCCAAGGTATCCGTCGCTGTCGATCTGGCTTCGGAGACCACCACCGTGCTGTCCGGCATCGACGTCACATCGCCCATCGTCACTGACCAGTCGATCTACAACGGACTGTTCTTCGACAGTAACTTGCTGGATGACAAGGCGTTCATTCGGCTGGAGGGCATCCACCAGCAGCTCCCTGGTGCCATCTTCCAGGTAGTCCAGGCCCAGGACCCGACCTTGGTCAATAGCTTTGCGCACGGTGGTTTCACCAACACGACCTCTGGCATATACGTAGGTTATCGTATAGCCTTGCGCAGGCTGGTGTCGTCCAAGACGATGCTGATGTTTTGCATCAGAATACGTATCTCAGCTTGGTGGCGCAGAGCATATACTTTGTCGACGCTCAGCAACCAGTCACGATCCGCCTCGGCCAATGGTGCGACCGCATTTTCCTGGAGTACGTTCCTCTGGTTTTGCCTTGTTGCAACAAGTGCCGAGTTAATTGTTTTCTCTGACTGCCCACCCACTTCGCAGCACCGCGTTCGTCGTCACCGTCTCGATCTGTTTCTCCACCGTCGCCGCCGGCGGGTTCGTTCTGCAATGTTTCCACCAGCATGCGCGCAAACACGTCACCCTCCCACGACACTACACAACGCCCCGGTTCGCCTTCCGCCTCACCGGGGACGCGGTGACGCAGTCGCGGATCCTCGCGGCCGAGCGCAGCACGCACGTGGAGAAGAAGCTGGCAGACCTGCGCCTCGCGATCTGCAAGGAGACCAGGCAGATCGTCGTGGTGCAGCCCGAGGGCGGACATGGGCCTTCTCCGGTCCCGTCTACGAAGGAGCACAAGGAGTCTGCTCAGAGTCAGGACGATCGCGCCGAGCCGGCGCAACTCGGCGGGTGGCCGTCCTTGACTAGGATGGCGGCCGACCTTGGGGACACCAGCTCCGCTCTTCCTCCAGTTTGACAACGCCAGGGGAATGCTTGCAAGTATGTCCGCTCCAAGTTCTCTTTACGCTCGAACACACGCTCCTTCTCGCCCCCTCTTCGCCACTATCTATTCCCACCCACTTTACTTCCTCCCTGATACTAATCAATCAGCTACGCGTATATTTGTACTGTCCTCTGCACTTCTTCGACGTCTTTCCCCTGGGACAGTTTGTATCACTATCTTCAACCCGCTCGTCTTCCTTTCGCATGCTGTATCGTTACACTTTCACTTGGCGTCTTCGTAGCCAATGTCAACTCACTGCCCTGTTTGCTTGACTCTGGGATGCCCGCCCCAACGCCCGGAAAATGGTCGAACGCGAGATCAAGTCATGAACAGTCAATCATTGCGGTCGTGCTATTGATACAGAGCGGTCATAACGATATATCATAAAGATAAGGAGGGTAATGGTGGTGGGTGAGGGCGCCGGGCCCAGGTATGTTTTGGCGTGGGGTTTCATGAGCGGAGACCGAAGAGAACGCCGAGGACGACAGCGACGACGAGGAGCACAAAGATAGCGAGCGCGACAAGGCATCGCTTCGCCCACTTGACCTCCGTCCGCCGCATCGACACGATCAGCTCCTCCCGCTCCAGCGCGGGCTTCGACGCCTCCCAGTCCGCCGGCGCGGACAAGGGTGAGAGCAGGATCAGGGCACCTGCGACCCAGAAGAGGGGGAACACTACACGCATCACAGTCAGCATTGAAGTTGGATACAAACTGGAAGAGAGGATGCTCACGGAAACCAAACTTGAAGAGGTACATCGCGAGCGTCGGCTGGTCAGAGACCTGCGTGTACGCCGGGGGCTCGATCGAGTGCTCGTACGGCGGAGGGAGCGCATCCGACGCGTCGTCGACGGGCGAAGACTGCCGCACCTCGTCGTGCCGGCTGTCCCGCGTGCCCGTAGTAAGGCTGAGGCGCGTGTCGCGAGCGCGGCGTGCGCTCGAGGGGCGCGATGCGCCAAAGAAATCGTCGATCGCATCCGTCGTCTCCTCGACAGACACACGCGTCGCACGCGGGGTGTGGGTTTGGGCGGGGACAGGCTGCGCGAGCTGCGCCTCGATGTCGATGTCGTGCGTGGGAGTCGCCGGGCGGTCAAAAAGACCGAAGAAGGTGGGGCGCGAGGTGGAAGAGGACGCGATAGGAGAAGACATTGCTGGTATAGTGGTCGTGGGACGCGGATTGCGTGGGTGTTAAGTAATGTGGAGGCTGGAATGCTCGGTGAGCGGATGTGTTGGAGACATGGCGGGAGCTCGGGGTGTATATATGCGCTTCGAAAGGAGCCATTGGATGGCCATTGATTGTGTGGGTGCACAGATTGCGGGCGGGGAAGCGACGGGTAGCAAAGTGCGTCGCAGGGAGTGGGCTCGCAGCCGCCCACAGGTACAAACAAATAAACGCCTACGGGACCTTCCACGTGACGGAAAACTTACCAAAAGGAGAAAGAGCCGACAGACTGCGCGAAGTTGTTGCGCACAAGTCGCGCGAATACACCACGACTAACCCTTCAACTTCACACAAGGAGCGTCAAGGAGCTGGAAGACGATACGGTACTCCTGCCAGATACACTGTTTGAATCCGCCTTGGGCGTCAACGTTTCAACGATGCCATGCAATAGCACTGTGCGGATCCGCAGGACAAGACACCACCGGAACGTCTTGCGGTACGTCTTGCACAGATACTGCTTCAACAACATGCAATAGGTACTTGTCTACGACGTACACGGATTACTAATAGTACAACAAACAGTCTACAGTACTGGTGTCCGATGCGACAACGACTACAGCCACTGCTGCACAGACCGTAACAGACAACACAATGGTATCGTACAACGCTCATCGTCTGCCGCGCTCACTGACTCCCATCTTGTACCGTCGCCTTCTGCTTCACCTCCACCAAGTCCGTTTGGACATCCCCGACGGCGCCCGTTGGGCCGCCCACATGAATGCCCACGTTCTTGAACGCATCTCCGTTTTCAGAGAAGAACCCCGAGTACGGCGTCGCAGGACTGAGAGATGCCGGAGTGCGCGTGGAGTACGTGAGCGCTGGCGAGACCACAGGTGACTCCTCGCCCTCGTCGTCCGCGTCCTGAGATGTGTTCGTGCTAGACATCCCCACGCCTCCCGTTCTACGGATGGAAGACGTGTTCAGAGTTGCGCTGTTCGAGGGCTTGCTAGGATTCATGACCGAGCTAGGGGGAGGTATCGAAGTTTGACAGTCCACATTGCTTGTCGTGCTCTTGCGAGAGGCAGCGCTCGGCATGTTGACGTTGTTCTTGCTCGTAAATAGCATTTGGGTATCTGGTAGGGCGTGTGTGCCGGACGTGCTCGTGTTGCGAGTAATGGAAAGATTGCTCGATGGCGTGTATGCATTGTTCTTGGTGTTCGAGACGAGGATATCATTCGTGTGGACGATGTTGCTAGTGCGAAGAGAGCTGCTGTTGGATATCGTGCCGGCAAGACTGATGCTAGAGTCGTACAAGGGGGCGTTGACGTTGGGATGAGCCGTGTTACGACCGTTGGGGTACTGTGAAGGTAGCGTGGAGGAACGAATGTGAAGGCCCTGACTATCCAGGTCAGAGCGGGCTTGAGCGGCCAGAGTGTGGTTGCGTTGACGCGCGTGTTGTCCGGAGAGCGATATCTGACGCTCCAGATCCAGAGCGCGCGTCCCCGTCAAATCGCCCGCCATGCGAGCGAAGGCATCAGGTTCAATCGCCTGAGGTAGACCTGATTGGTTCTGAAGGAGCGCCGCAGCTGCATGGAAATCGTTCTCGGACAATTGTGGCAAGAAGTCAAGTAGACGTCGACTCGCTTCCTGTCCATGGTTCGGGTTGCCTCCGACGCGGGATGCAGAGACTCCGGGGCGTGCATACGCTGTCCGCCCTGGGACGTTATCAGACTGAGGAGCCATGGTATGACCCCGCTGCTGCCGAGCATGGGCTTGAAGGATGAGCTGCTCGACGTGGGTGTACCCGTTCTGCGCGCGCCCACGGAGTCCTTGCATGTTCATCAGCGCTAGCTGCAGGTCGGTCTGCTCGTCGAGTACGCTGGCAGCATCTCCGGGAAGACCTTGCTGAGGAAGACGAAGACCCTGGGCTGGAACGCGTGCAGTGCGAGCGTTCAGTGCGTCAAGCGACGACGCATTGACGCCAAGCGGGTTGATTTCCTGCCGGCCGATACCTCCATGAACGAAGGCATCCTGGGTTGGCAAAGGAGAGACCGCAGAGATGGGGGAGATCTGGCCCAGTTGCCCTAGTCCGAGCTGGTTGAAAGCGAGTCCGAGGTTCTGGCCGGTCGCGTTCGGAAGAGCACCCAAGTTGATATCCGACAAGGTTGGAGAAAGCCCTGTCCCCTGATACTGGGTCCCTTTCAGGTTGAGCAAGGCAGCGCGTGCCATGGTCAGACGGGCCGGGGATTGCTCTCCGTCGCGGTTCTGACGTTCGTTGCGCTGAAAAAAGAGAATAATCGTGAGAGACGACACTACTGGGTTACAAAGATGGCACATACCCTGAGCTCCCGCTGCTCCGCTGTGTCGGCAAATCTAACGGAGATTCTGCAACCGGCATCGTTCCAACCACGTACTAAGCGGCCGTGCAAGCGCTCAATGATGTCTTCCGCTGCGGCACGATTCTCCAACCTGTGGCATGGTTAGTATCATTCATGGCGAAACCAATACCGCGGAAAGCGATCTGTGCAGAACACTCCACAGGAGGGAGCTACTCACCTAACGAATGCGATGATCCTCGGCGGACTACTCAGCCGAGTATGGAAGAAACGCGAACTCATAATGCGGTACGGTGTGACAAGAGCGCGGAGGGTATCCTCAGTGATACTCAGCGGCAAACCCTCCATGTACAGGTTGGTAGAGGCCCTGTCGCCAAGCTGCTCCATCTTCGATTTGAACGAGTCGGCTGGACCGGTGTTGGTGCTAAGAGTTGTGGGTACGGAAGCGTAGGCCGTTCCGGGAATCTTGTGGACTTGCTAAGGAACATGAGACGTGAGATATGCAAAGTGGCTTACGATGAGAGTTAGAGTGCTTACCTTGGAAAACGATGGGTGAAGGTTGCGGTACTTGCGCAGCGATTCGATGCATTTCTCGGCCGACGAGAGCGTCTCGAACCTGATGCACGAGACATGAGCAAACAAGGAAACAAAAATTGGCAAACAGAAAAGCTTACAAGACGAAGCCGTATCCACTGAAGCATAAGGTGACGTCAGTTAGAGAAGACGCACACAGAGATCCGATGAAAAAGTATAACAGTAACAATGGCGACCACGCCAAACACCGCTAGGGCATATGAATAGGCAGAAACGCACATATGCATCTCAGTGCGTCTGATGGTCATCACGGCATCCGACAAGCCGCGAACATATCGACGAGGAGATACTCACGAGGGTTTGTCGCTTACGTGCCGGGTGAACGTGCGAACGCTTAGGACGGGGCCAAATGGGCGAGTCATGGCCAGCAAGTCTTCCTCCGGGAAGTTGGGAGGCAGACCGTTGATGTAGACATTTGGCGGGCGCGAGTCGGGGTCTGAATCATCCGTCAACGCGTCCGCGCGGTCTTCTGGAGAGAGCTGTGGACGAGCAGAAGCAGGAACGAAAGCTGGCGGAAGCGTATCCGGAGACAGCCTACGCGTCATTGCCTCTTGTGTAGGCGCTACAGAGGGGGAAACGTCAATAGACTGGAACACAGACGGTTCGGACGTGACGTACTTGGACTGCCTTGCTCGCGTGTTCTGAAATTGGAGCTATCGTCGCGGTCCATGACGGGGGCAGTGTCTTGGGTAGGGGCGGGGCTGTCGAGCTCGGGAGAGAGGCAATGGATGTCGATGGGCATGTCGATAAGTCGTGATTGGAGTTGGGGACCAAAGGTTGAGAAGGTGGTGGAGAGAGAAAAGTCGGAGGAACTGCTGGGAGTATCGTTGGACTGGGGAGAGACGCTGACGTTAAGAGCTGGTGCGATGCGAGAAGAAGAGTCGGGGGGCGTAGGCGGGGCGTGTGGAGAACAGGTAGACGAGGTAGGGGGTGTTGCAGGAGTGTCGCGAGGAGAACGAGGGAAAGCGGCGGAAAACGAAGGAGAGCGGGAGGGGGACAGCTGTGGCTGAGCGGGGGAGCTAGACATTGGCAGAAGAGCGAGCGAGCGAGATAAGTTACGAGAGCGGTGGATGCTTGTATTGGGCTACGGATACGGCGAGGGGGAGTAAGCGGAACTAGTATGCAGAGATTAGCTGTATTCGGACGGGCGCGAGGACGCCGGGGAATTATCAACAGACGATACTCGGTACGCGGACGTGTGCTCGGGGGAGCGGGGCGTAGGAGATGGGCAGCGGGGCAGGTGGGCCGGGGGCGGGGCTGGCGGAGGGGGCGGTATATATACCGGGGAAGGAGGGGCGGCGCACGCCGTCCATCAAACCATAAGCTTCACTGGGACGGCAGCGGGCACGTCCCTCCCTCCGTCCACCGCCCGTTTCGGGAGCACAGAGACCCTCTCCTGGCACATCCCCGGCGCCCGCAGGCGATCCTCCCACCGCAAGCTGTGCTCGACCCCCCATATCGAGCCCCGTCTTCGCTCTCCGCACCGCGCCTGCCCTTGATGCATGGCGCATGACACGGAGGGTGACGATCCAGACGTCGAGGACGCACGATGCTCTTCCGAGCTCCAGTGACGGCGCAGAAAGCCACGATGACGGGCAAATCGGAAACCTGCTGGCACCCATTAAAGTTCACTGCCATATATGGCAGTCCTCCCACTCTAACGCCCTGCGCCAATCGCCGCCGACGCTGATTGCAGTACGCTCACAACACGGCGATTGATGGTCCTGTTGAGCTGAGACTTGTGGCTCGGCGCATTGCAAGGCCTGTCGGGCCCACAAGGGAGGGCGACAACGCATGCGTGTCCAACACAGCCCAAGCCAACGTTCAAGAGTCTCTTCACAAGTTGAACGGGCTCCCGCGCGTGACGCCACCGTGAAGAATTAATCTTGTTCGGCGAAGCCGGCCAGGTCGCCTTCCTGCCGTTGACAGAACCTTCTTTACGTCTGTTGAGTCCCACTATCCTGATCCACCATCCTCCCAGTGACCAACCACTGCTACATGGAGTGTAGCCTTGGCCCACCAGGGCTCCCATCCAGTGCAGGCCGTCGTAGACACTCCTGAACTATTGACCTGTCCTACGATTCGCAGGCCCGCCTAGCTCAATCGGCCAGAGCGTCAGACTTTTACGATATGCGTGGAAAATCTGAAGGCTGCGAGTTCGACCCTCGCGGTGGGCTTTGCTTTTGGACCATTGTATGGCTTAAGAACCCAGGAACTTCGTTGATTTTAACCACATCGTGGAACGGAGAACTGTGCATAATGATTTGCCGAATTTGAAGCTCATGAATTGCCCAAATAGACGCTAAGAAACATTCAACGGAAGCGTGCGCTTGTTACTTACCATGCGGGGCAACTGTCGGCAAGAGAGTTTTGTTTGTCAGTGTTTGTGCGCGTGGGCGGCTGGGAGCTCCCTGAGGACGGTTGCTAGTACTACGCGCCGCTTCCCTCTCGCAATCCAATCGACCGACGACTGTGTGCGCCCATACATTCAATGGCCATCCGATTGCTCCTCCCCAAGCACATATATACACCCCGAGCTCCCGCCATGTCTCCAACACATCCGCTCACCGAGCATTCCAGCCTTCACATTACTTAACACCCACGCAATCCGCGTCCCACGACCACTATACCAGCAATGTCTTCTCCTATCGCGTCCTCTTCCACCTCGCGCCCCACCTTCTTCGGTCTTTTTGACCGCCCGGCGACTCCCACGCACGACATCGACATCGAGGCGCAGCTCGCGCAGCCTGTCCCCGCCCAAACCCACACCCCGCGTGCGACGCGTGTGTCTGTCGAGGAGACGACGGATGCGATCGACGATTTCTTTGGCGCATCGCGCCCCTCGAGCGCACGCCGCGCTCGCGACACGCGCCTCAGCCTTACTACGGGCACGCGGGACAGCCGGCACGACGAGGTGCGGCAGTCTTCGCCCGTCGACGACGCATCGGATGCGCTCCCTCCGCCGTACGAGCACTCGATCGAGCCCCCGGCGTACACGCAGGTCTCTGACCAGCCGACGCTCGCGATGTACCTCTTCAAGTTTGGTTTCCGTGAGGATCCTCTCTTCCAGTTTGTATCCAACGTCGATACTGACTGTATTGCGTGTAGTGTTCCCCCTCTTCTGGGTTGCAGGTGCCCTGATCCTGCTCTCACCCTTGTCCGCGCCGGCGGACTGGGAGGCGTCGAAGCCCGCGCTGGAGCGGGAGGAGCTGATCGTGTCGATGCGGCGGACGGAGGTCAAGTGGGCGAAGCGATGCCTTGTCGCGCTCGTTATCTTTGCGCTCGTCGTCGTCGCCGTCGTCCTCGGCGTTCTCTTCCGTCTCCGCTCATGAACACCCCTCACGCCAAAACATACCCGGGCCAGGCGTCCTCACCCACCACCATTACCCTCCTTATCTTTATGATATATCGTTATGACCTGCCTGTATCAATAGCACGAATTGAATCCACTCAAATAACTTGATCATTACCCTGTCGTTTTCTGTCGTGTGTCGGAGATGTACTTCGGCGCTTGTTGCTTCTCTCTCTACCATGCTCGCATCCTCGAATCTCATGCGTTCCCCCCCAACTACAGGAGTGCTTGTGGTGTTCAGAATAAGGTCATTGTAATCGAACATGTCAAGCTGGCTTGAAGGACATGCTGTCGTGTGGAGCAAGGGATACCGGCCAATTCAGCTCTGTGCCAGTCCCTCTACCCTGGCGAGCTGAACAGAGCCTACAAGGTACGTCCTAGTTCGTCCACGAGCCCTTGTTGTTGCGACAATCTAATTACTTTCTAGGGTCGTCGTCCCTCGCATTGCATGTCATCATTGCTATATTTCATTCGAAGTTGCAACCCTGACGTTACCGTACCTCAAACACAAGGAAAGGCGAGTCCTGGACGGCACGAGTCTGTCAGGACGGACTGGTCCCTTGAGAGATAACCTGGCACGCGAGAAGTCTATCATAGGCTGTCTAGCATGCGTGTCTGGAAGAGAGACAGCGCGGCGTCGAATCCTTGTGGCGGTTTTAGGTGCGTTGTGTGTATCTGCTTGACGATGCTCTCTCTACCTTTGCCCACACCTATCGCTATTTCCACGTTATTCCCGTGCCTACGTCCCCTCCCACCCTCCAAGCTTGTCGTGCGAATCTGCGGAGCCTTTTTACTTGCATGACCTTTACCTAGGCAACTTCTGAGCGCCGACGCTAACTACGACTTCCACTCCCTCATACAAGAGCGCAAGGGTCGTGCACGTCCAGTGTCGCATACCGAACTACCCGAGACAATAGCGAGGTCGTACGCTGACGCTACGTCATCGAGCGTCTTGGGGGAACGGCGTTGGGCTGGGGAACACCGTGTGGGGCGTGCAGGACTCCTGCGTCATGGCAGATGATGGGGTGAGGGCGAGCACTGCGCGAGCTGACAGCTGGCTGGCGCGTTGCGTTGAGACCAGAGGGGCGTAGCCCCGCTCGGAGAGTGGAGGTGGGGGTGGTGTGCCGGACATCCGGGATGGGGTGCGTGAGGTTTGTTCAAGACACAGGACGTCACGACATGCAGCAGACCAGGGAAACTCGCCATTCTTATGACGGTGTGCAATCAGTACGATCCTCTTTTCCTCGCGCATTCGACGCGTATATGCTCACAATCTTGTGTAGGAAGTCCGGGCAGCGCGTCCCACTCTGCGAGGAGGTGAATCACGACCCAGACCTCGTTCCTGGCGAAATTTCCCCTGTCCGGCAAGCGTAACTCGGTTGTTGTTGAACGAGTATTCGTACGGTTTGCATTGGTTGTCTATCCGGACTGCTCACGGTATTCCTTTTCTTTAGACATCTGGAACACGCTTTCCGATAGTTACGTTGGTGCTGCGATGCACGTCTATCACCAGTCACCATCTCCTAGCTGTAATGCAAGTCATGCTTCCATATCGACGACCGTCGGGCGATAACATGGAAGTGGTACCGCAATGGGCTTAGGAGGTTCCGAATGCGGCGCTTCAGGATCCGCGACACCTGTAAGTGTGCCTATGCCCACTACGGGACTCGGATCCTAGCTCACTTCCCCGAATGTTCCGCCGTTTGCATGCCCCCTGCGCCGTTCGCGTGGATGTCCACCAACCCCAAGTGGATGCTTGCGAGTAATGGCTGCGGATGCCTACGCACTCGTAGATGCCCAACCGCCAGTGCCCAACACCCGCGCAATCCCTGGGTGGGTTCACGTCCTCGCACTGTGACCCCGCTGGCAACTGGGCGCGTCATGGTTCACTGGACTGGCGGGTGCGGTCAGGGTCCAGGGATCCGCGTTTGCTCTGTCGGAATGTGGAGTTGCCGCCAGTGCCATAGCGAGTTGCTGCCCCACGTCGCAGAGTATGTATACGATGTCTGTCAGCTCGTCCACAGAACGCCGTTGTTAGTGCTACGATCAGATGACGAGTGGAGAGAATACGCACTGGTTGAATAGGATGAATATTACTGGTTGTGGTGGCAAACTTGTTCTGTGATTATGTTGCTTGCTGTTTTTGGTTCCGGCTGGGACGGTTGCAGTCGGATGTCCGCGATGCAAGGCACGCGGGCTGTTCTGAGTGGTTCAGAGTGCCTTGCGTTCGCCGAGCATTGCGCTCTTCTAAGCACCGCCCCTGGTTAGCGCCCTTGGGTGCGACACCAAATACTACCTTCTTCCTTAGTTCCATACCGCCAGGATCCGGCAGGATGACTGCCGTATACCGTTCACTCACATGTTCAGCATACCCTTGTCAGACTTTATCTTTAGCCGGGACCTCGTGATTCTCATCTCGCTCGCCAGGTAAATGGGACATTCCTGCTCGTCTAGGGATCCAGATTCCTTCTCGCGACATCGTGCCTGACATCTCATTTCCTTCAGTGGATGACCAGCAAAAACATCTCATACGTTCGTGTCCATGGAGTACAGTACCAAGTTTAGACTATCGTACACGACTGTCAGTCAAGATACGGAAACGTACGTCCAGGCTGTACGCGATAAGGCAGAAAGCGATCCGTTTTCCATGCTCCAACAGCTACCTGCAACTGCCTCTCATCTACTAACGGTACTGAGACGATGGGCACCAAAGCCGATGCTGTGTCGCACCCCGGAAGAGATGGGTCGTGAAAGATGAACGAGTGGACCATCTGTCGTGTATCTTTATCCCACTTTCCTGTGCAAAGGAGGTTCAGGTCAGAATTGTGCAAGGAATTCTCGATCATCATGCAATAGAATGATACCTTCAACCGTCGCCATCCATTCGGCGAGGTCGGGGTCGCATCCTATGAGAATTACGTAGAGTTTGCCTCGAATATTCTCGAAAGAAGACGCTAGCCTGAAAGTACCAGTCAGTGTGGATCTGTAAGCCTGAGATAAACTGGACAAGCCGGCTCACCAAGGTGAATTCCTATGACAATCTTTACAGCATCGAACAGTGTGACTATTCGAGCCAGTCTGGGCGCATCTAGTGGCCGGCCCGATTGAGGTAATGACCGACAAGCGGAACGTCCTCCCTGGCGCGATGGTAGACTTCCAGGCCGCCTCATTCCGCACACACCGCTTTGAGTCGTCGCATATCGTCTGATAGCCTCGTGTCCGAATGAAGCTGCGCACAAATGGGGGCCACTTCATAGCGACCACCCCCACCATCGTCATAAACTGCTCCAGGGACTCGCAGAAGTCCATGGGGATCACGGTTTTCTTCCCAAAGTAGTCGACGACGCTCACGGCATTCGCGCCCGAGTAGCCTAGCTTCGTGGGGAGCTGACGTACAGCGGTGTATATCTCGTTCAGGCGAATTTGCACGCTCGCCTCGAATCGGGTACACTGTGCTCTGACTTCGTCAAGGCTTGCCCTGCCCTCCCCACATCGCGTTAGTCCTCGAACGGGTTCATAAGTGAGGATCAAGCCGTACATGTGACACGCCGTCATGAGCGTGATGAGGCTGAGGCGGTGACTCAACCGCAAGCTTCTCCCGCGTCTTCTTCACGTCCTGCGTCTGGAACAGGCCCCATCCAATCTTGCGCCACGAGCTCCCCTTCGACGGCCCCGCTCCGCCAAGCGACTTCTGGTATCTGCGGATGCGCTCCCATAGACGATCCATGACCGTCTGGCAGCGCGCGATCTCGGCGAGGATCCCATTGACGACCGCGCGATCGAGCATGCCTGTGCGCGTTGCCGCGCCGGCGAGCTGCAGCGTGTGTGCCAGGGAATTGAGTTCTAGGATGAGATATTGGTATTCGTAACTTGATCCCGAGCTCGAGCTGAGAGCTTTGGCTATGCGGATGGCGAGATCGGCGGCGCAGACGATGTCCCCGAAGGAACTACAGGTGATTGGGAACATTGAAGCTGGGTTTTTCGCGAGCTATGATACGCTGGGGGACGGAGGCCGATTACACGGGAAACGCGGAGGGCTGGGTAGGAGATAGTAAGTGGGCTCGGAAGTGGGAATGGAGACTGAGGGCGTCCTGGTTTAAATATGTCGGAATTCCGATTACCGCGCCCGGAACGTGTGGCCTGCACATGACGCATAGACCTGCACAAACGGCCGGTGGCTTCCAGGTCGAGCCATCGATTTACGGGGTCGCCAAGGATCCTATCTACGAAGCCCATCAGTAGTTGAATGCATCTAAGAAGTGTTAAGGGATACGTGCCGGATTGTTCACAGGCTGTACAGCCTGAATGAGCGGTGCAGTGCACCTCACCGCCATGTCATGCAAGGTCCGTTGGTCCTGCAAACGATATGGTCTTCCAAATCAGCACCTACATCGAAGAGCCATAATACCTGTTCTAGAGTTGCGGGTAGCAGATCATGTGCTATGATCAGGGTGGCTTGCGCGTAAGATGCTGCAAGTTCTTGTTGTCTGCCGTCTGTGGTTCCCGGCGCAGTGCAGGTGAATAAAACGAGTGTCAGACTCGACGAGAAATATAAAAAATACACCCTGCTGAGCCCAATAAACGTCCAACATTCACCGTCTTAGGGCCCGCGTCTGCAAGCTTCAAATGCCCCCACTCCGTACCCATGCGCACTCGTGGTGACTCCCCTGCTGGATCGCCCAAGACGGTCCCGCTCGCTCCGCCTCACTCTCGAGTCTCGACCTCCCTCGGGATCGCGTGTGATCCATACTGGTCCTTGCCCTGCATCGACCGCTTGCGGTGCGGCTTGCCGTCGTGGTGCATCTCGGCGCTGCTCATGCCAATCGCGGGATGACCCAGACTCCTGTCAACGTCCGCAGACGTCACGCCGCCGAGAGTGTCGCCTGCACTCGCGCGCTCGGCGTAAGGGTCGGTGTCGATGACAGTGCGCGAGTCAGGCGCGGGCGGGAGAGGAGAAGGCGTGCGGTTGATGCGGCGCGGGGGCGACGGCTGGCGAGGCTCATTCTCCCGTGCGCTGAGAATGTCTGAGGGAAGATCTGCAATTGCACCGATGTCGGAAGCGTCGTCCTGAGTGAAGAGGAAGTGAAAGAACACACTCACGTCTTCGGACGGCGACACGAGTACCGGGTACTACGCCCACTGGCGGTCTATCACGGCCAGTAGGGGGTGGCAAATGCTCCTCTGCCCGGTTGATCTTCCCCTGACCTGTGAATCGATCAGAATGGCAAAATCACAAGGAACGAGTAAAAACAAGGCTCACCGGATGGAGGGCCGATAGTCTCTTCGGCACCCGACACACGTCCACGGCTCGCCTCGTCGCCTACGAAATCGTAGGGGGGTTGGATGGTAATATCTGAAGCCGATGTCATAAGGAAGCAAAAATGGGATGAGGACAATAGGCACTAGGACGCAAGCTGAGCTGGATGAACGAGAATAAATGATGTCTGGTTCGATGTGCCAGGAATTTATAGGGTGCGCGGCGTTTGCGTTCGCGGCCGAGGGTTGCATCATACGAATGGATTCGCATCGACGTTACACTGCGCCGTATTGCCGAAACCCACCTCTTTGACGTTCTTCACCCCACCACAGAGAACGGATTTGCGCGCCAATAGGTTAAGACACCAGAAGAAGGAAGCACCAGATCAGATCAACGTAGATGCGTGTCAGGATCATCATCACCCGGCCTCTCGAGCGACGAGACCTCGACCTTCCTGACAACCCTCCTGGTAGAGCCATCGTCATCTCTGACCCAATCGCGAACAACGACGTAGCCGCCCCTCCGCGGCGACCACACGACCCAATAGTACCAGTACGCGACACCCCCGAGCGAGATCGACCAGGCGACCAGGACGTGGAGCTGTGACGTCATGAGTTAGCCAAAAAAACATGCGTGCATAGGTGCGCTCACCCAGTACGGGAGGTGGTCGTAGACCGTGAAGCTTCGGGCAGGTGGGATGAGGGGTGCACAGACGAGGAACACGTTTGAGATGAAGAAGAGCAGGACGACAGGTGTCCAGGCACGGAACGGAGGACGCCAATCGTAGGACGCACGAAGCCTTTGCAACTTCTCGGGAAGCCACCCGTCGGGGAGGTGAATGAAGAAGAGGCCTCCGGATATGAACATGTTTACCAGCGCCAGAGGGTAGGTCGACACTACAGAGTTTGTCAGAGACGCGTTTAGGAAAACTGCGATGGTGACACAAACAGTTGAGCATGAAGAGGTACGCATCTCCTGGAGGCACGAGGAGCACTATACTCGTCGTTACAAACCACTGCTCGAACAGACCCCCGAAAGGCGCGTTGAATGGTTTGTTGCTAGCAAAGAAGGATGAAAACGGAAGAACGCCTTCTCTCCCCAGTTCTTGGACCACTAGTCCGAAGAATGAGTAAAGGCAAGACCGGCAAATATGGATGGCAACTTGCCTCGACCATGCGTGAATAGAACGGCCAAGATGTTCCCAAGACTGGACAAAGCAATGATGGCACTTACAACCTACATGCGGATTGCCAGTTAGCATCACGAAGTATCATGAAGCAAGGCAACGCTGCGCACTCTTTCAGCACCTATGCCCCACAGCTTCCCGAAGTACAGCGCGGCAGCGATCCGCCCGCTTCCAAGGATCTCCTCTTTGTCAACGACGGCATAATAGGCAACGTTGACGAGCATGTACACCAGCGTAACGGAAAGCATGGCCAGCGGGGCAGCTCGCTTCAACGTTCTGACAGGGTCACGCACTTCGCCCAGCGCATAGTTCGCGTTCGAGTACCCAGTAAAGCACCTGAACAGCGATACGTATAAATGAACACTCAGGTCGCGCCACGTGTCGCAACAATAGTAGACATGTAGATGCGTACCAGATTACGTTGAACAGCCCAGTCACGAACGCATTCGTGCCGCCGCTGAGGCTCCCTTCCCACATCGTCGACCACTCGAAGTTCTTCGGAGGCTGCATGCGCATTAGATCATCTCGGTTATACACCAACTTCACACCATCAACTTACGTTCTCCAGCTTGAATCCTGGTACGCGAAAGAGGGAAGCAAGACCGCTCAGCGCGATCGCCGCAAGGATCAGAAGTTTGGATATGCCCAGCGTATTCTGCAGACGCAAGCCCGCTTTGAGAGCAGTGCCGTGCAAAAGGAGCGCAAACGTGATGCATAACACTCCCGCAAGACGCGCCTTAGCGGCAGACGGTGTTCGGGTGGGATCGATAGCGTGGAGGATATCTGAGTAAACAGCGTCAGGTCATCGAATCACAGTAAACCGACAGAAAGCGAGGCCATTTACATTCGCCGAACACCGTGCAAGACGCAGCTTGCCAGCCCTGGTACGCTGATAAGTCAGAGATAGCTGAGACCAGGAATGGAAGGGATGCTTACAGTAAATACCGCGTACATGGCATATATGCAGGTGACCAGTAGCTTTGGCCGCCTGAATATGAACTCGAGATAGTTCTTCTCCCCGCCATTTCTGGGTAACGCCTTCCGGAAGATGTTCGTCAGTCCGCTCAGATAGGCAAAGCTTTGCTGATGCTCACCGTCCCCAGTTCCATATACACCGCCGTTCCGCATAGCGCAACGGCCGCTCCAAGGAGCCACAAAATGAGCGACAAACCAACGCTTCCCGAAGAGCGCAGGATCACGCTTGGCGTGGCGAAGATACTGTCATAACGTTTGAGTGCCGATCGTGGAAGACAAGTGACGGCGCATATACCCAGTCCCAATGACCCTGTTGAATATCAAGGAGGCTGCACTCGTGGAACCTATAGCACACCACAGTAGATGTGGATACGAAACGGGAGCATGAAAGGCAAGTCGAACGTACCTAGCTGCCGCCTTTTGGCGAAGTCATTTCGTTCGCTGACTGAACCTAATAGGGGCTCGCGTTCCGGGAGCAGCGAAGATCCTGCCTCGGGTTGGCTTCGTCGAGACATCGGGTCGTTCCCGGTGCTCTAGGTTCCACTCGTATCGGCAACCAAATGCGAAAGTCGCTAAGCAGGAACACAGAGGAGATCCGTTCACAGAAGTAGATAGGGGATGTCGGCGGCAGCTCCACGGCAGGCCTGGGTGGTTCACCCGCTTTCAGGGAACCTATATATGGCCATCCAGAAAACGTCGTCAGCTCAAGGAATGTCGGGGAACACTGTTAACATACCTAAATCGGCTGGAGAGGTCGTGGCGGTTGTAATGTGCCAGTCGAAGGAAATGAAGCAACGGAGATAGATTATCCGAACCCGCGCTGCTCACAAGCTGACATGCAGAGGACATGCATCATGCGGGGCCTACCGGCTGGGAAGGGTGCATGAGGGCAAAGGGAGAGTCGTGCTCCCAGAGCCATCTCGCGCAACAATGGCGACTCTGACGGCAGCCACGTCGTTCGACTCCGTGCCCTATAAGGCAGGTCCCATACCGGATATGGGAGGCGCTGCGCGCGACATTGATGCGCCTCCAGCGACGGCAGCACAACCAATCAACACGTCCAGAAGTGAGACGGAGACATGGTTTCAGAAGAGGGCATGAGACGAAGGGACATCCAAACATCCTCGAGGAAACACGTCCAGGAAACATCAGATTTGAATCTTGTGGCCTGCTATTGGTCTGCGGCAGGAGGTTGCGAGACCTCCTGACACGCCATACTAGCGATTGCATCTTTAGAATCAATTTGGAGCAACCTCGTTCTCTCGATGGAATCTCATCGTCATTCTGCCGCAAGGGCTGCGCGGACAACCAGCGAGAACCTGGTCCAGTCGATGCAGGGACGTGAACGCTCAGCAGACCTGTGGCGGCTGCAAAGACCATTCACGCCACACCGCCCAAGCCACAACCAGATATATGGCACACAGCCTCGTACGATAGCAACGATCGATAGCAGCGCGATGACGATGTCATTCGTACATTGCGCATGGTGTGAATACAAGATGGTTTTCTTCTGCTTCTTTTCTTCTAGCCCTGCACCTCGAGAACACGGTCACGCCATACTTCCCGAGCCAAGCGATCGGAAAGCTTGCCGGAGACTTAGACGGTGCCGCTGTTCGCGATGACGATGCGAGCCTTGGGGGTACCCGACGCAGAACCGAGCGACTCGACCTTCTTGACAATGTCCATACCCTCGACGACCTCACCTGGAATTATGCGACTGTTAGAAATGATGTAATCGATCGGGTCAGGAGAAAAAGACGTACCGAAGACGACGTGGGCGCCATCGAGCCAAGACGTTACGACAGTGGTGATGAAGAATTGCGAGCCGTTGGTGTTCTTGCCAGCGTTAGCCATGGAGAGGATGCCAGGCTTCGTGTGCTTCAGCTGGAAGTTTTCATCTACACAGGGAGCAACGAGCCAATAAGCTTCCGTCGCCCCACCTCGAGAAGAGACTGCCTGCCAAAACGGAGCAAGGAAGGCTACGCACCCTCAAACTTCTCGCCGTAGATAGACTTTCCACCGGTACCGTTCCCGCGGGTGAAGTCACCGCCCTGGAGCATGAAGTTGGGGATGATACGGTGGAAGGCGGAGCCCTTGAAGCCGAACCCGTGCTGGCCGGTGGCTAGCTCGCGGAAGTTCTTCGCGGTCCGCGGGACAACATCGTCGAAGAGTTTGAAGATGACGCGGCCGGCGGGCTGGTCGTTGATAGAGATATCGAACTGCGCGTCCCGACGACGCCACCATCCGAGTACACCCAAGCGCGGACATGGCGACACGCCGGAGTAGAGATGCAGGGAGAGAGGAGGAGGAGAACGTCAGCAAATGTGCGCAGGGCGAAAAATGACCCGACGGGGCCTCGGCGGAAAACTCACGAAGACGTTGGACATGGCGACGAAGATGAGAGAAGAAAGGAGAGTGTATGGACTCCGGTCGAGGGCTGCTCTCTTATGGGTGGGGTAGGAACTTGCCGATCACGGTCATCAGCACCAAGATCATCCCGATTCGATAATCTAACCGCCGTGACAATCGGTCACAATCGGTGACTCCGCCCAGTCACACGCTTGCACCAAGTCTCAGGCCTGGTTGGGCTCAACGCAGGCTTCGACGGCCACCATCATGATCCCATTCCTCTCGTCTTCCTATGCCACCTTGCGAGAGATTTTCCACGCACTATAGGCTGCTCACCACTTCAAGAAGGACCGTGGTACGCACGATGCGCGCATTGCAACGTTACGATCCTCGGGCTCTTCCCCCGACAGAAGGCAACAACGTTCTCAGTCCGACGAGTTCTTTCTCCATCTAGGTACTCCGGCAGCTTTGCGCACGATGATCCGGTTGAATGAGGTGCGCCGATTGGGCCAAGAAGCATTCATGGCTGATTGATCCTGTGCAGGCATAGAATTGGTCGCCGAAGTGGCTCTACGTAGATGCCGTTGAACGTGCCTTGCGTACTCCCATTTCAGCTATCGGAAGCTGTCCAATGTGGATGATCCTTAACCAAATTCATCATGCCGTATCGAGTGCTAGCTAAGGCAGCTTGCGTAGTTGGGTTCGAGGCCTGGCTATCTTCATCGCGTCCTCCTTGGGTCCCGGTCCGTTGACCAATCATTCCCGCAGACATGCACGGTTGATCTTCTCCGCGCCCACGAATGGTACTCTTTGTCTCCGGTGTCCATATTACGGACGGACGCTGCACAACCCCATGTGCGGTCGTGCTTCCTTTCTCATGATATCATTCAGGCGCATTACGCAGCGGCTCGCGAGCCGTTGCGTGAACATTTCGGCGAATCGCACCGGGAGTCAATGGTCCTCTCCTGGCCTTGGAGCTCTCGGAACACCGATCTGGCCAGTGCGTTTGTTCAAGGCTAAACCGCGGCGCCCCGAACGTCCCGGAGGATTGGGTCACAACTGCGGGCCGCTCGACGTCAGGACGTCCTGGGTTCCCCACAAGGCTGTACGGACATGGTACGTCTATTAACAACTCTTAAAAGAACCAGAACCGATCTCGGCTGACCCAGGGGTTCACAGAAGGCAAGTTCTAAAGCCCCGCCACTCGCACCTTCTGCCGCTTCTACAACGTGCCCAGTTGTCATGTCCCTTAAGACCTGACAGCCCGAGTCCTTCTGCCATTCAGCCACCTCGTATCTCGCCCACGCCGACCATGCCCGGCGTCCATACAGTCCGACGGAAGTTATGATCTCGACATATGCCCGACTGGCGCGAGGCACAACGGATGCAATGCGAATACGAAGTACGGAGTTTGGACCGAGTACGTGTCCCACACAGTTCATGCTACGTTCTACACACTATAGAGGGTTTCATTGTCCACCAGTACGCACCCACGATCGCACTCTTCGCCGTTTCTTGGCCCGAGGGTGCCGCCTCCGCGCGCACACATTCCATTCGCGAGGATGAAGGCAATGCTTGGCGCTGCTTCCTGCGTCCTTCCCGTCTTCGTGCCACTGGCTCCGCCCGTGCCTCGCCACACACGACAAGCCCCAAGCTCTGGTGTGCATCCCTCGCGCTCCATGTCAGGCCCTGGGGACCTGCACATGTCGTTGGAGCTGCCTCGAGTTGAGTTTGCCTAGGACATGTGCTGGTCCAGATCCTCGGCGACGCCTCATTTGTTTCGAACCCTATCTTGCGAACTCGAGCGCTGGAATATCTTCGTTCCCGCCGCGGATTGTCGCTTCCAGTCACTGATGCTGCAACCAAGGCGTGACCGTATGTTGACATGTCTGTTTCCCCCCACCATGGGCGGCGATTGGCATTCCTAACCAACAATGTTCATGTCGATCCGGGGAATGATCGTCCGTGTTAAACAAGTTACCACAGACATGCGAATTTGTTTACCGGAATGTCGGGAAGCGCTGAATGCCAAATCTACTGCGCTCTGCTGAACTACTATGCTCGTGTCTCTTGGTTCTGCCACAGTAGTGTATGCTCCCAGTAGCGAACACACGGAATGCCGTAGGGCCCTGTAGCGGTTCAGACGCTCTCGGCTTTCCGGCATGTTTGAGTTCGCTGGCGGGAGCACTTTCTCATCCGAACTAGTCCTATTAATTCAATCCTTCGATCCGCAGCCTCCCATATATTTATGGACCCCTTTAACGAATGTCTAGACGGTCGATGATATTCTATGGGGTGTTTTTAGATTTCGATGTCACAGTACACAAGTCTATCGGATCCGAACAGGAGCCTCATGTGCACATATACAGTGACTTCCTCACCATTGGACCCTGACCCCTCTTCATTGTACATACGTACTCGCGTCGTCTCATTCTGGCGATGATGTATCCGAGCGGGCCGAAGTCAACGCGAGCATCTTGCTGAGGACATCCACCATTTCATTAAAGGCGGTTGACCGCGATGCGGGCCCTGTGACGAAATGATGCATCACGTCTTGCAGTGCATGGTCGATCTGTAGATGATTATTATGCTACGATCGTGCTCCAGTAGCGGCATACTGGGCCCGCTAGTACAAGAATGTGTTAAAATTCGAGGGGATCTCTCGGGGCATGAACCGCATGAAGTACTTAACCTGGGCCTCCGGCTTGGGGGGTACCAACACCACATCACCCTGCCAGTTGATCAGGCCGAACATGGTCCCAAACTACATAGCGATCGACTGACGGGCTCAATTTACAGATCCGTCCCTGGGCATCAGCGTTTGGGAAGGCCGGCAACGACGACACAGTACGTACTCCGATCCTGCATCCTGACCTTTCCATGGAGAGTGACATGCCTATGCTACAGGATCCTATCGAGATCTCCTTCGAGTTCGTTCTAGCGCGATTTCGCGAACGTGAACCGAGAGGCGGTGCACCGATCCTCGAGGTGCGTACGGCTTTCGGTACTTACCACCTGTCATATTCACTGAGAATCTTTCATCGGAACAACGTCCCAGCCCACCGTGATTGAGCACTCCGCCAATTAGGTGTTGGCTTGCGGTCTCCATGCCAGCGAACTCTGTGGCGAGTAAGTAGGCTCTGTTCGAACAGCCACGAATGGCTGCGTAACCACGGTGGCTTTTGGAACGGCCGGCCTCTACACGCCTTCATTTTTGGGGGGTGCGCCGCGGATCGTATCACGCTCTTCTCGTTGCCGAGAGGGCATGCTCGGCTCAGAGCCCTGAGCTTCTTGGCCTTGGCACGTCGGTCCGTTGGTTGCTGATGAAGCCCTGAAGATGAAAACTCGCGCATCGCGATATCGTGCCGTACCTTGTGAAGTTACGATGAGGCTGGGAGAGCGCGAGGATGCTGAGTCGCAGATGTAATGTCCCTCTAGTGCGCTACCTGCGTTGATGATGGAGGTCCGAGGATCACATTGGGCGGGATGTGTGCGGTAAGCCTCGCACTGTCAGAGGCGGCGCGGCAGGCGTAATTGACAGCGCGCGATGGCATCTACAGCGCTGATTGGCTCTGAGCGGCTGCTGCTGGACGTCTGGACGGAGCGAGCCGAGCAAGGCAAGCAATATTTATCTGTATCGACCCCACATCTCGGCTCGGTGATTCTCCAGAGGTCGTGCGCGTGAGGCCCCCAGCCGGCTTGACGTCTCCACGGCTGCGACTCACCCGGTGCTCTGGTGCTCGCCATTGGAGGAGGTGCGCACCCGAGCCTGTACGTACACCATCCAATGGGCTTTATACCCTCCTTGAACGTTCTCCTCTCTTCTCCCCGCCTCCCTCTGCCTGGCCTGGGGCCTTTCCTCATGCCCCTCTTTGCTGCTGGTCCATGAACGGGCCCGACCACTCCGCCACTCGTTTACAACACGCTCGATACGCCCGGGATGAGCAATCACTTTGTTCCAGAGCCAGTGTGAGTCCTCGCTTGCAATCTTCTCCCTCCCGCCCTGTAATGTTTCTCCCTGCACAGCTGTCGAGGGCTGACTCTGGTTTCTGTCCGCATGTCAACAGACACATCCATAACTACTTGCATCTCATCGGCGTTGGTATGTCTTCTTCCAGACAATTCTGATTTGAGGCACCACCTGTCTGGGACGCTAGCTGACTCGAGGTCCTGTCAAGTTATCTTGTATTATGATTTCATCCTCACTTTCGGCGACGAGTACTGGAGAATATGGAAGAACCGCAAGAACATCTCGTCTGGTCTGTTCTTCCTTAATCGCTATCTCCCCATCTTCGCCGTATGTCCTGCCGGTTGATCGATGCCTCTCTGGGATGGTTGTTCAACGTCTGTTCACACCTGCAGGATATTGCAGTCAATGTGGGCAATTTCTACGAGTTCCCCGCTGAAATAGTGTGTCCTCCCAGCCTGTCTTCTTTCCACCGAACTGACTGGAGCGTGGCTGATCGCAGGGGTATTTAAATCGCGAATCACGATACGCCACCTGTTGACACTCCCTTGCTTGATTTCGCAGCTGCAGGCATTATGCGTTCTTCCGTCAAGTGCTCTTGATTGTCAATCAGGTCGTGGTCTGCTGTCCGTCTTCAGCGAAACCCTCTGGTGGATGGTTCGACGATCGCTCACTCCCGTCGGTTTTACGACAGATATCCTTTTCTTGAGGACCTTCGCGCTCTTTGGCCGCGATTGGCGCGTCGGAGGGTCTGTTCTTGGTTTTGCGCTCATTTTGCTTGGAATCTCAGTGGTAAGTGCTTCGCGTGTTTCCCTTGCGGTGATGATGGCCATTCAACGGATCTCGACCCGAAGTGGGCTGTAATCGGACAACACGAGGACGTCGAGCTTCGAGGCGGATGCCATACAGCGGCGGATCGCATAACGTAGGTGTCTGAACCTTGACGCTGTCCTTGGCTCCTTGAACTCACCGAGCTCCGCCGCCGGCTCCCTCATGGCAGCGCGATTCGTGAGTGCATCTTTACCAACCTTGTGGACCGGCGATTGAACCCTAACTTCTTTGCAGGCCTTGCCGTTGCATGGGAATCTCTCTTCCTCTTCGACGCCATGATCTTCTCTCTGACGCTCTTCAAGACACTCCGCGAGCGACGTCGCAACCCAGTGACGTCCGGGAGGCGTGATATCGTGTCGCTTGTCATGCGGGATGGCAAGTCCCTTCAAACTTTATTACCTTATGGGCGGTCCTCCCGTACTCACGAACGTCAACCGTGCCTCAGGTGCCCTGTACTTCGCGTACGTGCTGAGCGTCGCAGCATGCAAACTGGAGCTGATCTTCTGTCCGTCCGCAACCACAGAATCATGGCGTCAGCAAACCTGGCCAATACGATAACGTTTTACGTGAGCGCCCTCCATCTACCTCTGCATCCGACCTTCGACCACTCACACGCAACCTCTCGATCAGGTACTTGAGGTGCGTCTTGTTCCACCGCCGGGCTGCCCAGCGCCCCTCTAAATCCCGAATCAAACTTAACGCCTTCCTCTTCTCTTCCACGTCCCCTCGCCTTCTCCCGCGGACTCGCGCTCGCGCTCGCGCTCGCGTAGCCCCTGCTCCGCGGATGCCTCTCGACGGCGGCGAGCAGCGTATCGATCACGATGATGTCCCGGCTGATGCTCAACCTGCACGGCTCCGCCTTCGGCGGCAACGAGCTCGCGACGACGCGCTTCCCCGGCGAGAGCGGCAGCACCGAGTCGTCCGACAACTCGACGTCCCTCCTCTTCACGTCCCGCATCTCCATGCCCAACCACGTCTTCTCCTCGGTATGGGACACTGAGGAATCCCGGTTTAACCGCGAGTCGGCGTACATGCACATCAACCAAGGCCGCGACGGCGGGTACATCGAGGAGGGGTACGAACTCCGGGACCGCCGGGGAGCCGAGGACAAGCCGGAGCATCTCAGGGTGCCCGTTCGTGGACATGAGAGGGTGGAGATCGGGAAGTTTGTCGTCGGCGGTCGGGAGAACCACGATTAATGAGGCGCAATGGTTAGTTGCTTAATACTGGAGCGATGCTTCCACGACCGTTGTGGGGTGCTTAGCAGGTGCTTGTCGCCTTCAATTGACGAGAGCTCTCCACATCAGGCTCGGAAACCTTGACCCTGCAGTACTTACGCAAGAGATGTAGAAATTGTAATCTTGATACCCGGAGCTTTGCGCTGGGTGTTCGCAGCAGCAAAAACAAGAGCTCTCGCAGCGGCTGCTATAGGATGTCTAGGGAGGACAACTGATAAGTCCCTATCGATTAGTGGTTAGATCATCACGTTGTGGTAACACAATTCCGTGAAGACGCCGGCTCGAATCCGGCTAGGGACATATGCCTAGGATCTGCACTGTTTTTGTTCGGCTATATTTGCAACAGCTGCAGACAGCCGCTGATGACTATAGGTTTAGGGGAACCGCTGGTTCGGTAGAGCAAGTGTTGATTGTACACAAAAAAGACGGTAGTAGGACAATGAGTGTGATTATTAAGGATTGTGAGGTATACATCGAGAGGACAAACAACGGAAAAGAGTTCATAGAACGTCCAAAGTACGTTCGAGATTCGCTATAGCCAACGCATAAGATGTTGCTCAGAGCCAACCAGGAGTGATCCGAAATGCTCGAGCAGCCCAAGACCACGACGTCTCCCAGCCTACATCAACATCCGTTCAAAGTCCGAGGGAGACCCGTACAGGTTCACGTTCATGCGAACATGAAGCCGAGAGCAGCGAATGCCGCAGCGGCGAGGCCCGCAGGGGCGACAATGCCAGCGGCACCGCTCTTGGAAGAGCTGGTGGAAGTGGAGGACGCAGACGAGCCGCTAGCGGTGCCGGCCGCGGAACCGGTGGCAGATCCAGTCTCCACCGCGGTGGGAGTGGCAGAGGTCGCGGGGTAGGTGGCGCCAAGGGCCTTGATCTCAAAGGGCTGCGATTCAGCGTAGATCTGGGGGTGAAAGGTCACGGGTCAATAGCGTTTAGGAGAGGTGGCAGGAAGCCATATAGAAGAAGAGAAGGCGCGTGGACGGCATGACGGGGAACGAAGGCCGGCGCGGCAATCGGGATGAAAAGTGAGTTGGCGGAAGGGCCGTTGACCGGAGATGAAGTTTGTCGGGATGTGGTGCATGCCGGGGCGGAGAATGTGAGAAGGGTTGCGATGGGAAACTCACGTGGGTGTTGTTGAACGGGTCAGCGAGCTGGATGGTGAAGCCCGTTCCGACCTTCAGGTTGGTCTGGTCCTTAGTGATTGTTTTGGAGCAGTCATAGTTGTTTTGCTGGGCGATGAACGCCTGAGGGGCAGTGAGGATGGTAGGGTCCGAGTTGGCGATCCTGGTAGGAAAGTGAGTACGAGACGGCGACGCGCGCAATAGAGGAGCAATCGCACAAGACCGTGAAGTTCGTATAGGGAGACGTCTTGCAAGTCCAGACAATGTTGTTGTCAGACTCGGCAACTGGAGAAGCACGACAGCATGCATCAGCCAATTACCTCAGGAAACGTGTCAACACTGAGTTCGAAGACTTACTCCACCAGAGGTCGGGCCCTCCGGGCGCAAGGAGGCTGAGCTGAGCGGCGGCGCCGCTAGCGAGGGCAACGAGAGTAGCAGAAAGAGCGACGGCGGAGAACTTCATGGCGGTCGGAGGGGGGCAGTATGCGTGGCAGAGGGGCAGAAGGAAGGAGCCTTGCGGGCGTGAGGGGTCGAGAAGAAGGGCAACCAGATGGCCTTGAAGCTGCTCGCCGGCCACGGCATGCCTCCCTCGGCCGGTGGCACCCGGGCTCACCGCACGCTCCGGAGCATGGAACCGGCCAGCTCTTTTCGGACGGTGTCTCGGTCTTGTCTTGAGCTTGGGCCCGAGCTTGGGCCATCGCGCGCCCCTTGGAAACGTCGTCGGTCTTCACCTTTGGCGGTCGTTGGCCAGCAGCTTCGCACGACGAGCAATGCAAGCAGACGCACCGGTTGTGGAGAGCCAACTACGATGAGCGTGCGAGGTGGGTCCTCTTCGCACTTTTGTCGCGCGCCGGAGCTCACCGCTGAAGACTCCAATCTCCAGAACGTCCATGGGTACATGAATGTTGATTTGAAGGCCGACATGCTGCGTATCTCGACCGCCAACCCCTGGGTCAAATTCAAACCTTGCCTGCGCTCCATGGGCGCCGCCCCGCTCTCAACTAGGCTATCCCGGACACCTCAGGCATCGCCGGGCAATGTATTCATACCAAGCCCGATGTCTCCTTCCTTCCTTTCACCGCATCCAGCTTCGTCGCCTGGTGCAATAGCAAACATCCCAAAGGTGACAAGGACGTGCGGACCAGGTTTGTCTGCACAGTACCGAACACCTCACTTCTGTCTTCTAGGCCCCGAGTGAAATGTTCCGGCAATTGAGGCCCTTCACGCTTCTCCTCTTGCAAAGCCAGCCCTCGGATCGGAAACTCGACTTCTCCGTTTATCGATGGTCCCAGGATTCTTCATTCCGCGAACACTGCCCGACGGATTATTTCTGCGTGGCTCTCGCGTGCACCGCTCACAAGCACTCCATCAACATACACTCGACACTTCCCGCTCCTTCGTCCGTGAGGTACGCGCGTAAACCTGTCGCCAGGTGGGCATTGGGAGGTGCACCGCGGCGACTTTGGATGCCACCCGGAAGCGTTGTCGATCGTTGTCCAATGCTCGACTGCAAGCTTCTGTCTGCTCCTTTTCATGACGCCCGCACCTATTAGGTGTGTCTGTCTTGGACCACCAGCCTCGCAGCAGTGGTCGTTTCCGTGCCGCACTGCCGCTACACGTTGTATGCGGGTTTGACGTCCTTCGCCTAGAGTCCCCGTCCTTCATATGCAATGTTGGCCACTTCACCTTTGGTCCGTGGATGACGACTCTACCCTGACAACCGACTCTCTCGACCATGGAGGATTATAATGCGCTCGGGCTGACATTCACCAGTCACCGCACTACACCCGACCTGGGCGGGGTCGACTGGGATAGCGTCACCGTCGTTGACCTTCAATCAATTCCTGACTTCGACCACAAACTGCTCTCCTTCCCAGCAAGACTACGCTCGTTGGGTCGTTGGAGCTTAGGCGCGCCAAGTCGAGTTGGTTCGTGTGCATGGAGGAAGGCGGGCTCGTTATGGCGAACAAGGTGCGTCTACCCAATTGTGGTTCCAGAGTTCCCCTTCCCTCAGACCAGACGTCAGCATGCGGAATTTTCGACGACGATTTAGCCCCACGCTTCAATATGCCACAACTGCCAACATTTTCCCAAACCTGACCGGAGTCGCGCCGACGAGTACCAACACGGCGCGAAATCGCACAGCAAACGCACCAAGACGGACAACCCAAACACCCCAACCTGTCTTCTCAGTCGCCGTGTACGCACATCTGGAATGAGTCAAATTAACCATATATCACTGACCTCCGTGCATTGCAGCTCCACTTACCAGTGCGTAGCTTGTCAATCAAGTATCGGACTCATGCACGACGACGCAATCCTTGTCCCTTGTGGACACCAGTACCACACCGATTGCCTTCTCTCCCTCGTCGATGCCTCCCTGCAGACACTCTCCTCCTTTCCACCACGCTGCTGCCGCCAGACAATCCCCCAAGACATCTTTGACCGCTACCTCACTTGTGCCCAGCGCGCGGCCTTTGGCTCTCGTCAAGCGGAACATGACACCCCCAAGCGCGTGTACTGTGCCAACCCGCGCTGCAGCCACTTCCTGGGGCCGCGCGACAAGCGCATCCCCGTCCGCGTCCTCACCTGCCCCTCACCAGGCTGCAGCACGCGCACGTGCGCCCGGTGCAAGGCTCAAGTCGACCTGCGCACCCCCGCGCACAAACACGAGTGCTCGCACGACCCGGGTCACCGCGCAACACTACGACTGGGAAGCCAGCTCGGCTGGGTACGATGCCCGACGTGCGAGGAGCTCATCGAGCGGCACGGCGGTTGCGCGCACATGACGTGCGTGTGCGGCGCCCAGTTCTGTTACCGGTGCCGGGCGATATGGAGGACGTGCAACTGCGTGGACTGGGGGGACGGCGTCGGCGCGGACGCGCACGAAGCGCGGCTGTTTGAACCCCTGGAGGACGTGGGGAACCTGGACGAGCAGCTCACACTGTGGACGCCAGCGGCGCTGGAACAGAACGGGAACGTCGGGCGCAGCAGGGAACCCGAGGGCGCAACTACGGCTCCTCCGCGCCCGGCGCGTACGCGGCCACGATCTCGCACCCTACCTCCACGCGATGCGCTCCGCGTCTTCAGCACGGAGGCGACCGTTGTGACGAGCTCGCCTCTGAGCTCGGCTTCAACAACAATATCGCCCATGGCCTCACCAGGCTCAAAAAGCATCTCTCCCCGCAGCCGCGCTCGCTCGATTCGCCTGCAATCCACTCGCTCGCAGTCGTTCGAAATCGTGAGCGAAGTCGGAGTGTGTTTCCCCTTCTTTGTCGACCCCCATATCCTCGCGCGCGGAGTGCGCGCACAGGAAGCCCGTGGGCGAACGCGGGCTCTCAGCTTCTGAGCTTGATTGACCCCGCGCGCTAGCAGCACAAGGGTATGTACGGTACTTAATTTATCATCTATGATGGGCCATGTGTTGGCTTACTGCGTTTCTTATGTCGCTGCGTTTGCTGTCGGTTTCGTTTGTCTTGTCTCGCTTCAAGCTTGCTTTTCTTGTACGTTTTGAACCACGCTGCTCATGACGATGCACGACACGCACGACCTCCCCACCCCCTTAATACGCCGCTCTATTCAATTGACAGCTACCGCGATCAGACCACCACGCTGCGAAGAAGCCCGGACCCCCGATCCGGGACGGCGCAAGCGTCGGTATACCTACGTAATTGGCGATGTAACTTGCTCTTTCCCCCGCCGTCCTCGCTATGTCCTATATACCAATGTGTTACCCGTTTCTGTCACCGACTCATCAGTTCACGAATAGCAATGATCAACGCATCCCCTACATAACGCGTGGCCACAGGATTGGACATTGGACCCACTGCCCAATCTGAATCTTGATGATCCGGATTCCGGTCACTTCATGTATTGAAGGTTGTTGGAAGCAGGTATGGTTTACAACGTTGCTGCAGCTGATTTTAGGCGGTGTGTGTTTAGATCGCCGCGTCTGCCTGGATGGTGACATCCCCGGTGGCGTCGAGCTCCGTGCGCCGTCCCCAAGGAGAGTCCATGGCTATTTCTCAAGTTCTCCGAAGCCTTCACTCATTCGTCTCCCTTCGGCCCTCAGGCCTCAGGCCTCGTGTCTAAAACACCCGGTCGATGAAACATCTCGACGCCCCCGGCAGTTTTGAACTACAAGTTACGCGGTCGCCCAACGCATTCACCGCTCGAACCTTTGGACGATGGCACGGCAATAGACACAAATTACTGTCTGCTAATATTCCTCTGCATGTTCCTGGAAATGTCGCTGAGTTCACGTCATGTTCTGGCTGGTTATCTCCTGCGCCGAGCTGGAGGACCAGCGCCCAGCCTTTGCAATTGGGGCGTCAGGATGTCGGAAACAGCCGATTCCGTCGCGCTCTGTATTGGGCCATCAGTCCGCTTGCGAGCTTCGCGACGACCTGGTCTAGGGCAAACGTGGACAAAAGGCCGCCCAAAATTCGTATGGAACACAGGCTCGACCGCTATTCCACCGTTGCGGCCACCGCTGCGCAAGCCATCTTCCAAGCCTCGGCCGTCTGGGGGCCGTCAAGAGTCAAATTAGTGTTGAGTTTGGTTCGAGTCTCCTTATCATTGCTCAGTCAACGAGGCGTCGTCTCTAACGATATATGTCGATGCTCCTGTCTCCAGATTTCCTCCTGCACTTGTCGATGACGAAGCCTCAAGCCTCTGGTGTACCCTTCCCAACGCCTCCACAACGCGTCGTCTCCTTCGCATCGGAACCAGCAAGAGGCCTTGAGCCCATAGCAACGGACGCTCGTGCCCATTCCTATGTCGATGCGGCCGCGGAAGAAGAAGTTGGGGATGAAGAAGACTGGATGGTGATCGACGACGATTGCTTCAGGTCAGAATTTTTTTCGTAGCTCGCAGTAGTGGCGTTGACACGTTCAATTTGTCTTCTTCATCCATATAGGCTCGATATGAACGAATATCGAGATCGTCCGCTACCGCCTCTCCCGCTAGAAGCGCGCGTGCGGAAGGCGATCGACAAGCTCAGAGTCGAACCTATGTCTCCAGCAAAGAAGTCTCCAAGGTCTCCGAGCAAGACCATTTCCAGGATCACCGAAGGTTTACAGAGGCGGTACGTCTCTGGCGTCTTCACAGTGAAGATTGAGAGCTAACACGTCGCGTCAGATTGGCCAAGGAGTGCGTTACCTGCATGGAACGCATTCATGGCCCCGAGATCCGCGCCCCCTGTGGCCACTACTACGATCAAGACTGCATGGAGGAGCTCTTCATCGCTGCCACCAAGGACGAGGCGCTCTTCCCGCCCGCGTGCTGCGGGAAGCGCATCCCGCTGGCGTCCGTCCGGGACTACCTCGCACCGTCCTCGCTCGCCAACTTTGAAGAGAAGCGACGCGAGTTCAGCTCGCAGCGGCGCGTGTACTGTGCCAAGGCGGCCTGCAGCCGGTTCCTGAGCGTACAGTACGACAGCAAACGCCTCACGATGAACGCCCCCCGGCTGAAGTGCCCTGCGCCGGGGTGCGGGACGGTGACGTGCATGCGGTGCAAGCTCGAGGTCGTCAACGGCGTGCACCATCGGTGCGACAAAGACGTGGAGGACGCGGGTGCGCTGGACCTTGGGGCGCGGTCCGGGTGGGCGAGGTGTCCTGGGTGCGAGACGATGATCGAGCTCAACCAGGGGTGCTACCACATGACGTGCCGGTGCAAGACCGAGTTCTGCTACCTGTGCAAGAAGCGGTGGAAGACGTGCGACTGTCCACAGTGGGAGGAGGATAAATTGGTCGGAGGCGGTGGGCAGGAGGTGATTGACGGGGATGAGTTGACGTCTTCCTAAGTTGTCTAGTTGTACTTCTTTGTATGGGACCTTTCCTGGGACTGTTAGGTTTAGTATGGCCTCTCTGACTACGTTCGCGACGATGAGGCTATTGGATGGTGGAGCAGGAAGGCATGTCATCATTGCCACAAGGATGCAGAATGGGCGCCTGTGGATATTTGCTCCTCTTCCACGTACCACCATCTGCACATCCGTTTCCGGGAGCATCTGCTCCCTCTCTCCCGGCAATCTTGCGGAAATGAGAGCCGCACCGCTTTCCGGAGAACCACACTGGGCCCTTTACCCAAGCTTTGCAGTCAAGGTTTATATAAGGTTCAGAAGGTGACCCTCTCGGTTCACACGTGTGGCTGCGATGGCGCAGGAGATAACTAGAGCTGCTGCAGCTGACGTCCCTCGCTGAACTTTGAACTTGAGCATCCTCCAACATGGTCGTCCAGTTCCTGCAGCCCCCAGATACAGCCCCGCGCAGGCGTCGAGGACGCCAAAGTCGACGAGCGTTGGAAGAGGATCGGCAATTGGCCACTCGCCTTGCAATCGACGAAATACGAGCGTTAGATACGTTCCAAGGAGACAGAGCTCTTGCTTTACGGCTCCAGGAGGAAGAAGCCAGGTGAGATGCCATTTTTGTGACTTGATGTACTGGCCTATGCTAAGAACCAGTGCTGTTTTCGATGCAAAGGAACGTTGTTCACAACCCCTTTCCTCTGCCTGGGCCGGCTTATCAGCGACTTGGGGACGAGCGTGAACGAGTTAATGTTCGAAGGCAATCGCGAGCTCTCCCAACGTTCCTAAGGTAGGACAATAACAGCGATCCGAGATGGCTCCCTGATGTTGTTATATAGGAACCGTCCCAGATTAGATATCAAGCATCTCACCAGGAATCTGGACGTTGTCGGTGCTGCGCGGAGAGTGTTATCCAGAGTCAGGGTCGCCACCCCATCGAGGCGCGTTCTGCTCACTGCCACCGCATCTCCCATGGTCAGGATCCGCGATAGTTTATCGCAATATAGGTGGGATTTCATCGCCCGCCATTTTAGTGTCTGCAGCATTGAATGTCCGATGCCAGCTTGTCCAGGCATGAATGCGTGTCCTGCATGGAGCGAATCCGCGGATGCGCGATCCGTGCGCCCTGCGGTCACTATTACGATGCAGAATGCATCAGGCAGCTGTTCGACGCGGCAAACAAAGACGAGTCTCTCTTTCCCGCAAGCTGCTGCCGAAGACCCATCCCGCTCACATCCGTCTGGGGACATCTCTCTGACGACTTGCGATCCACGTTCGAGGAGAAACGGAAGGAATTCAGCGTCCAGAATCGCGTGTATTGTGCGAACCCGACCTGCAGCCGTTTCCTCGCTGGTCAGCAGGATCGTGGGCGCCCGACCCGCAAGTGTCCTGCTCCAGGATGCGGCACGATCACATGTCTTCGGTGCAGGAACGAGGTCAAGCCCGGGTCCAAGCACAAGTGCTCCGAGAACGAAGTGGACAAGAGCGCGATCGCGCTAGCCAAGGACTCCGGGTGGGCGCGGTGCCCTGGGTGCTCGACCGTGGTCGAGCTGAACCACGGGTGCTACCATATGACATGCCGGTGCAAGACGCAGTTCTGCTACCGTTGCGGCGCGCGATGGAAAACCTGCGACTGTTCTCAGTGGGAAGAGCCAAACCTGGTCGTCGCAGGCGAAGAGCGGCCCGAAGCACGTATTCTTCCTCCTCGTCGAGCTCCGGCGCGTCCCCCGCCCATCATTATCCCTCCACCCATCCGTGTCCCTACACCTCCACGACCGAGCCCAATCCGCCGAAATCTCCCCCTGTCCGTAATACCTGACCGTCCAAGGGAACCCAGGGAATCCCGGTTCCCCGAGGAACGTCGGTCCGCTCTCCGCCGGCAGCGCCGCGCCTACCGCATCCTTCCCTTCCCCGGAGACGAGGACGATCCCGACCCGAATCGCTTCATCATGGTCACCTTTGACGCATTCGAAGAGCCGGACGTGCCGGTCGCGGGCCCGAGCAGACTTGGGAGACGTGTCAGCAGAGACGTTTCGTCACCGTCCAATTCGCCCTCGATCACGGACTCCCTCGAGCTCCCTTCGAGCCGGCATCTGCGCACGACCGGGTGCGCACACGAGGGGATGGGGCTGTGGGATACGGTGGGGACGTGCGATAGGTGTGAAGACGAGGTCGACAACGTCTTCGTAAGCAGCCCGTTTGCTCATATCTATCGTGGTGCGCCTGGAACTGATACCCTTTGCTCGAAGTATTGCACAGATTGCGGGAGAATGTTGTGTCTGTCTTGCAGGATCACCAGTTCCCGTGCTTCCGGCGTGTCTAGAGGGGATTAGGACGGTTCCCCAGCTACCCGCGTTGCCTGTGCTGCAGCCGGACTGCGGTGCCAATCCTCTTGCTACGCGAAATGCGACTTGTGCAGTGCTTTGTGTTGCGAGTAAATACCAGTCCCTCGGCTTCGAAGTAGCTCAGGGATAGCAGTCTCGGTCAGATCGATAATCCGATATCGTTACTTATTGCTAACATCCATTTGCTTCGAATTACATCTTCCTGAGTTTTGCAAAAACTTTGATTGGATCTGCATCACCCATTAAATGCCATGTCGATCTCTTTCGAGCCGCACACCATGTCCGACGAGTTGGAGGTGCAGCTGGCGCCCATTTTGAACCGCCAAGCGTCATCCCTGATAACTACGGTCCTAACGTCCTATATGTCCCCCTTCTGCCGTCTCAGGAGCAAGAAACTTCTCCAGTGTCTATGAAAGCGGCGACGTACGAGGCCTTGACGATCTCCAGCATGCAATCGACGCTGCAGTTAACACTGCACTCAAGACCAACCGAAGCATTAACCATTCACTTCTGGATCGTTGAAGGCTTAGCTTGATAGCCCGGACAGACAAGCAAAAGCACACAGGATAGTAATGCGTACATGGCGCAACATATATTCATATCGTCATATGCATGTAGGGTAAGACAGCGATGCAATGCGAAAGCAAGCTGACGATGATTTTGACGTACAACGCCCACCATCACCCAAAGGTCAGACAGACACAACTTAGAAAGTCGACGGCCTGTGCGCAACGAAGGTCGAGCGGACCTTCTGGACACGGTGGGGAAGGGGGAACTTGAGCTTGGGAACCAGGAGCTGCTTGATGTAGGGACGGCGAACGTCATCGCCCTTCTCGATCTCGACAACACGGAGAATCTTATAAAAAGTATTAGTACGCCTCGAACAGGATATCTTACAACCGATGCAAGACAGTAGACGTACGTGGATCGACCGGAAACGCGCACGGTGACGGGCAGCCATATCCTGGTAGAGGGCCTTGACGGCGTCGGCACGGCTGAGCTCACGGAACTCCTTGTACATGTTGTGGGTGCCACTGCGGGAGTCGTAGCGGAGCCAGATGCCGAAGTTCTTGATCTTCAAGGGCTTCTTCTCGTGAATCTAGAGTAGCACGTCCCGAGGACGGCGATTAGACCCTACTCCGCCTGCCACTTGAACGGCTGCAAGGGGGAAATACACACAACGTTGACGCCAATGATCTCACCACTGGCTTTCTTAACCTTCTTCAACTGCCTGTGAATCGCATCAGCATTGAGGGACAGTGGAGAAGGAGCGGTATGGGGAATAAATTGAGCAGAGGTTCGGTTTGAGGACATACCTCAAGAAGTACCAAAAGCGCGACTTGGCGACGACCTCGTTGGGCGCAAAGATGCGCATGCGGTAGATCTTGGGGGTGGGCTCATGCTCCGAAGGCAAATGGCGGCCGACGACCTGGTATTCGGTGAAAGGCATCTGAGAGTGGGAGCGAAGGGGGTAAGCGCGAGTGCTTCATCCAGAGCCTAGCAAAGCCATCCAGCATCGAATCCAGCGAGTTTCGGCTTCAAGAAGGAGCAAAGGAGACTTTAGAAGCGTACAATGGCGACAGACACTCACTTTGAGAGAAACAGACCGGCGTACCCTTGATGATTGGCGTTGGCGATGGTGTTGACGGCCTCGATACTTTGCTTCCTCCTAGACGCTGTGGCGGACTTTGGCGGGGTTTGAAGTTAGTAGGTGGATGATAGACGCTGGTGTAGGGCAATGATGATGATGTTGTTGGTCAACTCACTTACAGCCAACACGACCCTCTCTTTGGACTATAAACGACCTGCATATCAATGGCCCATATTCTCCGCAGATCTACCGCCGCGATGATCTTCACGTCATGCATCATTTTGAGCAACTCGACCAGCCCCGTGGTCGTGCTTGTCAAGCATGCGATGCTAGAGCAAGCACCGAGGTCTGCCTGAATCACCGGATTGTACTGGATGATGGTACGCTGCCCTGAATTTGTCCTCAACAACCTGCCATACATGTATTTCTCCCTGTCGTACGTCTTCAATGGCATATGCATTTCCGTTCTTAGCTTCACCGACTACTGGTCACTGTCCAGATCGATATGATAAATAATATTCATCGTCCAGTGCTTGGTCGAATCGATCCCTTCAATCGCAAAAATAAGCGGGCCCGAGCAGGTGGGCCCCAAGTTGCTGCTGTCGCCTGACACCGCCGGACTGCAACGTAAGCCATTAGGTGAGCCCAAATAACAAAGTTTGTTCTTGACGACACTAAAGTGCTATAAACGCTCCCGCCAGGTCGAATGCAAGCTGAACACTGGACGGCGACACTCAGCTGAATGACGCAACATAACCATGCGCGCTCTTCACGGGCTTCCAGGTGCGCCTCGATTCGATCCGCAGTGCTGGTTATCGCCGCCCGCGATATCTCAAAGTACGTTCCGTTTTCGCGGCGTTCTGACTGTGGCGTATCGAATGTCTGATACACAGAGAGGTTCCGAAATCCTCGGCGACTCCCGCGACGTGATCCTGTCGACCCACAACAGTTCAAGATCGACGTGGTACCCATAGCTCATTCGCGTGCGGCTGCATCACCAATCTGCGACTCCCTCGACCTCAGGTGAGCTGCTGCGACGTGTCTTTTCGAGATGCAACTTAGGCCGCATTCCATCGCGTTCTCATTCGTCAGCTGAACGTAGGAAGATCCGCCACCGCCACCCGGTGCTGGGTGGTTTGTGTTCACTGGAGTAGTTCGTAATTTGCTCACCCCCTTCCCTTTTTGTGATCGTTTCTTCCCACTTACGAGCTTCCATGTAATCTTCGTTCACCATAACTCTCCTCTTAACAGCGTTCTGCATGACTGCGGCTGCCAATCGTACCACTTCACTGTCCAGAGCACGCGTCTGACGTTGTATGACCACCCCCCTCCCCTGCAGCAAGGTCAACTATCGTCTGCCTATACTGGCGTCCGACTATAAAATGCTCACTTTCGAGACCGCAAAGTATTCCCCCATCCCCGTACTAGTAACTCCGAGTCCATTTTCCCTCTTGATCTTTGAACATCTACGCCTTTCCATAACCAGCATACCACCATGGATAACCCAACGTCAGCTCCACTGCCTCCTCGCTTTGCCGAGTTGAAGGAGGAGTTCACGACGTCGTACCCCGGTTTCGAGGCCCGCGCCACGAAGGCATGGGGCGAGATCCTTGCCGAGCTCGACGAGAAGACCAAGGAGATCGTTGCCCGTGGCTCCTCGGTAGGCAGTTCGCTCGTGCAACACGGCTTTCAAGTTTGTGATGCTGACGTTAGTATTTCTGAACGTAGATCGTTCCCGAGATCAGCTTCGATGAGCTCGGAAGCTTGAGCCCGGAGCGCGTCAAGAACATCCGCGACAAGGGTTGTCTGGTTATCCGCGGCGTTGTCGGTGACCAGGAGTCCAGGACCTGGCAGGCATGGTTGCGCGACTACGTCTCCAAGAATCCCGTCGACGGTGATCCGTTTTCCTAAGTTTTTGTATGCGAAACTGGACTGAGCTGACACCATGTCTCGTCAGGTCTCCCGGAGGACAACAAGCGGCTCTTCCACCTCTAGTTCGCGTGCCATTCATCCTTGCAGTCTTATGGTCCGTTTACTGACTGCACTCATTCGCAGCTGGTCGAAGTCGCAGGTCCGTGCGCGCTCGCACCCCAACGTCCTCTCGGCCACGACGTGGCTGAACAAGATGTACCACGCAAAGGATGGCGAGAATATCAAAGGCGTCGACCTCGAGACCCCGCTCACGTACGCTGACCGGTGCCGTATCTGCAAGCCCGGCAATTGGACCGGGCAGCCGCCTCACGTCGACGGTGAGCGTCTTGCTTTTCGCATCACCTACTCCATTTTAGCTTACCGGATTTGACTATGCCATGCAGGTGGAAGCATTGAGCGTTGGGAGGACGAGGCCTTCCGTGGCTATTACCACGACATCCTCAGCGGCGACTGGCGCGCGCATGACCCGTACGACCTCGAGAACCGCATCCGCGCCAGAAGCTCGCTTTACGGCCTCCCGAACCAGGTAATCCGCTCTGTTGTAGTTGAATTTGGACAGTAGGCGGATAACCGGAAATTTTCACAGACGACCGTGTACCGGACGTACCAGGGTTGGCTCGCGCTCAGCGACACAGGTCCAAACGGGGCCACGATGCAGGTTTTCCCAGACATCGTGCTGTCGAACGTTTACATGGTCCTACGGCCGTTCTTTTCCCCGAAGGAGGGTGCCCGCCCCGACTCGTTCGATCCCGACGACTGGAAGTTCGGTGCGTGTCTACCGCGATTCACCTGTGTCGTCAGGCGCGCTGATGACTGAAGGCACCAGATATCACATCCCCGGAGTTCCCTGGGATCTACTCGCAGGGAAATGGGTTCGTCGGCCCGAACCTGACTACCCAGACGCACCCGCACTTGCGGCTGGAGCAGACGATGGTCTCCGTGCCGAAGCTCTACCCGGGTGACATGATCTTCTGGCACGGCGTCCGTAGCGTCCCCTTACGCTTCACGTGCTACTGCGCTAACCCATCGGCACACAGGACGCCATTCACGCTGTCGAGGGGCAGCATACAGGCAAGGAGGACTCGATCGTGATGTTCATCGCTGCGACGCCCTACACGGCGAGCCATGCGGCATACGTCGAGAGACAGCGCGAGAGCTTCCTCGCGGGCATCGCGCCGCCCGACTACCCGAGGCACGGCGGCGAGGCTCAGAACGTCGGTGTGGGGAAGGCGGACGATATCGATGGCCCTATTGGGAGGCGGGCGATGGGCTTTCCGACTGGGATCGAGGTTACTTAAGTCTTGCGGGGCCGACGAAAGCGTGTAAGATTGATCTTCAGCTACCTGTATGAATATCGAGCTAAGTGGGTTGGATTACATGGTGAACGGAAATCTATGCAATGGCGCTTTCTCGTGGTAGGCAGGTCGGGACCGCGAAGTCAAGGTACTGCCGTCGCCTAGCTCCATGTGACAGATAGGTTTTAAGAGTACATCGTGCTGGCATTCAACGATGCCTTCTTTAATCCTAAGTACGTTTGCCATCGACGCCAGACATTAACCGGCGCTGTATAGGAAAGCTACTGCCATGTCGGATCACGATGATGTGATGGCAGCGCTCTTCGGAAGGACACAACATAACCGTCCGTTGTGGGTAAATATCCCGATCAAACGGGAATGACGAGTGCGCGACCAGCGGAGGCATTGTGACCTATTAGTCAGTCAGTTCCATCTCTTGCGGTCCGCGTACACTCCTCACCGATGGCGGGAAATGGATGACGGGCCGCGAGTTCGCATGGCTTACACAGACATGGCTATGGGATGCCTATAAAACGCCGCGTGCGTCGACTCAACGCCCCAACCAGAAGCAGTGGAATAGCATCAATGGCAAGTGACAAGCCTCTCGTACTCGTCATCGGAGCGACCGGCCTCACCGGGAAGAGTATCGTTCAAGGGCTCCTGAAGTCCGGAAACTTCGTGCGTGGACTAGTTACTCTATAGGTTCCTTCGACAACTGATGAGCCACCATTCTCCAGCGCATCGCAGCACTCATCCGACCTGCGTCCCTCGCGAAGCCCGGGACGGAAGAGCTGAAGGCTCTAGGGGTTGAGATTCGCCCGGGGGACGTCGGCGACGACTACGAGAAGCTCAAGAAGGCTGTCGATGGCGTGAACATCCTCATCAGCGCCGTTTACTGGCTCGCACTCGACCAGCAGAGGGATATTTTCCGCGCTGCCAAGGAGGTTGGCGTCCAACGGGTCATCCCGTGCGACTTCGCCACCCCTGGTGCGAAAGGCGTGCGTCGTCTCCACGACTTGGTGAGTCTCTACCCACCCATCCTCGTCAAACCGGGCACGCCGGGCCACGAGTACACGGGCTCATCAAGTCCGTGTTTCTGCAGAAACTTGCCATCCACGAGTTCGTCAAGGACCTCGGTCTCGGATACACGTTCATCGACGTCGGCTGGTGGATGCAGATCGGCCTCCCTCTCCCTTCTCGGAGTGCAGTGCCCGAGGCGGTCAAAGGGTGGACACACTCGATCTGGGGCCGGGAAGACGCCCTCACCCTCGTCACAAACCTGGATCACATCGGCACCTTCGTCGCTAAGATCATTGCGGACCCTCGTACGCTCAACCGTGCGGTCATTGTATGGGAGGATGAGATCACGCAGCTCGCCACGCACGAGATCGGCGAGCGCGCCTCCGGTGAAGGAGAGGCCCTCAAGGCCAAGAGGGTTTCCGTAAGTACTTCTCCAAGACTGTCGAGGAGCGAAATTCCGTGTTCATCACAGGTTCGACGCAGGTTACCGCCGAAAGCATTCGACAGATGCAGGCCGAGGCAACGGCGTTGCTCGAAAAGGATCCTACGGCATGGGCTGGTCTCTTCAACCAGAGCTACGCGGGGTACCTCGTGAGCATGTTCGTTCTGCAGGAGAACACACTGGAGAACGTGAAGAAGCTGGGATATTTGGATGCGAGAGAGCTGTACCCCGACATTCCGGTTCAGTCTCTTGAGGACTTTGCTAAGGAATGGTACAGTTTACCGGAGCCGGGGTTGGTGTACCTCCGTTATTAATCGTTGGCGTCGTAATACATGCAATGTCAGGCTGCTGAAACTTATAACGGAGTTTGAATTCCAAAGAAGAGACGCCCGCGGCCAGTGCAACTTACTAGTATCCTGCTATTGCCTGCGGCGGTACTGCAAGAGTTCTGGTGTCAACAACTATCGAGTACTCAACTTGAACGTTCCGGCCTCATTGCAATCTACGCTTCTGGTATGATTTGCCACACTCCTCTATGCCTCCCTCTAGGTGCACAAGGTGGCTCTTGTGACTTCGCCGCGTACACTTCCTCGGCTACCTCAGAGACGAAGAACTGGTCGTGCAAAACGGCAAGCACGGCACCCACGCCCATGGTGAGCATCTTGCGTTTCGCATCACATGCTCCATTGTAGCTTACCGTGTTTTACTGTGCCATGCAGGTGGAAGCATCGAGCAATGGGAGGACGCGTCTTTCCATGGCTATTACCGCGTAGTAGGCATGTCGGGAAAGCGAACCCAAGTAATTGGTGTGGCCAAGCTCCATGTGCCAACAGATAGGTCCCAGAGTACATCGTGGCGGACTTCGACGTATGCTTTGTAGGTGAGTCCGAGTAAGGTTTGACTTTGACGACAGACTCTAACCGGCGCTGTATAGGAAAGTCAGATCGGATGTAAACTGATTGACAGATGACGACAGTACTCTCCGGAATGAGGAAACGTAACCATGCCTGGCCCATAAATCTCCCGATCGAACGGGAATAGCAAGGAATAATGCGGCCCGAGGCATTGTAGGGTCTTAGTCAGTCCAATCTCATCCGGTTTCCGTTTTCTCTTCTCCGATGCCGGGAAATGCATGACGGGCCGCGAGTTCGCATGCATTATACAGACATGGCCATGGGATGCCTATAAAACACCGCGTGCGTCGACAACGCCCAACCAGAAGCAGTAGACTGTCATCAATGGCTAGTGACAAGCCTCTCGTACTCGTCATCGGAGCGACCGGCCTCACCGGGAAGAGTATCGTTCAAGGGCTCCTGAAGTCCGGAAACTTCGTGCGTGAACTAATTGCTTTATAGCTCCCTTCCATCATTGACGAGAAACCATTCTCCAGCGCATCACAGCACTCGTCCGGCCTGCTTCCCTCGCGAAGCCCGGGACGGAAGAGCTGAAGGCGCTTGGGGTTGAGATCCGCCCAGGGGACGTCGGCGACGACTATGAGGAGCTCAAGAAGGCTGTAGATGGCGTGAACATCCTCATCAGTGCTATTTACGGGCTCGCGGTGGACCAGCAGAGGGACATCTTTCGCGCCGCCAAGGAGGTCGGCGTCCAACGGGTCATCCCCTGTGACTTCGCCACCCCCGGTGCGAAAGGCGTGCGTGCACTCCACGACTTGGTGAGTCTCTACCCACCCATCCTAGTCAAACCGGGCGCCATTAGTACATGAGCTCATCTTCGCGTTTCTACAGAAACTTGGCATCCACGAGTTCGTCAAGGACCTCGGCCTCGGATACACGTTCATCGACGTCGGCTGGTGGATGCAGGTGTACCTACCGCTCCCTTCTCGGAGCGCAGTGCCCGAGGCGGTCAAAGGGTGGACACACTCGATCTGGGGCCGGGAAGACGCCCTCACCCTCGTCACAAACCTAGATCATATCGGCACCTTCATCGCTAAGATCATTGCGGACCCTCGGACGCTCAACCGTGCGGTCATCGTATGGGAGGACGAGGTCACCCAGCTCGCCGCGCACGAGATCGGCGAGCGCGGCTCCGGGGAAGGAGAGGCCCTCAAGGCCAAGAGGGTTTCCGTAAGTACTTATCTGAGTCTTTCGGGGAGTGGACTTCTAGATTCACCATGGGCTCGGTGCAGGTTCCCGCTGAACGCATCCGACAGACGCAGGCCGAGGGAAAGGTGTTGCTCGAAAAGGATCCGACCGCGTTTTCCGGACTGATAAAACAGACCTTGTCCGAGTACCATCTGAGCATCTTCGTCCTGCAGGAAAACACGCTAGAGAACGCGAAGAAGCTGGGATATTTGGATGCTAGAGAGCTATACCCCGACGTTCCGGTGCAGTCTCTCGAGGACTTTGCCAAGGAATTGTACAGTCTGCCGGAGCCAGGGTTCGCGTACGACCGCTTTTCATCGTTGACGTTGTAATACATGCTGGCAGGCCGCTGAAATAGTCCAATAAATGTCACCGTCTTGTTCTTGAATTTGATGTATTTGTAAAGACAATCCTAATACGTAGTCCATCGTAGGCATACCTGGAGCAGCATGAACCTGACACTGTCTGATAACTAGGTATGATGCAGTGCTTTGAATTCATTTTCTTTTACATTGATGGATCAGGACTTAATTCGAGGTCATCCTCCGGATCGTAGCGCTCTGGAGGGATCGAGGACCCCACAGAACCGAGGGCCCGTTCGAATACGACAGTGCTTCTGCTATCCGACAGCATGGTTGGGGATGCAGACGAGGTCTGGTCTCGTACAACGCGGTCTGCAGCTTGCAGGTCAAGGAGGAAACGCGAGACCAGGTTTGTGGTCAAACTAAGCAAGAAAAGTCAAGGACATTTCGGTATCGACTCAAAATATGGGCTCACGGCTGAGTGAAAATAGGTAGGAAGCTGGCGTTCTGATTTGCGACGATGTTCATCTGGATGATGGTGTGTCAGCGACTAGCCTCATAGCATTAAAATATGACAGTCTCACTGCCAACAACGTGAACGTCAAGTGTAACACGTTCAGGATGAAGAGAGTCCTGGTGTGTGTTATGAAAGTGTTCCCGCGCTGTCCGAATTGACGGCGCACTCACAGAAAATAAATAGTCCCTGAATGACTGATGAATTAAAGCCTGACCGTTTGCGGTCGACGAAAATAACTTGCTTACCGTCGCGCAGAAGTACATCTATAAGCGAGCTACGACTGTGAAAGAGGAGTGTTTTGTTCTTTACTGGCAGCTGGGACCATGTTATGAAGAGTAGAGCGCAGTCCGCGGCAATCAAGCATGTTCTCGAGGCAATTGTTACTGGAATGGCAGTGAGCGTGCGTTTGCCACCCAGTCCTATCAGTTCATAGGCTGTGTTAATTTACGTACATCTGATGACAAACACATGATGTTAGACGCGTCGCCGGACAATGGAGGTATTAGAAACACACTTTCGAGCCAATGCAGCGGGCATGGCATCGGCCGCAGCGCACCCTTGAGGGAGATTAACACCTGTCACCTCAAAGGCGAAATCGGCCTGTGAAGATGAATCTAGTGTCGTTTCCCCTCTCTTATAGTAGAGAATTACCTACAGCGTTCACAGCCAGGGGGACAACTGAGAGGAGGAATACGAATAGGGCCACCATCCACATCTTGCTCAGAGCATACGCTCGTAACCCCGCGAACGCTATGTTCATGCCTCAGGTATCCGGGGGAGTTTTTGAGAAATGGGAAACACATACCGGCCCACGGGAAGAAAAGCGCCAACCCAATAGCTCTGGAGGCTTTGGCCACTCCGGCACAACTGGCCCATTGAATCACCTAACTATTCTTTATATCGAGATCGGACACTTTACGAACGCACCTCTATTAGAGGTAGTTGTGGGTTGATTAATGGAAGAGAATTGAGTGGATAAAGAGTGGGGGCTTGCCTGGTCCGAAAGCCGTGCATTTCCGGACAAGCTTACCACAAAGTAAACCACACCCAGCCTGTTGAGAAAGAACAGGACATGTGCTCCCCTCCATTTCCCGTGCCAGAATGACTTGATCTCTTCGCCCAGGGTAAGCACATAATCATAGAAGACCACAACTTGCGGCCGTGATGTTGTCAGTTTGGCGCAAGTGCCTAACCACTTCTTGATGACCGTAACCCACCAGCTGCAGCTGTGGAACAGTAACTCGCAATGGTGCTATAACAGCGCCATCACTTCAGAACATCTATGATTTGTTGAGAACTGTGGACTTACAGGTTCCTATACTCCCCAACAAGGCTCGCCATAGCGTCCGATGTCGATGACATGTCACTTGGTAGGAGTAGGTAAGAGACGTTGGAGTTGAAATCGAAACATCGAAACTCTCCGACGGATGGCGTAGACGCGAATAACACAGCCTTGACAGCCAGGCGCTATCCGCAGCCGAAGAAACTGTCTTTCGGGTTTTTCGCACGACGCAGTGCGACGACCCGGTTTCTGGCAGCTGCGCATCCCCCGCCCCGTGCAACATATCCTTCTATCCGGAGGGACTGCAACAGTCATGGTGACAGAACGACTATCGGATACTCAATGTTCGGACGTCATTTCAATCGACGCTTCCGACATGATTTAACGTACTCCTCCATACCGCCCTCCAGGTGCACAAGCTGACCCTTCTTCACCGCGTACACCTCCTCCGCCACCTCAGAGACGAAGAACTGGTCGTGCGAAACGACAAGCACCGCCCCGTTGAACTCCTTCAATGCCTCGATAAGAGCCTCCGTCGTCAGGTAGTCGAGGTGGTTCGTCGGCTCGTCCAAAACGAGCAGGTGGGGCGACGTTCCGAACGTTGCCAACGCGAACGCGACCCGGACCTTCTGGCCTCCGCTGAGAGAGCGCAGCGGCTGAAGCGCGTTCGCCCGAATCCCGTATTTTCCGAAGTGCGCGCGGTACTCCTGCTCCGAGCACTCGGGATTCTTCTCCTTGATGAGCGAAAGCGCGGAGGTGTGGTCGGGGTATTGGTGGAGTTCGTCGACGTGGTGCTGGGTGAAGTAGCCTATTTTCGCCGCAGGGTGTCGAGTTATTTTTCCCTTCATAGGTGCCAACTCCCCTACAAGAGCCTTGACGAGAGTCGTCTTCCCGCTGCCGTTCGGGCCGACAATCGCAACGCGAGCGTCCTGACCAACGTTCAGGGTGACGTTCGCGACCATGGGAGCCTTCGTCTTCTCGTACCCCACGCTGACTTGCTCGGCCTCAATGATCGCGCCGCCCTGGCGAAGGGTAATTGGGTCGGGGATGGACCAGGTCGGCGCCTGGTCGCCTTGGTCGACCACGACGGCGGATCGGACGTCGTTGTAGAAGCCAACGCGATCGCGATTGAGCTTGAATCGGTGTCCCTTGTCGTTAACCTCCATCCCCATGCGGTCCAGCTTGCGGTTCCGCGAGGCCATCTGAGCCATCTTCTTATCGTCCCCGCTCTTGCGCGCCTGCGACATCGCCGCCTGCATGCTCTTTTCCGCCGCGTTCCTCTTCCGCTCGAGCGCAGCGCTGATCCGCTGGAGGTATTTCTGCTTCTCCTCGGTGTGCTCGAGGTATTCGTCGAAGTTCCCGGTATGGTAAGCGAGCGTCTGGTTCTTAAACACAATTACCTCGTCGACGACGGCGTTGAGGAACGCGCGGTCATGGGAGACCGTCACAATGGTCGTATCGGAGAGCTGAGACAGGTAGTCCTGGAGCCAGATGATCGCGGGAAGGTCAAGGTGGTTGGTGGGCTCGTCCATGAGCAAGATGTCGGGTTCGATGTGTAGTGCCGACGCAAGCGCCACTCGGATCCTCCATCCTCCCGATAGCTCCTCGAGCGGGCGGTCGTGCCAGTCCAACGGGAAGCGCAAGCCGTTCAGGATGCTCCGCGCCTTCGCCTCAGCCGCCTCCTCTCCATGAAGCTCCATTGCTGTGAAGAGCTCCGTCAGCAACTCCTGCGCTTCGACCGTCGCGCGCGCGCTCTCCTCTACGGTCAGCGGATCCTCGTTCGCTGCGACCGTCTCCTCCACGCGCTTCTCCTGCCTGAGGAGCTCGTTCCTCGCCTCTTTCCCCCGCGCACCACTCCTCTCCAGCACAACCTTCTCCGCCGCCCCAAGCCCCTCCCTCGCCCGCCCCAACCTGATCCCCCGCATCGCGCGCGCGACCGCCTCGGGGTCCTCCGCCTCGAGCGCTCCCTGCAGGACCTTGAGCTCCCGGCGCATCTGTGCGGCCTTGTAGTCCGCGTCTATGACGAAGCGCACGACGCTCTTGCTCATGTCCACGCCCTCGAGCTGCTCGACGTACAGCACGCGCACGTTCGACGGGAAGCCCGCGAGGAGGTTGTGGCCGATGGCCTTGAGGAGCGTTGACTTGCCCACGCCGTTCTGCCCTACGAGCCCGTAGTGTACCCCGCGGAAAAGGCGGAGATTCGCGGAATCGAGGAGGACGCGCGGGCCGAGCGCGATGTGGACGCCCTTGAGGTCAATGTCGTTTGAGAGGGTAACGAGCGTCTCATTGTGGAAGCGCGAGACTTGGGAGGTCGCGACGAGGGCTGCATCGGTCTCAGGACCGGTTTTAGGGGCACCTCCGACACCTGTGCTATTGGATTTGGTTGAGCTGTTTTTCGCGATCGCTTTGCGGGATGTGGACATGATGGCACTGGGTTTACGAGGGGAAAGCTATATTCAGGAATTTGTGTTGGACGCGGTGGAATGGACGTTATCGCTGAGCTCACATGGATTGATAGCGGGTTTGGACTTGTACCTAGTACGATCGACTGATACGCAGCTGCGGAGGAGAGTAGGTGAGTGGGTTGAGCCAGCGAAGGACATACCTATATGCCAGCGTAAAGCGATGATCTCGGTGCCGGAACCGTTGACTCAAGAGGTCGCAACGTCGCACAAGGTTTGCCCTGTGATGGGGTTTGCCGGCAATCGACATCGGGTGCACTGTACACAACCCCTTCATAAGGTTACGATGAGGTTCAGTCAATTGGTGATTGTACACGAGGTCCCTATCCCTAACCGCCTCAGGTGGCAGATGCTTCGCCTTCAACCTACTCCCCGACTGCTGGGATCCACTAAGAAGCGATGTGCTCCGAGAACCACTGTAGTGGAGCAGATAGGGGCATTCTGGAGTCAGACAGGCCGCGGAAGCGAGAGTTGAGGCACACCTTAGTCAAAAGCTTGGCAGAGTCCTTCGGCGTTCTCTTCTGAGTCGAATAGTCGACATACGTAATTCCAAAACGTGTGTCGTACCCGTCGGCCCTACCAGGACGAGGACCACGGAAACCCTGTCAGCCGTCCGCGATACATCGGACTGACAGCGCCCTGCCGCTTACCACTCAAAGTTGTCCAACAAGCCTGCGGGCAAGGTTAACTGTCTGGTAGGTGTGGGAGGAGGCGGAAGACACGCACTCCAAGCGAAGTATGCCTTGACGGGAACGCCATCCTCTGTGACAGCTTTCAATACGGCATTTGCGTAGCCCTCAAAGTACTCGATCCGATCTTTGTCGTGAACGACCTGCTCTACCGGACGAATGTTCTCGTCCTTCTCAGCGAAACCGTTCTCTGTGACGCTGGTAGAGAAGTGGATTAGCAGGAAGGTCGTCAGCTGCCTAGGTGACATACTAGATGGGCAGCTGGTACGTCTGGTAACGTGAGGCGTAAGCGACGACTGACGATTCTAACCTCTAATTGCGTACCTTCCACAGGTAGTTGAGCGCCTACAGAGGATCAAATTTGTCGCCCTCCGATGCATACATGCGTGTCAACTCACCGACCGAAAGCCCTCGGGGTCTGCGAGGCGAAAAAAAGTCATCCAACTAGTCCCTTTTTCTTCAGTGTAGAACAGCTTACACGTCTGGAGCCAGGGGACGTGTGCTGAGGAAGATCCGGTCAATATTTCGGGACCATCAGTTGGATGAAGTCCTCTTACCTTGCGTCCCCAACTGGGTCCCATCCGGACGGGTGAAAGTGTATTTGACGTTGCCCTGAATCTCGTTGTCTCCACCATCCTCTGCGAGAACCGCGTCAAGATAATGAGTAGTTGACGGAGAATCGATCACTTACGGACGAGCTGCGTAGTGTACGTGTTCAGCCCAAAGAAATCCGAGGAGCCCTTGACGATAGCGATTTCCTCTTCAGTAAACACTGGCAGGCGGTCGCCGATAAGTTTCTTCACTGAGGCGGGGTAGTACCCCTTGTAGATAGGGTCCTAATAATGACACGAAACACTTTTATCCCGTATGCAGAGACGCCTGAATCAAGAACGTACAGCAAAACGTCCTAAAATGTTTGTGACCATCAGGATACCCCGTACGAACTTGAGACACCCGTCCACTACTCACCGAGCTTGAAATCGATACCACGCTGGGCTGCCTCGATGTCTGCAAAGCGCAACTAAGTCCGAAGTGGATCATACACCTTCCTGGACGACGCATACTCTTCGAAGAGTCATCCCAGGGCTCCTGCCACTGCAAGTCCAGGGTAATGCCGATCTGACCTCCCTGGGCCGGCTTGAACTGCTCGCGATAGAGCTTGACCGCATATGCGTGTGCGAGGATAAGGTTGTGAGCGACGCTGAGTTTACGTGTGAGTACGATGAACGATAGGAGGGGGTATGGAGAATAGCATACAGCCAGTTCTCAGTTTTGCCTGTGTGCCCTGGGGCGAATGTGCCGGTAGCGTATCCCAAGACGGAAATGCACCAAGGTTCATTGTGGGTGATCCTGAAAGATAATAAGGTCAGCCGCTGCCAGGAGCAAGTTTATGTTGAAGCCTTACGAACCAGTTCTTGACAACGTCACCGTAGCGCTCGAACAGCAACTTTGCGTAGTTGAGGTAGTCCTTGACAACCTCTTCCTTGTTGAGCCAACCACCGTAGCGGTCATGCAGTCCTTGCGGTAGGTCCCAGTGGTACAGAGTCTAGACACAATGTCATAAAATTGATCACGGGGCGAATGTCTAGAGCATAGAGACGCACGACGAAAGGCGTGATGCCGTTCTTCACGAGCTCCTCGAGGACGTTCCTGTAGTACTGGATCCCCGCCTCGTTGACAGGATCGTTCCGCCCGCCAAGGGGAATGACCCTGCTCCAAGAGATCGAAAACCTGTACGCCTTCACGTCATACTGCGTAAGGAGAGCCATGTCTTCCTTCCACATGCGGTACGAGTCTGTTGCTACATCGCCGTTTGCCCCGCCTTTCGTGGTACCCGACTTATGAGAAAAGGTGTCCCAGATGGAAGGAAGGCGACCGTCAACATTCACAGACCCTTCGATCTGGTAACTCGCTACGGCGAAGATCCAGGATGTCAGGAGTTGTAGCCACGGACACGAACAGGATGCATACCGGTTGCGTAGCCCCACAAGAAATCGCCTGGCAGTTTTTGCGCCATCAGCTCGGATTGCGAAGGGGATTGCACTAGCACCGGCCGAAGGAGCGATGCCGAGCTTATAAGTTAGATAAAAACGCGGATGAATCTCGGAAACGCAGTGGTCACATTCCATGACGTCCTAACTCAAATCGTGCGGGGAATAGAATACGAGCATTCACCTGTGGGAAGGCAATGGCACGAAGGTTTTAGGCCTCCCCTTCCGGGCCTTCGAAGCAAGGGTTCTAAGAGGGTAATACATTGGTGCGGTATATTTACAACGTCTGTGGAATCTGGATGACCCAGAGCAACGGGAAATGAGAAAAGAACTGAGGAACGAGGCACTAGGACTCACCTATTCAGCGATTACTAAACAACACCCACCGAAGACCCTCGGCGACATCGTTCATCCTCACCATCTTCTTCGGAGGCCGTTTGCGAACGACTGGCGGAGCCACAGAGGCTGCGTGCGCCCGTTTGCGTTAGAGGACCGGAGGTTCTAGCAATACCTCAGCACACTAACCCTCGCTTCCTTCCTGTGCGACGTTCGTGGAGGATGGGCCCTGCTCTCGCTTCGCTTTGAGTGCCATCTCGAGCTGCTCGAACGCGCCGAGTGAGGCGTTTGCACTCGGCTTCGGCGATGCTGAAGAGTCGCCGATTTGTCCGTCGTGTAGGATGTCAGCAGGCCACACGCTCTCCAGGACACCCAGCTTGGTAAGGTCGACGCGAAGTTTGTCCATAGCCTGTATGTAATCGGTACGAGCCTCGTCGTACAGGTCATACACGCAGACCGCACAGCCAGACATGCAGCATTCTGGTTCCGAAGAGAGGTGAAAATAGACTCGAAGAGCAGACGAAATGGAGACGTACCATCATCCGCAGGTGGCTGGGGGGGCTCTGGGACGACGAAGCCTCGATATATGCGCCGAGTGGCCTTTCCCGCGAGCGTGCTTGCCTCCTGGGTATTCTCGCCCTCCGTGTACGGTGCAGGATCTGCGACACCCCTAGAGCGTTCAAAGTGCTCGATACCGCGTCCGTAGGACGTCTTCCCGCGTATAGAGCGCTCGAGGCGTTGGTATCGTCTAGAAAGGTCTTGACCACCTCGAAGCGGATGTTTCAGATGCGTGAGCTTCTTCTGGTCGACGGCAGGAGGGCGAGAAGTGGAAGGAGAGACGTCAAGCGGAGTGGATGGAGCATGGGTAGCTAGGTCCCGAATGGTGGTGTCACTAGCGCGACATATGAGACAGCCTGCGCTACGAGCCCGTAGTTGACCAAGGGGACGACAGAGACGTAGGAGGGACATTCACGACGCCGAGCATGTCGACGACGCTCTCGAGCAGTTGCTACAAGCGCCTATCAAGGAAACTCTTTCTCACGGGTACCATATACGCAAGCTGTATGCGGCTCTGGAGGATCGCAAGTGGCGGGTGGACTGAGCAACCATGGCCTCAGGATCTGGCATCGCACTCAAGACCTTCAACCTCGCAAACGACATCAAGGATCTCAGCGCGCAGGACGAGATCTTCAAATATGACCCCGTGGAGAACAGGAGGATAAACAACGAGAAGCCATGGGCCCGCGAGTGAGTTCCGCCACCCTCATACAATCCCGCCCGACTCTACGCCTTTGCTCTGGCAGGACGAGATGCTGAAGGACCGACTTCTGCTAGTCCACGATACTTCCAGGTGTGCAAGATCTCTGCAGTCGCATTGATCAAGATGGTACGCACGCTATTCTCGTTGCGCCACAGTTGGTTTGCTCACCTCTTTCATTGTCCAGGCCATCCATGCGCGTTCAGGTGTACCGTACGAAATCATGGGGATCATGCAGGGAAAGGTCGTCGGGCGGTCACTAGTAGTGATCGACTCCTTCGCACTTCCCGTCCAAGGAACCGAGACGCGAGTGAACGCGCAGAACGAGGCAAACGAGTACATGGTCCAGTACGTCCAGGGCAGTGAACGGGTACGTCTCTCATTTTCTTCTCGTGTTCCTCGGCCTAACACCCGCCTTCGCTATCTGTTCAGGTATCCCGCCTAGAGAACGCGATTGGCTGGTACCACTCCCACCCTGGCTACGGCTGCTGGCTCTCCGGTATCGATGTGAACACGCAGATGCAGAACCAGAAGTTCCAGGACCCCTTTGTTGCCGTCGTCATCGACCCGAACCGCACGATCTCCGCCGGAAAGGTCGACATCGGTGCGTTCAGGACGTACCCCGAGAACTACACGCCCGCGGATGCCGCGAGCAGCGAGTATCAGAGCATCCCCCTCAACAAGATCGAGGACTTTGGTGTCCATGCGAACCAGTACTACCCCCTCGAGGTGCAGATCTTCAAATCATCGCTAGATTCTGAGCTGCTTGGGCTGTTGTGGAACAAGTACTGGGTGAACACTTTGAGCCAGAGCGCCCTCATCTCGGTATGCATCTCCGCGTGACAGAGAATGATAGGGGAGATGCTAATGTGTGGTCGCAGAACCGAGCATATGCGGCGAACCAGCTGTCCGATCTCCACCAGAAGCTGACCAAGGCACAATCCTCTGTACCCAGTACGCGTCCACCAGCTCCTATCCTCATCGACGAGAAGGCTGTGATCAAGCAAAAACCCCAGGACAAGAGGGAGGAGAGCGGCCTGTCGAAGGCGGTGAAGGACAGGTTAGTCCAGCATCCCTATCATCACCTCGTATGCGCTGACTAGCCCTCGTGAACAGCGACAAGATCGCGTCGGAAGCACAACACGGTCTCATCGCACAAGTCCTCAAGGATATTATCTTCTCCTCCCGTCTTGGTGGCTCTGGCGCCGGATCCTCCGCCGTGAACGTCGGGGACATCGTCGACACCGCCATGTCGATTGGCTGATCTATTCAACTGCGCGCGTTTGGAAGAGTCATGAACGAGTAGAGGAAGCACCATCTGTACGTTTTGTTCGCAACCATCCGTCCGATGTAACCGGTACCGCAGCGCTGTCGACCTGTCACTCGCACGTAGAGCCAATTGTATTGTATGCATCACCGATGCAGGCGTTCTCCTGCATGGTCATGTCCGCCTGTAGCTTCGCTCATGTTCGCGACGTTCATCGTCTGAGCGCAATACTCGCAAACCTCGTAGCTGCTGGTGAGAACATCGTATTCCTCCAGCTTCGGTATTGTCCCGGACTCATATGTATCTCATCTCCGATGACGAGCGCGCCCCTGCTTCGCCTAGGCAGGGTGTTTAGGCTATAATCGGCACGTCACGATGATGCGGGGCATGTGCGAGGTCGTCGTGAGGCACAGGAAGACCGGCAACAGGAAACAGATGCGAGTTATTGCGGGCCACCCAACTCCTGACCATCTTCTATGGAGGAAGATGGCGTGGAGAGCGCGACAGAGAAACTGAGATAGGACACAAGCTGGACGCCATACCGCGGTTCGCAGAGTCGGGGTACTGGATCATGCTCATTCATCAAACTGGGCGATTCATGTGGCCACCTTGGGATGATTCTTCGAAAAAAAGGGATGGCGACAACCTAACACGATGGTTTCCAGCAGGGCTTGTGCACATATAAAGCGTGAACGGAAAAGGCGTTCTCCTCACTTCCGTTTGCTACCCTTCCATTCAAGACCTCAAAGTACTTTTGCTCTTGCTATGTCCTCTCCAACAAGTTCGGAGGTGGCGGCCATTGTCTCCGAAATATACAATTTGTGAGTTCCCCAGCATAACTTACATTGGATGATGACCCTTACAGATACCATCTGCCACAGGTTCGTTGGAGATTTCTTCGGCATTGCCGGTGCAGGCAAGATACTCTCCGGGATACACAAATTAGATATGTTGACGACTTTCAATTTGATCCTCCTTCCGGGCAGCCCTTCTATCTTACGACTATTTCCTCTCACTTCCCAAAGAGGTGGAGATGTTCTGGGGCCGCCGTCCAACCATAGCGGCTTGCCTCTATTTTGCCAATCGGTACATTACGCTGTTGGAGTTCGCATATGGCATATTCCAAATGGTGTTGCCTGCCCAGCTGGTTCGTGATTTCCAACCGCCGATAGCATAGTACGCTTTACTGACTGTATTGCAGTGGTACGGTCCATCCCCCCATTACAACTTCACAAACTATGCGTTAAAGAGTAAATCATCACCAGCCAAGCTCCTATCGAATGGGTAGATCTTGCCCTCGAGATGATTGCAACCCTTCCCGCGGCAGGTGGGGTATTCTGCACTCCGGGCAATAGTCTGATACTAAGGCCAACCTTTCGGGCAGTTTTCTCCGCATTGCGTGCATATGCGCTCAGTCAAAATCGGGGAGTCGCATTGCTCATTTTCTCCCTCATTGGAGGCTCCTTCGTCAGTGTCAATTTGGTGAGCCCGCGGCCATTCCAATTACTCAAGGACCAGAAACTGATGAGGCTTACAACCAGGTTCAGTATTGGTTCAAGTTGGGCGCTGTATATATTCCTGGATTGGGATGTACTAGTAGTGAGGAGACTCCATTGAACGTGATCATTAGGTGCGTGTCATTAATGGGCACACTGGCAACAACATAACAGCTCATCGTAGTGATCGTGTTTAGTCGTAAGCATGGCCACATCATTTCTCACCGGAAATACATATTTACTCGAGTTGTTTAAAGTCACCATCGCGCACGACATCTGTACTATTGCTGGTGATACCATTCTCATCCTGGTAACCTGGCGCGCTGTATCCAGGACAGACATTCATGACGCCTTGAGGTTTCCCGGAAGACCCACGTCTTTTAGAACTGTGATTCTTTATGATGGTAAGTCCCATATCATTGGCATATGGAATTTTGACTGATTGTCACAAACAGGGATGATTTACTTCGTGTGAGTGAGGACCGTCGCGGATAGCGACAAGCGTTCAGAGCGTCGCTGATGGCCTGTCTTGAATGTACAGTGTATTGTTGATATTGAACACCCTGGCCTTACTTTCCAGAGTTCTTTCGGTAAGGCTGACTGTTGAAAGTACTCGGAGTCTTTCTCATTTGGTCTTCACAATTAGATCTCCGGGACTTTCACTGAAGGAAGTGACTTCACTCAATTCGTAGAGGTGTACGCTGTCCCCGTCCCAAAGCGCTCTCTTTGCTGTGAACTCCACTGACTTTCTCTTTCAGTTTCACCCCGATCCTAGTATCACACTTCCTTCTCGACCTCCAGGAAGCCAACCGGAGCACACAGGGTCTGCAGTCGGGCGACAGCTCATTGCCATCCCTTAGAGCGCAAGGCAATGGGTCCCTGAGGTTCGCAGGGGGCATAGATTCGCTTGCTGCACCCATCGAGTTCCGGCTGCTAGACGATGACCGCGCGGAGGAGGGGGAAGTGCCGGACGATGGGCAGAGGCAGGAGGACGCTTCTAGGGTGCAGGCCTGAAGATGGTGGCTGGCCCACTACAAGGGAAGAGAACAGATAATCGTACCGTGGCTTCCGCTAAACATTTTTCTTGGAGACTCAGGCTGAAATCATAATCTATTTGTCTTTGGTTGGGCAAAATCAATCGCGACCGGCACCGTCGGTTTCTTACCATCGCGAATTAAGTAGGGCAAGTCGGTCTTCGTAACATTGTGTACAAAAGCAAAGTCTTCATTCGATATGTGCGCGCGCGTCGCGTGCCACGTTGAGCGAAAAGTTCAAGTCCAGTCTAAGCAAGGTAAGAATCGACGATCTGCACCGCCGCGTTGTCGACCTGTCACTCGCACGTAAGTATTTGCTGTTGCACGCACCCGGTTTGCCGGCACAATCGAACTGGCATTCATATTCGTACTCGTAACCAACTAAACACCGCAGTAATACAACAGGTCTATTACAAGCATGCAAGATGGTGCGATCGTCCAATGACGCTCAGCTATATGCAAACGTACAGGAAGATACAACGGTGGCGATCTAGAACCCTTCAACTCCGTCCTTCCCTGCTCTTCCCCGCCACGCACTCAGCCTTACCTCCTTACTGCTCCGAAGTCAAAATCGCCTTCTCCCCCGCCGGCCTCGGCGAGTCGTGCCGCAAGATATCCTCCGCGACCATCGCCCCCTCGGGATGCGGCGGCTTAAACGTCCTCATCTGCCCCTCCAGCTGCTCCTCCAGCACCGCGCTCCCCGCCGCGGCCGCGACGAACCCGAGGAAGGGCGGGCTCGGGTTCAGCGGGCGTGTGCAGAACTCGGGGTGCGCCTGGAAGCCGACAAAGTACGGGTGGCCGGGCAGCTCGAGCACCTGCATCCGCTCCCCGCTCTCGCTCTTGCCCACGAAGCGCATGCCCTTGTCCGTCAGCCGGCCGATGTACGCCGGGTTGACCTCGTACCGGTGCCGGTGGCGCTCCCAGATCTTCGGGGCGCCGCCGTAGAGCTTGCGGACCGCGGACGCGGCGGGGGCCGCAGGGTCCGAGTCGGAGTCGAAGACGGTTGGGCGGAGGCCGAGGCGCATCGTGCCGCCCATGTGCGTGCGCGAGACCTCGGGCATGAAGATGATCAGCGGGTGTTCCGTCTTCTCGTCGAACTCGGTCGACGTCGCGCCTGCGAAGATTGGTTAGATATGTGAGCGAGCAGTATAGACTGAAAAATCGAAGTGGGAATGGGTTGCGTACCAGCAAAGCCGCAAACATTGCGTGCGAACTCGACGACGGCGAGCTGGAAGCCGAAGCAAATGCCGAAGAAAGGGATTTGCTTCTCGCGCGCCCACTTTATCGCCAGCAGCATGCCTTCTGAGCCACGCACGCCGAAGCCACCGGGGACAAGGATACCGCTGGAAAGCAGTTAGTTGCAAGGCTTGGTCAGCATATGGATGGAGATCAAACACACTTTGCTGAGACGACAGCTTTCCATGCATCGTGGTACTTCGCAGGGGCGACGATTTGGGTATGAGACTCCAGGTCGGAGGCGTCGACCCACTATCGGCAGGTGAGAACTTGTAGCTACACAGAGTATATGGTTGCAAGCACCTTGAGAATTAGTTTCCTGTTACACCGGAAGGCGGAGTGCTCTAATGACTTGACAACGGACATGTACGAGTCCTGCATGTCAGTGTACTTGCCAACGAGGGCAATAGTCACGCTTTCGAAAAGGCGTTCTTGTCTACATAAAAGTCAACCGAGATTCTTCCTTGAGAAAATAAATTTGAACAAACCGGGTCGTGAGCTCACGCCAGCGCTTGGCTAATGAGTCACCCCGTTCTTGCATTTGGGGGGTAATGGTGATGGATGCGAGGTTCAGTCGCTTTTGGAGGAACTGGACGATGCCCTGGGATTGGAGCAGGAGCGGGACGTGGTACACGGAGGAGACGTCGTGAACACCGACAACTTGTTCGGGCGCGACGTGGCAGAACATAGAAATTTTGTTCTTCGTCGCAGGTTCTAGGGGTTTTTGGACGATTAATCGGCATGCAATCTTTTGTAACAGTTAGTGTATGACCGTCACACGGGTGTGAACCCACACTGACCAGGTCTGGGAGAAGGCCAAGGCCGCGAAGAGCATGGACGGTGGTTTGTGTAGGCTTCGTCTTCTGCTCTCCGTGCATATCAGGGACGAGGGAGACATGGATGAGAGCGAAGTTCTCGTAGCCGACGCGGAACTGGAACTGTCGCATTGCCTCGATGAAGGGCGCAGACTCGATGTCACCGACCGTACCACCCAACTAACAGAATATAAGAAATATGTTCACGTTTAAAGGTAAATTGAGTTGATACGCACCTCAACGATGCAGACGTCGGGCTCCTCATCGGTGTCGTCGACAGGGATCTTGGATACGCGCTCTATCCAATCTTGAATCGCGTTCGTGACATGAGGCACGATCTTCGCGCGTGTTTAGACATTTAACTGACAGTGTGAGATACATTTGAACATACCTGCACGGTCTTGCCCAAGTAATCTCCGCGACGCTATGACCTCATACCCTTTAGCCAGAAGACTGCGAGTCCACAGACGGGAGACGCACCTCCTTCTCAATGACCTCCCTATAGATCTTACCAGTCGTGATGTTGTTATCCCTGCTCAGGGTAACATCCAAGTACCGTTCATAGTTGCCCAGATCAAGGTCGACCTCGCCACCGTCGTTCAAGACGTAGACCTCGCCTAACAGCGGCGGCCTCGCGCTCAGAGACAGCGAAAGGACGCGTTTTCGATGCAAATATCTCACCATGCTCCTGTGGTCGCATGGTCCCAGCGTCGATGTTCATGTATGGGTCTATTTTGATGGCGGTGACCTTGAGACCGGTCGTCTTGAGGAGCAAGCCGGCGGAGGAGGCTAGAAGGTGGGCTTGAACGGCTGGTCTGGTGACGGAGAGAGGGGGAGTCTTGTTGCGCACCGATGACCCCCTTCCCGATGCCGCTGACGACACCGCCAGAGACGAGAATGTACTTGGTCATTGCAGAGGTCGTGGTAGCAGAAGCAGAGTTCCGCGTAACCTCCAAAATTTGCCGCTGCCCATTCCCGCTCTCCTGCAACAACCAAACATGTCAAAATAACGCGACCGCGACGCGCGCTTCACACGGGCGCCTACTGGTCTTGTCTTCTATCTGAATCCTATCCGCCCTCCACACCCCTCCTCGGAGCTTCTCGTCCAGTGTGCTGCATGCAGAGCTTTCGAACCTGGAAGTCCTGCAGCAGTTTTCAATGCCCGCCATGGGAATAGAAGTACACCTGGCCCTTGTGACCTTCGAATCGGGCTCTCCGGACAGTCTCTCGGACACAGATCATGTGATCGAAGCCCTCCGTAGTTCTGGCCCAGCATTCTTTATCACGCCGTGCTGCAGGCGCAGACTTGGAAGCCCTCACGCTTCAGCTCCTCCGCGGGATCGAGGACTTGAGCCTTGGTGTCATGGACGACAGGCAGTGGAACCTGTCCGGACCGTCAGGACCGCCACGGTAACCACCCGACCCTCAGGCCTCAGGAATCCCATCCGTGATGTCGTTTCGAAAACATGTCACTTGACGAGTTTAAGGACGGCGATCTGCGGAGCCTGCGACGTCTCGTCTTACGTCTGCCGAACCATGCGTCGCCGCGGCGGATAACGGTATACACCCCGTATAGACAACTTCGTCGGAGGGTGCCTTCGGTCAAACGATTAAGCCATCTCTCGCACTTATCGCGATCAAGATTGCGCCCGTCTTCCATATCTTCTACAGACTGCTCTCCACCCACGATTCCATACTTGCGATGACATCCAGTACTGCAACCATGCGCGCGGTGTGGTACACGAAGGTAAGTATACTTCATCATTGAAACATATGACCACAGATACTCACTTCTCAATCATTTCCGCCAATAGCCTCGCGAGTTTGATGTTCGCGAGGTTCCCGTTCCTCAGGTTGGAGATGATGAAGTCCTTCTCAAGAGTGCGTGAACCGTCTGGATCGCGGGAACAACAGCGCAACTGACGTTCTTACTCACTTTCCTAGTTAAGGCATGCGGTACGTACTACTTCGATCGTTGGCTTGTCGTTCGCCACAACGTGTATGTCACGATCGCTGACGATCTTGACACAGGGATCTGTGGAACCGACAATCACGTCCACGAAGGCGAATTCATCGCCGAGTTTCCGGTATGCTGTGAACCTTGTCGGTAGTGGTAGTTGCCATTCTTGCTTATATCGTCTCTTCAAACAGCTGATCCCTGGCCACGAAGTCGTCGGCGAAGTCGTAGAGACTGGAAAGAACGTGACAGGGTTCGATAAAGGCGATCGCTGTGTCGCGGACCCAACTACCGTCGTATGTCGCTGAGGAATGTGTCAGCCTATATCGACTCCTCAGACTTACCTGCTTCAATCGCCAGTGCGGCAGCTGTTTCTACTGCAGACGAGGTCGTCCGCTTCTGTGCGAGAACTACATCGGCATTGGGTGTAGCGCACCAGGTGGTTTCGCGGAGTACATCTCGCTGTAAGTCTTCAGGGTGTTTTCTTTGAGTCCGTCGGCTCCTCTAACCTGCGACTCATCTCAGCAAAGCTAGCAAGCTCTTTAAGATCCACAACCTCTCTGACGAAGAGGCTACCCTCGTCGAGCCCGCCGCGTGCGCCGTGCATGGCATGGATCAGCTCGATGCCTCCGTCGGCGTCGAAGCCCTCATCATCGGCGCCGGACCCACTGGGCTCATCTTGGCGCAGATGCTCAAGCTCAACGGCGCAGCGCGTGTCGTCATTGCAGCGAACAAGGGCATCAAGATGGACGTGGCGAAGCAGCTGGACACAGGCCACCAGTATATCGAACTAGACAGGGAGAACCCGCAGCCGCAATGGGAACAACTGAAGAAGGATAATCCGTACGGGTTCGACGTCGTGGTGAGTGCTCGTGTAGCGGCCGATGGGGAGTGTGCAGCGGGCTGACTCCTTGGCAGGTTGAGGCGACCGGCACAGAACAAGTCGCCAACGACTCCATTAACTACGTCCGTCGAGGGGGGACTTTGATGATCTACGGCGTATACAGCAATGATGCGCTCGTCCATTGGTCCCCATTCAAGATATTCCTTAACGAAATCCGCGTGAGTGCTATCTTCCTCGGGCCCGCCTCGCGACCGCAATCCCTTTCCTTCCCCGATCGCCATTATGTACGTTTTGGAAAAACTTGGAGTTGACAAGGAACATATTTGAACACAGATTATCGGCTCCTTTGCGCAGATGCACTGTTTCCCCCGTGCCGTCGCGTACCTCGACAGCGGAAAGATCAAGGTCAAGGGCATGGTGAGCGTTAACCTTTCCGTCTCCCTCGGGTCTTTCCCCTTTGCCGCCGCCCTTTCTCCCCTTTCTATCAGTCTCTTACTAGCCGAAGCGACGACGACATCTAACCGTCTCAATTTTTCTTCCCATAATATTTCCCCGACAATCAACAATCAATCGGCCCTGACTACCGTAACTCACACCGCGCGCGTTCCTGGCCTGACCTCGACCTCGGTCCTCGCTTTTCCCGGACTTGCTCAAACCCGCATGGCGAAATGCACCCCGCCGTCGCGCAGGTCACCGACGTGTTCTCAGTGGCGGATTATGCGAAGGCGTTGGAGAAGCTGCGAAGCCGGACGGCGGTCAAGATCGCCATCAAGCCGTAAACACCATGTCGAATGCTCGCTACTTGAGCTATCGCATGGGTACCACTCGGCCAGCGACGAACAACCGTTTGTTATGTACTTGAATTGTCATATGCGTGGAGCGGGCCGCGAAATCGACAGCAATGTGAATGATGTATTACTTGCATACCGCACAATCCCCAAGGCGTACGGGGTCATCGCGAAGCGATTTTACAAGCACTAGTGGATTCCGAACTTATTCCAATCGCACTATGGGTTTGGCAAAGATGACCATCGATCTGGTTGTGGAATTTAGCCTCCGATGGCTCTGGCAGGCTTCCGACTAAAATCAGGAACCGATCTGCCGAGCTTATTTTGTTGGTTAGGCTTTGATCAGGTCCGCACGACACCAATAGGCTTGGCATACATCCCAATCGATCGCGACTCCGCATCCATTACGTCCTGAGGTCTGCCGGGCTGCAGGCAGGGCACAACATGAGCACATACACATGTGCATTGGACTTTCATGTCGAGTCTGGGGAAGCGGCTGTGACTTGTAAGCAGCATGTGTCAATGGCCTGGTGGGTCATGAATACGCGGAAGAGAATCAATCGATAGGCGAGTCGAGAGTCGGCGGGGAGGGTGTATCACGGTGTGTGGTAATGTCGAAAGGGAAGGGGAACGCCAAACGACGCTTGTACAAAATAATTTGACAGACTGAGCGGTAGTAGAAGCTGAAGTTCAAGATGCCCTGAGCAGTCGCCGAGATGGTCTTCGTACTTGGCGAGAGCCTCCATTACAGATTAGATCGTCTCATTTCCAGGGCCCCAGGTTCGCCGCGGGAGTGGCGGTGGATGACGAGGGTCTCGGGCAGTCGACAGCGTCAACGCTCCAACACGCATCTGTGTTCAAACGCCACCAGAGGCAAAATATGGTATCATCCGACAACACGGACCCAACAACCCAAGTCGAAGCTATTCATACAGCCAAGATAGTCTCACCAATGCATGACATGTCATTATCGTCATGGGAGCGCGCACGCCCCACCGCCGCAGCGCGGCCGACGACGCTGGAGCGAAGGCGACAACGTAAAGTCGCATCCTATTAGGAATGGACGTCTGACGCCGTCAAACGAGCCGCACCTCGGCGCAGAGGCATCCGCGACAGCTCGTGGGTATATGTGCGGAGACAGAACGCGGGCCAACAACGTCAGCGCGCACGGTCACCGCTGCGGGTCGACGGCTGGGTAAGCCGAGGCGTCGACGTCGGTCTTGATGTGCATCTCGCCACTGGCGGCGAACGTCATCGTGGCCATTGACTCGTCGTCCGACAGACGCGGCTTGGCGAGAGCGGTAGGATCCGAGCTTCCGTTGTCGAGGGTGCGGAGGACAATGGGGCTGGTGTCGACGCCATGGTTGAAGTGAATGGAGGAGAGGTTCTTGGCCGGGCTCTGGTCGCTTCCCCCAGTGCCCGGCGAGCGATTCGACGGGGGGCCCTGGCTGTCTTCACTATGGCCAAGCGCGCGCATGAACCAAGTGACGAGGACGGCGAGATTCGCGACGATCATGGCTGTTGAGGCCTACAAAGGCAGTTCAAGTCGATTTATTGTGGGAGGATGATCGGGGGAGACGCACCAGGATGTGAGCCCAGATGCCTTCGGCGTTGCGGTTGGGGCTGAACACGTACACTCCGTGGACGATGCTGACGATAGTTGTGAAGATCGAGGCCGAAAAGATGCCGGTGAGGAGGGCGCGGCGGCCTACTGTAAGGCTGATACGCCAAAGCAGCCGCATGGGCATCACCACCAGGATGAGGTCAGCGACAAAGTCCGCTACGAGCGACAACAAATAGTGAACGGTCCGTCTCAGGCGCAAAATTCAGAATACATACTCGTAAGTTCAACGGCAGCGACCGCAGAACCCAAGACGCACTGCACTCCAGCCGACTGCTTCCACGCGGGTCTGGTCTCGCAAATCGTGATCTTGAGAATAATGAGTGCCGCCCACATGCAACCGAAAAGCACGGCAGCCATGTACGCGTAGAGGCGTAGTCTCATCATGTATGGGATGAGTCTGATGGTTGAGAAAAGAATGCTAAGGCGGGCGGCCCTATCCATAGGAAGCACCTGTTAACTCCCTAAAGCTCGCTCGACGATCAGCTGGAAGACGTACCAAAGCACGCAAGTAAAGGCGACATTCAGCATGTAGTAACCGAGGATTCGAACGCGAGGGCCCTGATGAAAGGGCCCAGTTTCTGTCTGTAACGTGAGAATCGATTGTACAGTATCCCGTCATGCAAAGTAGAAATACGTACCAGGCGTGTCACTTCGTGTCCACGCACCGGCGGTTAAGAAGAACGCGCAGACCATAGTGACCGCAGCCCACGCATCGTCCCAACCGAGGTGTCTCCTGGTCCAGCGGTAGTATAGCCTTAGAGAAGTGAGCGCGATGCCAAGCGCGGGGAGGACCGTCGCCAATACTGTCAAAGCAAGACAAACACAGTTAGACCGCTCGCGCAGGGAGGGTGAAAAAGACTTACTGCGAATGGTAACGACGAAGGTTGTCATGGGGCTCGTAATAGGCCAGGTCTCCCAGCAATCGGCGTTTTACAGCATGTATAAGAGAGAGGTGACCACTGGCGAAGAGAGCACGAGGCTACCACCGAGACGCCAACATACGAAAGTCGGGGAGCGTTTGCAGTGACGGCTCTGCGGGAGGAGGGAATTTATTATGGCACCCAAGGGCACCAAGCCGTTATTGACGGCGCTCAGCGGTTCGACGGGCTGAACAGGCACACTGACAGCCGGGTGCGAATCTGGCCAAGTGATGGGGGTTCACCTGCGCATCAAGATCCTCTGCCTGAGATCTGTCGCCCGACACGGGATGGCGCCAGTTCCCTCCAATTCTCCCACTGGCCACTACTGGCCGTCGTCCTTCAAGTATGGTGCTAAGCGCTTGCAATATTTCCATCGAAATTCAGATGCCACGAACCATATGCATCCTCCTCTCAATCATCGATTGATCTCCAAAACTTCGCCGACGGGGGGGATCTTGGTCTTCGACTTGCTGCAGGGTCCGGCTGTGTCAGTAGCCGATTGTCGGCCTCGGCGTTGCTTCATGGGGATACATATCCCCGGAATCTTGACATGGCCCAGGAGCGGAAGGCGTTCAAATTGCCTCGCAGAGGCCTAGTCTTCGGACCTGCAGAAACCGAGGCGCGTTCCAACTGTGCAGCAAGCGCGATAGCCTAAAAGTCGTGAGATGTGTAAAGCCACGGTCTGTACTGAGGTATTTAGGGGACAGGTATGTACGTACAAGCGACCATTGGCAAACGCCATTGATGCTGGGAAACCTGCTGGGAGACAAAACGTGCAGCATAGCTCCCCATTCGTCCTTGAATGCCGTTGAATTGCACGCCCTGTCCATTGGTCAGAAAATAAACGATGAACTTTCTCCCGTAGCCTCCCACGGAATTACGCCGGCCAAAGGTTGCCATCCGACCTCTGGGGTCCGAACAGGTCGGCTGCGGGAAAACTCAGAGCAAGAACGAAAACGAGAACGGTGCGGTACTCACCACACGGCGCAGATGCCACCGCGCGATGTTAGGCACGCAAATTCGTGGATTACCGGCGCGTCGGGACTGGATCTAACCCGGACCATCGGGACCGTCGTTCGCGACCACGGCGGGGGAACCTTCGGCGCCCTCAGGGCAGCCCATTGAGAGACCTTCCGAAGTGACATGCAATCACTAGTGCTGCCATGCGATGGGCTGGAAACAACACGCTTGTTAGAGATGGCTGCGAGGAAGATGCGCGTATGTTGGATTGAAGGAAAGCCGCGCGTGGACAGACCGCTAGCGCTTAGCCAAGTAGGCGCAAAGCATATACGCGCCCGTCGGGACCGGGTTCGGCCTTCGCCGGCGGCCGGGCAAGTTCCTCGTGGCAACACGTTCTGGTTTCCGCGACTTGGTTCAGTCGTTACACAGCATTGCGGACATGCAAAACCACAGAGCGACGTGAATACAAGCCCGGCGATCAAGAGAGGAAATGCATGGATGTATCTCCAGTTGTGGGAACGAACTGACTGAACCAGTTTCAGTCATATGCGGCCGGTTGCGTGTCCATGAATTGTCACCGTTTCGCTAAACCTAAACTCACGGAGATTTCTCATGGCAAATTTGTAGCATACGGATGACCTTCCGCCTGGCGGGCACATAACTTGTGCCCTCAAAGGGACCGTCGCCGCGCCAATATTCTATAACCGCAACACGAGAATCAAGCGTGGTATATACAGTGCCACTCAAGCTCCCCGATATTGCCGTCCTCTGGACCCAGCTGCCCAGCGGCATCACCACCAACACTTTGTTCGCAGGACATGATGTCCCACGATCATAGGTACGCCCTGATTCAAATTAAGGATTCACGTACACCCCTCTAGACTGTGGCGCTGAGAAGAAAACACCGTGTCCGAGTCAACGTGGTCTTCTCTGGGTGCCGACATGCAACGCGCAACACACGGAGGAACACGCGTTGTGGCCCACATCCGCGTCCCTTTCTCATGTTGTGCGAGGACCGTGATTCCAACATTCCTACCGTCGCGCACGGTAGCGAAGGCAGCACTGAACATCTCAGTAGGAACGGGCAGCAGCTAGCAAACGTGCACGTCCGCGAGGGTGCGACTGACATTTCATGAGGGCTCGATTGCGCCCCGGGCCTTCTGGGTCGTGAGTCCTTAGTTGGCATGAATTCTGAAGATCTGATGTCTGGAGCTGGTTTTAACCATCGTTGTCAGAGCGGCTTTGCGGCATCTATGCATGCCGCCTGGTCAACATGTCTTCGTGCTTCTGACCGAGGTACATGCGACTAGAGAAGCCTCGGTATCCGGGGATCGGTGGTATACTTATTATTGCTCCTAGATGTTCCGTCAATACAACTTCCGCGTCGAGATTTGAGAATCCCGCTGTCCGACATTGAACTTCGAGACGGGACTGGGTATCACAACGGACAACGGTGAACATTGCACCACCGACGATCGCAGAGACTGGCACTTCCCTCTATCGAATGACACCACCCTGGAAAGAGGTCACCAATAGGCGGACTAACCCCTAGCCCTCCCCGACCGTTTCGTCGTCCTATGAAGCTTAAAATTCATGATTGAATAACTTACATAAAGTGTGTTCCGTGTACTATACGTGCGCAGCCACTAACAAGGGCTGGTACCTCCGCTCTTCGCCCTTCCGAGAACCGTCCCTGGTTACAGAATTAATGAACACGACGCCTACTCGTCACAGACCGAAGGAGGATATAATGCCGGGGCCGCTGCGCCGCGAGTCTGGACTTCGCCGCTGCGGTTAGATACAACTGCCAAATTCCTGGCCGTCGACTGCAAGCCCCTTGTTTCACTGCGTGCACGCGGCACATCCGCGTCAGGACCGCAAGTTTTGCCACAATGAGTTCATGCTGTAATCTTTTTACTTACAAGGAATAAGGAAGAGCCCTGCTCTTTATCCGACAAACCGGTTGTGGTTATCGTCGCACTTCGCTTCGCCAAATCGAGTTAGACCGAGTTCCTGAAAACCTCCCACAAGTCTCTGTGAATTAAAAGCCATGCCAGTGGCTGCATGCGAGGAGACAGCATGAACTACGAGAATGCGTTACGACCGAAAGCTATGACCCACATATAGCGTGTGCGACGCAGAACTAATCCAGGTACTAATACAGAGACGACACCGCGTCAGTGGGCACTACCAACCAACTGGTCCCACAGTCCAGACGCAATACTGTATACGAACGCGAACACCTCTAATGTGCGACGACACTCAGCCTCAAACCTCCTCCTCCGAGTCCCAGTCGGGGGGAATAGGCCCGAGACCCCACACGCTCCCGATCTCCCATCCCTCGTCCTCGCTGTTCGCCTCGTCTTCCTCGCCTGCACTCCCCTCCGCCTCCTCTTCTTCCTGTTTCCCTCCAGCTTCGTCCCGACCATCTGGCTCGCCTTCGCGTCTCCGCCCAAACACGTCGTCCGGTCCCTCGGCAGCGATGACCGGCGGTGCCGGTACAGGTCGTACAAGGAGGGGCTTCGCCTCGACCGCCGCCCGCCGTGCAGTCGCGTCCTCACTCGGGCTCCTTGCCCTCCGCTTCTCCTCCTTTCGCCGCTCCGCCTCTTCCGCATCCTCGTCTTCCTCTTCCGAGTCGCTCAACTCTTCCAGGCCCTCGCTCGTCTGCCGTTCAAGACGTTTGCACACGCGCCCGATGCGCCGCCGCGCGGCGGGGTGCGCGGGGAACGGCGTCTGCAGCGGGAGCTCGATCGAGTACCGCCCGCGCGCAGTCTCCTCGTCCGCATCCGCGTCGGAGCTGCGATGATGATAACTGGTGTCCGCGTCGGACCAGCTGGTGTATCCCTCAGCGTCGGACGAGAGCAAGATGATCGGGAGCGTGCTCGGGCTGGACGACGCGAGGGAGCCGGAGGATGATGCAGCGCTGCGGTTCGAGTATCCGTACGAGTACAAGTGCTGCGTCCGCAGCGGCTGCCCTTCGCGCTTGCTTTGCGACAGCGGCGATGATGCGGGGATGAGGACATGGTTCGCGCGCACTTGCGAGGTCCGGATTGGAGAAGGAGGGGCGTCGAGATTGGGGTGCTTGCGCATGGCGCGCTCTCGCGCAGCCTCGCGCTTGAGGAACCGCTGGAACGCATCCGCATCGTTCCACCGCTCGAGCTGGTCGTCGCTCGCGTCCTCCAGGTCGGAGAGGTCTGTGACGTCTTCCAGCTCTTCTTCGAGCAGATCGTCCAACCGGTGCCTATCCTTGGCTGTGCGCGCCCTCCGCCTGCTCTTCTTACGGGCGGGGGCGAGGGAGGTCTTGTTCTCCTTCTCGTCATCTGAGGGGGGTATGGGACCTGATGAGACGTTGGTGATGCGGACGGCACCGAGCGTGCCGCCGCGCGCGCTGAAAACGTGAGGAGCATTGCCTGAGCCCCTACGTCCCGAGACCTTGGATTGGTTCACGGTGATGTGGACGAGCGTCGACGGCGTGTGGTGCTATATGCGCGAATAGACGTGCGTCAGACCTTCGGTAGCATAAGGGAATGCAAGAAATTGAAAAGACATACGTAGATGATGCCCTTCTTCAGATCGAGCCCTTCCGGCCACACGTTCGACAGGAGGAAGTCGTCCTCGGCCTCCCAATCCCACCCTTCTTCATCTTCATCCTCCACTCGGGAACGGGACAGGGCGCGCTTTGTTGACGAGCCGGCGAAAACGTCGTCTTCGTCATCGTCGTCCGGATCCGGGAAGAGCTTCCTCTCGCGCGCGCTCGAAAGCCGCGCATACAGCCTCCCTGTGCCCGCCATGACCTGCCCCGGTCTTTGGCCGGCCATGGAGGTCACGGAGATACCGTTGAGCACTTCAAACAGGTGTCCCTCGCCCTCTCCTGCGAGCGCACTGTCGCCATCCTCTTTGTCATCGTGCTTGTCCTTGTCGGATCCTTTGCCTTTGTTCTTCCTGCCCGCCGGGGACGGCGGACTGAACACGCGGCACTTGCGCTTCACCTGGAGGCGCGCGTCGCTCGCGAAGAGGAAGAGGATGAGCATGTGGAGGAGGCGGAACGAGAAGTTGAGTGGGACCTGCACGATCCGGTACGGCGCGTGCGCGTGGTGGCGGAAATGCCGGCCACGCGTGTGCGGGACGTTGGCGGTCGAGACGAGCTGCATGCGGAGCACGATGTGCTTGCCGAACCCGGTCGGGCGGGGGAGCGTCAGCGCGCGGAGGGAGCGATTGAGGCCGAACGGGTTGGATGGGGAGTCGTGTGGTGTGGCGAACGCCCAAGGGGAGCAGGTCGAGGGGTACCGGGGAAGGGTGTATGGCGTGGAAGTGGAGGTGGATGGGGAGGATGAGGGGTCCATGGCTTGGGAGAGGAATCGTCGCTTGGAGGCCATGGGGGGAGAGGAAGAGGATGCGGGGGTATCGAACATGTCGCGGGGGCGTTTCATAGCGTGTCGTCGAATCGCCGTCTTGGGCCGCAGACGGTCAGGTTGAGTTGGTATTGTGCGAGGAATATGGAAGGTGGTGTTGGCCCGTTCCCAGCGTCTCCTCCCCGTCCAACTCCCTTTCCCGCGCCATCAACACCCACGTGAGCGTGTCGCGTACGACACTCGGCGGCTCGCGAGTTTAAGTTGCCCGAGTCCCTGCTGTGGCCACCGCCAAAAGTGAGAAACGCCCGGGCTCAGCGACCCACGGTCAAGGAAAGCCGACGAGGTGCCATGAGCCCGTGAGTGAGTCCTATCACACAAATACAACCCCGTCCGACTCTGAACCTTCGCTCTGACAGGAAGAGATATCTGTTGAAGGATTGATTGTGTCAGTTCACGATACCTCCAGGTGTGCCAGATCTCTGCGGTGTCATTGCGCAAGATGATACACACCTTGTCGTATTCTCACATTTTTCGTTGTCAGGCCATCCACGCGCGGTGAGATCATGGGCATCATGCAGCGGAAGGTCGTCGGGCGTAGTGATCTAATCCTTTGCACTGCCCGTACAAGGCGTGGAGATGCGAGTGAACGCACAGAACGAGGCAAACAACTACATGGTTCAGACATCAGGGCGGTGAACCAGTACGTCTTTCATCTTCTCGTGTTCCACCATCCAACACCCATCTTCGAAACCCTTAAGGTTTCGCTTCTAGCGCACGCGATTAGCTAGTGTCCCACTCCGGCTACGGTTGCTAGCTATCGGGCGGCGATGTGAACACGCAGACGCAGAACCAGAAGCCCCAGGGACTAGGATCCGTTCGTCGCCATCGTCATCGACCTCAACCGCACGATCTCAGCCGGCAAGGTCGACATAGGCGCATTCCCTACCTATTTCGAGAACTACATACCTGCGGGAGCGGCGAGTAGCGAGTACCAGAGCATCCCGCTCAACAAGATCGAGGATTTTGGTCTCCATGCGAACCAGTACTGCCCCCTTGGGTGCAGATCTTCAAGTCGTCGCTGGATTCTGAGCTCCTTGGGTTCTCGTGGAACAAGTACTGTGTTAACACGCAAGTCAGAGTGGTCCTATCTCGGTATGCATCCTCCGCCGGAGAGAAGCTGATGCTAATGTGTGGTTGCAGAACCGAGGATAAGCGTATGCTGCGAACCAGCCGTCCGATCCCCACCAGAAGCTAGCCCAGATGCAATCCTCTGTACCGAGCACGCGTCCACCAGCTCCTGTCCTCATCGACCGCAAGGCCGTGATCAAGCAAAAGCCGCAGGATAAGAGGGAGGAGCGTGCCCTGCCGAGGGCGGTGAAGGACAGGTTTGAGGTTAGTCCAGCACCTCTCTATCGCCCACTCGCATGTGCCGACTCATGTATAACGACAAGATCGCGTAGCTCATCGCGCAGGGTCTTCGCCCGTCACGATGACTCTAGGGCCGTTCCTCCACCGCGAACGCCGGAGCCATCGTCGACACTGCCATGTCGATTGGCTCCTTTACTCAACTGTGCGTTTTACTGCTGTGGAGCTTGGCGCCACATTCCACAATATGTATGTATAATGTCAGTGACATAGTTGTCTTTCCTTACTGCTGAACCACCCTTCCGAGTCGCAGATTGCCTGCCGTGCTGATCTGTCATTTCCTCCTGAACCTGCGGCAAGCGGACCGCTCCGGAGCCTCCACTCTTTCATCGCCATCAGCCGTCGCTTCGCTCAACTTTGCAGCCGGTTCCCAGCCTACGGGGACGCTGCCGGAATTTATCGCGCCCATGGGAGAGCCAGTCATCACCGGGATAAACTTCATAGATGCGATTGACCCGGACGAGGACGTGGCGCGCCCAAATGAACAGGGCCCCAACGAGGACCTAACCCGGGGAACAGGCGGATGAAATGGGCGATGGGAGGATGAGACCTCCGGAGAACCTTTGATCACGCTGTCGGGTTGGGGAATCACACTTCTAGTAACACTATTTGCTTGCGCAGTTTCACGGCCTCGGAAAGGACATCTCGTAAATAGAAGTCCCGAATTGTCAAAGTGTCCCATGGTTTATAGATTACTCCCGCTTGTGTCTCATCGATATTTTCCGCTGTAAATCAGCCCGCCGCCAGCCCCTCAGTCCCCCCTGGCAAAGAATCGGCGCCCCAGGTTTGGGATGTCTCGCTCGAAAGTCGAAGCCGAAATTGGATCGGTCGCAAACAGTCATATGCCAAGGGTGTATGGACGCCGCGCACGGACGATTGGCTATATTTACTCGTGTAGCCGTCAACCCAAGACCTAAGGGATACTACTAGGGGCGTGGCATACGTGGTGACACGCAACAACAAAGCGTATGCATCGCTATAAACAAGAGTTCCTAGCATACTTATGCCGTGATCCGATGCATCCATGCACCACCATTGTACCGCGAACATTACGTTTTCGTAAGGTTCGAATAATCAATCTGTATCGGACTGGGGGATAGGCCGTGTCGTCGGGAGACAACCGCGATGACCATCCGAGTCCTACCGCCTCCGACGTAAACCTCCTCTCCGGGCAATTCCAGATTTTCCGAGTCGAACGTCCAACAACCTGGCTTGTGCAGCTGTTTGAGATGCGATCTGCTTCGTGCGCCTGCGAGGTACAGAGGAGAGTCAAACCAGAACAGTCCGGAATCAATGGTGGAGGAAGTCGAATAACAACAGTGGCGGATAAGGGCTTGAATTGTTATCAGCATTGATCGGAGAAAGGCCCGCTTTATAACTGCTTTATAATGATCGTAATAGCCAAAGTGCCCGCCCTAATGCGGCGGATAGCTGGCAAGCGGTCATGCTGCCCTCTTTCCGTGCGCTTGTGTTATGTTGCGACTACTCAACTTACAACGCAACGTAGGAGGTCACATGTGAGGCATATTTTACGCAAAGTTATATACACTAACATTCTCCTATATTCTAGTCAACGCGAGCAGACATCATCGATCGACGCTGGCATACGAATCTTGTAGACCTGACGCGTACGGGTAGCCTCGCCAGATGTTTCGTAAGTGCCACAGCGTTCGCTAGTGATAGAATTAGGATTGCAGTACCCTTGTGAGTGCGAGCGAGCATCTCCGCGTTTATGGCTTTGGCACGATCTGCCAGACGTTCCTTTAACCGCGTTGCGTCCACCATTGCTCTCCGCAGCGTGAGCCCAAAGGACGAGAGCCTGGACCAACGCTGCGGAGGGCGTACGTAACTGGCAAGCGGATGATAGAATCCGCGACCGCGCATCATGTATGCCCGGCGAGCTAACCCTCAGCCTCTTCAGCTTGGTTCAGGCAAGCAGAACGCAATACTTTTCACGGAAACTCCCCTTCCTTCGCTTCTGAGACCCTTTGCAACGTGGATGCGGATTAGGATGAGCCTGTAACATCACTTTGCGGATGCAATGAATTCATTGGGTACTGTTCTGTTGCGATATGCTTTGTCGATGATCACGAATTGTCGGGCACGCTAAGCTACAGAGTCCTCCTTGGTCTCCTTTGCGAAAACCAGAGCGTCCAATCTGCCCACGGCGAGGGGAACTTCTTCTCGTCGTACTCCGATCTTCTCGTAGATTGGCACCTGGGCGCAGAGACATTGCTCGGTCATTCACGACGAATATAGAACAGAAGCTGTGACTCAAGCCTAAACTCACGTTGCGGATGTTTGTCGTCGTCAGCGCCACCGTTGCCCCAGTCTTCGCCGCCTGTGGGATTTGAACGGTGCACATCAGCATCGACCGCAGGCGAAGAGGACGGGTTTCATACCTCTTTGTAAGCGAGCTCAAACATCGCCTTTGCAACGCCCTCGCCCTGGTAGTCGGCTCGGACCATGACGACGTTGCACCAGTATGTGTTGCGTTCCGCGCGGAAGAATCATGAACGAGTAGAACAGACACCATCTGTACGTTTTGCTCGCAATCATCCGTCCGATGTGATACCGTGCCTGCACTGCCTGCACAGGCGGTTTTGGCTATGACAGCCACCTTCTTGACAGTTGCAAGGTCGTCCCGGAGCACAGGAAGACAGCAAAAAGCATAAGGCTACTCTCCATATTAGTCAAGAAGGTTATTGACAAGACGTTTGACATCGGAGCCCACAGCATTGACTTCTATCTTCATTCGCCACGGGGCGCATTTGTGCAGAGTTTGAACTTTTCTTGCTCGGTATAGACTTGCTACGCTGACGAAGTTGATCCATTGTCCAGCCCTATGGTACTCGGACCTCTTCTCCTCACGGTTGTCTCGGTTACGGATATATCGCTGAATATGGCGAGTAAACTCTTGACCCAATCCATGTGTAGTTTGGGTGCATCTAGGAGCCCTATATGGTATCACCAGCCGGATCAAGGGGTTGGAACCAGTGGCGTTGCTGATCAACTTTGAGGTGGGGGGCTTGGGGACGTATAAAGCCTGAACAGCAAACTTGGGAGTTCCCCCTCACTTAAGTCTGCTACCCCGCTCTCAAGTTTGTAGTGTCGCCATCGCTATGTCTTCTCTAACAACTTCGGAAGTGGCGGCCTTTGTCTCCGAACTATACAATGCGTGAGTCCTCTGACATGATTTACGCGGATGGTGACCCTTACCGATACCTTGCGCCACAAGAGTCATCGATACTCGCTGTACTTGTGCAGTCGCAGGTATGTTGCTCACCGTTTTGGATACCCAGATTGTATATGTTAATCGCTTGTTCCGCTTTTCGAGCAGCCCTTGTATTTTACGACTATTTCCTCTCACTTCCCAAAGAGGTGGAGATATTCTGGGGCCGCCGACCAACCATGGCGGCCTGCCTCTATTTTGCCAATCGGTACATTACCCTGCTCTGGTTCGCATATAGTATATTCCAAATGGTGTCGCCTGCCCAGCTGGTTCGTGATTTCCAACCGCCGATAGCGTAGTAAGCTTTACTGACCATATTGCAGTGGTACGATTCGTCTCCCCGTCACAACTTCACAAGCTACGCGTTAACGAGTGAATCATCGCCAGCCAAGCTCCTCTCGGATGGGTAGAACTTGCTCTCATTATGATTGCAACCCTTCCCGCCGCAGGTGGGGTACTCTGCACTCCGGGCAATAGTCTGATACTAAGGCCATCCTTTCCGGCAGTTTTCTCCGCATTGCGTGCATATGCGCTCTGTCAAAATCGGGCAGTCGTGTTGCTCGTTTTTACCCTGATTGGAGGTTCCATGCTAGGTGTCAACTTGGTGAAGCCATTTCAATCACTCAAGGACCAGAAGCTGATGAGGTTTACAACCAGGTTCAGTATTGGTTCAAGTTCGGCACTGTATATATTCCTAGATTTGGATGTTTTATTAGTGTGGAAACTCCATCGAACCTGATCATTAGGTGCGTGTCATTAATGGGCACACTGGCAACAACATAACAGCTCATCGGAGTGTTCGTGCTTAGGCGTAAGCGTGGCCCTGTCATTTCCCGACAGAGACTTATATTTACTTGTTTGAAGTTACCATCACGCACCAGAGCTGTACTATTGCCGGTGATACCATTCTCATCCTGATAACCTGGCGCGCTGTATCCAGGACAGACATTCACGACGCCTTGAGGTTTCCCGGAAGACCCACGTCTTTTAGAACTGTGATTCTTTATGATGGTACGTGTCATATCATTGGCATATGGAATTTTGACTGATTGTCACAAACAGGGATGATTTACTTCGTGTGAGTGAGGACCGTCGCGGATAGCAGCAAGCGTTCAAAGCGTCGCTGATGGCCTGTCTTGAATGTCCAGTGTATTGTTGATATTGAACATCCTGGTCTTAATTTCCAGAGTTCTTTCGGTAAGGCTGACTGTTGAAAGTACTCAGAGTCTTGCTCATTTGGTCTTTACAATTAGATCTTCGGGACTTTCACTGTTACAAGTGACTTCACTCAATTCGTAGAAGTGTACGCTGTCCCTGTGCCAAAGCGCTCTCTTTTCTGTGAACTCCACTGACCTTCTCTTTCAGTTTCACCCAGATCCTAGTATCACGCTTCCTTCTTAACCTCCAGGAAGCCAACCGGAGTACGCAGGGTCTGCAGTCGGGCGACAACTCATTGCCATCCCTTAGAGCGCAAGGCGATGGGTCCCTAAGGTTCGCAGGGGGCATAGATTCGCTTGCTGCGCCCATCGAGTTTCGCCTAGTGGACGATGACCGCGCGGAGGAAGAGGAGGTGCCGGACGATGGGCCGAGGCAGGAGGACGCTTCTAGTGTGCAGGCCTGAAGACCGTCAAGTGATGGTGGCTAGCCCTCTACAGGAACAGATAATCGTACCGTGGCTTCCGCCTGAAAGTTTTTCTTGGGGGCTGTAATCATAATTTATTGGTCTATGCATTGAACAAAACCATTCGCAACCGGCGCCGCCAAGTTCTCACCACCGCGACGCTAGTATTTAATGACAAGGTTCACCAACCATACGTATGTATGCCAACATGATTTCAAAGCAAGGTATCATACATCTGGTATACAACGGTATATCAACCCTGCATGTGTCCAATCGACTGGTCCCCGACGCTCAGCAGATTCATGCCCTAGCTGGGACCTCTCCAGAAACATCATGGAAGATATCCGTCAACAGCCCCGCAAGCCGCACCCCAGCCATCGCCAGCAACCGCTCCACGACCCACCAGTCCGCGATCTTCCCCGCGTACGCCAGCGTGTCGAGCTCGGCGAGCTCCGGGTGCCGCAGCGGCCGTTGTGCTGACTTGACGTGGATGCTGAACACGTCCTCGAAATCCGCCAGCTCCTCCGCGAGGCCGTACTCGTGCCCGTGCTCATACTCGTGCTCCGAGTCGAGCTCGTGCGGCCGCACGGGCAACTCGCAGCGGAGCGCGTGAATGGGCTTCGCCCACGTATACGGACACAGCGTTCCGTCGTCCCACGCTTTCCCCGCCCCCACGGGCGTCGTAATCGCGACCGTGGCCTTGGAGTCCAGCGGGAGCGGCGACTGCATGCGGTCTTGAACGCCATACTCGTACTCCTCCGGCTGGGGACAGTCGAGCCAGGCATGGCTCTCGCTGTCGAACCTCCCGCCGACAGTGAGACCCTCGTGCATGATTGGACGGAGTTACGGGTCGTAGATGGCTCCGCGCAGGTGGGGCTCGACGAACGCGCCCGCGGTCCCCGCAAGAGGTGGTGAGTAGTTGCGGGCCGTCTGATGCATAGACTGCGCGATGAGCAGGCCGTCCCACACATTGTGAAGGTCTGCACCGGCACACATACGGTCAGTCGAGGCTCAGTGCTAGTGCTACGCAAGACACTGAACTGTTGATGAAGTGAAGGTACGCACTCGTCGGCAATGATGATATTGTTCGCGCGGACCTGTGAGCTCGCGATCGGAGAAGGAGATGCGTCAAGATAGGGGTAGTTGCGTCTCGCGCGTGAGGAGCCGCTGGAACGCATCTGCAGTTCCACCTCTCGAGCTGGCCGTCATTCGCTTCCTCCTCCAGGTCAGAGAGGTCCACGATGTCTTCCTCCCGGAGGTCGTACAACCGGTCCCCGCCCTTGGCCGTCCGCCGCTGTGGCCGCGATGGAGGCTTCGTTCTCGTTTCCGATGGGGATTCGGACCTGGGAGACGTTGCTAATGCGGACTGCGGCGAATGTCCCCTCGCGGGAAGAAGCGTGTGCGGCCCGAGACCTCGGTTTGGACCTCGGTTTGGTTCACGGTGATGTGGACGAGCGTCGAGGATATATGTGGTGCTGCGTGCGTGGATGGACGTACGTCAGATCTTCCCGCATAAGAGAATGCGAGTGATTGAAAAGACACACGTAGATGAGCCCTTCTTCAAATCGAGTCCTTCAGACCATTCGACCACAGGAAGTCGTGTCCTTGGCCTCCCAATCCCATCCTTCCTTGTCTTCATCTAGACCAGATATGCGCTTTGTCGACGCGCCGGCGAAAACGTCGCCTTCGCCATCGTTGTCCAAATCTGAGAAGAACTGCAGCTCGCACGCGGGACGTTGGCGGTCGAGAGGAGCTGCATGCGGATCACGATGTGGTTGCTGCAATCGGTTGCACGGGCGAGCGTCAGCGTGAGGAGGATGTGATCGGGTTGGAGGGGAAACCTGGAGGAAGTCATGTGGTATGGTGCATGCCCAGGGCGAGCAGGAGGAGAGTCGGGGGATGATGGAGGGTGTGGATTTGAAGGTGGATGGGGATGGGGAAGATTTCTGACGAGGGATCCATGTCTGAGGAGAGGAATCGTCGCTTGGAGGCCATGGGGGTCGTCTGGGAATGTTTCCTGGAGTGTGGTCGGATCGCCGTCTTGGGCCGCACATCCGCTTGGGTTCGTATTGGGCGAGGAATATGGAAGAAGAACTGGGTGGAGTTGGCTAGTCTTGGCCAAGACCTACGTGAGAGGGTCCACAACCCCGGGCCAGTCCGCGCGTCAACACTCACGTGAGCGCGTCCTGGACGATGTGGGCGCGAGTATCTTGCCCTGGCCCTCAACCTACTACTTACCTACTCCTGTTGTACATCCACCGCCGAATGTGAGGGGAAGGGCAGAAGCGCCCAAGCTTAGGAGACCATGACCAAAGATAAACAACGAGATACTATGGGCCCGTGAGTCGCATTACCGTCGTAAGTAATACTACAACCCCGACTCGACACCATTGCTTGACAGGAAGAGATCCTGAAGGATTAATTTCTGCTAGACTACGACCTTCCAGGTGTTCATCTATCTATGGTACGCACCCTATTATCGTTGCGCCGCAGTTGTTTACCCTGACCTATTTCATTATCCATGCGCTTTCAGGTGTACCGTATGAGATCATGGGGATCATGCTGGTCGGGCGTTCCCTGGTATTCATCGACTCCTTCGTCGCACTTTCGGTGCGAGAAACTGCGACGCGAGTGAACGCGCAGAACGAGGCAAACGAGCACATGGTCCAGTATGTCCAGGGCAGTGAACAGGTACGTCTCTCATTTTCTTCTCATGTTCCTCGGCCTAACACCCGCCTTCGCTATTTCCTCAGGTATCCCGCCTAGAGAACGCGATTGGCTGGTACCACTCCCACCCTGGCTCTGAACACGCAGATGCAGCACCAGAAGTTCCAGGACCCCTTCGTTGCCGTCGTCATCGACCCGAACCGCACGATCTCCGCTAGAAAGGTCGACATCGGCGCCTTCCGGACGCGCCCCGAGAACTACACCCCCGCGGACACGGCGAGCAGCAAGTACCAGAGCACCCCACTCAACAAGATCGAGGATCTATGCGAACTAGTACTACCTCCTTGAGGTGCAGATCTTCAAGTCGTCGCTGGATTCTGAGCTCCTTGGGCTATTGTGGAGCAAGTACTGGGTAAACACTCTGAGCCAGAGCGCCCTCATCTCAGTAAGCATCCCTCACGGGATAGATATTGATATGGGCGAGATGCTAACGTGTCGTCGCTGAACCGGGCACATGCTGACAAAGGCGCAATCCTGTGTACCCAGCACGCTTCCACCACTCCTGTCCTCATCGACGCAAAGGCCGTCATCATGCAGAAGCCGCAGGATCAGAGCACCGTATCGAACGCGTCAGTCCAGCACCCCTGTCGACCCTTCGTATGCGCTGACCAGTCCTCGTGTATAGCGACAAGATCGTGTCCGAAGCACAGCACGGCCTCATCGCGCAGGTCCTCAAGGACATCATCTTCTCTTCCCGCCTCGGCGGCTTTGGGGCCGTGTCCTCCGCCGCGAACGTTAGAGATATCGTCGACGCCGCCATGTCCATCGGCTGATCTAGTCAAATGCGCGCTTTGGAAGAGCCATGGACGAGTAGAGGAAGGCCGAATTCTATGTTTTGCTCGCAATCATCCGTCTGACGATGTAACCAGTACCACAGTGCTGTCAACCTGTGCCTCGCACGTAGAGCCAAATTGTATTGTATGCATCTCCGTTTCACGCGTCTCTCCTGCATGGTCGTATCCGCCTTCAGCTTCCCTCAAGTTCGTGAGGCTGGTCGCCCGAGTGCAATACTACCTCGACCGGTACGCAGTCCTTCTCGACCGTCGCGAAGCGTGTACCTGCTGATCAAAGGCATTGTTGACGTGCTCCGTGTCCCATGTACATCTGATCTCCGATAATGAGCGCGCCCCTGCGCCGCTTGTGTAGAGGGTTTGGGTTATGATCCACTTTGTGACGGTTGCCAGGTTATTGTGGAGTATTGGTAACAAACCACGAACCTGTTACGCGTATTAGTCAAGGAAGTCGCTAACACGGGTACGTTTGACATCGGAGCCCACAGCCTAAACTTGAATTTAGATTCGCCACGGGATGCACTTGTGCAGAGTTTGAGCTTTTTCTTGCTAGGTATAGACTTCCGATGCTGATGAAGTTGATCCAAAGTCCGGCTCTACCGCATTCGGACCTCTTCTCCTGATAACTGCCTTGGTTACCCTGGTGTATCGCTCAAGCTGTCGCAAGAAGCTTTGAGGTGGATCATTTAGGGGATGGTGACAACCACTACATGATAGTCTCCAGCGGGGCTTGGAGATGTATAAAGCCTGGATGGCATACTTGGAAAACTTACCTCACCTATGTCGGCTATTCTCTTCCAGATCTCAAAGTTTATAGTGTCACCATCACTATGTCTTCTCTAACAAGTTCGGAAGTGGCGGCCATTGTCTCCGAACTATACAATGTGTGAGTCCTCTGACATGATTTAGGCGGATGGTGACCCAAGTTACCGATACCTTGCGCCACAAGAGTCATCCAGCTTTACTGTGGTTATGCACTCATAAGTATGTTGCTCACCGTTTTGGATACCCAAATTGTATATGTTGATCACTTGTTCCGCCTTTCGAGTAGCCCTTCTATTTTACGACTATTTCCTCTCACTTCCCAAAGAGGTGGAGATGTACTGGGGCCGCCGTCCGACCATGGCGGCTTGCCTCTATTTTGCCAATCGGTACATTACCCTGTTCCTGTGGGCATACACTTTATTCGGAACTGTGCTACCTGCCCAGCTGGTTCGTGATTTCCAACCACCGATAGCATAGTACGCTTTACTGACTATATTGCAGTGGTACGGTCCATCCCCCCATTACAACTTCACAAACTATGCGTTAACGAGTGAATCATCACCAGCCAAGCTCCTATCGAATGGGTAAATCTTGCCCTCGAGATGATTGCAACCCTTCCCGCGGCAGGTGGGGTATTCTGCACTCCGGGCAATAGTCTGATACTAAGGCCAACCTTTCGGGCAGTTTTCTCCGCATTGCGTGCATATGCGCTCAGTCAAAATCGGGGAGTCGCATTGCTCATTTTCTCCCTCATTGGAGGCTCCTTCGTCAGTGTCAATTTGGTGAGCCCGCGGCCATTCCAATTACTCAAGGACCAGAAACTGATGAGGCTTACAACCAGGTTCAGTATTGGTTCAAGTTGGGCGCTGTATATATTCCTGGATTTCAAGGATGCTTTGTTAGTGATGAGACTCCATTGAACCTGCTCATTAGGTGCGTGTCATTAATGGGCACTGGCAACAACATAACAGCTCATCGTAGTGATCGTGCTTAGTCGTAAGCATGGCCACATCATTTCTCACCGGAAATACATATTTACTCGAGTTGTTTGAAGTCACCATCACGCACCAGATCTGTACTATTGTCGGTGATACCATTCTCATCCTGGTAACCTGGCGCGCTGTATCCAGGACAGGCATTCATGACGCCTTACGGTTTCCCGGAAGACCCACGTCTTTTAGAACTGTGATTCTTTATGATGGTAAGTCCCATATCATTGGTATATGGAACTTTGACTGATTGTCACAAACAGGGATGATTTACTTCGTGTGAGCAAGGACCGTCGCGGATAGCGACAAGCGTTCAGAGTGTCGCTGATGGCCTATCTTGAATGTCCAGTGTATTGTTGATATTGAACACCCTGGTCTTAATTTCCAGAGTTCTTTCGGTAAGGCTGACTGTTGAAAGTACTCAGAGTCTTGCTCATTTGGTCTTCACAATTAGATCTCCGGGACTGTCACTGTAGAAAGTGTCTTCACTCAATTTGTAGACGTGTACGCTGTCCCTGTGCCAAAGCGCTCTCTTTTCTGTGAACTCCACTGACCTTCTCTTACAGTTTCACCCCAATCCTAGGATCACACTTCCTTCTCGACCTCCAGGAAGCCAACCGGAGTACGCAGGGTCTGCAGTCGGGCGACAACTCATTGCCATCCCTTAGAGCGCAAGGCGATGGGTCCCTAAGGTTCGCAGGGGGCATAGATTCGCTTGCTGCGCCCATCGAGTTTCGCCTAGTGGACGATGACCGCGCGGAGGAAGAGGAGGTGCCGGACGATGGGCCGAGGCAGGAGGACGCTTCTAGTGTGCAGGCCTGAAGACCGTCAAGTGATGGTGGCTAGCCCTCTACAGGAACAGATAATCGTACCGTGGCTTCCGCCTGAAAGTTTTTCTTGGGGGCTGTAATCATAATTTATTGGTCTATGCATTGAACAAAACCATTCGCAACCGGCGCCGCCAAGTTCTCACCACCGCGACGCTAGTATTTAATGACAAGGTTCACCAACCATACGCATGTATGCCAACATGATTCTCAAGCAAGGTATCATACATCTGGTATACAAGGGTATATCAGCCCCTGCATGTATCCAATTGACTGGTCCCCGACGCTCAGCAGATTCATGCCCTAGCTGGGACCTCTCCAGAAACATCATGGAAGATATCCGTCAACAGCCCCGCAAGCCGCACCCCAGCCATCGCCAGCAGCCGCTCCACCACCCACCCGTCCGCGATCTTCCCCGCGTACGCCAGCGTGTCGAGCTCGACCAGCTCCGGGTGCCGCGGCGGCCGTCGTGCCGACTCGACGTGGATGCCGAACACGTCCTCGAAATCCGCCAGCTCCTCCGCGAGGTCGTACTCGTGCCTGTGCCCGTGGTCGTGCTCCGAGTCGAGCCCGTCGTGGTTCCCGCCCTGGTCGAGCTCGTGCGGCCACACGGGCAGCTCGCAGTTGAGGGCGTGGATAGGCTTCGCCCACGCGTAAGGGCACAGCGTGCCGTCGTCCCACGCCTTCTCCGCCCCCGCGGGTGTCGTGATCGCGACTGACGCCTGGTGGTCCAGGGAGAGAGGCGACTGCACGCGGTCTTGAAGACCAGACTCGTACGCCTCTGACGACGGACAGTCGAGCCAGGTGTGGCTCTCGCTGTCGAACCGCCCGCCTACCGTGAGACCCTCGTGCATGATTCGACGGATGTACGGGTCGTAGATTGCGCCCCGGAGGTGTGGCTCAACGAACGCGCCCGCGGTCCCCGTGAGCGGCGACGAGTAGTTGCGCGGCGTCTGGCGGATAGACTGCGCGATGAGCAGGCCATCCCACACGCTGTGAAGGTCTGCACGCGCACACAAATGCGGCCAATCGAGGCTCAGTACTCTGTGCCAGTACTACGGCAGCAAGCCAAAGAGAGCACAATGAAGCGGAGTGATGGTACTTACTTGTCACCCGTCCGTTCCACGCGACCCGCGCCCCGTTCCCGCCCTTCTCCCGCCCGCTCATGTGCAGCGGCTGGTGCATGTCCCCGACCCAGTGCACGAAGAACCGGAGCGCCTCGTCCGCGGCCTGGACGCTCTGCTCGCCCGCGGCGAACTCGCGCAGGACGTGGGAGACGTTCCCGAGCGCGGCGAGCACGTTGCCCGTCGCGCGGCCCTGCCAACCGTGCGCGCCCGGGAACGCGCACGAGTCCGCGGGGGCGTCGTCGACGGAGTTGACGTAGTGCAAGGGCGCGGTGTAGCGGTACTGCGGCTTAGAGCGGATCTGGTCGGCCCAGGCGGCGATGGGTGCGAGGTGGCACGGAGGGGACGCATCCGAGTTCGAGGATGAGGAAGAGGATGATGCGCCGTCGACGGACGGGTTGAGGATGTCGCAGACTGTGTTGAGGACGGGCCGGGGGAGGTGGATCTGCGCTATGGTCGCGACGATCTCATGGCCGGCCGCGCCCCATGCGTAGGCACTTGGTGCGTTCGCGAGCACAGAGAGTGTAACGAATGCTTGTAGCGACGAGAGGCGCATAGTGGCAGCAGCGAGCAGGTGAGAATAGCGATAAGGAGACAAAGGACCGGGTTATATGCAAGGAGCGGCTCGAAGGCGAGAAGCCCGGGTATCCAAGGATGCTTTATGTGATCGACGTCTCTTGCGAAGCGGGCTATTTCTGGCCGACGCGCTTTCGCAAGGCTGGGTGGCAGAGACGTCGACGGACGGGGGAACGTGCGTGGAGGTAAATGCGAAGACGAGGCCCAGATACCGCTGGCTGCGGCAGTGGACGAATGTCGCCTGCAAGCCAGACCCGCCGGCTTTTGTCTTGATCTTCGCGCGGGAGACCGGACCTATAGTATTTTGGTCATTCAAGTGCCCAGGAAGGCAGTGCACGGCGCGTAACGGTCATGTGCAGTGTTACCGAGCGCGCCGCGAATCGCAGGCCACGAAAGTCAAGTCCTTGTCCGAGAGTATGCATGAGTTCAGGGAGTATCTGCATCCGGGGCGACGGGAAATTGACGGAAGGCAGGTCTAACGATCGACACAGAGCAGATACAGCCAATACAGTAGCGATAACACACGGAATGCACGATACAGCACCACCCATCCGTCCACCTCCATTCAAAGACCAAAACCAGCCACAGCGTGGCCATTTTACTTCGGCGCAAGGCACGTCGACACGAGCGCCGTGTCCGTCCAGACACCGTTATCGTACGTCGGGACCTCCCCGAGGACGTACCCCTGGTAGAAGTTGCCCGCCGCCCAGCCGACGTACCCCAAGAACACTGCACGTCCGCACCCGCACGTCAGCAAGATTGGGTATCGCAACGAGAAGCTGGAAGAGCGCACCATCGGAGTTGGCGTTCTGGTACGCGACCTGCTGGCACATGTACGTCTCGCACGACGCCACGTTCCCCCCACCTGTCTCCGTGTTGAACGCCTGCCGGCCGTTGCACCGCAGCCACTCCGCGAGCGGCGCCCACGCCTCGTCGATGTTGTTCGTCACACACTCCTCGTGTGTCCCCCTGTGTATGGCTCGTCAGTTTGAGTAAGCGGAGGGTCTGTTGGGGAGGAAGGGACGAACGAGTTGTCAGAGTCGAGGTACTTGTGCACGTCGAATACAAGGTTCGTCACGCTCCCGTCGGGGTTCGTCACCACCTTAAGCGCGTCGGCGGAGCCGTTCGAGACGAACGTCGCGGCCGACGTCCAGTTGTTGCCTGGCAGCAGGATGAGCTGCGAGGTCGCTCTGTGGACCACGTCGGCGGTGAGCAGCGCACGTCACAAATGTGGACATCGTGGACATACCCTGCTTGACGGATCGCGGTGACAGCAGCCTGGACGGTCCCAGCCCAGAGGTTAATATCCGGGACATCGTGGGGCTCGTTCATCCTGCGCGGGCCAGCCGGTCAAAGTCAGCTTTCCAGGCTTGCCTTCCGCGCGACGATGAGATGCAAGAAAGGGACGCACACTCCGAAGATGATCCTGTCGTTGCTCGCGTACTTGGTCGCGATGCTCGACCACAGCGCAGCAAAGTCCTCGTTCGTCGGCCCGCCCTGCCCAATAATCTGCGACGCACCGTCACAGTTAACCCGAATTCCAACCCGCACATTCGCTGGCACGTCCCCCGCTCACCTCGGCGTTGAACCGCGCGTAGTTGTGCACGTCCACGATGCAGCTCGCGCCCGTGTCCAAGCACGCCTGCACCAGCGCGTCGTACTCCGTCCAGTTGTCCTCGTCGATGTCCCCGTTCGCCACCCCGTTCGTCAGGAACTGCCACCCGACCGGCAGCCGGAAGACGTTGTACCCATCGTCGTCCACAAAGTGCTTCATCTGCCCCGCGCCGTCGTTGCCATAGTACTGCGTCAGCGGCGGCCACGCCCCAGACGCGGTGCACGTCCCGTCGGTGCTGCATCCAAAGTCGAAGCCGGCGATGTTCACGCCCGCGAACCGGACCTTGCCTGCGGACGACGGGGGCACTTGGCAGGTGGAGGTCGGGGCGGGTGTAGCAGTAGTTGTGGAGGGGACGGTCGTGGTGGCGGTCCCCGGGATGCATTGGGAGTAGGCTGAATGTCACATGAGCGGACGTTCGGCGATAAAAGGACAGTATACTACGTACCGTCACTCTGGGCAGTGCAAACGGAACCGGCCTCGCAGGTCGTTGCGCCAGTCCAACCCTAGCGAACGGTTATGTTAGCATATGGCCAGGTCTACACGCACATGGAGCGAGCGGAACACTCACCGTCCCACCACACTGACCCCAGACAGGCACAGTCGTCGTCTGTGCGTGCACAGAGAGCGCAAGCGTAACAACAGCGAGCAATGCAGCGAACTTCGACATTTTGACTGACGAGCGGAACGGGACGAGGACGACGCTGGCCATCTACCGCCCCTCAACTCTTTATACCCAATCCTCGAGACGAGCTCCTCATGACTTCACGGCGCAATCGCTTCCACGAAGCCAGGGCGTCCCTTCCAGATCCGAAATTCTGCACCGGAAGCGAAAGCGAAGCCTGCCGTCGTTCCGCTCATGCCCTCGAGGCCGCATATGGGATGGGGTGGGCGTCAAAGCTCGACTTCGGTGCGCGTCGTACCTGGTTATGGAGGCCGACAACTGCCCGGAGCACCCGCCGGAGGTCACTTGGTTGCAAGGTCATCAAAACCTAGACACCGCGAAGGACCTGGACATGGCAGGAGTTGCGCAGGGCACATGGAGAGGCAGGGCGCCTCTAGTCGTGCCACGAAGAAGCTGTTGCACCGACGGTTGATGTTCGCAGGATGTTCGGGGGGGCGGAGCGTCGGGAGCGTCGCTGGTGCCTTCGCGCCCTTCGGGTGTCCGACGGTGACTGTCTGTGAGCTATTTTCTGTTTAGGTACGCATGGCTTGCATGTTGAAGGTAAATCGTCCGCACCTCCCTGCGGTGATAACGGCGAGGCCGGGGTTGCGAAGGCGGTCGCGGGAGTACTATTGTACCTTTGGGCACGGGCCAACGTCTCGTAAACTTCGGAAGTTGGTCGACAAACACTTGTCCGAGGAAGAGCTGGTTGGCTAGAGAGTTGCGAATGGGTCATGGAGGTAATGAGAATGAGAAGTAATGGGTTTATGAGTCCGAGCGCAAGTGGCTCAGCTACTGCTGGACGCTGTCAGAGACGTATGATGTATTCAGGCAGGGTGCATTATAATGGGGTATACAACACACGTATTGCGGTCACACAATCGAGCAAGACAGGTCGGTCCAAAAAGGTACGGCTTTAGCCAGTGAACGTTCAAACATCGTAAGCAGTCATTAAAGCCATTATAACGATACCTATGAGAACATCCGGAAAACGGAACGGACTGCCGTATGTGGTGCTTTTGACTAGATGCACGAGAGTTCGCGCGGGTGTCTACCATATGGCTCTCTAGACGGCCAGGACGGTGTTGAAAACGTAGTCCCAGATCTTGCTGGTGACCCCAAAGCCGAGGTCGAAGTTCTTGTAGTGGTGAGCAAGGTGGTACTTCTTCATTTCCTTGGCATAAGCCGGAAGCCGTGAGTGGTGAAGGCTGTTGGCATGGCGATCAGTGGACGGCACCAGTTGCACAGAAAGAAACTTACGCATAATGCATGACGTCGTAAATAACATCTACACGGCATGCAATGAGTAGACATCTTCAGCAGTACAAGCGGAAACACTGACAAAACGTGAAGGCGCCGGAAATGACTCCATTAGCCATGGCCGTAGGGAAGAGGAAGTGTGCAAGCCTCGTCATAGGCGTTGATAGAACGATGAAGAGCACCGGCGGCATGACCAGCCTCAGCCTGTGGCACGTCAGTACCTTGAGCATATTGCTAAAAACAACTACACTGACCTGTCCATGGGGAGGTAGTGGTGGATACCGTGCATCAAGAAGTGAAGCATCAACGCAGCGGGGTGGTCGGGCAGGCATCGGTCAAGGTGGAACAAGAACCGATGGAAGATATACTCCAGGAGGGTCCACATAATGTTGCCAAAGACGAACGACGGAATAGCATAGAAGAAGGCCTCAGGAGCGATACGACCTGCAAGCGCCGCCTTGACGGGTGCCCAGGGATCGACTGAGAAGGGAGGGAGGGAATATGAACCGAGAGAGAATTGGACGAGGGAACGTAGGGCGATGTATCCGGCGATGGGGAGCCATATGGTCGGCACGACGTACCACGCCGTCCTCGTGAATATCTTTATACGGCGGCGTCAACAAAGGAATGTGATAGGCGGTGCACTTGAACCTACCTCGAGATACCAAGGACCAAAGAGGCGAGGGGAGTCGGCAAGGTGACGGGGCTGGTGGACTTGCTGGAGGTAGTATGACTTGGACCAATTTGCGCGAACGACCTGCATGAACAGAGGCTCGCGGAGATCGAGGAACTGGTTCTTCTCAAAGTCTGCTGAGGTATCCGTCTCATCCGGCTCGAAGTCGTCGCCCGCGTCCCAGTCTGCCACGACTCTCAGAGAAGTGGGTAGCGAAGCATGGTAATATACGCACTCTCGTCAACAATGTTTTCGCCCGCTCCCAGCCTGCCAATCACGAACTCCTCGAGCATGTCGTAGGCGGCATCCGAATGGTCGTGTTCGGCGGGGTCCTTCATGATAGCGCCAATGTCTCTGCCGGCATTGTTGACGATGAGGTCGTCTCCTCCGGGATGGCCGTCCAGAAAGCTGGTGACATCGTAGACCTTGCCGTTCCGGGTGACCCAGCAGCTCGCGCTGTTGGCATGCTGCGCAACGTCCTCCTCGGTGAAGATACGGATGCGTTTGGACATAGCTGCGCGAGTTGAGGGAGAGGAGTCGCCGTGGAGGGTACTGGCGGATTATCACACCACTTTGGACGGTCAAATACGGCGGAATAGTGTTTCCCACGCCTTCAGACCCTGTGCGCGCCGACCGCGGCAGACCTCGACACATTCCTAGAACATCCCGCTACCGGGCCCAGACTGTTCGGGATGCTTTCTTGAGGTTCCTGTAAACGAGTTCGGTGACAAGAGAAGCTACTGCGATGGCGTTTGAGACGAAGCTACTCCTGTGCGCGGCATGGTCGACGTGGGCGTCTACCATACCATGGTGATCGCACTGGGCTTGTCCTTGAGCGTAGCGTCCTGAGCTCACCGACCATCTTCCATCCTTCTTCCTCCTTGCGCTCCACTTGGCCTTGTCTCCCTGGCGGACTGGTTCTGCTGCGGCTTCATTCATCATCACGCAACCTTAGGCTATGGGAAGGCTCAACTTCGACATCGACGACGATGCGCTTCTGAAAGCATACAAGCTATCTTCCATAGCCGCAACGTAACACATTCTTTGACATGGTCGCTTCGTCCCGTTCTGAAACAGAACCGTCGGCTTTGGTGCAGGCGCTGGGAGGAGGTAGACCAGGACACGGACAATGCGGTGTTGACGGGACCAGCGGAGACCGACACGGATCCTTTGGGGTTGGGAGCAACCGTCGAGTATGTAGGACGCGTGTACTCTAAGCAGATGAGATGTATGTATTGACCATCCTACTAGTCTGCGTGACCTGGACTCCGAGACCAGTTAGTGCGACGCCCTAATATACCTCATTGCCCTTGTTGACCTTGCACCAGAGGCCGCCGTGCTCATCACCTCCAAGTCTTTCAACCCCAAAGCGTTTCTATCCGTGGTTCACCCAAATGCGACATACCAAGATCTCTCGGCTGGTATTGCCCACCTTCGAGCTTCACTGGACTCGCGGTCGGAAGCCATCCGTGTCTTGGTCGAGGAGAGCTTCGATCAGTTCGTCGCCGTCAAGGCGTCCACCGATGGTATGCTCATACAACCCGTCATAATGACTATTTCAGCTTGGTACTGATTGGTGCGGTGGAAGCGCTGTATGCTGAGATGAAGGAAGGCATACTTGCTGACCAGACCGACTATGCGTCGCAACCGCTGAAGAATCATCTAAAGGGTATGCTCTAACCGTTCTGTGAGATGCCAGGAGCCTGACATGCCGAATCAATATCCCAGCTGGTGCCCAGAAAGCCGACCAAGTCTTCCTCCCAGTGCTAGAGAACGCGATGAAAGCACAGAAGCTCCGCACAACGCTAGGAGTCTTCGAAAGGTCCAAGTTTTTCTTCAACCTCCCAAGCTCTATTGTCGAGTGCATCGAAGCGGTAGATTCATTCGAGCACGAAAGCGTCTATGGTCGATCTAACGCCGCACTCACGCATATAGGGTCGTTACGAGGCGGCGATGCGCGACTACAAGAAGGGCAAGCTGCTGCTTGAGACTCGCCCAAACCAACTGCTCCCCATCGGTACGACAAAGGATGGTCAGTCCGCAGAGAGCGCCGTGCAGCAGCAGAGGCGCATTCTCGAGAAGGTATGGGCGACCGTGGAGAAAGTGATGGGCCAGATGCGGAACGAGCTCCTGGCGAAGCTCCAAGAGCCTTCGCGAAGCGTCGAAGAGCAAGAGAAGACCATCGAGTACGTGACGTGCCCACCGAACTTATGGCACTGACCTCATTCTTTAGTGGCGAGCAGGATTTTGTACGAGTTCAGCGGCTCAGATGACCCAGCATGGTCGTACTTCGATGCACAACACAAGCACATCATGCAGAACATGAAGAATATTTACACGACGGGTGTCGGCACCATCCAAGGTGAGCTTGTTTCCTATCACATAGATTGGATTTGCGATTAACAGCTCGGTAGCATTGAACGACAAGGCACCTGTAACGGGACCCGACAAGGCTTCGCTCAACCGCGAGCTGGCTTCCCAGCTGCAGGCCTGTGTCCAGGCAATCGAAGCGAAGCAGTCGGATATGGTCATCGGTAAGCTAGCTTCGAACATCCACACCGCCGTACGTTTGACGTTTGTGTTCCCTCAGCGCAATCCGGCGGACACGACATCTGGGAAGCCATCCAGACCATGGTCAAGAACGTCTCAGAGGCCATGCTCACGTCTTTGCCAAACTTCTGGAGGATCTCCAAGTCCTTCATGGATGGCAGGTACAAGAAGGTGATCGTGTGCGGCACATTCCCCGCATATAACCGTCCGCTAACCCAAGCTTCGATTGGGCAGAACTCCTCAATTTCATCTCGCAGGAGCCCAACGCAATGCCGGACGATGGCGCTTGACATCATCAAGCTTTATATCTCCCTCCTCTCCGAGTTTTTCATGTTCTCCGATATGGCTGTGACGTCGCCCGGCATGACCAAAGCGCCTCCACTGTTCCCACAGAGCTCGAACTCGCTCACGACCGCGTACCACCTCATGAAGATCCTCGGCGAGATTCAGGACAGCGTGAACGACGTGACCGGGATGGAGATCTCCGGCGAGGCGACGTCGAGCCTGAAGGCCCTCCTGGAGAGCGCGCGGTGGAAGTTCGAAGACTTGCTCGTGAGCGCATGGATCCGAGGTGTGTCCCAGACCTGTATGAATGGTGTCGAGACAGAATGTGCTCACTCGACGCTTACAGACGCCAACGTCTTCTATAATCTCGAGAATTGGGTCGGCTCGACGATCGACCCGTACACCACCATCTATCTCTCACAGATGCGCACGTTCCAGAAGCAGATCACCACCAGCGCGTTCAAGATCGCCGGCGGTGTCGACCTGTCTTCCTCGGTATCGTCATCGCGGCAGACGAAGCAGAACCCGATCGCACCAGAATTCGTAACAAAGATCTCGAAGGCGTTCCTGGACGCCTTGTACGCGTTCCTGGACGGGATGGTGCACCTTGCGTCGGACGAGTCGCCTACGTCGGCCGCCCCAAGTGCCCCACAGTCCGGCCCCACAGACGCTGTGCCCGGATTAAACAACCCGCTAGAGCTGGTGAAGGTTGAGGATGCGGTGAGCTGACCAACTGATTAACTCAGGGTGTCCATGATGAACTGATAGATTTGTCGCCGGGCCGCAGGACACGCGCGTTCTGCTCGTCGTCTCGAACTTCACGCACCTCGAGCGTGCGCTTATCCCGAGCATGACGGCCGAATTCGAGACCGCGTTCAACGTCTCTCTCTCCCAAGAGAAGCTCGTGCGTCGACCTTATTTTGCACTCCTTGTGCCACGCATCTCACATTGGGCGTTCGCCAGTCGCTGATGACCGTGGTGAAAGAGCTGGACAAGACGCTCTTCGAGTCCTATTTCAAGCCAAAGTCGACCACGATCACCGGCATCGTGCGCAACGGCGTGCTCGACCCGCAGATGGACTGGTACGAGACCCCGCAGCCGAAAGGCGAGTCCGCTCTTTCTTTCTTCCTTTCTTTCCTTCTTTCAACCGCGTCCATGCCTTTCAATCAACCCTAACAACGCGTTGGGCGGGACACAGAAATCCGGCCGTACGTCTATGAGACGCTCATGTACCTCGTCGGCATCCACGCCCAGGTCAGCGCCGCGGCCGCGCCCCTCCTCGAACGCACCCTGAACGCGCTCGTCGAGGACGTCTCCGAGGAAGCCCTCCGCTGCTTCCGCCAGGTGAAGCGCTTCGGCATGGGCGGCATGCTTCGCGTACGTCCGCTCCCCTCCCTCCTCCACCTCCACCTCCACCTCGACAGCTGATTAAGATCGTGTGGTTTTTTTTGTGCCGCGCCAGGCGACGCTCGAAATCGAGTTCATGCACCAGACGCTCTCGCGGTTCGTCACAAAGTCGGCCGACGAGACCCTCTCCGACCTCTACACGCGCATCTCGCAGGCGTACGCCAAGCGGCCCGGGGACGAGAACCTCCAGGCGCACCTCGACGGCGTCAAGCGGACGCTGTCCGACGCGCGGCGCTCGACCGGGATCGAGTTCCTGTGTTTCCGCCAGACAAAGGAACGCACGAAGGACCGGGTCAAGGGCGCGCCAGCCGGCCCGACGCCGACGCCTTCTGGGGACGAGGGGAGGACGAGGGAGCGGGAGAGGGAGAGGAGCGAGAGGCGGAGGGAGAGGCCGAGAGCGGTCAGTTGAGTTCTTGCGGGTACCGTGTTTGCGTGTACATTGGAGGCAGTTCTCCGCAGGTTGTTGTTTGTAACTTATCTTGTGTCTCTTCCAAGCGACCGGACTTTGTATCGTGGTGTAAAATGGTCCGGGCTGAGGAAGGTGTGCCTTGAGGAGAACGTCCCGTGCGTCCACATAAATGCGGTCAGTGGCGTCCGGAAGAGGTGGTCATGAACGAGAGTGATATTTTACCGTGGTGTATCCGCAGAGGGTATACGGTGTCGTGAGCGTATATACGTAAGCTAGGTATAGTACACGGTTGAGCGGGTCAGGAAGAGACAATTACAGCTGCACGGGATGGACGACTGCGGGTGCAAAGGTGTGTTAAATACATGGTACGGGATAGCAGAAAGCGCGGTGCGAGAGCAGCAGATCCGTGGATACAGCGGGGATGATGCGAGGGGTACGAATGGCACGATGAGAGACGCAGGATGATGGCGAGACGGATGACAGATGATGAGGATGAGTGTCAGGATGAGTGTCAGGATGAGTGTCAGGGTGATGATTGGTAGCTATGATTGCGACAGCGGACGACGACAGCGAGCATCCGGTTGGTTTTGTGCAGGACATCAAAAGGTTGGATGAGCGGATGGGCGAGGATTGTGAGACATGAATGGGATCGACAGCGAGATGGTAGGGGTATCGCGGGGTAAACGTATGATCAATAACAATACGTGCGAGGAGGGGGATCCAGAAAAACTGTCGCAAATCTCGCAGTCAGCAGCTCCCGTCGCACGCATACACCGAGCACGACTCACCGAGAAAGCACAAAAAAAAACAGAACAGCGAACGCAAAGATACGACGAGCAGCAAGATAACGTCGCTCTCACGTCCCCGCCGCACCCTCATCGGCCAAATGGCTGCCGTTCACGCTCCTCCCCGTACCATTCCTCTCCCCCGTCCTGCTTCCTCGCACACTCCGAGTCCACGGCCTTTCCCCCTCTCCCCCGCCCCGCCCGCTCTCTTCCCGTCCCTGCGGCCACAAGACCCGCGGGGTCCGGTACGATTCGCGCTCATACACCTCGGGGTCATACTCGATTGTGACCATCTCCTCGATCTGGACCTGCACGTCCAGCTCGAACTCGCTCTCCGCCGCGTCCCCGCCCCCTCCCTCTTTCATATTGAGATTATTGCTTTGGCGCATCAGCCCGTCCTCCCACCTCCGGTTCTGGTTCTGGTTCTGGTGCTGGTGCTGGTTCTCGACGTCGCGCGCCTCAGAGTTGCGGGGCGGGTGCGACGCGACCGACCACTCGCCCAGGTCGAACGCGGACGAGAGCGCCTCGCGCTCACGCTCGCGATCCTTGCTCGTCGTGTCGAACTGGGAACGCATCGCGCGCGAGATGGCGTACGCGGAGGCGAGCGGGCGCGTCACGACGATCTGCGTAGTCGCGGACCGGTTGTATGCCGCCGCGGCGTCTGTGGACGCGTGCGTGCGCATGTGTCGATGTTGACGATGGCGTGGTGTGGGAAGGAATGGACCGCGCGAGTGGTGATTCATGAAACATGAGAAGAGAGACGCGGGATGCGAGGCGTGAGTGGCAGGATCCAGAAAAGGATGTATGAGGGTGAGAACGGCGTGGGGTTAACGAGGATGGATGGGAGGCGTACCGCGGAGATGGATGAGGATGCGTTGGCTCATAATCCATGTCAGGGCGTATCCCAGGGAGACTCTGGGCGTGCGCAGATCAGGAACAAGGGGTCAGCGCGGGTCGACATACAGGTGAAATGTGCGGCCAGCAAGGGCAGCGCAATGCGGTGAGGGGGGAAAAGGGTGGGATTACTGACCCTGACGACTGGAGGTGGCGGACGTGTCAGGGCCTAAGATGCTGTAATGTGGCGGGGCGGTGAGAACGTACCTGGCCTGCCTCATCGGTGCTCCGGTAGAGAATCAAGTTAAGGATGTTGGCTCCTAGAATGCCAACATCGGGTGAGTGTCCGAGTCCCGAGGCATGGTTCGATACAGCACGTACCGGTCAAGGCGACAAAGTAGACGAGACCGTCAGAAAGCATGCTGCGGAAGTTAGTCAGGAAATCGTGGCACGGTCCAGAAAAGCGCATACATACACCCTGACCAACCGTCCCATACTTGAAAATTTACAATCAGCATAACAAGAGCCAGAACGGGGCGCATACAAGGACATACTTTACAGAGTTGGAACCAAAACCAATGAGGTACATTGTTGAGATGGACAACGTTATGATGTCGTAGGCTATCGCAAAGACATAATACAACCAAGCCGTGAGCATTGGGGGCCGGTTGCCTGCTGTGCAACTGTCGCAGCAGGATCAGTTAGCTCAAGGCCGGAAATGCGTTGAGAAATCACGAAACTGACTTGTTGTGTGTTCCATGCACGGCTGAAGACGCGGGCTCTCTGTCAGAATCATGCACGTCCGAACGGCTGCATTTAGAAGTGTCTGGCACTCACGGACGCGATTCCACAAATTTAGAAAGGCCTCGGCCTGGTAGATGTCAGACGGTGGGTACGATGGGAAGGTGGGTAGTGCACTCACGGCGCAAGTTACAATGAATGCTACCGCAACGGTCCAGAGTACCCAGGATGCCCGTCGTGAAATGTTGACAGTTCTGCGACGAGGGATGAGATGAAGCGGGTTGGAAGACAAGGGACAGAAGCGTTTACCTGATACCGAGGATTAACTGGGAGACCGCGGTTTGAAGGACTGTAGGGAATGTGATGAGGATCGCAGTCGAATGGGGGGCACAGGTCGATGACGCAACGAGCCGGAGGCTTGGAAGCGATGTGGAGGATTACGACACGGATTCGCCTTCTTCCATCACTTCGCGCGTCGGTATCGGGCGGCATGGGTCTGTGCTGGGTGTTGAAGGGAGATTACTCGCCTTTGAGGACAGGAAGAAGTATAAAGTATGTCTCGCAGGACTCCTCGGTGAAGAATTGACCAAAGAAACCGACATTGCTCGAGACAAGGACGAGGATGCTGGAATATCTAGAGGTGGAAAACAGGATTGATCGGTGATCGAAGGAGGGTGACGCGTGCGAGAAAACGAACCGAATGGCGATGAAGAGAAGGCAGCCTGGACTGAGACGCCATGACCTCTGGCTTTTGTAAAAGCGCCATTCGGCGGGAAGGGTGAGGAAGTAGCTGGTGGACGATGTCGGTCAGGATGACGAGAGAGCAGGCAAGGTGAAGGACGGACTCGTAGGAGGCGATCGAGAGGGCGATGACGCGCATATAGATCGAGGCCGTCGCACGCGAGCTGTCGGGGTCGTCCATAGCGAGAATAGCGTCCTAGCCTAGGCTGGGACGGGGAGGTGCCGGAGCGGTGTCGTGGACCGTGGGCGGGGCGAGAAGAGGAACGATCGTGGCAGTCGTGGACGAGAACGTATAAGAGTGAGGGTAGGGATGGCAGGGGTAGGATCGGGGCATCGCAGCAAGCCAGAGCCCGGGGAGAAAACACTCGAGGACGGAGACGGAGACGGAGACGGCCACCGAGCCTGCCTCTTCGGACAGACAGCGGCGACATGGCTTGACACCCGGCGAGCGCCCTCGGCCCCGCGCTTGCTCCCATCCGCCAGGAACCGAGAAAATTCGGCGCTCTGATCGCCGCAACTTATTAAACTATCCCCCGGCCCGGTTCAAACCTTAATTTCCTCCACTTGGGCAGTCCTCTCTCGTCGTCCTACCAACCTCTCACCGCTCGATCGACAGAGCTGCCCCTGATGTTACTGTGCTATGATAGCTTGCGTGTGGCTGACTTCCACTTCCCGTGCTAGTAGCTGTCGTCATTCTCTGTGACCGCATTGCGCGACTCGCTCAACCATTCAAATGTCACTCAATCCGTTCCTCCCCGCGGCCTTCCCTCCATGCAAGCAAGTTGGACAGAAGTTGGATCGCCGCAGCATGATTTACTTGAGTCCCTGGCCCCGCATGTGCACGGTTCTCAACATTCTCTCCGCCCTTGAATGATCGGCCCGTGTGTGGTCTTGTATATGGGTCAAGGACATGTGACCCATGCAACACATATGTCCTTCTTCGGAAATACATCAAAGACAAAGGTAGGACAGGCACCAATATATTAGTTCGAATCTATCCTGATTCTTGAACATGCTTCTGCCCCATGCATGCTTGTGCTCTCGGTGATCAGAGGACATACGGCCCGACTCTCATCGATCCCATTCGTGTAAGTACCTTTATTCAGTCTACTCGTTTACGTCGTCCTTCCGCCTCGTCAGCCTGCGGAAGCTTACTGGAAGGCGCACACAGCCACCATCTAGCGTCCAACCACACGGACAGACAGTCGCAGCCCTTACTTGATCCTCACACACTTTCTGACAGATTGCAGCTCAGATGCGGTGCGCACCGGTGCGCCAGAGCCCTCTCATCTCCGAATACTCAGAGTCAGAACATTGAGTCGAGCGCTGCACATGCACCGGCGAACGGCTGCAGAGTAATATACCACGCTCCGGCATTCTACTTGACACAACGTACCCACACTGCACGGCTGCCCGCACCCGCTCGCGTAGTCGCGGAAGAAACACGCACTTGTCTTCCGCACGGCCCTGAGCATAGAGGGACTTGCTCCAGATAACATCGTGGCTTCCGCCTGAACGTTGCTCAACGTCCTGGATTGTGGTTGTAGTAATATATTGGTCTGTGCACCGAACAAGGAGAGGAAACTGGCGAACACCGTAAAGTTCGCACCATCACGGAGTCGCAGCACGCGTCACTCCCTATCTATTCCAAGCTCACGTTGGTACTCACAACATTGTGATTCACTTCTTCATTCATTCCCAGTGTGCGCGCCGCGAGGGGCATTCGAGAGAGAGAGGTTCCAGTAAAGTACAAAGCAAGGTCGACAGACAGGCGCGGAAAGGCATGCGGGCCCGGGGGTACTAACATGGTCCGAGCCGATTCATAACATACGTATACGTTGTGGGTAACTGGTGAGTACCTAGCTGTAATGCGTTGCGTGAGACTGCGTTACTCCTGTGGATCCAGCGACGATGGTGGCGAAATCGGTGACGATGGCGGTGGAGGATGAGGTGTGGGGATTAGATAGATACAGGTCGGTCGGCATGGGTTGCGAACATAAACATGGATGGTGGTTGGGTCTTGAACGTGTAGAGAATGCAGACGTGAAAAAAGGCGGTTGGTAAAGGGGGGAGAATGCGGTGGAGGGACGACCACCGAGACGGCCAAGGCCAAGGAGGGCTGGGGTGGGATTACGGAACAGATCAAAAAGACAGGCAAGAAGGCGACGTTGAGAGGCAGGAGAGAAGGACAATGTACAGCGTGCAGGCGACGGAGACGGGGATTAGGACAACAATAAACATCATGCGGGTATGCAGACATGCAGTTTTGACGTGCGAAGCATCCGAGGAGAGCGTCGGCGAACAAAGTTCATGCTAGACAACACAACGTGCGGCCATGCGCGCGGAGAACGAATAGCGGAGAGCGAGACGAGATGATAGGATGTGCCAGGCTGGGGTATCCGTATCCAACCAAACGCGCGTCCGCGCGTAGTCGCCCGTTCATGAATCGCTAAAGCGCGTGTGCTCATGCTTCGAAGACCTCGCCGTCGCTGTCATCTTGCTCTTGGGCGGCCTGCGCAGCGAGCACCTGCTCCTCCAGTATGCGTTGCTCGCGGATGAGGTCCTTGAGCGTGGGCAGCTCCGTCTCCAACGACACTGTTGCGCCCTCCTCCCATCGTTCGAGCGCCCAGCCACGAACAAAGACGCTTGACTGAAAAACAAATGACGCGAAGAAACTTAGATGAGCAAGCTCCCAAGACGAAACGTGTTGCATACCTTCAAGTACTTCTTTGACGCGTACTTCTTGTAGAAGGAATGATGGCGAACCGGCTTCAGGATGTAGTTGAGCATGAGGTTGGCGGTGGGGAGGATATCGCTCTCGCGGTACGACGAGTAATGCGCGAGGTTCGGTGTCTGCGCGGCTCGTCAGATATCGCACATGGAAGAAAACATGTTGAACGACCGACCCAATCAGGGAACCCGAGGATCAGACGCGCCAACCAGATAGACGCGGCAGCCAGTAACGACGGAGGCGCGGCGATGAGACGCCACTCGAGGCACTGGAGCTCGAGCAGGTACTTGCCAATGGTACGGACTTGCACGTTGTACTCGTCAGCTTTGCTGATGCGTCGGAGGAAGTGGATGGGGTTCGGATAGCTCAGGTTCCAGTCGATGGTCTTGAGCACGTAGCGTTCCGCCTGGAGAATCTCAGTCTCGCTATACGACGAATCTGCGCAGTACAGAAAGTTGGTCGCAGACGGAGCGACAATCTCCTCGACCTTCGCAGCAACGAACATGCACGTGACCCCGACCAGTTGCAACTTGGCAAGGGAAACGACGCGAGAGGAGAGGAAGCGGTCGATGATGTTGACGCAGAGGAACAAGGTCTCGGGCAAGAGGCGGAAGCGCGAGTGAACCTGAATGAGCCAGTCAGTGAGGATGCCACGCATTTTCCACGCGAGGTCCTTCTGGTTGGACATGTAGTTGGGGTTGGGCATGGTGGTTTGCTAGGACGAAGATTGAACATAAGCGCATATATGAGCAATGAACGGAGACGCACCTCAACTTCCTTCAAGTAATCGAAGATCTCAACGACGTACTCACTAACCATGAGAGGATCATCACCGTCCTCCTTGTCCAAGTCGACCCATTTGTGGCCGTTCGGGTCGGCCTCGACGTCCTCACCAGGGACGACAGCGTTCTCGACCTCGTCCTCTTGTCGGGCTTCGACATCGGGCACGTCTGGCGCGTCTGATGAAGTGCGACGCTTCTTGAATACACGACTCGCCTCCTCATCGTCCTCGTCCTGCGGTTTTGATGGTCGAGAGACACGGCGGGGAACTTTGGAAGGAGCGGGGATACCGGAGCGAACGGCTTCGCGGGCTGCGATGAACCGTTTTGGGGAGGGGATAGGCGGAGCGGGCTCGGGGTCGACAGCCATGGCGTCCTCATCGTCCTCACGCAGCGGTTGCAAACCCTGCGCTTGGGAGCGGGGGGGAGCGGTGGTACGCGTGCGCCGCGTCGCTGTCGTTGTAACCGTAGTTGTAGTTGTCGAGTCGACAACAGTGCGGAGGGGCTTACGAGCAGTGACTGTTGTGGTCGTCTTCTGAAGGACGACGCCTTCGAACTTCTCCTTGATCTCCTTGACACGTTCTTTGCCCTTGAGATCAGACTGCCCTTGGCTGAGCCGGGCCTTGTTCTCCGGGGGCTTTGGGACCTCGCCGAGGGCCTCGCGTTTACGCTTGACCTGGGGGACGGGATCGGCCTTGGAGGACGCAGCGACAGCGACAGACTTTGCCCTGGTGGCTGCGGTTGAGGCGGTAGCGCGAGCAAGCCCTGGTGGCTTTACATTCTCAGGTTTCTCTGCAGCGGCTTGTGTGGATGGGGGTTTCGCGCGGGCTGTACGTCCAGGACGTGCTGTTGCGTTCTCCTTGTCTCGGAGGACGGTGGGCCGACCATTGGTCCGCATCACACGCCGTGTCTGCAACGGACGGAGATGAGGGAGAGGAGACGGTGGAACACGATGGTAAGACACTCACTGGGATGGCTGAAGACATGGAGGACGGAGCAGAGGTCTGGAGAGGTTAGGCGTACAGGATGGAGTAGGACAGAGTTGGATGTGGGTGTGCTAGGCGCCCGGGACACGGCTCGTTTTGTTCAACATCAGCCACAAACACGGCAAAATAACACGCCTGGCCCTCCGCGTCATCCACGTGACACGCGCTTCTTGTCGCGGTCGGGCGTCAAAGCACATTGTGCTGTCTGTCGCTGTCGCTCTCTGGCTCCTCTCCGGTCCATGCCCACCTGCTCTCTCTTCAGGGCGGGCCCCCGACTCTGCTCGACGCGCATATGGTCTCCTAGATCGTTTTCCTCCTCCCGCCCCTCGGCCCAGGCCGCCCACAACTCGCAGTCTTCCTCGCGCTGGGGTGATACTCTCCTCCTCCCCAAGACTGGCTTCCCCTTATACAATGACGCATCTAAGGACCCGAAGATCAAGGCTAAGACAACTGGCGACCTTTACCAATGGCAGGTTGGCGCTGCCCGTACGCCATCCAGAGCAATCACTAAGTTCTCTGATTAGTCCCAAAATGCTCAAGGTCCTCGGTTTGTCTTCCTTGACGGACCTCCGTATGCTAATGGTGACCTCCATATCGGTGAGCTTTTGCTGTCATAGTTACCGATCCCCAATCCTTTATAAAGCCCATCGCTTGGACGTTGGCTCCGCCTCACGTTCTCTGGCGCTGATGGCCTTCCGATGTCAACTCCCGACTTTCAACAATTCCTGTGCTAAAGCGTGCATTGACAGGGCACGCCTTGAACAAGATTCTAAAAGACATAATTAACCGTTATCGTGTCTCCTTGGGTCATCGGGTCCAGTCAGTCTACCAGCTCTCCGGTTACGTGGACGATATCTTACGCTCGCTCGTAAAGCTACCACCCAGGATGGGATTGTCACGGACTTCCCATTGAGAACAAGGTCCTCAAGCAGCTCGGTGTACGTGCCGCGCTCCCCATCCCTCGAAGACCCGTCTTATATATCTGCGCAGGTGGAAGTCAACGAACTTACGCCATCCCAAGTCCGCGACGAAGCCGAGAAATCCGCACGGAAGGAGGTCGCCTCTCAAATGGCACAATTCAAGGAGTTTGGCATCATGGCTAACTGGGCATCTGACACAACCTATCGGACTCTGGGTAAGCATCACTCCTCGTACTGACATCCATTCCACTCTCATCTCCATATCGCTTAGACTCCGAGTATGAACTGCGACAACTCGAAATCTTCAAGGCCATGGTCGAGAAGGGCTTGATCTACCGTCAGCACCGCCCCGTACACTACTCCCCGTCATCCCGCTCCGCCCTTGCCGAGGCCGAACTGGTGTACAACGAAGCACACGTCTCGCATTCCGTTTATGTCTCCTTCCAGCTTGACCCCAATAGCGAGCATATGTCGGACACCCTGCGTGCTCTCACCGCCGAGAATAACGTATCCTTGCTTGTATGGACTACGACACCTTGGACGCTCACTGCCAACATGGCAAGTGTTTCCTATCATGCTTGATATGCAAATATGCTAATGAGTAATTGCGCGTAGGCAATCGCTGTCAACTCTGATATGCGGTATCGTGTGGTATCGGTAAACGGCGAAGACGATCGCGAGTCTGTCTTGATCTACGCGGTGGAACGTGAGGAGGCCCTCAAGCTCGTCCCTGGTCTCTTCGCATCCCCACCGGTCCCGGTAGTGGACATCGACGGTATGTTCCTTCAAACCTAAAACGATCTCCGTTGCTAACCGACTTTCCTAGGATCGGACCTCATCGGAGCTGCCTACCGCCCCATATTTGCGCCTCTGCATGACTCCCCATCCTCACTCTCCTCTTTGCCGATCATCGCCTCTTCGCACGTCACAAACGACTCGGGTACGGGCCTCGTACACAGCGCCCCGGCACATGGTGCCGAGGACTACATGGTCATGCAGTCATTGGGCCTCATTTCGTCTTCGTCTGCCTCTAACTCTAGCAGTAGCCGCGACATCGTGTGCCATGTGAACGACCTGGGCCAGTTCACGGAAGACGTGGCAGACGTGGTCGGGAAAGAGGCTGCAAACGAGCTTGTGGCGAAGGATGTACTGGTGGATGGCGGGCGGGCGATCGTCGCGCTCCTGACCAAGATTGCGGCGCTACGGAAGGTTCAACGGTTCAAGCATCGGTACCCGTACGACTGGAAGACAGACAAACCTGTGATCACTCTGTAAGTAAGACGCATTGCCCCGCGTGTGACATGGCGAGTCGCTGATACGGCTTATGCCGACAGTGCTACGTCCCAATGGTTCGCCAACTTGGACGATATCAAAGGCGACGCCATCGCCGCGCTCCAAGACGTAAACTTCGTGCCCGCCATCTGTAAGTGCGCCGCTTCGCCTCTCCACCCCGTATTCACCCGCCTCCAAAACCAGCTCGCAACCGTCTCGAGTCCTTCGTTCGCTCCCGCTCCGAGTGGTGCATCTCCCGCCAGCGCGTCTGGGGCGTACCCATACCCGCGCTTTACCACCTCCCCACCACCGCTGCGGTCCTCGACTCGGACTCCCTCACGCACATCCTCACTGTTCTCCGCACACACGGGCCTCGGTGCTGGTGGGACGGCCCGGTATCTGCGTTCGTTCCGCCGTCGCGGCGTGAAGGTTTGAGCGACGCTGAGCTGGACGAAATCTGGGCGAAGGGCGCGGACACGATGGACGTGTGGTTCGACAGCGGCACGGCGTGGAGTACGCTCGAGGGCCTCTACTCGAATGTTTCGCAAGAGAAGGCGGTCAGAGAAACGGGCAGAACGTTCGGCGCGGACGTCTGCCTGGAGGGCACGGACCAGCACCGGGGCTGGTTCCAGAGCCTGCTCCTGACCGCACTCGGGTCCGCGCCCCAAGGGTCGGCGCGCGGGCGGCTCGCGCCGTACGCGACGCTGATCACGCATGGGATGGTGCTGGACGAGCAAGGGAAGAAGATGAGCAAGTCGCTCGGGAACGTCGTCAGCCCGCTCGCCGTCATCCACGGGGCGGCCGGGAAGGGCGGCGCGAAGCCGTACGGGGCGGACGTGCTCCGGCTGTGGGTCGCGACGGTCGAGTTCGGGAAGGACATGACGATCGGGCCGACGGTGCTGCAGCAGTGCGCGGAGACGATGCGCAAGATCCGGAACTCGTCGCGGTTCATGCTCGGCAGTCTTGGAGACCGGCCGTTTGTGGGCAAGGTGGAGAGGGCGGAGCTGGGCTTGGCCGATAGGTATGTGCTGCATAGGCTGCACAGGCTCGACGCGGTCGCGAGGGCCGGGTACGAGGCGTACAACTATCCCCAAGGTGCGTAGACGTTTATTTTGGAAAGGGAGGATGGGAGAGAAGCTGACGAGCCGGGGCAGTGATCAACGAGCTGTCGTACTTTGCGAACATCACGCTGTCCTCGTTCTACTTCGACATAAACAAGGACTGCCTGTACGCAGACCGTGAAGACGGGCCCGAGCGCCGGCGGGTGCTCTCGGTGCTGGACCAGGTGCTGACGACGATGACGCGCGTCCTCGCGCCGGTGCTGCCGCACCTCGCGGAGGAGATCCACCAGACGCTGCATGGCGCCGACGGGCCGTCAGTCTTCGCGACGCCGTGGACGCCTTTGGTGCGTGTTTTTGCCCCGTGGGACGTCGATGGGGGAGAAGCTGACGACTTGATCCGTTGAGGCAGACGGATGAGTTCGTCGACGGGCAGGCTGAGGAGGACATGGAGAAGCTGTTCCGCATCCGCGCCAAAGTCAACGCGCTCCTCGAACAGGCGCGCAAGGACGGCGTCGTGAAGAGCTCGCTGTCCGCGGACATCGCGCTGAGCATCTCAACGGCCGCGACGTCGGACGTGATCGACCTCCTCGGGCGCGAGGAGGCCACGCTCAAGTCGCTGTTCGGCGTCTCGGGCGTGACCCTGTGCGACCGGAACCTCGACGCGGCCCCGGCTTGGCAGTACAAGGACACGCTGGACATAGACGGTACGCCCTGCTTCCAGTACGTGCGTAAATGAACGCGTGGGGCTTACGCGTTGCGCAGGGACCGAGATCGAGGTCGCGGTTCGCCCAGCGGCGCGAGAGAAGTGTCCCCGCTGCTGGACGTATACCCGCCCGATTGGGGACGAGCTCTGCGGCCGGTGCGCAGGGGTCGTGCGCCCTTCGTCGACGACTTAGACGGCATTGTTACCGCCCCCACTCACTCGGGCTCTCCAGGTAATAGCATAGTGTAGTAATAGGCATAGTAATGCGTATACAGGACTCCAGACTCGGAACTCGCCCTCCCCGTGGCTCACCCAACCCCAAGTGTGGTTTTTCATGTCAGGGACTGGGCACGAGCCCCTCCCGCGAAGCTATAGCCTACCGCGAAGCACCACATTTCTCATCTCGCCGGTGGTAACGTTACCGTCCACTACCGTCCGCGCGAAACCGTCGGGATGGCGGCCGGCAACCAAAGGAAAGTCCGAGGAAAGTCCGAGGGGGAAGCGATCTGAGATTAGGATCGCGTGCGAACAGCCACGCGGGCGACGGCGATCGGCCCCGGTGCGCTTTCGCGGAATAGGAAAAGCCTGTCGGCGAGTCCACAAGTCTTTTCATTTGTTCGACGCGCTTATAGTTATGTATGTCGGAGTTTGCCTATGGAGATCGAATGAAATCGTGTAATATTGTAGGAGATTGTAGGTGCGCTGCGGTTAGCTTGAAACCATACTGACCGGACTTGGTCTACAGCTGCCACAGCACGTACTTCCGTTCCTCGGAGGTCAGCGCGGCGAGAGGTCTCTCCAAGTTGTTAGGCCATGAATGCCCTGGACGCGTTGCGAACAACGCAATGCGCTGACTAACAGACCTTATGTTTCCTCAACCCTCCCTCCCCCCCCCGCGGCTGCTGGGCTTGAATATCAGAACAGTCCCAGATATATCCTGGCTCGCTGAGGAGTTTCATAGGATGCTTCCCCCCTCGCCTCTACCGACGAGCTATCTCTAGGTAAGCGGACCACTCGGGATAGGGATGCCGCGTGATTCTTGTGCGACTGATGCTGCGTCGACACTGCAACGTCGGACACAGTCACTGGCATGCTGGATAAAAGCTGAGCGCCGAGAAACGGCTCGGAGAGCCATAATGCTAGGCCGGCGCAGAACTGCATCCTTTCCATGCTACGCAGACACGATCGTGGTTCATGAATGTGGAATGTAGACTGCCAGCTCCGATCGGAGCGCTCGAGGGGTCACTAGCAATCACCGTGAATTCCTATGTGCTCATTTCGAGGGATGCAGAGATCTTGAAGGTGATAGAGAACTAGTAATACATAGTACAAGTATCCGAGCCGTTCTCTGTTAGGGGTACCTCTGCAGCATGTTAGACCCACTGAGTTCCAGGAGGAAAGGCCATGGGGCCTGCGACTTCGGCACGTTTCTCCTTGCCAAAAAGCAGTTCGACGAGGGTGAGCGCGAATGGAAAGGCGGTGCCTGAGGGTACACATGAGCGCGTGATGTCTATCTGGTGTGCAGCCCACTACGCACCCGGTCCTCGACTGGGTAGATTGGGATGTGGTAGATGGTCAGCGACGGCGGCAATATGTGAAGGAAATAGGGCGGACCTGGTGACGAGCTTGCCGGACACGACGACCGATTGCTCGGAGTACTCAAATGCTTCACAGAAAGTCAGGGTGGGAGTGCATACGTACGTTCGACATGACATGACAACTTACCGTCCTTGAGGCGGTCCCGAGTGCTCGGATGCGATGTCAGTGGCTGCTTAGGCAGCCCGGATGACAACGCAGCCAAGCTTCCTGCAGAAGATTGTTGAGAACGAGATGTGGTACTGATGATTTGTGGGACGCTGACCGGCGCAGATCATGCCAACATATTTCCCAGCCTTGAGATATTCTCGGACGAGATGTTGCACAGGGGAGTTGGCGGCCATCGTCTCGGCTCCCTTGATGCCACCTGGGATCACAAGCAGATCGAAATTATCCTGCACAGGGGCGGCAGTTACTATCTCGCTCCTCCTAGAAAGCGATTGGCGAACATACCGGAGTAGCAGCTTGCGGCGAGAAGTATGTGTCGGGGAGGATGTTAATGCCACGCGAGCCCTTCGCGAACGGGGGGTTCTTCTCGTACGTATTGTCGCCCTGACGCTCTTCGCTGGATACAAAGGCCGAGGTACATGAGGCACCGGCGCGAACGAGGGTATCATATGTGATCGTGCTAGACACGACGGTGGATCAGCGACGGATTTGGCAGCGGAGAGGGCCAGCGTACAACTCCATCTCCTCCGTCCCATCAGCAATCAAGATCAAGGCAGAAACCATCGCGATGCAAGACTGTCAAGTATCGGTGCTGCTCGTGGTTGTCTAGGTTGCGGTCAATGTCAGACGTATGACGAGCCGGATACAACGATGGGGATGACGTCAACACGCATGTGTGTCGCCAATTTTGGGAGAAGAGATCTGATCGGGGGCTGCAGGCGTTGTTGTGGCGAGGAGTCAAGACCGCGGCAAGGAGTCAGGACCGCCGAGTCGTCCGTTCCCCATCCCTCTCCCCATCTCTGCGCCGTCCACGCATGCCAGCCGGCTATTCTCAATCAGCACTGACGTTTATGACACGCAAGGTGCGTCCCAGCCGGCGAGTGGCTCTGGAGGGGCGAGAGCCGAACGCTAAGTTTAGGTTTACCGCGCAGACAGTGGTATAAGCCAGTGGTGTGAGAGCATCTTCCACCGCACGACGAAAATGGACGACGAGTTCGCAGAAGCCGCTTCCTGGCACTCCATCCGCCCCGGCCACCCCACCCTCTCTCTCTCTGTCCGCGAAATCACCTCCGTCTCCGTCACCTTCGTCCTCTCTTCCCCCTACTCGGCCCAAGACACAGACGCCTCCCTCGCTTCTCTCGGTCTCTCTTCCTCCGACGATGAAGAGGCCTCCACTACCAGGGACACCGCCAGCGTCCCCGACACGGATCAGGTGCAGATCGTGAACGACATTATCGGCAATGGCTTCTCTGTCAAGGTCAACGGCACTCCCTGGCGCAAGGTCATCGTCAGCAAGGACGAGGTCCTCGACGAGGCCATCATCATCGTCCACGGCCTCATGCCCGCCCGTCAGTATGATGTCGAGCTCGGGATCATGCCTGGCGAACCGAGCGTGCGAGGGCAGATCACCACAGGTGCGTCATCTTTCGTCCTATGTACTCTCGCTCCCACAAAGTTCTGGGCTTGGCATTCCACCATCCTCGTTATCGCGAGATACGCAATCTATGCCGTAGATCATGTGTTTCGTCCACCGTCGCAACCAAGTCATTCGGGTAGCGGATATGAGCCCTAGCGATCGCCTTCAAGCCCGCTGGGGCCTCACACGACCGAGGGCTGATATGACCATGCATCGAGATGAGCGATAATGACTTGCCCTCCTGCTACCGTTACACTCCTGCCCCATATCCCCCGACGCGTCGTCTTGCGAGCATGAACCTCTATCGTCCCGCCCAGACACGCTACCTCGCCAGTCTGTTCGACAAAGCACTCAACGTCCTTTACACCACAGATCCCGAAGCCCTCTCATCCGATCCCTCAGGCCTCCCCTCCTCCGCCCCAGAAGACACCATCCTCAGCTCGCCCGAGTCCTCCACCGTTCCGCTATCCATATCCTCCTCCCCTTCCCACCACTCCAACGGCTCCGCCGCGCACTCCCCCAACGGCTACGGCCACAGCCCCCCAGCCCCGACCGCCGCGTTCACGCTCGAGGACCGCCGCCTGCAGCTCACACACACGCTCAGCGTCCTCACCACCGAGCACTCCGCGCTCACGACCTCGCTCAAGACCGCGCGCCGCGAGAGCCAGAAGGCCGACGCTGCCCTCCGCGCCGAGATCGACACCCTCAAGCGCGCCTCGGACCGCCACGCCGCGGGCGAGAGCCGCGCGCGCAAGAAGGTGCTCGCCCTCCAGGAGGCCGCCAAGCAGACCCTTGCGGCCGCGAAGGACATCGAGGCGCTCATAAAGGACATCGAGGCGGCGCTGCCTGTGCTCGCCGAGCGCAAGGCGGAGGTCGAGCGGGAGTGGGAGCGGGTCAAAGGCGAGGCGGAGCGCGTGAGGACACGGAGGGAGGAGGCGGAGTGTAAGGAGAAGGCGCGGGCGGAGGGGGCGCAGCAGGAGCTTGGCGGGCTCGTGAACAGGCTGGAGAAGCTGACCGGGAAGAGGGAGCGCCTGGAGGGCGAGGGCGGCGTGATCGCGGAGCTGGAGGACAGGCTGAGAAAGCTGGAGGAGGAACGGGAGAGGGTCGAGAAGGATCCGTACGGCTACGAGGGCGACGCCGCGGCCGGGGACGCGGATGGGCTTCCTGGGGTTCCGGGACCCGTGAGGGTGAAGGAGGAAGGTCTGCTAGAGGATGACAGGGAGAAGTCACTGCATGTGTCGGGCTCGGGGTCTGGTCCGCATCTCGGTGGGCACCCTCACCAGCTGCATCACAACTTCCACCCGACCCACCACGGGCACGGGCACCCACGCAAACGGCACTCGCACCCGCACATGCCCCACCACCCCCACCAAAACCACCATCCGCGCCCGTCGTTCCCGCCCCCGCGGGCGGTCGGCGCGCACCAGCTTCAGGACCCGATCCACAGACCGCCAGGCCAGCGCGCGTCCTTCCCCGCTGCCGCCGCACCAAGTCATAGTCATCCCGTCCCCGGCGTCCTCCACCTCCCGGCGCACGGGCACCCGCACAAGGCCCACGGCCGCAATTTCCGCGCCCAGCAAGCTCAAGCCCAAGCCCAAACACAGGCGCAGGGATCGTCCTCGTCGTCGGCCTCGTCCACCCCCGCCGGCTCGTCCACGCCTGCGAGCGGGTCGACGCTCTCGGGTCGTGCGCCGCCGTTCGAGCCGGGACGCCATCGGTCGCATTCGAACTCGCAGACGCAGGCGGCCATGGCGGCAAAGTCGGACCTGAACCCCGGCTCGACGCCGTTCGCGCCGCGGTCGACGGCTGCCCAGGCGGTCGCGTCTGCGGTCGGCGCTGGCGCGCCCGGACGGACGGCCGGGGCTTCATAATCCGGAGAAGGGTCCCGGGATAGTTGATTTAACTGTGGTGCGTCGCGTTACCTCTCCGTAGATTGACGACGGCGTCCCATCCATTGTACCACTTAGCTAGACCGATGTGTGCGTGTATCCATCATAGCCCTAACGTATTCTTGCATCATCATCTGCGTCGCATTCACCACTTGCCACTGATCACTGTATGCTCGTCCCGGCAGCATTTGCCGACACTAATCGTAATGCAATCCTGAGATTATCACACCCACGCGTACTTAAGAGTGTTCGAGCGTCAAGGCAGCATCCGCACGGAGAGCGAGCAAAAGAACAGCGGATACAGCATACAACAACAACATCGCCAGGTTCACATCCGTCTGAACGTATTTTTGCTCCCGCTCCGCATGCCCTGCCGCCGTTTCGTCCGTCCGCTCCTCGCCGACTCGGGCATCTCGACATCGGGGTCCTCGCCGCCCCGTTCCATACCCGCCCCGAGTACCTCGAGACCTTTCCGCCTTGGCTCCTTGCCCTTAAGCTGCGCAGCCTTCCCGCTGACGTGCTCGTCGTCGTAGTCGGCGCCGGACGAGCTCGTCCTGGGGACGAACGTCATCTCCATACCGCCGTCGGCCGCGTGGCGGACGTCCATGTCGTGCCCCGACGCGCACTGCTTACCCTTGGAAGTCAATTGTGAGCGGCGCTGGCCAAAGGACGCGTCCTTGTCCCCGCCGCGCCCACGAGCCGAGCCTTGAGCTTGGAGGGGCACGAGGCGGACCTTCGGGTCGCGTCGTGGTGGCTCGCGGGCAGGCTTGCGGGCAGTATTGCGGGCGGCCAGCCGGGCGCGGATGTCGTCCTGCCAGAGCTCTGCAGGATCGTGAGCGTAAGCGTTCGCATTCGCAAGTCAGCAAACGAATGATTAGATGGACAAGACGTACTGCCAGCATCGTCGCTGTCCTCGCTCTCGCTTCCGCTCTTTTCATCCTCGCTCTCGTCGCTCCCGCTGAGCGGATCCGACGAGGGCTTGTCGCTTTCCTCCTCTTCCTCCTCCACCGCGGTCTTCCCTCTTGGCCGCCCGGCCTCGCGGTTCTGCCGCTGTGCGACGGCCGAGGGGTTAAGGAGCGCGAACTCCCTGCTGGACTCGTCCACCTCGAACTCGGGGTCCTCGAACACCGCAGCGAAACGGGGGTCGTGCAGCAAACTCGACTTCTCCTTGCCCGTCTCCTCCTCCTTCGCTTCCCCGCCCTCCTCGTCCACCTCCATCGCGTCCTCTGCCTCCTCAGCCGCAGTCTGCGCCTGGGCCTTCTTCGCAGCCTTGCGCTCCTCCCTCTTGCGCACTCGTTCCTCCTCCTTCCTAATCTTCTCCGCCAGCGTCTTGTTGACCTTGACCCCACCGGCCGCGCCGTCCTTCTTCGCGCGGATGCGCGTCTCGGCGAGCTTCTCCATCTTCTCCTGCACCATGCGCTCGCGGTGCTCCGCGTACGCGTACGGGTTCGCGATGACGCGCGCAGTATCGTAGAGCTCGAGGGACACGAAGTAGCCGTGCATGTATGGCTTGAGCGCCGGCGTGCCGACGAGGTGGTCCAGCCCGAGCCTGTACACAATGCGCGCATACAGTCCGGTCAACAGAAGCACAGGGCACAGGGCGAAGGGGGCAGGAAACGTACTTTGCCAGCTCGTTCCGGTCGACGAACTTGTAGTCCTGGTAGGCGGTGCGCGTCGTCTGGTCCTCCATCTCCTCGGTGATGTTCTCGAGGAAGCTGCACCACTTGGGGGCGGGGCCGAGCTGGGGCACGAAGTACGTCGTCATCTTAATGCCCTCGTTGGCCAGGAGCATGAGGCCGGACCCGGGGACGTGGTGGACGTCGTTGATGTCCCTCGCCGGGGTGATAGATATGAAGTTGGACTCGGGCTAGCGCATATAGTCAGCATGTGCGCTTTGAGTTGGGCGCGGACAGGCAATATACACACCGTGTTGCGGTTCCAGATCTTGACGACCTTTTTGTCCGCGCTGAGGACGTACCCCTCGCCCACCATGCGACTCCCGCCTTCGATCCAGCTCACGTTCTTCACGGGCAAACCGTATCCCTGGTCCTTCAACGCCAGATGCCTCGCAGACCGGATGTCGTATAGCAGCGTGTGCCCGGTCGACGTCCCAATCGCATACGACAAGCCATCCTGTCTTGACGCGATCGCGGTCACCGACAGCGGAGCCGGTCGTGTGCCGTCGTCGATTGCGGGGAGCGTAGGGACTGCCATTGCGTTCATTGGCATGAGCCGCTCGCGCGGCAGCCGCAGAATGCCCACCTTCGAGCGCGAGCGAGGGTCCCATAGCTCGACCGTGCCATTTCCCTCGACGCCGAACGCAAACAGTTGGTGTGCAGGGTTGATGTCGATCACGTTCACGCCTGGAATGTCCTCCCCTCCCTCTCCTTGTAGAAGTAATGGATTGAGAAAGCGTCCTTGGTCAAGGTTAAGGCGGTAGATCTCTGGGCCGGAGGCAGCGAAGAGGGCGTCGCATGAGGGAAAATGGTACGCGAGTGCGCGACCGAAGCGGGGGATGCGGGTACGGTAGTGGAAACCGCCTTGAGTATGTAGTTCGATGGATCTGTCGTTTTGGAGGTGTATTGACTTTGTCCAGTCATCCGAAAGCATCTAAGGTAAGCAGGAGGGGACAGGACCCTGGACGTGAGCGCGCCAGGTCCTTCGCGCAGCGACCGGTCAAGACGGAGGACATAAAGACTCACTCACAACGAAGTCGACGTTCTCCGCATCCGTATGTCTCTCAAACTTCATCGACAGCTGGTCCAAGTCCCACACGCGGATCTGCGGTTTGTACGTCCCGGTCGCGACTGCATGGTGCCCGTCTCGAGTCGTCTTGATCTTGTTGCTTGCTTCGGGAAATTCAAAATGCTGAATGAGCTCGATCGTGCCCTCTACTTGCTCGCGGATGACCCTCTTTCCGTTGGCCTTGGCTCGACGCTTCTGGGTGAGCCAGTCGGGGAGGGAGGAAGAGGAACTGGATGCCTCTCCGTTTACTGTGTAGACCTTGACCGCACTAGGATCTTGTGGTGTACCCATGGCACTAATAGTGGGCAGCGGTGCCCTGCAAAGAATGAGAGAGCAACGATGAACGAGCGGGCCACGGAGAGGGCAAGACACAAGCCTCACCAGGCCCAATGCGCGCTAACCAAAAATTCGGTCGCGCACGCTGTGGCTGTGCTCTCCTCCCGCTGGTGGTGTCCGACTCCTCGTAAGGTTGGAACTCCCACCTCCCCACCTCTCGGACACCTCTTACATTCTCCTGGACATCATTGGCAATATCACAATTGGTTACATTCGGTGATATAACTGTTCGTACAGTCCTGATATATCGCACGTCTTCACTACTATCCCCAGATGGCTTCCGCATCCACCTCCCGAGCCGGCCTCTCTGCTCGCCCGCGATTCGGACGTGTATCTTCGTCTGGCGGCAGCGCTATTGGACCTGTGCGTCGTTCCTGGCGTCTTCGGAACCACGCCCACAGCAGCGACACGAGAAGTGCGACGGGATGAAGCACGGTGAATATGATCACGGTAACCTACGCAAATCGCATCCATCCGGTCAACAGCGCACAAAACGTTTCCAGGGATTCAGTGACGTACCAGGACCGGATAAGGCTTTGGTTTCAAGCTCCACACACTTGCGCATATCCAAGTCGCGGCAACACACCAAACGATATCGCGGCGGACCATAATAACGACGAACCCTGCACGAGACGGTAAGCGTCGCATCATACCTCGAGTTGAAAAGCAGAATGCGATACCGACCTAACAGGTTCACCCCAAGCATGACTGCGAATCCAGGCCATTGTCCGCGATCATAGTGTTGCGGTTCACCGGGCGACCAAGATTTCCCCAACGTGATGCTGTAGTGCGGACAATTCCTGTCGGCAGGACGTTGTCCTTGAGTGAAATACACACTCACAACAGGCTATATGGGAACAAGATGGTCAATGGCAGTAACATGAACGCCCGCAAGGGTGCATGTATGAAGACGAGATCCAACGGTCTACCCAGGTTCGTTTAGCTGGAAGAAGCCAAATTGTAAACGATCACTTACTTCTTGGTCGTCGGAGCATGATAGACAAGTAGCACCACGTTGGCGAACAAGAGCAAGACAAGCAACACGCCCAGCCATATTGTTGATAGGATGAAAGCTTGCAGAATCTTCGAGAAAGGTAAGTCTACATATCCCACTTGTTACTCCGATGCTACGTACCCAAGATATGGCCCAAAGGGCGAAGACCCAGTTTGAGAGCATGAGCGGGAAGCCGCATCCCTGAATGAGTGCACGCTTCGTTTCCGGGTCACGAGAGAAGACGAGCAGGATACAATATCCGACTTGCAAAATGTATACTCCCAGAATATAAATGCCGATCATGAGCGGTTCGGGTGTGATTGAAGTCGGGTACAATTCGGCAATTCTGCCTGCAATACTAGAACTTGAGAGCCCGGGGTAGGTGGTTCACTAATTTGAAACATACCGAGATTGGGATCCACCATGAAGGTGCAGACCAGGAGGGTAGCAATGTTGATCAGCAACGACAATGGGGTCAGTACTTGCAGTCTGCGTCCATAGTGATGATAAGCTCTCAGAAGCTCATAGCACAATCATTTTGCCTACGTACCTGATGAGCGCAAGGTACTCTCTCACCGCCGGGTGGGAGGTATCGATAGGTAGATTCTCCATCATGAGTCGCGTATTGGGTGCCCAGGAAATGGGCGTTATGCTCGTGGACGGGCGGAGTGATGAAGGTCGTGAGAAAGGTGAGTGGCCGATGTCGATGGGAGGGATGCAGCCAGCCTCGACGTCGGTGGAGGTGGAGACGAGGTATGATGTCATCATTGAATATTGACCAGACACGCAACTCCTTTTGGTAAAACATGGCTAAGTGCGACCCTAGAATAGGGTCAGAAGGTCGCTCTTACTGAGACTCTCGCACCATACACCCCGTCAGAGTTTGCGCCATGGCACTGGACGCCCCTCCCCTTCTCGATTAATAGTTCAGCCGTCTCGGTGGATGTCAACTTGAGGTAAGAGTGAGCGTCGGAGATAGTGCATCGGCATCATGGCCACACCTGGTACAGTCCACTACCATATTTGTGAATGTGGTACGGAGGACTTGGCTCTCCTCCTTCTATGCTCGTCAAACCTGATAGCGGGCTTTCCCTTCAGCGTCGGCCGCCGCCCATTCATACGTTTGCGTTGGTACCCTCCCGACGCCAGTTCACAAGCTGACTGATGCCCCCCAAACCTTCACCTGGAAAACTCCAGAAAATACGCTTGCAGCTTTCCGGGCACACGTCTCGCTCGCTTTACGTGCGAAGCGTCCCATTGCCTTTCCTTTGGATGTCTCCATGCATATCATCTTCTGCTGCGACAAATACACCCGCACTCACATCTGTCACGGTTGGCAACCTGTGAAAATTTTCTCGTTCGGCAAACCTTGATTCAGGCTTCCTATCCATCCCAGGTGTATTTTTAGTCAACTTTCCCCGGCGGGGTCCCTCTGTCCATGGGACTGGCCCTCCCACTTGGCCCGCTGGATCCGAGTGTACTTCGTGCGTTCTCACCGCCACGCGCCTTAAGGTTGACGAGAGCCAATTTGATAGCTGGACGTCTCCATCGGTAGTCGCGTGTTCGTCCATATGCATTGAAGCGCTTCGCGGGATCAAGACAAGGCATACTCTGCACCCGGAGCTGTTTCCTGTCTCTTGTACGCGGCATCCCCGCGGCGAACCGCGTCTCACACGCCTATTCTGGTCTGCCGCGTCCAGTCCTCTGGCTATCTTCAAAGTGGAAGAGGTTAGTATGTTACGTCCTTTACCTCGTTCGTACACTGTCGCTCATCAACGCCGCCTGCAGAGACACTCATGAACTGAGAACGCGGCGCAGATCGTCTTCCAGAGCCGCATGTTCTTCGCCGCCGCAGTATTGCCAACCATGGATGGGTTTTCGCGCAGTGGCGTCGTCGGATTCCACCGCACGTTCCTGCCGCTTATTCTGATCCCCTTATCTAGTTTCACCGCCGGCCTTCCACCACGGCGCGGCTGAGACCTGGGAGGGAGTTTATCGAATAATCCAGCTTCCCTAGACGCCGCAAGGCAATCTTTTCCTGCGAACCGCAACACGTTCCTCGCTGCCGCTGCCATCCACCACGTTACCGCGCATTCAATGTCTCTTCGGCATGCTACGGTCAGCTTGTCAATGGACAGAAGATGCTCTACCATACCTCGACCCTGACTCGCTGCGCTGAAGCTCCGCTGTCAAAAAGGTGTAGCAATTAGCTTTTTAGTTTCTCACTTTTCGTGCAAGGTACGTCCGCCGATGCCCACGTTCATGTGATAGAAAATAGAACTCGCTCACTCTTCACCTCTGTTCAGGACGCTTCTCCTTCGCATTCGACGTTTCCTGGTGGCTTTTCCCCAGGTCTCAGTTATATTAACTTGAGAACAGCCCCCTAATTGTTCTTAAACCCACCAGGATTCGCACAATCACTCGTGGCATGCTTCTCCGGCGCCCTCCTGCCCAATGTGGCTTTCCAAGACCAAACACCATGGCTTTCGACGGCTAGCCAGTGGCACCAGCCCGAATTCAGACCGCGATCTGCCTCATCGATTTAATACATACGCGCCCGCCGACACGTCCCAGCATCACCCTCGAGAACGTCTCTTAGCCCCTGCCCTGGGCCTTCGTGTTCCTGTCTCCCTGTCTCGCTATATCCTTCTCCTTGTCACAAGTCAATATCAACTTTAATCTCCACCCTCCCACCGCGAATCCACCTCGTGTACGTGTGCGCCATTCTCCCTTTGGCCACTCGCTCACCCATTTCAAGTAGGCTCAAAGAGGGCTAGCTCCGGGAGCGCGTTCATTTACCAAGCCAGCGGCTCTGATAGCCTTCCCCACCTATCTCCCCCATCTCGCAGTCTATCTTGCAGCTTGCACCCCCTGCACCCCGACCGCCTTGTGCGCATGCGCATGGCATGCCGCGGCTCGGCTCACCTGTCTTGGCCCGCCGCTCGCTCGCTCGCCCGCCTACACGCAGGACTCGTGCACTGTCGGACATCTCCCTCTTTTCGTCCCCGAATCTCCGCAGCGTTCACGTTCACCGGGAAACAGGGGAATTGGAATCCGAATCCGAATCCTCGAACGCCCCCGGCAACACTTCGCGCAACTACCATTTACCCCGCACCACGCATATCTCGTATGCAATACGAACGAATCCTCTGTGGCTTCGTTCCGATCGGGAATGGTTTGCATTGCAAGCTTAGCTGCCCCACTCGCGCGGGCCCCCGCTCTGGTCACGGTCTCCGCATGAAGCACGGAGCGCAGCGGCCATTGAACCACCTCGCGCTCGAACTCAAACTCGAACTCGAACCCCATCTACCCAAACCTCGGCGAGACACCTCTCAAAACACTTCGAGAGAACGAGTGTCTCTCCGAGTCCCACCACGGCCCGCATTCGTCCAGCCACCACCCCCTTCCCACACACGTACGCGTCCGGTGTGTGAGTCCTTCCTTGCACAGACGTGCTCCTGCACACGCACACGAACGCACAGACGACAAGACGTCGACGTCTGTGAAGAGAGACCGGCGGCGGCCCTGGTTGCGACGTTCGCGCCCAACGCAGTACGTCGCGTGGCCCGGCTGCACGGGAGCGAGGAAGAGAACTAGTGCGAAGAGCTCCCTCCCGAGTCCCAAGGGGCCGGCCACCTCAAGGCCACCTACTCGGGTGCATCATGTCGGCTGGCACCCGGTACCGGCAACGTCACCGTCCCTGCACACGTCTCTTCCCTTCACACCTCCGGAGCCTCCCAAAAACCCTTTCTGACGTCCTCCACGAAGGATCGTTCAAGAAATCATTCCGCCACAAAGAGAGCGCGCCCGGGCGGGCGCGCATCTCGAAACAGGTTTTCGGATTCCCCGAGGTGCTCACGACCGCCACCGCCGCCGTCTGCGCGGCGTGCGCGCCTGGGAGGTTTGCAGGGTGGTCGCATTCAATACTCGCGGTGTTCGCGAACTTGGTGGCGTTTTCGGTGTGCTGATGGTCCGAGCGTCTCGGGGCGGATGTACGTACAACGGTCCCCATTGCCACCTTGCGCTGTGAATGTTCATTCGCGCCCGCCACGAGAAATCCCACCGCACACGCCATCTCTCGCATGCATTGAGCTGTGCTCGTCACCAAAGAGCGCACCAATCCACCCGCTGAATATTATCACGCGGGTTCATCGCCGGACTCCGTCAGCCACCATCACGATTCGCAACTTCCGAGATACAAATGTTCTTGACATTACGACACTGGTGGCTGATTTTTGAAGATCGATGTGCGCACCTTGCGGATCTCGGCAAACTTGGGCAGCAAGTGCAGACTGCCAGAGGGGCCCCTTGAGGGGATATGCCGGTCATAAGGTACTGAATTTGCATGCTGGTTTGTCATGGGTTGGTAGCAGGGCGAGATTAAATTACCAATATCAGAGAAATGTCTCCGCCATGCCTGTTTTGAGCGAAAGGTACAATAGAAACCAGCTGCCCCACCATACCCATGTCCTTTCCCCAATCGCTACGGACAGATAGACCCGAAGCACGTCCGAGGAGACGGTACATCACACCACTTAGGCTCTGAAAGACGCCTAGTACGTCTTCTTCTTCTCATCCACTGACAGACCACCTGAAGGGGGAATCAGCCAATTATCACTACCGCCAAGGAAGACTGCTTACCGGGACCCATGTTGACGAGAAGAATCAAGCCGCCGACGATTGCTATAGGTAACATACACGGTCAGGGACGACATGTAGACGAACGAAAGGCAATACGAACACAAGGTCTGGAAGAAGTCGTACCTATACGAGGGTCAGTAGGGTGTCAAGAGTATGGAGGTATGAAATGCACGCACTTGAGGAAATCGCGTTGCGGGTGCGCGGAATGGATGCTCCACCAGTTGTTGATGAACACGTTGAAGGTACTGAGGGTCACGACCAGGAATGCGGCGGACCACTTGGCCTTGAAACCGACGGCAACCATGATACAGGCCACAAGACCAATGATGGAGACGAACACCCTAGCGATGCTCCATTGGCCGCGGAGGATGAAACCGATGAAGAGGAAGATGAGGAGGACGCGTCCAGCAAGCAAGAAGCTGGGAGGCAAATGTCACGTGTCTGCGGATGTGACCGTTATAATGAACTCACTATTTCTTGCGGTCAGTCTCCGAGAGTGTGGGGAGGCCAGCGAAGAGCTTCTTGCGGGAGAACATTGAGTCGCTGAAGACCATCAAGAGGCCACCGATGACACTGAGGTTACGGAGGAAGAAGTTGAGGTCGAAGATGAGGCCATAACCGAACGCCTGGATGACGACAACACCGAGAAGACCGCCGACCGCGTACTCGGTGTACCTCTTGGTGATGACTGCTCCTGAGCCGACAAGCATCGTCTGTGGCAGAATGAAAACTGATTTCTATTTTAGTTCATCATGCGAGTAACACGGCGCACGCACAATGACGTTGATGATCAGGAAGAGGTGGGAGATGCCCCAGGGGAAATGACGATGTCTGGATGGTAAGGTTCGCATGGTTGAGCGTACATGGTGCCACGGCCGCACTCACCTCTGGAGGTACCAAAGTTGGTCGCCCCATTGAGTGACGATCCGCAGTGAGTCCTCCAAGAACGTCCCGACAATCAAGAAACGGCCAATGGCTGGAAGGTGCGGCTTGAGAGGCTGGGAGTAGATTTCGGTGTAGTCCTCGACCTGGCGGGCGAAGGCGCGAAGTTTCTCCACGGGGTCATCGGGGTTGGCAGCTCTGTAGCCGGCGGAGGGTCTTGAGTTTGCGAAACCGTGGGGGTCGGGACTGTAGCCTCCAGAGGCTGGACGGGCGATGTTGATGCGGGCAGACATGGCGAACGAAGAAAAGAGAGTGCAGGAGGAGAAGGAGAAGCTGCCCGTCCGCCAAAGTCTTGCGGTCGACGTGGCCAGCACCCGTGGGAACCGCCGTTCATCGCTCTGTCCCGCCTCATCGCTCATCATCTCATCATCCCTGAATCCGTCTCCGAAACCACAAACTCTTCGTAATATCAGTCTCAACCATTACCTTTAACTCCAACCCGTCAGAGTTCATATTGCTCGCTCGCCAGCGCAATATTCTGTCCCTTTTCGAGACGATTAGCGGGTAGCGCCCAACGTGGCAGAACGGGGCCACGTGATCACAGGACAAGCGCGTGAATGCGACGCACGGTCTGTCACCACCCATTGCCATCCGCAGAACCACTCCCCCGAAACGCCCTCCCACATGGCCAGGAAACGCAAGGTAGAGTCCGACGATGACGCCTACACTGACGACGATGCGTCATTTGAGCCCAAGAAGAAGCGGGGCAAGGTCAACGACCGCAAACCAGCAAAGAGACAGCCTAGACAGTCCAACGCGAGGGGGAAGGGCAGGAAACGCGATATCTCGGATGAAGAATATATGAACGAGGCCGAGACCGTCGACTCGAGCCCTGAGATTCTCCAGACGCGTCCACATCCTCTGACCCTCCACGTGATCGCACACGCCGCACCCCTTCGTGAAGCTCTCCTGCGATGGTATGAGCGTGTTCACGCGTCTCGGGGCATGCCATGGCGGAAGCCGTACGACCCCTCTTGGGATGCAGAACAGAAGGCCCAACGAGCATACGAGGTGAGCTTGTTCCTTCTCACTTAGCCGTCGAATTTTGACATGGACGTTTAGTATGTTTGTGTCAGGTGTGGGTATCGGAAATAATGCTGCAGCAGACCCAGGTCGCCACAGTCATACCCTACTATAATAAATGGATGGACAAGTCAGTCAGCCGTTCATTTACCATCGTTATGTCCTCGTTGAAATGCTCTCTTATAGATTTCCTACCATCAGGGATTTGGTGAGTGGCTCACCATCAACGCCGTCTGTCGATCGCCTCACATTCCTTGTCGCAGGCGGCAGCCGATATAGACATCGTCAACGGCCTATGGAAGGGGCTCGGATACTATTCACGAGCAGCACGTCTACTCAGTGGAGCCCAGAAAGCTGTCGCAGAGTTCAATGGCCGCCTACCCGACAATGCCAAAGATATGGAAAACAAGATCCCCGGCATCGGCCGCTACAGCGCAGGAGCCATATGTTCCATTGCTTACAACGAATGCGCTCCCGTGGTGAGTCCTTTATGAAACTTCAATGACACCTCGGACATCGGAGGAAACGTTCTTGCTTTTACGCTAGAACCGCGCGAACCTCTCAGGCTCCAGCGGCAATCCCGCCTTCTGCCTTTTGCATCAGCCTCTTGTGGTAGGCTCGAACTCCGCTGGTGCTCAGTCGAACAGCGCAATCCAACGGTCCAAATGTCCGATGCGTGTCTCTTGTCATGATTGTGATACTGACGTACGTTCGGACCCGGTTCATCGGTAACAGCTTGACGGCAACGTCCACCGGCTTCTCAGTCGCGTCCTGGCGCTCCACGCACCGCCGAAGGCGAAGCAAACTCTTGATATCCTCTGGGCCGGAGCAAGCGCCTTCGTCAAGGATGCCGACCGCCCTGGTGATCTCAACCAGGCGCTGATAGAATTGGGATCAACCGTCTGCAAGGCACGCGATCCATCGTGTGACGGGTGCCCGCTGCAACACGCCTGTGCCGCCTATGCCCTGCAGCATTCCGGCATCAATACGAGCCGCAGAGAAGACGACTCCGCCTCCGAGGTCGGTCGTGTGAATGTTCGTGGACAAGGCCTTCTCTTCCTACAGCTGCGTCGCTAGAACTCATCGTGGGTTTGGGTTTCTAGGGTACGAAATATGCGACGGCCGACCAGCCTTCCCCCGTGCCGGACATCGAGGAGCTATGCACTTTGTGCGAGCCAGTCCCTGATGGTAGCCCTGTGACGGTATTTCCCATGAAGGTCGAGAAGAAAAAGGCCAGGGAAGAACTCGACATAGTGAACGTAATCGAGTGGAGGAACAGCTCACGCGCGGACCTAGGGGAGCGCTGGTTCCTGCTCGTCCGCCGTCCAGAAGGAGGTGAGTGGATTCGCCCGGCGGATGTTACGAGTGCCGTCTCCAAAAGCTCTCTCTACAAGCCGAGAGACCCGTGCCGTGCTAGTAAGCCATTACCCGCGTAAGCCGGCAGGCATCACGATTGAACGCATCCCCCTCATTCAAACCGCGTCCGTTCACCATCGGAAGGGCGCCAAATTTGCTCGAACTGAGTGCTGAACGGTTTGCTCCCGTGCCCGCCTTTCCACAGGACTTCTCGCCGGCCTCCACGAGTTTCCCACCGCTTCGAACGTCCCCGTGACCACGTCGGCCTCAGCGCAGGCCGAGATGGCGGACACGGTCCTCTCCACGCTTCTCGTCTCTCCCCCCGCACGTTCCTCGCGCTGGCACCTTCAAGGGTCCGACGGTCGATCGGAGGAAGGACGAGAAAGTTCGGGATCGGGACGAAGACAAAGCGAGAGCCATGATGGGCCCGCGCGCACTACGCGTCCGAAGCCTAAGCCAACTCTGGTAGGCTCCAACGTCCCAGCCAACGCCAGAGCGAGCGCGAGCACCGGTGGCGGCCTCCGTGTGGTAAAGATAGTCCCGGCCGGTGACGTGCTGCACATATTCTCGCATATCAGGAAGACGTACCGGGTCCAGTGGGTTGTCCTCGAGGACGGCTCCGCAGACGGTCCTCCGCCGCTCGTCCAGGAGCCAGAGCTCCCAAGCGGCGGTGCCGTCGCCGCTATCTCCAAGAGGTCGAAAGGCAAGGGTTCGCGGAAGAATCGGACGGCCACGATCTCTCGGTCGCAGCAGCGACCGCCAGAAGCGTCCCCGAATGGGGCCCCGCGGCTGCCACCACCCGGGCGGAGGACGCAGTGGGTTCTGTTGGGCGCTGTAGCCGACGCCAAGTACGTGTGTCCTGTCCGCCTCGCTTTTCGCTTTTTGGTTCCGCGCGCACCCTTCCATTCCTCGCCATCCCATTCACGTTCGCATCCGTCCCTTCTCTCTATCTGCATCTACCCGAGCTCCGGCCCCTTGCTGATGGATTCTCTCCCTCTTCGCGACGCCTCGGCAATCTGTCGCGCCCTTCTCTCTCCCTTCGCGGACCACAGCGTCGGCACGGGAGTCCTCAAGGTCTGGCGACAAGTCCGCGCGCTCTGGGAGGGCGATGATGCTCCCAGTGACGGCAGCGGCCCATAGAGTCGGCATCACATCGCGGCGACGCGGCCTAGGTCGCGTCCGCGCGCATGGCTGCGACTTCTCGGAGCCCCATCGCCAGGTTCCCACCGCTATCGCGCCCTGGCTGCGTCCTTGGAGCTGGAAGGCTCGCGTATCCGCTTCCAGCATCGTGTTCGTTTACCCTTTCTGAGTACATAGCGTTCCGGCGGTCCGGAGAGGCCTTCTAGCCGAGGGAGGATTGTCCTGGATTGTCGTGAAAAGCCTAAACGCCACGCCTGATCGCTCGGCGACAATTGGCGGAGACAGCGGGCCCTGGTGGACCTGATGGAGAGTTTTGACAGTTGGCCTTGCAGCTCTTACGTTCCTATGTCCAGCATTGCTCGGGCCAGGCGTGTCGCCGTCAGCCTACGCAGTCATACTATCTGTAAAACCCCGTCTGCGATGGGGTGCAACTAGAGTTTCTGCGAGATTGGCTTGAAGCGCATGTATCCAAATGCAGCACCCTTGCAGGTATACCCAGTTCTTGCGTGTACGGGGCGTCCCGCCCACATCATAAGGAACATTCGAATTCATCAGGGGCATGGCTGCGCTGAGCGTTGGCGTTCGATTCGTCCCTCCATCGCGTTGTCAAAGTCTCGTTTGTGATTCGTGGCATCGTCGGACGCCGAGCGTGTCTCCCGACCTCGCAGCTTCCATTCTTCCGGTTTGTCTTATAATGATACTACATGGCGAGCCAAGAGCGCGGATGATGCGCATACGCTCGCCCTGGCCCTCGTCTTGCCCCTCGACCTTCCAATACGATATATGATGAGCCCCTCAGCTGACAGGAGTTCAATATGCAATAATTGAAACCTGCTCACAGGGAAACTGGGAAACGTCCCATCCAATCTCAGATTACGCACATCGCAGATCCCCCGAATGCATTCGCGAAGGCACACGACCTCGCCGCCGCGGTCCTGCACTTGTGAATGCTATGGTGACTTGTTCCGGTGGACTCCCGTGCTGCTCCCGTGCTGGTGGTTGTGCTCTGCGCGAAGGTAAGCAAATGGCGCGCGTACGGACTCGAGCGCGACAGCTTGCAGGACATGTACAGGCGGAATTTGTCCAGTAGCCGATGTGATGGTACGTGCCTGCCACCTCCCCACCTCCCCATATGTCGATGCGGAACGTTAACTTGACACTGTTGACGCCGTTCGTGGTTTTGGCAAGGGACTGGGGCAGGGACCCTGACGCACGGGCCCCGCACCGCGACGTCATGCGCATCAACCTAGTGAAACTGCGGACGCTGAGTGCAAGTTTGAGAGGCTCAGCTGCTGCTGCTTCCGGCGCGCTCGGGGGAGCTGAAAACAAGCGCGGCACGCCGCACAGCTAGCTCTGATCAGGCATGGTGGGCCACTTGGCACCCCCGAGGCGACCACAAGGAGCACGGGACGAGAGGTGCCAGGTGGCAGCGGGATCCATGTCTCATTAGAGGCGACATTGATATGTTATCACAGCGAACAGTGCCCATGGTTCATGGAGACGTATCCTGGCACACACTGGCAGAACGCTAGTGCCCTTTGGTAGCCTACCCGGTACAGGGAGTCATGGAGGGGCTCTCAAGCCAAGGCTAGCAGCCCCAGAACGTTATTCGAAACGGCACTTGCGGGAGTCTCGCATCGCACACAGCTCCTGGCGCACGTCCGAGTCGCAGCGCGAAACCCCCCAACCAGGGTTACCTATTTCGCACGAGCGCGCCACCCTCACCGACGGCCTTTACACGAACCAGACACGAAACACGCACTGAGATAGATGCCCTAGATTGGGCGGTCCTTGGCAAGGACTATCATAATATGTTATGTCGCCGATAGCCCACCCGCAACGTGGCCCGGTCGCTTGATGTTCGTTCGAAGCGAGATGGACCACGGAGACGGCTCGGCCCCACTGATCACGCCTCAGGGTCACTCTCTCGACGTGGTCGATAGAGTGGCCGATCGCATGCTCGAGCGCGCGATCGGCGACTCGACGCGCGTCCGAGAGCGGAATGGCCTCAGATCGCCCCCGGCGACGCGTCGCGCCTGCCTACCCGACATCCCTAACCCTCCACTCTCTATGATCCCACTTGCGCCACCGGTCGGTCGGTGTCATAACAAGCACAGGCCGTTCAAATCGGATTCAAGCGTCTGCGAGGGTCATCCGTCATTGCAGCGACTTCGAAGAACGTGCCAAGATCTGCCACCGAAAAACACATGCAACCAACGAGCCACGAAGGAAGCGTCCATGGACTCGGAAGGTATCGCACCGTACTGTATCGTGTCCGAATCGGATGCCTAGCAATACCAAGCGCTTTCCCCCCAAGTCCCGAAATTGTTTCCGGGCCCCTTCCATGGTCGATCGAGCCGAGCCCGGGGGCGTCGATGGACACATATGAAAGGCTGAGCACGGATCTGCCTGAATCTGAGGGGTGGTTTCATTCGCCGCGTTTCATGCAACGCGCACACGCATGTGATTCGGGTGTCGACGCTAGTCTCGCCCTCGCCGGTCAGGATAACGACTGGATAACGATGACGACGTCGACGGCCGGGGCGTCGGTGCCCACTTGACCTTCAGGGAACGAAATATGTCTCAAACGAGCCCCCGCAGACGACGGTCAGGTACCGGCACCGCGCCGCGCCCAAAGTTGCGATCCAGCGTTCGACGTTCAACGTCGCGCTGGTCAACTTGGGCCGTCACAAGCGCACGGATGTGATCGATGGGGTGCTGCTGCTGTTGAATTTCATTCGGGTTGCGGAGGCCGGTTGAGGACGAGATGGGTAAAATACATGCCCCGGACTAAGGCGTTTGAAATGCGAGGGCGGGGTATGGTACGTGTACAGTGCGTAGGTTACATCCAAAAACACAAAAGGGCAGTGCAAGGGGCGAGTGAGAGCAGGTCCATTACAAGCGCGAAGCCGGGGGGTGGAGGGTATACGAACCAAGGGTGTGAGAGCTGTTGGAAAACCAAGGAACCCTGTACGTGTACGTATACGTAGTCGTAAATAGATATGGCAAGAGCATGGGAACGTGGGCCAGATGTGTATGGGGCGGCCGATGGAATGCGATGCGACAGAAGCAGAGACACATAGGTACTAGGGAACCACAAGACATCTGGAAGCGAGGAACGCAGGGCAGGAAGCATTGGGATAGATGAAACACGGAACACCAGATGGATGGGAATGAGCGGTTCGATGTAGGGTATCGTCCAGGTGGGACGGTGGAAGATCGTGCGGACAGTGTCGTCGAAGATCGTTTCGATACGTTGTGGAGAGCGCATTGCCGCGCTGCAAGATGCAAGATGAGGGGATGCGACAAAAGGCAGTACGCGAGCGGGTAACGCGAAGGGGCTTAGATACGATAGTATACAGGTCCTGAGTCCGTATGAGTGTCTGGGTCCAGAACAGAGCGAGGAGGCGTCATCGAACGTTGCGATCGAACTTCGACAGAACGTGGCAGATGTCAGAGAAGCGCTGCGGGTGTGGGTGCGGATGCGGATGCGGATGAGATGGGGTGGCCACGCGTTTCGAGGCGCGGTCGATGGTGATATATCCACGTTAACGGGAGGCGGCGAGAGAAATGCGCAGCGCCTGCACTAGTCCCGCGACATCCGGGGCTAAGGGGAGCCCATGGATGTGGATTCTGGGACTGGTGCAAGTCAAGAAGACATGTCGAGATCAGGATGCCGACCGCACGCTGGGGGGTCTAGGCCTAGACAGCTCGCTGGCGCCTTGCCCACCTCAACCTCACGCTCAAGGGTGATCATGAGGCCCAGGTGGGACGCCGTGCGCCGAAAACTCCGGGCCAGCAGCTAGAGAGCTTCCATGGAATCGGCAGTGCGGATGATGCAACGCACACCCTCTTTTAAGCGTGACGGACAATAACAGACGGCGATTTGGAAACCGTCAGCACCAACGCGAGCCCACCAACGTCGGCTTCGCCTCGTCCTCGCCAAATTGGTCATACACAGGGAACCCTGCCCACGAGCGGCGATTGGACTCCTTGTCCGAAGTCGAGAGCCGCTGAAGGTAGAGAATGTCCATCGGGTGCCGTTGACATCCCTGCGATTGGAGACCCTGAAGGTAAGAGAGGGGGACGAGCTTCGGGGCAGTCGAGGCGGCCTGCTTCTCATTCTTGATCGAGAGGGGTAATGAAACGTTGGATGGGGGCGTAAGTGGCGATGAGAAAGCTCGAGGGGAAGTTCCAGGTTCGGAGGAAGACGAGGAAGACTGCGTATATGGCGAAGGATTGCGATAGACGGCCAGGCCGGAATCATGCAGGGTGGGAAGTTGGCCAGGGGGCAGAGGCGGATGAGGGGAGGGCGCTGCCACTGCTGGAGGGTAGTGGCTCAACTGGGACTGGTGGGAAGAGAGCGGTCTGGCAGAGTAGTCGGTCGAGTCGTACGAACTACGGGGAGTAGAATACGAGTTGTGGGGAGGGACGTATGCAAGGTGGGGCGAGAGCGAGGGCTGTGGGGACGCAATCGCCCACTTTGGAGGTTCCGGGCCATAGGGCGACATAGAGGCAGGGGGCATGTTGATGCCCCATGGCTCGTGAGTTGCGGCTCCGATGTCGTCGGGCATGGGGTCGGTACGCTTGTTGATCTTGCTCGCGCGTGCGCTCTTGAACATTCCTTCAGGAACCTGGACGTCGCCGACGCCGGGGATGGAGTCTATTGTTCCAAGACTGTCTAGGGTTGTCTGGCTGAAGTAGGCGGCTAGACGGAGAAGTCAGGGTGCAACAGTACGATGAGAAACGAGGGGGGACGAACTGAGGTGCCACTTGCGAGTGATGCCGCGAGGACGGTCCTCGGGGAGGGAGACATGGACGCTGTAGGTCTGCTTGATGAGACGCTCGGCGTCTTGCCTCGAGAAGGGGAGGTTGCTTCGGCTGTCTCGTCTTCTGGAACGAGGGCAAAGGAATAGACGATGAGGTCCAGAGGTGAAATAAACGAAGGAATATGAGCGCACCTCATCATGCTCGCCCAACGGGCGGAGGGGTTATTTGGGTCTTCATGGACTTCGTTTTCGCGCTGGTGGTAAAAGAGAAATTCCTGTGTGAATATTGGTGAGTCGGTGGCAGGCGGAGGGGGGCGGGGCGACGAAAGCGGAACTCACGTCGCGAACGCGGCTTGGCCCCCAGCCCATGCCGTCCGTCCTGTGCGGAACAGGGAGTTAGCCAAAATCAAAGATAGAAGGTGGCTGCGGGGTGAGACGTACCATCGCTCCATGCCCATGCCAGTGGCTTCGGAATTGGCACAGCGCTCCTCCCAGATGTAGACGCATCCCGAGGTGATACTGAAAAGGGGATATGAGGGTGGCAGAATATATAAGCGAGAGGCGGGTGGGACTGACGCTCTGCGCTCCTCGGCGTCGAGCCTGCGGGTGGTCATGGGGAGGATGTTGCGCGCGACGGCGTAGAAAATCTGGAGGGCATCGCGAGTGGAGCGTATGCGGACGGCTGTCAGTGTGGGCTGCTGCATGGCGGGCGGGGGACCGGGGGGAGGTGTCGGGGAAGGGGGCGGGAGCGGGCGCGGGGGAGGGCCATTTATAATGGGAGGGAAGCGCTGATTCAAGAAAAGGTTAAGCAGCCGCGCGAAATTGGCGTGCGGCAGAGGTCGACGAGGAAGGGAGCGCCGGGAGATGGAGATGGACTTGGGAGATGGACCAGAGATGCATGTGTCCATCCAGATCCCCCCCTCCACCCATATCAAGCAGGCGATCCCCGAATCTCAAGAAGCCCCGATTGAGTTTACATTAACTTTGCCGCCCAAATTAACATCCTCTCCGCAGATCGGCCATTCAGCTTTTCCCAATTTCCCCCTTTCCCCTCCCTTGCAGCCCCTCCCACGCCCCGCGCCGCCCAGCTCGGACTGCCACCCCCAGCCGACGGCTGCGACGCAAGAGTCGCCGAGCACGACACCGCCCCCGACACTCCCTGGCAGATTCGGCCGTGTCTGCATGATCCCAACGCGCCGTCGGCGGACAGCCTTGCTCCGAACTATCTCTCTGTTGCCATCATCAGCGATGCCCATCCGCCCGAGCCCAGCATCATACTTACGCCACCCAAGTGTATCAGGCGTTTACGCCGGCCCTTGGACCTTACGTTCCCCATGATTGCCGCTCGGATTGGGGCCGCTTCAGGCCCGCAACTCTCGTCCGAGCTTATTTATCTCTCCGGCTAATCGCTGCCTGATAGCCGCAGCGCGCGAGAGCCTGAGCACCAAGCGCGAAGGGCAGACGCTGGCGACGCATTCAAAAGCATTCAAAACCCAGAGACGACGAGCGCGGGCCCCCGGGGCTTTTATCCGTCGCACTCCGCCAAGCGACAAAGGGACAGCGCAAGCGCAAGCGTAAGCGTATCCTGGCGACCCTGTCCCCAAAGCCGCGGCGGCGAACTCGAAGGGCCTCCAAGACACGGCACGCGCCAGGCAAAGAGGCTGTATGCACTCGGTGATTTTGACAGACGATCTCGTCGCAGAGGAGCAAATCGCCGCGTGTTTCACACGTCGCACCCGACGATGGTCCTCCGCCGATTGCGAACAGAGTCGGGACCCTTGGAGCCGTCGGTGACCGTGACCGCTGTCACTGGCAGATCGCATTAATATTGCTCCCGCGAACGCCAGCCAAAACAGGGTCGTACGTACACAGCTCGTTAGATTAGATTGACCGTGCGACTGTTTTGCCAAATGCGCGCACTCTCCGATCCGCCTCGGCATCTCGCGCTGTGCTTCAACTTTGCAGACCTTCCAAACGCCTTCCCGCGCGACCCGGCCGCCTCTCGCGACGCAACACGTTATCTTGACTCACTTTCGCTCCAGCACAAACTCCGACCGCGAGTAGACAGGCGGCCCACAACGCCTCTCGCCGCCTTTCTTCTCCCCGGCCACCCAATGTCAGCATACCGCCATCAGCACCATCAGTCCTCGCAGCCGACACACTGACAGCCCAACGTCTGCCGCGACCCGCCAACACCCGGCGAGAAGGCGAGCACAATAGGACCAAGCCGGGCCAGAAAGACCCATCCACACGACCGCAGACCAGCAATCAGAAACCTCGCTACGCCGCCAGTCGTCTCCAGCACCTCCGCCGGCACACAGGTCCGCCCCAGCCCAGATTCGCGGCCATCGTCCTGCTCGAACGGGCCCGGTGAGAGTGAAAGGACGTCCGCCACGCTCAAAGTGGCAAGTCCGCGTCAACGGCTCCTCCGCACGCCGCATTCCGACTGAATGCTGCCATCGCGAACCTTCCAACCTTCCAACGTCCCGAGCGAGCGAGCGAGCGCGCACGAACCACGAACGGTGGCACGAATCCGTCCTGGGACGCGAACTCTAATCGCCCTTCGATCGAACATACCGCGCTCGGCGACGGCGACCACGCATTCATAGCGACTCTGAGCCCGAGCAATGGATCGACCTCCCGCAGTCCATGGCGGACCAGCCAGGCTGCCCATTGCCCTCAGGCCTTAGGACCCTGAACCGGACTCGGACAGACCAGAACCCGTGCGGAGCCACGAAGCCGTTCTGGCGTCGTCGAACGAACCAATCGACTTCTCGCCACTCGGCGATCACGTACTCCACATCACGTACCCACGTCCTGTATGCACCCCTCCTTCGTCCCAAGCTCCATGACTGGCAAGCCCCCCGCCCCCGTTTGCCGTTTGCAGCTGGGAGCCAGTGGCTGGAGCGATCGCGACGTCCACGGCCGCTGGCCTGCATGGAATCGCAGGGCGAATCGCTCGCGCGACGGAACCTTCAGCCCAAGCACTCGATGCTTCGAGCAGGAGCGTGCCGGGCGTCCGCCCGCCCTATCATGCACGCGCAGCACGTCTCTCCGGGCTCCGTGGCGGCGGTCACAGCAGTCGCTTTCTGACGTGAGCGTGCCAAAAGCATCGCGGGAGAAGACAAGCGAGCCTGGGAGCGCACCCTGCCAGGGGGCCCATCTATCTGCCTTCCACCCAATTCAGCGTCCTGCTCCAGCTCCCGACGGCCATCCACGGTGCCACGGCACAGGGCCACATGCATCCTGCCTCCCGCCCCATCTCGCTTTCCATTGCCAGCGGCCCCACTCGCACCCTCTCCAGCCGCCTTTCCATCCCCCTCGCCCCTCCGTCTTTCTCCCATCCCAGCACGCGCGTGCGTCCTGCAGGCCAGGCTCCGCCTTGGAACCCGCAGATGAATGAGCCCGGGGTGCGGTTCCGCCTTCGCCGGGGGCCCAAGATGCGACCCCAGCGATCCTGCCCAGAGCTTCCGACAGATGCTCTTGCCCGACACGGCTCGCGCAGCGATCACCTGTTCCATCCATCCTTGCATCAGAGTTCAACCCCAGCCGCGCGCGTTCCCGGTGCCCCCTGCTCGCGCCCGCATTCGTCGCGCGACTCGCCTCGGAGGGGGCCAGATACCGTATGGCCACGCCGAATGCGGACATTGCGAACCCCCAGAGAAGCACGCCGCCGCAAAGAAGGTGCCCCCCCCCCTCTTTGCGCATCTCAATCCCTGCGTCTTCCCGCATTTAGCACGAGAAGGGCCCAGGACGGCCTTCCAAACGCCTATGGCCTGAGAGCGGCCGTACGAGTATATCACTATGGCGAACCAGACGGCAAGTCGCCCGCCTTCTCTCGCAGCACACATGACTGATGATCTCTCGCGAACCGGGGATGAAGAAGGGCGCGAGGGCTCTTGTCGGAGATTTGTGGCGGAAGCCACCGACCCCGAAAAGAGGGAAAAAAAACTTTTGCGAGAGCGGCTGAGTAACTGCGAGCTGAGAGCTGAAACGAGCGACCGATTCGTGTGCAGAACTTCGACGCACAGGGGTCCACTGCGCACGTTTATGTAAACGGGGGCTTCTGCCTCTTCGAATGGCGAAGGACGTCGATAGCGTGGCGGGAGAACCGCGAACGCCACGAACGCATTCCTGGCACGACTTCACAGATTCATTCGCACCCAGGGCCCACGCGCCCCGTCGCGTCCCATTTGCGTCCCATTACATCAGAGCCCTCTCCAGAACGAATCGAATGAAAACGAACGAGCGAATGAATGGAGCGTGCATCTGCAGCATGTACACCGACCAAACCGAGCTTCCGCACGAGAAACCCATCCGGGCTCCCCCATCGCCTGGGAGCGTCGCGTCGGGAGCTGTACACGTGAAGAGCCAGAGTGTAAAGAAGAACCGTCGCGGGTGACGCGGGTCCCCCCTCCCCAGATGTTTTCGCAAGGAGAGCGAGATTGACGTTATGACTTCATGTCGCGCCTCTCCCGGTCCTCCCCCGCGCGTTCCTGGCCCACCTCCGTGGCGCAACTCATCCCGCGCACGAGACTGGCACGGCTGGGAGACGGCCGCCCCAGGATGGGCGTTTCTCACCGCCCTACGTGCCCGTGGCGAGTCCGGTCGGCGATGACGATGATTCAGCACAGGACCGGGACGAGGAGGACTAGAACCATTGGAAGCCAGCCGCCTGCGACCTGTTCCCCGCCCGTGTTGTGTGGATCCCTTCGCGACCCGCGCAGAAACGGGCAGTGGGATCTGCCAAAGCGCGTTGGGGGACCGGCCTGGAATCTGGATGTCCCCTGAAGGCCTGCTCAGGGCCCATGAACCCTTGAAGCTTCAAACTTCAGTCAGCGCAAGCAGGAACCGCTGATGAAAGCCTGAACGAACGACGTCGGCCCAGCGATCTGCCCTGAACGCTAAACGCCTTCGCCTTGACGTCTGGCCTCGACTGAACTCAACTTTGCTAGTACGCAGTTGCAGTAGTCCCGGGCGCACGCCAAGTGGTTCCTCACGCCCGCACGTCCCGATCCCGAACGGGCTCTGGCTCGCGCGCCACGCCGTCCGGAGAGAGCCCACCCCAGAGGCTAGAGAAGGGGGGCCAGTTAGGCTCGTGTGAGGCCATAGTGTTATCGAGGGGCCCCACGTTCAGATGGTGGCGTCGGGACGCGGGCCCTAGCAGGCGTTCTCTGGGGCCTGACAGTCGCAGCAGCACCACCGGCACCAGCTTTAGGGCGACGAGCGGGTGGCGGCCCGACCCTGTTCGAAGTATGTCGTCAGTTGGCATTCAGCGGCGAGTGGACGGCCATTGGGATTTTGGATCTCATCGCCCAGAGTCCACACACGTACACGCGAGCGCGCCCGGCGCGTCTCTGGCCATGCTCGCGGACATGGGAAATGAGGTCGCTGAAACGAGCGTTTGGCGCCTCCGTGTGCCCTCGGTGTGTCCAGTAGCTCTTTATGGGGAGGCTGGTCGAAGGAAGAGGGCGCAGGGCAGGACGCGAGCGTGCTTCCTGATTGGTCGGAGTTGAATAGAAGGCTGCAAGGCCGGCAGGTCGAAACACCATGCCAATGCGTGCCTCGTGCGCCTCCGTCCGTTGCCAGTGCGTTGGCGCGCGTGAGATTTTCACGCACTGATGTCCTTGATTTCGCTCGAGGAGAAGACCTGAATGGAGGGGTGGAGATACGATTACGGCCAGGGAGCCGATGGTAATACAATAATTGAATGGATACTCGCAGCTTGCGGCCCCTTGCCAGGGGGCGGGGGAACTAGAGCGCGCCTCGGAATCAAGTACGCTCGCTGTCGCTGTCGTAATGTAATGTCGTAAACTGGCGAAGGCGAACACCCGTCGCGCAGGGATGTGGGTCCCTCCAATGATGGTGGGCGAGTGATCGCAGAAGGACGCGTCGACGGTGTCATGCGCGAGCCGCCAGAGCGACCACGCCCCTCGCCATTCATTCGACCAAGTGATCTACGAAAGATAAAAGCAAATCAACATCCAGAAATAGGCTCGCCCCGCAATGCCCAACGATCGGGCCCTGCCAACGTGTCCTCCGCCACGGACTGAGTGCTGCGAAAAGCTCGCTTCGATCGACCGTCTCGGCCACCACGCGGACGGTGGGATTGTCTGAAGCGAGAAGCGCGGCGTACCTTTCAGGGGAATCACGACCGGCATATAATCGGGAATTTCTGCATAGTGCATGCGGCCGCGGAATTTGTACCGTACGCGCAACGCCTTCCGAACCCCCGCGACAGGGTCGTAGAATCCTGGAATGCCGGCCTAATCGCGAAAGGAAACAAAAAAGCATTAGCAAGAAGCACATGCGGCTGCAGCGGGTTCGAATGATGAGAAGCTGCTCAACACAACGGCAAGATATCGGCGCTGCCGCGGTTACCCACGTACACACTCCGTCGACGGTGCTGTGGTCGTAAAGTAGTGGGTCCCGACCGTTCTCTTACTCGGTTGCATAAAACCGCTCAGTAAGCAAAAACAAACGCGCGGGAACGCGGACTCAGGGCACGTATGCATTGCTCGGCTTTTAACGACACGCAGCGTGACAGATGGCAAGCTAACACACAGCAAAAAACTTTGCTCGACGGCGGCCGCGTCCCGATGCTTTGGCCAAGTCGTCAACTAAAAGCATCCGAGTGTCCTGACATCAGGCTACTCTAAAAACAACAGCAGCCTTATCGAGGACACTACACCAAGAACGGGATGGTCCGCACCGGACGTGGAAAACAGAAATCAGAGCTCCAAGTGACTCACCTTGCTGCGTTTTCCTGGGACATAAAGCTGGCTGGAATTTACCAAAGCTTGTACAGGGACGGTTACGTCCACGTTGAGACCTTCGGTGCCCTCGTCCCGCTCAGACGGACCATACTGCGCTTCGAGAATGACTAAGCCTGTGAGACCAATGCAGCGGGGGTTAAAAACCAACTCCTCCCAAAACATAACATAAAACATACCGTCACATGTCTCTTCGGCGCGCATGTGTCTGATGGCCGTGTCTTGCAGAAGGGATAATGTTTCTTGCCATTGTCGGAGCAGGTCCGATTTCTCTTCACGCAGCTGACGCCGCGCTCGTTGCAGATACCTAGAAAAAGCATGAGAGTTACGGAAGAATGCGAGAAGCGTCAAGTAGTACGAACATTATCCTCTGCTTCCGGCTGCGCGGTCGAAGCCTGAAGTAATAAACCAAAGCTAATGCGGTGGATGGCAATACAGCTGTCCAAAAGCCGAGGTTCTCATTGTGTTCGTGTGAGAGAATGACGGGTACGGAGAGTGTCTGGCCGTACCATGTCGCGCTGTCGGCCCGTTAGCGTAATACCGGCACTGAGGCAGAGCGAATAGGCACGAACTCCATACGAAGCACAACACCGTCAAGGTTGACACTGACGTTGGCACCCATGGTGGCGTTGTTACTGCGCCACTCGCCGCCAACTAACCACGTGAGGCCAGCAAGGCCGAGACGGACGACTGTATGGAACGTCACGCCAAGCTCTAGAAAGGTCACGACATAACGACTGTTCAGACCAGTGCCTAGACCTGCGAGGTCGATTCCAATCTGCCACTCGCTAGAATACAGCGCGAGGCCGGATGAGGACGGTGCGCGGAATGGGGACTCCGTATTCGGCGGCTCATCGTCCGTTGCTCGATCAGGCGAGCTGTCGTGGAATGCCGAAGACGTTACACCGACCGAGATTCTTGGGCCTGAAGGTGTGATGGAAACTTCCAGCATACCCTGCGTGGGGGATTTCGGGAAAAGGCGCCGGAATATCGATACAGTCAGAGGTGGCAGGAGCAAAGGTCTGTTTTCCCTTGAGGCGAAAGGCTGAAAGACTAAGGCAGGGGTCAGCTCAGTTTGGCACGCGACAACGTAGTCGTCTGTTCGACAGGTGCCCTTCAGAATGAGCCCGGACACACTGAGAAGGCTTGTGGTAGCCTGATATGTTTTCAGAAGGTAAACGGGGTTAATTACAAGATGAAGGACAGTATAAGATGAAGGAAAGGTTGCGAACCTCGAAGTTGAGACGAGGAGAAAACTGATGTCGTACGGTTCCCATCATGGCCGAACCAATGTACGGCCTGTTGCCGGATCCCGCTCCGAGAGTGACGCGATTAGCCAGCACCAGCCATGTCTTCTTGTTGATTTCTGTCTACACGTTGAAGATCAGAGCTCTCGAATGAACTGCGGGCATTCACGAGACTTGCCTGGACCCGGTGCCGCAGGGCGAACTTGTTCTTCCTAACGTCACCGAGTGCGAGGCGAAAGTTCTGCCACGGGGACACCGGCGCGCCGTCCCCATTCTCGTACTCATCGTCGAAAAGGGACGATAGGTCGAACCCGATCGTTACGTTACCCTTGGGATGAAGGGCGTGTTCGACGCGTAGGCGGTCGAGTTCGCGCTGCTGACGGCGCAGCTCTTCCTCAAACTGTCGCCGAAGACGTTTACGTCAAGGGCCACGGTAGAGGACAGAAAGACGTGTGAGCCTACTTCTTCTTCCGCGACGTGTTTGAATTCGGCAGACTGGAGGAGCTGGAGGCCTTCTGGACCTGTGATGACAGAGCATGAGCCTGTCTAAGTACGAATGCAGCGCGGCAGGGAAGCCAGACCTAGAATGTCATATGCACGGCTGGATGGGGCATGAGAACGAGCCGGGGAGAGGAAGGGATTCGAAGACAATGAACGCACCGAGTGACTGGGTCGGACAGGACTACAGCGCGGGATGCAGATGAGAACGCAGAAGCGGATGCGGGTACAAAGTGGGCACGCACCTTCATACGCCTTCTGCACCTCAAGGAAACGCTGCGTGGCTGCTTCCTTGCGGGCTTCGGCAACCTGCTTGTCCGGATGGAAGACAATCGATAGCTGCCGATAGCGTTCGCGAATCTCCTGGTCGGACGCAGTCTTGGGAAGGTTGAGGACAGAACTGTCCCGAAACGTCAGTGAGGGCGTTGCGCCAACGGACAACGTATTTACTAGAAATATTCCCTGTCGTCGGGTGGTGTGCGCACACCCAATGGGCCATCCGCGTTGCCTGGCATCTGCCACCGAAGAGACCTCCGCGCCCTGCGAGCCTGGGTTTAGGTATTGTGCATCCAAAGGCGGGGTCGTGAGAGAAGGAAGCGAGAAGAGAGGAGGAGGACGACTCCCAAACCTAACCTTACCTCTCGCTCTCGGCCTGGGCGGCCAGCAGGCGTTAAGACGTAATAGAGTCGCATACCTCGGGTTTATTAACTTCCTTATAGACTGCATAATAACAGACTATATTTGGACTACACGGCGGATAAGTAAGCGCATAAACGCCAAGCATGGCCGGGCCACCGGGCCACCGGGACGCGGTGCCTTGGGAGCCTCTCTCCGTCCGCCACCGCGCTCTCCTCTGCTCTCCACGCCCAGCTGCCATCTCTCGTCAGCGAACCATCCATGTCATCAAGCCAGTCCAATCCAAAGGTGCCCGCAGCACTCGCAGGTCCCAGCTCCGGCGAGGCCAAGGCACGCGGCGCCAACCGGTCCACGAAGGTTGCCGGGAAGCTCAAAGTCCTCCCAGAGCACGCCGAACCCGTCCTCGAAAAAGGCAAGGTTCCTCCACCATCAGCGCCCCCAACCAGCAGGGCGGACGAGACTGGCGAGGGTTCCGGAACCCTCGCCGACAGCGAGGACGAGGAGGCTGACGAGGAAGAGGAACCGGACGACGCTGAGGTACGTCGCGTCTTTCCCCTCTATGCGTGCACTCAGCCTCGACTCTGACCGCGTGCCCGGTCTTCCTCCCCGCGCGGTTGTCTTCTTACGACACAGGTATACAACCAGATCGACCTCATCCCCGCCGGGACGGCACGAAGGGATGCACTTCGCCTCACCAAGAAGAAGGCGAAGTCGCTCCCCAGGGTCACCGCATATGCCACAGCGAGGTGCGTTCTCCTTCGAATACTTTACCGTATTACCGTATCCGCACTCGTGTTCAGCCCGAAGGGGCTGCGCGCTCTGTGAATGGAAGTGTTCATGCATTCATATCGTGGTCTGGACAGCTCTTACCGCTTCCCCGAGCTCATGAAGTTCTTCAACGCCCGCCGGGGCTCGTACCACACCAACCCCCGGATCATCGTCGACGCAATCTACACCCCATACGTCTACGAGCCTCCTTCCGCGCAGCCCTCCGCCCAGTCTGGCACACACCCCCGTGTCCACTTCCAGACTGTGTCTTCTCATCACCAAAGCAGAACAGGGGACCTTCTTGGCGTTCCCGAGCTCGCGCCGGGCGGTTCGGAGCAAGATGTGCACGCGCAGGCCGAAGCCGAGGCGCCTACTGAGGCAGCGGATGGCAAGGGCAGGAAACGAAGCAGGTTCTCCCAGACGCCTACAGAGGCGGAGATATTCATCTTCGAGTACGGCACGGTCGTGATCTGGGGTATGACCGAAGCGCAGGAGAAGAGATTCCTCTCGTCACTGTGAGCGTTCTGCCGTATGCTTCTCACGCGTTCCTGCTCATCTTGCAATAGAAAACGCTTCGAGGTTGAGCGGCTGGGTACGTCTCGCCCCTGTCATTGAACTGTCCAACTTGAGGGAGGCGAACATGCCTGTAGCGCCGCAGGACGTCGAGATGGAGGACCTGAACTTCTATTACGCAAGCTACAGTCGGCAAGTCGTCCCCATCCCGATCTGTTCCCGCGCGACATGCCCACTGAATTCGAACAATCGCTTAGCATATACAACGATGTGATAACATTACGGAAAGGTTCAAGTTACATGTCAGTGCCGCCTGTCACGCATCCAAGCTCATGTCTAACCCATCTTTCCGTCAGGACGAAGCTCTCCCTATCGCATGCACTCGCGCAATCCGTAAAGATATCCCTGGTGGGCCCTTTCCACGCCGGTGCCTGTGCGTCCAAGAGACCTGTCCTGACAGCGCCCGGTCCAGTTCGAGAATCTGATATCGGCGACCATAGAGGACACGAAAGACATCCCTGAGATCATCAGCGCGACAGGCAAAATCGACATGCATCATAAGGAAATCATGAGGAAGATAGGCGAGCTCTTCCTACTCCGCACCAACATCAACTCCGTCGGGTCGGTGCTCGATTCTCCGGTGCGTGCAGCTAACTCGTCTGCTTCACTTCCCCATCTGTGCGACATCTCACGCGCCGGCTCCCCGATCTCTAGGAAGTCTTCTGGGTACGTCTATCCTACGTTTGTTCTGATTCGCGCATGCGGCGCGGCGCGCCCCAACTCGCCCTTCCTTCATCTTCACTCAACCCGCCCGTCCGATCGCCATCCTATCAACATTCTATGCCCCGTCCCATCTGCCGGACGGCCGACATCGTCCTGTACCCCCCCATCTGCCCAGTTTACGTGTAACGTCGGTCTGCTTCTGTATGGCTGACGTCCTCCCACCCCTCACCCCGGCAGACATACCCCGACCTCCAACCGCTCTACGACGCGGCCCGGAGCTACCTCGAGATCCCCCAGCGGATCGACCTCCTCAACGCCCGCGTCGAGGTCCTCCAGGACATGCTTCAGCTCCTCAAGGAGACCGTCACCTCCCGCCACGCGGAGCGCCTCGAGCAGATCGTCATCGCGCTCATTGCGGTCGAGATCGGTGCGTGCCCTCGCTCACTGCCTCGGCCCGTACGCCTAACTTAGAGATCATCATCTTATCCTTCTTCTTCCCCGCCCGAATCCGAATTCCTTCCCATTCGGCGGTCCCCGCAGTCCTGGGGATCATCACCATCCTCGTCGACTTGTGGTCGTAGGCGATCGACGCTGGTCGCCAGCTATCTCCTCGGCTTTTGGGTTTGGTTTGCCTCAAGCTCACACAAGTTCGCCGATCGTTGGTGGAGGCCCAGGCGCGATCCCCACACGGTGCGATCCATCCTCGCACGTTCATACCGCCCTTCTTGTTTGTATACCACATACCCCATGCCTGTCTGGATTCATTTGCACTCGGTTGCCGTAACTTCATATACTGCCACGGACTTCTCTTAATATCTATCAGCATAAACCGGTGTCGACTGTCGATGCTCAAGCGCTCACCCACCCACCCAAACCATAATCGGAATCGCCATCGCCATCGCCATAGAGCTTTCCAACATCCGTTTGAATGGGTATAAACAATATTGCCATACAGTGGGGATGGGGGGTACTGATACAGTGTGCTTTCCTAGAAACGTACACTACAAATAGAATATATTCCTTCACGGTGGAATCTCAAGGCACGGCCGCTCTCAAGCCCTCAAGGCTTGATCGCGATCTTGAGCGCACCGCGGCTGTTCATCTTGTCGAGCGCGCCCTGGTAGTCCTCGAGCTTGAAGACGTCCGTCACCTACGCGAACACGATCGGGTGAGAAACCTCGGGGATGCTATTGAGCTAAAATCAAGACGTAAGCGCGACGTACCATGCCCTTCAAGTTAATCTTGCCACCGTCCAGATAGGCAACCGCGCGGGGGAAGCAGTAGGCTTGTGAGAAGGAGCCAATGATCTGCGCACAGGGCCCCCGTGTCAGTTTCTTGACTTAACATCGTGTCTACACACGCCCTGCTCCAGGACGGCGAATGTATGCGTACGCACCCGAATCTCATCTCCGAAGATCTTCGAAGGCGGCCAGTGGATCAACGCCTTGTTCTCGTACACACCATAGATCATGATCGTGCCTCCTCGGCGGACATAGTTGATGGACTCGTTTGCGAGCTTCTCGACTCCCGTGGCCTCGACGACGACGTCAAAACCGTAGGGGTTGTCCTTCCTCAGCTGCTCCCACTGCGGGCCGGGGCTCTGCCTGTCGAGCTCGATGTACTCGTCGGCGGCGTTGAGCTGCTTGGCGATGTCCATCTTGATGCCCTTGTTGGCGGCAAGGACGACTCGGTGGGCGCCGTTGAGCTTGAGGAGCTGGGCGAGGATGAGGCCTGTGGGGCCGGCGCCGAGGAGGAGGACGTCGATGCCGACGGGGGGGTTGAGCTTGTCAAGGCCGTGGAGGGCGCAGGCTGCGGGCTCGAGGAGGGTGGCCTCCTCGTCGGTGATGTTCTTGATCACGTAGCACTTGCGCTGGGGGTAGACGATGTACTCTGCGAAGCCGCCGTCGAGGGTGACCCCGCGGGCATTGAAGTTCTCGCAGAGGACGGCCTCGCCCCGCCTGCAGTAGAAGCAGTGGTCGCACTGCGTGCGCGAGTAGAGTGAGCATTAGGATTAGGCGGCGGAGGTTATTCGGCGGAGATGGGGCGAGCGGACTCACGGAGATACCAACGTCTGCGGCGACGCGGTCGCCGATCTCGAAGCCCGTTACGTTCTTGCCCTTCTCCACAATGCGGCCGATCGCTTCGTGGCCTGGGATGAGCTATGAGGGGAGCACAGGGACAGGGACGCGGACGTAAGCGAGCTTGCTGCAGCAGCACACACCCATACTGCACCCATCGCGCGGAATGAATGCTGAAAACGGCGATGGACACGCACCGGGAACTTTGCGATGAACTCTCCGTCGTGGATGTGCGCGTCTGTGCCGCACATCCCGCAGAGCGAGACTGCATATATGCGTACGCGAACGTGGGTAAGCGGATTTTATGTCCGTGCATGCGACGCGATGAGAGTGAGAGACTGGTACAGTACCCTTGAGAAGGAGATCGTCATCGCCACACTTGGGAATGGGTACCTCCTTGGTCTCGAACTTTTGCGGCTGGACAATTAAGGATTGCGTGTCAGGGGGAGCACGTGGGAGCGGATAGGAGAGGGAATGCAGCATACCGCACTGTAGTAGAGCGCCTTCATCGTTCCTTCGGGCATGCTGGGCGGCGAGCGGGATGGCGTGTGCTGGGTTGGGCGACGGTGGGGACGATGGGGGTTGGAGAGTGAGTTGGCTGGCGTCCGTCGCTGATCTTTATCGTAGCCTGTGAAGGGGCGCCATTGGATGAAGCGAAAAGAATATTTCGATAATCCGAGCCGTCTTGTCCTGTCCTCGCCCCGTCTCTGCTCTTCCCCCGGCCCGTGACATCATCAGACCCCAGGCGCCCGCCTTTTGCCCAAATCCGGCGTGCGTGCGACAGGCTCGTGACTTGTGACAGACGTGTTCCTTCCCTTTCGGGCGAAGGCCACGAGTTTTTGGCTCGTTTTGGCTGGTTGGATGGAGTGCAAGTGCGTCATCGGCCTGTTATCAGCACCCCGTTTCCCGCCAAAGAAGATCAGGGCCACAGATGGCCGTCTGCGCCGTCGCACTCACCCCAAAGTATCTCCGACTGGACCACACCTCTGCACCGAACCTCCGACGACACTGTCGAAGAGTGGTATACGCGCTATAGATACAAGCTCCTCCTCAGCAGATATTCCAAGTCCTCCGAGGCAAGTCTAACTCGGTGTAGATCCGCGCCATGTTTCCTCGTCTCAACTACCGACCTCACGACGAGGCTCGCCCGACTGCTCCAACGCCCTTCTTCGCAAGCTCTTTCGACCAATCCCGCAGGACGTGCTTCTGCACCTTTCCGCTCGCCGTCTTCGGCAGCTCATCGGCCGTCCCGTCTTCGCCCACGAACCACACCCAGGCCGGCGCGTTCTGATGACGACAGAGGCACGCCAAGGACGTTGCGCCAGAAATGCCGCCAGTCAGGGGAGATGTACGAGGCACCCATCGTCAGCCACAGACAGCGGCTACTGACTGTATGGTCTGTATGACGCACCTGTGGGTTCATGCCTTCCGCCACGACACGCCTCACCTGCTCCCTCGAGACGCTCGACTGTCCTTCCCGCACGATCCACGCACCCACGACCTCGCCATACTTCCCGTCAGCCACAGCGACTACCGCCGCCTCGCGGATTTCAGGGTGAGCCGTCAGCACGTTCTCGATCTGGACTGGGAACAGGTTCTGGCACCGATCGCGGTTAGCCTCTCCACCTCCTCAGCTCAGAGTGCCAGTACGTACTTCGCCCCCTCGAATGATGATGTCCTTGATCCTGCCAACGACTGTCACCCCCCACCACACGTCAGTCAATTTTCCATCTCGGCACCGCGAGTTCTCGAAGAAAAGAAAAACGCACTTCGAAGATAGCCGTCCGCATCCATGATGCCCTCGTCCCCCGTGTGCATCCACAGCGTGCCCTCCGCGTCGCGCTTCATCACCCGCTCCGTCTGTTCCTCGTCCTTCCAATACCCCTTCTGCAGCGGGTACCCAGACGTTAGGAGCTCCCCAGGCTTGCCAACCGGCACCACCTGCCCCTCCCGGTCGACCAGCTTCGCCCTCACGTGTGGCAGGACCCTACCCACGGTCTCGATACGCTTGATCACAGGGTCGTCCGTGACGCTCTGAAAAGTCACTGGGCTGCAGCACAGATGAACGGGATTGGCAGAAGCTGTTGCAAGCACGGTCCACACCTTGTCTCCGCTGTGAGCGCCGGCGCCGAGTTAGCGCCAAGTTTACACCATGCATGAAAGAACGTAACGTACTCATGCCGTAAGCCACCGTCAGCTCCGTCAAGTTGAGCTTCTGGATGAGCTGCTTCATGAGCTCCGTGGGCACCGGAGAGCCAGCTGCAATGCCCGTCCTACAAACGCACGCTCAGCTACGGTGGAGTTACACAGCGCATTCAATCTCGACCCACCGAAGGTTTCGAACGTCGACCGTCTGGCCTTCGTCTCTTCTCCGCTGCACCTCCGCGAGGACCCCGAGGAAATGCGTCGGGACCCCGTGTAAGGCTGTGCATCGCTCCTGGGTCACGGCGTCGACGATCGAGGGCGGGTCGAAGATCTCAGAAGGGTATACGATACACGCGCCGTGCGACCATGCTGCGAGGTTGCCTAGGACGAGGCGTATACGCAAAGTCAGCCTTGGTGCCCCATATCGAGAAGTGATGCAAGGAAGGCTTATCAAAGCAATGGAAGAGCGGCGGAGCGTTGCCTGTACAGTGAAATCATGAGCGCTCTTCTGAATTGAAGACGTGAGAGTCACGTACAAACAACATCCTTCTCCGTCAGACGCATACAATGGCCAATGGCCAGACCATTGTTCAACAGGTTTCGGTGCGACAGCGATACCGCTTTCGGCGCGCCCGTGGTCCCACTGGGTTTCCACCGTCAATATTCCGTCCAACGATCACGGAAAGCAAACGTTCTCACCTCGTGAACTGCATGTTGACAACCTCCTCCCGATGCAGCCCCGCAGTGAGCTCCTCGACCCTCCTCTTCTCTGCGCCGTCTTCTCGCCAGACAAGCACCTCGCGGAAGTCGATCGCGGGCCGTACATCTGCGATCTCCTGCCGGAAGCGCGTGAAGTCGCCGGTGTTGTCGACGACGACGAGGTTCTTCAGGTCGGGGAGCGCGGCCTCCTGGATGTCGCCCGGGGCCGAGTTGGCGAGCGCGGGGAACGCGTCGCGGAGCATGCGGACGTACGCGGACGTGCGGATGTGCGGGACGACGAAAAGGTGGGCCACGCCCACAAGGCTGAGGGTTTTGACCTGTGGGGATGGTGGGTGTCATTAGCATCGACTTCAGCAGCCACGGGCGCAGGAATAAGGGAGGGTGTGAACAGGAGGCGGGAAGCATAACAAAGGCTCCACGCGAACACACTGACGCGATGGGCTCATATCCCCCATTGACATTCCTCACAAACAGCCGAATCGGACACTCACCAACTCAGGCAGACGGTACGCAGGGTTGAGCGTCACCAGAATTGCACCAATGCTCGCGCACGCCCACTGCAAACACGCATACACACTGTTCCACCACACACACCCACGCCCAGTTCAATAACATCCAGTTCCTCAGGCCCCCCGACCTCTCCGCAGCGACCCGAGATCCACCACGCACCTGTTATTCCCCATGATCACCCCGACTCTATCGCTCTTCTTCACGCCCATGCCCAGCAGCCCCCGCGCCAGGGCCTGTATGTGCCGATCGAACTCCCCAAAGTCCCAGGCGAGGTGTTGCGGCGCCGAATCGAGGTTCCGTCCACGCGGGCCCCCGAACGGCCGCGGCTTCTCCTGGCGCGCGACCAATGCCGGGCGCGAGCCGTGCACGCGCAGGACGTCGTCGCGAAAGTACGCCGGCAGCGTCTTCTCGACGAGCGGCGTGTCCGTGGGTCCCGCGACTTCCGAGCGCGTCAGAGGGGTGGCAGACGAGGACGAGGATGTCGACGAGCTCAGACGTCGCAGGGCGCCACGAGCCCTCACGCTAGCCACAGCTCGGTGCATTGTCGCAGAGCACGAGCCTGTGAGACGACGAGAGATGAGGCCTTGAGGTCGAAGGCGGGGAGAGGAGGAGACCACGAGCCGTTCTTAAAGTCGCGGCTATTCGGATGCGGGGTAGCGCTATTGCTGTTGCAGCGTCGGACCGCGGCAACCGTGTCCAATGATGGCCTGAGTTCGCATTTCTTCACCAATCCAGGCTCCCACGCAGCGTTAAGCGGCATCAGGAAGCTTCCATCTCGTGAGGGTTGGAAGGAAGGTGTGAGCGGTCGTCAAACTGCCAAGCAGTACTTGCGTGCAATGTATTACATGAGGGAGAAGAGCACGCCGGACGGTGGGGTAAGCCATAAAGATAACCTCAATAAACGTATGTCTATGTCACAGTGTCATTATATACACGCGATAGCCCGTCCGCGTCCGCGAAACCCAACGATATCCAAGAAAACATGAAGGACACACATCTAATGCACCCCGCTCGGCGCGGCGAGGAAGGGGAAATGTGAGAGATGGCGGCACGCTACGTACGTTCTAGGAAGAGTGGTAAGCCAATAATATGTCACGGTTTAGGTTGAGGGATGACCAGGGCGGCGGCAGCCTGCTCTTCTTCACGGTCCCTCTGCTTGTTTCCGGGAACGTAGGCGCACTCCGCCTCCCAGTCGGTCGGCGTTAGCTGCTTGACCCGTTCGCGGAACGCTGCGAGCGTGCAAAATTCGGGATGGCCGGGGAGGTGCTTGCCTTCCGCCGCACAGAGAGGAAGCGGCTTGTTCTCGTTCTGGTACCGAACGCGGACATCTTCGGCATCGGGTTAGTCGAATGATCGGGGAATAAACAGGGAACAGATCTAGACACGTACAGTGCTCAGAAGTTGGCTCCTGCGCGCTGGCAAACATTGAGAAAATGTTCTGCCAGGTCGAGGTCGGCGGAGGAGCGGGCTGCCGCTTTGTGAAGAGCTCAAACGTCATGGCAGCGGTGAAAGCCGGCCATCTGTGGAAGAAGCGAGCGTCAGTTTTGGCAGCGACCAACACGGATGACGGAACACACTTCTCGTCAAAGATATCCAGCGTGCTCGACAGGCCAGCAAGGCAAGTGTCGTGCGTGCTGTGGATGAGGATCTTAGTCGGATCGGCATCACCCTTCTCCGCCTTGGCAGTCATCTTGCGTGTTAAGTCGCTGAGGAGCGGGCCCATGCCCAACCTGCGGACTTCCTCGGTGCGGACTGATTTGCCGCAATCACGTCGAGACAATGTTAGGCTCGTTTATCTGAATGTGACGTGAAAACTGGGCGTCTCACACCCTGCGAACCATTCAGTGACAACAGCTTGCTCCTACGGGGAGATCTCGGGGTAAGTCTAGGTTGCGGCGTCTCAAAAAATTGTGGACGTACAATCGTCTCTAAGACGCCCTTCTCTTTGAACTCCGGTGGCACTTTCACACCATGCGCTTCTGCAGCGCGAACCTACCATGGCTTTCAGGATATCGAACGTGCTGGGGGACATTGGGAGGATCATACCGTATCGAGAATCCCGGATGCTCTTGGCTTTCCATCGAGACGGATGGGGTTGCCCCCAATGTACTTGGACAACTTCTTGTCGAGAGGCTCCAACGTCGTGTTCCAAGCGGCAGCGGCAGCTAGACGGAAGTCAGCCCAAAGGTCACTCCTACGCGAATCTATCAGAAGCATTACCTTGAGCGAAACCAATCTCCAAGATCTCAAGGCGTTTGCAGGCAAGTGTGTTCCCGTACAAGTTCTCATCCTTGCCGTTCCTACGCGGTCCAAGTTAGGTTTGTATAGCTCTCGTTGGGATACTCACCTGCATACAGGCACTGGAGACTCACCGAATTCTCAGATGGGGCACAAAGTCAGACGCAGTCTTAGAAATGGGATACAACCCATGGATGATCTGCTGCAGTGACTCAATAGTGCGGGGCAAATTCGTGGACCGCAGGTATATTTCGTCATTAGAGCGGACGACATCGGGTAGGAACTTTAGTCTTAATTACCGATGTTAACGCGAGCTCCGTATGAAAACAATGGATGAGAAGAGAACTAACCTGTCAACGTAAAGCTTCCTAAGATCGCTCCCGAGATTGTATGTTGACTGGTTATGCGGTCAGTACCGTTGCACTTAGCAACGGGTCGCGCTCACCTCGCGCCCGATGTCCGTGAGTTCTCCAAGTAGACTGGACATTAGAAATCCGTGAGCATGGCGGCACAAAAGCAAGAAAAGAGAGGACATGCAAAATGTGCCTTAGAAGCACTCACCATTCACCGACTGCAGCCGTTCCATCGGGTCGTTCTACGACTCGGTGTATATGTAGCTCCTCCGTCGTTGGTTCGACCTGCGCGAGCGGATAACCTGTTGTGCTGCCATTTGAGGAAACTACGCTAGCAACCGCGGCGCGGAACTGACGCGCAGTGTTGCAGAACATCCATCTCTGGGGAATGTTGGCAGGTGGTCCAGCCATACGGACACCTACGGGCGTACGTTCGCCTATATTTCACGTTTTGGAGGATGGAAGCCGCGTTCGTCCACAGTCAAAGACAAATACGACGGGCATGTATCGGAAGACGCACCATGACGAACGTAGATGTGAACCTGCTGCAGTTCCAACTCCGCTGGAGCAACAGGATAGCCATCGACGTCCAGGGGGACGTGACCCTTCTTCCCTGCCTGTCCTGGTCCTCCATTCCTTCCCAAGAATCCCATGCTCGACTGAGAGTCAGAGGTTCCAATAGCGTGTGCGTATACTTGTATAAATAGCGCGCCGTAGAGCAACCGTAGCAGCGCAGTGAGAACGGAGAAATGTCGTGAGGACATCCAACCGAGAGCAAACCTCAGTGGCCAGGTAGATGTTCAGTACTGCAGAAGAAGGAGAGAAGAGGCTGCGTCGTGAGGTCGTACAAGTCGTGTCTGCCGTCCAAGACGTGGTGGACGACGAACTTGACGAGGAGGGACGACAGTAATAAGCTTAGGCGCTGAGTCGCCTACGCATTGGCGCCTAAGCACTTGCTCGACTTGGAACTAAATTGCCAGCTTGCCCAGCTTCAAGCTCGTCGCGGTGAGGCCTCCTTGAAATCGCCATTGTGTCGTTCATTCAACGCCCATCAGTGTAATAATCGCAGCTACTGAAAAACTCGTTGTTTCCTTCCGTCTACACTAATGCTAATTCAATGTTTCGATTGGCTGTCAGGAAACACTCATTTGGAGGCCCCGATCTCTTCGCAAGGGTCCAGGATCCAGCTAGACCTTCCAGACATTCACCATTGTTCATATAGGCGGTTACTGACGCACATATTTTAACATTCTACAGCCAAATGAAGAGCTGCAAGCTCACTTCTCCAAACTCAACATCCACAATGCAGTACGCGTACGTACTACCTGCTGAGGTCCTCGTGCATACCTTTTGATGCGCCAGTTTCTCTCAGAAGTCCCGCTTCTATGTTTTCGCATTCGGCATTCTATCAACCTCATGACACCTAGATTATAGCCAGATCTCCTGTGAACCACCAAGGCTCCCTACGATACTCAAGCCCACCTCCTCGAACATTCATTGATCGTACGGCTGAGCTCTCAGGCTGTCGCTGATCCTCCTCCTCGGAGGCACGGCGATCTGAGGATCGCAAGAACAACTTCGTAGATTCCTGCTGGCTTGCAGGAAGCGGGACGGTGCACGGGCTGTCTGTGGGCCGTTTCGAGTCTTTCGACCCGTTCTGCTGCTTCGAAGCGTGCTCGTCTCAAACGCATGGAAATGATGATGTGATCAGGTAGGGCGTGTTCTCGTCTGATTACATATCAATGGTCAGATGCGAGGATCTGGCGGCGAATGTCCACCGTTGCCGTGAAGGTGCCTTTGGGTGGTGGTACATCGATGATCCGGCGCATGTAGTCCTCCAATTCATGCACTAAGTTACGTGAAGCCAGCTTCAATCCGCATTGTTGTGCATTTCAAGGGTCATTTCACATAAATAGCAAATATTCTATCCAATGTCGAAGAGACCTCTATAGTACCACGGGCCGCAAGCGAGTTTTGGTCCGAAGTGACAGGCTTCCAATCCGTCCCTTTCAGGACTATGCTCAGGTATGAGCAATAGATATAGTCATCTCCCCCTCCCCCTCCACCTGAGCTTCGTCTTGCATTTCATCTTCATCCTCAGGACAACCATCTAGACGAAACTGGATAGATGCCCCCAGCGATGCCAAGCCTCGCGATGGCAACGAGCTGTCGCCCGACTGCAGTCCATGCGTACCCCGGTTGACTGCCTGGAGATCAAGGAGAAAGTGTGATACCAGGATTGGAGTGAGGCTATGAGAGAGGGCGAATATCAAAATAAGTGAGTTTCAACAGCGAAGAGGAAGCTTTGGACCATGGAGAGCGTACACAGATACAAATACAGAAAGCTCGCTGTAACCGATGACAAGACCATATATCTAATTGTGGGAAATGAACATGAATGCAAAAGGTCTCCATGATTTTGAACATTCAGTCTTACCGAAAGAATCCTGGACAGCAAGACGAGGACGTTGAGTGTCGCCAGAGCACTGTCGCATTTCAGACCAGCGGTCAGCAAGGTCCCGACCCCTCGCCATCCTAGGTCGTTGCTCACATGTAGTAAATCATCCCTGTTTGTGGCAGTGAGACAGGTCGCATATCCTCATGAGACGCAAACTCACCGTCATAAAGCACCATGGTCCTAAAAGATGTAGGTCTACCGGGAACCCTCAAGACTTCGTTCATGTCGCTTTTGGAGACAGCCCGCCAGGTCACGAAGACGACGATTGTGTCACCGAGGATAGCACATATCTGGTGCGCGATGATGACTTCAAGCACATGATTATATGTTTATGCGGGGAAATAATTCCATGCTTACGGCTAGTAGCATGGTCAAAATTTAAACGTTGAGCTGTCGCTTTTCGTGCCAACCCAGTTCGGACGCTCACCTAATGTCGAGGTTCGCTGAAGTTACATCACTGGAAAGGCACCCCCCGGTCCCATCCTGAGGAACATATACGGCACCAAGGTCGAACCCATACCGAACCTGGTTGTAAAGGTGAACTTTATCAGACTTTTATCCTCCAGTAATGGGATAGCTGTGGGCCCCACCAAGTTGACGCCTAGCCCGAAACCTCCAGTAAGGACGAAAACTAGCAACGCGATTCCTCGACTTCGACTGAGCGCATATGCACGCAATGCAGAGAAGACTGCCAAAAAGGCTGTCAGTGTCAATATGAGAACATTGTCAGGGATAAATGATTCTGCACCTGCCGAAGGAAGAAACACAATGCAATTGACGGCGAGACCTATCTGGGCGACAGCATCTTGGCTAGTGACCACGCATTCCGTTAGCTTGTAGTCCGCGAAGTTACCGCGCGAAGATTAATCATACCACTGTAATATATAGTTAGCGCAGTGTGAAATATAAGCGGTTGAAAATCGCGAACCAGTTCAGCAGGCATGGCATTTATGAATATGCCATATGCGCATTGAACCAGGAGGGTGTATCGAGTGGCGAAATAGAGGCAACTCGCCATGGTTGGCGTGCGGCCCCAAAACATCTTCACTTCCCGAGGAAGTGTGATGACGTAGTCATAGAAGGCGAGGGCTGCTCGAAAGGCGGAATAGGCGTCAACATCTCCGATGCGCGTACTCAACCGGAGGGTATCTTGCCTATTACTGCAAAGGTGCAGCAATTGCCAACGTACCTTGTGGTGGAGGAAAGTGTTAAGATCATGATTCTCTGTATAGGTTGTATCAACGCACTTACTCCGTGTAGTACCACGAGACAAGCTCGGAATATGTCAGAGAGGACATAGAGCAACAGCAATATAGGGATAGGAGTAGGCGTACCAAAGGATTTCTGTGCACACTTTATACACAGCAAAGCCCTACCACGAATCATTGTTCGGATGGATTGTCGCCATCCCTCAGAGGATTCCTCTCATGGTGGCGGGTTCTTTGACCGCAGTTGCGACGGTAGTGCTACTTGCTGAATGCAACACCGATACTGCACGTACGCGGCACAGAGGCTAGCCTAACTTTAACGAGGATCAAACGACAACCGCGATAAGTAGACTTACGGTTGGGTAAACCTTCTTGAACATCCAATGCCGCCATGCGCCTCCATCCGTTGCGGTGCAAGGAACACACGAGCGCTATTTCCTTTGCAGGTTACTATCGCCGTCATGTTTGCTCGCCATGAGGGCCATGCGTCAGGGAAGGAGAGAAGGCTTTCAAGACGTTGATGGAGAGAAGCAGCCTGAAGTTTGAACGTGCCAAGGCCATGCAGCGCATCAGGTTGTCCATTATGGTAAGAGTACACGGAGTAAGCGAGTCCAATCCCTGCACGGCTTATTCGTCTAGCGGTGAATCAAGGTATAATAAATAGATGCTGCGGCCACTAATGTAACACGCACCCAACTTAGCGAACAGTCATAACTCAGTACTGCAACTCCGCAACCTGCGCGATCGCGTCTGGCTTGTGCCCTCCTCCGAGCTTCTCTATCACTTCCTCAACACCCTTCTCCGCTCTGGTGAGGTCGAAGCCAAGGTCCGGCGCTGGGTGTCCAGCAATTACGCGCTTCTGTGTCTTGTTGCCGTTCTTCGTGTGCTCCACGACCACCTTGCACATGCCCTGCATCGTCGTGACGTGCCCGTTATAGCCCAAGCCCCCTTCCGCCGGCGACGCGCGGGCGCGCGAGTCGTCGAAGATGAGATGCACCTGCGTCAACGACCACATCGACGGCTGGAGGAAGACGATCTCGCCACTCAGTGCCGGCAGAAGCTTCCCGATGGTCGAGAACGGCGCTGGGGCGCGGAGGAGCGTGTGCCGGGCGAGGTAATACCATTCGATGAGCGTCGCGAACGCGAGCATCGCCGTCGCCGAGAGCCGCATGAACGTCACTTCCCCGTTCGACAGCTCGTGCATGGCCCGGTAGACCTCACCGTACGTCGGGGGCGGGCCCGCGTCCGCAACGCAGAATGCCTGGCCGCCGATGTCCGGGTCCGTGCTCGGGTTCGCCTTCGAGCTCTGGCGCTCGATCTCGATGAGGCGCTGCTCGTAGCTGAGGTGCGCCGCGGAGCAGTTCTCGACGTAGATGAACGACTGGAGGATGTCGAAGATCCAGCTCGGGTTCTGCTTCCGGAGCATGTACGCTTCGAGCATGAGGTCCCCGCCAACTCCGTAGATGCCGTTCCCTGGGCGGATGCAGCCCGTGCGCATGACGCCGCTGCCGGAGGGCGAGCGGTCTGCCCCGCGAACGACCTGCTCGGCCTTCCACTTCGAGTGCGCGTAGTTGGAGAAGAAGTGCTCGTGCCGCTTCGGCACGCGCTCATCGTCGTCATTGATAGGCTGGACGAAGAATTCGGGCTGGCCCTCCCATGGCCAGCGGAAGAAGCGGTTGCTTCGGACGGACACCGAGCCCGAGGAGGTGTAAACGAACGTGGACGCGCCGGCTTTGCGCGCGGCGGCGACGATAATCTGCGTGCCGGTGAGGTTGATCCTGTCCGAGAAGTGTTGGAGCGACTCGTCGCGCTCGTAGAATCGGATAATCGCCGCGGTATGGAAGACAGTGAGCTCTGGCTCGGGGCCGCCGTGGCTGTCGGACCAGGGTTTACGGAAGGCCTCCTCTACATCGGCGGCATTCGAGATGTCGACTTGACAGAAGTCCACCTGGGCCGCAGGGCCCTCTCGTAGGTCTTGGCGAATGGGACGGCGAATGTCGAGGATACGGATACGGCGGGGGTCCTCTCCGCGCGCGATCAGGTGGATGACAATCCATCCACCCAGGAAGCCAGCCTGCGCAATAGGTGGTTAAGTCACCATGAAGTTACGCTTGCAACGAGCGCATTGTGGGGACATGTATGCACACGGAGCATGACGGGAGAGGAACACTCACCCCGCCAACCACGATGTACCTCCGCCCCGTCTTCGGCGGGAGCTCCCCCGGCAAAAACAAAGAAGCGGATGACCTAGTCAGAGCCGCTGAGCTTGCCGTCCGCTTCACGTCCTCCAGGGACCAACGGTTGGGTGAGAACGCGGCGGCCTCAGGCGTCAGCCGCGCGATCTTGGCGTCGTTCGCACGAACATAGAGGTAGAGGAGCAGAGGAATACCTGCTGCAAGCGAGAGCCATAGCGAGAGCTCCATTGCGGCGCAGGCGTACGAGTGAAACGGCGACTGCGGAGACGAGGGAGAGGATGAGGAGATCAAGAGTTGAACCGGGAACGAGACGTTCTGAGCGCCCTTGGACGGTCTGCTAGCTCATTCAGCCGAGGTGCCAACCTCCACAGCCCTATGTATATGAATCGCCGCCATGGAGGACATATGGGTGTGAATGGAGGGAAAGGATACACTCAGATAGCTCCTCCCCGAATGACATGGGTGAGAAATGCAGCCAGTGAGCTCCATCCACACCACCACCGCCTGCAACCCACTCGTCGCTTCAACTCGCTTCGACCGACTCGGGATCACAGCACCCGAATACCCACACGCATACTCATGCTATCTAGTCGTGAAACATTCAATTCTGTTCTATGGGCCTGGTATCACCTCCGCCGATATTCGAGCCACGGTCTCACACGCGGTCATCGAGTTATTTCCGGATTCTCAACGCAAAAATGCACCGAGCCGCCAATCACATTCCAACTTCTTGCGGTACTACAGTACATAGTAGCATATACTTATTAGATACCGACCTTACGTTCTCTGAGAGTAAACGAAGACGAGACCGATCACGCTGGGGGAGGCGGGGGAGGGGCTGGGTCGCTTGGAGGAGGTGCAGACCCCGGTGCGCCCGGTGCGCTTGAAGCTCCAGGAGTTCCCGAGGCGCCAGTCTGCGAGTACTGGGCATAGTACTGCGCGTACTGCTGCTGCTGCTGTGCCTGCCATTCCTTGAACTGCGGAGAGTTGACGTCGTATCCATAAGCAGCCCTGCGCACCAAAAAGCGTCAGCGCAGATCGACGTGGAACACTGGAAGTACTAACCAATAGGATACGTATGCATCCCAATCACTTGCAGAAGGGGTAGCTCCAGCTTGACCGGCGGCGGGTGGCGCAGCGCCAGCAGCAGCAGGAGTGCTGCCATCCGGAGGTGGAGGTGGTTGTTCGCCAGGAGGTGGAGGTGGCGGCGCACTACCAGGAGGCGGAGGTGCGTATCCCTAAAGACAAAGGCGTGAGCTCATACACCATTTCACGATACAGACCAGGATCAGGCGGAGGCAACTTGTATGCCATATGAGACTGGCATCGACAAGGCAGGAATATGAGCGAAGCATACATACACCGTAAGCATTGTAAGCAGCGTACTGGACTTGTGCTTGGTGGAGCTCCATCTGTTGCTGCTGCAGGACCGCCTTCACTTTCGCGTGTTCTTCCCTCACCACGACCAGTAAGTCCTCCGTGAGTGCTTTCGCGCGCTGCACTTGCTGCTCATCCGGACCACTGTAACCTCATCAGCGAATCCTGATCGAGTGAGCGATGCGGAGACGTACGTTACGTGAATGTACATGGGTTCATCATGCTCATGGCCAGTATCCTGGTCCACGAATCCTGATCCAAGACCCTTGATCTGCACACGAGTACCTGTTTCCTGTTGAATATACTTGACAAACATACCCTGGCAAAAATGAGCCAGAGGACAGAGCGCTTGGGCATTGAACATACCGATGGCCCAACGACTTTGGCGCGGACGTTGAAATTCCTAATAGTATCAATGCCGACTGGGATTTTCTCTTCCGGCCATTTGCGCTGAGCAAGCGTGAGGGAACTGAGGTGGGTTCGAGCACTACGGCACTTACTCTCTCCCTCACTCGCGAGGTCTTGTCCTCCACCAACGAACCCATATCCGTATTGATCAGCTCGTTGACCTTGTCGATGGCGTTTTGGAGAATCTCTTTTGTCGTAGCAGAGATGTGGAGGTAAAGCGGGGGATCCTTCTCGGTCGCCTTAGACCTGTCTGGATACCATACGCCCTTGGTGCTAATGGAAGCCCCCGTATCGTCATGGACCTGGTGTACAAGCTACGATGAACGCCAGGTCGCGTCCCACCATGAAGGCGAACGTACCTGCTGCTGGGTGGACCCCTTGGTGAGGAGGTACCTGTTCCTGACGTCGTTAATGTCGATGTCGTGAGTGAATTCTCCGTCATGCGGGTCCTTCGTCGCGCCTCCCGGAGTGGCCCCTCCGGAGCTGGCAAACTGGGCAGCGATTTTGGCGGCAATGGCGGCTGCCGCAGCGGCGGCTTCAGAGGCCGTCTTCCCTTCTTCGACCTTCGTGGCCTTTGCGGAAGGACCCTCTGCGTCGTCGTCTGCTTCGGGTGCGGCCTGGTCCCACTTGCGCTTCGAGGACATGGCGGAACAAGGGAAGGGCGTGAGAGGGGTAGGGGATTGAGGCGACGCGACGAGGACGTGCGAGGGAGCGCGCGTCGTGTCTGTTTGCGTCTGTTTGCGTTGTGGCCCGTCGCGAGTTTTTGGAGACGCGTGCAGACGACGGACTCTTGTCCCAAACCCCCGCCGTGGACGTCGTGTCCCTCCCAATGGCGGCTTCCCTCTGGTCAAAAGCTCTTGGCCTCGGCCTCTCCACAGCAGCGAGGACATGTCGCAGTTCAACGCTTGCGCTGGGGACGCAAGGTACGCCGTCATACGTTTGCGCTGTCACCAGCCATGTTGTGACGCTGAATGCTCACGCACACTTTGGCAGCAATCCGGGCAGGACGATCATCTTCAGTGCGCTTCGCAAGTACAGCTGTGCATCGAAAGCGTAGCTCGCTGCATTCTTGGGAGCACCCGCGCGACCACCCAGAGCCTGCAGGTGCAGCAGAGGAGGGCCCCAGTCCGCATGTTGACCAGCCCAAGTTCGTCACCTTGGAGGACGCCATTCACCCCAAAACGCTTAGTGCACTCACGGCAGACCCGTTCAAGTTAGTTCACATGAGTCCAGTCCAAGCCGCTGTCCTACCCCTCCTCCCTAATCTCGTCCGACCTCACAACCCCGACGAAACGGATGGGTCCCCTCGCGACCTCGTGGTTAAGGCGCGCACTGGTACTGGCAAAACACTGGGATTCCTGGTTCCGGCGGTCGAGGCTCGACTCAACGCGCTCAAAGCGCATGCGAAGCAAGTTCAGAACGACTTGATGAACAAGTCCCCGTCATCGGTTGCACGCGCCGTCGATCAGTACGCCAGGACCCACGTTGGCGCGCTTATCATCAGTCCCACCCGAGAGTTGGCAACTCAGATTGTGAACGAGGCCATCAAGCTTACCCGGCACCACGACCATTTCGAAGTCAAGCTCTTCACTGGCGGTCTCCCCAGGGACAGGCAGAAACGCGAATGGAACAGGGGACGGCGCGACATCGTCGTCGCCACCCCTGGCCGGCTTCGAGACTTCATGGAGAACGAGCCCGGGTTTACGGATGCTCTTCAAACGACGGGAATGGTAAGTTCGCATGCTTCTCTTCACACACGACGCAGCTCACTGGTCTGTAAAGTTCATCCTCGACGAGGCGGACACGCTGCTTGAGATGGGTTTCATACCCGACGTCAGGGCCATCGCTGAGACGCTCAAGCCCTCGCCAGAGCGTCAGACGTTCATGTTCTCGGCGACCATGTCCAAGGAAATCAGGAAGATTGCTCGCGAGACCCTGTCGGAGAACCATAATTTCATTAACTGCGTACCCGATGACGCTCCCCCGACCCATCATGCCATCCCTCAGTACTTTACCACCGTCCCTAGCGCTGAAGAACAGCTCCCCCACGTCCTCCGTCTCATCGCCGAGGACCAGCTTACGAACCCCGCCAAGTCCAAGGTGCTCGTCTTCCTCCCGACCACCAGCATGGTGCAGTTGTACTCCACGTTCCTCATGCAACTTGGGACGTATGTTCTCCCTGCTGGCTCCCGGACGCGCTTCGCAGAGATGCACTCGAAGAAGAGCATGGACAGGCGTGTGGCGACTTCCGACAGATTCAGGCGCGACAGGTCGGGCGCGATGGTGATGCTCACATCCGACGTCTCCGCTCGCGGCGTCGACTACCCCGGAGTCACCCGTGTTATCCAGGTCAGCGTCCCTTCCAGCAGCGATCTCTACGTCCACCGCGTCGGTCGCACGGGGCGTGGCTCGAACATGAACGGCCGTGCGGATATCGTCCTCCTGCCTCACGAAGCCGGCTTTCTTAACACCGAACTGTCCGGCGTCCCCATCAAGGAGCTCACCACCGAGGATCTCAAGACGGGGGTGGCCGAGCTTGTGGAGAAGTACGAGCAATCCCCCGTTGAGTTCTTCCCCCATATCGGGAACCGCTCCCCACGTCTGCGTGACAGCAGCGCTCCTTTCGCCATGGGCTTTCCTCAAGGGGTCAAGGAGCGCGTCGGGGGCGTCGAGGAGCGGATCAAGAGCCTCCAGGCGGACATCAACCCGGACGACATCACCGGCGCGATGCAGACCGTGCTCGCGTTCTACGTGGCCAACTCGCACCACTGCCGCGAGAACAAGGCCGCCACCGTCGCCGGCGTCCAGGACTGGGCCGACGCACTAACCGGCCAGCACGTCCCGATGCGCATCCCGCAGGAGTGGAAGGACCGGGCACCGTTCCGGTCTGGGTTTGGGAACTCGAGAGGCGGCGCGCGGAAAACGTTTGGCTTGAGGCAGGACAAAAGCTACAAGCGCGAGCCTGGGGACTTCAAGCGTCACGACTCGCGGTCGTACGACTGGAACTCTGACGTCAGCGACCGCAGGCAGGAGAGGAGTGGTCACCACCAGAGGTGGACTGGCAGGGGATCCAACGCAGCTCGGAGATCCCGTTCTTACGGATCGCAGTTTTAGACAGCTAGTCCGGCCTCCGAGGTGACTGCTGGACTCTACTTATATCGCTATGTTATCATCGGGTTATTAATACTGCTCTCCGCATGTATCGCACCGCATCCCATGCATTAATTCATAGACACCAACGTCGTACTATAATGACATGTCACTCATTACTCGCAAAGCACCCTCTGTCCGTGAAGTGTATAAGCACGGATAATTAGTATCGAGGTGAGAGGCGAGACGTAAATATCAAGAGTGGACAGGTACCCATGATCTACTACTGTTGATTCGAGTCCCATGATCCATCTAGTTACGCTGGAAGGTATACGCGTGCCGGCCAAATCGGGTATGAGGCGCGTCCAGATGCCGCTGGAAATCGACCTCGCGCTTGAAGAACCGGCCACAGCAGGCGTAGACGGAGTGCCACCGGACGTGGTTAAGGTGGTAGCGCAGGTCGGCGACCGAGTTGAGCTTCGCGTCGCAGTACTGGCACGTGAGGGAGTTGATCATGTTCGTGGTGAACCAGTGGCGGGTGCAGAGGACGTCTTGAACAAGGCGGGGACAGCCGCGTCAGCATAGCACGGATGAGGGAGCCATGGGAGGCGAGCACGCACCTGCATCTTCCATCCACGACAGGTCGTCGACGGGGGGCGGGGCAACGTATTCGTAGGCAAGGCCGATGCGTTCGTAGGGAGGAGGGGCAGCCGGCGGGGCCGCCACCCTGACCAAGGGCGGGTTGCGCCTCGCTTGCTCGCGTTCGCGCTGGCGTTCGCGCTCTTCGAGGAGCATGGTCTCGTCCCAGAGGTCGCAAGACGGCCGGCGCGAGCAGGTGCTACTCCGGACATCCCAAAGAGCTGCAATACACCAGTTGACCTCGGCCCTCACGTAGCTTGAGGCTGTGGTATGGACGTACCTCCGCACTTGAAACAGAACTCGGTCTTGCAACGGCAGGTGATGTGATTGCATCCCAATGTCAGTTCGACAATGATCTGTGGCCGGTTGCTGGTAAGCGGCGCTGATGAGATGGAAAACTCGAGGTGCTCACTGCACAGCTGGGACACCTCCGCCAGTTCTTGGCCTATGAACGGGGTCATGAAGCTCGGGCTCAACAAGTAGCGATAGAGTGAATATCTTGCCTTCATCAATTGAAGCGCCTTCTGGTCGTCCGGGGACCGCTCGTCAAGGGGCAAGTCCTGAAGACGAAGTCAGTCGGCGACAGCTAATGGCGAAAATCTGTGACACAGACCTGGTACTCTTCACATGTCAGATCTATGACGCCCGGTCAGTTAAATAATATTTACGCTCGGCACAATACATACCGTCATGCCAGATTACTCGACAGGGCACGCATATGACGCTCTGACAAGATGGACATTCGGCCTGGGGATCGTCCGAATCCTCGTCCATCTGCACGAGGGCGGAACACTTCGGATTAGGACAATAGTACTTCGGAAGGCTGTCCAGCAGCTTCTGGTGATGCTGTGGACCAAACCCAACGTTCACGGTTAGACTCTGCGGTCAGCGTGGCTATCGAAGTCACTCACCCATAACGTCATTCCCTTCTCCGTGAGCACCCTTTGGGCGATTTCATCCGGTATCCCATCAGGCCAGTCGTTAACGGGACACTCAGGACACCTGATAGGAAACACGACTGTGTTCGGGTTGCCGACTCCGTTCCGTTCTGGGTCGAGCTTGCTATTGATGTAGCTGTTGAGGCAGGAGATACAATAGCCGTGGGTCTTTGGACACGTGAGATGAGTTCCGAACTGCATGCGACCAGACGAGTTCGCTGACTGAACCGCAGCAGCTGGGGAGTAGGTCGCTTGGAAAGGCTCGAGGCAGACACCGCATATAGGATGGAGGCTTGCGGGAACTTCTTCCTGCTTGACAAAGGAGGCTGCAGCAGCGGCTTTACCCTTGGGCCGAAGAGCCACCTTCCCCTTTCCCTTCTCGTTCATGTCCGCTGCCTAAATGAGACACCGGTTCACTGACAAGAAGTCAAGCTTCAGGACCGGGTGCTTACCATGATGTGGTCGATTGCGTCCTGACCAAGAACACTGACCAACCGCATCAGCCACAGCAGCCAACACGATACGTCTTTTTCACCTCTCCGCATCCTTGAAGGCACCGTCGTCGTCGTCATCGCCATCGTCAAACTGCTGCTGCAGCCGCTTCGCGAATTCGGCGTCCAACATGTTCTTCTTCTCTGCAGCAGCGAGCTTCAGGGCATACTGCCGGCTAGAGGCCATGTTGCTTTCTTCGGCATGCTGTAAAGCCTGGGCCATCAACGCGTCCTTGCTCGCGTTGATCTCCGCGGCCAGGACGTCCAGAGCGAAGTCGTTGTCGGTTCGGCCTACCGCGCTGGTGCCATTCGTGGCCTTGACTTTCTTCGGGAACCGTCCGGCAGCGAGAGCAGAAGTGTTGAGAGCCTCACGGAGTTGGTATTCTTCGGCCGCACGCGCGTTCTCCAGGGCCAGCATGTCCTCTTCAAGAAGCTTGGCGATGAGGAGCTCGTTGAGCATGTCGGAGTTTGCGTGGTTTTCTATCTCGGTCATTCCGTAGCTTCTCAGTGCCACTGGGGAAATATGTCAATGCAGATATGAGTATAGGGTAATTTGGGACACTTACAGGGTTGGTCAGCGTTGAAAGCGGGGGGCAAGTTGACTCTGGAGAGGCAAACTTGAACTACCGTAGCACACACCCCTCTTTACATAAAAAGACAACGCCTATCTTATCTTATCTTCACACCTTCGCAAGAGACGAAACAAGACAAGAGCAGCCTTGTTCAGAAAGACAGCGGGTACCAGACATGCGTACGGGATATTGTAAGGAAATATGGTGCGAAATGAGTGCAACATGATGAAGACGGGAGATGAGCGGCCAAAAACCGCTGAGGTGGCCCACATTATGAGCGCTTGGAGCGCCGCCGATCCCCGATCAAAGTCAAACTTAATCTAATCTCAGAAAGTCCTCTCTACAAAATGCTCTCCTCATCAGCACGATCGACGAGGACGGCGAGGTGTGTCCGGCCTGGACATCAACTAACGGATATTCAGACATATTCTCCAAAGCTTGGCAAATACAGGCTGTAGGATCCGTCGTGAGTGGTACCCGTGAGAGCTTTAGGTCGAGTCATCTTACTGACCATTTGATTAGAAGTTTGCGTCAAGTCCTTGAATCGTCTTGACCCCGGTGCCATCCAACTCCTGTGACAGCGATTGAAAAGCTAGGATGACTGCCGATCGCCTGGCTCGAGTCGTATCCAGACTCCAAAATCTACCAGAGATCTCTCTCCCAACCGACTACCCCAGGCCGACCGGAGGGAATAAGCTCGTTGAGGCAGCAGCCACCGCCGACCTTTCGGAACAAACATGCATCGGCCTCATGAAGCTCGCTCTTTACAACGAGAACGACGACGATGGCGACGATGACTCTACCGACACGAATACGCCCTCTGCCTTCCATCTCCTTCTGGCTGCTTTCTCCGTTCTCTTGCACAGATACACTGGCGACACCGACCTTTTGATCGGGTCTTCTTCTGCTTCTGCCCGCGATCCGCTCGTGCTCCGGATAGCAGTTGGCCCAGAGGATCCTTTTTGGGCCGTCGTGCGCAAGGTGCAGCAAGTTGAACGCGAGGCCGAAGCGGACAGCGTCCCGTATGAATCCATCGTGCGCGCGCTCGGAAAGGACAAGGCGGACACAGTCGAAGGTTCCCGCCCACTGTTCCGCGTTCGATTCTTCGACGAGACGGACTCGCCCCAGGAACACTTCCTCCGCACCACAAGCCTAACCTCAGACCTGACCATCTTCGTTACCCGTCAACAAGAATCAAGCCGTTCGTCGATCGCGCCCCGCATCTCTCTCCGCATTCTTTACAACTCCCTGTTATTTTCTTCGGCTAGGATATCCTACATCGTCGATCAGCTCTCGGTGCTACTCCGTCGGGTGGCCGCCAATCCTCTGGCGCCAGCCGGGTCGGTCCCACTGCTCACTCCGAGCCAAAAATCGAAGCTGCCGAACCCCACCGCCGACCTAAACTGGTGCGACTTCAAGGGAGCCATCCCTCACATCTTTTCCCGGAATGCAAGGCAGTGGCCTGACCGGCCTTGCGTCGTCCAATGTATTCCTTCTCCGAGTTTGGATCAACCACAGGAGAAGCGCACATTCACCTACAGCCAAATCCTTCACGCGTCCAACGTCCTTGCTCACCACATACTCGAAGGTGGTCTGCAGCGCGAGGAGGTCGTCATGATCTACGCGTACCGGAGCGTCGAACTTGTCGTGGCTGTAATGGCCGTCCACAAGGCTGGAGGAACCTTCTCCGTCATCGACCCCGCATACCCGCCTTCAAGGCAAACCATCTACCTTCAGGTCGCACAGCCGCGCGCCCTCGTCGTCCTCTCTGGCGCCGGCAAGATCTTGCCGCCTGTTCGCGAGTTCATCTCTAATGACTTGGAGATCCGCGTCGAGGTCCCTGCCTTGGCTCTCCTTGCTGACGGGCAGATCGTTGGCGGATCGCATACGGAAGGCGCAGAAGATGTCCTGAAGCTCCAGCAGCACCTCGCCGACACCGATCCGAATGTTCCTCTCGGACCTGACAGCGTCGCGACGCTTTCATTCACTAGTGGCAGCACGGGCATCCCCAAGGGCGTCAAGGGGCGACACTACAGCTTGACCCACTTCTTCCCGTGGATGGGAGAACGGTTCGGTATCGGCGAGCACTCCAAGTTCACAATGCTGAGCGGCATTGCGCACGATCCCATCCAGCGGGATAGTAAGTAAAGTCACTTCTAGACCAAACTCGCAACTAACAATCTCGTTCTCGTCGGTGCCAGTGTTTACGCCTCTCTTCTTCGGAGCGAGCCTCTACGTTCCTACTGCGGACGACATCGGCACTCCCGGCCGCCTCGCAGAGTGGATGGCGGACAACGAGGTGACAGTCACCCACCTCACCCCCGCCATGGGTCAGCTCCTCTCCGCCCAAGCTACCCGCCAGATCCCCTCTCTCCGCAACGCCTTCTTCGTCGGCGACGTGCTCACCAAGCGCGACTGCCTCCGCTTGCAGTCTCTCGCGGCGAATGTGCGCATCGTAAACATGTACGGCACGACCGAAACCCAGCGCGCAGTCTCGTACTTCCTGATCCCGTCCGTGTCTGAAGACGCGACGTTCCTCTCCACCCAGAAGGACATCATGCCCGCGGGTGAGGGCATGATCGACGTCCAGCTCCTCGTCGTCAACCGCAACGACCGCAACATCCCCTGCGCTGTCGGCGAGGTCGGCGAGATCTACGTCCGCTCTGGAGGTCTCGCCGAGGGATACTCTGACGTTCAAGCCTCCGCAGAGAAGTTCGTCACGAACTGGTTCTCCGCGGATGGCCCACCGATCCCGGACACCATTGCGAGCCCGCCGGACGGCAGCGCACCAGGGCCCGAGGCGCAGTTCTGGAAGGGCGTGCGCGACAGGATGTACCGTTCTGGGGACCTCGGCCGCTACCTCCCCAACGGGATCGTCGAGTGCACAGGCCGTGCGGACGACCAGGTCAAGATCCGCGGGTTCCGTATCGAGCTCGGGGAGATCGACACGCACCTCAGCCAGCACCCGCTCGTCCGGGAGAACGTGACGCTCGTGCGGCGCGACAAGGACGAGGAGAAGATCCTGGTCACTTACTTCGTGCCTGTCAGCGGTCCTGCCCTCGAGGAGTACGCCAGCGACATCGGGGACGATGCGGACGAGAAGGGGTTGGTTAGCGGGATGCGCAAGTATAGGAAGCTCATCAAGGAGATCCGAGAGTACCTCAAGAAGAAGCTGCCCAGCTACAGTGTTCCTACCCGTTCGTCCAAACCCCATTGTCCAGTTTGTATATGCTCACGGCAGCTATAGTGTTCGTGCCCCTCAAGCGCATGCCCCTCAACCCCAACGGCAAGATCGACAAGCCCGCCCTCCCCTTCCCAGACACAGCCCAGGTTGCTCCCGCAGAACCCGCCCGCGCAGGCGAGGCGAACCCCACCGAAGAGGCGATCCGTGCCATCTGGGCGCGCATCCTCCCCAACGCGCCTACGCCCCTCCCGCTCGACGAGAGCTTCTTCGACCTCGGTGGGCACTCGATCCTCGCCACGCGCCTCATCTTCGAGATCCGCAAGGCATTCCTCGTTGACGCGCCCCTCGGGCTCGTCTTCGACAAGCCGACCATCGCCGCACTCGCCGACGCCGTCGAGCGCATGCGCAATGCCGACCTCGGCCTCGCGGCGGTCACCCCGCCGTCGCCCACGTTCCCCGCCGCAGAGGCGTTGGTCGCGGCTGGGAGGAAGGTCGAGTATGGACAGGATTACGAGCATCTTCTGGAGCAGCTCCTTCCCGAGTATCCTTCTGTGCCCGCGGACTATGCGAGCCGTCCGCTTACGGTCTTCCTTACGGGTGGGACTGGGTTCCTGGGGGCTTTCATCCTGCGCGATCTCCTGCGGCGCACTGAACGGGTTAAGAAGGTTATCTGTCTCGTGCGCGCGGCCGACGACCCGAAGGCGATCGACCGCCTGCGCGAGGGCGCCGCGGGCCGCGGGGTCTGGGACGAGATGTGGCTCGAGAGCGGCAGGCTAGAGGTTGTGCGGGGTGACTTGGACAGGCCGCGGTTCGGGCTGGACGCAGACGCGTGGATGCGCGTCGCAGGCGAGGCGGACGCGATTGTGCACAACGGCGCGCTGGTACGTCAATCCTGGTTCCTATCACGCTTATTCTGTCCTAACGTACCCGCATCTTGAACGGCTTTCGTCCCCTGCTGACCGCCCCTGCCCTCACACAAGGTCCACTGGGTGTACCCGTACGAGAAGCTCCGGTCCGCGAACGTCATCGGGACCCTCACGGGCGTCGAGCTCGCGTCGACGGGCAAGCCGAAGCTCTTCGTGTTCGTCTCGTCCACGTCTGCGATCGACGCGGAGTACTACGTCCAGCTCTCCGATACCGTCGGGGGCGTTCCCGAGAGCGACGACCTAGAAGGCGCACGCGCGTCGCTCAAGACCGGCTACGGTCAGTCCAAGTGGGTGTCCGAGAAGCTCCTCTTTGAAGCCGGCCGCCGCGGGCTGCGCGGGCACATCGTCCGCCCAGGGTACGTCGTGGGCGACTCCGAGTCAGCAGGTGCGTCATCCCTTCCCCGTTCATCGAGCCCTCCCAATCAGTCAGGTCTCGGAGACCTGACGGGTAGTGGTGTTTGGCTTTGCACTAACGGTGTCTGTATGTATCTGGCGTCTTTATCACGGCGGCGTCAACAGTGACGAACACGGACGACTTCCTCTGGCGGCTCGTCAAGGGCTGCATCCAGATCGGGCTCGCCCCAGACATGAACAACACCGTGAACATGGTCCCCGTCGACCACGTCGCGCGCTGCTGCGCCCTCGCCGCGCTCTTCCCACTGCCCGCGCCCCGCGACGCGCTGAGCGTCCTGCACGTCGCCGCGGCGCCGCGCCCGACGTTCAACGGCTTCCTCGGCGCGCTCGCGCAGTACGGGTTCGGGACGGCGCGGTGCGAGTACCTGCACTGGCGCACGCAGCTCGAGAAGCACGTGATGGACGTGCAGGACAACGCGCTCTTCCCGTTGCTGCATTTCGTCTTGGATGACCTGCCGACAAGCACGAAGGCGCCGGAGCTTGATGACGCAAACATGTGCGCGGTCGTGGGCCCGCACGTGGGGCCGGAGGGCAGGACGAACGGGACAGTGGACGAGGAGCTGATGGGCAAGTACTTGGCGTGGCTCGTCGAGGCTGGGTTCCTGCCGGCCCCGAAGGCGGAAGGGGCGGAGAAGGCGCTGCCGAAGCTCGAGCACGCACCCGGGACGTCTGCGAAGGCTGTTGGGCGGAGGGGGGTTTAGAGGTAGAAGAAAAGAAATTAAAGGGGGGGCAGGGGGGGCACGTGGAATTGACATGAAAAGTGATGTACATTGTACACTGATAGAAATTTTGGCTTTGTGGCTTACCCACAAGCTGATCTGTACTGACTGTGTAGTACCACGAATCGGTGATCCTCAGGCTTGTACACCAGAAATTTCCTCCTGTCCCTGTCCGCTGTCTGGCATTTCGTCCTCATCCACAGGGTCGTCATCATCTACTAGCCGAAATTGAGGCATAGATGTAGCCATAGATCCCAACCCCCCCGCGAAAGCCAAGGTGCTATTGTCATGCGCGCGGAGAGACGGTGTGTCGGAGGAGTTGTTGTCCATCTGCAACCCGTGAATGCTCCGGTTGGCGGCCTGGAGGTCGAGGAGGAAGTGCGATACTAGGATCGAGTTGAAACTGTAAGAGAAAGCTGGCTCAGTTCACAGCAAAGGGCAAAGGGGGTGGGAGGATAGCGTATAGCGTACGTGTTCAGGTATGCACTGAAATCGCTCGTGTTCGTGATCGTTCCCGACAGCTAACGGCAGAGAATGATTGGACGAGGACATGTATACTTAACATTGGGCCTTACTGAGAGGACTCTTGAAAGTAAGATCAGGATGTTGATTATCATCAGTGCACTGTGACCAGTGGACCGTGGTCAGCAAAGTCCAATGCTACCACGACCGTCCCGAGCTCCAGCTATCCGAGACGGTCACGAATCGTTGCTCACATAAAGTAGATCATCCCTGTTTGTTCGCTGATGAGCCAAAATCACATGTCATCGAAGCGTGAAAGGACTAACCGTCGTAAAGGATCACGGTTCCAAAGGACTTAGTGCCTCCCTGAGCCCTCAGGACGTCACGCACGTCATTTCTCGAGACGGCTCGCCACGTCACCAGGATGAGAATCGTATCGCCGGCAATGGTGCATATCTGGTGTATGATGACCACTTCAAACAAATCATTACGTGTTTCACTGGGGAATGGCACCACGCTTACGCCTAGTATGGGGTCAAGGTCGATACTACATTGAGCTGTCATATCTCTTTGCCTAGGACCAACGTTTGCACGCACAGAATCGGTAGGTTTGATGGAGGGTCCCCAGTCGCAAAACATCCAAGTCCGGGAATATATTGGGCACCAATTCCGAACCTGTACTGCACCTGGGTGTAAATGCGGCCTTATCAGCTTCTTGTCATCGTCGGCTTATAATGAAATCCCACCAGGTTCACCCCGAGCCAGGATCCTCCGGTAAGGATGAAAACGAGCGACGCGACGGCCCGATTCTGACTGAGAGCATATGCGCGCAACGCAGAGAATACTGACAAACAGACGTGTCATTATGAGACATATTGCCTGGAATAAACGATTTCGCACCTGCCGAAGGAATAATTACAATGCAGGTGATGGCGAGACCTATCTGGCCGGCGAGTGCTTGGCTATATTAGTCGCTCCATAAGCACGCAGGTCATAAAGCTGCCGGATCAGTCATACCACTAACATCATATAGTCAGCGGATTATGGAATGTATAGTGGTTGACAATCACGAACCAGCTGGATAGGCGCGACAGACATGAATATATCGTTATATCCGCTGTCGACCAGGAAGAGATACCGATTGGCAAAATAAAGACAGCCCGCAAGAGTCGGCCGTTGGCCCCAGAGAATCTTCATCTCCCTCGGAAGTGTGACGAGGTAATCATAAAAGAGGAGAGCTGCGAGCAAAACGTCCACATCTCCGATCTGGGTGCGCATTGAGGGGGAGTTTCGTACCGGTAGCTGAGTTGCTGTAGCAATTACTGACGAACCTTGGGGCGGAGCATAGCCGTGAGATTCATGCTGTCTGTAGATCGTGTCATAGGAGCGCTCACAGGTTGTAGAATTCGGAGACGATGGCCGCAGCCTCGGAACTTGTCGGAGAAGACATCGAGCAACGGCAACGTTGCAACTTGAGCTCGGAAATATAGACGGGGGAAAGCAGACGTAGGTGAGGTAGAACTGCCTTTCTCTTCACGCTTATGATATATGACCAAGTCCTGCGGAAAGCCCTCATTGCTCCCGGTAACTTTGGCGATACATCAGTACAGCGGAGAGGATTTAAAACGCGTGAAGGGGGCCAAATGCGGGAAGTCCGGACAGCATCGACTTCTTCATCATGGCATGTGCTTGCATAGAAAGACGAGAGCGAATCTTACACTGGTGGGGAATCAAGAGCGACGAACAAGCTCATAAATCAACTCTGCCACTTACGGTATCCTGTCCACCTTATATCGTCATCCAAGCTTCTCTATCACCTCTTTAGCCACACTCTTCTCCGCCGAGGTCGGGTCGAGACCTTCAAGGCTTTGCAGCAATAATGCGTGTCTTTGCCTTGTCAACTCGTCGTTCTTCATGTGCCCGGAACGACCTTTCAGCTATGTCCCGCAGCGCCTTGACACGTCCGTTATCGCCCAATCACCAGTTGCTGGCTACGCACCGGCACGAAGATGAGAAGCACCTGCGGAGTGGAGCTCAAAGTTTAAAAGATGGCATCTCCGGCTGGAGGAACTGCACCGTCCATGCAGAACACCACGCCGTCGATGTCCACTTGTTCCCGCACCTAATTTCGATGAGATGCTGCTCACAATCAACGTGCCAGGTGAAGGAGTTTTCGACGTACATCAAGGAGTCATGGAGGATGTTGGATTCATGGGTCACGGGTTTGCTTCCGGCGGTGATGACGGTCACAGGCCGCGGCGTAACCTCATAGGCACTGGCAACGCCTCCCAGGAACGGATGAGAGTGGGATATAAGACCACTGACAAAACCGCAGCGTTTGGAGCCGAGACTCACAGCCTCCAAGGAAAGTTTTTGTACTCCATGGCCTCGTAATCCCCCTCAGCTCCACGGTCCGCGGCCGGTCTCCCTATTGGATACGACCTGTTGTCGCCACTATGTAGTAGCACGACACTGGCTCAGCTCTGGAAAGGTACCCGTCTCGGTTGAAGCCGTCGAATGAGTGTTCTATGTACCAAGTTGAATGCTTGGTCTCTCGGCGCCTCTGCGACTGCGCTGCTGTGCCACGCGCGCTTGCGACAAGCGCACGCTCTCTCCCTCTCTTCCATCACTCGCTCGCCCGTGCATCCCTGGGGCTAGAGGCGTCAAGGGCCTGAGACAACAACGTGCCGGTTTGGACGCTACAGTGAATGCGGAAGATCGTCGTGCAACACAGCACGAACGGCAGCTCGACGCAGAAGCGCGTCCTTGCGGATCATCCGACTCCGATGATATCAAGTGAGACAGAAGATCAGAAGAGGACACAGGTCAGACGCATTACCTCCAGTCGCAGGGTTACAGCGCTGGATTAGGCTTCTTCATCAAGATGGGTGGCCCGTGGGCGTGTTCTACGATATGGGCGCGTTTGACGATATTGGTATTCATGGTGTATCTAGAGAGCTTCATTCGCTGCTAATGAATTTGCACAAGTCTCGAAGCATTGAAATACGGACACATTCTTAGATTCGCTGATGCGCCCAACAAGCACCCAATGATGGTCCCTTGCACGGTTCTGGGATTCATAAAACATGAACGGAAAACGGAGTCCTTCCTCAGCACCTACGTCTGTTGCTTCCTTCCGTATCTCGTCTCTAGTTCGCCGACTCGGATACCTACTCAATGTCCTCTCCAACGGATTCGGAGACGGCGGCCATTGTCTCCGACTTATACGACTTGTGAGTGCTCTGACACGATTCACGCAGTAGACGAATCTCTCAACTACGTCCCGTTGGAAGGCTCACTGCCGACTACTGCAGCATTGCATCCATAGGTACGATACCCTTCACAGTACGCAGATTGGAGCCGTTGACGCTTGGTTCGCAGTCCTCTTCTTTTATGACCATCTCATCACGCTTTCCGTGGAGGTGAAGATGTTCTGGGGACACCCGCCAACCATGGCAGGCTGCCTTTATTTTGCCAACCGATACGTCATGCTGGTCAACTATGTGTTTACCATATTTGCGTCTTTTGCACCTGTCGAACTGGTTCGTGACCGTCAACTGCTTATATTTCATGACCCGCTTTGACCGCATTTCAGTGGTATGATTGATTTTCTCGCTCGTGAGCTACGTGCTGACGATCATCAGCCAAGCTGCTGTAAGCCAGATCGGTCTCGCCATCAATTGCCTTGCATTTCTTCCTTCGGCAGGTGCGGAGTTATTTATTCAGAAACATAGTCCTGTACTGACATGCGTGTGTCTGTGGGGCAGTTTTCTCTGCGTTGCGCGCATACGCGCTCTGTCAAAATCGGGGAGTCGCGTTGCTTATTTTCATCCTCACCGGATGTTCCGCGGTGGCAGTCAACTTGGTGGGGTCCACAACCATTTCTACTACTCAAGAACCAAAGCTGATAACGTGTACAACCAGGTTCCCTATGCGTTCGATTTGGGTGCTGCATATCTTCCTGGGTTTGGATGTTTTCAAAGTGTAGACGTCTCGCCAAACCTCAGCGTTCGGTGCGTGTCGTTAATGTGCAGAGATGATATTACGGCTCAACGTAGTGGTGATTGCTAGGCGTAAGCATGGCATCGTTCTCCTGCGCTGGCAGAAACGTATAATGATGCGTTTGCGTTTGAAGTTATCCTCGTGCACCAGATATGTACAATTGCGGGCGATGCGATTCTCATCCTGGTGACCTGGCGAGCGGTGTCCAAGAACGACGTACTTGACGTCCTAAAGGTTCCTGGAAGACGCACCGGCATGTCTTTCAGAACTGTGATCCTTTACGATGGTCAGTCCGAGTCCCTCCTTTGAGCATGCGATTTTGGCTCATTGCCACGGATAGGGATGATTTACTTTCTGTGAGCAAGGACCACCTCACCCTGGACAGAACGTTGCTGACCAAGGGGCGCCGAGACAGTGTATTGGCCATCCTCAACGCTCTGCTCCTGATTTCAAGAGTGCTTTCGGTACGACCACACATTCAAAAGCCCAGTCTCGAGAATCTCGTGTTCTCATCCCCTCATCTAGATCACCGGGACCGTCACAGAAAGCAGCACTAGTAACTTTAGCGTATTCGTAACCTCGTACGTTGGCCCCTGTTCCAAAAGCCCTGCTTGATCAGCTGAACCGACTTTCTCTCACAGTTTCACCTCGATCCTAGTATCGCACTTCGTGCTCGACCTCCAGGAAGCCAACCGGAATACGCAGGGTCTGCAGTCGGGCGACATCTCGTTGCCATCTCTTAGGACGCGCGGCAACGGCACCCTGAATTTCGCGCGGGGCATAGGATCGCTCGCTGGGTCCATGGAGTTTCGGCTCGCAGATGATGACCCCGCGGAGGAAGACGCAACACCAGACGATGGTCAGAGGCAGGAGGAAGGAATTTCTAATGTACATGCCTGAGAATCGTCGAATCATGGAGGCTGGCTGGTTCCACACACTGTATCACTGCTTGGGAGCCATAGTCATATTTATTCGACTTGGACCAGGAATGCGTTGTGGAGCACCAATGGTTGCTCCTGCCCACGTCGGCTTGTCGACGTCAAGTAGTGGCGATCTCCAATCTCAGCGCATTTCATGAACGGTTTCGTACCCGTAGGTGAATTGTTATAGCAAGTGTTGACGAGCCTTGATCGGAAGGGTGCGAGGGGTTTCGAGAGCAAAGCAGGACCTGAGTGATATTCGCGATGACAACAGAGGCGGCGCCCCCGTGCCGGATATAGGTACACGTTCAAGACATCTACCGACCACCAAATGGCTTCATCGCCTCGTCCCCCGAAGCAAGCAAGTCGTGAGCCCGAGCAAAAGCCCGTCCTTGTCTCTCTCGTCTCTTGTCTAGTACGAGCGCCCAAACAAAGTCCAGCGCTTCGCGTCCTTGCCGCACGCGACGCACTTCGTGACCCCCTCCTTGATCTTCGGCCACCTGCTCTGGTCGAACGGGATGCAGAGCGACTTCGCGCCCGCCGACGGCGCGCGCTCGTCCGTCGGCTCCGACGCCTTCCCCGACCGCTCCTTGATGTCGTCCTCGCACGCCTCGGTCTCGCACCAGGGCATGACGACCACGCACTTGTCGTCGAGCGTGGGCACGACGTCCTCCCACCGCTGCACCTCGCGCAGCCGGCTGTGGAACGTCTCCTGCGCACGCGTGAACATGTCGGCTTGGATCGTGTCCAGCAACCGCGAGACGGTCGTCTCGATGCCCGCCAGCGGGATGGGGGCTTTCGCGCCCGTGTCGCGCCGGGCAGAGAGCGTTTGGGACTTGGCGAGGTCCTGGGGCCCGATCTCAAGGCGGAGGGGAACACCCTAGAAGACGATATTAGATAAGTGGGTTGACAACGGATAGTAAAGAGGTGCAACTCGCCTTCTGCTCCCAGTCGTTGAACTTGTAGCCGGGGGTGTAGCCATCACGAAGATCAGCTTGCGCACGGATGCCAGCTTCCTTCAGCTTCGCGGCGAGGTCCGCGGCGGCGTCGTTAACCGCCTTGCGTTGCTCTTCTGTCGACTTCGCCGTGATACCGCACGGCACGATGACGACCTGCAGAACGGCGACGCGCGGCGGGAGCACGAGGCCCTGGTTGTCGCCGTGGATCATGACCATGACACCGATCACGCGCGTCGACAGGCCCCACGAGTTCTGCCAGACGTACGACTTGCCCTGGCCGCTCGGGTCGTTGGGATCCTCGACGAAGATGTTGAACATCTCCGGGCGGGAGAAATTCTGCCCCAGGCAGTGCGACGTGGCGCCCTGGATACCACGGCCGGTGGTCGGCACGAAGCCCTCAACGGTCGTCGTGTAGAGCCCGCCAGCGAACTTCTCCTTCTCGGACTTGACACCGGGGATGACCGGCACGGCGAGGAGGTCCTCGAACACGCGGCGGTAGAGATCAAGGATGGCAAGCACCTCCTCATCGGCCTCCTTCTTTGTCAGGAAGGCCGTGTGGCCCTCTTGCCAGAGGAACTCGCGCGTGCGGAGGAAGGGCTGGGGGTTCTTGAACTCCCATCGAACGACGTTGGCCCATTGGTTCAGCTTGAGAGGGAGGTCTCGGTGGCTCTGGATCCACTTCGCGTAGTCTGGCCCGGGATCAGCGGGAATAAGCTGCGGAGAATCAAGGACAACCCACAAGGGTACATGACGGTCTCCGAAGTCGGACGAATGGCGATCGGCTCCTCAAGTTCTGACTTGCCTCTGTACCCGAGGCTCAGAAAATAATTTGGACACGCATATAGTTGAAGAACTTACGCTCGCGTGACCCAGGCGACCTCAGGAGAGAAGCCCTCAACGTGATCCTTCTCACGTTCGAGGACCTTGGAGGAGACGAACATGGGGAAGTACGCGTTCTGGACGCCCATAGCCTTGATCTTGCCGTTGAACCATTCTGTACGACAATGTAAGATCACGGTCGCCATGTTATCTTCACAAGAGGACAGTGCAAACCTTGAATGGTCTCCCAAATGCTGTATGACCACGGGCGGAGGATGTAGCAACCGGAAACGTTGTAGTACTCGAGCATATCGGCCTTGAGGAGCACGTTGGTATACCATGTCGGGAAATCTACTTCCTTCTTCACCCCGATGGCAATCTGGATCGCGCCCTCGATCTTGCCGTCGTCCTTGTCCTTTACGGGAGCCGACGTCTTCGCCGCAGTCGCTGCGCCGTCGGCAGAGGCGAGGAGCGCAGCAACGTCGACTTCGCGTAGTGAGGGAGCACCATCCGCAGTAAACTGCTGGACGTAGGCGTAGAGGTCCTTGCCGGAGAGGAAAACGGTGGAGGTGGAGGAGAGGCCGCGGACGGCGAATGTCGAGGTTGATGATGCGATGGATGCGTCTATGACGGTCGTGATTTTCGGGTATGTTTCCGAGGTGATGGCGAGGGGAGAGACTGCAAACGCGAGTCAGCAAACCATCCTCTGACTCGTCTCAGCCAAGAAGAGTGAAGGCTAAAACATGCCCTCCTCCCCTGGGACTGTGAAGGTTCATAGAAAACCGTAAGGGAACTAAACAGCCTTGCGACTGATAAGCATATCAGAAAACAGTCAAGGAAGACTCACTAGAGTTTTTGTCAAGGTTGAAGAACTCCTTCAGCAAGTCCTCCGAAGCGAGCCGGAGCTCCTTCAAATTCAGGTGCTTCCCAAGCAACCCAGACGGGACATCCGACGTCTCGCGCGCGATCACGATGACGGGGACCGGGGTGGCCGTCTTGGCCGTCTTGGGCTTGTAGACGAGCGTCTTGATCAGCTCGAAGCCCTGGGGGGCGGACGAGCTCGCCTCGAGGGCGTCGCGCCAGGACTGCGGGGAGTTGGTCTCGCCATGCGACACTGTCGCGGCGGGATTAATCGAGAGCTTCGCGAGGGACGCGGTGATAGAGTCTAGGGACATGGCAGGAGATGGGTTGCGGAGGGAAGAGAGAGCTGCGCAGTGGGGGCGGCGGTGAGTAGAACTAGAAACGGAGATTTGGCTTGCCCTGCCGGCGCTTTGCGAGATTGACTCGACGGTTTTGGAGGGCGATGTTATCAGATGCCGCGCCAGAACCGCCCTCCCCACTCGACGGGCCAGCCTCGCACAAGCCCTCGGGGCAAGCATCTACGTCAGGAGAGAAAGCAGTGAATCCAGGACGACGTTGCGCTCAAGAGCGATGCATCATGACGCGACAACGCCCTCGACGCGCTCCAGGCGCTCACTCAAGCGTCCCAGCTCAGATCTCCATCGTACCCACCACCCATCATTTCTCCAAATATTCAAGTTGGCAAAGTCAGTCCCAGCGCATGAATCACCAAAAAGTCTATAGAGGAGAGCGATTATGCACGTAGTATATACACATGATTCGATGCATGCTATATGACGACCACAGCGATGAGCAAAGAACGATTATTGCGTCTGACCCGATCCGAAGCATGCCGTCGCACAGCCCGCCAACTGCGAGCCGGCGGGAGAGCCGCGACGATCAAGAGAAGCGGGACCGGGGTAAGACGAGGGATGGATGGTATAAACTATCTCACAGTTCGGCAGACAGGCAAGAAAGCGTCCGGAAGTGTCGGTATTTGGTGGTGTGGGTAAGGATAACGGTCCTTCATTCTTCTTTCTTCTCGATAGCATAGATCTCTCGTGGCGTAAATCGTGACGGTCGTGTCCGCAACACCTTTGCTGCGCTCTATTCAGTCCGACTTCGAGCTCGGTGTCACCGACGTGGGGGTCGCCTCCTCTAGTTGGTGTTCTGACATCTCCTCGAGCAGCTCCGCGAGCGCCTTGCGACCCTCTTCAGTGAGCGCCGGCGCTCCTGTCGACATGTCCTTGTCGAAGTACTGGGGAATAAACCTACGAAAACCCAGCCATCAACTCCAAGCCATGTAAAAATAAAATCAAGCGCACTCACTCGACGCCTCTCCGCTTGCGTTCCGCAGCGTCGTCCCGCTGCTTCTGCTCGATAACCAGCTTCTGCTTCGTTGCGTCACCGTACTCCTTCTTCAATAACCTCGTCGTCACGTTATCCCACAGCTTCCTGCTCTCGTTCGGCAGCTGCCTCTCCAGCGGCCGCACCATCTTCGGGATCACCGCCAGCGTCGACACGTCGAGCAGCGTCGCGTACTCGCCGTCCAGCGCGTCCGCGCGCTTCCACCGCACCCGACCCCGCCACGACCCGTCGAACACCGCAAGCACGCGCTCCCTCGGCACATGCTTCACGCGCGTCCACTCCTCGTGAACGCTTTCCGTGGGGTCGTACGTGTGTATGACGCCCTCGAGCGCAAACTGCGCCCTGCCCAGCCAAGACTCCTCCTTGTACTCGATGACCGCCCGCAACTTCTTCCCGTCAGCCGCCCCGCCCGAGCATTCGATGACCGTCGACTCGCCCACGGTGACGTAGAAGCTCCCGCGCAGGAGCCCGTTCACGGACGCGACCGGGTGCGTGATGTGGTACGTCTCGCCCGCGCCCGCGTCGCCCGTGATGCGCACGAAGATGCCCTTGTTGAACGAGCCAGGCATTACGCGCAGAGTCGTGCCTGACACTTTGGCCGAGATCTGGTCGATGCCCGAGAGCTCGAGGTACCGGCTCGGGCAGACAGCGTGGTACGCGGACACGGGCGGGTGGTGAGAGACCTGCTCAGTCAAGTAGGCGACGCGGATCCGTGGTTTGTCCACCGCGCCGTCCGCCTCGAGAAGCCCCGCAGATGCTTGGTCGTTTGCGAGGCTCAGGTCAGACATACCCGCCTCGAGGTTCGTCTCGACGAGCTCGGGGGACGTCGATGGCGTCGACTTGGCCGTCGCGGAGTGCGCGCGCGACATGAAGCTCAACCCGCTGAAGGCGCTCTTGCCACTCTTGACGCTGGCGTTCTCAGATATGGGGGGTTGGGCGACATTGGGCGTCGAGTGTGCTCCCGAGGAAAAGAAGTATGATGACGACTGAGCGGGTTCCGGAGCAGGCTGAGTGAGGTAAAGGTGCTGAATGGGAGGCGCATTTGGATCTGAAGGGTAGGTGACGGGTATTATGTCCCAGTGCGAACGGAAGTGCTCGCCGAGGACGGAGTTGTATGGCTTGCAGACCTTTCCTCTCTGTGGAAACAGTCAGTACCCCTGCGAGAAGCAGTGATGCCTTGGCAAGCGGAAAGCGGGGCGGTGGTAACAACCCCAAAAGGACTCGCGCGCATCCGCAGCCGCATGATACGTCGTATATGCGTGCAGCCGAAAGCAATGGAGACGTAAACATTGCAAAAGAGAACGGCGGCGCGCAATCTTAGTGCATCCGTTGCTCGGCAGAGAGTAGCGAATTACCGCATGAGGAAGGCTCAAGCACAAGCCCTGGGACGGAGATGAACTGAAGAGTCGCGGCGACAACGATACGTTGCAGCCAATGACAACCGTATGCTCCGAAGAGTCAGGCCCAGTCAACGAAACTTGACGGTTGCGCGCGACACCGCCAAGCAGCTCGAGAGCCATAGGCGAGGTGCGCAAGCCAGGATCGCCGCGCGATGACAAGCTTAGCACGTCCCTCGACCATCGCGCAGCAAGCGTACAGGCATGCGCGAGTTGTAGGAAGCAAAATAGGTACTCACAATGAACTTCAGGTCTTTCGAGAAGGTAAAACGCAGTACGGCCAGCATACGCTCGAAAGGGTCATCGGAATCATTGATGCTGCGCATCGTACTGCTTAGCGATGAAGCGGACGGTGATACAACAAGGTCACTTACGCAGCGAAGAGATCTGGACGGTCCAAGTAGTGCCAGTACTCGAGGTTAGGTATTGGTTCTAGCAGCGACGCCGGAAGGGAAAGACGCCTGTGCATTCGCGGTGTCGGACAGAGCGAGAGGGTGGAAAAGGTGGAGAACGTACATAGCAGCGATGTCCTTGACTCCGAGGCACTTCTTGACGAGCTGGACGATCATCTTGAGCTTTCCGCTCTCGCCGGTGTCGCCGGAGTCTGGGACGGAGATGGGCTGGCCAGGTGCATCCTCGTCGAGAGCATTGCTGACATCGTTCTTGTCCAGAGAGCTCATGGCGAGCGCAGGGGTGGAAAGGAGAGAAAGAGGGAGGGGAGGGGAGGAAACCAAGGGGCGGTACCAAAGACCAGGATGGAATGAGGCGGGAGACAAGGAACGTGTGCAGCCGCAGCCCCCCACGCCAACGGCTGTACCGAGTACCCTCGGCGTTTGATTGTCACAACGCCCCTATATATCCCCCCGATGTGGTGCTGTGCTGTCAATAATAGCAATATTTATAGCCGTCGTGGTCTTGAACAATATGCGAAAAAGCTGGTTCGACCCGGGCTCGAACCGGAGACCTCCTGTGGTCACACTGCATTGGCATGTGAGACAGACGTGATAACCAACTACACCATCGAACCGACACACCAGAGCACTTCAATAACCTTAACTTAACAGTTTTGAGTCCTATGACGTGGTGGCACTTCCGCCGCTGTGGGACCTTTCAGAAGACCATGTAGCTTCCCAACAATGGGCTTTAACATTGCGTAAGAGAAGACTTTTTGCTTGGCAATTTCCTGCGTTCTGAACACCTCTGTCAGGATGATATGTGACTTTTTCCACCCGAACGTGGGTGGGGTAGAAAACCACATCTACATGCTCAGTGCGAACCTCATTCGCCGCGGCCACAGGGTACGTATGTGACCCATATTCCAGTATGTTGGTCTCGCCTAACGTGGTGCAGGTGGTTGTGGTAACACACAGTCATCCGCCGGACCGCGTTGGCATCCGCTGGTTGCTGCCTGCGCTCAAGGTTTACTACATCCCGTTTCCCACCATCGCCTCGTCAGCCACTTTGCCCAACTACTTCACCTTCCTGCCCTACTTCCGGACCATCGTCCTCCGTGAAAATATTCAGCTTGTTCACAGTCACGCGGGATTGTCCTCCCTGGGTCAGGAAGGAATCCTCCACGCCCACTTGTTGGGTGTGCGGACCGTCTTCACGGACCATAGTCTCTTCGGATTCGACGATGCCGCAAGCATACTGACGAACAAGTTGCTCGAGGCAGCGCTACGCAACGTGGACGCGGCTATATGCGTGTCGCACACTGGGTGCGCTTCCTCCGCGTCTGCGTCTCTCTTATTGTCAAGGCGTGCTGACTGTACGCACAGCCGCGAGAACACAGTTCTGCGCGCGAGACTGCAACCAAGTGTTGTCCATGTCATTCCGAATGCGCTCGTCGCAGATCAGTTCAAGCCTGCGTCATCGCCTCCAACTGGAGATATGAGTAAGAAGCAGCCTGTTGACCAACTCCCTCGCTTTCACTAACAACATTCCCAAGTAACAATCGTCGTGGTGTCCAGATTGGCATACCGGAAAGGTATAGACCTCCTGATTGCTACGGCCCCTCGCATATGTGCCATGTTCCCAAATGTCCGGTTCCTCGTCGGTACGTCCAATAGTATTAGTGAGTCACGATTAGACTAATGGTGCAAAGGTGGTGACGGACCCAAAATGATCGACTTGCTTCAAATGCGAGAGAAGTATCTTCTGCAGGATCGAATAGAGGTCTTGGGACCCGTCCGCCACAGCGACGTTCGCAAGGCAAATGAGCCGCCATTATTCCTGCGTCCTGCATTGACTTCGCCCGTGCCAGGTTCTCATCCAAGGGTCTATCTTCATGAACACGTCCCTCACCGAGTCGTTTGGCATCGCCATCCTCGAAGCAGCCTGCGCTGGATTGTATGTCGTGTCTACCCGTGTGGGAGGCGTCCCCGAAATCCTCCCAGAGGATATGATATCATTCGCAAATCCCGACGAGGACGGTCAGTGTTGCCGTTTATCCGATTTTCAACGACGCTGACCTGTGTTCTCACAGACGTCGTACGAGCCATGTCAGAGGCCATTCGGATCGTGTCTGCTGGCAAACACGACCCGTATCGGGGGCATGAACGCATCAAAGGTTTCTATGACTGGAGTGAGATCACTTCGCGAACGGAGGTTGTCTACGAATCTGTCATGGATTCAGAACCGTACGACTTTTGGACGCGTCTACATCGGTCCGTCAGCCGCCTTACACAGTGGGGAGCTACCCTGATTTAATTTTTAGGACCCTGGACGTGGGCCCTGCCGCCGGGATCATCTATGCCATCATACTCATTGTCGACTGCCTGTTCTTCATGTTCCTCGAGTGGTGGCTTCCTGAAGACCAGATGGACAAAGTACAGATGCATTGGAACCCAGAGCGTTTCAAAGAGGTAAATTTTGTGTTCCACGTCTGTCTTTTTCTCAATGCGACACACTTTTCTAGGTTGTCGAGGAGAACGAGTATGATCGAACCACCTCATGCTGAACCGTATCACCAGAACTTGAACCCCCTTCCAACGCCAATTTCGCTGATGCCTCAACACTGGGGATGTTCGCACATTTTTCTCCAGCTGGATTTTTGTCGAAGTCCTTCTGCTCAATCCTATCGGCGCTAGTGGTGTTTTGTTCACGTCGGACGTCCGGACCGTATGTACTTGATGCGCTCCACGTGGTCCGCAACATCGTTCTGATGCAGTCGGAATAAAAATCCCTCCGGTATTAAAGTTTTGGGTCCTTGTCTATCCTTTGACTCGCCCACTCACCACCACAGCGAACATGGGGTCCCCCTCACTAGAGGACGAGAAGAGGAGCAACGTCTCTAACGACCACAATGACGAACTTGTAACGACCGAGACGCCGACATGGTTTGCCAAGATAACAAACTTCCTTGCACATTGGGGAGTTGAGACGAACGGGTTCGTACGCATTTTTTCGCTGCGGGTGAAGGGCCCGCCGGTTACTGATGGTATCACCAGGATCGATCCTATTTTGCCAGAGGATAGGAAGGACACCAAGTTATACCAGATGTTTTTCGTGTGGTTTTCGGCAAATGTCAACATCGCTACGTGCGTTCCGCTCGAGTCCTTGCATTATCAAACCTTGATTCAAGCACTTGTGAAAAGTTTTAGCACTGGTAGTTCCGGCCCCGCGTTCTTTGGTCTCGGTCTGAGGGATTCCCTTGTGATCGTGCTTGTCGTAGACCTCATGTAAGCGTCAAACACGTCTCTGTGCACGTTCAGAAGCTCACCGTTTGACACAGATCGTGTGCTATCCCAGCATATTTGTCAGTTTTATCATGATCTGCTGCTGGGGGCGACCATTTGACCATACACTGACATTTACATTCGCCCAGTGCCGTCTTCGGTCCTAAGCTTGGAATGCGTTCGATGGTGCTTGCTCGGTATTCTTGGGGGTATGTGTCATTCCTCCGACCGAGGGTTCGGAACAAATATCGATTTCGATGGCAGGTACTACGGATCAATAATACCCAGTGCCTTTACCGTCTTCTCGATGCAGGGGTTCCTCATCCTTAACTGCATCATCGGCGGACAGACACTCGCAAGCGTGTCCTCCCATTTAAATGACACACTAGGAATAGTCATCATCGGCGTTATATCCCTTGTCGTACGTTGACCACCACCGTTTTTACTCGTCCCTCGTTCACATCTGGTACCAGGTGACGTTCTTCGGCTATCGTGTTATCCACTGGTGAGCGATCATCGTCGAGTGATTGCTCTATGACATCTGAACACCCCACGCGCAGGTACGAGACAGTGGCATGGATCCCGAGTGTCATTGCCTTTATCGCCATGCTCGGCACGGGAGGTAAATACCTTGGTAGTCACGTCCCTCCCGGCGAGCCAGCATCAGCGGCCGCCATCCTGTCATTCGCGACAACCGTCGCGTCAAGTGTCATCAGCTGGTGCATGATGACCCCCGACTACGGCGTGTATCACACCAGCAAGGCGTCCGGGTTTGTATTAGAACCTGCCGCGATCGAACCACGCTGATTCCGTCCACTGCGGCCAGCACCCGGGTATTCTTGTACAGCTACGCAGGATTCCTCGCCGCAAGCGTAAGCCCTGTCATGCGCTCTCTTCACAGCTGCATGCTGACAGCTTCTTGACGTGTTACGTAGCTCACGGCACACATGCTCGGCGCTGCGTTCGCCGCCGCGGCGCCTGCGATACCCGAATGGGAGGGAGGCTTCGACAACGGCAACAGCGTCGGCGGCCTCGTCGCAGCCGTCCTCTCGCCAGCGGGCGGGTTTGGCAAATTCCTGACGGTGCTCATCGCGCTGTTCATCCCGAGCGCGTGTGCGCCCACGATGTACACGTTTGCGTCGAGCTTCATGACCATCCACGCCTGGCTGGGACGCGTGCCCCGCTACGTCTACACCGTCATCTCCGAGGCCATGTGAGTGGCCCGTTCTGTCTTTTTATGTTTCGCGCCATGCAGTTGCTCATCTGTCTGCAGTTTGATTCCGGTCGCGATCGTCGGCGCCACCCACTTCTACGCGACCTTCGTCGACATCCTCAACGCGATCGGCTACTGGAGCACCGTCTTCGCTGCCATCGTGATCGTCGAGCATCTCGTCTTCCGCAAAAACGACTGGGGTCGGTACGACCTTTCCCAGTGGAGCAAACCGAGGGAACTGCCGCTCGGACTTGCGGCCGTTCTCGCCTTCCTTTGCGCTGCCGGCATCATCGTCCCCTGTATGTCCCAGGCGTGGTACGTGGGGCCGATCGCAAACGCTGGAACAGGCGACATTGGGGTTATCGTCGGATTCACTGTTGCTGCCATCTGTTATCCTGCATACAGAGCTATCGAGCGGGCGCTGTGGGGTAGGTAAACCGTGTCGTACACATAATGGGCTCATAGCTTGTACTTGGTCCTAGAGATACCCGCAAACGCTTGCTTGGCAAGGAGCCGCGGAGGCAATCGATGCTCGTATGCATGAGCGATCCACTGCGTTCTCTGCGTTCAGCAAACATTTTCACCCCAATAAAACATGCGTTGACGAGCTCACCTCGCAGGCCAGCGGCCGAGTATCACGCGGGTCGATGATCTCCTCTACACCAAAGAAGTGTGCTGTCCGCGTCGGATCCCGCACGGTCTCGAACTTGGCAAGCAGGTCCTTCATCATCTTCTCCCGCGCCGCTGGAGATGGCGCATTGTCAAGCTGCCTCTTGAAGGCAGCTTCTACGCCACCTTCAAGGGGCAGACTGCCCCAATCCGCAGAGGGCCTGCGTAACCTATGAGCACTTTCATTTCGAATGATAATCATTCAACGACGCACCAAGCCACACGGTTGTTAAGCCCGTCTCCCGGGTCGGACACGGCACCGCCGGCAACACCAAAGGAACGGCGTATGATGACTGTATAAATGGGTATTGTCGCGTGGTACAGTGCGGCCATGATCGACGCTCCATGTCGGATTGTGGCGCTCTTCTCGGCCGCAGAGCCTTGATGTCTCAGATTTCAGTAGTCCGCAAGTAGATACTCCTACTGCACAACGCACCAATAGCAAACCCTGGTTGGTCAACGAGATTTAGGAGAGGTATGCTGTGACGTCGCTCTAGTGAGATCGTTTGGAAACCTTTGGGATCATGAGGGTATATTCACCCGAACTGGTCGCAGAGGTTGACGAAGCGCGCCGCCTTCTGACTTCCAAGTGCGTCGAGAGCACCTCCGCCTACGGTGCAGTCGCTCGTCAGCACACCGACAGGCCTGCCTTGAAGGCGAGCGAGGCCGGTGACGATGGACCTCCCCCAGGTAGCACCGATTTCAAAGAAAGACGTCGAAGGGTGTTGCGCGTCCGGGGTCGCACACGAACGGGGACCGTCCACATCCACAATGAACCGCACGAGCTTTCGGATGTCATACACGCGAGCTCGCCGTCGTGGAATGATGCCAATCAGCTCTCCTTCCCGTCTATCTGCGGGATCAGACGACTGGTAGGCCGGAGGCAAGGAATGAACCGATGATGGAAGGAAAGAGAGGAAAGTGCGTATTTGCTGAAAGGCTTCGAGCTCAGAAGCCACGACGTTGTCAACCGTTCCGTTCCGTCCATGGATCTCCCAGCCCCCGAGCTCTTCCTTGGATAGGTCCTCGAAGGTTGCCTGTTTGACGACAGGTGGTCCTGCGGCGAAGAACTAGGTACCAGTCGTCAGCGGCGGAGCTGCAGCGAGAATGAGCGGAACGTACTTGGCTAACTCCTTTGACCATCACGCTGAAATGGCTGGTCACCGCCTTGGCAGTTGCCAACCCGACAACTGGTCCCAACAGTGCACTCGTCACGGGAACAACAGACATCGCGTCCATGCTGCGACCGAGACCAGCTAGATGGGGTAGGTATGTCGCGCCAGTTGAAAGGTCTGAATGAAGACAAGTGAATTCGCAGATGCGCTGTAGTAGGACGGAATACGTACATGAAGCGACGCTACCACCGCCGCTCGATCCATCCAGGAGGCGGATCTATCTGTGATCAGCTACACTGTGTGCGACACTGAATGATTGAAACTCATACGAGGGGCACTTTGTATTGGGTAGCAAGAGCCTGCAATCAGGTCAGCAGCGGTATTTGCAGCACATACGGACAGTGCATACCTCGCCAAAACCCGCTTTCCCTTGCACGCCTCCGTCGGCATGACCTCCCCGCACACTGAAGTCGTCGGCAGTCACGAAGACCTTGCGACCATCGATCCTGCCCCACCCGGTGACTTGGTTTCTGAATGGCCTTATTCAATCGAACGAACTCTTGCGCAAGCCAGGTACTCGCTTACGCGGGAATCAAGTCCTTTCGCTCTCCCGTTTTCTCGTCATAGACCGGTTTCCCGGTGAGCGAGCCGACCTCGCTGAACGACTCGGGGTCGAGGAGCGCATCTAGCCTCTCGCGGACCCAGAGCTTGCCATGCTGCTTCTGTCGCGCATAACCCGGGTCATCGGGGTTGGGGGTCCTGATCTTGCTTTGGGCTTTGAGAATCTTAGAGACTGCATGCTAATAGGTGGTAAGAGAGGTGGAGTGAGCGGTTGCACTCCAAGACGAACGACAAACGAGAGTGCAGGACGTACCTTCCAGGTCACGCCGTCATCATCCTCTTCGGTTGCGGCAGCGTGAGACTCGGCCTCCTTCGACTTGGACGGCGTAGTTGACGACTTGCTCTCTGCACTCGACGAACTCTTGGCCATATTGTTTCACCGACGTGCAGATTTGGCTTTTGCGTCCTATGGCACCACCGGTCCACGAGCGATCCCCGGGACGTGGTAATGTTTGTCGCCCCATACAGTCGACGCCGTGTACGTACTCCGGCAATTGCGGGTCCCACAGTCGCCGGACCCATCATGGACGCAACATCCTGCAAGAACGCTGAGGTTCCTTATCGACGACCTCCAGAAGCCAACCGCCAAACGAGGCCTACCGAGCTGGTGGAGAGATGGACGCACCGAAAGTATTGGTTGCGAATCGGGGAGAAAGTGAGTGCTAAGCTATTGCTAGCTAGCCGGCCAGCTTCATGATATTCCTGTCTCCTTCTTACAGTCGCCGTACGCATCTGCCGCTCTGCAGCAGAGCTGGGATGGAAAACGGTCGCCCTCTACACGGAGAATGATGCATCCCATACGTCGTTCGCGGATGATGCCGTTCTCTTGGACTCGCCCGCGCGATACATGGACGCCGAGCACATCGCGGACATCGCCTGTCAGTGAGTGCCTCAGAAATATGCATATTGTGCTCGTATGTCGAATTCCAAGCGTTCCGTTACGTAGGACCGGATGCACGCATGTGCACCCCGGGTACGGTTTCCTGAGCGAAAGCCCGAAACTTGCATCCATGTTCTCGCAACCACCGTCCCGCAATGATTCCCCCGGTATCACGTTCGTCGGACCCTCGGTGGAGACCTTGAAAGTTGCCTCTGACAAGATGCTCTCGCGCGAGCTTGCTTCCTCAGTCGGTGTCCCCGTCGCTTCTGCCGCCAGGGTCTCCTCCGTCGCGGACATACATCACTTCGTCAAGCAGCTCGGTTCGCATTCATATCCCATCGTTATCAAAGCCTTGGACGGAGGAGGCGGTCGCGGCATTCGCCTTGCGGACGGCGCCGAAGACCTCGAGAACGCTTTCCAGAGGTGCCTGGGCGAAAGTCCTTCGAAGCGGATATTTGTGGAGCGAGCTCTAGTTGGGCCGGGATGGAAGCACATCGAAGTTCAGATTGTGGGCGACGGCCAAGGCAATATGGCGCACCTGTGGGAGCGCGAGTGCAGCGTCCAGCGAAGGTGAATCTCAGTCTTGGTTCGTCATCCGTTTACTGGTGTTGACGTGCCCAGGTTTCAGAAAATCGTTGAGGTGAGATGCATCGCCGAGCGCAGAGGATGTCTTACCCAACATTCTGGCAGATGGCTCCATCTACTTTGCCACGAGCCGCCGTAGAGCCTTTGTTAGATGCTGCCCTGAAGATGGCCCGGAAGCTGCGCTACGCCGGACTCGGCACGTTCGAGTTCCTTGCCAACTCCCATTTGCAAGAATGGGTCTTCCTCGAGATCAACCCTCGAATACAAGTCGAGCATACGGTGACTGGTGAGCGATACATGTTCCGCGCTGAATACCGTTTTAATGTCTTCATAGAGGAGATTGCGAATGTAGATCTGGTCCGCATCCAGCTCCTACTTTCTACACCAGGAACAACTCTGGCAGACGTACTTCCTGAGTATGCATCCTCGTCGCCTTCACCCCATGGACAGGCCATCCAGCTCCGACTAGTTGCAGAAGATCCGCATCGCTCATTCCAGCTGTCTCCAGGTACTCTACTTCCCTCCGATATCTCATGGCCTGCTGGAAGAGGTGTCCGTGTCGAGACGTGGCTCTCGGAAGGGCCACGTTGGCATGATCCGCATGCGGAATGGACGATCAGTGTAGATTTTGACTCGGTCCTCGCGAAGATCATCGTCCATGCAGGCACACTCGATGAAGCCACTGCAAGGGCACGACGAGCGTTAAGAGAAGTCCGTATATCTGGGGATGTGAAGACTAATGTGGAGCTACTCGCCGGAGTGGTTTCTCATCGTGACTGGCGAGCAGGGACGATCCACACTCGATGGCTTGAAGAGAACATAGAGCAGGTGCTTCGCCTTGGGAACGAGACGTTGCGCCGGCCGTCGGCGTTTCCCCCGTCCTCGGCTACTCACAGGTCGTCTACCAACGGCGCGGAAGGGACATCTGGCACAATCCTCTTACAGCCAGGGACGTCATTCCAACTAACCCTGTCCCCGTCTTCGCCATCGGACTCTGGCGTTCAAGCGCAAAAGCACAATTTAGTGCTCTCCACGATTGGACACAATGCGTTCCCAGACAACCTCTCCGGAAGCATAACGACTTCGCTATCCTCAACGCCTCTCGCATTCTCCCTCACACAGTCTTCGTCGATTGCAGCGTCTTCCAGCTTTGAATTCGCTAATCCTTCCGACCCTGCCCACCTCCCTTGTCCGCTTGCGGGCAAGATCGTTGAGCTTCATCCTGCGCTCGCTGCGTCTGCGGCTGGCTCCAGTTCTCAAGCGTTCGTTCGAGAGGGAGATCCACTGATGGTGGTGAGCGCGATGAAGATGGAAAGCGTCATCAGTTCTCCGAGGAGTGGCCATATTTTGAGACTTGGGAAGGGCGTTGAGATTGGTGCGGTGGTCCCGGAGGGTGCGCTGGTGTGTGTTTTGGGTTTATGGGAGAAAGGCGAGTTGGCGAAACTATAGAGAGATGGACCCATGTACGCTTAAGGCATCGTGCCCGCCAATGACCACTCACTGCACAGAATGGCGGATTGCCTCGACCTGAAGGGCTCCCGGGCCGGAGAGGGCCGGATAGCCGCAGGTCTTATGTAAATACAATTGACAGCAGACGTCATCGACCACCAGGATGCCTTTGCCTGCGTCTGTCCTCCGCCAGTTCAACAAGGTCCCCCGCCAATCCCTCTGTGACCGAATTCCACGGTCCCTACAACAAGCTCCTCAACATCATCTTCCCTTCAGACTCCAGATACACCGTGATTCCCCAGTACTGGGGTTCACGCCAGTCAGCAGACTTCATCGTCAGATTTGAAGTCGTACTCGACGATCCGGATCGAACGGTCTTCGTACTGGATTTGAAGCCGCCTTCGCATCTTCGCCTTGTTTCTAAGCGCGAACTTGCCGACCTACAGATTCGTCAACGTCTGCGGGATGTTATCGGTTCGTCATGTTCTTTCCATATCTGTCGTTCAAGGTACTAGACTGTATGCGCCTCTCCAGACTGTCCTCTCCCGACTCTCAATGGCGTCAGTGCAATGGGGACCCGGCTCAGCTTTTACAGCAAGCAGGGAAAAGGGCCCATCAATCCCCCTAGGATCCTTCCTGACCCTCAGATGATGACGGATGTTGCACCATTGGAGCGCTGGAGCTGGGTATCCTCTCGGAGGATGGGCTGACAAAGTTTTTAGCTGTCGCAGAAGAGGTCAAGGCAGGTTGCGAGGCTGTGCCAGTCGGTGGTACGTCGTCGATGGCTGAGAAGTGCTAGATGATGAGTGACCCTGCAAATGCCACTGTTTGGACTTTGTCGATAATCCCATAGCCCGGTCATTTTGGGGTGAGCGGATTTCATTCAAAGCGTTTCCTTCAACGTGTTTCCCGCTAATTCTATGGTGTCTAGGATGACTCTGTTCGCAACGTTCGTGTCCTACGTGTACCAATAGGTGAAATCGGATGTCAGATCGGTGTACAATATTGAAGCCTTCATCGTTGTTGTTGTGTATGTGTTGTTAATGAAAGCGAGTCACGAGAGGAGGGCTGGCACTGTGGCCAAGATCAAAGGATGGTTTGGGTAGTGTCGTCACCGGCCGTCAAGAAGGGTCTCTGCGTGGTTCTGTCCTTAACGTCTGGCGAGTTTCGTATAGACGGGTGGGGCTTCCCTCTTCCCAGTCCGAGTGCAACTACTAAGCCGTGTCCACGTTCGTTGCGCTGAAAGCCGAACCCGCGCGGACGCGTGTTTCCCACTGGGTTCGAGACCTGCTGGTTAGTGACAGGTAGGCAAGATTGTGTGTCGCGTTCAACAATATATTGGTCGACTCCGCCACCAGACAATGACATATTGCAACCAAGGATGCACGTGATCCTTGAGATACGTGTTGGGCGCTTGGAGAAGGGTGAGTGTCCAGCCCGTCCTCCTGAGCTGCGTCCTCTCTGCTTGTTCTCGCTCGTCTTTGGCTCTGTTCTCGTGCTTGTATAGTAATCGCAAGGTCTCAATACTGGAACAGCATGTCGCTGGTTGAGGAGCTTCGCAAGATCCCACCGGTCACCCGTTTTCTGTGCGGCTCCCTGCTGTCGGTGTCACTGCCGATGATGATGCAGCTTGTGTCGCCATACAAGGTTTTGTTTGTGAGGGAATTGGTTACGCAGCGCTACGAGGTGAGTGATGGAAGTTCGCCGTATCATGCTTCGGGCGCCCTGCAGCGCATATCCTACAACATGCGTCCGAGAGGGTTGCAAGAGGAATAACTAACCCCATCCTTCTTCCAACTAGATATGGAGACCGTTTACGAGCTTCTTCATTGGGGGTGTGTTTCTGTGCTCCGTCATCGGTATGCCTGTCTCAGCACGGATGGTCTGGTAGGCTCTGGGATCAACTTCGTATTCGATCTCGCAATGTTTTAGTGCGTACCTTTTTCTATCCGGCGACAAGGTTCACGTTCTCAGCGTTCCGTGGGTGCGTAGCCGAAATTCTGATGAGTTGGAATCGCAACACTTCGCTGGTCGTTCCGCGGACTATGCATGGCAGGTCTTCCTCGCCGGCCTAAGCATCCTGGTACGCCCAAATACCTCCCATTCCTGGTACACCGGCCCACGATATGCTTACCGGGTCGTGCCACGGACCCAATGACAGGGCTTCAACCTCCCCCTCCGCACGTTCGTGCACACCCGCGCGCTCCTCATCGCGCTCACATACGTCTCCTCCATGCTCGCCCCCGCGGGGTCGCAGACATCCTTCTGGGGCCTGATCACCTTCCCCGTCAAGTACCTCCCCTACGCGTTCATCGCCATGGACTTCCTCATGGGAGGCCCCCAGGCGGCGGCAACGAGCGTCTCTGGCGCAGTCGTCGGCCACCTCTGGTGGTGGAGCGTTTTTGAGACCGGCATGCTGAGGAACTTGGCGACCGCACCGCGGTTCTTGCGTTCCTTCATGGGCGAGGACGGGAGCGATGGGCGGCCACGGCCACTTGGAGGTGGTGTCCACGTCGTTCCCCCGAGGAGAGAGGAGCCCCGGAGGCCGGCTGGGCGTAACTGGGGTCCTGGACGTAGGTTGGGTTCCGAGTGAGTGCGGAAGGAGAATGAGTGCTTAGGGTAGAGGTACGTGAATGGCTTTATCTTTCCGCTTGAAGGTTTGACAGATCTTCTTGTGCTTCTGTGATATAGTGAGGCTCGAGCGCGTATTGTAACAGATCGCAGGTTCAATGCATGTATACGTGTACCTGTTCGCACAGCCGTGATACAGGTCGGAGGCGTCATATTCAGCGCTCGGCCAAGTCATTTGCTCGGTGTCGGACCTCCCTCGTCTTGCGTTCCTTGCATCTGAGCGATTCAACCGGTACCTTGCCCTCTACTCCCCGCCTCTACTTACTGCATTAGTATCTACTCACACCAGAACCAAACCACGGCCCAGGATGGCTACGGTAATGCACGACATTCGCAAGATTCCTCCGGTCACCCGCTTCCTATGCGGTGCGCTGGTGACAATTACATTGTCTATCAAGCTGGAAGCAGTGGGGTTATGGAGTCTTGTGTTCACAGGGAGAAAGGTTCTCAGTACCGGTGAGGTGAGTCCGGGTTGGTTCCCCGAAAGCTTATGTGTGCTGGATACACCGTAGCTCATCGTCATATTGTGACAGATATGGAGGCCATTCACAAGCTTCTTCATTGGAGGTACGAACTGTGTGCTCAACTTCTCCGCCAATTGACCCACAAATCACTCCACTACGATAGACTTGAGAGTCATCAGCTTCATCTTCGAAGTCATAATGCTCTAGTACGTCTACCTTGCCTTTTTTTGTCCCCGACCCATGCATGACGTCCGCCACAACCTCACAGTCGAAACTCACTCGACATCGAAACCCACCACTTTCCCGTCAGCGCCGCCGATTATGCCTGGCAACTCTTCCTCGTGGGCCTCAACATACTCGTACGTCACCCACCCAGGTCACGAGTCATAACCCGGACGGTCCTCGCTAACCTACTCGTCCCACCCGGTGACGTTGACGACAGATCCTCAACCTCCCCCTCGGCTCCTACACGCACACCCACGCCTTCCTCATGGCGCTCATCTACCTCTCCTGCGCGCTCGCCCCCGCCGGCGCCCAGACGTCCTTCTGGGGGCTCGTCACGATCCCGATCAAGTACCTGCCCTACGCCTACGTCGTGATGGACTACCTCAACGCCGGCCCGCGCGCGGCCGCGGTGAGCCTCTCCGGGGCCGTCGTCGGCCACCTGTGGTGGTGGGGCGTGTGGGACGCGGGCGTGCTGAGGCCGTGGGCGCGCGCGCCGTGGGTCGTGCGCTCACTCATGGGTGAGGACGGGCGGAGGCGGGACATTGGGGGCGGGGTGTATGTGCAGCCGCCGGCGAGGGTGAGGGAGGACGCCGCGAGGCCGATGGGGGTGAAGAATTGGGGGCCCGGGCAGAGGCTTGGGGGCTGAGGCCTGGCTGAGTCGCGGTACGAGTGCTGGGTGTTCGAGAGTTGGGGGGTGGGAAAGGTTCGGTCGATGTGAGCCGGTGCGTCTGTCTGTCTGTGGGCTAGAACCGGGACGTGGTGCTGACCTCCTTCGCCTGCCTTCTAGCGACGCAGTTCGGGTGCTCAGTGCTCACTTCTGCAGGTGCTCCTTCTGCTCTTCCCCGGGTGCTCGACTTGCGAGCCAATGTTACGGACTAATTTCGCTGTCGTGTCGTTGCGGTTATTGACACCATCCTCTGCGCTGCAGCCCCGAGACTGCGTCTGCGTCTGCAAAACATGCCGTACCCAGTGTGGTGGCCCAGTCAATACTCAACGTTCACCGCTCATGACATAGCGGTTCAATCGTGCTGCATCATACACCCTCGAGGATCTGCGTTCGCCCCACACATATCGGACGCTCGGAGGCCTGCTGATGCGTGCTCTGTGAACGTTTGATAGGGACAGCGCGACGGACTGCCGTCCGTCCAAAGGCGAAAACCACTCAAGTCCGGATCCTGTATGGCGGTAATCGTGCTATTCAGACTGCCGGTGTTCTGGGCTGGACTCGATGTTAGGTTCGCGGACGAACGGCTGTAGTGCGGGGCGAGGCGCGCTGGCGTACATGCGTGAGTTTTGCTACCGGATGGGGGGAGCGGGCCGAGGACATTTGGTAAGTCCCTCGTTTCCTAGCAAGAGTTTGAATGTTCATCCCGAACAATAGCTGTGTTGTGGGTCCATGATATTTCTGTGATTACCCGACTGGAAGATTGGTAGTCTGACTGCGGGGATTGACCGCGTTCGCGCTCCTGTGGGTTAACCTCGCCGCGCGCATGGCGATTTGGCCGCGAGAAGCGGTGTGGGTAAGTAGCCGCGTGTTCGTGCTGCGTTTCTTAATATACAAAGGACGACCTTCCGCGGAAGCGAAATTAGTTCTTCGAGGCCCGATGGTCTTCCGTCTCGTTCCCCACATCACACCCCGCTCGCTTCCGTTGGCCAACTCTGTCTCTCATAAGCTCCACTGGACCGCGGCCGAGCGCCGCGCACGAACGGCACTCATGCAGCCGCGTCCTTGGCACCGTACTGCTCCCAGTAGGCCTGCATCTTCTCGAGCTCGTCCGTGCGGCCGTGGGCCTGCAGCCAGACCATGAGATCGCGCATCTTGAGGATCGTCGGCACGCGTCCGCGTCCGCCCAGGAGCTGCTCGACCTCGGCGACCATGCTCGTTCCCGAGCCGGCGTCCTTGCCGACCTCCTGCCTGTCGAGCATGAGCACGGCACCGACGACGTCGCCGCCCTCGCGGCGGACGGTCTCGATCGCGCCGCGGATGGCGGTGCCGGCGGTGGCGACGTCGTCGAGGACGAGGACGCGTTTGCCTTTGATGGGGGTGCCGACGGTGATGCCGCCCTCGCCGTGGTCCTTGGCCTCCTTGCGGTCGTACGCGAAGCCGACGTCGATCTGGTGGTCGCGGTGGAGGAGGAGGGCGGTGCCGGCGGCGAAGGGGATGCCCTTGTAGGCCGGGCCGAAGAGGACGTCGAAGGCCGGGAGACCGGGCGTGGAGGCGAGCGCGTGGGCGATCGTCGCGGCGTAGGCGGAACAGAGCGTGTCGAGGACGGGGCCCGAGGCGAGGAGGCCGGCGTTGAAGAAGTAGGGCGAGGAGCTGGAGGGAAGCAGGGGCAGAATGCGCGCGCACGGGAGTGGTTTCGCGGAGATGTTCGAGAGGTTTAGGAGATCATCGGTGCGCGAGTTTGGAGGGGACGGACCGGCCTGATTTGAGGGTGAAGGTGCCGAATTTGAGGGCACCAACGGTCATGGCGTGCTCGATGAGCTCTGTCTGGTACTTTTCGAGCGACATTGGACGGCGGAGAGGGCGACGAGAGCGCAAGTGCTGGGAGGAGGGCAAGGGAGATTAGATATCCGGCAATTTTCGCGTTGGGGGGAGTAGACGCGCATGCGGCTCAAGTTAACGCCCGGTGTGTGCATTGCAGGCCTAAGTTTGAGACAATGTGGCTACAGCTACCTGCCCCCTGTCTTGATCTCCACCCAAGGCCTGTCTCGAGTCTCGACCGCTGCTACGTCTGCACATATACTCGTCTCTTCATTCGCTGATGGACTCCGATGGACACTGCGACACCTCGAGGCTCGAGCGGGCGGTCAGGGCGGAGACGTTCGAATGAGGAAAGTGGCCGGAGTGACGTAGAGGGATGGTACGTGCAGGTAGTGAAAAGCATGCATGTTTTGACGGCGCCTCGAGGCGGTCTAATATCGGTGGCGTAACCCCGTCTCCGCCTGCTACCATCTCCTCTTACGCCACGACGGACCCAGCTCAGTAAGTCTCCACCGCCGTACTACGCAGTCCAAGGCACGCCAGTCGCCGAAACTCACCGATGACCGCCAGAGACGCACAGTAGCCATTTATTGTCTCCGGACCTTCAGGAGTCTCACTTCTCGCGGACGTGCCGGACGCCCATTCATCCTCGCCTCGTCCCCAGGATATGCTCCGCCGTCACCTTCCAAATTTTCTTGCAATCCATGAGGAGCCAATGAGGTACGCAAGCTTGCTTCTTAAACACATGAGAACTTGAATCTTAACATCAGCTATCTAGGTCACCACCCCTTCCGCCATCCCCGACTGTCCCAATCGCCCTCTCTCTCCACGTCCCTACTCTCTACCCAACAGCCTAATGGGTCTTTTCGTTCTCGCTATACCCGCAATCATGTTCAGTGCCTTCATTCGCCGCCATACCAAGAACCGTGACTACGATCCCGAAAAGGCCGTTCCGAGTGATCTCCGTCACTCCGACGACCTCGACCACGACGGCTCCGACGAAGATCATGATCAACGTTCCCAGGACGCTCTTGCATCTAATACCCCTCACCGTCGCGTCCGCCGTGTCTACTCCAGTGTCACCCACCCCGCTTTCTCTCCGAGTCCCACTACTTCCGACGACGACGCGCTCTCTAAAACCAAACCGTCTCTCTGGCAAAGGACCAAGGAGTATTTCTGGCCGTCCGACGCTGAGCTTGCCGATCTCGATAACTATGTCCCCAATTACCGCTGGACTCCCATTCTCGCCGGCATCATCATCCCTTTCTCAATCCTCCTCGAAATTCCTGGGCTCACAGACAAATGGTACATCAAGACAGAGAACAACCAAATCGTCGCCGAGCAACCGAATACTGTCATCCTCGAACTAGGACAGGCCTTCTCCATGACTTGCGTCATCATCGCCAACGGCCTACTCATCCTCCGATTCCTAGAAAAGAGGGTCAAAACCGTGACCCTTCTTTGTATCCTCTTTCTAACTGTCCACGGTGCGTCTCCGTTTGCGTCTCAATCCTCATCGACTACTCACATGGCCACAGACCTCATCAATATCATCACCGTCACGATTTTCGGTATTGAACATCGTTTTGACGATGGCTTCACCTACGGTCAAGCCTTCTGGTCGACGCTCTGTTCTACCGTCATATCTAGTGTTACGAATATCACTTTGATCGTAGACTTCGTCCGCACTCCAGACTTTGCCAAGCGAGGTAAGCCGACCGCCCTGGACGTTCGCTGTAGCTTGCTCACTAGCCATCTCCGTTTACAGGGAGCGGCCTGACCCGGAAGCAGCGCGCGCTCGTCATCGTCGTCATGATCCTCTTCCTATACATCGCATTCTGCGGCTTGGTGAGCTCGATCCTCATGGAACTCACCTTCATCAACGGCCTCTACTTCACCGTCGTCTCCATCGAGACCATCGGCTTCGGCGACATCGTTCCAACAACCGCCGGCACGAGGGTCTGGACGTGCGTGTTCATTTCGTTCGGCGTCATCACCATCGGTGTGGCCATCGCGATGTGTCGCGAGACCATCCTCGAAGGTCTCGAGATCGGCTATAGGCGGCGCGTGCGCAACATGCGCGAACGCCGCCGCGACGCCCGCCGATTCCGCCGCTGGGAGGCACGCTGGCGGCGCGCGGTCGAATTCCGCCTCCGCGAGAAAGGGGAGCCCATCATGGTGCCTGACGCAGAGGCGGAGGACAAAGGCGCGATCCGCGTCCTCGGCTTGGACACGGGCGTGAAGCTTCCTTTCTTCCAGCGGGTGGGCACGCAGATCAAGAGGACGGCGACGATGACTTCGGTGGACTCGGTCCTCCATCCTACCAAACGGCGTAAGCACCATCTTAACATCGAAGCCCTCAGCAACGCGCAGCTCGAAGAAGCCGCGCTCGAGGCGGGCGTACCTCTGGAGCTGTTCTGCGACCTGGGCGCGCGCCGCGACGAGCTGCACCACCCTACCCCGCCCGACGCGACTGCGATCGCCTCAGCAGCACACAACGTGAAGGAGGCGGTCGAAGGCGGAGCGCACCTCGTCGACGCCGTCCATGCACAGACTCGCGCGACCGTCTTCCACGACGCGATCTCCAGAGGGTGGGTCGAGCACCCGGAGACGCCGACGCAGGCGCAGGTCGGACGGATGTCCGCAATGCTCACCAAGTTCGCGCTCGCCGTGTCTGGACACCACATGCAGCCCCCGGCATACTCGCACAGCACCTATGTCCAGGAGGCGAATACCGCGCACCCCCATAAACCTCCGTCGCACAATCCATCGCAGGAGGGGCGGCGTCCGGGGCCATCCCGCCTGGGCTCGTACGCGGACATCAAGCAGCATCCTGCAACGAAGTGGCTGAAGGAGTTCGCGCGGGGTGCAAACCAGCGCAAGGGGTGGTCGTATATGAAGCTCCAGGAGGAAATGCAGCAGGAGGAGCAGAAGGCGTACTGGGCGAAGGTCGGTGCTTCGTCTCGCTTGGGAAACTACTGCGCGGAGCCTCATGACCGCCTCGACAGTTTATAATCGTGTGGACGCTCTTCTTCCTGTTCTGGACGGTACGTCCATTCCCAATCGCAGCGCATCCTGTTGTTCACTAAGATCGACTTGTGTGCGTAGGTTGGCGCTGGCATCTTTTGTGCTACGGAAGGATGGACGTATGGAATTGCCATATACTTCTGTAAGAATCGTCACCTTCGCTATCCTAGAATCGCTGAACCCATTGTGTCTTCGCAGGTTTCATTGCCTTCAGTACGACCGGATACGGCGATTATGCTCCCGAGTCTCCCGCAGGTCGCACCATATTCGTCTTTTGGGCTCTGTTTGGTGTCGGTACGCTAACGATTCTCGTCTCCGGTAAGCACACTCGATCAGTCATCGCGTGCGTCATTCTAATTTCCCTGCGTAGTCTTGCAGGAAGCGGGTTCGTCCAAATACAAGAGCGCCCTCCACTCCCGCGTCTTCGACAAGGCGGTAAAGAAGTATCGCAAGGCCAACAAGGACATCCTGGACAAGCGTCCAGCCTCTGTCTTTGACGACACGAAGGGCAACACCGGAACCGCCAGGTCAGGCAAGTCTACTCTCCGCAATCGGGCGAGGGCGACGCCCACTGTCCGCCTACGGGAGGCCCAGGAGGAGGTGCAGCGCGCGCTCGAAGTGCTCCCGTGCGAGATCATCCGCAGCGCACGGACGTTCCGCGACGACATGCAGTTCTTCCTTTCCGGGAGCTCGATCGATGCGCCTGAGGAGGACGACGTCAACGTCGGGAAGCGGAAGCTGCCGCCGGACATGAAAAAGCTCCTGGACGAGCTCGGATCGATGGAGGGCATCAACGAGAGGCTGAAGACGGAGATCTTGCAGGACGAGGACGCGAGGAAGGTACGTCGTCTGCGCCTCCTGCTGAGCGTGATGTGTAAATTGACGGGCCCGCCCCCAACTTAGACGTTGTTCATGCTCAGTCTCGAACGTACGTTCAACCCTTGCGCCATTCCTCATCTCTCGGTGCTAGTGCTGACATAACCCGCCATCTAGGCTCGCTGAAACGACTCGTCACGTCGGCTGAGAAGGCCCTGGTGGTGCTCACGGAGCGAGACGCGCTCGCCACCATCGTCGAGAAGGAGCGGAAGCCACGCGGGCGCTTCAGTTCTCGCGGGCTGCGTGCCGTCCTGGATCACTGGGACGAGCAGCCGCAGGAGGAGGGGGAATCGCAGGAGGACGGCCGCCATACTGTCCGCGCGCAATCGGAGCCGCCCCCATCCCACACTCCCGGACATCGTCCCGAGCGCCTCCCTCGAACGTCCTCTGAGGGCTCGCTGCGCGATCCTGGGGATGACGACCTGAAGTTGTCTCTGGACGGTCTCCGCTTCATGCCTTTGGGAGACAAGTATGAAGCTCCCTCCCCGACTGCCTCGTCGTCTTCGTCGTCTACTCGACCTTCTAGTCCTGTTGCTAGCTGACAGGGAGAGTGCCGAGTTGTTGGTGTGTACTTTAGGAAGCATGACCGTGCACTGCATAATTAAGCATACAAGATTCGTGTAGCATACAATGATACATGGCATATGGTTGTGACAGCGTACAGTATTTATCATAGCGTCGAACATGTTTCTTCAATAATCAGATAGGCATAGTTGATCGTAATTAAACGAACGTGTAAGGTATGGCGGTCCGTAACGAAAGTCCAAGTCCAGTCCGAAGCAGGGCAATAAACGTAACGGAGCTCAGGAACCTGAGGGCCCTGTGAAAGGAGCAGCGGCGGGCGGAGGGCGAGGCGGAGGCGGAGGCGGCCCGGAAGGAAATGGGTTCGGCGTGCGAACTGGGGGCACATACAACGGCATCGATACGTAGTCGCACTGTTGCTTGAAGGACGACTACCCAAGCCCATAAGCATTCAGCGATACAGACCAGGGAGAGGAGGCGTAGTCAAACACCCACCTGGAGAATGATGCCGTCCTCCCACAACGTCGCGCCGATCAGCTTCTGCGAGGGCGGCCCATGCACCACTTTGCGCCGCATCCGGAACGGGAGCTGTGTCTCCACCCACGTCACGTCCTCAAAGTACAACCGCATGTCCATGCCGACCGGAGCGGGCAGAACGGAGACGGCCCACTCGGGGGACGTCTCGTACGTCTTGGCGCCCATCGTCACCTTCTCCGTCCCGACGCCGAACTCGAAGAGCGCGAGCTCGGGCGCGCGCTGCGCGTTGTAGTACGAGAGCACGCAGCGCCGGCCGAACGTCGAGGGCGCCTCCCAGGTCTCGGGCACGACGACGAAGCGGGAGCTCTGCGGGCCCCACTCGGCCCACTCGACGACGAGGCACGCGTCGTCGAGGTCGGAGCCGGAGGGGTCGCTGGGGTGCTCGAGCAGCCGGCGGACCTGCTCGAGCAGGCCGCAGAGGCGGATGGCGAGGAGGAGGGAGCGCCGGGGGCCGCCTTCGACGCCGCGGACCATGTTGATGACGACGAGCTCGTGGTCCGGGTCGGTCGTGAAGGCGCGCCCGGGCTCGGGGGCGTTGTTGAACGGCTGGGAGACGGTCGTCCAGAGCTGCTGGGTCGCGTGCGGGTGGAAGCGGGGGAGCTTGAGGTCGCACGAGTGGACGTCGTCGTCGTCGTCGGTGAACACGAAGAGGTGGAGGGAGTACTCTTGCACGAGCAGCAGCGTCCTATCGCCGACGAAGGTGACGAGGTCGCCCCATGCGTCGAAGTTCTCCTCGGTCTGCAGGCAAGAAACGGAGGAAGGTCAGTGCGGGAGCACTTGTGGGATGGGATGGGATGGGATGGATGAGCATCGTACCAAGAGAACGACGCCGGTCTTCCAGTTCCAAACCTGCAGCACCCGCTCGTGGTCCGCTCCGGCAAGGATGGCGACCAAGTCTTTGTGCACTCGGAAACTGTTGATCTCTTCCATCGGCCCGATTCCGGCATCGAAGATGGGCTCCTTGGCAAGCGGGTGCGGCCTCCCAGTAGACATCGACAGAACAAAGAGGTCCCTGCAGAATCCGGACGGGTGAGTACTTGGCTGAAGGGCACTGAAACAGAGGCTTACGGATGTCGCTGCGGCGCACTCGTGCCGAGGAACACCAAGAGATCCTGGGACGGGTCGAATCGGTAGCTGATCGCATGCGGAAGTTGGGAATGACTGAGCTGTTTCTTGAAGAACCAGCCGTTGTGGGATGGCGGTATGTCGACGCTGGATATCGTCGGGAGCTTCGTAAACACCAGCCCCTGTTTGTAGTCCGACAAGACGACCCAACCGCTTTCGAGAATGAGAGGCGGTGGTTGAGCGTGGGGAAGATGAGTCGAGATCGGACAATAGAACCGGCCTTGGGGAGGCAAACGCCCGTCGGGGGAGAGCTTCTCCCAGGCGCGGTGATACCGAAGCAACATCCTCTTGCGCTCGTTGAGTGGTATTTGAGAAGTCTCGACGTTCACGAGTGCAAGAGCTCTCAACCACACTCGGTAGACCTCGAGCATGGACCGGATGATCGTCCGGAACCTCCGACTAAGCTGAATACAGCATTAGCATTGTGGTTGACGTTGGATAGAGAGAACATGGGAGCACTTACTAGCTGACATCGGAGCATTTCTGTGTAGGGAAGCTCGCCAAAGACATGGTTCCACAGTTCGGTGGGCAGCCTATCGGCGCCGAAGTGGTGGTTGAGGAGTCGAAGCGCCATAAGCGAAGTTGCGGATACCAGAACGGGCCACTTCTAGAGCAAGAGGGGGTATATATATGATACGGTAAGCGAATCACATAGGACAAATGATTAATGAGGGTCAATGTCGGTGTTTGAAGCTTGAAGAACGAAGGGAGTCTTCGTTGGGTGGCCATACGGTATTCCGCTATTTCGAGCCAATGATTGAAGCCCGAGGATAACACATTGTTGGCGTTGCTATGCTGCTCAGTGTTGAATAAAGTCAAACTTTACACCGAAATGAAAGGCCAAAGGGGAGAACTGGTGGTTGGATGAGTGAAGGTCTCCAACGCGGCTTGCAACAAAGCCGTGGCAGTGTTCCGCACACGGCCCGGACTGGAAGCACTCCCTCCCACCGGGCCGGGTACATCTCCAATATATACCGCCATGACCACCTCTGTCAGCGTGCACTCCGACGACGGGCATGATCCCTGCCTTGCCATCAGCCCATCTCGCGTCGACGCCCGCAAAGCGACTGGAATCCGTCGTCTCACACCTCAGCGCGCACACGATGTCTGAAAAACTAAAGGTAGTCGTATCTCGCGACCTCGGACCAGATGTCATGCCGCTCCTCTCAAATAACGCCCAGCTGGATGTGAGTTCTAAGTCACGCAAAGCCGCACTGAGCTCGCTCACTGACATCATCCTAGGTCGTGGTGTGGCCGCACGACACCGCCTGCGAGCGGAAATGGCTGCTCGAGAACGCACGAGGTGCCTCCGGAATCCTAGTCATGTTGTCGGAAAAGGTATCCCTTTCACGCCCCAGAGCGTCATATGCGTGAGCTCTAACAGTCGAGTTGGCGACCATGTCCTCTTTCCCAGGTGGACGAGGAGCTTCTGGACGCGGCGGGCCCGAAGCTGCGTGTCGTATCGACAATGTCCGTCGGCTACGGTGAGCACTATCGCCGTTCTCCGACACTGGCACCCCACGAACGCTCACGGATCGCCACACCACCGTCTTCACAGAGCACGCCGATCTGAAGGCCCTCCTGACGCGCGGCGTCCGCTTCGGGTACACCCCCGACGTCCTCACCGACGCCGTCGCGGACCTCTCCGTCATGCTCGCCCTCATGGCCGGCCGGAACGCCAAAGAGACCACCGCCATCGTCCAGTGCGGCCAGGTACATCCACGTTTCCCTCCTCTATCTTCAAACACTTCTGTCCATGTCTAGAAAAGAAAAGCAACTCACGCTCTCTCTCGCCCCCTCCAGTGGCCCAACTTCGTCTGGTCCCCCTTCTCCTTCTGCGGTCCCCAGCTCTCCTCCACCTCCGCGTCCTCGCCCCAGCGCACGGCCGGCTTCATCGGCTTCGGGCGCATCGCCCAAGCGACCCTCGCCCGGCTCGTCCCCTTCGGCTTCCAGCGCTGCCTCTACACCGGCAACGCCAACACCCCTCCAGACCCCGCCGCCGACGCCTCCCTCGCGACCAAGTTCGGCGTGCGAGAGGTGCGGCGCGTGGAGCTCGCCGAGCTCGCGCGCGAGAGCGACGTCGTCTTCGTCCTCGCCCCCGGCGGGCCGGCGACATACCACGTCGTGAACGAGGAGTTCCTGCGCAAGATGAAGAAGACCGCCGTGCTCGTCAACACCGCGAGGGGCACCCTCGTCGACTCGGACGCGCTCGCCAAGGCCCTCCACGAACGCTGGCTGTACGGCGCCGGGATCGACGTCGTCGAGGGCGAGCCCAAAGTCGGCCTCGACCATCCGCTCGTGAAAGCTCCCAGGTGAGTGCCACGTTCAATCCCAGACATCCGAGGCTTCAGCGCTGATCCTACGGGCCATACAAGGTGCATTGTCCTGCCTCACATCGGCAGCGCGACCAACGAAACGCGTTTGGGGATGGCCACTTTGGCGGCCAACAACCTCCTCGGCGGCCTCTTCGGAAAAGAGATGCCCGCCGAGCTCAACACTTCGCGCTGACCCGTCAGACGATACCTCACCAATCTGACCAAGACCAAGACGTGTAACATCTACATAGACACAAACTATACAGCTTGTATGACTAGATAGATCTCCTTGCCACCCACTGGCCGACGACTCTACAAATCCGACTAAAAAGCAGAGACAACGCGCAAGCACACCAACCACGATTGTCTTCTCGCGCTCGTTCTCAACGAGCAAAATCTATCCGTTGCATTCATGGTTGGCAAGTGCTAGTACAATGAGGTAATAAGTACCGACTAAGAGGTAGTTGCGTATGGGTAAAAAAACGAATATGTTATATAATGCAATCCGATCGTCAACTGTGGGGTGTGGTGCGGTGGGCCGAGACGAGAGTTAGTCAGATTGGGGGAGCAAGCGCAAGCAGAGGGCGACGAGGAGTAACGGCGGGGGTGTAATGTGCGAAGGGACGTGGCGAGTGCGGGGTGGATATAAATACATAGATCAGAGAAAGTGTGAACGCTCGCGCGGTGAGCGAGTTGTGACGACGACGACGATCCCCTCCAAAGCAAAGCGAGCAGCAAGCAAGCATGACAACGAGTGACGATGGCCATCCACGAAGCCCATGACTAACAGAGCAGAAGCGAAAGCGACGACAGCGAGCTCATTTCGCTTCAACGACGTACCCTTGCGCCGCCACCGACCTCTCGTCGCTCGCACTCGGTGTTGGCAGTTGGTGTGTCACCTGCTCGGGCCCTGGCGTTTGTGGTCGCGAGGGCATGGGGGTGTTGAGCTGCGAGCGGTTGTGCGCCATGTGTGCGCGCACGAGGTGGCCAGCAGCCAGCGCAGAAATGAGCGAGAGCTCGCCGGCCATGACCGCGGACGCGATGATGCGAGCGAGTTGCTGTGCGTTCTGTCCGGGGTTGGTGGGGTGCGCACCGCGGACGCCGAGCATGTCGAGGACGGCGCCTTGGGGCTCGAGGATCGTGCCGCCACCAACGGTGCCGACCTCGATACAAGGCATCGAGATGGTCATGAGGAGGTCCTCGCCGCCGTTTGTTCTGTCGTAGGCACCATCAGCCTCGCTTGTATTCGCAGTAAGAAACAGACACTTACGGCTCCATGAGGGTCATGCAATTCGAGCTCTCCACGTTCTGCGCGGGGTCCTGACCGGTCGCGAGGAAAATAGCAGTGAGGATGTTCGCCGCGTGTGCGTTGAAGCCACCAACGGAGCCCGCCATCGCGCTGCCGATCAGGTTCTTCTTCGTGTTCACGTTGCACAAGCTCTCGACGGTCGTCTTCAGCACGCTCTTGACGATCTTGCCCGGGATGACGGCCTCGGCGACGATGCTCTTGCCGCGACCCTCGATCCAGTTGATCGCCGCCGGCTTCTTGTCTGTGCAGTAGTTGCCGGAGAGCGCGAGGACGATCATCTCGGGGAATTCGCCGCTGAGAACCTCGAGTGCCTTCTCCGTCGCCTTCGAGATCATGTTCATGCCCATCGCGTCGCCAGTGCGCGTCGCGAATCGGACGAAGAGCGTGCGGCCGGCCATTGCGCACTTGATCTTCTGGAGCTTCGCGAAGCGCGACGTCGAATTGAAGGCGTCCTTGATCGTCGCGTAGCCGTCCTCGGACTCGATCCACGCCTTGGCCTCAGCAGCGCGAACGATCGTTGGGAAGTCGATGGCCGGACCGCGGGTCATGCCGTCGGCAGTGAGGACGGTGGTGACGCCTCCACCCGCATTGAGTGCCTTGCAGCCACGAGACGTCGACGCAACGAGAGTGCCCTCGGCGGTAGCCATCGGGATGGGGTACATGAGACCGTCGATCTTCAGCGGGCCGGCAATGCCGAGAGGAAGGGGCATGAAGCCGATGACGTTCTCGCAGCACGCGCCCATGACACGAGCATAGTCGAAGTGCTTCATGGGGACGAGCGAGTTCTCGAGAGTCTTGGTTCGCGAAGCACGGGCTGACACGCGTTAGGTTAGGCTCGTCTCCAGGCACACAAGATTAAGGACGGTAACTTACAAATGAGGGCTCGACGGATGCGGACAGCCCGATCAAAATCGCCAAGCATCTTCTCGAGGGCGTACGCCGCGATCTTGCCAGTCTGGGACAACAGGATGACCTCCTCATCGTTCAACGTCTTGAGCGCGACGGACACAGGGCGAGGACCATTCTCGAAGATGTCGACACATTCGGCCAGGGAGCGCACCTCAACTTGAGCAGGCTCAACCTCGGGAGTATCGGGGGTAATAGGCTCGACGGGGGCAGGCGAACGGATGGGGAGAACGTCCTGGAGTTTCCTGTCGACGCTCTCCAAGTTGAGCGGGCGGCTGAGCACAGACAATGGTGGACGAGCGGCACGGGCAGGCTCGGGTTCAGAAACGGGTGCAGGTGCTGGAGCTTCAACTGCGGGTGCAGCGCTGGCAAAAATCGCCACGGGAGCGGGGGAGTGCTCCTCTGCATGTTCGTCGGCAATCTTGACAACGGAGCGTGCTCGAGAGCGGAAGCGAACACCTTGGCTACGGACAGCACGCATGGCCGCAAGACCAGAACCAGCTGCAATACCCTTGAGCAGATACCCGTTGAGTGCAACGCTGGCTGCCAGGAGGGCAACGATCCACTTCGAGAACACCGGGTCACCAACAAGCGAGCTCCATGAGGACATGAAGTTCTCGATAGCCTCACCGGTGTTGGTGTTGGGTGTAGACACAGTGGGCATGGCACGGAGGTAAACAGGAGGAGCGACCTTGACGACGAGTTGAACTGGCTCGATGCCCTCAACTGGGAACGTCGTCGCCGAAAGGGTAGATAGCACAGTCGCAATAGCGGGGCTAGTGATGTCGACACGGGGAGTGGGGACAACCTCGGCAACATTGCGAAGCGGGTGCCTTTGGTGACGAGCATTCGTGGTAGCGGGGGTGAGCGTCGTGCAGAAGTTCAGTATGTGGAGGGTGAGGAAAGAAGCAATCTACGTAGCCCTATGGCGTCAGAGCCAAACAGAGCTTCAAAAGTTCTTAACGCACCAGGAGTAGCTTCAACCTCGCCATGGGGTTCTCCTCCGCCTCCTTTAACCTGCCGCCATCCTTCAAGAACGAACCCTTGACGCCAATGGCAGAGTCTGTTGCCCGCTGGCGCAGGTTCTTCGGTGTCTCCGTTGCAGCGACGTTCTGCTTGCTGCTAGTCCGAGACAGAACCCCTCGAACCGCCGTACCATTTGCTGTGATGGCCGTAATGGAACTGGAACGTGACCGAGCCTTCGTCATGTCACGAACCTTCTTGATGCGACGAACCTGGAGTACTAGCATCAGAACCAAGTCCATGGGTACAGCGGAAGAGGGTGTATAACATCCCTGCCCGCGGAGTGAATGGGAACAGGAGAGACTGAATCACGTGCGCCGATCACGTAACGATCGACGCTCTATGGAACAGGACAGGGGAAAGGCAATGGCAATGACACGTACCTCCACCATGATGGTCAACACAGCAGTGTACAGCGTGAAGGTCATCAAACAGTCCATAGCGAGGGCGACAGCAGCAACGGCACAGAACTCCTTGAGACCACCTACGCGGCTGTTGACACCGACCAAAAGGACAGCAATTTCCAGAGCGTAGTCGCGAAGAATGACGTTGCCGACACGATCGAGCGCTTCGAGGATGACGTCGCCAGCTGTCTTCATACGACCGTCGTCCTGCGGCTTGAGCATGTGGGGATGGGCCGAGACAGCACGGGCGAGACGGAGTGGTTTGTCAAAGCCGACTGTACAGACGAGGAAGGGCAGGGCCTCGGTGAGGGCAATGGGGTCGAGAGGAATGTCCAATGAGCGGCAGAGAGGAAGAGTGAAGAGGAAGGAAACGATGGCAGATGAAAAGATGCCGGTAGAAAGCCAGAAGTTGGAACCCAGGGCGCGAGAAGACAGGAATAGTCTCATGAACGTCACATGCATGAGAATATAGCCGGTTAGGACCACGAGGATGTCGAGCGAGTCGGCTTTCTATTGAAAAGCTGAGCACGGAAATCGACCACGGATTAAGCGGTTCACACACCTTGGTAAGTTCCCAAAAACGCAAGACGAGGGCGCTGAGTGCATATGCGACCCACTTGCTACTCTTCATCTCGCCAATGCTCTCTTGACGTTTGCCGGCATCGACATCGTACTTTACACCATCGAGGATGATAGACTTCTCCTTTCTGAGAGCACCGATCCAATCCTCGCGAGCACCCGGCTTGAAGGAAAGGGTGAGGACGGGAGCAGAACCGGGTTCAGAAACGCTGGCGAAGCAAGAGGCCTCGGAAGCATTGGAGTTGTGGCATAGAGACGAATAGGTCTTGCCGGAAAGTCCAGGGACGTGGGATACCAAATGGTGTGAGATAGCGGATGCATCGAGAGGACCGGCCTATGAGAGCCGGTATCAGTACCTGCGTTGTCTATATGCGCCATGCGGGATGATGCACACGAATGCGCGAGGGAAGGGAGTGTGCATGGAGGAGCGCGGAAGGTATGAAATGAGTGCGCAGTGAAAGGATAGCACTCACCGGCTGTGCCTTGTCATCTAGGGTGAAGACGACCTGTTGCAACTCCAACGCGTCGAGGTTACCAGCAGGACGCTTCCGGATGTCCGTCCATTCGTGTTGGGGAACCACGGCCCATTCACCGTTGGCGATACGTGCGAATGCGGGGCGGAGGGCAGGGGGATGTGAGGAGGCGAAGAAAGAGGAGTGCTTGATGCCCGAGAGGATGTGGAAGTAGGCAAGGGTGGCGAGGACGAAGACGGAGACTACCGTCTCGATGGGGGAGAAGACGGTATGGGTGGACAGTGGGCGCGACAGGGCGCGCATTTTGGGGGACGGGTGGGAGTGCGGGTACGAGTGTGGGAGGAGAGACGAAGCGCAGTAGGACGCAATAAAGGGAGGGAATATAAACGTCTATGGAGTGGGACTGGCGGGGGTTGCGTGAGCTAGGGACAGAGTTAGAACATAATGGAGCGCGAGTCGTACGAGAAAATGACGGGCGCACTGCTGTACACACCTTGCAAGAGCTTGACAGCCTGCGGACAAGCGTTCGTCTATAGCAGGACCTCAGGGGGCGGACGCGGATGGGCGCGCCAGCGGAGGCGTCGTTGGCGAGGAGGGGGTCGAGGCGGGCGACGGGAGCGAGGGAGAGGCGAGCCCCGGAGGGAGATGGGGGAGGAGCTAGGGAAAGCTGCAGTGGTGGAACGATCACTCGCCCAATTATTCCTTCGGCTAATATCCCATCTCCATATATGGCTTCCCTCCTTCCCTACCCAGATCACCGGCAAGCGCCGCCCTCCGTCCCGGCGCTTCCGCCGCTGCCTGCTCCGTCGTCTCATCCTCCGCTCCGGCGAGTCGTTCTTGAAGCGACTCGGCTGCTTGCTCAGGAGCCTCCGCCACAGAACAAAAGCCGGTCTGCGTTCAACGCTAGGAGGCCTGCCTGCACAGCGCCGGCTTGAATCCTACCGTCCATCTGACTGCACTATTGTTTTCTGTGTATTGTCTCCGCCTGCTGCGTCTCAACATCTCCCTTCATTTCTCCAACTCAGACCACCCCAAAAGGTCCGGTCGCCTCATCGAGATAGCTCCCAGTTTATCGTCCTCAACGCCTGACCTGCATCCCTGTCGCGTTCGTTGTCCCATACGATCTTTCGACGCAAGTCGTTCCATACACCAGCGCCAGCCTTGCACGAAGCGCTCTCCTCCCACTTGGATTCTCGATCTCGGTCCCGTTCCTATCAGTCGGCGTATAACACTGATCCTCGGCCGACAGCTCCTTGCTCCGAGTACAAGATCCGAATCGATTCCGTGCGACATCGAGCCAATAACTTCCTTGTCTCCCCTACGCAGACCATAAACGGTCCATGGACGGGGGGAGGGACCACTGTATATCTGATCTCTACAATCCCATGCCTCAAGACGGACGGCAGATCATCATCGCGCCCACTTGAAGTGTATCTATGTCTCGTCATACCTTATCGTTCATTCAAACGCCATACTTCCCTTCATCCCCGATCTGACCAATCCGATTTCTCAACACAAGCACGTCGCCATCTTTCGTCGTACCATCGGCCTCCATCGTAAGTGGTCGTCCTTGTCCATCACGTCTCACCTGTTTCACCTCAAATGTCGAACGCAGGTATCGCACTGCTCCTCCGGATCACCGCAGTCCACCGGACCGCTCGCTGCCATCACCTTGTCCAGCGACCGTAAGCGCCTTTACCACCACTGTTCACGGCCTTCTCTCTTGTCGTGCGAAACGACTCGCCCTCCAAAACAAATCGTTTCAAACAGTCATAATCGTACAACGCCGGGAGTACCACCGCTGCCATTGGATGGTCCTCAATTTGAGGCAGCTCAGACCACTGCCTGTTCTCTATCGCAAGACGCCTGGTGAATCGTTCGATGATTCTCCATTCTTCCAACCGCTCGTCCTGTCATTTGCCACCAATCTTCTATCCTTATCTCACATACGCCGTCTACCATCCGTTATGATTTTGAGCGTGGCACCTTTAGGAAGCATCCATTCGTGCCTTTGCGCATGGCTCTAGATCTCGCGCGCCTTATCCAAACCTTGAAGAACCAAGCACGTTTTGCCGCATTCCAATGGCCTAAGCTCATGTCCGCAACCATGGTTCTCGTCCATCCGAACACCACCTGGGACGTTTTCTCCCACTACGCTAAGCTCACTTTCGTCAGATTCCCATACTAGCATCCCCGCCTAGATAAAGACGTAAGCCACCGTCCTTCACCCGCCACCACTATCAAGCACAGTTCACTTCACCACCCCATGCCGCAGCCGCGTGCACTCAATCTTGACAATGTCACTCCTGGCCGAAACCAAACCGCTGCCGTCAAAGCTGTCACCGTCTCCATAACGCGCCCCATTCCCGGTACCCCTCTGAATCGTGCTTAGCTTGTGTCTGAAACCCTAGAAACGATTTCCCCCAGCGGACCCACAAACACCTACATACAATAACGGGAAGCCGGGGGGATGGTCTGACGTGCCTTCGTGCATGTGTTTCGATCGGAGTCGATCGAAAACGCGATCGACACCAGCATGACAGCACTTCGACAATAGTTCCCTCGAGGAACGTGGTCTCTCCCTGCGTCCAACGAGACTAACTGAGATCATGCGCAAGCAATGTGCCTAGCTGTGAGCTCACGCGCGCGTACACCCATAACCTCGTATACCGTACTTGATGTCGGGAGGACGACCCTTAGGGCACCACTCGTCCGCTTCTAGGCCATTATTGTGTGTCGAGTTGAAGTCCCATCGTCACGGGACCTACGAATGCTGCATAAGCATATAGACGGTAAAGTAAATGAGATGCCGCTCCATTCTCACCATCCCGTTGCGTCCAGCTCCGAATCGCCACTTCGGCCGTGTCGACGTTGAAGTTACAGTAAGATCCGGGTCGTTGCACCGCCTCGCCGCACTATATACTTAACTTGAGCGGACCAAACAGAAGATAAGTAGGTATGATCCGACCTTCGAAGATACCTCTCCCAAATCCAGCGTTCCTTTTGTCTCCCGAGCTACGGTTGCGGGTACGGGTACCCGAACCGGCTTTCCTCCTGGGTATAGTCATAGTCCAGGAGGAGGCGTGGTGTCGCTTGGGATATCGATGGCACTAGCAGGTCGCCTCAGCCGCTCACACTAGCACTTGACTAGTACATACTGTCGAAGTGCGAGGAAGTAGGGGGGCTTGAATACAGACGGCTAATCGCATATACAGTCGAAACCCTCTTATCCCATGCTTCTCTTAACTCACACCCCCGTATAACCCATAGATCTTCGGCTTTCCCAAAATAAGCGCCTCTGCCAAAACGACCTCTCCATAACCCATAACCCCTTGTAACCCATAGATTTTGGCCCTTCCCGAGGGGTATGGGATAAGAGGGTTTCGACTGTATCACTGTCGTCATCGAGAGTGCATGTAGCGAAACCTGCAGGCAGATCGTCAGGTACCCGCGTCCATTTACGTAGATACACGAACTCACCCAGCATGCGTTTATATTCTACCTTTAGGCGTGTCGTGCGAGCTTGATGCACTACCAATTCGACGTATCTCCGCCGAAGGCCCAAAAGCCGTCACTTGTAATACAGTAGCGGCAAACGTGGCGATCTTGAGGCCCACCGCGAGGCCGTTACCGTGGCCAGCCACCCAGAGCCGTCCGTAACTTGGAATTCGTTCGGCCTCGCGTCGACGCGGAGATGCATATGCATACTTTCATCGCGTTCATGTACTAGTGGAGCGTCGTGGATTCGCCCAGAGGGTCCCCTTTGCTATCATCTGATGGGCCTATCTGACAAGTCTGGGCTCATCGACATGTTGTGTTGTGAGCACTTATCATGCCTAGCCAACATGACAAATAAGAGGCTCGTCCAGACCGACCGCATTTCGAGAAGGCTGTTCGAAAACCTGATGAAGCCTTGTGGTATGGAAAAATGGATGAAACAAAACGCCGCACCTCGCTGCGTTGGAATTCTGCTTGGTTGAACTTCGATACGTAGCCATTCAAGCGTACTTCATGCATAACGCATAATCGTCGCGCAAACAACACCACCCGCAGTGTTCTGACGCTGGAATCGAGTCTGGAGCGGCAACCGCCCTCTCTCTGCGCCGCGGGAGGTTTCCGACTTTCCGCCACTGTACATTCATCTAGAAAGAAACATATGGCACGCCTGTCAGCATCAGCAGGCCCGTTTGAGATTCAGAACATTCCTACAATCTCAGATAACTAGAACATCACCACGCGCGCGAATTGCCACAGTTGCTATATAATGCTCCTGTGCATGAAATCCAAAACATACGCCCTCCGACAAGGATGGGACATCGACAAGACTCACCTTGAAGGCCGGTCGCTGCGAGGGCCCGCCCAGCGCCCCGTCCCAGTGTCTTGTCCGACATCAACGTCAACACGTCAGGTCGCGTGGCCAGCGGACGCAGTAAGGCAGTACGCCACTCTGAGTAAATCACGTCCTGCCGTCGAAGCCACGAACGCACGATGGCAGATAGCCACACCGTGTACATAACAGGATGCCCCGAGAATGGCGGGTGTCAGGTACGGTCCAGAGGGACGCCGACGCCAAGCGGCGCCGATACGGACCCACAAGCGCACTGCGACCGCGCTCTCCGCCGGGCTCGGGCAGCGACGTGGTCGACGCTTCCGCCCTCCGGATCTGTCAAACGCGTCGTGAGTCTCCACCGAGGGCGGATGCGGATCGCGGGCGGCAGGCGGGCAGTGTGCACTGTGCTGCGTCTCGGGCAAAATACCGGTACGCCCATAGTCTTCTAGAGAGTGGAGGGACGTGAAACCTCCGACCTCGGTCGGCGGACGCGGACAAGCGCGCAGATATTTGGATGAACTGCGCAGTACACCAAAGCCAAAGGATCATCAGGGACGAGTACGAGATGGAGGAAACTCACTTGACTCCACAATGCGATGCGGTTCTTCTGCGCGGCGCGTGCCTGGCGGCAGCAGGCTTCGGGCACGCGCCCGCACCAGGGTACGGATACAGTATGCTATTCCGCCTCATAGTCAAACGCGCGGATGGTACAACCCACAATACACGGTGACGTACGATAAGTGGTGATATATCATACGAAAGCTGTTAACAGGGCGGCAGATGCGCAGTGAATCGACGGGCAAAGGATGCTGTAATCATGAAGATGGGTGGTGCATTATGGATGATGAACAGGGGGAACATTACTTGAACGATGCGGTGAAAGGATGCGAAAGAACATATATGTACAGAACATGTGCAATGGATATGAACTATGCAATGAACATGCGAACGATGCGAGTGGATAAATAAGTCGTGAGTCGAGCCATCATACCGAATGCAGGGATACAAAGCCGTAAGCAAGCAATAAGCAGCAAGTTAGGCAAGGCAAATATAACCCATGATAGGGCAAGGAAAGCGGAGCAGAACAGTCGTAAGTAGATGTGAGGTATTCGGGATAGGATATATAGCGTTTGGTATTGGGACGTGAAGGGACGTGACGAGTCGTGATATTCGAGAAAGGCTCAATCATGCCATTGGCCCATAAATTGAGATGTAGGGAGGCTATGTGACACCGCCCACGTTGGCCAGGTTTCGTATTCCTCCGGGTTAACAGGTAGACCGGCGCGCGGTACGCGATAAGCGGGAACTGGGCGATTGATGGACGCAAGCGTGCCTGACACTGACAAGGCAGCCAAGCGGAGGGGGATCTGGTCAAGACCATGCTTTCCAGGAATACCCCATGGGATACCCCATTCGAGAGTAGATACCAAGAGAAGACGTGCCTCGTGAGTGGGATATAGGCACAGGAACCAGAGAGCGGCGGATTGTGGGTGCATGGGTGACAAGGAGGGAGAGTACTCGGGATTGACGCTGACAGATTGGGTTCGGGGTACACGGAAAACCGGGCCAGGAAAGCACAAGGATGACTGCCGAGCAGTCGCAATGCGGTGCGCGTACCTGACGCCCTCGATTTTCCTAGCCGGCGACCACTTGACGTTGATATGCACGCGGCGGTTAACCCACGGTAGTCGAGCGCGTCGCGGAGAGACGAAAATAAACGCTACGCCGTTAGAGAAGTTTGGATGCGCGAAGGTGCTCGCGGAGGACCATGTCTTTCACTGGTGCAAAGGTGCAGCAGTTAGCGGTCATGCTCGGAATCCCAAAGTGGTCTCAGAGCCTAAAAACATACCCGCAGCAATGATACCCCCCGTGGTAGTCGTGTCCTGACACCGCAGCATAACGTGAGTTCATGAAAGAAATGGTAGAATTCCACTTACAGTTACTGAAGTACAGAATCCGTAGAACTTCCGGGGGATCGGCGAATGTTCACGATGAATGGCGCTGAATTTGCTCTTGAAGTCTGACACGCGGAGTGAGTCATCTAGAACCACAGTGCTCCGCATATACCTACATTTTTGCGCGACTTCCGGGTCATTCGGCCGGTCTGCAAAGCTGCGAACGTACTTTTGCAGACGGACGCCGGACTTCAGCTTGGATTCGAGAATGTCGCACTTGTTGAGGAAGAGCACTAGATCGACTTTGGCAAGGAGTTTGTTTGAGCAGACTTCTTTCCACAAAAGAACGCTGTCCTCCTGTATAATTGTGGGTAAAGAGAGTACATCGAAGGGGATACGGCTTACGCACCAGTCGATTCACACTCCTGTCCTCAGCAAGCACCTGATCGAAGGCGGATATTGGTGCAAGGAAAATGATCGCTTTGCAGGCCATGAATAGTTGAACGAATCAAATACTGCTGCCACGGGAACTCACCGTTCACTATATTACACATTGTCAGATCAAAGCGAGATATACGTAGCAAATCAATCACGCTTACCATCATCAAAGAACGGCACCCATGTCGCTGGGATTGGGTGTCAGCTGCTACTGAATGGGTACCGAAGCCTGATTGAACTCACGCCGCTGATATGTCGCACGTCAGCAGCATATCGCGGAGAACGAGGGTGTTTTCTGACCTGTGAACGTGACCCGCCGACGTCAATGATACGCCATTCTGTACCCCGTTCATCACCTGCCTCCATGTGGAAGCAATATTCCGATACACCGACGGTCTTGAGCCGCGCTTTCAGCACATCGTCTGAGGAGTTACGTGAGCGTGTGAAGGGTTTGAACAGCCTCGTGCAGCGTACCATCTGAAGGGAAGTACTGTATCGAGGCGACTCGGTCCAATTCATTCAGATAGCTGTTTCTGTTGAGCGTGCGTACATCAGAGTCGGCGGTGAAACACTCACAATCCGGGGCATTCCTCTAGTCGTATCTTTCGTCTCCGCAGGATCTGGCGGACGACGGGATCGTTCCACAATGTAAGAATGTCTGACCGGCAATGGTGGAGGACAGCCTGGGATTCATCCAAGGTCTCTTGTCCTGTAGTCCCCGCTGACTGAGGTCGGCCAGAACTTCGCAGTTTCCAGGCTGCTCCTGGCCTGACAAAAACCTCCTTATTGTGGAACGGGTGAGGAGGGGAGTGGCTATTCCAAGCATGTCCGACGTTGCCGTTGACGCTGTTGCTGCCGCCATAGCCGAGTGTGGTGGCTTCGTGCTCATTTGGAGGGACGAGTTTGGCGATGAGTAGTGATTCTATGTGACGAAGAGGGTAGAGTCGCCTGCGCAATTCATCTAGTTGTGGGGGAAGCTGAACATGGTTCTCAGATTCGGAATCAGAGTCGGGATCGGATGTGTAAGGAGTGGAAGGGTAAACGTCGCGGCGGCGGATGTCGTTCAGAGTATCCAAGATGGTGTGGATAGAGCGGACAATGTTGAGTTGGATGACAGCGCGCCATAGGACGCGCTCCTCGCGGAAGGCATTGGGAGTGTACAATCTCTGGAATTCTGCGCAGGCGATTAGTAGGATGGAAAACAGTATAAACAGCAACTAGCCGAGGTGCGTTGGCGAAGGGCACACAGCGGGACGTGCCGCGGGCCGATCGACTCCATAGAATGTAAAGAAGTTCCACGGAATCCGTCGATCTCCCGATCGTATGAAGCGGTTGTATGCGCGCCCGGAAGCTCACCGCGTCCACCACATAGAAGAGAGACTCACGGCGGAGAGTCGTGGATTTGCCTGGAGGATGTGGATTGATATACTAACACACGGACGTGTCTAGGTGCATGGAACGGACCTGACTCGCTCTGGCCAAGAAGGAGGAGGCGGACATGTTTGTGCTTCTTGCGCTGTTGTTTCTCGAGACGGATTGCCTCGTCTATGGCGTGGCTGACGCGCTTTGCGGCCTCTTCCTCGGCTAAACGGGATGCCTTCTCCTCCTCAGTCTCGTCGATAGGCGGTCTAAGGGCGGCAGAGAGTGGGTCGCGGTCTGGAGGATCGCGGGAGGCGGGCATGGGCTTTGCGAGGGGGCGTGAGGGGACGATGTGGGGGAGAGGAGACGGAAGAGGGAGAGCGAGATGCGGAGAGCGAAAAGATGACAGACATATGAACGCTCGAGCAAGAAATCCGAGTCCGAGTCCGGCCAACCTGCCCGCTCTTCGCGACCGTCAGCCAGGCGCCCACCCCAACCCTCTCTCCGACTCCAGCGCCCGCCCTCGCTCCCAATTTCTCACCTCCCTCCACACCGCAGTTTCATTGCGTTCCTCACCACACAACATGCACTCTTCTCTGGCCCCCATCCCGCCGCGTGCAATATAAAACACGACAGAGCCAAGTGTTCCTCGCCCGAGTTGTCCACCGGCGTCGACCGTCAATCGCTCGAGCCCGCCGCCTCCACCATGGTCATCCGCTGATCGCCTTCTGATTGCGCTGCCTGCGGGCGTGCAGGTGAGAACCGTGTACGTCCATGCCACCCTCAGCGCCCGGCATCCTCCTCTCCTCCGCCACGGACCAGTGTATTGAAGCTTATTATCCGTAAGCCGCCTCGCGCACACCGTGCCTGTTGGTCAGGCACCGAAGCACCCCGGAAACCTTTCTCTGGCCTTCCAATCCCCTTGGTGGCGCCAGGTTCGCCATGAGGCCGATCTCGTTCCATCATGGGGACCCACTTACACCGGACACAGCCCCACATGAGAACTTGCCTTACCTAGCAGCTTCGGGCACGTTGAAGTTCATGCGGCCATGCCATGCAAAGGGACCGATGCACTGACCGATTCACGGTATGTGATACCCTTTTGGAGACTATCAATTTCGTGTGTATGCGCATCCCAAGTCTAAAAGACATGTTCTTCCTCAAACAAGGCTTTGGAAGTACAGTCTACTTAACGAGGACAGCCTGAAATGCCTTATTTGATGCGGAGCCGACCTCGATGCCTTAAAATCAACATACACACGAAAATGATAATCTGCATACGATTATCACACATTTCGGAGTCCGGAACTTGACACTCTTCAGCGCAGGCAGCAGCGCCGAGGGCCTGTGAGTCCAGTACGTTTTGTTATTTGCTCTCTCCAAGGATACAGTGGTTTGACCCTCATCAGATGGCAACATGTGCCTATGTAAGCCATTCCGGCCATCTCAAAAGTGTGTAGATACAAGGCACGCCTGAATGCGCTCAATGCCTATATATATTTATTATGGTACAATCAGAGCATGGCTACCTGGCGCAATGGTAGCGCGTTTGGCTTCGATCGCCCAACGGCATTAATTGCGCAGCGTGACTCTGTCACGTGAGCAACCAAAAGGTTGCAGGTTCGAGTCCTGCGGTGGTCATTGTTTTTGACTCGTTTTGACCCATTTTCGTAGGTCTTGGAGACGTTATGTGATGCCCAGAAGACCGTCCGAGTTGTTCACGAGATTTTCAAAAATTTATTCGAAGCCCTGGGCGAACCCGGGACCGGGATTTGCAACGATGATACAGCGATCCCAATGCCTCCAGCATCCACGTTGGGTGCCTGAAGACGTCTTCTCAGAACAATGATTCCATCCTGAAATCCTTCAAAATCACCACGACTGTATTACAAAGGTATCATTCGAGTCGTCCTCAAACAAGGCAACAACAAAGAGATTGAGACGCGAGCATCATCAACATCCTTCGGTCCCTCCGCGGCCTGCCACGTCGCAGAAAGTCGTGAGGGAGCCTATTAGCCAGCCTCGGTTATGCTCGATATATATATATAGGTTGTCGCTCGTGGTAGCATCGCAGATGCACTCCCAAGGCACAGGCACCGCCCAGGCGTGACTCGGCGTTTGTGGTTTTCTCGTACGTTCGTGGAAAACGCTGCTCGTGGCTCATGCAAAACAGCGTTTCATGAAAGCCTTCCGGAAAGGCACCCAACCGCGGGACCTCATGGGGGCACAACAGTGCTCACACCTATCCATCGCTTGATCCTGGCCAAGATACTGCGGCGCGCACCGAACGTGCTGAATGCGGAGGCGTGTAGCCCCCGCGGGCCGAGTATATCTGGCGGCGAACCAGGTGGGATCGAGTGCCACCATCCCGTCGAGGAACCTTACGCTCGCACCCGCTGCGCAGCGCTTCAGGATGGGCGATGATGATGCTAGTTCGAGCCTGAGGTCGTGGATCGGGATGTGCTCCAGGCGAGCCATCATCCTGTAACCGAAGCAAGCGAGAACAATGAATCAAAGACCTTGTAGCAACGAGACGAACCTGGTGTGGCTACGGCCAAATTGGACGCGACAAACGCACGTGCGGGCATGGGCTGATCGCGAGTTTGTAACCTCAAGCGTGAATGCGCGGATCAGTGCGAAAGGCACGGACGGCCAGACGTACCCCTCGAACCTTTTTTCCCCTTGCCATCTGGGTCCTGCGCAGACTCCACAAATCGCATCTTTGGCGGCCAAAAAGACCCGATGGCGTGCCCTCGAGCCCCGAGAGCGAAGTCGATTCGTCAGCGATGCGTGCAGGGTCATGGAACCATGTCCACAGCGCGTCGGTGGCGACCAAGGCGACCAGGTTCAGCGCAGGAAAGGCACACCTAGAATCGGATGCAAATGTGCGCCTGTACAACATGGCATTTTGACTTTGACTGCCCCAACTGACTGTACACCTACGAACGGCTCTAGGTCTCACGCAGGTAAGTATGTATGTAAGTAAAGCAAGGAAACGGTCCGGTAATGAGATCGCCTGACGAGACGTCCGGACGCCCTCAGCCCGTTCTATCCTGGTCGTGGTATCGGCATCAGAACAACCAGGGCCCGACTGCAAGGAAGGGACAGGAAGTCAGGACATGTGCTCGAGAAGCGTAACCGTGCGTGCGTACCTCTCCCTCGCTCGCCTTCGGGCTTGATCTGCAGGCAGCTCTGGTGGATGAGATTGAGGGCCTTGACGGCGTCGCGCCCGTCGATGACGCACGAGATGTTGATCTCGTTCGCGCCCTGGCTTATCATCTCGATGTTCACGTTGCCCTGGCCGAGCGTGGTGAACATGCGTCCGGAGACGCCGATCATGTTCCGCATGGACTTGCCGACCAAGGAGAGGATGGCCATGTCGCGAAGCACAGTGACCTACCGCCCGAGAAAACAATTTACGTCAGAGATGTATTGAGCCAGGGGCAAGCGCATAACCATGATAACGTACCGTGCCGCACTTTTGGAGCTCCCGCACGACGCGCTCGAGCACCTTTTTGTCGAGGTTCTCCTCGATGGCCATAGACACGTACACCTCACTTGTACTGATGAGGTCGACCACGACACCGTAGCGGTCGAGTGTGCCGAAAATGGTAGCCAGGAAACCATGCGAGACGTTTTTCCTATTCGAGTTGACGTTGAGAACGATGATGTGTTCCTTGATCGTCACCGCTGTCGGCTGCCGCACTTGCGCGTGCTTGTCGAGGGTAGGCGATGGCAGGGGGGCGAATCCTCTTGACGTGGTGGGGATAACAGGGGGATAGGAATCGTTCCCGTTGAGCAGGGCGAACCCGTCCACGTCGGAATCTGGGTGGATGACAGTTCCGCCGCCCTGAGGATTCTCAACGTTCTTGATGCGAATAGGAATCTTCCGTCGAATGACCTAGGGCAGGTGTGCCTATGAGTTCTACGGTGCCTTACGGTCCAAACAATTAGCGTTTACGGCAGGTAACGTACTTGGTCCATCGTGAACGGGTGCACCACTTCGCTCCCGTAGTACGTCAGCTCAGCGGCCTCTTCTGGGGAGATCATCGGGATCAAGCGCGCCGTAGGGACCTTTCGAGGGTCAGCGGTGAATATTCCATCGACCTCCTTCCAGATCTGGAGCTCTGAAGCACCCAGGCCGGCCGCCAGCAGTGCGGCCAGAAGATCAGTGTATCCACGCCCAACCTGCCTGAGAAGAGAGCCAGGCACAGGACCAAAGAAACCTGTGGCAATCATGAGGACGTGCGTCTCTTTCACAATAAGATGTGAGACGCACCAGTCACGACGGGTACGCGATTACCGCATGACTTGATCCTTTCCGCTACCAGGTCAGCCACACGGTCGTAGAAATCTTGAGGTAAAGTGTCCGAGTCCGAGAAGTTCTCGCCCTCTGAAGGTGGTATGACGCTCTCTAAACTGACAAACTCGGCGTCGATATTCTGCGGTGGTTCTTCAGAACGATCGCCCTGACGATGCTACCAATCTGCTCACTCTATCCCGGAGCACCGCCGTGACGAGCTTGCATCCGAGGCGTTCTCCAAACCCGACAATGCTGTCCCTCGACCTCGGGGAAATTTCATCGATCACCTGTGGTGTTGAACCGTGGTAAACGGGCCGATAATGTCCAACAGGTGAGTAGAGTTTTACATGAGCAGTGAATGAACCTGCGAACCTGCGTGGCAAATAGGAAGGACCTGATGGCGTCACAGTCTCGCTCTATCTCGCCCTCCAGGTCCTTCAGTATCTCAGGGTTCCGAACGGAGGCCCGAGCAGCATTGAGGTGCTCGGAACGAATGACGTCGACGGTAGTGTTGAATGAAGGGGGCTGTTCGGTAATGGACGTCATTCCCAGAGCAAGTGCAATGGACTCCGATTTGGGCGACGCCTTTCCCGGGCTCGCGAAAGGTGACCGATATTGTGTTAATCTTGAGAACACACCACCGGGCGACATCGTTCCTGACGTGTCCGACACGCCATTCGACCGCTGTAAGGCCTCATGAGCTGCCCTGAGCAAAAGGTTGGTGGTCCCAAGGGCTTTTGTGGACCCGGAACGGGCCGAGCAGACGATCGCGACCTTATGCTGGTCCAGGTAGTCTCTGGCATGCGGAAGAGGTCATGACGACAGCCAAACAGAATGAATGATAGACGAACGGTAGGATGTCCTCCGCGATCTTTGTCGCAAACTTGCCCACACTTGTCCCACCATACTTTTGCACCAGCCATTTCGCGGCGGGATCGATGGTATTTTGATGCATGTTGGGCGGTGTGCACGGCCCTTGGCCTGACGACGACGACGACGAGGAGCGCGAGGAGACAGGGGATGGAGTAGATGCAGAGGACATGTTTGAGGATCACGATCGAAATGCTTGGGGTATAAAAGTTTCACGCGGAGGGATGACTCGATCGCACTGAGCACTATTTTCAGCAGCACTTGAGCTTCTCGCACGACGGAAACATACCACGTTACGAGGCGTTCCGATGGGTGAGGTCGTCAGGGTGCTTCTGGGATGCGAACGGGTCGTGTTGCCTTCGGAGGATGAGGAAGCTCACGGCGGCAGGGAATGATTCCGAGTCCGGGTCCCGGGGCATTGGTCAAGGCGGAAAAAAAGTTCTCCTCAGAATCTACGCCGACTCCATGAGATTTTCGTTTCAGGTAAAAAGCATTGGAGTGGGGAACAAGGGTGGTCTATATCGGATGAGGTGGGTTAGGAGAAACAGGGCGAGCCTTGTCCGAATTTCTCTGAGCAGCATAAGCTTGCACAGGCTTCAAGCGCTCTTTATGCATGTATTTGACGCCGGATAATGAAGTGAAATGGGCGCTGATTCCGGGCCTTCTCGGGTAAGTAACTGGTTGTAGTCCAATTAGAAGCGGTGTAACAAGGCTACGTATCTGTTCCAGTCGAGGCATACACGTCGGTCTCTCTACTCCTTCACGTCCCGCCTAACCTCCCCGTCGGACGCTGTCCGCCATGGCTGATGCGTCCTTCAGAGACGTTCCGGAGATATTCGAGGTGCGTGTACCTAACGTCAATGTCTCCGGCATGCTCACAACCCTTCCATAGGTTGAGCTCGGAGAGTCTCTCACTTCTCGGACGGAAAGCCTATGTGAGTCGCTATCTTCTCCGGTTCCTCCGTCCGGTATTTGATGGTTCTGCGCAGCCACATTCCGCGAACTTGGGCCGCCTGACCTGGTTCATGTCCTGAAGAGCTCGGGACGGAGCGGGCAACGAGACGTGAGTGCATATCCTCGTGGCCAGCTACGCCACCGCCTATACCTTCACCACAGCTCGGTTCGTACCACTACGTTTCCGGAGTCGATGCATCTTCCTCTGCGTCATTAGCGGCCTACATCAACTCCCTCACGTACAATATTGAAGAGGAGGCCGGTTGGTTCTCGAAGGGAACGACATGGAAAGTGAAGAACGGGTGCTACTGGTGCGTGCAGCTCCTTGAGCGCATCTCGCCTTATATCAATCCCCTCGCGCAGCTGCTTCAACGCGTTTTCTCGTGTGGATGTTCGCGTGGACGTCAAGATCCCTGGTGGCGTGCAGGCGTATGTTGTCGACTTGCGTGGCGAGAGGTGCGTATCCAAACATCGAGCCTTATACACCGACACGCCTGATTAGGATCCAGACATGAAGCTACTCCCGAAATCTGGCAAGAGACCTTCCTATCCGCTCTCCTCCGTGCCATTCTCTACTCCGACGACCCCACATATTGGCTGGAAGCGTACCGCAAACTCGACCCGATTACCAATCCTGAGGGCGAGCTCCGTTTCCTTCAAGCTGCTGAAGCTCTATTCCTGAAAGGTGCGTTTCTATATCCTGCATCACACCAGAGCGCAAAACGATTGGTCTGTTAATATTCCGCAGGATGGCAGGTTGGCTCAGACCCTGAGATTCAGGTCGCCACGGTCGTCTCCAACCATCTCACTGCGGCTATCATGAAGTACTTCGGAGACAGCGGTCGTTTTCAGTACGCTGCGAACTTGTTCGAAAAGATCACTGCGAAGGAGCCGGAGGTTGCGTCGTTGCTGGCAAAGAGTTATCTTGGCATGAGTATGTCCCTTTTGTCGGGTTCCCAATATCTTCCGTTAACATTTGCCCAGATGAGGAAGTCAAGGCTGTCCAGATCATGGCCTCAGCAATCAAGCAGACTCCCCAATCATACACCCTTCTCCACGTTCAATGCGAGTTCCTTCGTTCGAAAGGCAAGTACGATTGGGCAGTCAAGCTCGCCCGGCAAGCCGTCAACTGCGCACCAAGCGAGTTCGTGACGTGGGAGAAGCTCACAGAGTGCTATATTGACCTGGGCCAATATGAAAACGTACGTGTTTGGTGGGCTTTGTTGCATTCGCACCTAACAAACCGCGACTAGGCGCTCCTCACCCTCAACTCATGTCCTATGTTCACCTACAATGGCCGGGACGCACACAGGAATCTCACCCCTGCCCGTGTCCATCTCCCTCCGAAAGGTACCATCGTAGAGATCCTCCCGGAGCGGTTGAAGACGGAGGACGATGAGGTGAGAGCGTACCTGCGTGACTGCCGATTTCCCCCTTAACTTCCCCGTCCTTCCCCGACAGGCCGATCCCGCTCTCCTCCGTCTACCAGCCCCGGGCCTTCGAGGTACCTGGGCCCGCGCATATGCCCTCCTTACCCGTCTCGTGTCGCAAATTGGCTGGGACGAGTTACTCAAGACGAGGAGCTCCGTCTTCGTCATGGAGGAGGAGTACCGAATGCAAAAAGCGCAAGTCGAGGCTCACCCTCCGTCCGCGACGAAGGTCATCCACGAGGACGGGACTGTGTCGTCATCGAAGCACGGGGCAAAGGATGCCGATGACGATGCGTCGACTCGCGGCATGGTCTCTCCCCATGAGTCCTCGCCGGAACACAACGGGCAGGGTGAGAAGCCAGAGGTCGACACAGACTCCGTTACTCTCACCTCTACCAATGGTTTGCCCACGATCCGTATTTCCACGGAGAGCGCGAGGGAGCAGAAGGCTGCCGCCGCCAATGGCCATGACGAGGCGAAGGAGGCGAAAGAGAACGGGGTGACGGAGAGCGCGGGCGACACGCTAGAGAAGCCCGTCCAGGCCGCCGAGAACCAGGAGGGCGATGGCGGCCAGGCCCCGTCGCAGGAGCCATTCTCGTTCAGCAACAAGCGTCTCTGCGAGCGGTGGCTCGACAATCTCTTCATGGTCCTCTACGAGGTGTGTGGTGTGCCGGCGCCGTTTTATTACGTTTTCGTCTCTGAGCTTGAGTGATACGCGATAGGATCTGCGCGTGTGGACCATCTTCCGTGCGGAGGTCGCTCACTTCAAGACGCAGCACGTTGCCTACCGCAAGACCGGGCTGGAGTGGGAGATCCTGGGCGACCTCGGCATCCGCTTGCATCATAAGGAGGAAGCAAAGGAGGCATACCAGCGCTGTCTCGACACCCCGCGCTATTCGTCCAAGCCGTGGTCGAAGCTTCTGGACACGTATGCGGAGGAGGGCGATATCCAGCGTTCGCTTCAGGCCGGCGTCCGGGTGGCCGCGTATCAGTGGGGCGAGTACGCTGAGATGACGGTATGTTCGGAATTATCTTCGGTGGTGGAACTTGTCGCTCACATGCGTTGCGCACTAGTATCCCACTCAGATCGCCCGTTGCTTCTTCAAGCTGGGTCAGATCCACGGACATGCGAAAATACAATGGTCCCTGCTGAGCATGGGCCTCCCGGAGCCCGTCATGAAGATCATGGAGAGCTACCTCGTGTACGGACGCACCTTCAAGGTCGAGGGCTCCGACTTTTGATGCGCCTCTTCTCCTCCCTCGCCCTCGCCCTCTTCTCTCCCGTACATCTTTCTCTTCGTCTTGGCCTGGCCTCTGAATCCTGGAACCGTAGATTGTTGTATGACTTCGACCTGGGGTTCGCGCTTCCGCGTCGGCTTCAGAAACTATTGCTATCTTATTCTCCATTACATACTCCATGCCATCATGTTCCAGTGGCGTGTGTCATCTGCTCCAGGCGCCTGTCGACGTGTTGAGCTTGAACGTGGGCTTCCCGGCGAAATGTACACGAACAACGAATAGTTGCCATCGTCTACGCACACCGGGTCGCCTTTCGTCCGCATGATTCCTCCATGGTTCATCGCTTGCCGTTTCGTGAATGATCCCTCCAGCTCTGTGTTGACGTCCAACCTCAACAGGGCCTGCCATTGTCAGGAGTAACCACCAGCGTCGGATGCAAGTGGTTCTTTACGAATGCGCCAACAATTCTTGGTATGACAACTGCAGTTTGCAATGTAGTGACCCACGATGCATCAGGCCTAGGCCGATCACTACATGGTTGGTTTCGGGCAGAAAACATAGTATGATTATCTGCGCTTGTAGTGGCCAGCCACCACGAATTCACGATTCCCAAGTTCCCTCCTGGACCTGCCCCGGACAGTCGTCTAGCATTTCTTCTTCCTCCGCGGGGTCATCGTCTACTAGCCGGAATTCCATAGACCCAGCGAGCGATCCTATGCCCCGCGCGAACCTCAGGGTGCCATCGTCACGCGTCCCAAGCGATGACAACTCGTTGTCGCCCGACTGCAGACCCTGCGTGCTCCGGTTGGCTTCCTGGAGGTCAAGGAGGAAGTGTGATACTAGGATCGGGTTAAGGCTGTGAGACAAAGTAAGTTCAGTAGACCAGCGAAGAGGAATGTTTGGGACAGGGCAACGTACGTGGCTACAAACGGAGCGACGTCATTCAGTCCTGCGGCAGTCCCGAAGATCTAAATGAGGCAATGAACACACGAAATTCCCGGGACTGAAAACTTGGGCGTGGATTCTTACCGAAAGGACTCTTGAAACCAAAACAAGAGTGTTGAGGATCGCTATTACGCTGTCTCATTTCCCCTTGGTCAGCGAGGGTTCTGGGTTCTTGCTATCCAGGGTCCGCGCTCACAGGAAGTAAACCATTCCTGTTCACAGTAATGAGCCAAAGCCACGTGTTCAAAGGGGCGACACACCATCGTAAAGAATCACAGTCTGCAGAGACATGCGTCTTGCGGGAACCCTCAGGACGTCAAGTACGTCCTTCTTGGAGACCGCTCGCCAGGTTACCAGGACGAGAATCGCATCACCCGCCACTGTACATGCCTGGTGGACAATGATAACTTCAAAGCTATCGTTATACCATATTTCTGTTGGAGAACGTTGACATGCTTACTCCTAGCGATCGTCATTACGTTGAGTTGTCATGTGTATCTCTGTGGCCATCTATGACACGTACCGAATGCTAAGGTCCCGTGATATGACCCCAGTTTCAAAACATCCAAGCACAGGAAAATATTGAGCACCGAATTTGAACCAATATAAAACCTGGGTGCAAACGTTATCAGCCTCGGTTCTTGAGCGGCAGAAATGATTGTAGACCCCACCAAGTTCACACCCACCCCGGAGCATCCGGTCAGGATGAAAACAAGCAACGCGACTCCCTGATTTTGACTGACGGCGTGTGCACGCAATGCGGAGAAGACTGCCCAAAACACATGCATGTCAATATGGGACTATGGTCCTGAACAGCTAGCTCCGTACCTGACGAAGGAAGGAATGTGATGCACACAATGGCAAGAGAGATCTGGGCTACAAGATCTTGACTAATGTCAAGTGGTTGTCAGCACGTAGCGGATGAAGCTGCCACGGGAAAATGAACCGTACCACTGAACTATGGTGAGCAGATTAAGACGTATGAACAACTGACAGTCACGAACCAGTTCGACAGGTACAACAGACTGAAATATAATGACGGCATAGCTGACCAGCATGATGTATCGGTTGGCAAAATAAAGGAACCCCGCAAAGGTTGACGGGTGTCCCCAGAACATCTTCACCTCCTTGGAAAGTGTAATGAGATAGTCGTAAACGAAGAGGGCTGCTCGAAAGGGGAAACAAGCGTCAACATCTCCGATCCGCGTATTGCGAAGGGTATCGCACCTATCCCTCCATAAGTGCAACAATTGCCAACGAATCTTCCGACGGAGGGTAGCTGTGAGATTCATCTTCTACGTAGATCGTGTCAGAGCACTCACAGGTCATAAAACTCGGAGACGATGGCCGCCGTTGGCGAACTTGCTGTAGAAGACATTGAGCAGATATCAACAAAACTAGAAGTGAGGGAGAACCCACTCTCAGGTTCTTATATACAAGCCGTGCTGGAAACCATCGTTGGCCCCGGGTGATTGTTGGATGATCAGCGAAGGCCTGTGTCGCATATGCGATCCAACCGCTCAACGTTGCGCAGCGTCTCGCGATGGCAGAGCGTTTCGTCGGCATCTTCTCAACGCTGTTGGCCCAGTAAGTTAATCTCGACCACCACAGTCAGCATCATCGATATTCATCTTCCGCCATAATAAGGAGAGCATAGCGTAAAGATGAACTGAAGATGGTAGGGTACGCTCCTCATCCTGTGGTCATTTCAGCGTCTTGCGCTGCACAGTGACCAGATGATCTGCGGATGGACGGATGGACGCCGAACGGAAGGTGGTTCGCCGGTACAGTTTGGCTGGGCTTCGGCGGTCGGCCCTCCGGGCCTTGATGCTGGTCAGTACCATGGCCAGTGGGGACACGCGCGACACGCACCAGTGACATCATAAATCATCCACGCTCGCGGCGCGAACCAATCCACATGCGCCGCAGGGAGGGTGGAGCCTGCCCAACGCGGCGCCGCATCAGAGGCTCAAAGGTTGCCACTAGCTCGTCGTGTTTCATGAGATATCGAGCGTAAGGATGAGACTAGTATGAGACCAACAGTTATTGGAGTGAGTCCTCGAGCACTTGCACGGTCAAGTATGGTTGCTTTCTGTCTGGCAGTACGCAGGGTATACACGTGTGCAGCCACCGCCACCGCAGCCGTGATAAGACGGCTCGCGCGTTGATCCGACCTCTGCCCTCGACTTCTTCAGCTCCTCGATCCATGCATTTCAGTTGCGTCTTCATTTCAACCCTGCGTCGACCGCGAACCCTCCGACAGCGCATTGATCATACTCGTTGATCTCGGACGAGTTATCTGGATCATATGCAACGACAGCAGTGTTATTTGAGTGCTAAAATACTTTTGAACATCCGGAACACCACACGTCGACCAGGGCAAGAAGCAATCGGAAGACGCCACGGAAACATTATGCGGAGGTACGGGACGGAAGGGCACGCGACGCGCAACACGGATATCAGAGGCGCAAAGAGAGGTGCGTGAATGACATTGCGTATAGAATAAGTTACCGCATGTTACGGGAGAGGTATGTAACTAGGCGATTATACTCATACAGTGAAGCAAGGAGAGGACGAGATCTAACAATACAGTGTAGTAGCTGTGGATGTGGAGACGGATCCGGGATGGATGGAACGAAACAAGAGTCTTAACGCATAGCCGCGGTCAAACCAAACCTAATCTGTGGCGACGCGGACTCGGATGACGGCAACAAAGGGTCGCGAACATCGCAGCCGAGGCAGCGAACCCGAAACGCGACGACGACTACGATCGCACGCCGCGAGTGGGCGAGTGCAACGGCCGGGCCATGTACATCGAGTACTGCGACTGACGCGGGCGGTGGTAGCGGCCAGCGCCTGGACGGCGCGCGTCCATGGTCAGCTTCTGGAGCTTGGTCATGACGTCGCGCGCGAGGAAGACGGTGCCCTTGTCCTCTTCATAGAGCGTGGCGTGGTCCTCGATCGGCTCGAGGATGTGCATGTCCGCCGGGTGGACGGTGGCGCGGTGCGAGTACCGGAAGAGAGTGATGAACTCGTGGCGGAAGACGTGCACGTCAGAAACCATGAGCGCGGAGGACATGCCTCCCTGCGCGGGCGAGTTGTGGGGAACTGGAGAAGCGGGACGGGGCGCCACGGTCAGCGTTCGTTCATATGCGTCATGATGACTCGCGACGAGGCGCACCTTGGACGAGGCAGACGTCGCCCTTTATTTGAGCGAGGGCGAAGACGGGTTTTGGTGAGCTCGCGCAGGACGCGGGCGGTGGCGGGATGCTAGATGGGCCGGCAGAAGACATCGTGCACAAGGATGGGGAGGCGCGGGATGCGACAGCTGCCATTGTGGTGCGGATGGTTTCCGAGGACGGTATAGAGAGTAGAGAGCAGCTTGGGACCCCTTTAGTACAAGTGCTGAGAGAGGGGCGATGCACAGGGGCGAGAGAGCAAGTACCTGGACTGACGCTTTGGCGGAGGCTGCGGGGCGAGGAAGCGTCGTTAGTAGGGACTTTATAGAGGCGGGAGGGAGCTTCGGACACGCGGGAGTGGAATCTGTTGTGCTTCTCGACGAGTGACAGCATCCGCGTCCGAACCGTTCTTCAGGTTTTACCCTGAAAATAAGTCGTCATCAGCCAGGCCTCCGGTTTCCATCCGCGTTTCAGCGTGCGGCATCCGACCCTTGCCCTCGCCCCCGTCGTCCATCGTCCATCGTCCATCGCTGCACCGCTCCGAACCCGACCTTTTCTCGATCGTCTGCTGTGCCCGAGTCCCCGAGCGCCTGTCCGTTGTCCCGGTTGCTTCCTTATCTGCGTCCGCATCTGGTGATCGCACTACAGCCCACTGCGCGACGTCCATGCTCCCCAGTGCCTGCCCTTGCCTGAGGCTTGAGCCTCGGCCCCGGCCTAACCCCCCGACTGAACAAACAGAGCAAGTACCACTCGCTCGAGACTCGACCGATCGGGGCATCACGGCGTCGGCGCAAGGAGGAAACCGTGTCGACTGCGGCTCGCGAGCCTGCATGCAGCTGAGAACCTCGCCAGAGCAAGTGCCCGTGGGCGTGCGTCCTTCGGAAGGCTCACAGCTACTTGGAATGGCGATGTCTACCTTCCATTCACCGCGCTTTGCCATTCGACAGAACCTTCTGGTCTCGCACCGACAACTTCGACCTATTGATCGCGACCGGCCGGCGGATCGCTGGGTCCCGTCAAAGCCTACTTGTCTGGATCTGAGAGGAAATGCCGCCACACCATGCACATCCAGCGCTGGAAGGTGTGTACCGGTGCTCATCAGACTTCGTCGGAAACCCGACCTCGCCTTTGCGAAATTCCAATCGCAGACGCCGCACGACGCCGCAAGCAAACGCCCTCGAGATGTTTAGACGATTAAACCCGATGTCCGGGGCGCACCTCATTCTTGGCTCATCCTAGCTACGACGGCGTCATGTCAATCCAAGCACTAGCAGATTGTAAACTGCACCGTCCCGCGATAAATGCGATAAATGCAATCTATGTCGCAGATATCGACCGCACGAACATAACTCGATGTCAAGTAGCACTCCCCTCGACTCAGAGAGATCGTAACGCCCCGCGCGTCCTCGTTGCGATCCATCATTCCACCACCGCACCACCTACAGTGATTTCACCGACCTCCCCGACCCACTCGCCCGTAAGTGTGGTAGTAAGCAGTCGCGATCAGCCTGGACAAAGCTTAAACCGCGAACTCGTCGGCCGAAGGTCTCGGCTGTCCTATCGAGCCCGGACCCCGCTGGCTCGACCATTGCTTCCATCGGCTTCGTGCTGCGAACCCAAAAATACGCTGCGCTCTAGCCGCAGAAGCCAAGTCGACCCGCCCTTCGTGACGCACCACCCACCTTCTCCCGCAATCATCGAATCAAATGACCACCACCACCCGCCACGCCATTTCAGACGGCGACTTGCGCGCGACGACCCAAGTACGGTTCCGCACGCGGCACGCCCGGGGCGGGCGAGAGATGGCTATCGTGTCAATGTACATACCACTCCTCAGCTGGCCCATGACCGCGCTGCCCATTCGAAGGTTCTAATCGATAGGAACAGGTGTCGCGACCGAGTCCTATTCACTCTCAGCGTACCGCGTGCCGCCCGTTCGGGGTTTCTGCAGGATCCTGCCAGGTCTGACGAGCTGACGAAGCGGGAGGGCGGATGAAGCGAGGGGCCAAGTGACCATCCGCTGGAGGCTGGAGCGTGCATGCGCCCTGTCAAGGGACTACTGTGCTACGACCGGCGGAGCAGTCTGCTTTACTTACTGGGGTTCTGCTCGTATTCCTGCTATATGGATAGGGTGGCGCCGTGCGAAGGAAAGAAGCCGGTCGTGCTGTAACGTCTCTGCTGTGATTGGCATCCTTGGGGGGCGCTGCGAAAGCCTCCGAAGATCAGGCTGGCGATGTCCAAATTGAAGCTTGGACGCGCACAGGACTACATAGAGCTTGAATGTTCAATGCACCTCGGGGCGATACTATACTTGGGCTATCCATCTTTTCTGCTCTCTGCTCCTATGAACGCTAGTAAGCAACATCGCCCCAGGCTGTCGTGACGGATATGCTGGACGACTCACGAGCCATACCCAGCGGGCATGCAGGCACGCACGATAACCAGGCGTCATTGTGTCCGAGCCTCTCTCCGCCGGCACCAGGCGCCACCATGCCGTTGCAGTGTTGCCCCGGCGATATCCCAACGTCTTCCATGCAGCCTTTGAGTAGAGTTTGACGGGAGACCGGAGGAGCCATGGTGGTGGGGGCGCGCGTTCCTGAGACCTGACCTCCGACCCTCCTGCGTCCTGACTCCTGATCTGTGATGGCAGCAAATAGCCTTCGAGGGGCCCGCACTAAGTCCGTCACCATCTGGCCAGGCATCACGATTCACACATACCGAACATCCTACACTCCACCGTGTCCGAACGCGAACCTCGGAGCCTTTCGACGCATCACGGTACCTCTCTCCCGGCCACGCGAAGGTGATCTGCGCCGAGCTTCCCAGGGGAACCCGGAGCCAAGTGCACGTCCCCCGTTCGCACAACGCGCAGCCGTCTCTGTCTGCGCACGCGCGGCGCATTGCAGAGTTCCCGCCTATGATTGTGAGAGCCGAGAAGCGTTCAGTATCGCGCAGAGTGGGGCCCTCCGCAGCACCCTGGACTCCGGCGTTGCGATGATAGAGTTCGGATGGGCGAGAGGCCTGAGGGTTCGGCCGGAGCGCGCAGAACTGGATAGAGAAGTCGGGGCGCAGTCCGGGGGAGGTGGACCGTGGTCGGGACAACGGTGGAGGACGCCAGCGAATGGTGCGCGCGTCCGTAGCAAGTACCTTACCAAACGCTAACACTTCGGTCAGCATGGGCCATGGGCTTGCAGGCCCGGTACCGGTATTGCGGGAGGATGGGCTGTCGTCTTCCTGATGTATGCCGGCTTCGCTTCACCTAAGGGACGCGCGTCCATGAATTCATTCCATTAGGAATACGGGAGAAGGATCATAAAGACGTACGGCGACCAGGTATGTGCAACATGGCTTTCTCGCTTCCGCATTCCGGTGACGTACCAACGTCCTTCTGTGCAGCACTGTGAGGGATGACGCGCACGCATGGCTGCGACATTTCATTACGGCACGGAGCCGCACGATTTACTTCTGGGAATCTTGACCGTTCAACTGTTCGCGCAGGGGCACCTGTGAAAGCGAAATATCATGAACCGCACCGCACACCCACTGATGAGATGCACGCACCGTGCTTCCATCCAGGTCCTCTGATATGAACTGAAACAAATGTTAGCCGATCCAGCACGACAAGAGAGCCGCCAAGCTGAGTAACAGCAAAGCTCGATAAGCTGCGCCTACAGATACGATCCTGACGGTCAACGGCGCAGGGAAGCAAGGCGGGGAAGGATTATGCCATCAATTCTAAAACAGAGTACCGTACGTGCTGTGGTACATAATGGCCAGTCGAGAGAATGAGAAATCTGAAGTGAGAAATTTCGCGTTCTAGTCATACACGGGCAACACCTCTTCCACATTTGTACAAGCTTAAAAGGCCCTAGATTACGAGTAGTAAACGCCATTATAGCGAAAAAAAAAACCGCTGAACTCACGGACCCATTCGAACGGCACCACCCTGCGTCAAGCCTACGAAGTTGGCTGAGGAGTACTGCTCTCCCCATTGCGTCTACGGCCATCCTGGTTATCAGGAATGGGGGAAGGAGACGCAGCTGGATCGGCGTCCTCGTTGGTCACAGGGAGCCCAAAGCTGTCCGCGCGGCGCCTGGAAATGAGCGACCCCGTCTCCGCAACGCGCGCCCCACGCTCGATGCTATCCCGACGGCTCTGGCTCTGGCTCTGTCCGCGGCTCACGAGGCTGCCGGTCTCGGCGACACGGCGCTCGAAACTCCCGCGCCTGTTGAAGGAGTTCCGGCGGCTGTGGAAAGACTCCGCGGGCGAGGGCGTCCCATCATGGTCCCGAGATGCGAGCGGAATCGGATGCGAGGAAATGCCAGAGTGATGGAGGGAGGTAGAGGGGGAGCCGAAGGAGGACGAGAGGGAAGGCGGGGGGACGGAAGGGTAGGAGAGCACGCGCGTGCCCCCCGCGGTGAACGTCGGCGGGCTGACGGCGACGGATCCGATGGAAGGGGGCGTGGTGAGGTTCGTCACCGCGCTCGTGTAGCTTGCTGGGAAGGGGGAGGTGGTGACAGGGGAGAACGGGAATGGAGAGGTGCTGGCGGAGGACGGAGAGTGGGAGAGGGGTGTGGTGGCTTCAGAGGAGATGATGTTGGCGGGGCGTCGGATTTGAGAGGGCGGGCGCGGTATCGGAACGGCAGCTGCGTGCCTGATGGGATGCGAGGGATTGGAAGGGATGTGAATGGAGCTTGAAGGGGAGCTCCCCGTGCTCGACCGGCGGTGTGTGGGTTGCGAGAAAGGGTCGGATTGGGGCAACCCTATGAGGTTGTCCACCGGCAACCCAAGCTGCAAAGCACTGTAGGACTTGGAATACCTGAAGTGAAGGTGACGACTCACCCGTCGGCGATGCTGTATGAGTTCCTCCCTATAGACCTCGTTCAAGCGCGATATCCGGATGAAGTCCTGTTCCGTCTCGACCAAACGACTCCTCAGTGTCTCGTTCTCCCGCCTGAGCGCATCAAGAATCATGTCCGAGGGAGGGTCGCCATTGGTTCTGCTGAGCAGATGCGCAAGTTGCGGGACCACTCTGGTGTCTTGTGGAGACGCGCTTCCGCTGCCATTTACATAGGATGGACCGGCTTGCTGTTGTTGTTGTTGTTGTTGTTGCTGCTGCTGAGCCAAACGTAGAGCAGAGAGCTCACGAGAAAGCCTGTTGACGTGCGACTCGGACTCGGCCTCAAGGACATTCTCTAGCTCAATCTTCTCCTCTCGCAGCTGGGCCGGAGTAAGAGAGGGAGTCAGTCAAGTGTGTCAACCGTTGACGCCGGGAATGCTGACCTGCTCAAGCTTTCTGGAGAGGATGTTGATGATGCGTTCCTCTTCTGCTTCATACTGATATATGAGGTCTTCCCTGCTGCTGGAGCTCGTGGACAATCGCCGAATGGGAGGTGAAACAGACATGACGGAACTCTGGGACCGCCACTCCTCTCTCCCAGTCCTGCCATACCTTTCTCTCTCCTCCACATGGGGTCATCTATTTACTCAGCGTACTGAACTCCAAGCATTAATGGGGTAGTGGTAACCTGGGTCGTTGCCATCGACCCGCCGGGGGTTCGATTCCCCCTTAATGCATTCATTAAACGCGTGTAAGTTTTACTGTGTTTTACCATGCGTCCTTTGCTAACACCAAGCTCAAAACATTCCACGATGCTTGAAGAAGTCTGGCGCGGTCGTCCACAGTCCGACTGCCGGCGCGTGTGGGTGTCCTGGACTGACCGATGGACGGACACACGTTGACACGCTCGTCTGACTCCAGCAGCCAAAACAGGCGAACAATGGTCCAATAAGGAACACGAGCACTCGGCACAATGACACTCCGCGGCGCCCTGTACGTGAGAAGCCTGATATGCGGTGCGCCGCTGTTACCCGGACGTAGACGCCCGCACGACGCGGGGTTCGTGCCCGACGTTTACTGCATGAGGAAGGTTCGGGAAAGTGCGCACGGCCCGAGATGGCAAGTCTCGGCAAATCTGGAAAGCGAGGCGTGTGAGTCACCGTCGTCGGGGCCGCCACAAAAGCCGCGGGGTACATGTACGGGAGCGCAAGTCCCTCCCTCTTTTCTTCTCCCCATACCACCAACCTGCAGCAGCGCGCTCGTCCCGTTCGCTGAGGTCTTTGTGTGTGTGACAATGTCATTCCCGTACCACCAGTATGTGGAGTACTCCAACCCTGCAACACCGCGTGTGTACGCTTGGGAAGTAGCGTCAGCAACGTCAGACCAAGATCCCACACTCCAGCTTCAGCAACAGCAGCAGCAGCAGCCGCCTCAAGACCCTCAAGCACACGCCCAGATCTCGCCCTCTCAGCTCCAGCTTCAGCAGCTTCCACCGCCGCAAGACCACCAGCTCCAGCTCCAGCAACTCCAGCAGCAGCCTCAGCAGCGCCAGCAATACACCGCCGTCCACCAGACCATCCATGTGCAGCCCCCCGCGGCGAGTACGCCCGGGCCTCAGTATCGGTTTGAGACCGTGACAGAGGAGGACTTCATCCAGGCCAGTGCGACGGGCGAGCGCCCCGGCTCGGGCTCGTCGCGCCCGCGGCGGGGCGCGTCCAAGCCGCCCCTCCACGTCGACACCTCCTCCTCGCGGCGCGCGTCGTCCTCGGCGGCCGCCAGCCCGGGCGCAGTTTCTGCGTCGGGCACGGGGGGACGCGTCCCCCACGCGCGGACGCATGCGCATTCTCAGTCCGCGCACCCGTACCGCCGCCCGCAGTCTGTCCGCTCCGCCTCTGGGGGATCGGCGTCGGGCGCGGGTGCGGCTGCGAGCGCTGCCACTGCAGCAGGTCCTTCGGGACAGCAGCAGGCTCCTGTGAGATCTCGTCATGTGAGTGAGCATTTGCAGTCTGCTCAGACGAGCGTGGGCGGCGTTAGCACAAGCCACACTGGTGGTGCGCTGCCCACGGTTGGGACCCCGATGGGGGTATCGTGTCCGGCTTCTAGTAGTTGGCGTGAGGGCCTTCTTGGATTGTCGACGGCAGCCCAGGGACAGACGGCTGGTGCAAGGTGCGTGGTCGGCTTGCCTGTCCCCCCCTCTAACCAACAACCTCCTTTGCCGCACTACAATGCAGTTTCGACGTCGACGCGGCACCGGGTTCTGTCGGGAGCGCGAGCGCAACGCCGCGCGGGCAGACCAACGCGTTGCCAATGCCACCCCCAAGCATCATCCTCCCGTTCCCGCTCGAGCCCCCCGTCAAACGTTATGGGATCCGCGCCGACATACACTTCAGTGCGGACGAGAATGTCATCACTGCGATGTTCGAGCTGCCGGGGGTCAAGAAGCACGACTTGCGGATAACGATGTCCGTGTGCCCGTTCAGTCGCGTGCGTCAAGTCACCGTGTCGGGCCTATCCAGAGGAGCGCTGCCCATTCAAGGCCATCAAGTGCGCGAGCGCAAGTTTGGGGAGTTCTTCAGGACGCTGGCCGTCCCCCCGGAGACCAAGGTTCGTCGTCCGTCGTCCTCCCGCTGGTCGGATGCGTCTGATGCACGCACATCGCGGCCGTCAGCCTGAAGACATTTCTGTGAACCTCGAAGACGGCATCCTCACGATGAAGATACCCGGCGGTGCTCCTGTGCAGGCAGAGCAGCCTCAAGAGATACCCATCCCCATTCCTGATCGCCAGTGATTCCGAGGCTACGGTCCTGGGATGCACAACAGGCGTTAGGCCTATTCAAGCTCCCATTTACATCACCCACATCCCAAGGCGTTCCCGAGCTTCAAAGCGTCGCTGTTCGCTCTCGAATTTCGCTCCATCTCCAAGTCCGTATATCTTGACCCGTGTTCCGACACGTCATCCCTACTCCAGTATGTACGAGCCCCACTCATCCAAGTACACGCCCACCGCTCCGTCGTCGCACCGTCGAAGCCTGCTATGTTATCGTCAGTTGTCTCGCGTCCGCCGCTCTTCCCTCTCGCGTCCGTAGCTCTGTCTCTCTCACAAGCACCCGCTCTCGAGCACCCTGCATCAAAATGTAAATGTACCATACTGCTTTCCGGAACTCAACGTACCCCGATTCCCTAATCGCTTTTACCCCCCTCCTGCATCCCTTATACCGTAGTGTCCCAACTCCCCGCACTCCATCTCGGACGTTGCATAGTAGTGAAGTTAGTGATGTATTCGGTATTTATCCGTAGTAGATATGGCTTGTTTAACGGTCTATAGTCGCGTAGTGGACTGGTTACCTGTACATTGGTTTGAACGTTAACGTTGCTCATTCGGACTGGATAAACAGGAACGCAGATCCCGCGGGTGTGATAAGTTCTAAGGCTGAACACGGGTCGACCCGCGGGTAATTCAACTTTCAAAGTTGCTACCCGGATCCGCAGGGATCCGACCCGCCAGGGGACCCGGACCCGCGGGTGCGGGTGCAGGTAACCTGCGGGTTACCCGCAGAATAACCCGGATCTGCCAAACAACCTGCGGGTTTTGCGGGTTGGTGGATAATTGATACAGAATATCACACATAGCACAACAAACCATGGGTCAATGAGATGCATTTTACTCTACAGATCACATCACTACATAAATTCTAGTCTGAGAGTGTAATAGCATCAGTCGAGGTAGCCCCACCAGCCGCTGTTTCAGTCGCAGCGAAAGTCTTTCCCTTTCCCTTCTCTTTCTTCTTCAACAACGCGACAGCTTCAGCTTCCGGAACAAGACAAGAATACTGGGCCCATGACCCCAGCACAGTGCTTGCACGCACAGTCTGGTCAGACAGAGAGTGCCGGAGACGAGAGACTGTCAGCCGCCCACGAGAGACAACGCGCTCAGCATCCATGGACGTTGCTGCAGGGATCAGAGGATGTTCGGCGGTGTCATGTGTGTGCTGTTCACTCGCCTCCGCAAGAAACATACCTATCTATCCCTCACCAGACTTTTTCGTATATACCTTGCGGATCCTGTGGGTACATGCGGGTTTGCGTCAAAATACACAAAGCCCTACCCGGATCCGCAGGATACCCGCATAACGGGTTACCCGCCAAAAGACCCGCACCCGTGTTCAGCTTTAGTGATAACACGTCGAAGGATGGCGAGCGAGTCTATACGGGATCTCCTCGGACGCGACGAGGACTCGAGGCCGAGATGACCGACGAGGTGCGGGCCGCGTGTCAGAGCCTTGGACATGACTCCACAACATGCGAGGTATCCGTTATTCCGCTCGGTTTCCTCTCGTGAGTCGTGCATATACCATGTAGCAGTGCGAAGGGCCTGGGCCTTCGAAGCTGTTACCTTGCAGGCGTTAATTATCGTGGACCTCGGGCAGACAAACACAGCAGTGACGTAAAACAGACAGAAATTGGCCCGACTCTCATCAGGCCTCAGGCTTCATCTCTGGTGCGCACCTGTCTCACAAACTAGATCCGCGAGGTATGTACGACGTGGTACTCCCACCGTTTCATTTGATCTAAGATGACGAGGAATAAGACTCGGTGCAGCAGTGCAGGGAGCGGGACCCAGCACGGGCGGCACATCACGATGAGAGAAGCGAGTTGGTAGAAGGCCAGGCTGGGTCTCACCACGGCATGGAGTTGATGGGTTGGACAGCAGCCGGGTCCGAATCCCGCGTGCATTGTTGTTGTAGGCATCCTGAACTTTATTTCGTTCAGCGGGAGATCTAATAGTTAAGGTTTCGGAGTTCCAAATGCATCCTCAGATCGAGAAACAAGATAAACCTCCATTCCACCCCCAACGCCGCCCACTGGAACTTGCAGCAGCGGTGGGATTGTCCCTGGGTGGTAAGTATAGAAAAATCATTCCGGCTTGTCGTCAATGCCAGCGCTTACGAGTCGAGGGTCCCGATAACGGCCAGCCAATGGGAGCTGTTTCTCCGGCGACATTTCAACGACCGTGATTACGGGCAACTTACGGTGAGGGTTTGATTTGGCTGGGTCACCAGGTGAGCACTATTTCATTGCGCAATGTGTCTGGACTCTGATGCACAGAGCTGCCTCCTCTGCCCTGTGCACAACACGCATACCAGGTTCGGAAGCAGCGCGGCTTTCGCGTTGCTACAGGTAAATCCACGACCGTCGGTGCAATATATCCTGCTCTCTTCGCAGGTTGCTGGTAGCATGTCATGCATGCACCTCTCTTGGCAGGCTCTGCCCGCCGAAATACGTATGACGCGGACCGCTGTCTGGTTCCCGCGTCACGCGAACGGATCGGTCAGATTGGCCGCCGGCATTCAGAGATCTCGTGAACCTTGTGCGGGAGGGCGATCCCTCCTTCTCCAGCCTTCTCCCCTATCCGGCCGGACCTGTGCCTCCCTCGATGGAACAGCGTCAGGGGTGCGTGCGGATGGCGGCTGGAATAGGACATAAAATTCATGTCTCTTGACTTGGGGAATTCAATCGGGCCTGTGGAGGCCTGTGGATGTGATCTCCATACAAGGCCGCTGACAGGAGGGGCGCATGAGAACGTCCGCTTCGCCCGTGAGCCGCTTCGATGAACCGTCGGGGCTTGCTTCGCGAAGCGCTCTCCTCATTTGGCCTTCATATACCCGGACGCCAGCGTCCCTCCATCTCCATCGCACCCTCTCTTCCACCAATGGCCTTGATTGACTCTCTACTCGGCTTCGACCTCGCCACTTGGGCGGCGCTGGCCTCCGCCGCCCTCGTCCTTTTCCACCTCGTTCCGTACTTGGTCGACTCCCACCGCATGCGCGAATATCCTGGCCCCATCCTCGCGAAGTTCTCTGACGTATGGCTCGGTCACATCGCCGCACAGGGCCACCGGTCAGAACGCGTCCATGAGCTGCACAAGCGATATGGTGAGTCCTTGACGCCATATGCTCCGTCCGCTTCGCACCGTCATGGGACCGCCACGAGAGGCTATTTCCCCACAACTACTCCCGCCATTCTAGAAGCGCCTTCCCTCGTGTCTCGCCAAGCTTCCCTACCAGGGTTCACAGGCTGATCGCCTTCCCTCCCGCCGTCTACCAGGTACCTTTGTCCGCCTCGCGCCCAACCATCTCTCCATCTCCGACCCCGACGCGCTCCAGGTCGTCTACGGCCACGGCACGGGTACGCTCAAGTCCAACTTTTACGACGCCTTCGTCTCCATCCACCGCGGCCTCTTCAACACCCGCTCGCGCGTGCAGCACGCGCGCAAGCGCAAGATCGTCTCCAACATCTTCGCCCAGAAGAACGTGCTCGAGTTCGAGCCCCACGTCCGCCAGCACCTCTCCACCCTCTTCAAGCAGTGGGACAAGCTCTGCGCTGGCGGCCAGAAGGGCCTCTCGGGCGACGAGGGCGAGGGCGGATGGCGCGGCCAGGACGGGCGCGTGTGGTACGACTGCCTGCCGTGGTACAACTATCTCGCGTTCGACATCATCGGTGAGGTCGTCTCTCCGTCTGCCTCGCACTCACCGTGCAGCAACAGCAGCGGCAGCGCCCCATCCACGCGTTTCGCCGGACGCCACGCATCTGCATCTGCCATGGAACGGAAGTCTGACTGACCGCGCGTTCTGTCCGCAGGCGACCTCGCGTTCGGCGCGCCGTTTGGCATGCTCGTCGCCTGCAAGGACTCGGCGCCCGTCGCCGTCTCCACAAAGGACGCCATGGCCGCCTACGGCTCCTCCGCGTCCGCAAAGGCCATCAAGATCGAGCACTTCCCCGCCGTGCAGGTCCTCAACGACCGCGGCGAGTTCTCCGCCTCGATGGGCGTCCTTCCCCCGTCCTGGCGCCCGCTCGCGAAGAAGCTGCCGTGGTACTCGCGCGGCAACCAGGCCGTGCAGCGCCTCGCGGGCATCGCAGTCGCCGCCGTCGCGCAGCGCCTCGCGAACCCGTCCGACCGCGTGGACCTGCTCGCGAAGCTGCAGGAGGGGCGCGACGATAACGGGGACCTGATGGGCAGGGAGGAGCTCACCGCCGAGGCGCTCACGCAGCTCATCGCGGGGAGCGACACGACGTCAAAGTGAGTTCTCGGACCTGGGCCGATTGGCTTCTCATGGCTGCGCCGCTCCCTCCACGCTATACGCGCGAGCCGGAGCCTCCAGGGCGTTTTAGAGCCATTCGCGCGCTTTCCAACGCTGACCTCGCGCTCGCAGCTCCTCCTGCGCGATCACCTACTGGCTCGCCAAGAACCAGGCCGCGCAGCGCAAGCTCCAAGCCGAGCTCGACGCCGCGCTCGGCGCCGACGACGACCCCATCGCGGCCTTCGAGCAGGTCAAGCGCCTCCCGTACCTCGACGCCGTCATCAACGAGGCCCTCCGCATCCACGCCACGTCCGGCATCGGCCTCCCGCGACTCGTGCCCGAGGGCGGCCTCACCGTCTCCGGCCGCTTCTTCCCCGAGGGCACCGTCCTCAGCGTGCCCACGTACACCATCCACCGCGACAGGGCCGTCTGGGGCGAAGACGTGGACGAGTTCAGGCCGGAGCGCTGGTTCGAGCAGGACAAGGCGCTCATCCAGAAGACCTTCAACCCCTTCTCGTTCGGGCCCAGGTGAGCCGCCCGTTCCTGGGTCTTCTGTTTTCTGTTTTCTGTTTTTGAGCCCGACGATAAGCGGAAGGTTTGGCTGACAAAATGCGATGCGACGCCCAGGAGCTGCGTTGGGAGGAACCTCGCCAATTTGGAGCTGCTCGTTATCGTCGCCTCCATCCTGCGCCGGTACGATTTCGTGCTGGAGGACCCGACCGCCGAGGTAGGTTCTGCCGTTCCCACGTCACGCCCGTTGTGGGTAGGCCGATGCTGACATCATGGGTGTTTTCAAGCTCGCGACGAGGGAAGGGTTCCTGCGCAAGCCGGTCGAGTGCAAGGTCGGCATGAAGCGGCGGCAGACGTAAGTTTCAAGAGGTTAACTTTGGGGCATCCGTGGGTGAGACCCGCCGCGGTATGTGGACTTTATGGACACGGACGGTGCCGCGCAGTTCTATCGGAAAGGTATGACATGATATACGTCGTCTAGGAGTGTGTAACATCAGGGCTACATTCGAACAAACAAAGATGCACAGAAACAATAACACTTGGGGTCTTCCGATGGCGGCCGACTCCGATGGGCTACAGGCTACAATTGCGGGACAGACGCTCATTTTCCGGTCATGATCTCGGAACGGCAGAGCGGGCAGCTCGACGAATGGCTCGAGTTGAACCACTGCGGAACAAGGTCAGCTTCAACTTACTTCGCCAGGGGGATTTAGGTTGGCGACAGACCTTGTAAAGGCATGCTGCGTGGAAACGGTTCTTGCAGGTCTTGCACGGCTTGCGTGGCAGACTTCCGTCCGTGGCGTTGACGATGCTTAAAGATCGAATGTTCGAATGTCAGCACCTCTCTGTGAGCAAGCAAGAAGACCACGTCGGACACATACGAGTAGCAGATCGGGCACTCGGCGATTCCGGCAAAGTGCGACGTGACGTTCTTCAGGAAGAAGCTCAGCCCGTCGACGATGCTTCCGCTCTAACGGCACAATGCGTCGATCAGCTCTCTTTTTTTTTTTTTTTTTTGGCAAACCGATGCATCGCGTGATGCCTGCGAACGTACCCTGAACGTCAAAATCTGCCTCACGCCCAGCACCCACGCCCTCCAGCGATCCTCGGTGACGCCGACGAGCCGGGAGTCCCTGATGTCGACCGTGTGCAGCGGCCAGTCGGCGGGGAGCTTGATCGTCAGCTCCAGCTTCTGCTCGTCGACCGCGTACGCCGCGGTGACCTCGTTCACGGCGCTCGCGACCTTTACGGTAATGTTCTCGTTGTTGCCCGACAGCTCCTGCGTCGCGCTCGGGTCCTTGACGCGCTCGAGCTCTGTCCGGATGATCGCCGGCGAGAAGTGGCGGGAGGTGTAGGCGGTGACGGTCGTGTGCAGCTGGCGGTCGCGGCAGTCGGCGAGCCAGGCGCGGACGAGGGAGGGAACGAGGAGCAACGCGCGGTAATAGAGGTGGGCGGTGAGGAGGTGGAGGGAGAGCGGGGTGTCGCTGGTGTAGACTAGGTTTCGTCGGCATTAGAGGTTAGTAAGAGAGGTCAGACGAAATTAGAATAGAAGGGCCAGTTGGACTACGATTACTCACGCTCCAGGTAGAACTCGTCTACGTCCCAGACCTCAAGCTTGAACGCCTTGGGCATTCCTCCGTACAGGTCGAGGAGACCGAAGACCGCTGGGAGCAGCCGGGAGCCGACGAGATCGAGGTCCTTGAGTTGGTCGATATAGCCCGACTTGACTTTTAGGGACTAGGAATGGGAGGTGTCAGTGAAGGTCGAGACGTAAGCCTTTACAAATAACACTCACGGCCCCGGCGAATAGGTCGAAAGTCACCATCCAAGCCAGGATATAGCCAAACCAGTCCTGTAAAGCATTGGTAAGCCAAATGGATCTTTGGCAACGACAGCGATAAGCTTACCTCTCCGTACTCCTCGGCCTCCTCCTGGTTCAAGCTACGGTGGAGTATATCCAACAGCTCAGTGGGAAGTGCAGGCTTCACGCTGTCTTCGGTGTCTACAGCAGCCTCGATGACCAACTCTTCCGTGTACTTCTTCGCCGCCTCCTGCAAAAGCTGGTGCGCCATCCGCTGCACGTCGACGGAGCGGTCCGTGACAAGGTGGCACATCTTCGGAAGCGTCTCGCGAGTGAGGAGGGAGACGGGAAGATCTTGCACGATCTGCAGGGCGAGTTCGCGGCAGGTCGAGAGTGGCGTCGAAAACTTGGCGTCGTCTGCGAGTCCATCAGCACCTTTCCCTTGCATGCTATTTGTACGGATACATACCAAGCTTCAAGGAAATAAGGTCTCGGATGAGCGTGAGGTTGGTAGCCCTCCTCTCTTCCCATGCCGCCTTGAGGGTCTTGTTAGATGCAGCAAAATCCTCTATCACGAGGAACAACTGTAGTGTCCTGCTGAGCGTGACGTAGGTAGACGGGTCGTCCAGCGTTGAATTCTGCATTACACTTTAGCACCCATCACTTTCGTACAAAGAAGCTCATTCCCGTACCTCGAGGTTGTTCTCCACCACGTCAAACACGAGGTCCCAATGCCCGCCTGGGACGTTTGACAAGATCGGCACCAGGCTCGCGAACACGAGCGTCATCTCACTCTGCACGTCCTCCTCCAAATCCTCGTCTGACGTGATCCACTGCTGGCACGCCTTGATCAGGTTCACCGCGCGCTGCTGTGGGAGGAACACGATGTCGGACTCTGGGTCAGGCGCGGAAACCGCGAGGTTGCGGAGGAGCCACAGGCCCTCGGTGTTCGCCTTCGACGCTGGGATGCCAAGCGTGCCCGCCGCGAGCTCGTTGCGGAAGCGCTCGAGCCGCGTCGGCTCTGAGGCGTAGCGGGTGACGGAAAAGACGATTGCGAGAGATGTGTGAGGCGCTGTCATAGCAAACGTGAGCGAGAGGAAGAGCACATATACAGAGGTATGTTACTTACACAACTTCTCGATCTTGCGAGCGACAAGCATCCACTGCTCCGAATCTGCTTTCGTTGCGGTGCTGAGCGCATGTCGAAGGACCATACCGAGGACGCGCGACTCGCGAACTGTGTCATGCCGCTTTGCGCGGTTGACCAAGTCAACAACAAGCTGTCCAACACCATCCAAACCCGTCGCAGGAGACGTATTGACGAGCGCGTCTGTGACGGCGGTATGCCATTTCTCATCCGTTGTCGAAGAAAGGAGATAGGCGGCAGCCTGCTGCACCCTGTCCACCACGCTGCGCAGAGTAGCGCGAGCGACCGTCTTCGAAAACACGGGGCTCTGCTCGGCAGGAAGCTGTTTGGCCTCCTCCGCGTAGAGCGCGAGTGCGAGGAAGTGGTGGAGCACCCAGACGTTCTCCTTCGCGGTCTGCCGGTCATCTACAAGGTGCAGCAGGAGCCCGTGCACGATGCGTGCATACTTGCCAAGACCCTGAGAGTCAAACTGTGTTATCGTAGACTTGGACGACGAACGGTATTGCACCGATGGTGGCACGAGAGGGTCTATGACTGCCAAACTCGAATGAAGCGGCGTCGAAGGCAGGGCGTCGAGCATGGCGTCCAACTCCGCTCGAGATGGGAATATATCGGCCAGGACATCGATCTTCTCGCTGAGAGACGAGGCAGAGAGCGTTCGCAAGAGGTGCTCCGGCCTACACACGGATCGGGTTAGGTGCATGAGAAGTAAAATCATGGAAAATGTACATACGCAGGTTTGCTGAGCGTGTCGACGAGCAGCTCGCGCAGTAGATGCTTGACCACGGACAACGTCGTACCCTTCGCCTCTTCAGACACAGTCGTCAACCACTTCTCCCACAGGCCCTTTGCAATTGCGTGTTGCTTCACGTCCACCGAACGAATCTGTGGCAGCAGGAACGCAAACAGGAAGATGTATGGGAACAGCGAGGACGCGAAGCTCTCGATCAAAGCGGGAGACGGGTCCTGCTGAATGACATCTTTCAGCAAAGTTAACGGGATCATGAACGCATCAACGGATGCCTCGTCCTCGTGTAGAACGCTGTCGAAGTGCAGGATGAACGCGTCTACCAGTCCGCGCAAGAGGTTCTCGCGGCATCCGTGGGAGATGAAGTGCTCTTTACACCGAGATTGTTCAGCAAGAGGGAAGGAAACAAGACCAAATAAACACACCATATGATACCAAAAGCCTGCAGACCAGCGACACTCGAGATGCGTTCTGCGGACCAGAGAGCACCTCGGTGAGCAAATGGCCAGCGGCTCCGTCGAGCTCCTCCCCTTGCGGCCTAAGATAGTCCGGCAGCTGTGTGCTCTCCGCTGCATCCAGAAGCGCAGGCAGCGCCGAGTCTAGCTCTTCGGGACTGCGCCCCACGGTTTCGAGAACGCGTTTCCATGCTGCCGAAGCGGCGGCCTCGTCCCCACGGAACTTAAAGTAAAGCAGCAGCAGGGAGGGCATCATCGCAAGCAGGCGGCTTGTTTGAGACTCGACCAAATCGTCCACACTCTGAAGCGGATCTTTGAGCCAGACTCGTCAGATCGGATGAACAGGTAAACTACGAACCTTCGCCAGCCGTTCATCCGCGAACACCACCTGGCCGAACCTGTCGAGAATGCCGACGAGCGACGACACGCGGGAGTCCTGCATCTCCTCGGACTGCAGCAAGGCCGCACACTGGTCCAATGTCGTCCTCACTACGGACAGCAGGAGGGTATTGGCAGCGTTCCCAGGCTCAGTCCCCTTCTCGAGCAATGTGGAGAGCTGTTGCAGAAGCTCAGGCACAAGCCCAGGGATCGCCTCCGTAGCGGACGTGAGGGAATTCTGGATGGCGTTGGAGAGGACTCCCCAGGCCGCATCGAACAGATCTGTAGCAGAGGTTTGTTAGCGAACGCATCCCGAAGGCATGCCGGACACCGATTTGGTTACCTGGCCGAAGCTTGTGCAAACCCGCGAACGTTTTCGCCAGCTCTCTGCCCGCAGCCGCACCCTCGACCTTCAGCCGCCCAGAGGACAGCTCCTCCCAAACGCGCCTCGTCTGGTCCTGGACGAGCGCCTTTATGGCTGCGTCGACAGTCGCTCGTCCTTCTTCCTCTGCTGTTGACTTGCCGTTGATAAGGGAAGCGGCTTCGCCTTCGGGAGACGCAAGTAGTCGTCGGACGACGAAAACCAGCGACTCCAGGACTGAGGCGAGGTACGCCGTCGACGCGGCGATTCGGTCGAGCGAGTTCAGCACGCGCGCGTCGACGGCGGCCCAGAAGGACACAAAGAGGTCTTCGAGCGGGTGTCCTGATGAACTCGCGATGATCTAGAAGACGGGTTAGGTATGTGCAAATGGGGGAGACAAATACTGCATGCTCACAGAGGGAGGTATCGTGGACAAAATGACAAGGACTGTAGGATATCCTTGCACGGGGGATCCGGAGCACCCAGTGGCGAGAAATTGCAAGAACTCCACGTACGCTTGCGACGGACCAGGCTGTGACGGTGTGGCCTTCGGAGGAGGTTTTGGAGTCTCCTCTTCTTCGTCGAAGTCTGACTCCTCCTCATCTTCCTTCTCGGACTCCGTCTCTAATCTCCATGCATTTGGGTGGTCTGCATTTCGTGAGCGTCCAAAACAAGTCCAAGACACCAATGCGTCCGTACCTTTGAGGAACATAAGTAGCGGTTGCCACATCGCCGCTCTGACATTCGGGTCGGGTTCCACCCAGGCCGACCGGAGTACTGCGCTGCTGAGCGCGGAGACGAACGGCTCAAGGTGGGCTGCCGAAGGCAACGGATCAACGTTCCAATCAACGTATAATTTCGAGTCCTACTTACCTTTGCATCTCTGAACTAATGTCCGGAGCAGCGACCATGCCGATCGTCTGACCATAGGTTGCCCGAACCCAAAGCTCTCGGCATCGACAAATGGCGGCGTCTTTCCATGGTACAGGGAAGACCACAGCGCCGGGTTCGCGAGCGGTCCGAGGAACGCATCCTCCTCCTGCTCTGCCTCAGCCTCGTCTGCTTTTTCTTCCGCCTTGTTCGTCACAGAATACTTCGCATCTAAAGAAACGCGCGCGCGAAGGGAGGAAAAGGACTGCATTGAATACGTGTACATGCGCTCCGCGAGAGACGTGGGACACCCACTCAGGACCCACTCGGTCGCGCCAAAAGCACCGACGCGCAGACGTGCCTTCCTGTCCTGCTCATTCTCTTCGTCCTCGTCGGCCTTTGTACGGGTGCTCGGCTCCTCGTCACGCCTAACCGGGGTCCCACGCCCGCTGCCCTTCTTGCCTGGGGTCTGGACGAGAGCGACGGGTTGTGGGGGGTTGATGTAGAGATAGACTCCTGCAGGGTCAAGGACTGTCCGCTGGGCGAACTCCCAGAGGCGTGGGAGGAGAGAGGAGTCGAGGAGGAGCTTGTTGTCTGAGGAGTCGGTGGTGGAAACGTAGCGAAGCCAGGACTCGCGCGCGAAGGAGGAGACTTGCCGGTCGACGTCGTGCGCGACGAGACACCAGGAACCCAGGATGGATTCTGCCTGGTCGGACGACACAACCTCGCGAATTTGGAAGAAGATTTGGGTGCAGAGGTTGGGGATCTGGAGGAAGGATGAGTGGAGGCCAATGGCTTGCAACCGTAATCGCCTTGATGGGTGCAGGAATAGTGTTGGGATGTGATGCAGCTGAGACCTGGGATCTCAGCACGCGAAGGACGGGGAAGTAGGTAGATATGGCGTACCCAGACAGGGATGATCTCCTCCAAAGTGTGGATGAGATACTCGCCGTCGCCGCCTTTCTTTGCCCGTCCTAGCCAAGCGGTCTGCAGGTCTTCGAGAGCGCGCCGCTTCGTAGTGGCATCCTTCTTCGCGAGTAACCGCAGGACCACGACGAGTTCCGCAGGGAGCCTCTGCGCGAGACCAAGAGTATCAAGGGGATCGGGGACAGTTGGAGCAGGCTTGACGGGAGGGATGTAGACCTTCTTGCGAGGCTCTTTCTTGCTCTTCTTATCCTTGCCTTTCGGCTTTTTCTCCTTGGGCACCTGGGGCTCGTCTACGACGCCGTGGGTAGCGGCGGCTTTGCGGGCATGCTTCTTGCGCGTAGCCGAGCTCGCAGACGACTTGCCCTTGGGAGCCATAGAGTAAGGACGTAAGCAGTGAGAATGAGAAGAGTATTAGGTGAGATGCATGGGGAGTGTCGCGCATATATCGAGTCTTGGTGAGTCCGCTGCAGACCTCTCTGATCCGGCACCGCGCCTGGCAGTGGCGGCCATGACGCACTGGCGGAGATCCGCATCCGATCGTCTCGCCGTCGTCGTCTTTCGTTGCGATCGCTGCTCTCAACCGACACCGGCTCGTCCTCGGTGGTCATACACGTTATACAGCACAACCCACTCGAAATTTATACCACTGAGCTCTTTTTCTATTCAGTCCACCAAGTCACCATGTCCGCATGTACGCAAACGTCGCGCATTTGCACCCTGTCTATCGACTTACATGGTTGTTCGCCAGCTCAGTCACAGTATGCGGCAGCTTCAGGACTTCCGCTGATCAAGTCACCCAGTCTACGCCTTCCTCGACCTGTTTGTCTTGAACGCGTCCTCCGAGCATCTTGACAATCCTGACGGATGCCCCAAAGGTACAACTGCCGCCGGATATCCACCCTCTGCCAGACAGTGTGACTGCATACGTGAGTTCTAACCTGGTTAGCTTCCTAGGATGTTGACCGAGAAACGTTGGCAATGCACAGTTCGTATACCCGTTTACCCTTGAACCGCACGTCCTCACGGTGGAGGCATCACGAAGATCCACGCTGGCCGCACACGCTGCTCGCCGCGAGGCTTACCTCAAGGCTCGAGACGAGGAGAAAGAGCGACGCAAACGTGAAGCGCTGCGAAGGATCGCCCCAGGATTCGAGCCCAAGTCAACACCGCTCGTCCCAACGAAGCGATTCTCGGCTGTTCCTTTGTCACCCACATCCTCTCTCGCAGATGAAACGAGCCATAGGCGGACCAAGTCTGTGATGGAAGAGTTGGTGGATCATCTGGCGGCCCTGGACCCGAAGTAGTCGGATCCCCAGCCAAGTGGTGATCTATTGTATGCTAATCCCGTGTGATACCTGGACAATGGACATCGTGCGCGCGACCTAACTCGGCATGCTTTCATCCTCTCTCCCTTGGAATTATGCATTACCCATTTCCACCCGCCTTGCCTGGTGACTTACCGCAGTCACGGAGTCATTTCTCGGAAGTCTGTTTGCAAGGAAGCTGAGTACTAGTCAACCACCTACAACGTGTCCCACAGCCATTCACCGCCCATGGCGCGCCCGCGGCATGCTCGCAACCTTGATCTCGTAAAAGCCATACTTGTTGCAATTGTTTCCTTGCAGCAAAAGGGGTACATGGGAACGCTGCTGTCCCCTTCGTTTGTGCATCATGTAATGCAGCTGGGGAGATTTGTTGAGATAAGATTCGCAAGGATGGCACTGGCCGGGCGTAGTGCGCACCCAGGACAATCGAATCGTACATATAAAGTCCCTTCGCGTCTCCCGGCCACTTTCTCCCACCTTCTCTCCCAACTCCATGCTTGCCCATATAGTCATCCTCCACGACTGCCACACCCGCTGAGTGCTGAAGACCTCCAAGCACCAAGTGAATCGATCAAAACAATCCAAACCTGACCAGGCAATGTCTCCCCAAGACAACAAAACTATACGCAAGCCATTCAACCCAGACCGCAGATGCCATGTACGTCTTCATCCCGTGTCTCACTTCCCTTTTGCGCCCTCCTCCTTGTCCCCCTCTCCCCTTCCTTATTGCATTTGAAGGCAATCGCTGAGCATCCCACGCTGTTGCACAGTGGTTTGACAGCAACGGCCGGCCCTACAATCGGCTTGACGGCGGCCTCGGCTGCCCACGGGCCCGCAATTGCTTCTTCGCGCACCCCCACGATGGCGAGTACTGGCGCAACGCCCGCGCCTCGGGCGAGCCGCCGCTCCAGTACCTTACCGACGACGAGTATCGCCTCATCGTCGGTCGGCACCGCTCTCCTGGACACGTCTACCCGCCCATCCGTCACAATCCCCAACACCAACACCGCCGCTCAATCAGTCCTGGGCGCAGGCGTGAGCGATCCCCCGTCCCCGGCTCTGGCACCATCATTCGCCGTCGGTCGGACAGCCGCGAGCGGGCGGGCCCGACGCTGGCCCAACGCCTCCGACGGCGCTCCATCAGCCGTGAGCGCGAGCAGGCGGCCGTGGCCGCTGCACGGACCTACGGGCGCAGTTCGCGCTCGCGTTCCCCCATTCTGCGTGGACGGCCCCGCTCGCCACCGACATTCACGCCGACGCGAGTGCCCAGGTCGTACGGCGCAATACCGGATGGTCCTAGGAATGCAAACGAGACGAGAAGCCTGATGCATCCTAAGGCGGAGGCGATGGACGTGACGATGAAGGATGTGTCGTCGGCGTCCACAAAGGCGTCGTATGGAAGAGAAGAGAGCATTGCGAGCACCCGTGTCCCTTCCCAGCAACCCTCTCCCGCAAGAGTGCCCTTACCTGATATTGGAGCGCCGGAGGCGAGTGCGAACGCAACCACAACTTCAAATGTGACCCCTGCCTCAAACGTGCCGAGTTCGGATGCCATAAAGAACCTGTTAGAATCCTCGCAGCTTCAGTGGCAACAGATTTCATCTGCAGTCGCCGCCGCAACGTCGGCAGTGCCAAAAGGAACCGTGCAGGGCGCTCCGCTCGGAGAGTTGTCCGCAGAAGACAAGAACAAGATATGGTCGAGCCGTATCGAGTGAGTCCCTATAGTGCGATCACAAACTAACTGAATGAATGAACAAGACACCACCAATCTCCCTCATTTTTTTTTGGTTCCGCGTGCATGTCGCAGACTACTTGCAGCGGCAACGCGCATCCATAATGACTGCCGGTCAATGGAAAACGACATTCGGGACTATCAGCAGCTCGTCGAGTCCTTCAGCTACCAGACGCTGCCGGCGGAGGACCGAACGGTGATAGAGGGACACCTGCACACATTGCAGGGTCAGCTCGCACAAAAAACGGACGAGATGAAGAAGATCGTGACCAATTTGTCGGCCGCCAAGTTCTGGCCGACGTACACAAACAGCCGCACTCCGCCGTCCGGGCTGGATAACAATAGTAGTACCAACGGACAAGAACAGGAACTCGCTAACGAAATTGGAGCGTTGAAAGTATTCGTCTCACAGCTGCAGGCTCTGTTTAAATCCGTCGACGCGCGATGGGAACACATGTCCAAGCAACTCCAAAACAACCACAACTCGTCTTCTTCCGGGTCTCGCTCTGGCTCCTCCGGTGGCTCTGGCACCGGCGGAAACGCAGAGATGGCCTCAAACCAAGCGAGCACGTTCCTCGCCGAAGCAATCGTCCCCTCGGAGCTCGAGAAGATCCGCGACACGCTCGCCAACTTCCAGGACCGACTGGGCACGCTCGAACGCGCCATCCACGATCAGTCGCTGCTCGAGCAGCTCGACGCGATCGTCGCCGAGAACGTCCAGGCCGTCGTCCTCGCCTCGACCGGAAACGTGCAGGCCAAGCCGCCCGAGCCCCGCGCCGCCCCGGCGCTCACCGACGAACAGCTCCGCACGCTCCAGACGCTCCAGCAGAACGCGGCGGTGACCGGCCAGCAGGTCACCCGGCTCTCCCAGGAGGTCGCGCAGCTCGCGGGCTACAACGAACGGCTCCAGACGGAGAACATGGCGCTCCAGGCGGAGAACGTCCAGCTCCGGCAGCAGCTCGAGGAGGTACGTCCCGTCATGCGGTCCCGTTCCGTTACCTTTCTTGTGTCTGTTTGGCTAACTCCGCACGTGTTCGCCCACAGTTACAGAACGCTCAGGCGTCCTCGTCGGGTGATTCGACGCAGGCGGACAGGATGATTTCCGAGATGCGAGCGCTCAACGCGGCCGTCCGGGCGTACATCTCGCAAGGATCGTCCGCCCAACCTGCTGATCACACGGGAGACGCGGTCGTTAAGCAGATCGCACCTTACCTCGGCAAGTCTATCCCCGAACTCATAGCCCCGCAACTTCAGAGCCTGCGCGATCAACACGGCACACTGGGCCTAGCGCACACGCAGGCCATCCAGGAACTGTCGACGAAGATGACGACGACTTTGCAGGTCGTTCAAGTTATCCATGATTTGGTGGCCGGTGATCAACGGAAAAACACTCCCTCGCTCGCCGGTGTGCTCGCGTCTCCTCGCGGTGTAAACGGAGCGTCCTAGTTATTTATTCGCTGTGCAGCTTTCGCATGAAACCTTTCGCTCTTCCATGTCTCTGTAATCATGTATCTTTGAATCCCGCTCTCGCTCTTAAGATCTCATGCCCAACCCAGAACTGTGCAGAATTCCCATGCCTCCATGTAAACCTTCCCATGTCGTATTTGTACCAGTAGTGTAACTATCCGATGTCTTGCGGCACGCGATGCAGTCGAGCTGTAGTCCAGGGACTCCTTTCAGACCCATATGAATACAATTTTATGACGTGCGTCGTCGCATATGCATGGTGCGTGCATACTACATAATGCGCGGATGGTAGATAGTGGGAGCAAGGATACGGATAGCGAGACAGGGACAAGGAGACCAGACAGAGACGATTACTGCATCGACAGTTAGCACGAGGGTGCATGAGATGATCGCGTACGAGACGGTACTCACGAACTGGAGCGCAGCACCCTTCGTCTTCTTCTCACCACCCAGCTCGAAGCTGCGCGACAGACGTCAACGACACGCGCGCAGGCGAACACAAGAGACACGACGTACTGCTTGCAACGCTTGATGGCGAGCTGCATCTTGTATTTGCAGACCGTGCACTCTAGCCGGAGCACGATCTTCTTCGTCGTCTTCGCCTACATGCCCGATCGATCACGCACACCCGCGGTCAACGACCCCTTCTCTCGTCCGACGAACGGCACAGCGGCCAGAGACGAAGACGCACCTTCTTGTGGAAGACGGGCTTGGTCTGACCACCGTACCCGGACTGCTTGCGGTCGTAACGACGCTTGCCCTGCGCGTACAACGAGGCCTTGCCCGTCTTGTACTGGGTCACCTTGTGGGGCCTGTACGATGACCGCGGCACGCTCGACACTCAACGGGATGCAGCTATGAATGACGGAAGGTGCGGACGTACGTGTGCTTCCGGCACTGCTTGCCCTTGCAGTCTGTGTACCCCAAGTCAACATCGCCTCTCCAAAATCACGCATCTCGTCGGCGCAAAACTCACAAGTCCGGCGAGTCCTGTTGTAAAATAGGCAGTCAGCACCTCAATATGCGACAGCGGAGCGTAACTTCGACGTACTTGGGGATGTTGACCATGGCGGAGGAATCGTCGGCGGCGTAGTCTTGAGGATTATGGTGTGCGGGACGTGCGATACCCTCAACTCCGTCCTGCCGACGGAAATGGTAAGCAGTTGATCGGACAAGGTTCATACTCCGCTTCAGCCACACTTTTGAGCGCTAGTCCGGCGCTTACACTATCCCGTCAGCCAGCTCGGGACGTCGTCCGCTATCGACCATGCGAGTCCATCGCGTCCGGAATGTGAGCAAAGCACTGCAGAGGCAATGTATATACGCAAGATGTGATATGTCTAGTGCACAGTGTGGAATATATAGTCCTGTCGTGCCTCTACAATCAGCTAATGACCTCCACCTTGTCCTCCGTCACCTCCGCAATCGGGTCCTTCTGCACGACAGCCTTCCGCGCGGCGGCAAGGTCTGCCGGGGCCAAGAACACCGTGGAGAGCTCGAACCTGCCTCTGCAGGCGGCGCGGAACTCGTCTTCGCGCGGCGACTGGATCTCGGACAGGAACGCGACGATGGCGAGCGCAGTCTGCAAGACGATAGTGGTGAGGTTATTAGAACACGAATCAACAGAACGGGTTGAGAGCTCACTTCGAGCCTCAGCTCCACGTCGGCGTTCGGCGCGTTGAATAGCGACGCCTCGACCTCTTCTCGGGGCGCGCCCAGTGTCCGCGAGACCTTCGCGGCCGCAAGGATCGCGTCGGATTGCGAGGAACGGCGCTGGAGGTATTGCGAGTTGAACACCTCCAGCGACACCTCATCCGGCACGAGCTTCCCGATGGCTGATGATGCGGCGGAGGTAACGTTCTCGGACGGCTTTTCCGCTAGCGATGACCCTGGCGTCGCGTAAGCGTAAGCATTCGTCGGGGGGATGGGGGACGTAACGTACATCTTCGCTTGAAGTCGACGACGCGAATGTGCAGGTCTGGCGAGTCGGCACTCAGTGTATGTGCACGGTTCAAGGCTTGAACAGCCTGCAAATACTTCTCTGCGCACACGAAAGCCAAACATGTTCGTCAACAACAAGGAGACGGAAGAAATGCGCGATACGCACTTCGCCGGACCGCGACGTCATAGATCGCGATCCACGCGTCGACGTTGTCCTTCGCCAAGGTGGCTAACGGCTTCAGCAACTTCGCGGCGCGTTCGAGCGGTTCTGGAGCCTGCAACAGCTTCGTGCCGTCCGGATCCTCGTCCTTGGGCGGACCGACGTCAAGGCCCTTGTCCTCATTTACCGTCGCGTTCTGGGTTGCTACATGGGCAGACAAATACCCTTGAGACACAGCGCAGAGGGAGTGACAGCAGGCGGAGAAGCGCACCCTTCTTCGCCTCTTCCTGAACCTTCTTCTCGGCCTTTTTTGCCTTCTTCTTTGCCTTCTTCTCAGCGCTGGAGATGTGGCCTACACATAGCGAACAGGCATGCTCAGGGATGACGCCGAGTGGTTAAGTGGTGGCGACTCACCCTCAGACGAAGGCTTAGTGGCCAATGACGGTTCGTCGTGCACTCTGACCAATATCTGATCAAACTTCAGCACGCAAGTTCAACGTCCAGGTTGGCATAGAAACATACTCGAGAAGCCTCGATAGCCGAATGCACGTACGCAGGATGTGATCGTAGGTTGTCCTCCCACTTGATCAAGCTGCCGAAATAAAACACTGGTTAGGAAACCAACATCCTCAGCCGGCTGGAACACAAGCCACTGACTTCAAGTAAATGTTAATCGTGAACTTGCGCACCGAGTACCCGTGAAAGTCGAACTGGTCGTCCTCAAACACGTCAAAGATCCTGTGGATCGCGTCGTACTTCTTCAGCGCCATCGCCAGGTTGCCGTTCCGCAACTGCGCGTCGGCCTCCTCGGTCAAGTAAATGAGCGACTGCATGTCCTCCAGGTCCTGCGACGGGCTCGGCGCGTCTTTCTGAGCATCCCCCCACCAACAGCGAACCCAAGGCAAGTCAACAAGCACGACCACCAACGAAGCGATACCTGACCCCATCTGCGTACCTTTGTGAACAGCCCAAACACCTCGACCGCCTCCTCGACCAGTCCCGCCCTAAGCCGGTACTTGCCAGCCTTGGTATTCAAGAACCGGTCCTGCAGGTCCAAGTGCCGTGCCAGATCCATGTTCCTCGCCGCCCCGAACGGGTCCCCCGCCCGCTTGAGGACGCGCGCCTTGAACATGTACAGCTCGGGCAACGTCGGGGTGTGTGCGATCGCCTCATCGAGGAGCTCGACGGCCCTTTTGTGGTTGCCCAGGAAGGAGTGATGCTGCGCGAGGTAGTAGAGAGCCCAGATATATTCTGTGGGGTCGGTGTCGGGTGGCGAGGGTGAGTTGGCGGGGTGTTGAAGGGTGGAGAGGAGGGAGGTGAGGGCGGCCTCGATCGCGTCGCGCTTTTCTGGGGAGCGGTAGAGCGACTTGAGGTCAGCAAAGAGTGAGGGGACGCCCTTCTCGAGACGGGTCTTAAGGTAGGGCTGGACGAGCTCCGTAAACTTTTCGCCTGGGGGAGTTGTTGCAAGTTAAACAGGCAGTCTGGCGTCGAGGAACAGGCTGCGTACCGAGTGCCACTTCGAGCGCTATACGACGCGGTGACGATGCTTTTGAGAACTGTTGCGAAAAATCGTGCAAACTCCGCAACGCCTGGTCTCGGTTCTCATCCGTGATAGCCTCTGAAATAGCCATTCAGACATGTATCGACATCGCGTGGAAACAGGATAATGGACCCTACCGAGGTCGATCCCGCGACTGGTCAGGTAGCCCTTGTAATAATCGTAACAATTCGGGTTCTGCTCGATGAGCCCTTGCCACGCTTGTTGCGCCTCGTCCTTGTCGGCCTTGGAGAGAATACGCGCTGGTGGGTCGAGCCGTCTTGAGTATCGCGGCCCACTCACCATCGGCATGCGCCCGGCTCACCTCGGAACTCCTGGATCGCGACCCGGTCGATGATCGCGCGCGACTTTGCGTTGGCGTCCAAGAGCGCGAGCGCGTCAGCGTACTCCTCGAGGTCCTCGAGCACGCGCACATGGTATAGCAGGACCTCGGACATCTCTACGTCGTAATCGGGCACGTTCTACAATGGCCGTCAACACATACGCATACGCACGCGCACGCGATGTTACGTTATATCATAAGAGGTGTGTTTGCATGTTGCACACGCGTCCCACGCACCTTGACGATGAGTTCGTACTGCTCGAGCACGGACTTTGCTTCGGCGAGGTTGCCGCTTAGGTGGTAGGCAACGGCAAGCGCAATCCAGTTCTGCCGAAGTTGGGGCCGGAGCCGGAGTAAGGTGTGGCGGGTCTCGACCAGGGCGTCGTAAAGGCGGAGCTGGGTCTGGAGGTGTGCGGCATCGCGGAGGATGTTCAAGTTTTCCTGGAAGGCACGCAATGACCGTCAGTACCTCCGATCCGATGGACGAAATCAGTAATCTGGGGACGCCGGAAGAAGCAAGGGTCATAGGCTGTGTTAGATCTGGGAGGATGAAATGCGATAGAGTGGGCATCGTGTGCGGTCGCACGCGTAAAATTGCTCTTGTCAAGCCGCGGGGGGTCGCACAGGATGTGGGCTGGGTTCGAGTAAGCGAGTGTGGGGGAATAGGACGTGCCTGTACGGCCAGTCACTCCAGCCCAACTGCAAGGGTTTGTACAAAGTCGTGTGCAGGGATAGCAGAGGGCGGTATGAGAAATCAGCGGGAATGGCTGGCGGATAAGTGCCAATGAAAGTATGCGATGGAGGGGTAATCGCTCTTTCGTCCATGGGGAGATGCGTATATGCACCGAGGAGGAAATGTATCTGACCTTGTCAAAACGCAATGCTTGCGTATAGGACTTGAGTGCCTCCTCGTAGTTTTTCTGGCCCTTTTGGATGAGGCCGAAGACGTGCCAGCATATGTGCGAAGTAAGATCGAGGCGAACGCCTTGCTTGACGAGCTCGAGGCCTTCCTCTCGCCGTCCAAGGTGCGTGAGGATGAGGCCCTTCATGCACGAGGTTTCTGCAGCACAGGCATGAGACATAGCACAGCGTGCGTGTATTTCGAATGCGACATACCGCCATGATTGGGAAACTTTTTGAGGATAGTATCGGCAGCCTTGAGGCCCTTCTTGAGCTGCCTGTCCTCGTAGTAATGGAGGACCTCCTTAAAGAGACCGGACTCCTTGGACGGAAGGGCTCTGGCTGGAGGAATGCCTGCAGGCGGCATGACAAGGGCGAAAAGGAAGGCGAGGAGAGAGACGGCGTCGAGCCAGAAAGTGCCTATGGCCGGAGCAGCCACCGTGACCGTGCGCGGTGTGCAGAGGCGAGGAGAGCGCGCGGGCAAACAAGGGACAACAACGCGCGACGCGCTTCTCGCGCACGCCCACACTCAGACAGCATCTCGCTCTGGCTCTGGCTCTGGCTCCATCCGCCTCTCACTCTCCCTCTCCTCGCCTCGCCCCCATGGTCGCCACGACGCGCACCGCCGGGCAGCCCTCGCCCAAGAAACTCAAGTTCCGCGAAAAGCTCGTCGGCAAGGGCCTCTCCACAGATGCCCTCCAGAAGAAACTCAAGCTCCTCTACCAGGAACTTGCCGACATGGACCAGGAGCTCGTCGACGTCCACTCCCTCGCTCCCATCCGCAAGGACCTCATCAGCACCTCCATCCTCCTCCACAAGGACCGTGGCGTCAAGGCGTACACCGCGTGCTGTCTCGCGGACCTCCTGAGGCTCTACGCCCCAGACGCGCCCTACACACAGAACGAGCTCCGCGACATCTTCCAATTCTTCTTCAGGCAGCTTTCCACCGGCCTCAAGGGAGCCGACTCCGCTTACTACAACGAGTACTTTCACCTCCTTGAATCCCTCTCTACCGTCAAAAGTGTCGTTCTCGTCTGTGATCTCCCCAATGGCGACGAGCTCATGGTCGACATCTTCCGCGACTTCTTCGGCCTCGTGCGCCGCGACCTCGCCAAGAAGATCGAACTCTTTATGGCCGATATCCTTATTGCCCTCATCGACGAGTCCCAGAGCCTGCCTCCGGAGGTCCTCGAGATCATCATGGCCCAATTCACCGACAAGAACGCGGTATGTCTCTTCCACAACCACTGTCATTCTTTTTCTCTGCCCGTCTTTGTGGCTTGCAAACGGTGGTTGTGGTTGTCTTTTGTTCCCGCATGCACGAGCCATCAGTGTCAGCGCCGTTCTCTTGTCAACGGCGTGCGTCAGACGCATTGTCCCGCGTGGGTGCACCCTTGCAGAGTTGGTGGAGCTAGCGCGAATCCGTCTTTATCCATGCTAGGCGTAGCTCGTAGGCTTCAAAGACGTCTCGCATCTGCAATAATCCCCATTGCTATCGTTCGCGTGACCACGAACTAACGCCATGCCCACAGAGGATGGACCAGCCGTCCTACCGCCTCGCCGTTGCGGTCTGTACCCAGACTGCAGATAAGCTCCAGAGACACGTCTGTCAATACTTCACCGACATCATCGTCGAACGCGCCCGCGAGGAAGAGTATGACGAGGTCCAGACGGCCCACGATCTCATCCAGCAGCTTAACCGCGCGTGCCCGTCCCTCCTCCACAACGTCGTCCCCCAACTCGAGGAAGAGCTTCACGTCGAGCAGCTTCAGCTCCGGCTCATGGCTACCCAGACCCTCGGGGAAATGTTTGCGGACAAGCATGGCCAGGACCTCGTCCAGAAGTACCCCTCCACGTGGACCCACTGGATCAAGAGGATGAGCGACAAGAGCGTCGCCATCCGTCAAGCATGGGTCGAGAAGATGAAGGGCGTTCTCATTAACCTCCCCGAGATGCGTACCGAGACTGAGGACGCTCTTCGCCTGAAACTGCTCGATCCGGACGAGAAGATTCGCGCGGCGGTCTGCAAGCTGTTCGGGCAGCTCGACTACGAGACTGCGCTCCACCACATTTCTGTGGACCAGCTCAAGGCCGTTGCCGGGCGCGGGCTGGATAAGAAGGTGAGGCATTTACCGGAAGCGGAGCTGTGGTTGCTAACGCTGGAGGTTCCCGTGGCAGCAAAGCGTCCGAATAGAGGCATTCAACGCAATTGGCAGGTTGTACAGCCTGGCATACCCTGAGATGTACGTCCCATGTAGTCGTGTGCCATCTGTGCCTAGCTGACGTTCGTGCAGCGAGAACAACGACCCGGCTGCAATACAACAGTTCTCATGGATTCCGAGCAATCTCCTCCACAGCGCCTCGATAAACCGTGATGTCAAGTCCGTCTGATGCAATGTTTTCTAACACCGCGTTCCTCACCTGCAGTGCTACAGGGCTCTTGTCGAGCAGACGCTTACGGACTACATCCTTCCTCTCCCTACCCTCCCCGCTTCATCGTCCTCAAAAGGGTCCGAGATTGACGAGGTCGCCTGGACAGACCGTCTCTTGCTCACCATGCGCTACCTCGACGAGTTTTCGGCCAACACTCTGACAAGCTTTACGAATCTCAAGGGAATGTGAGTGAGGTCTCAGGAAAGATGATCGAAATGTTCTGACGCTTGCATTGAAGCCGACCCTCAGTATATGACAAGTTTGTTGCCGCCTGTGTTGATTACAACGTCGGTGGTTTACTATTATCTGCCCGTAGTAGCCGGACTTACTGATTCGTGTGACATTGTAGGGCGGTGTCATCGACGAGAACGAAGACGCCGTGACGGAAAACCTCAATGCAGCGATCAAGGCCACCGTTGGTAAGTCATTCTTGTCATCGCTTGTCATTTCTCGTGCGTCTCATCGTGTTGGAATTCAGCACAGTTTCCCGAGCCTGGGAAGGCAGCTGAAGACCTGCAAGCATTCGCCAAGCTCAACGAAGGTCGTCTATATAAATTGCTGAAGACATGTATGGACAACCAGACCGACCTGAAAGGCTTGGTCAAAGCAAGGGTACGCGTCTCTTGGATGTTCGATAACCACCCTCTAGCCCGCAAGCTGACAGCTCGCCCTGCAGAGCGAGTTCCTCCGCAGGGTCGAACAATCCTCTTCTGGCATCCTCGGCACTATGACCATCCTTCTCCGCCGCGCCTCCCTGCACATCCTCAACCAGTCCTCGATCCCGACGCTCATCAAGCGCGTCCAAAAAGGGCCCGAGCCGCCGTCCTCGGTCGCATACTCCCAAACTCAGTCCCAAAACGGACAGTCTTTTTCGTTCTACGCCGCCGGGGGCGGCACCGAACCTGAGGGCCGCGCGCAACAGGCGGCGCACGCGGCGCAGACGTGGATGACGTTCGTGTCGAAGCACTGTCCCGCGCTGTACAAGGCGCACGTTGGGGAGATCGGGAAGGCGATCGCGGACGAGAGGAACGCGCGGCTGGTCGAGGTGTGCTTGCACGCGCTCGCGGCGGCTGCGATGTGGGACGCGAAGATCGCGCCCGGCGACAAGTGCGTGTGATTTTCTGGTTACACTTTCTTTCTTTCTTTGCTGTGTGGTTCTAGTTTCAGTGTGTGCTTGAACGAGTGCGGAGAGGCTGACGGCGTTGTTGCGGACAGGCGGACAGTCGAGCGGGTCATGCGGTTCGTCATGGATGGGAACGTGCGGCACGCGAAGTTTGCGGCGAGGCTGATCGCGTGCTTGAAGAACGCGGACGAGCTATGCACGCAGGTCGTGGAGGTGTGTGACGGTTGAGAGTTTGATGTAGCGTCAAGCTGATTTTTTGGGGTGTTGCAGGAGATAGCGGACGGTTTGGAAGAGGTCGAACCGGACAGGCTCGTCGCGCACATCGCGGTGCTCGCACAGCTGTCGCTCCGTGCGCCGGATGCGTTTGAGCAGAAGAGCGACGTCATCATGGCGTACCTCGTCAAGCAGGTGCTCAGGTCGACACCTGACGTGGATGAGGACATGGTGAGCGTAGTGTGGACCTGACAACAAGTGCACTGTTCATGCTAACTGGCTATAGATGGAGACCGACGAAGACTGGTTGGACTACGACACAATGCCCATCGACCTCCGCGCGAAGATACTTGCTTTAAAGGTGTGCCGGAACCGCTGCATTGCGCATGCGGGTTCGGAGACGGCGCTCGAAATCGCGCAGCCCGTTATTCGGATGTTCTCTACTGTGTTGCAGCACGAGGGTTCCTTCTCTGCAGAGGCAAGCGACCTGTGAGTATAGATAGGGAGACGGCTTGTGTGTTGAGCGGCGCTGACTTGGATAACGCAGTCCATTCGTCAAATCACGACTGCGGCTGCAGGCAGCGACGTCGCTGCTCCGTCTGTCGACGATCCCTGGTTACGTGCAGGAAGTGTCGAAGTACTTCGTACAGATCGCACTCACCATACAGGTGCATTTGCCGTCATACAGTCCGCCGGATCCGTGCCGACTAACCACGCGAAATGCAACAGGACCCGGTATACCAGATCCGGATGAGCTTCCTGGACAAGCTCCTCGCATTGCTGTCCAGAGGGATGCTCCCCATCCAGTACAACATGGTCCCCTTCCTCGCCGTCCACGACCCCGAGGCGGACGTGAAGAGCAAGGCGCAGGCGTACGTTACCTATGCCCTCCGCGCCATGCCGAAGCGTAAGTGTCCAACAGCTTGGACATTCATGTATGCGACTGACACCTGAGATCTCCAGCGATGCGGCTCGACCGATTTGAGCACTCGTTCATCCGCCTGCTCCATCTCCTTGCGCACCATCCGGACTTCAGGGTCGAGCAGGAGTTCCTTCCCGATATCGCGAAGTATGTCCCGCCGTCTTCAAAAGTTCGCTATGTGGGGGCTTGCGCTCACCGTGCGTGTCGGACCAGGTACATCCAGTTCTTCCTAGATCTCGTGGCAAACAGCGACAACATCTCGCTGCTGTACCATATCGCGCTCAAAGCCAAGACGGTGCGCGATGCAGAGTCGCATTCTTACAGCGAAGTGAGTCTTGGTCTAAAGCACTTGTTGCCTGAGCTGCATAGCTCACAACCTTTTCATATAGAACCTCTACGCTTGCGCGGAGTTGGCGCAGTACACCATCAAGGCTCACGCTAAAGCGCAGTCGTTGGTCCTGGAGACGTGGCCAGGCAAGGTTCGGTTGCCACCCGACATCTTGCGACCCCTTCCTAGCTCAGAGGCGGCCAACGAGGTAAGCTTCGGAGTTTGGCGCTTGCATCGAGCATACATGCTGACTTCGTTCTCGTTCTTCATTCAGATCTTGAAGAGAGTCTACTTGCCGGAGGATGCGTTGGTGTGGCTCGCTGAGAAGCAGTCGAAACCAGCAGAGGCGAAAGTAAGCAAGCGTGGTAAAAATCGCAGCCGTACACCTGTGTCCTGACGTGTCCACGCAGGAGAAGAAACCTCGCGCGCCTCGTGCTGCAGCAGCCAAGCGCAAAGCTGCGGCACCCAAGACGAACGGATCTGCCAAGTGAGTCTTGTCGTCGTGCCTTCCGCAGAACGAATCGAATGCTCATGCTGCTCCCTCTCAGGCGCGCGCGGACAGCTAAGAAGCGGAAAGCGGCAGACGACTCGGATGACGAATCCGCGCCGTCCGACTCCGACGCCGATGATCAGAATGAGGACAAGCCCCCAACGTCCCCCGCGAAGGAGGCGGACGAGTCGGACGAAGAGTCGGCAGAGGAAGCCGACGGAGAAAAGAAGGAGCGCCCTACGAGGACCAGGGTACGTCTCGTGCGAGCTCAGTGACCGCATCCCTCGCTCATACAGCCTGTTTGCCCTCAGGCACAAGCAAAGAAGCAAGCCGCACGAGCTGCGAAGCGGCAAGCCAAAGCAGCACCGTCGGACGGTTAACCTTCCCGCTCCATCCATTCTTGTATTCTCCTTGATGCACCACTGTTCTGTCGCGTCCTCCTCTCGCTTCTACTTACGTACATTATGCATCGCTCATCTGATGACGTCGACCATATGCTGTATCATCGCTATCTTCCCTTGCTTGCTGTGTCTGCTATCCTCCTCGGGACTGGCTTGAACGTGTAGTGTTACGTTCTAGATGTACTTATTCCCCACCCACCGAGTAATGACCCCTCCTCTACGACCAGTACGACATGCACATGTATACCTGGAGCTTTCGTGATAGTTATGTTTATCGATCTTCTTTTTCGCCCCGGATACTTGTCCCGGACTCGAAACCAGCGACCAGCGACGACATCTGTGGCAAGCCAACGAAGAAGCTCTATAGGGTGCAACAAAGGGCCAAACATTGCTCTAGATTAATAATTGTACAACGATTAGGGATGACAAGAAAGCCATGTTGGTAACAAGCGAGGACGATATGGATATGTGCATGATGAACGCGGCCAGGATGAGCGGGATGTGTGTGTGTGTGCGTGTGCGGCGTGAGCTATGATATATACAATACAATTGAATGTACTATGCGCGAGTATGTGCGGTTCGATAACAATAAACACAGCGAGAGTGTCCACGCTTGCCGATGGACCACGAGTAAGTCGAGTGTCCAGAACAGCTCAGCCATAGTTTAGCTCGCCTCCACCACCATACACGCCGTGCCGGTATCCTGAGCCTGGCCCACCCGGACGTCCTGTGGGGACCGGCGGCGGTGGTCGGGCCGGCAGGCTAGGGGGAGGCAGCCTTCCGTATGCCTGCGGCGGCGGTGGTAAGGGCTGTACCATGGCCATGGCCATAATCTGGGGAGGGGGCTGGCCTGGGCGCAGGGATATAGGTGGCAGCGTGGGCGGCGGGACAGATTGGTATGGTCGGGGTGGTATGTATGGGAGGGCGTGCGTGCCATACATCGCAGGGGCCCCCGGGGGTGGAGGGGCATAGTGCACTGGGGGTGGGCCATTCCGGAAGGCCTCGCGAGGCGGAGGAGGACGGCCATGCATGCCAACTCCTGTTGGCGGTGGTAGCGGTCTCGGAGCTCCTTCGGCCTGTGGTGGGACTGCAGGAGCCTGATGGCGTCTACCACGTTTGTCGAATTCGTGAGAAGATTCATAGGTAGGGAGCCTGGGTAACAGAACCGACAGTCAGTCTTGTCGTATCGAGCAAGACAGAAGGGACGCACGACTTAGGATCTGCCGGCAAAGGGTCTGTCCAAAAGTAGTCATGGTCTAAGGCCTGCGCGGCCGTCAGCCGTTCCCTTGGATTGCAAACCAACAACTTGTCGAGGAGGTCCACAGTCTCAGAACCAATCCTACAAGCGAATGTCAGTCTGACCGACGCTGAATGGCATTCTAGACGTACGACTCGTAGTTTTTCCGCACCCGCCGAGAGTGGTATTGGAAGTTCTTGACACCGTCGCACCCAGGAAGGGACTCATACTCGGGCCAGCTCTGCGGGGTCGGCGTGCCGCAAAGCTGCCAGATCTTGTCGAGCTGGTCAAGGTCCGATGCTCCAGGTAAGATCGGTTTCCGGAAGAACATCTCTGCCAGTACGCAGCTGCAATAAGGTCAGATTGCCGTACTTACCGTGTTCACAGCCGGCCGGCTCTTTAGACAAAGACTTACCCAACGCCCCACATGTCAACCTCGCCGCCGTACTGGCGCGCACCCAGCAAAAGTTCCGGAGGACGATACCACCGCGTGACGACACAGTTCGTGTACTTGCGCTCCCTACCTCGTGCGTCCGCCTTGACCTGGACGATGTTCGGATCAAACGCCCGCGCAAGACCGAAGTCCCCGATCTTCAGGCATCCGTCGTTCGAGATGAGTAGGTTCGCCGCCTTCATGTCTCGATGCAGGATGTGGTTCTACGGGAGTTGTGGGACCTGCGTACTGGATGAAGATAAAGACGCCTACCCGGTGCATGTACTCGGTACCCTCGAGCAGCTGCTTCATGTACAGCTTGATTTGGCTGGGACTCAGCTTCACGCGCTCATTTTCCAGCAGACCAGCAAGGTCGTGGTCCATGTACGGGAACACCATGTACACCGACAGCGGCGACTCCTTGCCATGACCTGACGCCAGGAATAAGTAACGAAACACTGAGTGAAACCGAGTCCCGACGCACTTCGGACGACGAACATGTCGAGAATATCAACGATACACGGATGATGCAGAGCCTTCAGGATCTTAATCTCACGTAGCGCAGTGACGGGCATGCCCTCCTTCTCATTATGCATGAGAATGCGCTTGAGAGCGACAGTATGGCCCTTCTCGCGGTGAATTGCCTTATGCACCTCTCTGCATGTATCGGTCAGCACCACAAAAGGTAATGGAGTCAGCTAAATTACAACGCACCCGAAGGTGCCTTCACCAAGCTTCGTCATCACCGTGTAGTCGCTCTGCTGACCGCAGCCCACGAAGACACGTCCATATGCTTGCTGCTCCTGTCCTCTTGTCCTGTGAACAGGTTTGCGCATTGGACGACGTACCGCGACCGGTTGGGTCTCCGACGTCTTCTTCGCAAGCTCTGGTGGGACTGCCGAAGCTGCGTTCCGGAGCTCTGATTCCAGTCTTGGTAACGCAGGAGGGAGTGGTCGCGGAGAATGGCTGTCTAGTGGCGTCGGCGGCTTTGGAGGTAGCCCTGCCAAGTCCAGCGGCGCTGAAAGTGGAAGACCGTCCGGCAGTGGCAACGCGGCAGCAGCGCCGTTCTTCTCTGGGGTTGCGCGAGGGGATATGAGGCGTGCGACCGGACTCTCTGGCTGAACGGGCGATGGCGACCTGAGCGTATACGTATCTGGGGCGTTTGAACGTTTTGGGTCAGACACTCTGCTACGGACAGGTCGTTGTATTTCCCAACCTTCGCGGCCATCCCGGTGGTCGTTATAACTCTCCCGGACAGGATCTCGTCTGCGAGCCCTGCGTTCGTCCTCGTCTCTCCACCTGTCCCGCTCGAATACGGCACGGTACGTTGCAGGGTCGGGAACCACCGGTCGCGAGGGCGGGAGTCGGTGCTTCTCCTTCGTCGAACTCGGGGTCAAGGGAGAGCGAGGAGACAACGGTGAGCGTGGTGACGGGGGAGATCGCGAGCGTGAATGCCGTCGCCTGTCTAAATGACGAGGTGGACTAGGAGACCGGTATGGCCGCCGTTCGGGCTCGCGAGGATATCGCGAATCTGGAACGTAACTCTGAGCCTCCCAGCGGGGACGGTCGTACCTGTCTGGACCCGGTTCCCAACTGTCTACGGGCCACGATCGTCCATGCCGTTCGTCAGAACGTTCCGGTCGTGGAGGGAGCCCGAACCGCCTCCTTGTGTCTTCCTCCCGGAACCGCCGCTCCTCATCCCGCGCGTACCCCGACCTATCCTTCGCTGCGCCATTTGCACCGTTCTCCGGAGCAGATGGTTTCTTTTTGAATGGAAAAGGTATTTTTGCCAGAGGTTTTGCTGAATCCTTGGAAGGGGAAGGAGACCTTGCCACCGGCGGAGGCGTTGTGTCGTCCAATTCTCCTTCTTCCGGGGACGACGTGGCCATTCGCTTCGTTGGGCGGTCTGCATATGGGGTCGTCGAGGCGGGTCGCTTGGATAAGGAAGAGATCATGACGAGCTCGACGGCGAGGACGTCGAGGAAGAAGGTAGGAGAGAGCAAGTCTCCGAAACGCGGACAAGTAGCGTTCCCGTCTTACGTAAGTGCGGCCTCGTTCATTCACCTCCCAATATAGTAAGTGGCGGTTTGTCTTGGGTTGCAGTCACCGCAAAGTACCACCGTTTCCGAGGAGTAGACCGGCGATGAATAATCAGAAATGATCACCTTTCTGAAAGATATTCAATACTAGAAAGTGTTCCCCAAGAGGCAATTCCTACGAGGGGGAAGGGCTTCGCGGCGTTTCGTCTTCAAGGAAAGGCATCGTCACTCCTGTGGGAGAGATACAGCTTCAAAACGGTTTTCTGAGCGCCGAACACGGTGATATATTTGTTGTCAGTACCGCGCGTCGTCTTCCTGCGGGAGTCATAAAGTATGGAAATAACCAGACTTGGGACACTATGAACCTCATCCGCCATCGGCATCTTTATACCAGAATTCCATCCCAGTTTTCGACTCGTAGTGCTTTAACGCTTTCAGGATTTGTTCGAATTTGAGATATCGATTCATGCAAAGCATCTGTAGAGATAATTAGTCAACGCCATAAGGAACCACAATGGCCAACACTCACAATTAGGAAGGCCCTTAGAGCGCGCCATCCAGCCGCCTGGTGTATGATTTCCCAATACTTGTCAATGAATTTGATCACACCGTCGTAGTACTCATGAAATAGGAAGTCACTCCTGCGTTCCTGTCAATACCATCTCCAGCTCCAGTGACTCAGTGGACGCACCTGTTGACCATGATCCACCTGTTCCAGAGCGCGAGCATCACCTTGTCTTCGTCCAGCATGTCCTCCATCTCGAATAGCTCCTCCTCTCGGTGTACGATCTCCCAAGCCATCACCCCGAATTCGTCCATAGGAAGTGTCGTGAGCAAGTCAAAGATGCGTGGTCCGCCGATACGGCATGAGTACAGCTCTTGTGTATCGGCCGTCTTCTCAGGGAGATATGGCGGTTGAGCAGCTGGCCCCTCGCGATCGTCTGGAGGCGGAGGGCTGGGGTAACGAGCTGGAAGGGCTGAGCCTCGGTACGACTTCCTGCTCGCTGTCGCGAGACTTGGTCGGCCTGCAGGCTTCGGAGTGGTATGGCGTTTGACCGCTGGAGTCGGCGAAAGTTTGGGTTTCACATCGTTCTGTTCCGGGTGTGCAGGGATAGGAGGGGGAGTGACAGACTCTGGCATTTCATCGTCACTTTCAGGCAAGAAAAGTGGTTCCGACCTCAGCGTCGGGGACCGTTCTGGACTCCTGATTGGTTTCCTGAAGATCGCAGGTAAGATAATCAGGGAGCCGAAGTTGAGGCGGGAACGGTTCACCTGGGAGCCTGCGCGTCTTCGTCGACTTCGGGAACGATTTCATCAGGCTCTTGTTCTTCGTCGTCCCCGCTATCTTCAGAAATGTCGTCTTCAAGTTCGTCTGGGTCGGGAAGAACAATGTTGATACTCCACTGTGTTTCCTGCGCATTCATCAGTAATGCAAGGGACAATAACCGCCATTTTATGAGTTACTCACGTTCTTAACCTTCCTTTCAAGCCAAGACACCTCGACCTCGGCGTGGTCTTTGCTCAGATGGTACGCGAGCATCGCCCTGTTCCTGAACGGTTTATGCAACTCGCACAACGGGCACGCCCACTCGGTCATGCTGCCAAGGAACTCCTGGTACTTCTTTTCTTGCACGATCACAAGGTCATCCGAGTCCTCCGTGTCACTCTCATCAATCGCATATCGGTAGAAGAGCTTCACGGGAGACTCAGGGAAGTTCTCTGGGCCAATCGGTATCCGGAACGTCCTGCATCGAGACTCAAACCCCATCCGAAGATTCCGGACCAGGAAGGGTAGTCGCCGACGCTGCTTCAGCCGGGTCGAGGTCAAAATCAGCGCGTCGAACGCATCCAAGAGCTTGTCGATGTCCTCTCCCGAAGACGACTCTGTGAGTTCGATGACGTCCCCGTCGCTGTCCTCGGGCGAGACATCTACATCCTCGCGCTTGCGCGCCCTCCTCCTTAAAGGCGACTCTTCTTCGAGGTCGAGCTTCCTCGCAGCCTTGGTCAGCTTGCGCACGCCCGGAACAATTGTCTTGCGTGCCATGTTCGAGGCTGGCCGGGCGACCCGGGCGGTCTTCCGAGCCACTTCACGGCGCCCTCTGTGAACCGACTCGAGATCAGCGAAGCGCATAAATCGACCGAAATTGGCGACTCACGATGCAGAGTCCTCATCCTCATCCGAAGACAACGAAACGGCCTCACCCTCAGACTCACTGTCGCTGCTCCCAGCTACCACCTTCTCCTTACGCCCAACGTGCGCGGCCGCATCAGGGATCTCGCCGACGCCCCGGCGGGCCACAGGGGATTGGACGTGTAGGTCCCTCTTCCGCGGAGACTGCCCGACGCGACGCTGGACCGACATGGACGCGAGCGACATCCGCGGAGCGCTCCGCGTGCCCAGCGAGTACTCGCCGTCCTCCCGCCTGGCATATTTCCTCCGAAACTCTTGTAGGCCGAGATGGTATGTGGTCTTGGCATTCGATCGCAGCGGTGCGATGTAGGTGAAAGACGATTGCGGCTTCCTGGCCTCGGCAGACATTGCGCCCGAAGGGACGGCCGCTGGCCTGCGCATTGTGGGGCGATGTGCCCCGATTCCAGGCTGTGCTGGGGGTGCTCGTTGCGCGTTCCTGGACTGTTTCCCGACGCGGCGTGGGGCGTTCCCCCGCTGAGGCTGATCAAAGGTATCATTGGCTCTACATGCTTGGGTGAGCAAACGTTGCACACATAAGAAGCCGAAGAGGATACCGACACCTCCGCCTCGGCCTGAAGGCGTGCAAATGCTTCAGCTGCGTGATTTCTCGTGGACGCAACTCCTCTCCCCGATATGCCGGCGTCGTTGGACCGCTCTGGTGACGAGCCTGGGACATGGTGTCGCGGAGCTGGTCGTCGTGGTTGGGAGGGGCCAGCGCGGCCCTGAGGAGTATAAGGGTTGCGGTTTGGCTGCATGCTGCCCTGAAATCCTACTGCTAGGCCTTACGGAGGTGGTATTGGTGCATACATATGTAGAGCGTGGGATGAGCAGTGTACAATGATGCCGTGAAAGCGCCACCTTTGTTTGTTTGTGTTAGGATCTAAGGCTCTTGCACAATAAGTGCAAACAGCAATTTAAACACCATCCGCAATTGGACGCCTAACGTCCTTTGTGCTCAACCATGTCGTTCCACCACCGCGATGAAGGTCGAGATTGCGGAAGTTGCAACAACGTGATTTTAAAAGTCACTGATATATGTACACATGCCCTCTATAGCTTCATTTCGACGAGTTTAGCGCATACAACGGCAGCGTACACGGACGGATACCGCCGGCTGATGTAAGGGTGACGGCACCTTTAGCACGGACAAGCCCGGTATGGCACACATATACCCGCCGGTGACTGAAGAAGCAGTTCTTCAGTTATTCTGTCTTTTGATGTAGTGGTTCGGCGGGCGTGTCCGAGCCGGTTACAGCTGACCAAAAACCCGGGGACATACCAAGTTCTCCAATAGGAAGGCTCTTCGTTCTCGCTCACCTATGTTTGGAATACCAAGGCTCGTAGGGCTTTGTCGGAGCTGGTGTGTTGTTTTGGTCCCCAAGTAAAGCTAATCACATTGCTCAAGCGCCAGACAACATCAACGACGACTTTCACTGCGAAATACATATACCCTGAATAGCAGCGGGACGTATATTCGCCAAGCGATTCCTACACCACAACTCCAGCCGCTCATCCTCAAACCCTAATCGCCGACCACTCCAGGTCGTAGAGTCGGTCAATGTTTTCAGAGGTCCCATAGACGAAAATTGCGCCATCTGTGCGCCTCCGAAGTGTTGTCTTCACCTCGACCCTGGCTCCAACGTCTGTGAAGATGCCTTCCCATAGCTCCCTCCAGCTATCCGGGGAATGGCAATCCGTCAAGGTCCCTTCTTCTGGAGTCTCCACTCGCTTGAACGGCTGTCCGGCATGCACTCCGAATATCACGGAGCCGGGAAGGGGAGAGAGGAGGCTGGCAAGGCAATGCGCGACTTGATTTTGGCCATCAAAGTCGAAGAGATGGAAGAACATGCCGGCGAAGATCGCTGAGAGCTTTCCGTGCAGCCGGCTTAGGGACGTCACCTCGCTGAGAGGTGAGAAATCTGGGACGAAAGCTGCAAAGGTGGGGAGGACAGGAGCCTGGGTGAGAAAGGTGGGGTCGAGGATATCGCCTTGCAGGAAGGGGACGGGGAACGTCGCGGGCGTGGAGCGGAAGAGCTTGTGTCTAAGGTTCCACATGTCTGCAATAAGGTGAAGTTGGATAACGGCAGACCGAACTCAACGGATCGAGCGACCTCACCCTTGCTCAAATCGGCTGCGATAGCTCCCTCGACGGGCCACCCGTCGAGAACGGCTATGCGGATGTCGCTCCCAACTAAAACGCAAAGTATGGGTCAGGGATCGGCGACGGAAGTGTTCGCAATGCGTACAACAACACCCCATGTCAAGGAAGATCGCGCCTTCTCGTTGCTTTCCGAGTTCGATGAACTGAGGGTACGCCGGATTGCGCACTATCGTATGCCTATTACAAAACGGCGTCTCCGTGAGCACGCCAACAGGCAATCAGCAATCATGGGTAGGACGCACCCCATGAACCAAAACTTTCGAATGCACGGATATTTGTAAACCTGTGGTATCCATGTGCATGAGGCTTGAACCCGTCTAAAAGTGCACCGCACGTACCCTGAAGGCTTTCATCTGCATCGCAACGATGTGGGTCTCCAGCTCATCGTCGCCCTGGATCCCCGTCGTCGTCTTCATGAATGCCTTCTCCGCTTCGTTTGGATTATACAAGGATGGATCAAGGGGTTCCGAGTCCCAGGCCGGGCCGGGCTGTGTGTTAAACTTACGGACATGTTCAACTCGTCGGGTGTGGATGGTATATATACCGCTATGGAGGACTTGAAGTCAAGGCCGAATGGGCCGTGAGTCTCAACCCGCACCGCAATTTATGTTCTCTTCTAAACTGAAGTCTAAGTCTAAAGGGATGTCATTAGGTTTGAAGTCAACGCAGGCTTCTGCAATGAAGGTTGAACTGCTAAGATGGCCGGTGGCAGAGATAGACAAGAGAACGCTGACCATCTCATTATAGAAGAGAGTTATCCCAGAAGATCTCGCCACCAGATGGCCGAGTCACGAGTCGAACGGAACATGCGGGTAGGTTTGGCAGAAGACGGCTCCCCGAGTCGCCGGCGTGAACAGCGCGGCGTTTGAGGGGCAGGGGGGGACAAGATTAAGGCGTAACGTGAGCATGCATAAAGCAATTCCGAGCTACGCTCCGCAATCACTAGCATGTACCCCATGTCTCAAACCCTCGTCACCGACCACTCCAACATACAGCGTTCGTCCGTGTCCTCGGAGTTCTTCTTGTGCATGATCGACTCACGATTCGAGCGCCTCTTAAGTGTCGCCTTCACCTCGACCTCGGCTCCAACCTCTGCAAAGATGCCTTCCCACAGCTCCCGCCAGCTCTCCGGCGAATGACAGTGCATGTCAGTCCCATGCCGAGTTAGGTACTCTCGTTTGACGGGCTGTCCAACATCTACCCCGAAGATCATCGAACCGGGGAGGGAAGACAGGAGCCCGGCGAGGCGGCGCGCGACTTGCTCTTGGCCATCGAACCGGAAGTTGTGGAAAAATGCCCCAGTGTAGATTGCTGAGAGTTGTCCGTGGAGCTGGTTGAGAGACGTCACCTCACTGAGGACCGGAGTGACTACGTCAGGCGGAGCAGTGGAGGTGGGTAGGACGGGGGCCTGAGTGACGAAGGTAGAATCGAGGATGTCGCCTTGCAGGAAGGGAACGGGAAACGTCTCTGGGGTGGAGCAGAAGAGCTCGTGTCCGAGGTCCCAAAAGTCTATCATGGGAGTTGGATAACGTCGATAGGCTCCAGTAGGCCGATCGAAAGAGCCTACCCTTTCTCAGGTCTGCTGCGATTACTCCGTTAACAGGCCATCCATCGAGAACGGCTTTCCGGACGTCGCTCCCAACTAGATTGCAGCAGACGTAGCATGGCATCAGTCGTGGAATGGCAAGGAAACTGTTCAAACGCTTACAGCAACAGCCCATATCCAGCAAAATCGGCGCTTTCCGTTGCTTTCCCAGCTCCTTGAGCTGGGAGTATGCGGGAAGCCGCGCCATCCGAAGACTATTATTACAGGATAATGTGTCAGTGAGCACCCTTGACTGATCCCGACCAACCCAAAAGGCGCACCTCATAAACGAAAATGATAGAATACACGGGTACTTGCAAACCTGAGGTAATCTGTGAGACCTTGCCTGACATTGCACAGGCGTGGCACAGGCGCAATCTCGCATACCTTGAAGGCTTTGGCCTGCACCGCTATGACGTGTGCCTTCAGCTCTTCGTCGTCCTGGATTCTCGTCGTCGCCTTCATGAATGCTTTCTCGTCGTCATCGGGAGCATAATATGCTGGATCGAGGGGCTTGACCAAATGCCCTCTGCGTGTTGCGTACATGGTGAGCGAAAGATGTCGTGGGCAAGCGATGGTCGACTGGTCATTTACCCGCTATTTATGTTCTAAGCTGGCGCGGAACCTATACAGGCCTGGAAGCGAATCCTTGCAGGAAAACCTCGACAAGTGAACGGGTTGCTCATCCAGCTGTGCGCATGTGCCTGTGCCGTGCTGTCAGTGACAGTAAGACAAGTATAGCACGGGAACGAAAACGGCGGCGATGTCGTCAACTCTCCTTCTTCTTATCACCCAATCACCGCACCTTGCGTCTCATTTTAGGCTCCTGGGCTTCTTGGATATCCGTGCCGCAAGGGCTCCAAGTCCATTTGAACGTGTCATGAGAAAAATACCTTCAACAGAAGACGGTTCTCCCTTGAGGGTGTGAACGTACACACACGGCAGGTTGAACAGCCAGTCACCCACCACCGTGGGATGCGGACTAGCAGGGGCGCGCAAGACTAGGAACATTGGGGGGAAGTCCGAGACCAGCTGGTCAGTACCCTCAGATCAGTACCCCTGATCATATCCTAGACGGCACGAACAGGGGAAAACGTGTCATTGAGTCACATCGAAACACGCTCTCCATACAACTAGTACTCACCCCACGCCTCAAACCCTGATCACCGACCACTCCAGAAAATAGCGTTGGTCTACGTTGGAGGCCCCGTGCACGAGAGGCTCGTCATTCAAGTGACTCCGAAGTCTCCCGTTCACCTCGACCTTGGCTCCCACCTCGGCGAAGATCCCTTCCCACAACTCCCGCCAACTCTCCGGGGAATGACAATGCATCCCAGACCGTATTTCAGAATTGAAAACTCGCTTCTCCGGCTGCCCGTTGTGCCACCCGAAGATCATGGAGCCCGGAAGCGGCGAAAGGAGCCCAGCCAGGCGGCGGGCGATTTGCTCTTGGCCGTCGAAGGTGAAAATGTGGAAGAACGCCCCGGCGAAGATCGCTGAGAATTTGCCGTGCAGTTCATTGAGGGACGTCACCTCAGTGAGAGGCGGAATGTGTGGAATGGGCGGGGTGGAGGACGTAGGAAGGACGGGAACTTCGGTGAGAAAGGCAGGATCGAAGATGTCGCCCTGCAGGAAGGGAACGGGAAATGTCTCTGGGGTGGAGCGGAAGAGTTCGTGTCCGAGGTCCCAAAAGTCTGTCATGGGAGTTGGATGACGTCGATAGGCTCCAGTAGCTCGATCGAAAGAGCTTACCCTTTCTGAGGTCTGCTGCGATGACTCCCTTCATAGGCCATCCATCGCGAACGGCTTTCCGGACGTCGCTCCCAACTAGATTGCAGCAGACGTAGCATGGCATCAGTCGTTAAACGGGACGGAAACGCTTACAGCAACAGCCCATATCCAGCAAAATCGGCGCTTTCCGTTGCTTTCCCAGCTCAAGGAGCTGAGCGTATGCGGGAAGCCGCGCCATCCGAAGACTATTATTACAGGATAATGTGTCAGTGAGCACCCCCTGACGACCGATTCAGACCGACCCAAAAGACGCACCTCATAAACGAAAATAATTGAATACATGGGTATTTGTAAACCTGAGGTGATCTGTGAGACCTTGCCCGACATTGCACAGGTGTGGCACAGATGTAATCTCGCATACCTTGAAGGCTTTGGCCTGCACCGCTATGACGTGTGCCTTCAGCTCTTCGTCGTCCTGGATCTCGGTCGTCGCCTTTAAGAATGCCTTCTCCTCTTCGCCTGGACTATACAATGATGGATCGAGGGGAACCGCCCGAGGTCGGGGCGTTGTAAACATGTTCAACTTGTTTTCGGGGTGGAGGTGCTATGGATAAGGCGAGTTGGCGGTCGACTTGGGAAGCTCGCCGGCTATTTATGTGGCCGACGATTAGGTTCGGAAGCAATCGACAGACAAGTGACCTGCCCGTGCTCATGTTCCCCCACCGTTCTCTTGACCGGGGAACCTAGAACCCTCTTAGGTTACAAGAACCCGTGAGCAATATTAGAGGAAATGACCTGAGCAGGCGGACCGTAGTCGGAGTTGACAACTAAAATCACAAAAGAACTAATCGTGAGCAGGGCCTACAGCCAGTAGGATAAGAGGATACGCAGTGACACACGTCGTTGAACGATTGAACGTCGAAAACCGTGCCACAGCCGACGCGACATTGACATCCGGATTGTTGGCGGTCACAGGAGAGCATGCTTACACTTAAAAGCTTTCTTGACTGCGACATATAATGTAGCGATAGCTACGGCAGCGGCACCAAGCACTGCGTACGCACGTCTGTGTCCTATGTTCGATGGGTTTCTCGTCAGCAACGGGCCTTGCGATGTAGATATTATAACACACAGAAGGTGTTCATGAGTTATTCCACTGCTCAGAGGCCAGAAACGCCGCGGACTGGGCGGTGGAACAAGATAAAATTGGGTTGGTATGCGACGTGTAGCGGAGAGTGATTCGGAACCGCATACATGTATGGGGTTGTGCCCGAAAGCCACGTTCGGGACATGGTGCACGCTAGTAAACTAGAACTTCGGAACTCTGGGAACGAGATGTGAGGAAAGGGACGAGATGCCATACCGGGAACAAATGCTTGCGATAGCGGAATAGCGATTGCGATGATCTAGAGCACGTCTAGCAACTATGAATACGTTATACAGTGCTACGGCAGGTGTCAGAAGCGTACCAGAAAAGAAGAAACGCTGCGACTCACCGCTGTGGTATGCCCGTCCAGACCCGATACAAACTCTCCCATCCACTCGGTAGCGGCCTGACCAGCCCTATTCGAGCAGCGAGTTGCCGTGCCTGGATCGCCTGTAACGGCTTCGACCACGCGAGGAGGACGGTGACGGCCAAGATGCTGATGAAGAGATTGCATGCGAGGAACTCGGAAGTTGGTGAGCCGTCAGGGAAGGGGGAGGCTTGCAAGTGATTCTTGGCCGATACCCTTAAAGTCTCCGTGTATCTTGGCGAGCATATGAAATTGCATAGTGACGTTATGTTTGCGTTTACCGGGACTCGCTATGGACCAGGGTGCTGGCAATGTTGATTTTGGCTCGGGCAGTAGCGAATCGGAGGCACCGGGTTCTGTCCTGATCCAAGCGTCCGCGACAGTACTAGTACTCGATGGAGTTGGGGAATATTTACCTTAATGGCTGGATCATCCTGGGGTTGATTGATGAAGGTTCCGGGGTAGTCGATAAGTTGGAAGTGTACACGTGCGTCGGCTGCGCGAGCAAGGAAGTTGTTTGGCTATGTTAGGATCGCAAGGCTTTGGACAACAAGAACAAACATATGATGTCCCCAAAATAGCTATGATCGAGACCGGGCCGGGCCTGCACAGTGGTGCGATTAATGAATATTCGAATATTAGTACCAGCGCACCGACTTGGGGCTCTGCCGCAGCTGAGCGTTCTCTGTCTCTCCCCATCGCCAATTGCAACGATGGGCGCGCCAGCGAACAAGTCCATTGGTGAGTGCCATGCTGGCGTTCTGAACTCTATTGCCCCACAAACTCTATTACCCCACCATCCCAATCTCGCTACCGGCGAAGAGGTGCTGATCACGGGAATGCCTCAATTGGGTTCTCCTCGGGCACACACGCACAGACTACAGCTACTTCGGTGGAGCGGACTCGCTTGATGAGGGTCGCTCTCCCCGCAGGACGGAGCTGCTCTCCCCGACCGAACAGGACGACGGCAAACGCCTCGCAGGCCCGCCGCAGGACCCCTCGGACTTTCTTTGGCTGATGACGGAGGAGCCGCATCGAACGCGGAGGATGGAAATTATTAGGGCGCACCCGGAGGTATGTCTTCCTTCTCTCCCTCGCTCTTCCCTTCCCTTCTGTTCTCCGTGCTCTTTTTGGACACGGGTATACCCATGGCTCCTGGCATTACCTATATCCGTAGCCATACCCGTCGGGATTGACTACTTGTGTGGTTTGGTCCAATTTTCGTCGGACGCGGGTGCTAGCACGGTAATCTGTGCTTAGTGCCACCGCAGTGAGGAGTGGATACCATAGAATTGCTTTGATAGCAGGGATATTGGTCGCGACGTGCCTGAGAAATAGATGGGAGGCGCGGATGCAACAGGTGGGCATACCCGACCCATGTCGTCTTCTCTCGACCACGTCTCTCGTACTTCGGAGTGACCCACGAGATCAAGTGTTCATGATACCCCCATAGGTGACGAAACTCATGGGCCACGAACCTCTCACGAAATGGGTCGTCCTCGGTGTCGTCGCGCTACAAGTCGCACTCGCAATCCTCCTTCGTCATACACACCCGCTCTCCCCACTATTCATCCTCGCCGCGTATGTCATCGGCGGCACGGCAAACCACAACCTGTTCCTCGCTATCCACGAAATCACGCACAACCTCGCGTTCCGTAGCCCAAGGATGAACAAAGCCCTCGCAGTGTTCGCGAACCTCCCGATTGGCATTCCGTACTCGGCTGCCTTCAAGGTGCGAATTCCCGCTTGAGCTCGTCTAGCACGCTTTGCTGAGGGTAGGTGTCTTGGCAGAGGTATCACATCGAGCACCACAAGTTCCTTGGCGAGGACGGCATCGACACCGACTTGCCCACCAACCTCGAGCTGGTCCTTCTCAACAACGTGCTCGGGAAGGTCTTCTTTGCGTACGTACCCCTGCACTCACGGATACGGTTGACGCTAACACCCAACGCCCATCGCTCAACAGCACGTTCCAAATCTTCTTTTACGCGCTCCGCCCAGGGTTCGTGCGCACGCAGGTGTTCACGCAGTGGCACTTCGCCAACCTCGTCACTCAACTCGCCTTCGACTACGTCCTCGTGACGACCTTCGGCGTCCGCCCGCTCATCTACCTGCTCGCGTCGAGCTTCTTCGCGGGGAGCCTGCACCCGCTCGCGGGGCACTTCATCGCCGAGCACTACGTGTGGGACGGCCTGCAGCAGGAGACGTACTCATACTACGGCGCGCTCAACATTTTCGCTTACAACGTGCGCTTCTCCCCTCTTTTTCTCGCTGTGCTACCGCTGACAATGGCAACAGGTCGGCTACCACAACGAACATCACGACTTCCCCTCGGTCGCGTGGACGCGCCTGCCCGCGCTCCGGGCGCTCGCACCCGAGTTTTACGACACGATCCCCTCGCACCCATCCTGGCCGATGGTGATCGTCAACTTCATCCGCGACCCCGAGGTCGGGATCTTCGCGCGCATCAAGCGCAAGCCCAAGGACCGCAGTGAAGCCCGAGACGGTGAGACCTCCGCCCCGTCAGATTGTTCAAAGTCGGGATAGAGCCATCCAAGGCCCTGAGGCTGGGGTCTGAGCAGTTTAGAGGCTCAGGTGTCTTGTGGAATCGTCGGACCTTTACTTAACTGCGCGGAGGCTGGTGTTATGTAACGCCACTGTAATAGCGACTTCATTGGCGCACATCGCGTACGGTGCGCATGGTAGTAGCTTGGTTGTGAGTAGGTATAAAATCCGCGTTTTTCTTGCCTCGGCAGACACTATCTCAGGCAGGGGACGCAGACTTGTCGGCATAGTCTTGCACCCTTCCGGTGCCGGACAAGTTAGTGAAAATTCTCTGTGAGTTTGGAGTCACACAGGCAGTGGGTTCCGATTGATGCACCGACAAAGTCGCCGCATGCTTGAACCACTCGTAAGGGAGGGCAACCACCGTGACTTTGGCACGCTGGGTCACATTCCACGTGCGCGTTAGGCTCAACTTTACCGACGCGCCGTTGACGCGGTTGACGACCGACGACGATGGCCAGCTTCCAGCTTCCTCCTGGATTGGCCTATGATGGTCCCCTCGTGGAGACAGCCAACGGTGGGATGGAGCACTGGGTCGAATACCAGAAGATCAAGCTGTATACCAATGCGTTCGTCATCTTCGACGATTCCAGGGTCAGTTCCCAGGTTTCTCACATGATGGTGTCTCGACAACGCTAACTAGGCTGGTACAACAGAAAGTTCTCCTTGGCCTGAAGAAAAGAGGGTTTGGGGTGGGCTTGTGCGTGCTCCCACCTGGCTTCGCTTTTCGAGTCGCTGATGACGGCGCCGTCCAGGTGGAATGGCTTTGGCGGCAAAGTAGATGCTGGAGAGACGTCCCTGCAAGCGGCCATACGTGAACTAGAAGTGGGCTTCTACGTTGTTTATTTCCGTCCTTATCTCATAGCTGACATCCGTGATTCGCAGGAGGAGGCGGGCATCAAAGCCCCACTAGAGCAGTGCGGCACGCTCTTCTTCGCCGTCGACGGCGTCGAGGCCGCCTTTAACATCGACGTCTTCCGAGCATCCGAGTACACCGGCACAATCACAGAGTCCGTGCTCCCCTCCCTCCCCCTCGAATCTCCCTCGCACTTTCTTGGCTGACGCGTTAACTTCGGCGCGCTGACCAGGTCGGACGAGATGCGCCCACAGTGGTTCTCCATCCAGAACGACATGCTCCCTCCACCAAGCGGTCGCCACAACGGTCTCACCACGGCCGACCACACAGTTCCGGACGGGGACTGTGCGCGGCTTCCCCCCGTCCCCCTCGAGCAGATGTGGGCGGACGACGAGATCTGGATGCCGCTCATGTTCGCGCGCCGATACTTTGTCGGCCGTGCGGACTTCAGCGCGGACAACAAGATGCTCAAGTGGTGGTTTGCGGCCGCGCCGTCGCCGCCGCCTCCGACATGAAATGGGATTGTACGTACAGCCGATGCTTGTCTCTACTAGAGTCTGGTGCAACGACCACGATGCACCTGTCACGGTGTAAAGCCCGTGTTCCGCTCTGTTTCAAGCGATGCTGAGTCGACTTTCTAACTGGTCGTCTGCACGATAAGTAAGTGAAGGTGGATAGGCGAGAAGGGTGGCATCGAAAAGGGCGGTTGGACATTTGCGCGGGTGTTCAGATGTTGTCCCAATGGGTACTTTACTGATCTCTGCCCGTCCCTGTTTTCCAAACGTAATACCCAGGCCCAGGACTTCATCCAGCTGAGCCGGGATAGTTTCTTCTAGCATTCACTATTCACGAGCCATTGCGGAAGTAATAACCTCCTTGCCCATTCTGACTCACAATCGCCCTGCGTCTATTACCAGATGGTTTGTCAATCTTAGCGGAGTCAGAGAGAGTCAGAGTCGCCCAGTATCGTTGCCGTGGCACCCCATCATCTGGCTACTTAAGACCGTCTGCGCACTCAGGCGTAAGGAGCAGCGCAACCGTCAGGCTGCCCAGAACGTCGCCCACCCCATCCTGCTCGCAACGAGAATCAGCATGTCCTTCGTCAACAACTACACGCCCCAGCCCGACCCGCTAACCTCCCTGCCCGACTCCGAGCTCTACGGCCCTGAGCCGTACGACATCAACTTCGCCTGGCCCCTCCACCCGTCCACGCTCGAGACCCCCCGCCTCGCGCTCGTCCCCTTCGTCCCGCGCGTGCACGCCGCGACGTACTGGGCGCACATCAAGGACCATCTGCCCACCCTCTTCCGGTACTACCCCTTCCTCCCGCGCGCCCTCCCCCACTTCCTCGCCTGGCTCGAGCTCGTCTGCCGCCGGAACCCCTACCACGCCTTCTTCGCCGTCATCGACAAGACCCGCGCGCCGGACGCGGACTCGGAGCACGCCGAGTGGGGCGGGAGCCTCGCGGGCGCCGTCGCGCTCTGCAACACCTCGCCGGGCAACCTGAGCACCGAGCTCGGCTACGTCGTCGTCTTCCCCCAGTTCCAGCACACGCACGTCGCAAAGGACATGGTCGCCATCCTCCTCCGCTACCTCCTCGCGCTGCCCACCGCGTCCCCGCCCGGGCTCGGCTTCCGGCGCGTGCAGTGGTGCGCGCACCCGGGGAACGCGCCCTCCGTCGGGCTCGCCGAGCGCATGGGCTTCCGGCGCGAGGGCACGCTGCGGTGGCTGTGGGTGCTCCCAGACGCGGAGAACATGGGGGACGAGTGCTCGCGGCCGGATAAGTTCGAGGGCAAGCGGGGGAGGCACTCGGCGGTACTGTCGGTGGGCTGGGACGATTGGGAGGGTGGCGTTGGCGAGAAGGTTAAAGCGCTTCTCGAGCAGAAGTAGCTTGAGACCGTAACTCTATTGGCGCTGTGCATGCATACCATGGTTCATACATGCCGACAGCCTAGAACAGACACATGGGATTGGAGGCACTCGTCAGTACCCATCATTCATTCTGAGTCAAAGCACCACGCACCATTGCCAACATCCCCTGCATCACTCCCACTACCCTGCCAAGAACGTGGTTAGATCCTGCGCAACGAGCACGTTACACCGTAGTGGTTTCGTTCTAGGTTCATCCATTTCCAAGTGCAACGTACAAGACTATCAGTAATCATATCATAAAGTATACGCAGACGACGGCCTACTTATAAGTAATTCGAACCGAATCACCTCACGCTCAATCAACGTACAAGAATGAATGAGTACCATGCTCTACAAAACATAATTTAGCCCTTGACAGTACCCCGCCCGCCACAGGAACGATGCAACGAGACCGCGGCAACGCCACGAAGCGTCCGGGTACCAGTCTAGTCGAACGACCGTCCGCCTCTGCGGCACGCCCGCTCAAAGTCAACAAGCATATCCACAACCCGATCCCGCGCGTCCTCCAGCGCAGCCCCGAGCTCGGGGTCCTCGAGCCTCCCGTCCGCCCCGCTCTCGAACGCAGGAGACCCCAACGCGGTCCGGAGCACCATGTGCAGCTGCGCATTGCGCCTGCTCGGCGATGGCGGTGGGCTAAGCACGAACGCCGGCCCCGAGGACGGCGAGCACGCGGGGATCGTCGACGGGAAGATGCGGCGGTAGATGAGCGTCGCGGTGAGCAGCGCGCGAATCTCGGCCTCGTCCTGGCTCGCGAGGTCCTGCTCGTCCTCGCAGTCCGCGTCGACGTCGGGGCTCGAGTGCGAGTGTGCATGGGCGCCGCGCGCGGGGAGGAGCCCGTCCTCCTGCGAGCAGAAGCCGGTGTCCCAAATGCGCTCCAGGAGGACGGCGAGTTCGGCGGTGCGGCCGCCGATCGACTTCCCCGCCTCAACGGTCTCTTTGCGTTCTTGTTCCTCTTTGAAGTCCTTGTCGGCGTCATAGGTGTACGCGGGCTCATCGCACTCATCGTCACTGTCGTACGCGGGGTCGGCGCGGCGTGCCTCGGTCTCAGCACGGACCACGGTGCGCACGAACAAGGAGGCGGCGTGCTTCCGGAGGCGCTCACGGATGAGGATAGCAGCGAGGATCCCGAGTGGAGTGCGCTTCTCACAAGCCGTGCAGCGACCCTTGCGCTCAGACTCGTGCCAGTTGCGCCACTTGGCAAGCCAGTCCGCAGCGCCCTCGACGCTCATGTTGTTCAACACGATCTTCTCATGCGCACGCAGGACCTCGCGCTGGCGAGCACGATCCCACAGCTCGGTAGCCTTGGAGCCGGACAAGGGACGGATGATCAGAGCGAGGGTGGAGAGGTCGGTCGTAGTCGCCGCGAAGGTGGAGATATGCCATGACATGCACCAGAAAGTCTGCAGACGAGTAGTGTTTCCGACAGAGCCTGGAGAACATGTCAGCTTCATGCTTTACTAATATCTCGACAGGTCGCCATACCGTCAAATGCAATGAGCTCGCCCAAGCGCACCCACGCGCGCTGTTCAAGCTGGTTCAACTCGATGCCGCGATCCCTCCGAGCAGCCTTGATGACGCTCTGAAGAAGGCCGATGACGCCGGTCGAGATACCAAGGGCGGAGCGCAGCTGAGCGGGCTCGTCCGTAGAGCCCCGAGCAGCCGGCGAAAGCGCGTCAAGAAGCACAGGGCGAGTAAGCGCGTTGCGTTTGGCTACAGAACCCGACGTTGAAGTCGAGGAAGAGAACACCGATACAGCCTTGGAGAGGATGTTGGTCTTGCGGAGAGCGCTGGAGAGCCACGGCAGGAGCACGTAGAAGAAGACGAGCGTAGACACGAACAGGTGGGCCGCCTGAGCAACCTCGTGGAGACTGTAGCCAGTGGGAGAGGTGACGGGGACATGCGTCGCTGTAGGCTGGTGCGGGGTCAGAACAGCACCGTGGTGTGCATGATCATGTGACCCGGTGGGAGGGCGATGCGAAGATGTCAATGGTGAGTTGAAGACGGAGAAGAACGCGAAGACAGCAAGCAAGTATTGTTGCGTTGCTTGCTGAGGCTGCTGCATCATCTGCTCGGTCTTGATCTGGAACACATCTTGCATGGCCTGATCGGTAGGGAAGATGGGCTGCACGTTCGTCGGCACGGGCGTAGCAGATGCAGAAGGTGCCTCGGTCGAGATTAGGGTTGGGGGCAAAGGTACCTTGCGAGGACGACCACGCTTGCGCTTCTCCGGAACCGCACCGGGCACACCTGCTACTGGAGGCGGCGGCGGCGGTCTGTAGGGCTTGTCCTTCTTGGCCGACTTTGCGACCTTGGCCTTCTTGCGAGCGCGACCTTCCTCATCTTCACCATCGCTGTCATCTCCGTCACCCTCCTCGTCATCGCTTCCACCGGCAGCATCGTCCAACTCGATTTCGTCTTTCTCCTCCCCACCAAACCGTTCCCTCCATTCCCTCTCCCATTCCTTCAAAAGCGCAGGACCGCCAACAAGACCGCCGACCAGAGACTTCAAGCCGTCTTGCTCGCGCTTGAGACGTGCTTCCCGCTTTTTGAGCACGCTAGCGGTACTGAGGTTAGAAAACATTGTAAAGTGTTAGAGGGTATGCAGACGCGTACCGGATGTACTCGGTAGCCTTGCCAAGGATGTTCGCCTTGCTCATCTTGCGCGCGACCTTGACACCATCGACAAACCCACGCGTGTCGACGGCGTCGTTCCACGGGGTCGGCTGACCAGCCTTGGCCTCGAGGACGCGTAGGGCAGGGACGGACTGCTTCAGACCAGTGATGCGAGCATTGAGGTTTGTGCGGTACCGCCGCTCGATGGTCGTATGGCTAGTTTTCGGGCGGCCGATGATGGTCTGAGTAGGACCGTTAGCAGGGGCGTCCGCAACCGGGGACGGGGCCTGTTCAGAAACGGGAGTAGTGGATAGTGGGGAAGATGAGGACGAAGAGGAGGGCGAAGCAGCAAGCTCCGACGGGGGAGGTGACGGCTTGGCGGTCCGCTTCGGGGCCGGAGCAGAAGTGGGGCTCTGCTTGAGACGCGGAATGGGGAGCTTGGCCCGTCCGCCTGCAGCGGCAAGCTGTTGAACGTGTGCGCTGACGGGGACGGCAAGGGTGACACCGGCCATTTGGCGGACGCGGTGAGCGAGCTCCGATGCCGGGTCACTAAGGTTGACATCAGAGGGAGGTGAGCCGGAGATGGCCTGAGAGGGTTCCATAATGGGCGAGAACGATGCACCGGAGGAAGATGAGGACGAGGTGACGCTGAGCCTCCGACCGGTACCGGGCTCGATATGTGAGTGTGGGAGGGGGAAGGCGTCTGCAGAGGGGAAGAGCATGTTGCTTTGCACGATCTCGTTTGACATGACGAACGAGGACTCGTTTGGCGGGAGTGCGAACGCGGACTGGTCGAAGATGGTGGTGAAATGGAGCGCACTTGGGTCTACGGCCATGCTCGGGTCGAAGTCGAGGTCCATGGGGAGGGAGAAGTTGAAGTCTGCGTTCATATCGAACTTCTGGTCCTGCGCTGCGCTGGCCCAGGATGCGAGCTGAGTCCAATCCGGTTGCGTGGAGGAGTCGAAGGTCGAAGAGGAGTCGCCGTTCTGGGCTTGCGCCTGAGCCTGGGCGGCCATAGTCTGGAGGAGGAATTCAAGCGCGTCGCTGGGGTCCGACTTCAATTCCGCGTGGGGAGTAGTCGGCGACGGGGAATTGGTCGACGACGAGCTCGAGCTCTCGGACGGGGGCGGGGTGGACATGGTGGCAAGAGGCAAGAGACTCTTGTACGACTTGCTCCCTTCTGCGCTCTCCTCCGCCTAAGCGCCCGGTGTATCGGACCACTTTCCTTTTTAAATTATCCAAATGGAACTTCTCACCGGGGCGCCCAGCTACATACTTCCATTGCCAGTCCTCTCCATCCGTACTCACCGCGGGGGCTTTGACAGTGCATGCACTCCAAGATCCACCATGAACAACACCGGCAGTCCTTCGATTCATGCGTCAACACCAGCCAAGAAAACTGTCGTTCGAAAGCGTCAACTCGCGGGCGTCACTCTCCCCGCCCAACTCAAGCTAATTTCCAAGCATCGGCGACGCTATGTACCTCTGACCCGCCGAGTCTATTGGAGCATCACCCGCCGCAACACGCTCTGCTGCGCACACCGCAACAATCCGGTTTAGCACACGATGTGTTCTGCAGCTCGGCGCGGTGGGTGTGGTTACTTTACAAACGTCCGCGTACTAATCGGAGACACCCTCTAGATCATCCCCGAGGCTCGAGTTTCAAATGGGCTATGGATCTCCACGCCGTATTCCAGGAAATCCAACAGTTCGTTGCTCTCTGCATTTCACCTCGATCGCAAATTTAAAAGAGCACTTGTTTCGTAGTGCCCCCGCATGACCATCGGATGTAAGAGAGTTGGTTGTGCGGGCGAAGCCTTCGCCACATGCAAGCATCGCGGCAACCTTCGTCGGCACCTTGTGACCAACCACTAATTCCAATCGCTATCGACGATCATGGGCCGCCACCGCATACTGCGCGCGCCGTCGCAACTACGCATTCCAGGCTCCTCCCCGATGTCCGTCCAAATCTGCTTTCTGTCAGCATCCGACGTCTCCCATCACTGAACCGCACCTCCAAATCGTCCGACTTTCGATCCTTGACAAGCAGACACGGAGACTAGGCTACATTCCGACGGGAGTGCGAACCAAACATTGATCATATTCCAGGTACGTGCGCAGACACTGGATTCTACTGAATTGCACCGGATTCAAACCATTGAGTATACCTGCCACGCTCCTACTCACCGCCGTTACGAGACAGGGCGAGGGCGTCCTGATAAGAGGGCAATATCTTACTGGTACTAGCCCAGGGTCGGGAGGTTGGCCGTACTATGTGTGTACGTACATGTAGTAGACGTGTCGATGTGTATCTAAATGGGAGCAGCTCCTGCTAAATGACTATCTTCCTTGCGGCCCTGGCGCATACATCTAGATTCTGTACATCTTTGCTACAACATTTCGCATCTTTGTTGCAATACCTTCATTCTCTCTTGTAAGATGAAAACGCTTGTTAACGTATGCCTGTACTCCCATGCAGAAGCTACAGGGGGCGTCAGCTGTCTGTCTCGCCTTGGCGAAACGCACAGATTGCTCCCGCGAGCACGCGAGCACGCCTCGGACCCGCAGCGGTAGTTGGCTCTGTAAGCACGAGCAAGCCCAGTAGAGCCAGAAGTTCCTCCAAATCGTTCGACCTTCGTTCCTTGACATCCCTACACTCCGGCGAGAATGGAGCCAAACCGTGATCGTATTCCAGGTACGTGCGCACGCACGGAAATGTATTGGATCTAACCCATTGAATGTCCTTGCCACGAGCTCAAACCTTCTTCGACCGCCTTAACGAGACAAGGCGTTCAGATAACAGGACAGATCCTACTAGCCCCGAGCGGGGAGGAGCGGGGTGGCTACATTGCGAGAGCAGGACGAATATAGCAGTACAATCTGATGTAAGTACATACAAACAGCGGTCTTACGGGACCGGGAAAATACATCATGTTGATAGCGAATGAGCAACGTCCGAAAACTAAAAGGGTCGGATCTTCGGCCCTAGATGATGAGATACATGGACGAGGAACCAGGGTTATCCAAGAGGGGGAACAGAATAGCAGATACTACATCCAAGGGGAAAGACCTTCCCTTCTTTCCGTCGCGCCTGCGACGATCTCCTCTACACCACCTCCACAAAGTTGGCGGGGAAGATGCCCTCGCGCCCCTCAACCTTCCCCTTCCACCACGTATTCGTGTCCTCGCTCTTCTCCGTGACCGTGATCACCTGCCCCTTGGAGAACGACAAGTCGCCCGTCTGCAGACGCGCAGGAACCGCAGATCAGTTATAAATACACCACTCCCACCACGCAGACGCCACGAAAAGCGCACCTGAACCGCCTTGAAATCATACAACGCGATGGCCCTCGCGATTCCCTCATGTGGGAGCAGTGGCTTCGTGAGCTCCGCCTTCGGCGCGATTCTCGGCTTCGTCGTCGTCTCGTACGTCGACCGCGACCCCGCCGACCGCCCGGCACCAAGCAGGTCGTCGTCGAACGTCTCCTCCTCGCGCGCCGCCCACGCCTCGAACGGGTTGTTGCTACCGTTCTTCCGCGTGCCCGCGCCGGCGCTCGCCGATGATGCATACGCACTGAACGCGCGCCGGTGCGACGTCGCGTCCGACATGTTCGAGCGCGCCTCACTAAAAGCTCCAGAGGGCAAGTCGTTGAATGGGCTGTCCGGCTCCCACTCGTCGTCCATCGCCCTCGACTTCGCGTTCCCGCTCGCGCTAGCTCGGTCCCGGTCTCTGTCTCTGTCCCGGTCCGAGTCCTTCGAGGACAGGCCTGAGCTCGTGAGCCGGTTGAGCGGCGGGTGCTGTCGTAGCTGGTCGTCGCTGATGTAGTCCGACTGGAAGCGCGTCTCGAAGTAGCCTGTAGCCGGGTTCAGCACCCGGTCGAGGCGCGGGGACGGTCGGTCCTCCAGCGGGAGCTTCGGCGTCGAAATGTGCGCGTCCGCAGGCTCCGGTGCGCGCTCCGGATCGTGGAACTCTGAGAAGTATGAACCAGAGCTCTTCTGGCGGCCCCACTGGATGGGTGGGAACGACATGCTCGACGACTTCTCCCTCTTCTTCTTCGACAACTTCCCGTTGTTCGTGTTCCCGCCGTCGCCGCTCGGAGGCGTCCCTGGCCCTGGCCCTGTTCTTGGAGCTCCCACTCCTCCTCCTGAGGCTGACGGTCCGTCGAAGGAGTAGCGCGAGCCTGAAGGGCTGCCGCCGAGCCCTGGGCTCTCGACGCCGCTGAACATGTATGGGTCGCTCGGGTGGTTGTTCTGGAACTCTTGTACCCACCTGCGGCCGCCTGGCAGGCCGGTACATGTCTCCAGCGTCTTGATGAGAGGAGAAGCCCACTCGGGTGGCGGGATGGCGCCGCTCAACAGTTGCTTCGCGCTCACTTCCGTACGGTAGGCCTGAGCGTTCGCGTCGGAACGCTCGACGATCACGGAGCCTTCTATTGAGACACCTCCGAAGAGGCCCCGAGTCTTGGAATAACTGTACATAGCGGCCACCTTGCCGCTCGTGTTCAGAGATCCGATGGCTTCTCCATTGCGCCCGAGGGGGCCAACCGCGATACTGAGGTTACCGCCCAGAGTTAATGATCCAGCGGACATGAAAGATTTCTGGTCCACAGGACGTGAGAATAATTGTTAGGATATCGGGTGAATATCCGACTTACAACAGCCTATACGATGATCTCAGTCAAACATTTACGCAAGATCCCGGCTGCGGTCCTCACCGATTTTGAGTTCAACACAACCAAAAAGTCAGTCATCTCTGCCCCGGCTTGGCCACCGACACCTAGACCTGCGGACCCGATCGCGCTAGGCGCAGACCATGCTGCGACGTCAAGAAATAATCATGATTAGAAACCATAAGTGCCGCGACGCAATCGATGGTGTATCCGGCAGCGTGACGTCCCGGCTGAATGACTGGGCATTTACGGGGGGTGCGCCACGCTTGACCGCACACGACAGCGTATACGCAGGCCGGGAAGTAGATAGAAACGAGGAACTCACTTCCGTCTTCAAGCTTCGCGATGACAATGCCGCTCCCAGCTCGTGCGGAGAATAGGAAGCCGGCTTTGAAGATGGTAAAGATGGCGAAGCCCTTCGCGCTCTCGAGCACGCTCCGTGGGATGACCTGTATGCGTCCGCAGACCTGTCAGAGTCATGTGGTGCATGCCCGGGACTTGTTAACATACGCCATCGAGACCATTGTTGTTGCTATCGACAAAAGACTTGACTGTAGACAGAATTGGTGTGGGGAAGCGGCGGTGCCACCGAGAAGCGAATTGACGTACAGATCTGTGCCGCCTTCTGGCATTCCTTCGGAAGTGGCTGTGGGAGCGGGGTGTTGAACTTCATGCGGTTTTCGTGGTCGTTCGCAGTAGATAGACACCGAGGAAGAGTGGTAGTAGCTCGTCGTTGGAGGGAGTGTGCAAGCTGGATGCCGCGCGGACGCTTTACAAAACGAGACACAGGCGCCGGTTACATCATTGCACTGCATAAGGGAGCCGGACCAGCGCCTCCGCTGCGCATTCCGGAATCCGGTGCTGCTGGGGGCGGGAATTCCCATATCGGGACGGGCGATCGCATAAAAGCACAGTTTTTCGCCGCAGTCGCGCTCTCTTGTCGCCGTCACCTTATCACCCCTCTCCAACGTCGAGACTGTACTGGTCAGGGGCCATTTGTTGCGGCGCAGACGGACTGGACGCTCTTCTTTCGCTAGCAGCTCTATGCGTTGTTCATTGCGTCGCGATGATGGACTTCTAGATAGTAGTGAGAGCCACATCTTTCTTCCTCCACTGCCTCGGTCATGTGCTATGCTACTGTCGTTGTCAGTTCATTTTGCAATCTAGCGGCATTGGGCCGTTTATATCCGTTTTCGAGCGGTCATGGGGAGAGAATGGGGCCAACTGTTCGATGCTATCTGAGGAGGGATGGTGGTGAGCTGTTCGTATCCTCTTGCGTGCTCCAGACGAGGCCCATCGAGTCATCGTGATATGCATACTCCCACGAATCCGTCTTAAAAGGCACCTGGTTGCATAACCAGAGCGGGGAGTCGCAACATGTCTTCGCCCAACGATCCAAAGAGAGTCGTGGTCATCGGTGCAGGTGAGCACTCACCTTAACAATCCCCAAACCCGTCCTTGACGTCCATGATCCGAACAGGCGTGGTGGGGTTGACCACGGCTGTAAAAATCCAAGAGAAAGGGGGATACAACGTCACCATTATCGCAGAGGCCTTCCCTACCGATCCCAAAACGATCACCTACACCAGTCTTTGGGCTGTACGTTTCCTGAATGCTTGAATGCTCAGCATTCTGAAGCCGCCCTCGCAGGGCGCACACCATGTCAGCCATGCCGCGGATGATGCAAAACAGATGGGTGCGTGCAGTCCACGCCAACCCCTTCCGATTGAAGATTGACAGCACACCTCTAGCCATCGACCGAGAAACATTCGACGTGATGTGGGAGCTATCCGCTCCCGGAGGAGCCGCGGAACATTGCTTCCTACGTGTCACCCAGACCGACTACCTCCTGGATGGCAGAGATGAATGTCTTGGCTGGATGCCCGACGTGCGTTCCTTCTCCCTCCCCTCATCAGCGCCATCGTCTTCAATGAATCGTCACCATCGCAGTTCAAGAAACTCCCCCAAGACTCCCTCGTCCCGGGCGCGTCCGCCGGAACGTCCTTCACGACTGTCAACATCGACACGCCCGTCTACCTCCCCTACCTCCTCTCCCGCTTCCTCTCTCGCGGCGGCTCCATCGTGCGCGGGTCCGTGCAGCACATCTCCCAGGTCGTCGAGGGCGGCCCCGGGCTGTTCCGCCGTGGGCGCGCCGACGCGGAACCAGTCGATGCGGTCATCGTCTGTGCCGGCCTCGGCGCGCGCACCCTCGGAGGTGTTGAGGACAAGGACGTGTATCCCGTGCGGGGTCAGGTCGCCATCATCCGCGCACCATGGATCACGTCTGGGAGGACTATAAGTCACTTAGAACAGGGCCTGTGGACGTATGTCATCCCAAGGCGGAGCGGAGACGTAAGACTTTCGCTGGTAGTGCATTCCTAGGACGATTTCGCTGACAGTTGGGTTTCGAGTAGGTCATATTGGGAGGCACGAAGCAGGACAACGACTGGTATCCCATCGCGCGCCCCGAAATGACGACCGAGATAATCCAACGCTGCCTTCCACTTTTCCCTGAGATCGTGCCTCCGGCGATCCGTGCAGAACGCCAAGGGACGGTCGAAGATGTGCGCGCGCTGGTCGTGGAGGAGGGTTGTGGCTTCCGTCCGCAGAGGAAGGGCGGGATTCGGCTGGATGTCGAGTGGGTTCCTGGGAGGACAGGGCAAGGAAAGGTGCCCATGGTGTTCAACTATGGGTGAGTGGCCGATCATACCCGATTGTCGTATGCGGGTGCTGAGTTTGATATTCAATAAGACATGGTGGAGGTGGGTACCAGTCTTCGTGGGGCAGCGCCTCGATTGCGCTAGAGTTGTTAGAGAACGCGCTCGCCGCAGGATCCACGGTGTAGTCTAAAGGAGTGATAGCGATTCGTCATAAAGTTGAAGAACCAAGGATGACTGACTGTACGCTATCAAAGTCTTGAATCTGAATATAAACATCCATGAAGCATTAGCGATGCAATACGGTATCGATACCAGGATATTGGCGAAGAGGCGTAGGATGGTACCGTCCAAGCCAAGGACGAAGAGGGTCGTATCCACAACATGAATCCAACGGAACCTCAAGGGGAACTCGATTCCGCGCCGTACGCTAGGATCCCGCTCACAGCAGCGCGCCGACCGTCCCGCGGCTTCTACTTGTTGACCATGAAAACCGGTTTGACATGGAAGCCTGAGGCTTTCCTTGTGCTCCAGCCGACGTCTTGATTTTGCACGTTCGTGTCCGAAACGTGCGCAACGACAATTAGTTGCCATGGTCCAGCGAGTGTCCCGGTTCCGGATACTCAATAGCACTGCTTTGGCTGGACTCTGGAGATGCCAGATGCCCATCATGGACGATGGTTAGATGGAGCTCAGAACGCAACTAAAAGGCATGAATCGAGGAGCTAGAGGCCTAGGCATCTCCAGCCTCAGCGTCAAAGCGCCAGTCACGGTGGCAGAGCCTCTCGGAATACGTGTGCCATGCCGCACGCTGGACAGAAAGCAACACCCCTCAGACTTAACTACATACTCAGTGCGAGTGAGAGGACTCACCAAATATCGCCTATAGTTGTTAGTCTCTTGGTCTCATGCTGGTCTCTTCGAAACCTCCCGAAGCACAGCGACTTACTGGCAGTGACGGCGACCTTTAACGAGCCTTCACTGCGGCGCAGGTGGGAGTCCGGTCAGGCGGCACGCCTAGAGCACAGACGTCTTCATATGTATGTGATGTCATTGGTTCGTGTCGCGCGCGACTGGCTATAGTACTTACTGAGTTCGACTAAGGCTCGAAGAACCGAAGGTCCAAGCCCAAGGCCAAGCCGGCCAAGCTCCACTTGCTGTTCACCAAATCGTGCAGCGCAAAACGCTTCCGTCACCATGACACGCCATGCTAAGCAGCCCATGTACTTGCAAATGGGTGGTCCGACTCACGAGTCGCGATCCGGGCCCACAGACTTTCACGCCACGCTGTCCTTGTTGTGGCGGAAGATGGATAGAGGCGACGTGCGAGCGCTCTCCCTCCTCGAGCTTACTGCAAGTAACTTCCTCCTGTGCATGGCCGCGAGGATTGACACAGTGAGCAGATATTCATTTGCGCAATATAAAAGGGCACGGGAAGGTCGGTGTCAATTGTCGAAGTTCGTTAGCGTCGTTGGCGGTCTGCTAGCGCGAACCGGCCCTCGCCGGGGGCGTCGAGAAGATCGCAGACTAACCCTCCACCATCGCGAGATGCAGTGTAGCGGTGAACAATTGCATCACGTATGTGACAAAGGAGTGGCGCGCCTTCGCTGATGATCGAACAGTCACCCCGGGCAAACAATATGTCCAGCACGGTTTGAGCATTTATAAGGCATGCTCTGAGAATGGAGTTCCCCCTCCGAACCTACGTCTCCTCGTTTCTTCCGTATCTCGAAATTGCTCATTTTGCTCATACCTGCTTCGAAATGTCCTCTCCAGCAGACTCTCCAACCGCGGCCATTGTTTTCGAGGTTCACAATTTGTGAGTTCTCTGACATGATCGATGATCCACGCCGATGGGACCAATCTCACTGCTACGTTCCGTTGGAAGGCTCAATTACTGCGGCTTTGCAGCCACGGGTGCGATACTCTTCGCAATACGCAGATTTGTGGCGTTGACGCTTGGTTTCCCTGTCCCGCAGTCCTCTTTCTTTATGACTATCTCATTACACTTTCCGAGGAGGTGAAGATGTTCTGGGGACACCCGCCCACCATGGCAGGTTGCCTTTATTTTGCCAACCGGTACACCATGCTGGTCGCCTATGCTTGTGATGTATTTGAGTTTGCTGCACCTCCCGAACTGGTTTGTGACTGTCGCCTGCTTATATTTCATAATCTGCTAACCGGCATATTTCAGTGGTATAGTTCATTTTGCTGTTGCAGCTCCATGAGCTACGTGCTGACGACCATTAGTCAAGATGCTTTGGGCCCGATCGTTCTCGCCATCAGTTGCATTTCATTTCTTCCTTCGGCAGGTACGGAGTGATGCATTCAGGATCATAGTCTCATGATGACGTGTATGTGTAGTTTTCTCCGCATTGCGTGCATATGCGCTCAGTCAAAATCGGGGAGTGGCATTGCTTATTTTCATGCTTACCGGATCCGCGGTGGGCATGTTTTTGGTGTGTTTCATAGCCATTTCTGTCACCGAAGAATTAAAGCTGACTCGGATGATGTTTATAACTAGGTTTCCTATGGCTTCAATGTAGGTATCGTATATGTCCCTGGATTTGGGTGTTTGCTGCACGATGAGGAGCCAAGGAGCATTTGGATTTGGTGCGTGTCATTGGCAAGCTCAGATATACATATGATGAATCATGACAGCTCAACGTAGTGATGATTACCAGGGGTAAGCATGTCATCGTTCTCCAACAAAAACATAGCGACTAATGATGTGGTCCAAGTTTTCATTGCGCACCTGATATGTGTAATCACCGGCGATACAATTCTCATCCTGATAACCTGGCGCGCGGTCTCAAAGAACGACGTCCTTGACGTGCTCAGGGTACATGGAAGACGCATGTCTTTCAAAACTGTGATTCTTTGCGATGGTTTGGCCCTTGTTTGAATTTCTAAATTCTGACTTTGGCTCACGACTACAAGCAGGGATGATTTATTTTCTGTGAGCGAGGACCCTGGATAGCAAGAACTAAGAACGTTGCTGACCAAGAGGCAATGAGACAGTATATTAGCGACACTCAATACTTTTATCTTGATTTCAATATTCCTTTCGGTATGGCATAGATTCGAATTTTACTCTCCGGTGCTTTGGGTGTTCATTTCATTCGCTCATTTAGATCTCTGGTACTGTCACAGAACGTGGCAGTAACTTTTATTTCCTCGTAGGCTGGTATGCCCAAAGTTCCGCTTCACTGGTCAACTGGGTTGACTTTCTTTCACAGCTTCACCTCGATCCTAGTATCACACTTCCTGCTCGATCTCCAAGAAGCCAACCGGAATACGCAGAGTCTGCAGTCGGGCGACATCTCGTTGTCAACTCTTCGGACATGTGGCAATGGCACTGCGTGGGGCATAGGATCGCTCGCTGGGTTCATCGAGTTTCGGCTAGTAGATGATGACCCCGCGGAGGAAGAAGAAGTGCTGGACAATGGTCGGGGGCAGGTCCAGGCGGAAGGAATTTCTAGTGTGCAGGCGTGAGGATCATCGACTCGTGGTTGCAGCCTCGCAGGTCCACGGCAAGGACATATATTTGATAAAGTACTGTATCATTGCTTGAGAGATATAGTAATATTTATTCGACTTGGATGGCTCGTTCAAGTACTGGAGGGTGATCGACCGTGCAGTGCAGGAGTACAAACCGAGCGATGTTTCGGAATGCCCAGGGCCCGAAATTCCAGGGAAGGACACGGGGAGGAGAGGCGACGAGAGACGGAGGAGGCGGCGTGAACAGAATACTTAGCAAGCCTCCGAGGGGGATAGAACTTGTAACTCACGGGAATTCAAGACAGCACATGGTCGCCGAGTTCAAAGTGAGTGGTGGGCTGCCTCACAGGAGACGGCACAGACAGGGTTTCCACTGAAGACGACATGAGGAAGGCAGGAGCTATGGAAGGAGAACCAAGGAGAAGAATTGGCGAACTTTACTCTATCATAAACCTGAATCAGAATGAAAATTTGGGAGAGGTATGAGGTATTAGTGGTGCAATACGTCACCGAAACGGCTACTACATAAATATGGGGAACGAATGGACTGTTTAAATTCATACCGAAGGTTCACACTGCCTTGACCTTGAGGAACATCTCTGGCTTCTCGCTCTCGAGACCCATCGTCGGGAACGACACGCCGCCAGCGTTCCAAGTGATCTCCTTGTCTGTCAACTCGAATTCGAAGGCGGCGAGGAGAACGGACAGCACGACCTCTGCACAGGACAGGAAGAAACGATGATTCGATCAGATGCCAGTCCTAGAGGTATAGACCGACACTCACTCATTTCCAGTTGGGCGAACTTGAAGCCGATGCACGACCGAGTGCCCCCAGAGAAGGACATACTAAAACGTCACCCAAAACCGATCAGTGTCCCTTGATCAAACACGCTTTGACACAGCACTCACATGTTCGAGTACACCCCAGGAATGCGGGCATCGTCGAGAACGGACGGGAGAGGGCTCAGCCACCGTTCGGGCCTCCACTCGTCCGCATCTTCACCCCAGAGCTCCTTGTTGCGGTTGCTACCGTTGAGGCTGAGGAGCACGAGCGTGCTCTTCGGGACGTGGATCTCGTGCATCAGCCGGCCGTCCATCCCGCGCACGGGGTTCGCGAGCGGGAGCATCGTGTTCTTCCCTGCCCTGTTCGTCGTATACCACACGTCAAATCTCGCGCAGTAACTAGAAAGGGACTAGCCGAAGATGCCAATAAGGGATGGGACGCACCGACGGCCGACCATTTGCACGGGGCCATACAGGCGCAGGGTCTCGCGGCAGACCGCGTCGAGGTACGGCAGCTTCATGATGTTCTCGTAGTCGACGGTCGGCTCGCCGTTGCGCGCTTCGAGGATTTCCGCGCGGAGCTTCGCCTGCGCTTCCGGGTTCTGGGAGAGAACTTGGATGGTGCGCGAGAGCGCGTTAGAGGTGGTGTCCATGCCTGCGAGCATGAGGACTCTGTAGCAAGCTTGGTTTGAGACTCTGTGGGCAGAAAACACATCGGAAGACACGCACCCCATTTGAGCGATCACCTCTGCATCGGTGAGCTTCTCGCTACCAGTCGCGGTCGTGTTCGCCTTGACTAGCCACAGCATACCGTTCACTCAATTCCCAAGTTGCAAACGTTATACGATGTGGGCTGAGTGCTTACGGAGGATGCTCATGATATCCTTCCCTTCGCCGACCCGATGCGCGAGCGCCGCGTCACCCTTCCGCAGCGCGTCCTTTTTCTCGTCCACGATCTCCTTCGCGCGCCGGATCATCGTGTCCGAGATGCTCACCATCCGTCGCCAGTTCGCGTGCGGAATGTGGCGCAATACCGACAGGATGGCCTCATCGGAGAAAATGCGCGTGAGCCCGGGGATGAAGAAACCGAGCACGCCCAGGCGCGACATGACCGGGCTGTGCATATAGCAATATTCACGTTGCAAGTCAATAATTCCAACACCCCAAGCCAGTGAGAGGAGTACGCGGAGGAGACGTACAAGAAGTTCTTCAGAGTCTCGCCGTACGCGTCGGTGGAGTCCTCGACGAAGTTGTCGAACGAGTATCCGAGGCCGGCCTGTCCGAGCATCTCGAGCGTGGTGCGCGCCATCCAGCCGTTGACGTCTATAACCTGCCCTTCCTTGCCCACACGGCCCTGGATCGCTGTCGCCATCTATGTGCGCACGAAATAAGGACACCGCAAAGAGATAAGGAGAGGGATGAAACGCGACAGGACCAGACCTTGTGCGCGATCTCGTGGAAGAGGTTGTTCATATGACGCAAATGAGCGGCGGAGAACACAGGGTTGAGCATCTTGCGCTGGCGACGGTGCTGGTGACCCTCGGTCGTGAGGAGACCGGGGCCGAGCAACATGTTGAAGTCACTGCACATCATGACGTCTGGGTGCGGGGTGTTTATGTCTCGAAGTGGCTTCAAACCTACTCGGACGGCGTCACACGCTTTGGCCAGCTCTCGACATCCTTGATGAGAATATTGTGCAAGGCCTTCGGGTCGTACACGTGCAGAAATCGCTCCTGGAGAGGCTATTACGAGGGGCCAAAAGGATGTCACGAACGAACGAAAGGCATACCCCGAATAGCCCACGGACGACGACGACGGGGCCGTACGTGTCCGACAGCCTCTTCCAGAAATTGAAGCTCTGCCGATCGAAAAGGTCGGCCAGGTGACCTACATGACCAAAAGATGAATAGAGAATTTAGACTTGTCGACCAAGAACCGACTCACCCTTCAACCAGGATGGGTTCTCCGGGCCCGGGAGGTTCTTCAAGCCGAACGGAGAAGGAGAGATAAGATCCTGCAGGAAGAGTCTCCAAATCGCATATGCCGTAGCGGCTAGAAGGGCGGCCACTACAACGGCCATGACGAGCGAAATGGAAGGAAAAAGAAAGGAGTGCGAGAGTGTTTAGGGGAGATAATGGCGAGTTTATAAGGCCGACCAGAACGCTGCGCTGCGCCGGAGCTCCATATATATACTCGTCTGCGCCGTCAACGCAGTAACCCCACACATTTGTCCGGTAATGTGGACGGCCTGATGGGATGTTAAGGTGACGATATAGTATAACCATCGCGCATTGCCTCGGAGGCCGCTGATCAGAAGGAGGTTGGTCGGTGGGAAACCTTAGCAAACGCAACCTCAGGCTAATGCTGCCGAGGGTGACGCAAGCGGATTAGAAATAGGTTCGGAATGCGGAGTGAGCTGCACAGTGGGAATGAGGACGTGTTCAGTCGGCAGATCGATATGTCTATCGACACGATTGAGCCTAGAGCGACTGTCATCCTCTACGAGCCGTGTATGTCGAACCAGCCAGGCTGAGGACCATGTGATGAAATACGGAAGCTTTCACGAGTCCGAAGCGGAGCGCCTTGGGCAGTCAGCTCCCGGTCACTTTCCAGTGGCCGTATTCACGTACCTGCCTTGTCCATGGAATTTATGATTTGAAGTATCCCGAAGCTGTGGAATCATGTCAGCTTACCACAACGCGGCAGGATAACGTAGCATCCTTCCCATGTGTATCAGGCGTGGAATGTCATTTGAATTCAAAGGGCGCTTACGTGTCATGATCGATGAAGACGGGTATCGGAGATAAGAAATCCATTATACCTGACTATATAACCCTACTTTCAATAAGTACTAGTCCATCGTGCTAGCGATGGGAAAAACCCGGGACGACGTGTTGTCCATCCGTCTATGCTACACAGGTTAACTGGCGATACAAGCTGGGAATGCGAACGTTAACGTGAAGTCCGTGATGTCGTCAGCAAAGAAAAACGTCTCAGTGGGACCCGTAGTATCCACCGTCCGCAGCGGACGCCGCCGCCACCCGTGCAGCCACCGCGCCGGCGGTCACCGTAATGATCGGGGCGAGGGTAATCGTGCTGCCGGGCACGATAGCGGGGAGGGTGGACGAACCAGCTGCAGAAGAGGCGGCGCCCGACGACTGGCTGGAGGCCGTCGATGCACCGACCGACTCGGAGATGGCGGTGCTGGTCACATCGGCAGACGTTGCTACCGCCGTGGCAGAAGAGGGGAGGATGGTGGTGATGGAGACGTTCGGGTCAGTGGCGAGGCTCGAGAGGAGGCTCGAGGCTGCAGAAGCGTCGAGAGTGGTGGTCTCGGAAGGAAGTGTGGAGATGGCAGTGGGGATGACGGTCACTGTCACGGTGACTGCGCCAGTAGCGGTGCTGTTGCTAACTCCAGACACGGTAGAAGTGAAGGAAGCGGAAGTCGTGGTCGTGAGGGACGCAGAATGATGTTTGTGGGTTTGAGTGGTGTCGATGCTGGTCGACGTAGACTCCGTGGAGTTGGAAGACGTGTTCTGGGATCCCGTGTCGTTACTGCCGTTGTCCCCACCGTCGCATGGGAAGTTCACGGTGCCGTTCGTGCTGTTCACTGCGATTCCACCTGTGGCGCCGGTAGCGCTGATTAGGGCGAGGGCAGTTTCGTTGGTGGTACATGTGACGTCCTTGGACGTAGGATAAGTGGCCCCGAAACACTGAGCATGGTGAGATAAAACTTACAGCACCCTCCTCTATGGTGGAAGGGAGAGCGAAGCAAGAAAGAGGCTTGCTGCAAGCTTCCAGTTGCCAAGTGGAGTTGGCGCAAGTGGCAATCGAATCTTTGATGCATGCCAGCTGTCCGTCTGTACGCCACAGGTTAACCACAAAATTGATATGCATGACACTGAAAACTCACCGGTGCAGGGATCCGATGCTTTTAGGGTCGCAAATTCGGCGTTCAAAGCCTGAGCATCTTGGCCGTTTTGAAGGAAAGCCGCGGGATCCAGAGAGGGAGTGGGAGCGCCAAACACGGCGGAGCTCAAAAGGAGAGCAAACGTGGCAGCGTAGACGGAGCGCATTGCGGGAGCGAGTGCAATGTAAAGCGAAAGAGGATGCAGGAGAGCAAGTCGTGGAAGAGAACGGGGAGGCTGAGGAAGCACCAGGCTTCAAGTTCGTGAATACGAGACCAGGAGAGGAGCAGCGAGCACAAGCACGACACGAGGAAAAGCAACAGCAGGAGAACGCCTTATATGCATGGCAAAACAAAAGCGTCGGGGGTATGGCGGCAACGGCATGCGTTATTGTCCTTTGTTCTCTGATGTACAGTGAACGTCCACGCCAAACCAGCATTGTTTCCCAATTTGGACACACACCAGTCATCACGTGCCAGGTTCAGGGCAGGCGGGCGCCTGGTCTGAGAAGTGCGTCTGCAGGCCCCAGTCGAGTCCTCGTCTATCGTCCTCGTCAAGACACTCGATTCACCATGGTGAGCATCTTGTTTATGTCAACGGAGCGTATGTCCAAGTCCTGTCGATGCGTTTTGGCGGTTGAAATGTCGGAATCCGTGCTCGGAGATGGTGGATGGCAGGACGGATCTTTGGATGAGGACTGGCCCAATGAACCCTGGCCTAAGTCGGCTTACCACCTCTTGTCTCCCCATCTCGCAGACCAAGAAGAGAAGAAACAACGGCCGCAACAAGAACGGCCGCGGACACGTCAACTTTGTACGCTGCTCGAACTGCTCGCGATGCGTACCGAAGGATAAGGCCATCAAGCGCTTCACCGTCCGCAACATGGTCGAGTCGGCCGCGGTTCGTGATATCAGCGAGGCCAGCGTGTATCAGGGTACGTTTTGTTCGTGCTATTAGACAAGAAACGCCAGCATTGACCTAGTCGAATGTCGTGCAGAGTACGTTATCCCTAAGCTTTACATCAAAATCGCGTACTGCGTCTCGTGCGCCATTCACTCGCACGGTGAGTAGCGCTTTCTCGACTTTCCTATCTTCATCTTATGCGTCTATCAGTTGTCCGTGTGCGCTCGCGCGAGGGCCGCCGGAACCGTGCCCCTCCTCCCCGGGTCCGGTGGAAGGATGGCAAGAAGGTCAACCCTGCTGTCGCTGCGGCCGAGGAGGCCAAGGCGGCCGCTGCGCGTGGGCAGTAGGCGTCTCTCTCACCCGACTTGTATTCCATATCTCGCCGCTATCCATGCACCAGTGTAACTCTCAGATGCAATGCCACATATACACGCCGCTGAAGTCAGCCTGGGATGTCTGAATATTGCTGATCGCGTTATGGAACGAACAACACCACTTCCTCAACTGGCCGACGCATCATCAGAAAGCGTACATATACGATGTCAAAATACACGGTTTGGATGAGACGGCATAAATTGAACGAGAGCGTGGGGGGCATTGGGTTGCGGTCCAGTGCCACCGCCTCGCCCAATCAGAGAGCGGCAATCGCCGTTGTCGCTCATCGTGATATACTTAATAGCACTCGCCCGCCTGCGCGTCGTCTACCACCATCCATCCCTCTCCTCATCCCCCTACCCCGTCTCCGCACATCTCCCAGCCATGGTACGTCGCAGATCTCTCGCCATGCGCCCCTGCCATGACCCCCTGTCTCCCTCCTGCGACACGCTGACGTGCGTCCCTGCTCGTCGCGCGCAATCGCGCTTCACCTTTATCTTGATAGTCGTCTGGTGTCGGCGTGAACCCCGCCTGCCTCGAAGCATACCAGGAGCTGAAGCTGGGCAAGAAGTCCAAGTACATCATCTTCGCCATCAGCGACGACAAAAAGGAGATCATCGTCAAGAAGAAAGGAGACCCGAACGCTTCCTACGACGACTTTGTCACCGACCTGCCTGAGGCCGAGTGCCGGTGGGCCGTATACGACTTTGATTTCGAGAAGGAAGACGGCGGGAAGCGAAACAAGATCACCTTCTTCTCCTGGTGAGTCATTCATGCACGAATCTCCCCCCATCCTTGGCCTTTGCGCGGCTGCCCGCTATTAGGCACCGTACTGGATCGATTAGGGTGCCGTCCGCAAGATGTCCTCTCACTGGAAAGAAAGAGAGTACCGATTACGTTTTGCTTTCTGCACCCATCCGATGCACGATGGGTGAAGGACCGGGGAGGAGTTCGAAATCAAGCAGGAATTTGCTAACGTTATCTACGCGATTGTTGATCAGGTCTCCCGACGACTCGTCGGTGAAGCAGAAGATGTTATTCGCCTCGTCCAAGGACGCGCTCCGACGCTCCTTGGTCGGCATCGCGGCCGAGATCCAGGGGACGGACTCCAGCGAGGTCGCGTACGAGAGTGGTGCGTCGCGCGTGCTTTCTGTGTCTGCTCGCAAACGCTGACCGTGTCTCGCTTCTCCTTCCCTGCGTCGCTCCCCGGTCTCTTCGCTTCCTCGGCCTCGCATCCTTACGTCACGCATGATGTCGGACGCACCGTGATCCGCATCGAAATCACTCACTGCGCGCCCGACATCCGACGCCGGCGGGCACAGTGTTCGAGAAGGTCTCGCGAGGCAACTGAATGTGAACTGTTGTGACCATCTCCGCCCAGGCGCACGACATCCACGACTCCGCATGCTCCCTTGTTTATTGACGACTCGGAGACGGTGGAGGCTTGTAGTCATATAACGAACGATCTCTCTGTTGGTCCCGATGCCCACGAGCTGAAGAAGTGCCGTAGAACTGTATAAATCCATACCTTCCTCTTATCTTCATCTCTCAGCTTTCAGCACACATCTCACCCTGGTCACCTTGCCCGGAGAGCGTGATTAAGTAATCTGGTGCGTATGGGGACTGTAACGGAGACACTGCCACTGCTACCTGCGGCGCGGGCGCGCACAGGAGAAGAAGGCGTTGCTGTCGCTTCTGTGACGAGGTTACAGATTGCACCGTCGGCCAACGCGCCAGAGCCAAAACACGACGTCCACGAGGAGTACTCTAGGCGACCGAGCCCGAGTTACTCGAAACCACGTGAACTGCCTGATGCGGTCCCCAACACCTTACATCACTCATATAGCAGTAAAAGAGACGAGCACACAGCAGCGGAAGAGGTCTTCGGAGAGAAAATCGTCAGATACCAGATACTATAGTATAGCGACTTTGATCGAAGTGTACATGCGCTAGGTAGCTATGATAACAAAAGGGTCCACGGACGTCACAGAACAGAAAGCACCCGCGACAGACACGTACAGAGGGACACGGGGACAGACAATACGACAACAAAAACGCTCAGAAAGCACCAGATCGGCCTGCTGAAAGACGACGAGATTTTGGATCGAGCTTCACACTCAGTGCTCAGTCGTCGAACTCGTCCTCCTCCTCGATGACCTCCTCGGTCTTCTTCTTGCCTCGCGACGAAGCGGGCTTGGCCTTGGACGCAGGCTTGGCAGACGATGCAGGCTTTGCCGACTTGGAGGAAGAAGCAGGCTTGGCACGCTTTGAAGGTGGCTTGGATGAGCTCGCGCCCTTCGAGGCCGGTGCACGCTGAACGCGGGGTTTCTTGAGCACCCCAGTTCACGTGACGAGAATACAACACGCACCTTGCGCTTCTTCGTGCCTTCCTCTGGCTCCTCGTCCTCTTCGTCAAAGTCCTCCTCGTCCACGGCCGCGAGCTCGTCACCAAAGTCCTCGCCAGACTCGTCACCCTTCTTCGCCTTCTTCGGAGCGGCCTTGCCCTTCGCGGGAGCTGCCTTCTTCGCAGCACCGCGCCCCTTCTTGGGCTTTTCTTCGTCATCGAGCATATCCTCATCGTATTCGTCCTTCTGCAACGGTAATCGTGTGTTAGCCCACCATGTACCAGCAATGACCGGCACAATGCATAGCGTACCTTGGCCTTTGCACGGCCTCGCTTCGGCTTCTCCTCACCGTCCTCGTCCTTCTTCTTCCGAGGCGCGGCCTTCTTCTTGCCGGTCTCCACGGGCTCTCCGGGGCCCTTGTCGTCATCGGGGATCTGGCCCTCGTCCCAGGCGCGCTGAACCTTCTCCTTCTCGCCCTCCTGGAGATCGCTGAAACCTTCGACCTCCGACGGCTCGCCATAGGACGCCTTCAGCTTCTCGACAAGCTTTGGATCAGCACAACCAAAATGGCGCCATGCCCTAGGAGAGAATGAGAACTGAATGAACAGATGCGGATTTGGGGAATCCAACGTACAAGGTCTTGTTGCCGCGGAAGTCCACCTCGTTGCCCAGACGGAAGAAGTCCTTGCCGATGGAGTCTGTAACGTGCATTCAGCAACACGGTCGTAACAATGATTCAAGAAGTTGGCATACCTCCGCAACCTGCAGCGCAGCAAGATTGGATGCGCATAAGCACGAGTCCCGACCGCAATCAAAGCATGCACGCACTTTTGCACTTGGCCCGGCCAGAGGACGCGTATTCAAACTTGAACACGCCCTTGCCGTTGTCCTCCTCCTCGGCCTTCTTCTTGCCGCCCTTCTTCTTGGGTTTCTCTTCTTCTTCATCCTCCTCTTCGCCCTCTCCCTTCTGCGCGCTCTCGGGGACGTCCTCAGGGGCAACGTGACCGTCGGCCCAGGCCTTTTGGACGCGCTCCTTGTCTTCGTCGTTGAGGTCGTCGAAGCCATCGAGCTCATCGGCGTCGTTGAACGAGTTCTTCATGTTGGAGAGGATCTTAGGAGTCACACAACCCCAATGACGCCAGGAGCTGCGGAAAGGGGGTAAGCCACCAGCCAACCACAGACCACAGTCGAGAGACATCGGCCCCGCGACCTATCTGCGCCGAGCGCGAGGGGCCACCGGATGCGGGAATGCAAAGAACGTATCCACTCACAAGCTAGTGTTGCCCCGGAAGTCGACCAAGGAGCCAAACCGGAACTCGCCCTTGTCGATTGGCGTGCCCTTGCATCTGCGAAAGCGTGAGGAAAAATCGCGAAGCTGGACGACCTCAAAGACACTTACGGCTTAGGACCTATGACGCGACGGCGACGCGTGAAACGCGGTGAGGATGGAGCTCTGCGAAATGGGGCGCAACGGGGGGAAGGCGGGCTCACCGGAGCATTTAGAGCGCGAACTGGCGGCGTATTCGAGACGGTAACCGGATTTCTTTCCACCTTCGGTGTCGGACATTGTGCTGGTGCGCTGGTGGGGGTGGAGAGGAAGGGAGGGAGTGGGGGGAAACGGAAGACGGTTGATGTTGGGTGGACGCTAAATAGGAACGCAGGACGCTTCAAAGTCCGCTTGGAGAGCGCTGCTAAGCACCTGCTCCAGCTCAGCTCTATGGCCACGCCCCGCCAAAGCCGTCTCCCCCCACGCACGGACCCCCTCCCACTCTCCCCTCTCATCGTCCTCCTCCCGCCCCTCGCGACTGTCCTTCTCGTCGAACACATCCTTCTTCGCCGTGCGAGGCGGCGAGAGCGAACCCAGCCGTTGCTCCAGTCTCGGCGGCCACCCCTGATAGGGTTAGGGTTTGAGGGTCTCCCAGCTCAGCTGCCAACCATCATGTCTCGCCCTGGTCTCCATCTCCTTGTCTTCCATGCTTCCCCATTGTTCTCATGAACAAGCTGAGAATGCGCCTTTGACAATCATACAGCTGTCGGATGACACGACGCCGGGAGATGCGCCTGGCATAAGTATTGTGACAATCGGAAGCGGAGCTGCCGGAGCGAAACCATCACTGCGCATCTTCGCAACACCTTCGCGCGGTTTGGTATCCGAGCTCCTTGTGTCCTGTCCCAGTAAGTTTTCAGTATTTCTCCACTCCGCTTGAAACTGAACCAGTCGAGAACAGTCTGCGAAAAAAAAAGATCAAACCAAACGGTTTCCACCGTGCCCAGCTGCAACGGTTGGGTTCATGTTTTTAGCGGCTGCAATAAATCTTCCCGACTTCCTCCTGCTCAAACGCAAGCTCTCGCAGTGGCGACAACGGCCGCTCCGTTTGTCGACAGGCCCGCTTCAGGCTTTTGTCGTACGATCTGATTAGGCTTCCGAGTCTGCCGTGTGCTTTTGGTCTAGTCCGCACGCGGCATTCACCATAAATTGGTCTTGGAAGGGATCGTCGCTTCTATGGTTTGCAAACTGTCCTCGGTCCTTCCCCAGCAGCGCGCCGTGTCCTACACTCCCATAACGTGGTGGCGCAAAGCGGTCGCAAAGGGATTGATTCTGGAACCCAAAGACTGTACGGTTTGATGTATCGTATTGTCACCGCCTCAAGATATTTGGACGGTCGCTTTGCCACACAGCGTGCGTGGCGGCCTACTCGTAAACTCGTTATGACACAGCATAACAGATGGCAGAGTTCGCTCCATGCCCGGATTCTGTGGAACGTCGCGCGGAACACATCCAGTGCCCCAGGAGCGGTGCAACGTTCGCTTCGCCGATGGCAATGGCAATGCGCTCGGAGGTGTATGTGCTCACTGCATATTCTTATTGTTCAATGTCTAATCGTGTTCTCATGTCTAGCTATGTCATGTCTCCTGGGCACTGCACTAAGGCCTGACGCTTGCAGCGGGGATTCAAAACCGTGGCGGGCTTCCGTGGAGTACATAATGGATCTGTTTGTCCGCACAAATAATTCCTTGATTACTTGTCGGGTTTGCCTCGATAAAACGCGATGACTTAGATGACTAGGACGGAGTGGGTGAGTTCGATCATAAATGATTTTTTTTCGCGTGTTGGACTTATGTAGCTCCACCAGCAGAACGTCCGTCGCGGACAACGTAATACTCCCAGAGGACGAGTATTGAGGTGAGGATAAAGACATCGAGACCAAGGTCGGGGAGGAGACTATCCCAGCTGGGCCCAGTCTCGCAGCGGCTGACATTGCGGCTTCGGTGTGTACGAGACCGTTCTAAGCCGAATAGATTAACTCCCCACCGCACCATTATCACCCACGATGCAGTTTCCTCTCGTTACTCCCACCTCGTCGACTGGGTCGAACTCTTCGGTCGGATCGAGCTCCTCGACGGAGTCTGGGGCTCCCTCTCGGGCTGCTGAGCAGCTTCGGGACGGCCTCGAGGACGAAACGTGCGATAGACCCGCACGGATGATCATCCCGGCGCCGAAGAACATCCTCCCGCCCGCCGTACCCCACAACATCGTCTTCGTCGGGTGCCCGCTCTGCCTCGAGCCGGCCGTCCAACCCTGTGTCACGCGTTGCGGGCACGTCTTCTGCAACGAGTGAGGCCCTTTCGCATCTCCTTTGTCTTCCTGGGGCTGACATTTGTCGTGTAGGTGCATCAACCAGGCTCTCGACGCGAGGCGGAATTGTCCGGTCTGCCATCTTCCCGCGGGGCATGGGCAGCTGAAGAAGATATTCTTGACCACTCCTGCGTCTGGCGCTGAGGCGTAGAGGGTTGGGCTGAGCTTGCTGTTAGACGTTCAACGTTGGACATTGTGGACGGTCGGACTGCTCGCGGTTTGGAGTTCTGTCTCTTTACCTTGTCAACGTCTTCATGCAGAAGAAGCTTCGAATATACCGTGAGTCCGATGACTTACCAAGTACTACTACTTAGTCAAATCGGTGGGCGACTGGGAGGCCGAGCGGGTCGGAGTGACCGGGAAAGCCCTGAGTAAATCAAAGTACTTGCAGACCGTCTCACCAATAATGAGTCAAGTCACACCGATGTCTGTTACGATGTCCGGCATGTATGTAACCCATTGAAGAGTGTTTACAAAATGTTGGTTCTCGTCGTCGACTCCTCCCTGGGCGTCTGATGTGCGCCTACGACACGACTTCCGTTCCGCGGCGCTGCGAGGCGGCACAGAACTTTGGCTTGCAACAGCCACTGCCCGACTTGCTTCCTTCCCCTTCCCTCCCCCTCCTCCTCCTCCCCTCGGGCTTCGCGCCTCTTTGCTCTGTTATATGCTCTTTTTCTTGGCTTGACTGGAATATCTTTGCATATCTCATATTGAACTTCCTCTGGGGACTCGCGCATTCACCGCGATGAGGTTCACCAAGCCATCATGGGTCATGCACAAAGGTTAGCCATATGCACTCTCTTAGCGAAAGCCCCGCTGCAATCTGACATGTCCGACGCGCAGATTCCGCCATGCGCGCGGACGACAAGCGCGTCTCCATCTTCTCCTGTCATGTCCACCCCGACGGCTCGCGGATTGCCACCGGCGGCCTCGACGCGAAAGTGCGCATCTGGAGCACGAAGCCCATCCTGAACCATGCCTCCGAGCTTTCCGGAAGGCCCCCGAAGTCGCTCAGCACCCTCACCATGCACACCGGCCCGGTGCTCGTCGTGCGGTGGGCGCATTCCGGCAGGTGGCTCGCGAGCGGGAGCGACGACGAGATCGTGATGATATGGGACTTGGATCCGTAAGTGTCGTGCATTGTGTTTGGGCGAGGGGCGAGGGTTTGCTGAGAGGCGGACTTTCGGGGTCGTGCGCGCAGGACGGCGAAAGGGAAGGTTTGGGGCTCGGACGAGGTCAACGTTGAGGGGTGGAAGCCTCTGAAGCGCCTCGTCGGTCATGAGAGTGGTGAGTCGTTGCATTATTATCGCGCTCAGTGCGGAATGCCATATGTTCAAGGCGCGATCTCTTAGATGTCACGGACGTCGCGTGGTCTCCCGGAGACAGATACCTGGCGTCGGTTGGACTGGACTCTGCAGTGCTTGTCTGGTGTGGGTACACTCTAGGTATGTACCGTCGGTTGTTTTGCGCTGCGCTGCTATGCAAACGCCCTGTACAGAACGGTTGCGCAAGATCGACCAGCACCAAGGTTTCGTCAAAGGCGTATGTTGGGACCCTGTCGGGGAGTTCCTTGCCACGGGTTCGGATGACAGGTCTGTACGAATATGGCGGACAACGGACTGGGAACTGGAGGCGGAGGTGAAGAAGCCCTTTGACCATTCCCCGGGAACCTTCTTCCGCCGGTTGAGGTTGGCATGCTTCAGAACGTTTTCCCTACACCTACTTACGCTCCACTAGTTGGTCCCCAGATGGCGCACACATCACCGCATCAAATGCAACCAATAACGAAGGCTATGTTTTCATTGCGGCAGTTATCGCACGCAATTCCTGGACGTCAGAGATCAGCTTGGTGGGCCACGAGAACACTGTGGAAGTTGCTGTGCGTAAATCGATCTACTAGCATTCTCCCATGCTGAGCTGAAGAATACAGGCATACAACCCTCATATCTTCTTGCGCGACTCATCTCAATCTGTTACGGCGCACAATATATGCTCGGTGGTTGCCTTAGGCGCGGATGACCGTGCGGTGTCTGTCTGGCAAACTAAGGCGCCTCGCCCGCTGGTTGTCGCGAAGGATGTCTTCGAGCGGCAAATCATGGATCTCAGTTGGCAAGTCCACCAACGACGATTATGGGACAAGGTGCTAATAGACGTTGCAGGACACAAGACGGCCTGACCCTCTACGCTGTCTCTTCAGATGGCACCATGGCCGTCTTCAGCTTCGACTCCAGCGAGATGGAAGGCATCGCGCCCGAGTCCGCCCAGGAGCAATACCTCAAGCGCTTCGGTTTCGTCACCCCGCCCGTCCCCGATGGCTACTCTCACGTCGCTGCGGTCGAGCCGCCAAAAGCACAACAAAGCAACCACATCACCCCACCCCCGTCCCCTCGTGCGCAGTCGCAAGACTTTGGGAGCGCAGCGAACGCCGCGCCCGGGGCCGAGCAGGTCCACACGCTTGTCGCGAAGCGCAAGCCCAAGAAACGCATACAGCCTACCTTCGCCGGGTCCCTATCCGGACAAGTCCCGTCGTCATCCAACGGCATCCGGCCGCCGACTTTGCACGGTTCTACGAGCATCCCGATATCCGTGCCGTCGACATCGGCGTTGCCGCTGTCGGTCTCGCAGCCGTTCAGCACGTTCGGACTCGGGCTGAACACTGGGGAAAGCGACTTTGGGATGGACATCGATAGTGGAGAGGTGCGCATCAGCTCGCTTGACACGGGCGGGCAGAACGGGAAGGGCAAACGCAGAGCCGCGGAGGACTTCGAGGACCGGATGGCGAGCAAGGCGCGCACGCTGGGCGGGGACCGGGTGAGGGATACGGTGGTCGTCAGACCGATTTCGAATCGCGCCGTGGCGACGGCGGTTGCTGGGGGAGCGGGCGTGTGGGCGGAGGGGTCGAACCTCGTTGGGAGGCTGGAGCCGCCGCAGGTGGTGACGTACCTGAAAGCGACGGTGGAGGGAAGTGAGGACTTGTTCGAGGGGAGGAACTCTGAGGGTGACGGTGCGTGTCGTTTTGGGCTGTATCTGGATTATGAAGCTGATGTGCTTATTCGCAGAGCCAAACGAGGTGCTGTATGTGAGTGGGAAGCAGACACAATGGCTCGACTATTTGCCGTCACCGATTTTGGCGGTTACTGCTACCGCTACGTTCTGTGCTGTAGCGATGCAGGACGGCACTGTCACTGTTTACTCGCATACAGGCAGAAGGTAAACTATATGCGCATTACCATGCTACTCTGGTACTCATCGGTTTCTCCAGGTTGATGCCACCATTGGCAATAGGGTCGCAGTGTTGTGCGCTGGCTAGCGCGAAGAACATGCTCATGCTTTTGACGGTCTCCGGGCAGCTATATGTCTGGGACGTGAAGAAGCAGGCAGCCAAGTTCCCCCCGACCTCCGTCTCGGCCATGCTCGGGTCTTCGCCGAACCTGACCGTCATCACCGCCACCGTCCGCCCGAACGGTGCTCCCATCATCCAGCTCTCCGACGGCGTGGCACACTCGTACGACTCCTCCCTCTGCGTGTGGACGAAGCTTAGTGAGCCCTGGTGGTCCGAGGGCTCTGACGCGTGGCAGGGCCGTCAGCGGTCAAACAACATTGGGCCCATCGCCGTACTCGAGAACGCGATCAGCGAGCGGACGTCTGTAGACGACGGGCGTGCGGAGAAGGTTCGGCCGACGTGGTGGAGTGCGGCGCTGACGCTCGGCCATCTGGAGAGCAAACTGCACGCGGCGAAAGCCCTGGATAGCCCGGCGGAGTACAGGCAGGCGCTACTGTTGTATGCGAAGAGGATTGCGGACGAGGGCTTCAGGGGAAAGGCGGAGGAGCTGGTCAAGGAGCTCTTTGGGCCGGTGTACTGGTGCGTGGTTTGTTTTCGTTGCACGTGGGAGTGGTTGCTGAAGGGCGGTCGACATTCGTAGGAGGCCTGGTCGGGATGATTCGTGGTGTCCGACGATGCTCGGCACGCCGAAACGCGATTTGTTGAAGGATGTGTTGGCCGTCTTCGGTATGTTGTTTGCTACGCTATGTTGCGCGGCCAATAAGTGCTGACGTTGGTGCTGCTTTCCAGCACGCAGCAAGACGTTGACGAAGCTTGCGCAAGACTGGCAAGAGACGCTGAAGAAATCCCAGCTCGATGAATGATTTCATACCATATATACAGTACTACTTGTGGGCCCCATTGACATTTGCTCTGGTTCTGCGCTGCTTTTCGTTCTGTATATGTGTACTACAAGTTTTATTTGTGCCTAATATTATGCGATGTATGTATTTGGCTCAGGGACAACAACAGAGGAGAGAACGATAACATCTTCAAGCGCCTAATAGACGCCGACAGTTGAACAATAAGCGTCACGCCTGCTTTCCTATTGTGGATGGACGTGTGAAGTGTGACACGAAACGCCTAGCGGCGGTGGGCCATGGCTCAGCTTGTCTCTCTGTTCCTGCTACCTCGCCTTCGCCCTCCCTCCTCTGCTTACCCTTGCACGGACGTGTCATGTAGCATGAAGCATTATCTGGTAACATGGTGCGCTTTCTTGTCTTTTGAATTTCCGAGGAGCGCGTCGCCCACCGGTCACCGACACATAGGTTACTCTGGATTCTACTTTTCGTGCAGTTAGCACAAGCGCAACCCCCTGCCAAGCCTAGTAATGGACATAATGGGACCAACCTGGTGTGTCTACCCTTCGGAACATGCGAGCCTTGTCCGGAAGATGCTGTACGTATCTCAGTTCATGCTTTCTCCGCGTCAAGCGACCGGCGCCCACATCCCTCCCCATCCTAGCTCCACGAACCGTTCTGCCAACCGTTTGGCAACCGACGCCTCATGCACTGCCTACCCGCCTCGTCAGCTACGCCCTTCCCTGGCAGCTCACCAACTTCGGTCGTACACACCCACTCCCCAACCGAGACCATCCGCGGCGAGATACCTGCATGGGAGTCCTGCGGCCGGATCGTCGAGCAAGAGCGCGCCGACTTCTACGAGTTTCTGGCATGCAATCTCTTCATCAGCATCTTGGCCGTCACCGTCCTCCTCGCGCGGTCGAAGCGGTTGCAGGCGATCCAGGCACGGCAACTCGCCGTTCGAATAGGGCTGGTCAGGCCGCTACCCGGCGGATGGGCTAGCAGTTGATGGGGAGAGTTTGTGTTGGGTCGGGTCTGGACGGATATACCACATCGGTGAGTCGCAGCGTTTCTTCTTTTCTGATACACTTTTGACACCTGTCGTAGCACTGTATAACATATTCATAGTTGCTAGACGTACTCTAGATCATCGCAATCGCTATTCCGCTATCGCAAGCATTTTTCCCGGGTCTGCAGTTGTGTCCCCTTCATCATATTTCCTTCCCCCAAACGCGGTTTTTGCGTGTCAAGACGGACAATATAACTCATGGTTACTGGATCCTACGGAACAAATGTCCCTCCCCCCAAACAACGACAACGAGGACGCATGTATCAACCTCTCTCGCATTCAGGGAGTGCACAGATACTACTTCCCAAGAGCCCGAGGGCCCATACAGCACGGTATCCCCATTTGCTGCGCAGTTGTCCTCCGCGGAACCCGGATGTCAATGTCGCGTCGGCTGTGGCAGGGTCTCGACTTAACGACGTGCGTATCCTCTCATCCTATGGCTGTAACTCCTGTTCACAATTAGTTCTCCCTTTTCAACTTCGACTGCAGTTGCCTGCTCAGGTACGTTCGTCTAACACTGGTCATGGGTCCTTGTAACCTAAGAAGGATCTAGGTTTCTCGCTCGAGGATGGTGCGGGAACGTGAGCACAGTTGATGACCGAGCAGGTCGCTTGTCAGTCACTTGTCGAAGTGTGCCTGTGAATCCATGCTCCCAAAGTCGATTGGTTCCAGATCTATTTTTATCCTTATAGGCGTTGCCCACATAAATAGTGGGCGGGCTTTCCCAGTCGACAGTCGACTCGCCTTGTCCATAGCACCTTCCGCCCCGAAAACAAGTTGAACATGTTTACAACACCCCGACCCGCTCGGGACCTTCCCCTCGATTCATCGATGTATGGTCCAGGCGAAGAGGAGAAGATCTTCTTTAAGGCGGCGACCGGGATTCAGGACGACGACGAGTTGAAGGAACACGTCATAGCGGTGCAGGCCAAAGCCTTCGAGGTATGCGAATCGCGTCTATGAAATGTCAAATAATGCCTCACGAATTATCTCAGCTTTACAATTACGGGTGTATTCGATCGTTTGGTTTCACGAAGTGCGTATTGTATTTGGGGATCAGTTGGTAGTGTACAATCTGACACAACGTGTTATGATAGACTGCGGATTGCGCATGTTCCCGGGTACCTGCAGTTCCTTGAGCTCGGAAGACAACGAGAAGGCGCCATCTTGCTGGATATAGGATGTTGTTGTATGCGTTTGAACGGCTCCGGTGCCGCTCCATGACTGATGTCTCACTCCGTTTGTTGTATTTTAGTGGGGAGCGACGTCCGCAAAGCCGTTCGCGATGGATGGCCTATGAAGGGAGTCATCGCCGCAGACCTGAGAAAGGGTGAGCTCGTCCGATCTCGCTACTGGAGCCCAATTACGATACCGGACTCTTATGACAGACTTCTGGGACCTCGGACACGAACTCTTCCGCTCCACCCCAGAGACGTTTCCCGTTCCCTTCCTGCAGGGCGACATCTTCGATCCTGCCTTCCTCGCCGAAGTTCCCGTCCTTCCTACCTCCTCCACCCCGCCCATCCCGCACATTCCGCCTCTCACTGAGGTGACGTCCCTCAATGAACTGCACGGCAAATTCTCAGCAATCTTCGCCGGGGCGTTCTTCCACCTTTTTACCTTCGACGGCCAAGAGCAAATCGCCCGCCGCCTGGCCGGGCTCCTCTCGCCGCTTCCGGGCTCCATGATCTTCGGGCGGCACAACGGGCAGCCGGAGAAGCGAGTTTTCAATTCTGAAATACGGTCTGGGATGCATTGTCATTCCCCGGAGAGTTGGCGGGAGTTGTGGGAAGGGATCTTCGCCGAGGTCGGAGCCAAGGTCGAGGTGAACGGGAGACTTCGGAGTCGCTTGAATGACCAGCCTCTCGTGCACGGGGCCTCCGACGTAGACCAACGCTATTTTCTGGAGTGGTCCGTGATCAGGGTTTGAGGCGTAGGGTGAGTACTAGTTGTATGGAGAGCTTGTTTCGATGTGACTCAATGACACGTTTCTCCCTGTTCGTGCCGCCTAGGATATAATCAGGGGCACTGACCCGAGGTACTGACCAGCTGGTCTCGGATTTCCCTCCAATGTTCCTAGTCTTGCGCGCACCTGCTAGTCCGCATCCCACGGTGGTGGGTGACCGGCTGTTTAAGCTGCCGTTTGTGTACGCTTTTCCTGCCTTCTACATTCAGAGCATGTATGACGTCAATGGTACACGGTCCTCCCTCTCAAGCATAACAAGTCGTTCACACCCTCAAGGAACCGTCTTCTGTCGAAGGTATTTTTATCATGGCACGTTCAAATGGACTTGGAGCCCTTGCGGCACCGATATTCAAGAAGCCCAGGAGCCTAAAATGAGACGCAAGGTGTGGTGATTGGGTGGTAAGAAGGAGAGTTGACGACATCGCCGCCGTTTTCGTTCCCGTGCTATACTTGTCTTACTGTCACTGACGGCACGGCACAGGCACATACGCACAGCTTGATAAGCAACCCGTTCACTTGTCCAGGGTTTCCTGCAGGGATTCGCTTCCAGGCCTGTATAGGTTCCGCGCCAGCTTAGAACATAAATAGCGGGTGAATGACTGGTCGACCATAACTTGGCCACGACATCTTTCGCTTACCATGTACGCAACACGCAGAGAGCATTTGGTCCAGCCCCTCGATCCAGCATATTATGCTCCTGATGATGACGAGAAAGCATTCATGAAGGCGACGACGGGAATCCAGGACGACGAAGAGCTGAAGGCACACGTCATAGCGGTGCAGGCCAAAGCCTTTGAGGTATGCGAGATTGCGTCTGTGCCACGCCTGTGCAATGTCAGGCAAGGTCTCACAGATTACCTCAGGTTTTTAAGTACCCGTGTATTCAATCATTTTCGTTTATGAGGTGCGCCTTTTGGGTCGCTCGGGATCGGTCGTCGAGGAGCACTAGTAGTGCTCGCTGACATTCTATCCTGCAATAGTCTTCGGATGGCGCGGCTTCCCGCATACTCCCAGCTCAAGGAGCTGGGAAAGCAACGGAAAGCCCCGATTTTGCTGGATATGGGCTGTTGCTGTACGTGTTTGAACAGTTTCCGTGCTATTCCACGACTGATGCCTTGCTACGTCTGCTGCAATCTAGTTGGGAGCGACGTCCGCAAAGCCGTTCTCGATGGATGGCCCGCTAAAGGAGTAATCACAGCAGACCTGAGAAAGGGTAAGCTCTTTCGATCGAGATACTGGAGCCTCTCGACGTTATCCAACTCCCATGACAGACTTTTGGGACCTCGGACACAAGCTCTTCCGCTCCACCCCAGAGACATTTCCCGTTCCCTTCCTGCAAGGCGACATCCTCGATTCTACCATCATCACTCAGGCTCCTGTCCCGCCCACCTCCACCGCTCCGCCTGACGCAGTCGCTCCGGTCCTCAGTGAGGTGACGTCCCTTAATCAGCTACACGGACAGCTCTCGGCGATCTACACTGGCGCATTCTTCCATGACTTCGGGTTTGACGGCCAAGAGCAAGTAGCGCGCCGCCTGGCCGGACTCCTTTCTCCCCTTCCTGGCTCGATGATCTTCGGTATGCACGTTGGACAGCCCGTCAAGCGAGAGTACTTCTCTCCCGACGGGACTAGCATGCACTGTCATTCGCCCGAGAGCTGGCGGGAGCTGTGGGAAGGCATCTTCGCAGAGGTCGGAGCCAAGGTCGAGGTGAAGGCAACACTTCAGAGGCGCTCGAATCGCGAGTTGGTCGCCTACGAGATGAACCCTGAGGACACGGACCAACCCTATAGGTTGGAGTGGTCGGTGACGAGGGTTTGAAACTTGGGTAAACGCTAGTGATTGCGGAGAGCGTAGACTCGGAACTGCTTTATGCATGCTGACGTTGAGCTTCAATCCTATCCCGCACTGCCTCTCGAACGCTCTGTTCACACACCAGCAAGAGCCGTCTCCTGCCGAACCTACTCGCAAGTCCCGATCGACTCGTGACTCGGCCATCTGGCGGTCAGGTATCGCTCTCTTCCCTATCGCCGCCACCCGTCGTATCTCATAAATAGGCAAGTGACATATGAGGATATATGAATCATGGACACTGAATGACTGACATTGCATGTATTTAAGAGGCCTGAGGGTGCCGTGCACTGGCGCTGATGGCACGGTAATGAGACATATGCATACGTCGCTGACCGCAGTTCACCTGTGGAAAAGCGTGCCTTGATTCCAAACCTAATATCCTTCGAGCAGAGAACATAAATAGCGGTGGGATTTCGAACCAAATCGACCTTGACTTCATATCCTCCGAGTCGCCAGCGGTACCAGCCACACCGACCCATTTGAATATGTCCGCAACAAACAGACCGGCTTGGGAACAGCCCCTTGATTCGTCTTTGTATAATCCGAACGAAGAGGAGAAGGCATTCATGGAGACCACTACGGGGATCGAGGATGAGGGGGAGCTGAAGGCCCACATCATTGCGGTGCAGACCAAAGCCTACCGGGTATGTGAAACTACGTCCGTGCAATTTTAGACGAGTTAACGTCTCACGGATGGCCACAGCTCTACAAATACCCGTGCATTCGGCTGTTTGGCTTCATGGCGTGCGTCCTGCCCATGTTTGCCGGTTGGTTGTAGGTACACTCACAGTAACATTGTTCTGTAACAGTCACAAGATAGTGTACACTCCCACGTACAAACAGTTCATTGAACTCGGAAAGCAACGGGAAGGCGCGATTTTCCTTGACATGGGTTGTTGCTGTATGTACGCATTGCGAACCTTTCCGCCGCTGATCCCTGACTCATGCCCTGTGTTCTAGTTGGAACCGACATCCGCAAAGCCGTTCTCGACGGGTGGCCCGTCAAGGGAGCTATCGCAGCCGACCTGATCAAAGGTGGGCCTGCTCTCTTCGTCACGGCCTTCGGTATGCCATTACCAACTCACATCATCCGACAGACTTTGGGGATCTCGGACACGAGCTTTTCCGCTCTACCCTCGAGACGTTCCCAGTCCCCTTCCTCCAAGGTGACGTCCTCGATCCCGCCTTCCTCACCCAGGCTCCCGTCCTTCCTACCTCCTCCACCCCGCCCGTCGCAGACATCCCACCTCTCAGCGAGGTGACATCCCTAAACGAGCTGCACGGCAAGCTCTCGGCGATCTTCACCGGCGCGTTCTTCCATCTTTTCAAGTTCGACGTTCAAGAGCAAGTCGCGCGCCGCCTGGCTGGGCTCCTCTCTCCCCTGCCCGGCTCCGTGATCTTCGGGCTCCATGTTGGACAACCGGTCAAGCGAGTGTGCGTTTTTCAGGATGGGACTGGCACCATGGATTGTCATTCTCCAGAGAGCTGGCGGGAGCTGTGGGAAGGCATTTTCGCAGAGGTCGGAGCCAACGTCGAGGTGAAGGCGAATGAAGTCCGGAGGCGCCCAGACGGCGAGCTGCTCGCCCAATCTGACGACACGGACCTGCCCTATATGTTGGAGTGGTCGGTGACCAGGGTCTGAGGATGAGCGGCCGGAGTTGTGTCAACGGAGAGCGTGGTGTCGGAATCGTTTGACGAATATATGTCTCGCCGCTATTCAGGGTATAAATATATCTCTCAGCAGTGAGAGTCGTCGTTGATGTTGTCTGGGGCTCGAGCAATGTGACTAGCTTTACTTGCGGACTAAAACAATGCAACTTCTACAGCTGGGAGATAGAGAGATGGGGTCGACATGGAATGGTGGCGCATGACAGACCGCTCGTGCTCCAGCCGAGTCCAGCGATCACGGCCGAAGGCGTCCCAAGCAAGTATTAAGGTCCTGCAAGTGCCCAAGTAACGTTCAAGTCGCCACAAGCTCCAGCAAGCGTGTTCAAGTGTCTAAGTGCGCCCAGGCGTGGCGAAGCGCGGCGTGCCTTTTTGCTGATGCTTGGATCTGGGGCCCCCAGTAGTACATGCGCTGTGCCTCTCCGAGAACGCGTTGTTCACACCGGCGAGGGTCGTCTTCTGCCGAACCCATCCGATCGACTCGTGACTCTGCTGTCTCGCAGCAAGGTATTCAGGGATACCGGTCTTCTATCATGAGATGGTCAGCGTTCTGTTATCCACCCATCTCAGCGGTTCACTTGGAGAAGCTTGCCTTGATTTCGAACCTAATGTCATACCTTTAGGCTCCAATCGAGCACAGAACGTAAAGAGCGGCTCGCGTTCAAACTCAATTCGACCCAGTCAAAGTTGACTTCATATCCTCCTTGGCGGTATCATCCACTGCACCCCACGAGTTCAACATGTCCGCCATACACAGTCCAGGTTGGGAAAAACCCCTCGATCCATCATTGTATAATCCAAACGAAGAGGAGAAGACATTCATGAAGACCACCACTCGGATCCGGGACGACGAGGAGCTGAAGGCCCACATCATTGCGGTGCAGACTAAAGCCTTTGAGGTACGTGCGGTGAACTGTTAGATCGGTTCAAGCAAGTCTCATTGATGGACCACAGCTTTACAAATACCCGTGCATTCGAAAGTTCGGTTTCATGGGGTGCGTCTCAGTGCGCTATGATTGCGGATTGCTTGTGGGTATGCTCACGGAGATGCTGTGTTGTACTAGGCATAGGATAGTGTGCACTCCTGCGTACTCCCGGTTCATTGAGCTAGGAAACCAACGACAAGGCGCGATTTTCCTTGACATGGGCTGTTGCTGTACGCATTTCGACCGCTTCTGCCTTCCATCTCCGACCCATGCGCTGCGTTCTAGTTGGGAGTGATACTCGCAAAGCCGTTCTCGACGGGTGGCCTGTCGAGGGAGCTATCGCAGCCGATCTGAGCAAGGGTGAGCTCTCTCGATCCGTTGTTGGCCTGCCGTTGTCCAACTTCACCTCATTGCAGACTTGTGGGATCTCGGACACGAGCTCTTCCGTTCTACGCCCGAGACGTTCCCCGTGCCCTTCCTGCAAGGCGACATCCTCGATCCCGCCTTTCTCACCCAGGCTCCTGTCCTCCCCACTTCTGCAGCTCTCGTGCCAGACGTTCCATCTCTCGACAACGTGACGTCCCTCAATCAGCTTCACGGACAGCTCTCCGCCATCTTCGCTGGGTATTTCTTCCATCTGTTCAAGTTTGACGGCCAAGAGCAAGTGGCGCGCCGCTTGGCCGGCCTCCTCTCCCCCCTTCCCGGCTCCGTCATATTCGGAATGCATATTGCACAGCCGGTCAAGGGAGAGTACCCTTCGCTGGATGGGACTGCGGTCATAGATTGTCATTCCCCGGAGAGCTGGCGGGAGCTGTGGGAAGGCATCTTCGCAGAGGTTGGAGCTAAAATCGAGGTGGAGGCCACTGCGCTTCGGCGGTTCTCGGGTGGTGGAACTTTCGTCGATGCGACCGGCGAGAGCATTGACCAACGTTTCGCCGGGCTGGGGTGGTCGGTGACCAGGATTTGAGGATGAGGGGCTGTGGTTTCCGAATCGCGTGACGAGTGTCCTGCCGACATTCATTGTATATGTGTCCCGCAGTGAAACTCGTCATTGATGCAGTCTGGCGCTCGATCAATGCGACCAGCTTTACTTCGGGACATTAGCAGTTCACCAGGGCTCGCAAATCCATCGTGGCATCGGTCTGGACCAGTACATTAAAGTCATGCTACCTGGTGTGCACCACGCAGCGGGGCGCCTTCCCTCCGGACGTCGGCGTGAGATGGCAGCGGTACGCCATATCTTCTACCCCGAATCATCAAACTCAAGAGCTACGGGGAGCACAAATTCTTGCGTAGGCGGCACTCACGTAGCATCGTACAGCTCCATATCCAACTCGCGGAAAAGGTATCCCATTACCAAGTACATCGAGCCGTCTACACAGAGGCTTGCAAGTGCGCGGTTTATTATACCGGCGCCACTTGCAAGTGCGCGGCCCGCCGGTCCCGGTCCCCTCCCACTATATGTCCCTCCCTTCTCCGGTCCCCCTCTCCTCCGGCCCCTCCTCCAGTTAATAACTAATGCCTTGTCATGAATTCATGCTGTAGATCTATTTGTATACCACCGTCAATGGCAATTACTCACTTTTAAAAAAATTGCCATCATGCAGACTCGAACCAAGCACCACATGACACCTACTAACAATCCATTCTACCACTAGATTACCAGTTCCTTGTGCTAATTGGCGGAGAAAATACCTATAACACATATGTAGAGCCCTGATGCTCGCGCTGCGGCTGCGCCCTGATGTACAAAAAAGGGCACCAGCATCAGGCTTGGCATCAGGGCGAGGCACCGCCATCAGAGTGGGCGGTCACTTGTCGCCCGTGCCCCGTTGACCGTCCGCCCGCCCGCCATCCTCTGTTCGCCTGTCCGCGGTACCCTGTTAGCTGTTGGGCGCGCTTTGAAGCTCTATGCCACAAAATGTGGATGAACATCTGCGCTGTCCACCGTAAACAGAGTCCGAACGATCGTCCGATGATCGCGCGCGTCCGACCGCCGCGCGACCGTTGCCCTGGTCTCCCCCTGGGCGCCATCACCGCCCATCCCCATGCGGATCTCTCCGCGCACTTGCAAGTGGTGTCGGTTTAATAAACCGGCGCACTTGCAAGGGCCTGTGTAGACTCTACGTACATCTCGGCCCAGGCGAGACTGGAGCGACGCGTCAGTCAACGTTCGTGCATCCTTCTAATTCAAACGAGCGCGCATTTCAGACCGAGGCAGATCCGAGGCCCTTTCGAAAACGCGACGGGGTGCTGGTCGAGATGCTTGGTATCATCCGCCATCCACCGCTCAGGACAAAATACGTGCGGGTCTTGGAATACGGCGGGGTCGTTGTGAACGAACGTCGCGTTCATCGACACGACGGTCTAGGCGAAAGTCAGCTCTTGTCACATTATAGATACGAGCGCCGGTCACTGCAAAAGCTCTAACGAAATGCAGCGCTCACTGGTGATCTGGCCACGCCGCCTTCTGGCATTCCTTGCTGCAGTACAAGGCCTTCGAGCATCCCCCACACTGTCTCAACCGGATGACAGCGTCCTTCTGCCCTCGGGTACAGTAGTGACAGCGTCGGTGGGACACGAGTATGTCGAGAGAGTGATCGCACTTGCACTGGCAGGCGGAGTCGCGACCTCGCACTGTAAGGGACATGGTGGCTGTTAGAGAACAACGGCGGGTGTCGCAGAGGATTGAGTGGAGGTGGTGGGTTTAGGATAAGTGAGAGCGCGTGATTCATGAAGGAACGGGAACCACTTTGAAGTATCACTATCACTATCCACCTTCAAGTTCCTTGCTTCTGTTTCAAGTCTTCAAGCTGGGATCGTGCATTGCGGTGGCATGATTCCTGAATCGCCTTATGGCTTGAGATAACACAGGGACGTGGTTAACTGTGATGGTCCAAGAGAAGGAGCCGAGCAAGTTGGAAGCACTCGGAGCAGAGCAAGCGTAGAATGAGTGCAGCCTGATGACCTGATCGGAGCTTTGGCCCGGTGTTGCCGGTTCCATTCGCGTCTTACAAGCGCTCGCCGACGCTTTGTCATCGAACTCCTATCGGTCTTCGATACCACCATCAGCTGTACACCGTCCAGTCAGCGCTATTCTATGGCTCGGGTACGAAGGGCCGTGGTATAACCCATATATCCGGCTGCTCTTCAACGGTTCTAGATCTTCAAGCTCCGCCATCCTAGCAGAACGTTGCATGGTCCAATGGTCAACAACTCTCGATATTCTGCACGAGGTGCTCTTTGGAGACGTCGCGGAAGGCATCTGGCCGGTATGAATGGGTAAGCCCGTCTCTCTCACTGGTTGATCGTGTTTATTAACTGGAACCCGGTCGGTGTCACTTCTCCTTCGGTCGTGCTTCCAAGCATGTAAGATGGTGTAGCCAACTCACGCTGAGGGTATTCGCATGGAAGTCAAGGGTCTGGATTCCTCACGTTGGCGAGCTACATGTCCTCAAATGGTGAGTCCGTGAGGTGTGTGATCGCGACCGGTCACGTCAGAGGCATACTACTAGTTCTACCAGTGGTGTGCTCACCAGTACGTGCATATATTATAGCTAACGTGCCTATGCCTATCTAACGATGCCTCCGTCTTAGGTTTCAATATGCATATGTCTACGCAAGTTCTGTCCCATGACGCATATTTCCTTTAAGACCAAGGGATCCCGGTGGGTGAAGCATGAAATAAGGAGAGCGTTGCCACATTCTGTGCGTCGTCATCCTTGCAGCTGTCTCATCTGCTCGCCCGTTTGTCCGAGACTAATGCGCCATTTCTTTCAATATCGCCTGGATTGGCTTGTTCACGCCACGTAGAGCAAATGCGTGATGAACGGTCCAGGAACCAAACCGTGGAATCCAAGGCGAAATGAAGGAGAGCGGGAAAGTGTCGTCACTTAGCAGCACGGCACCTGTCCGCCATGACATGCTCCGCGATGACCACGCAAGATTAATATCAGCCCAGCCCACCTCGACAACTGCACCCAGGCCAGGGATTCGGCATCTTCCAATTGGTACTTTATATGCTCGCCCACGTATACGCCGCGCGCGGAGCGTTCCCCAGCTAGCCGCCAAGGAACCCGCGAATGTCCCAATTACTTACAGCCCTGCCAGTCCTGTCCTGGCGTGCGTCGCGCAGGAACGGATCCATCTTATCAGATATGTAATGACCGCTCCCCTCCCGCAAGGGCTGCCCTGTGACACAAACTGTGTCTATTCATACTTACTTACCATCAGGCTCTGCCACCGCGTCGATCGAAGCGAACCTCGCAACCAGTGACATCCAAGTTCGACATCCCGATCCATGCGGTGCGCACACACGCCCCTATCTATGTCTACGCGTTATCAGATAACGAGGGGTGGTTCGCCCAGCTAGTCCTTACTAGCGGCAGGGCTCGCGAAGACCCGCGCCAGGCGTTGGGTCCAAACTTAACCTTGTCGCGCTTCCGCCCATACTGGAAACCTTAGACTGAGGAAGCTGTTTTGCCGCTCCCCGCCGGCCTAACGTGAAGCTATTCTTATTCTTAGGTGCGCGTCCTAATATCAGTTGTACATACGGAACAGCTCGAGCTCCCCGTCGGAGCACCGACCCCGAGCCGAGAAGTGGCACCAGTGCTGCATACTTACCTATTGCGAGACCGAGCTCGTCGCATTGGCAAAACGTCGCGACAGCGCCGCAACTACGTGACCGTGACTAGTGTTTTCACCGGTCCTTGAAGAAGACATTCGCCTCCCAGGGCCGTCCGACATTTGTCCACCAGAGCCGAGCGTTTACGCCGTCTTCTGCGCTTTCAGGCAGGTTCAGCACACGTCCGATCCCCCCCCTACCTCGGCCTGGCAACAGCGCTCGCTCTCACACTATTGCCACCACAGCGTGGAACACGGGGATCGTGGATCCGCACCATGACCGTGACGGTCCTCCTGCCAGTGCGTGCACGTTCGCGAAGCAGAAGCAGAAGCAAGGCAGTTCTTGCGTCCGTCTCCCGAAAGCGACATACGTTTACCATTGCAGTCCCTGCCAGACGCGTATCGTCGTCCTGCACCCAAGCCGGCAGCCTGAACAGCTCTAAATCACGCCGCAGAAGCTTCAAGCTTCAAGAACAGCATGTGCCAGCGGGGCGTTTGAGTCCATCTCCGTCGTCCGCGTCTGGCCTTGCAGAAGCTACAAGCTCCGCGTCTCGTGCCGCGTGCTGGCAAGTGCTCTCTGTCATATGGTTTGATGCCACAGCAGAGTGCGTGCGCACGTCGGCCATTATCGGTCGAGAGGGGAATAGTGACCGTTGGTAGGGTCCTAGGTACAGACCCTCTTAGCTGATATATTTCGCCGCAGCGTCGCACGCCGGGAGCCTGGCTCGGATGTTGGCGTCGGTGGCGCATGGCGCATACCTATGTATCACTCACCACGTCATGAATCCTTGCGCGGGGGCGCGACGTGTCTTCCCAAGCCCGCGTTCACATGTTCGCAGCTCTTTGATTAGGTTGGACGCGTATATTGCGTGGAATTACTGTGGTCCCCACTGCAGCTAGTATGGCGTACCTAGCTACGAGAGCATCGACGGATATACTGAACATTGCTGTCCACGTAGATGTCGTCAAAGTCGTCCACCACCGGGAATCTCGTCTCGTTGAAGTCGGGAAAACATAGCATTCATTTTGTCACCGCCAACGCTCAAAACGTAAAAAACGATATTCAATTCACCTCGACCGCCGTAGCACCACTCGCCTCCCTCGCCTCCTTCCTCTCCCTCCTCTTCCTTCCCATCGCCGACTCCTTACCGAAAAGCTTCGTCCGCCCCTCCTTCCACTTGTTGTACACGAGCACGGCGATGACCGCGAGCCAGTAGAAGATGTACGAAAGCACCGAGCCGATCGTGGCTGAGTTCGTCCAGCCGAAGATGGCCGAGAAGATCGTCCAGCCGTCCGAGTCGAAATTGTTCTCGGGGTTGCAGCAGTCGAGGTGCCAGACGCTGCCCTGGACGTTGAACGAGCCGGGGCCGTCGCCGCCCGTGTCATCGACGTCTGCGCCGAGTCTGGGCCGCGCGGTACCAGTGATGAGCAATATGAAAGCGGATGGTAGATGGGAATTGGAAGCGCGCGACGCGCGACGTACAGCTGGTTGAAGGCGTTGGACTGGAAGGACCAGATGGCCCTGGAGAAGAGGCCGGCGCCGATGAGGATGAGGAAGTTGGTCATGAGGACCATGAAGATGGTCAAAGCTGGGGAATGGACGGCGTCAGGGTTCGTTGCGGTTTCGAGGTTAATGTGGGCGGCACGTACTCGTCCTGCTGGCAAAGGCATAGATGAGGTAACCGACAACGACACCGCAAACGAGGCCGACAATGGCTGCAATGGGGATCGACGCGGCGGGCTGGCCAAGGGAAACACCGCCAACGAAGACGACGGCTTCCATGCCTGGGGGAGGTACGTGGGTGAGTATATGTTCTGCACGGGGGAAAAGATGGGGACTCGCCTTCACGGAGGACGGTGATGAAGGGGAGGATGAAGAGGATGTACTTGCCCGTCTTCTCACCTCGGCTAGCTGTGGGCGCGGAAATGTCAGTCTCAAAGCTCTCTGGCAGGGAATGGGCCAACTTACCGTGACCGGCAAATGCACGCTGGAGTTTGACGCGCCATTTTGCCTTTGCACGGTCCATCTTGAGCATGCCGATGCCCATGATGAAGATGATGATGGAGGCAATAAGCTCGAAGATACCTACGAGGCGAAACATGTCAACGGGGGCGCAACTCGGAACGGGGGATGGGAGTGGAAGACGTACCCTCCCAAAGATCCTCGGACTTGGACCATAGGTCGGTGGCTTGGGTGAACCAGACGGCGATGAAGGCGGCACCGATAGCAAGGGCGATGAAGAAGCCGAGGCCGGCGCCTGCGAAGATTTGTATGCGCATCTTACGGAGGAGCCGCTTGTTGTCCGGCTGGGGGACCTCGCCAGAGGGTAGATGGGGTACGGTCGAGGGCCCACCGTCGTTGGAGTTTGAGCTGCTGGCATTCTCTGGGGCGGTGTGTTCCTTGTCGTGTCCTGAGGCGGAGGCGGGGTTCGGCTTCTCGTGCTCTGGAGAGGAGGGGGTGCGGGAGAGGAAGGACGGGTCCTTGTTCATGATCTGCTCGACGAGACTGAGGAGGACGGAGATGATGATGGAGGCCTCGAGGGTCTCGCGGAAGACGATGAAGAAGATGGGGACGGAGAAGAGGTTTCTCGCCATTGCGTCCCAGAGTCGCGGAAGGTGGACGAGGGGACGTGGACGCGAAAATAGCGCAAGTGTGTACTATTAAGTACGCGGTCGGCAGGACCGTACGCGACACGAGGGCACTCGGGCAGGTGGGCGGCGGCGTGGGCTCATGTTATCTGGTGAATTGGGAGGGTGCATGGAAGGCAAAAGGGTTACGTAGGAGATGGTGTGCAGATGGGAGCTGCAGCTGAACCCAAGCGAGCGGAACGAGGTCACGGCATCTTATCAGAAGTGCGTCTCTGTGCGCTATGATCGCGGATTGCTCATTCATCGATCATCACGGAAACAGTATTCTATAATAGGGACAAGATAGAGTTCACTCCCGCGCACTCTCAGTTCATTAAGCTAGGAAAGCAGCGAGAAAGCGCGATCTTCCTTGACATGGGGTGTCGCTGTACGCATTGCAATCGCTTTCCGCTGCCGATCTCTGACCGTATGCTGCATTCTAGTTGGGAGTGATGCTCGCAAAGCTGTTCTCGATGGGTGGCCCGTCGAGGGAGCTATCGCAGCCGATCTGAGCAAGGGTGAGCTTTCTCGTTGTTAGTCGGATTCCGGTGACCCCGCCACGCCTCGAGCTGGCAGGCGCCCGTCCGGTGACCCCGCCTCCTTGCGGGCGCCCCTCGGGTGAACGCGGGAGAATCCTACGCTGGGGTTAGGACTGCCCAGCTCGCGCCCCACCCGCCCCCTCGGTCGCGCCCTGCGAGCCCCGCCATTGCGCCCGCGGTCACCGGCTCGCTCGCGGGGGCGGTCACTGCGCTTTTCGCCCAAACTTTTCGGAATCCGGCGCATTTGACGCGATCCTCGCGTTCGGGACTGGCGTTCGGCTGTTTTTTTGGGGGTTTTTGGTTGTTTTGGAGAGCGGAAAATGAAGGCAAGTGGGCGGCGAGCGGCGCGGAGGCTCCCAGCGAGCATCATTGACTTGTCCGGAGACCACCTGAATGAGAAGCCTTTTCTCGTAGACGTTGACCAGCCAGCCTCTCAACGATGAGAAGTTCCATGACACTCAAGAGCACTCGCTTCTCTTCCTCAACGTCAACTCCAACTTGCCTCCAGCTCAGCCTGATCTTCCTCGCATCGTCGTCCAAGAGCACCCCTACCCAAATCTACTTCCCTTGCCCGACGTCTTGGCTGATTACTTCCCTACCCCATTCTCGACACCGCTCCGGACTGCGGTGCGCACCCCACTCCCTAGTCCGACACGCTCACCTGCCCGTCGGGTCCCTCAGATACGCGAGTTCCAGTCCTCGCCAACTCCTACCTCCGAGCCACTTTGGTCCCTTCGCGCTGCAGACGTTCCCCCGCTTGGACTCGCCGACCAGTCAACATCTCTGGCCGCATTCCATTGCTCCGAATCACCCACGCCTCAACTGCCCGGTGCGCTCTTTGCAGATGACGCTCCGGAGATGGTTGAGATTCAGCGGCCACGCCAGAGGCTCCCTCGCCAGCCGCTTGACATCGCATTTTGCTCTGCAATTGCGTCCAGGTCTTGGCTTGGGAGTGTAATCCATGAAGAGCAGCATATCGCAACACCAAGAGGTTTGAAAGGAGTTTCAGCGAAGAGACGGGATGGTATGTCGGTCGGTTGGTCGTGCATCCGCCTCATTTTCTCGTTGTACGTGTTTGCTGGTGGGAGGTTACATGCGCCGAGATACGACCCTTGTTCGATGGATGGGAAGATGACCGAAGGGCGGCGCGCCCTTCGGTCACGTCCAGTCGCCCAGCCTTGAGCGTGCGGATGTCCAGACCGATGTTGCCCCAACAGGACCCCTACTAGCCCGATGACGGAGTCTTGTGCCAGGCAGATAGAGAGGAGTGGATCAAGCAGCTACGCCATTACAACAAGAAATTAGAGCTCAGTTGAGACGATAACGATGCGACGGTAGTGGTCGAAGGAGAGTTGTCAAGGCCGCGTTGGCACGCGCGCTCGACGGCAGTCAGCAGCTCCCACCGCCAGCTCCGAGGACTTGTGTTTGGAACTCCTTCGTCGTTGCTACCGGCAGTACATGGATATCCTGTATGGATACAAAAACAAGAAAACTAAAGAACAACGAAAACCCTGTGCGATCATCGCTAGTCCTTAGAACCCGAGTCGCAACAGTACGTCAAAGCGAGTCGAATTTAAAGGCATCCATCAATCCCTCGATTATGATATCGCCAGTCTCCAGACCATCCAACACGGCATCCAAACCTTGATCCTCTCCTCACCTGGAGCCCTCTTCCCAGCTCAAGAACAGCGGATCCCAGCTCCACAAAGAGCCCCCAGCGCTGAGGTAGCGTACAGGAACCACCCTAAGCTGTCTTATAGCCCTTTCTCTCGGCCCAGCCTCTTCCATGTCGGTGCTCGCTCGATCGCGACCAAGCTCAGTAGCGTGGATGTCTACTTCTCGCATCGCCTCCAATAGATGAGACGGTGAAGAGGAAGTTGGCCGTGTAAAGTACGTACCTTTAGCTCTGACTGGTCTGCGCATCTGCCTCTCAATGGTTAGGCGAAGGTGGATCATTGGACCTGATTCCGCGATCATCTCTGCGTACCAGTGCAGGATCTGTCGCGTCTCAGGAAAAGTCCTCGCTCGGCCAGCGCAACACCTGCAAACCTTGGACGCTTCTGAGTCCCAAACCACCCGAAGTGTCCCACACGTAACCGAAGCGGCATCAGCCATACATCCCCCGTGCGTCCAGTGCGATTCGGCGTTCTTGAACAAGGCGCAGCTGGAGGAGGTGAGTCACGCTTGTCTGGTATAGGTTGTATGCGCGTTGAGCTGAGCGGAGGTGGGGCGCAGCACATATTCATCCTCCGACTGGTGAAGTGTTGTGGACGCGAGGAGTCCCTACAGCCCACAGGGCGAACGAGGCGCTCGGATGGCGAGTTAATCGTGTACCAGCAAACGCCTGAGGACACGGACCAACCCTATAGGTTGGAGTGTTCGGTGACGAGGGTTTGAGACGTGGGCTTGCGGAAAGCGTAGTCTCAGAATAGCTTTATGCATGCACACGGTAAAGTTCAATATTGCCCCGCCGTGTCTCTCGAACGCGCTGTTCACGCCGGCGAGCGTCGTCTTCTGCCGAACCCATTTGATCATCGCATGTTCCGATCGACTCGTGACTCTGCCGTCCGGCGGCGAGGTATTCTGGGATATGGCTCTTCTATCATGAGATGGTCAGCATTCTCTTGACCACCCATCTTAGCAGCTCACCTGCCTTGATTTCGAATACAATCCCATCCCTTTCGGCTCTAATCGAGCAGAGAACATAAATAGCGGTGCGCGTTCAAACTCACGGCCCAATCGACCTTTCGGACTTCGCGGTATCATCCACTGCACCTCACGAGTTCAACATGTCCGCAACACACAGACCGCATTGGAAAAAACCCCTCGACCCATCATTGTATAATCCAAACGAAGAGGAGAAAACATTTATGAAGACCACCACAGGGATCCGGGATGACGAGGAGCTGAAGGCCCACATCATTGCGGTGCAGACCAGAGCCTTCGGGGTGCGTGAAACTACTTATCGACGGGTCGACATCTCATGGATGACCACAGCTTTACAAATACCCGTGTATACGAAGGTTCAGTTTCATGAAGTGCGTCTCGGTGCCCTATGATCGCGGCTTGCTCATTCATCACGGAAACACTATTCTATAACAGGAACAGGATAGAGTGGACTCCCGCGTACTCTCAGTTCATTGAGCTAGGAAAACAGCGAGAAAGTGCGATCTTCCTTGACATGGGGTGTTGCTGTACGCATTGCGACCGCTTCTACCTTCCATCTCCGACCCATATGTTGCGTTCTAGTTGGGAGTGATACTCGCAAAGCTGTTCTCGATGGGTGGCCCGTCGAGGGAGCTATCGCAGCTGATCTGAGCAAGGTTGAGCTCTCTCGATCCGTTGTTGGTCTGCCGTTGTCCGACTTCACCTCATTGCAGACTTGTGGGATCTCGGACACGAGCTCTTCCGTTCCACCCCCGAGACGTTCCCCGTCCCCTTCCTGCAAGGCGACATCCTCGATCCTGCTTTCGTCACCCAGGCTCCTGTCCTCCCCACGTCTGCAGCTGTCGTGCCAGACGTTCCATCTCTCGACAACGTGACGTCCCTCAATCAGCTACACGGGCAGGTCTCAGCGATCTACACCGGCGCATTCTTCCACCTCTTCAATTTTGACGATCAAGAACAAGTCGCGCGTCGCCTGGCTGGGCTACTCTCTCCCCTTTCCGGCTCAATGATATTAGGGGTGCACAGTGGACAACCAGTCAAGCGGATGTGGTCTCCAGAAGAAGGCAGTGTTCCGAGAAGCTTCCATGATCCCGATAGCTGGAGGAAGCTATGGGAAGCGATCTTCAGAGAGGCGGGTGCCAATGTTGAGGTGGAGGCAAGACTTCGGCGGAACCCGGAAGGCGGGCTTTTCGTCTATGGGACATCTGAGAACATCGACCGACGTTTCTGGCTGGAGTGGTCGGTGACCAGGATTTAGGGTGAGAGGTAGGCGTCGCGGAGAGCGTGGTTTCGGAATGGCTTGGCGCCGAATGTGTCTCATCGTCCATTCATCGTATTATGTATCTCGCACTGAAACTCGTTGTTGATGTTGTCTGGGCTCGGTCGGGTTGGACGCAAACGATGGTGTTTGTCGTCGAGGGCGGCAGAGAGTCGAGTCTGGGAATGAACGCGTGGCGGGAAAAGCTGGGAGCGCCCAACGTGTCGGCGATGTTCTCTTGCTTTCTGCCACACCCCACATCCGCAGCCTTCGACTGTTAGTCGTCTATCTTCCATTCCCATCTGGAGTCATGCACACCAAGACAGCAAAACAAGAGACAAGGCCATCAGTAACCTTGCGACATTCTTCCCTGACCCTCGGTGTGCTTCCTTGCCAATGTCTGATCAAAAAATGGCGAAGCTGCGGACCGTCGCTCCCTGGATCTGACCACGTTGGTGCGTGGCTTTGAGAGCCCAGTGTAGCTCTACAGACCGGTTCTGGCGAGTCGCGCGGATGGACTCCCATCAGCTGCTCAGGGTCGCTGGATCAGCATTGACAAAGACTGTCTGCTTCATGGCCTGCTCGTAGATCTATTTGTGCCATTTTACGTGTAGCTACCGGGGCCACGGCATGCTTATCCCTCTCATTGAGGGCCGTTCTTGCCGGAGAAGCAAGGGCTTCTGATAGATATCGGCTGCAGCATCGTGAGGCATCCGCCGAGCTCGGTGCTGCGGTAGCAGCCAGAGACCTGAAGTTTCGACCCAACAGTAACTGTTCCCTCGCTATCCATCCTCCGCGGTACTAACAGTCTTTCAGGCGCCATTGAACGTCATGGGGAGGAAAGGAAAGTTCGTTTGCTGGCAATGTGGAACTCGCTTCAAGTACGAGGCACGCGGCATCAGACACGCAAATAAAATGGGACATCAGTGGAAACCCCCGGTCCTGGCGTTGACGGGCACGGTAGCTGCGCCAAACAGGCTATCTCATGTTTCGGAGGGTGTCCATCCGACCTCAAACGCCATCTTTTGCCTTGTCTGTTCGCAGCTATTCGTAACCTGGGATGAGCTTACGACGGTAAGCGGTATACGCTCTGGGAGGCGCATGGAATATTATCTGACATCCCAGCGCCCATAGCATCACTTGGCTGTCCACACGATCCCATACGTAACCGGCCGACCTGTGTACCCATGTCCGGTATGCGAGGAGCTCATAGTGGACGAGGGGCAGCATTATTTGCAATCTACGAAGCATCCGAAGTGCACGGCGTGCAGCACTGGCTTCAGAGACATGATTGAGCTGGAAATCGTTCGTCGTCGTCATCCCTCATTCCTCCGACTCCTCTTTCAAGTCGAGCTTACCAGTGTTCCCGCAGCACTTGACGACGAGGAGCACTTGCGACGTTTGCAACGCCCACCTGATGCCCGCTGTCACGTTGGAGGAGCATTACCAGTTGTCTCGACACCATCCAAAGTGCAGCCTGTGTGGGATGGCATTCAGAGGGCTCGAGGAATTCGAATCGGTATGTTCTTTTTGCCTAGTTATGCGCCTCTGATCTGAACCGTTTTCCGACAGCACCGCAGCAACTGCCCGGCCGCAATGACGACGCATAACGTGGTCGATACTACGCCTGGCTCGTCCGGGATCACGTCTCTTGGCACATCGCAATACGCCGGTTCTGTCAGCGGCTCGTCTAGCACTGGCCTCGATGGGACGGATGGCGAGCTGTCGGACACCGATGGACCGTTCTGGGAGGCAATCGCTACTGGCAGGCCTCAAGTTGCCGCCTTGCTCCCCGGATCCGAATTCGAAGCGCTTCCAAGGAACTTCCCCGCCGAGGTTCATATCTAATTTCGTCGATTAGTTCTTCATCTAACACTCCTACAGAGAGACGAGCCTCCACGCTCGCCTTCCGTCCCCTCCATTCACGCCGGCGCTGACTGTGGCGCGGGCTCTGACTCGGACCCGTCTGAAAATTATGACAATCCTCGGCCGGATGACCGCCCACCAACACCCAACCGCTCTTGGGCAGACGACGAGCCGCCCAGCCCCGGGACGCGTTCCGAGGCACTCGGACTGTACGTCTAAGATCGAGCGTGCCTGATCAAAGCTGCATTAAATCTGACATGCTTGCAAACACCCCCATCTCCTCTAGTGACGGTATAACTGATACATGGTCTGGCTCCAAAACGGACTCGGAAGAACTGGACGGATCCACCGCCGAGGGTGGTCAAGCGCTCACCGCGACTGACGTTGGGGCCAGTGGGCCTCCCGGCGAACCGGAACCGAGTTCGAATTCCTGGCGCTGCCGGTCCTGCCTCAGGAACCCTTGCCAGGACCCGGTCGCGACGCTGTGCGGGCACATATTCTGCAAAGGGTGCGTCTCAAAGTACTCCTCGCCGTCTCACACAACAAAGACCCTCTGAACGTAGTTTCTCTCATCATCAGCTGCCTCGTCCACGTCGTATCGACACGCGGGGCCTGCCCCGCGTGCGCACAGCCGTTCTTCGTCAGGCTCGATCCGTTCTCGTAATGTTCGCACAGGGCCTGAGGGGTTAGTAACCGGTTACAGGTTTGCAGTGCAATGTGAACGGTAGTATGTATTCAAGTTCGGATCGAGAAGTCGCGTCACCATTCTGTCGGGACTGCGGCTCCGAGCGAGCTGCAAGATCGTTTCAGGTTCGGTTCGAGGAGGCAGCGTTGGAGCAACTTGCTCCTCGAAAGGGACTCGTTCGTGTCTGGACAGCGGTCGATCGCCTGCGCCACGTCTTACCACAGAGATATGTAGGATGCCTGCATTCGTCCTGAGATCGTGTGCGCCGAGCATGGTCACAAATTTCTTTTTCGGGAAAGCGAAACAGGGAAACAGTCACACAAAGCAACGCTCGGTGCGATACGAAAATATTATGGTATTCTGGTATTGCGCACTGAACGCACCTACAACGTCGGAAACGCAGGTGAAGGTATATCAGATTCGTGAAACACGAATCTAACAAGTGAGAATCGTACTTAATTAACGGCAGCCCGAGCCCCCGCCTTTTCTTTACCATAAGCAGCACCTCGCATACTCGTACACTCCGACGCAAGCAGTGGCAGCAGCACATGAGAATAAGCAAACCAAGAGCACAGCGCGCACGTCACTCGTACGGCACTGGTGTGCACTCGCGCTCACGCGCCCTTGCCCTTGATCAACCCAAAGAACTTGCCCTTCCTGGCCTTCGCCTCCTGGTGCTCCCTCGCCTCGTCCTCCATCTCCTCCTCCGAGATGTATCCCCCGAGCGCGTACCACGTCACCGTCCCCATCCCGAGCACCGCAGTGAGCACGCACCCAAACATCGCCCCGATTCCCTTCGCGTGCCAGCCGTTGTTCTGCGGGAACGGCCCCGCCGGCAGCCCCGAAAGGTCGGTCACGGACGCGTGGCCGGCAGCGTTGCCCGACGTCGGCAGACTGAGGGACGCGCACTGGTCGAGCATGAACTGCGGCATCGTGTTACGCTGCTGGGCGATGTCCGGCGCCTCGATGAACTGGAAGGCGAGGCCGACTTCGAGATGCCATTCGATGTGGCCTGTACGCGCGCGCGAAGGGTCGACGGTCTGAGGTTAGCCCGAAATGTATATATCCAGAGAGAGGATAGATACGCACAATGGAAGAACCACGCGCCGGGGTTATCACCGACGACGCGGAGCGTGACGGACTCACCGCCAGGCACCTGGATGGTATCGCGGCGCATCGGGTTCGGCTGGCTCTCGTTCAACGGCGGGTTGAGGGTCGGGTCGCTGGACGTGTAGTCCGTCGACCTCCCCACGACCTGGAACTTGTGCCCGTGCAAATGGCTGGGGAGATTCGTTTTCGTCAGCTTACCCGACTATGTGGATGGAAAACAGCAACATTGGAAAAGAAGCGAAACGCACAAAGGGTGCTTGCCCGTGTCCCCGTTCTGTAGGACGATGTCGTATGTCTTGAGGTGATCGATGACTACGCTCGTTGGACCGTACGCAGACGCGACACTCGCGTTCTGGCCGAGGCTCAACTCGGACATGATCGCGGGCACAAGAGGCGAATTGTAGGTGATCAGGTTGAACATGGCGTGGTTCGTGCCGTCGTCCATAGTGTCAAAGGTGGCCTCGAGCTGTACGGTGGTATCGGCGGGGGAGAGAGGGATAACTTCGACAGGAACAAAGGCTTGGTCGTCGATGGAAGTGTATGCGTCGATGTCGCCGAGGTTGTTGAGGGAAGCGGAGGAGGAGTAGGTGATGGAGGACGTCAGGTCTGAGCAAGGTTAGCTGTGAGGTATGTGAGTTCGAAGGCAGGAGCGAGGGGGACGTACTCGGGTTGAGGGCGGGAGGAACTTTATCGAACATGGTAGTGTCCATGTTGGCGTGGATGGCCCAGTTAGCAGAGGTATCATTGCGTGCGGTGACGAGGACCGAGTAACGCTGTGCGACGGCAATGTCGATGAGGTCGATGGGGAACTGCTCTACATCGGTCTGTGGAGACAAGTGAGAAATGGTAGTTGTAAGAGAGCAAGATACGTACACCATCGACTTCAATAATGCGCATGTCATGACCATCGATCCAGATGTAGAAAGCAGCAAAGGCGCTTGTATTAATGATACGGAGACGGTATGTCTTGCCTGGCTAGATTGGTTCAAGGTTGGTTAGTAGGACGTAGGTGAGATGGAGTGGGAGATTGAAGGATACCTGGAAGGGAAGGGTGGCATTCTCGTTGAAGCCGACCTTTCCAGTGACGGGGTCCGGGTGAGTGCCGTCTATTGGGCCAAGATAGGAGCCGTTTTGGGCAAAGTAAATGAGGGCAGAGTCTGAAGGAAGGTGTGAGTGTGGACGGAAGGGATGTAGGAGAGAAAAGACTCGCCTGGTATGGGTTCGGCTCCACCAGGATTGGCGATACTTATGAATTTCTTGAGGAGGACGTCATGCTCTTGGTGGTACCAGTCGCCGAGGATGACGGTGAACTCGTCGTCGTAAGTGAAGACTTCCTTGGGTGGATGGATGACGACGGGAGCACGGAGACCGTCAACGTATTGGCCCTATAGAAGGCGAAAATGAGTGGGACTGAGCGCGGACGGTGGGTGGGAAGAGAGGAACATACTGAAGCATGTGCGTGTACCCAATAGGTGCCCCATTGACCGGATGAATTTATGGGAACGACGTAGTCGAAGGTGGAACCCTTGGGGATACCGCTGGAGGTGAAGGGTTAAAAAGATGCGGCAAAGGTAAATAAGGGAAATACCATTGGGAGACACCGACGGCACCGTCCATCCAGGAGGTGGAGTTGAAGAACATGCCATGGTGATGGAGAGTGGAGGGCTGGTCGACGGAGTTGGTAGCGTGCACGAGGAGGGTATCGTTTGTGGTGACGTCAATGGGTGGGGGTCTGTAAGGACGGGTGAGGGACGAGGCTTGTACGCGTTCTGAGGGGGTACTTACGGCCAAGTACCGTTGACACCGATGACGCGGCGAGGTTGGAGGCCGTCGGGGTTGGCGTTCTCAACGTAGGTGATGTTCCACCAAATCTCGCGGACCGCGGCGAGAGCGGGAGAGACGGCGGATAGGACGGCAAGCGTGGACCACTTCATACCGAGAGGAGGCCGTTACAGTGGACCGCAACGCTGGAATGGAGAGGGGCGGGATGAGGAAGAGGGGCGGCGTGGACGATAAGATATGAAGGGGACGGGGAGCGTGGGCGGGGGAGGAGGAGCATATGAATGTGAGGCATTTTCGGGACGGGCAGACCAGGTCAGAGGACGACAACTTGGCCCGAATTGAGGGACAGAGTCGGGAACAGGCCAAGGACGAGTGCTGTCACCGCCGTTCCTCAATGCTCGATTCAGAAGAATTATCAGATAAGCCCAGGGTCCTCGCTTGATCGGTCTCTCTTTGCCTTATCTGATAAACTACGGAGCGCCTTCTCCATCTGCTCCCCAGCCACGCTCTCTTCGCGAACTCGCCCTCCACAAGGTCTCTCTCGAATTCCATTCCGTCCTAACTTTGTCCGAGACCAGGTGAGCCCCCTTGAGCATCTCCTCACTCCGTCTGTTCTCAGCACCTTGGTGGTCGATGGGGCTGTGTCGAGTGAGAACGAGGGCGGAGGCTAGCGAAGACGATGGGACGTCAACGCTCCTATAATTAGGCACGCCCAAGCGCCTCCTGTCCACATTCCCCATCGAAACCGGCAACTATGAGTTCCAATGTGTCTGATGACCCTGTATCTGATAAGATGGCGTCTGTCTTCCCCGGCCTAAGACCTCGTTCCGCTCGCTTGGTTTCAGCTGCCACTGGATTTGCACACCATCTCCTACGTAGCCCCTTTTGCCTTCATGCACCCTCCAAATTCACCAGATTAACATGAGTCGACGCCGCCGCCCAAGTGCCCGAGTGCCTGAGTGTCGCGTACGGTCCCGCCGACCGCGTACTTAATAGTACACACTTGCGCTATTTTCGCGTCCACGTCCTCTCGTCCACCTTCCCCGACTCTGGGACGCCATGGCGAGAAACCTCTTCTCCGTTCCCATATTCTTCATCGTCTTCCGCGAGACCCTCGAGGCCTCCATCATCATCTCCGTCCTCCTCGGTCTCGTCGAGCAGATCGTCAACCAGGACCCGTCCTTCCTCTCCCGCACTCCGTCCTCCCCGGAGCACGAGAAGCATCGCCCCGCCTCCGCCTCAGGACACGACAAGGAACACACCGCCCCAGAGAATGCCAGCAGCTCAAACTCCGAAGAAGGTGGGCCCTCCACCGTACCCCATCTTCCCGCGGCGGAGGTCCCGCAGCCGGACGACAGGCGGCTCCTCCGCAAGATGCGCATACACATCTTCGCAGGCGCCGGCCTCGGCTTCTTCATCGCCCTTGCTATCGGTGCTGGCTTCATCGCCGTCTGGTTCACCCAGGCTCGCAACCTATGGACCAAGTCCGAGGCTCTTTGGGAGGGTACGTCTTCGACTGGCATCCCCCGTTCCGAGTTGCGCCCCCGTTGACATGTCTCGCCTCGTAGGTATCTTCGAGCTTATTGCCTCCATCCTAATCTTCATCATGGGTATCGGCATGCTCAAGATGGACCGTGCAAAGGCAAAATGGCGCGTCAAACTCCAGCGTGCATTTGCCGGTCATGGTAACTTGCCCCATTCGCCCCCAGACAGCTTTGAGACTGACATTTCCGTGCCCACAGCTAGCCGAGGTGAGAAGACGGGCAAGTACATCCTCTTCATCCTCCCCTTCATCACCGTCCTCCGTGAAGGCAAGTCTCCATCTTTTCCCCCGTGCAGAACATATACTCACTCACGTACCTCCCCCAGGCATGGAAGCCGTCGTCTTCGTCGGCGGTGTTTCCCTTGGCCAGCCCGCCGCGTCGATCCCCATTGCAGCCATTGTCGGCATTGTTTGCGGTCTCATCATCGGTTACCTCATCTATGCCTTTGCCAGCAGGTCGAGTACGTAGCGCCCACATTAACCTCGAAACCGCAACGAACCCTGACGCCGTCCATCCCTCCAGCGCTGACCGTCTTCATGGTCGTCATGACCAACCTCCTTATCCTCATCGGCGCCGGCCTCTTCTCCAAGGCCATCTGGTCCTTCCAGGCCCACGCCTTCAACCAACTGTACGTCGCGCGCCGCGCGCTTCCCATTCCCATCTACCATCCGCTTTCATATTGCTAATCACTGGTACCGCGTGACCCAGACTTGGCGCAGACGTCGATGACACGGGCGGCGACGGCCCCGGCTCGTACGACGTCCGAGGCAGCGTCTGGCACCTCGACTGCTGCAAGCCCGAGAACCATTTCGACTCGTCCGGGTGGACGATTTTCTCGGCCATCTTCGGCTGGGAGAACTCGGCCACAATCGGCTCAATCCTTTCGTACGTTTTCTACTGGCTCGCGGTCATCTCCGTGCTCGTGTACAACAAGTGGAAGGAGGGGCGGACGAAGCTTTTCGGCAAGGAGTCGGCGATGGGAAGGAAGAGGAGGGAGAGGAAGGAGGCGAGGGAGGCGAGTGGTGCTACGGCGGTCGAGGCGAATTGAATACAGTACAATTTCTCATAATGCATAAGCGCATAATGCATACTATCTCATAATGCATTGAATCGGGTACGTACAAATGGGCGCTTTACACTCAAATGACCATCCAGTTACGCATAAGAGCCCATAATGCATAGGAAAACCTGGGTACGGACGCTATGCATTATGAGACATTGTAAGTACTGTATCTTTCTTACGTTTTGAGCGTTGGCGGTGACAAAATGAATGCTATGTTTTTCTTGACCTCAGCGAGACGAGACTCTCGAATTGGTAGACGATTTTGACGACATCTATGTGGATAGCAATGCCCATTACCTCCGCTGTTGTTCTCAGTGCTTGAGAAGAGGGATGGGTGGAGCTTTCCGGTCGGTTTGTTCCACCTGACGCTGCCATGTCTGGCTGCCACTCGTTGACGGCAATCTCCTGGCTAGGCACGCCATGCTAGCTGTAGTAGGGACCACAGTAATTCCAGGCAATATATGCGTCCAACCTAATCAAAGAGCTTCGAACATATGAACGGCGTGCTGAGCGATATATACGTATACGCCATGCGCCACTGACGCCAACATTCCGAGCCAGGCTCCCGGCGTGCGACGCTGCGGCGAAATATATCAGCTAAGAGGAGTCTGTACCTAGGACCCTACCAACGGTCACTATCCCCCTCTCGACCGACAATGGCCGACGTGCGCACGCACTCTGCTGTGGCATCAAACCATATGACGGAGAGCACTTGCCAGCAACGCGGCACGAGACGCGGAGCTTGTACATAGCTTCTGCAAGGCCGCCAGACGGGGACGACGGGAGATGGCCTCGAACGCGCCGCTGGCACATGCTGTTCTTGAAGCTTGAAGCTTGAAGCTTCTGCGGCTTGATTCAGAGCTGTTCAGGTTGCCGGCTGCGTAATTACAAGGACGACGATGCGCGTCTGGCAAGGACTGCGGTGGTAAACGTGTTTTCGCTTTCGGGAGACGGACGCAGAAGAGCGCGCTTGCTTCTGCTTCTGCTTCTGCTTCGCCCACGTGCACGCACTGGTAGGAGGACTTACCGTCACGGTGCGGATCCGCGATCCCCGCGTTCCACGCTGTGGTGGCAATAGTGTGAGAGCGAGCGCTTTTGCCAGCCTGAGGTAGGGGGGTAGGAGGTAGGGGGGATCGGACGTGTGCTGAACCTGCCTTGGAAGCGCAGAAGACGGCGTAAACGCTCGGCTCCGGTGGGCAAATGTCGGACGTACGGCCCTGGGAGGGGAATTCGAAGGTCCTGGAATGTCTTCTTCGAGGACCGGTAAAAGCACTGCACGGTCACGTAGTTGCGGCGCTGTCGCGGCGTTTTGCCAATCCGACCTCGGTCTCGCAATAGGCAAGTATGGCTCGAGGTCGGTGCTCCGATGGGGAGCTTGACTGTTCCGTGTGTACAACTGATATTAGGACGCGCACCTAGAGTAAGAATAGTTTCACGCTAGGCCGACGGGGAGCGGCACAACGGCTTCCTCGGTCTAAGGTTTCCAGTATGGGCGGAAGCGCGACAAGGTTAAGTTTGGACCCAACGCCTGGCGCGGGTCTTCGCGAACCCTGCCGCTAGTAAGGACTAGCTGGGGCGAACCACGCCTCGTTATCTGATAAAGCGTAGACACAAATAGGGGCGTGTGTGAGCACCATATGGTTATGGATCGGGATGTCGAACTTGGATGTCACTGGTTGCGAGGTTCGGTTCGCCGCTTCGATCGACGCGGTGGCAGAGCCTAATAGTAAGTAAGTATGAATAGACACAGTTTGTGTCACAGGGCGACCCTTGCGGGAGGGGAGCGGTGATTACATATCTGATAAGATGAGAGCCGTTCCTGCACGACGTACGCCAGGACAGGACTGGCAGGGCTGTAAGTAATTGGGACGTTCGTGGGTTCCTTGGCGGCTAGCTGGGGAACGCTCCGCGCGCGGCGTATACGTGGACGAGCATATAAAGTACCAATTGGAAGATGCCGAATCCTTGGCCTGGGTGCAGATGTCGAGGTGGACTGGGCTGATATTAATCTTGCGTGGTCATCGCGGAGCATGTCATGGCGGACAGGTGCCGTGCTGCTAAAATGACGACACTTGCGCACTCTCCTCCATATTTCGCCTTGGATTCCACGATTTGGTTCCTGGATCGTTTATCACGCATTTTCTCTACGTGGCGTGAATGAGCCAATCCCGGCGGGATATGAAATGGCGCATTAGTCTCGGACAAACGGCCGAGCAGATGAGACAGCTGCAAGGATGATGACGCACAGGCTCTCCTTATTTCATGCTTCGCCCACCGGGACCCCTTGTTGTTAAAGCAAATATGCGTCATGGGACGGAACTTGCGTAGACATATGCATATTGCAACCTCAGACGGAGGCATCGTTAGATAGGCACAGGCACATCAGCTATAATATATTCACCTACAAGTGAGCACCCACTGGCAGAACTAGTAGCATGCCTCTGACATCTTCCATGCTTGGAAGCACGACCGAAGGAGAAGTGACACTGAGCTGGGTTCCAGTTAATAAACACCATCAACCAGTGAGAGAGACCGGCTTACCCATTCATACGGGCCAGATCCCTTCCGCGACGTCTCCAAAGAGCACCTCGTGCAGAATATCGAGAGTTGTTGACCATTGGACCATGCAAAGTTCTGCCAGGATGGCGGAGCTTGAAGACCAGCCGGATATATGGGTTATATCATGGCCTTCGTAGCCAAGCCATAGACTAGTGACTGGACGGTGTACAGCCGATGTCACGGTGCAGCAGTGGGTTTTACGGTGGTAATGGAAGACCAATAAGAGTGCGTCCCAGACGCGCGCTTGCAAGACCCGAATGGAACCGGCAACAACGGGCCAAAGCTCCGATCAGGCCATCCTGCACTCTGCCCTTGCTCTGCTCCTTCTATTGGACTATCGCAGACAACCACGTCCCTGTGTTGTCTCAAACCATAGGGCGATTCAGGGGTCATGCCACCGCAACGCAAGATCCTGACTTGAAGACAAGTCAGAAGCAAGGATGGTAGATCGTGATAGTGATACTTCAACGAGTTCGGCGCATACAACGACATCTACACGGACGGACACCGCGGCCGGTTCACCAAAGACCTGCGGACATACTAAGTTCTCCAACAGGACGACTTTCGTTCTCGCTCACAGATGTTCGGAAGGCCAAGGCGCGTAGAGACCTTTTGGGACCCGCCGACCCGCCTTTTCACGCCGTGCAATCCTGAGATTAGGAGATATCATCCGATCCAAGGTGCGTGGCTGTAACCGCATGCACCGAGTTACGTACCGATCTAATAGGGACGGTGAATATAATCAGGCCGACGCTCTTGTATCTCGGCTGTTCCACTACGCCGCAGCAAGCAAGCCGATTAACATACGTCGCGCATTCCGGTCCATCGCGCTTGAAGTGATCTACGCCTACCGTGTTGGCAGTAACGAACCCTTACTCTCCGCCCCCGACTTTGCCCACAAGTTCGTTCTGGACCAGGAAGTGACCGGCCCCCTGTTCAACACCGTCGTTCACTTCCCTTGGCTCTTCGGAGTCCTGCGCGACTCGTACAACGGCCCGGAGGGGAAGGTCGACGAGCTGATCGCGTATCCGGAGCTGCTGGAACGAGCAGAGCATGAGAACAATTTTTCACCACCTACTAACGCCACGTCTCGAGAAGGGCCTGCGTCAGACGTTGTCAAAGAAGGAGCTCTGGGAAGAGTCGATCGGCTTCGTCGCTGCCGGGAGCGAGACAATGGCGGTCCTCCTTAGTGTGGAGACGTTTTACGTGCTCGACGATCCAGCGATCCGCGACAGCCTTGTGTCCGAGCTCAAAAGGGCGTGGCCCGATCTGGAGACGAATGCACCCCTAGTGACCCTCGAGAAGCTGCCCTACCTGGTGGGTCTTCGCGCGGACAAAGTCAATGCTGCCATGCTGACGAGCCTTGTAGGCCGCCGTCATCAGAGAGTCCCTACGTATCGCTCACGGGGTTGTACATCCCCTTCCACGAGTCGTGGGCTCGACAGGCGCCAACATCGGTGGCCTTCGACGTCCCCGCAGATGTACGCGGTTTCAACCTTGTGCTCGCAAGGTGATCGTATCTATAATGTGACAAGAGCTGACTTTCGCCTAGACCGTCGTGTCGATGAGCGCGACATTCGTTCACAACGACCCCGCCGTATTCCAAGACCCGCACGTATTTTGACCCGAGCGGTGGATGGCGGATGGTACCAAGCATCTTGACCAGCACCTCGTCGCGTTCCCGAAAGGGCCTCGGATCTGCCTTGGTCTGAAGTGCGCGCTCGTTTGAATTAGAAGAATGCACGAACGTTGGCTGACGCGTCGCTCCAGTCTCGCCTGGACCGAGATGTACTTGGTGATGGGATACCTTTTCCGCGAGTTGGATATGGAGTTGTACGATACTACGTGAGTGCCGCCTACGCAAGAATTTGTGCTCTCCGTAGCTCTTGAGTTTGATGATTCAGGGTAGAAGATATGGCGTACCGCTGCCATCTCACGCCGACGTCCGGAGGGAAGGCGCCCCACTGCGTGGTGCACGCCAGGGAGGCATGACTTTTATGTACTGGTCCAGACCGGTGCCACGATAGATTTGCGAGCTCTGGTGAACTGCTAATGTCCAGAAGTAAAGCTGGTCGCATTGATCGAGCGCCAGACTGCATCAACGATGAGTTTCACTGCGGGATACATATACAATGAATGTCGGCAGGACACTCGTCACGCGATTCGGAATCCACAGCCCCTCATCCTCAAATCCTGGTCACCGACCACCCCAGCCCGAAACGTTGGTCAATGCTCTCGCAAGTCGCATCGACGAAAATCCCACCACCCGAGAACCGCCGAAGCACAGTGGCCTCCACCTCGATCTTGGCTCCAACCTCTGCGAAGATGCCTTCCCACAGCTCTCGCCAGCTCTCCGGGGAATGACAATCTACGACCCAAGCATCCGGCAAAGAGTACTCTCGGTTGACCGGCTGTCCAATATGCACTCCGAATATGACGGAGCCGGGAAGGGGGGAGAGGAGGCCGGCCAGGCGGCGCGCGACTTGCTCTTGGCCGTCAAACTTGAACAGGTGGAAGAACGATGCGGCGAAAACGGCTGAGAGCTGTCCGTGTAGCTGATTGAGGGACGTCACGTTGTCGAGAGATGGAACGTCTGGCACGAGAGCTGCGGAAGTGGGAAGGACAGGAGCCTGGGTGAGAAAGGCGGGATCGAGGATGTCGCCTTGCAGGAAGGGGACGGGGAACGTTTCCGGGGTGGAGCGGAAGAGCTCATGTCCGAGATCCCACAAGTCTGCAATGAGGTGAAGTCGGACAACGGCAGACCAACAACGGATCAAGAGAGCTCACCCTTGCTCAGATCGGCTGCGATAGCTCCCTCCACGGGCCACCCGTCGAGAACAGCTTTGCGAGTATCACTCCCAACTAGAACGCAGCATATGGGTCAGAGATCGGCAGCGGAAGCGGTCGCAATGCGTACAGCAACAACCCATGTCAAGGAAAATCGCGCCTTGTCGTTGCTTTCCTAGTTCAATGAACCGGGAGTACGTGGGAGTGCACACTATCTTGGTCCTGTTACAGAATAGTGTTTCCGTGATCAACGAACAAGCCCACAACCAATTAACCCGCAATCATAGCGCACTGAGACGCACCCCATGAAATCAAACTTTCGAATGCACGGGTATTTGTAAAGCTGTGGTCATCCATGAGATGTAGACCCGTCGATAAGTGCACGGAGGTAGTCTCACGTACCCCGAAGGCTCTGGTCTGCACCGCAATGATGTGGGCCTTCAGCTCCTCGTCGTCCCGGATCCGAGTGATGGTCTTCATAAATGCCTTCTCCTCTTCGTTTGGATTATACAATGATGGGTCGAGGGGTTTTTCCCAAGCCCGACTGTGTTTGACGGACATGTTGAACTCGTGGGGTGCAGTAGATGATACCGCCAAGGAGGATATGGAGTCAACTTCGACTGGGCGGAAGCGAGTTTGAACGCGAGCCGCTCTTTACGTTCTGTGCTCGATTGGAGCCTAAAAGGATGACATTAGGTTTGAAATCAAGGTAAGCTTCTACAAGTGAACTGCTAAGATGGGTGGCAGCGATAGATAAGAGAATGTTGACCATCTCATTAGAGAAGAGAGGCACCCACAATACCTCGCCACTGGCAGATGGACGAGTCACGAGTCGATCGCAACCTGCGAGGAGCTTCGGCAGAAGACGACCCTCGTGGGTGTGAACAGCGCGTTCGAGAGGCACGGTGGGGCAAGATAGGGCCTTACCGTGTGCATGCATAAAGCGATTCCAGACTACGCTCTCCGATGTCTCAAGCCCTCGCTACTGACCACTCCAACACATAGGGTTACAGTTGGTCTGGTTCCTCAAAGGTTTGCTCGTACACGATGAACTCGCCATCCGAGCGCCTCGTTTTCCCTGTGGGCTGTAGGGACTCCTCGCGCCCGCAAGCACACTTCACCAATTTGGGTATGAATCGCCTCGGTGTGCTATGCTCCACCGCCGCTCAGCTCAACCCGCATACAACCTATACCAGACAAGCGTGACCCACCTCCTCCAGCGGCGCCTTGTTCAGGAACGCCGAATCGCACTGGACGCACGTCGGATGTATGGCTGACGCCGGTTCAGCTACGTGTCGGTCGATAAACGTCAAATTGCACGAGGGGCACTTCGGGTGGTTTTGGAAGTGCCTGAAGTTTGAAGGCGTTGCGCTGACCGAGCAAGGCCTTGTCCTGAGACACGACACCGCAGGTCCTGCACTGGTACGTAGAAAGAGGTGATGGCGGCATCAGGACCAACAATTCACCGTTGTCCAGCCATCGAGAGGCAGATGCGCAGACAGCGTTAAAGTTACGTACTTTACAAGGGGTGCTACCGTGTGCATCTCTATATGGCAATTCTGCAGGTTGGCTGTGTAGCCATTCATCGTCAGGCATTGTATGTATTAACGTAGTAATTTCATAGGTGCAAATGGGAACATGGTCTACCATTTGTGATGTGAGCGCGACATTCTTCTTGGCTGTGGCAAAGTTAACATGGGCAGGTTTCATAGTGACGAAGCACGTACCCGTACCGGGAGCAACGCATCCTTGGGCCCCACGGTCAGAAATTCTTTCCGCTCGTCTGTTCTGACGGTGAAAAAGACACCGTCCTCCAGACGTATCCACCAGCCATGGGGAAGGAAAGCCTCCAGCGACCGCACGAGTTGAGGGCTACTCTGACAAGTCTGTATCATTCGCGATAGCGCCTCTTTCAGACTGAGCCTGCAGCCAAGTCTGAGTCACGTAAACTGTTTGAGTAAATACAAGAGTGTCCTCACCTGCGCTCCCTGTACTTTTCAGCGGCGTCGACGAATTCCTGGTAAGCTGAGGGATTGTTGATGATTTCCGAGCGTCTCGCACGTTCAATGAAGGTGAGTAGCTCCTCTGCGCGTGGGCGATCTCTTGAGTATATACGAGCGAGTTCTGGACACTTGATCGTTAGATTGCTTCTGGTAGGCAGACGTTGTTGGTGTGTTTCACTTACTATCGACGGCACCGCGCTTAGCATCGGCGCGAGCGTTCGCGTCTGGTGCGTCGGCGACCTGCCGGGCATAGTGTAGTGCTAAAGAGAGTGCGTTAATGTCAAGAGTTCCGTTCTCGGACGGCATAGTTGAGAGTGTCTGTTCGTGTCAGATCGGAAGACGAGGAGAATGTGGCTCTAGGGAGTGGTCGATTCTTGGGGACGGAAGTGCAGCCAGCTCCCAATTTTATACGTAGGAATCGAGGATTTGTGGTCCGTAATTGTTCTATAGCAGACATTTTCGACGCCTGATGCGCTAGACATTGTGGACAGATTAACAAGCCGTTTTGTTAGTGCACCAAGCGCTCCTTAGACAAAGGCAGACGCATTGTACCGCCTATACTTATGCCGACAAGTCTGTGGAGTTACGGCTGTTCATGACGTCGAAATAGCAAGGCATACCTGCTCCGTGGCTTGAGCATACATCGTAGGTCGTGGCAGTAGAGAAGAGAGATGGAGTCAACTAGTCCAAGACGCCGGCCAGAGATCAATATCATATTCGTTCCCATCGAGGCACGCTCGTCTCCCACCCTCGGCCTCGTCTTCACCGCCGGCTGGCCAGTCATGGATCAAGACTATCCAGCCACAATACACTCCATCGCCCAGCTGGAAGGTCCGTGCATGTGTGCTGAGATGGAATTTCAAACTCAAAAAGCTCTTCGCAGGCCACGAAGACCGCGCATGGCATCTTGCATGGAACCCGACCAAACCCATCCTCGCATCCTGCTCAGCCGACAAGAACGTCAGGCTCTACACCTACTCCTCTACCAACCCCGATGCATCCGGGGCGCAATCTCCAAAGTTCACGCACATCACGACCATCCCAACGGGGCACGCAAAGACAGTCCGCGCGATCGCCTGGTCACCTTCGGGCAAAACGCTCGCGACGGCCTCGTTCGACGCCAACATCGGTGTGTGGACACAAGAGGGAGGGGACGATGACAACGGAGAAGGCACGTTCAACGCCGCGGGCGAGTGGGAGTGCATGAGCCTCCTGGAGGGACACGAGACGGAGTGCAAGAGCGTGGCGTACTCGAGCTCGGGCAACCTCCTTGCCAGTTGCAGCCGCGACAAAACGGTGTGGATATGGGAAGGTGCGTGGTCCTGCCATACTTCGCGCACGTTGCAGAAGATGCGAATACCTTCATCTCCGCGTAGTCCATCCCGATCATGACTTCGAGTGCATGGGCGTGCTTATGGAACACACCCAAGACGTCAAGGCCGTCGCTTGGCATCCGACAGAAGAGGTCAGTCTCCTCGCTTCTGCTCTTCTGTCTCCCACACCAGTCGACCTATGAGACGCCGTCCCATCGTTTGTTCATCGGGATCAATGGCCAAATGCAACAACGGTTTTGCACGGCGTAATACAATTGTTGCATTTGATCAAAGGTTATGATGAGTTCAAGATGGGATACGGTGTTTCACAGGTCTATGCCCCCCAAGGATGACCCTCCCGCGCACCCTCTCAACCGGCCACCCAGCGCAGATCCTCGCTTCCGCTTCCTATGACGACACCATAAAGCTCTACATCGACGACCCGCAAGAGGACTGGTACTGCTTCCAGACCCTTCCTGGTCATACCTCTACAGTATGGTCGCTCGCCTTTTCTCCCGATGGCCGATTCCTTGCCTCCGCGTCTGACGACACAACGATCCGCATATGGGAGCGCGTGCAGGAGCATAAATGGGAGTGCATAGACACACTCGAAGGACACGAGCGGAGTGTTTACGCCATTAGCTGGGGCGTCGGTAAGCCTCTCGAATCGGATAGTGATGGGAGCCTTGGGTGGCTCGTGAGCACCGGTGGCGACGGGATCATCAACGTTTGGGAGCTCGAGGTGAGCGGCACTGCCTCTTTTCCTCCTTCTGTGTGCAGGGACTGATTGTGCGTCCAGGTCGGACCTAGCGTAAAGGATCCGGGTCGAAAAACGCTGTCGCACAAGGTCATTGCGAAGATCGTGAATGCACACGAGATTCACGATGTCAACAGCGTTGCATGGTGTTCAAGAAAGGGTTTCGAGGACCTATTTGCCACTGCCGGTGACGACGGGTTGGTGAAGGTGTGGAAGGTTACGCTGTCATAGCCGCGGCCCCTTCTAGACGAGGTTAAGGTAATGTAGGAAGTCTGTGCGATGTTGTATGAAAATAGAAAGCCGTCGCTTGTTTTTGTCAGAGAAGGTCCGGCACCGCAACAGCGACAGCATGCGGGGCTTTGTCCCGCGCGAGCTGGAGCAACTCAAAAGACACAGTGCACGTATCTCATTGTCTTTCTAGGGCCTTCGTACCCATAAATATGAGCATGATCATACCGAACCCATAACAAGAGCCTTCACCCGACGGCGCACCACAAGTCACAATGAACGCTGCGAACTCTGGATCGGACCCCCGCACCCCGACGTACCCCAAAAAATCCCTCGACCCCCAACGCACGCCTACTAATAACACCAGCACCTACCGCCCTCCCCTCCCAGCCTTCTTCTCCAGCATGTCCGCATCCTCGTCTGGCCGACCGCGGCGGAACTCTTGGGAAGACGAGATAGGGCCAGTGTTCGCGCTCCCCGACCCGCGCTCGGAGGACTCGCTCGCGTTCGACGACATCTGGACCGGCGAGCTCGCGCAGACGTGCTTGGACGCGGATCCTCGCTTCTTCGCGCTCCTCAAGATCGAGTTTGGGGACAGGCCCGCGGAGCTCGCGCGGTTCTGCGAGACGTTCGTGGCCAAGAACGCGCACGGGAAGTGAGTCTTTGTCCCGTTGCGCGCGTGATTGCAACCCTGGGTTGAGTGCTGATGTGTTGGGCAGGAGCGACGCGCACTCGGTCGTTCGGGAGGTGTCGCTGCTGTTCACGGGGCACACCGAGCTCGCGCGAGCGTTCTCAGATTGCCTGCCCCCAGGATATTGGCTCGAGGCAAGGGACGAGTACGTCGCAGTGTTCGTGCCGCCTAGCGTCGGGCCCGGGTGGAATCAGTACCCGGACGGGCGGCGCGAATACCACGTCTGAGGATTGTCGTACTATAGACGATAGATGTTTTACAGTCTTTCGCTTGTACCAACTCGATCCCGACCACATGAGTGGATGATACGATAATCTTGAAACTTGAATAGCTCAACGTTAGGAAGTCAAGTGCCGTCTGACAGTGAGTACTGAGGTACTATGGTTATACCACTTACTTTCGATCTCATGCTGCTGTATGCGACGGATGCTGGGAGCAGCATGCATTCATCCCTCTTGGTGCTCTTCTTCCATGGCATCCGCGTCCTCTGGTAGAACGGCCTGCTTGGTATATAGATGGACGATGGATGGCCTACTGAAATCTTGACAGTATGGCGCATCGCATTGCAACCTTCCACACTTCAACGCTGATGTATAACCACCGACAACCTCGAGCACTTCCTATACTTTGATTGAAACCTGCGTGCAGGTGGCGGCGCCTTGTTCAGTAACCCAGAGATTGGGCGAAGGGAGGACATGGGTTACAGTGCTAGTGCAACAGCCAGCATGCAGTCTAAGAGATCAGCCTCAATGCGCCAGACGAATCGAGTCGGGGATATTGAAATAGCGGTTTTCGAGTTCTGAAGGACGTCCTGCGAATAAATTCCAAGCTTCGCTACCTTGAAGGCGTGCAACCACATCCATCGTATTCCGTGAGGTACGGAACTTGGGGATCAAGCGAATACTCACGTAGGAACAATCGGCACATCCCTTGGTGAAGCGAACTTCAATCCACGCGTTTGTGCCGCACATCCCAAGATGGATTACGCTAGTAGTCAGTATATGATCTATGGAGTACAAGACGATGCAGTTATGGTTGGTCTTGAGGCTAGATGATTTCGTACAAATGATCACTGCATTGTTCTTACTTCCCCTTGCACTCAACTTTGTGTTCGGACCAATGCTTCTTCTGGCACTGGCCATCGCAATATCTACCAAACCTTGAGCATCCACTAACCGCCCACTCCAAAGAACAGGACACACCTCGTCTTCCCGCACCCCCCGCACTTTCTCAGCACCGCACTCGGGTTCCCGCACCACGAGCACCGATAGAGCGCGACGTTGTTCATGCTGATCTTCGGGTGGGTGCACCCATGCGGATGCGTCGTGTCCTCGCCGCCGTCCTCGAGCTTCATGTTCTCGAGCCACGCCGCGAGATCGTCGTCTGCCTGCGTGGACGAGATCGGCTCGTGCTTGTCCGCTCGCGCGTCGAGCTCGTCAAAGTGCTTGATCCACGCGCCCCACTCGTCCACCGCCTTCGGGTACAGGCTCAGCACCATCTCGCGCGCGAGCCGCATCTGCGTCTTCTTGATCGCGAACCCGAGCATGTTCATGAACTGAATGGCCGTGTCCAGCTTTTGCTTCGCGGGCTACGCATGCATCATCACTTCAGATCCCGAGCCGAATGGAACGCAAAGCGAAGTGAGCAACCACACTCACCGCGAGCTCCTTCAAATCCTCGCTCAGCTCCGGGCCCTTGATCGCGATCGTCAGGATAATGTACCAGTTCAAGATGGTCTGCATGTGCCGGTTGTCGGGCGGGGCCTCCGCCGTGAACGTCTTCGCATCCTCCCAGGCCGACATCAAGAACGCGACGCCCTCCGCGTGGCTCGCCTCGCCCGCCTTCGCGTCCTGCAGCACGCTCACGCCCAGATCCCCCGCGTGCTCCACCGCGCGCCACAGCATGTACGTGCGCACGAACGGCGTCACGCGCCTGCACTTCAAGCCCTTCTTCACCGCCCTCAGCCCCTGCGCGTGGTCCGCGCCCATCGAGATCGCGTAGTACGCGTACGCGAGCTCCGGGTTCCGCGCGATCGCCCGCTGCCCGTGCGCGATCGCGTCCGGGATGCGCGAGCGGATGATGGAGAACTTGAGGTCGAGCACGTCCGCCGCGTCCAGGTCGGCTGCGCTGCCACGAGCGCGCAGCGCCTTCGCGCAGTGCGACAGCGAGTCCGTCCACATCGTGAACGGCAGCCCGACGTCGATGGTCTCCAGCCCCCCGCGCCCGTCTTCGGCCTGGAACATGCCCTCGGCGATCGCGAACTCGGTGCGCTGGATGAGCATCGCGAGCGTGTGCCCGAGCGTGCAGAGGTTCTTGTCCTGGGCGCAGCGCATCATGGCCTTTTGGTAGTCGGTCATGGTCTTGATCGTGAGGGTGATGTCGCAGCGCTCTGGGCCGTAGTCCATCATGAGGTCCGAGAGGTTCTTCGGGAAACCCCGCTGGACGGCGCCGACGATCCGCTGGGGGTCGAAGTTTTGCCTGTCTGGCTCGGACTCGTTGGCGGTGAGGCGGATGAGGCCGCCGAGGGCCATGCACCGCGCGGTGAGGTTCCCGCTCCGGAGATACGAGACGAGAAGGGTAAGCATCTGAGGGTTCGCCTTGCAGTCTTGTGGGCAGTGCCGCGTCGCGCTTGTCAGAAGGCTCAGCGCGTGGTCAATCATGTAATGAGACGCGATCGGTTTGCGGATATTCTCCAGGGTCACGTTGAGCATGGAACGCACTTGGAGCTCCTTCACGATCCCGTCGTCCGGCGGGTCTTCGACAGAGAGGACAGCACTGGTGGCGTGCGCCATCGTGACAGTTGCGAGCTCCATGACCTTGGCATCGTCTGGATGGGCTTGAATGAGACGGACGAGGACGGGATTTTTACGCGCAATCTCGCCGCGCGCGACTTGTCCTCCGTGGTGGGTGACGACAGAGAGTGCGTTGAGAGCCATATGACGCGTCGAGTCGTACTCAAGGAGGGGCATGACCTTGGAAAGAAGTCCTGTACATGGACCGTTAGAGGCATTTAGGTACGAGAGTCGCGTGACCATATGCAAGCACCTTCATGGAAGAGCTTGTCCCTTAGAATAGCGTCTGCGCACATCTTGGCCCATATACCAACGATACCGCCCATGAGCTTTTCGTTGCCTCGACGCTGCGCACCAGTGTATGCCGCGTCGAGTTTCTTGTAGATGTCACTGAAGTTGGTGTGCACCTTCTTCAGTCCATTTCGCGTACCAAGGTCTGGTGGGTCATGGTGAGTGGTTGTGTTCACAGTTCCAGGAGGATTACGTATATCAGAACAGTGCGCCAGGACTGGGGTGAACCTATCGCAGCATAAGAGTAGACGGTTTTACAAGCCATTTACAGGAAGACCGTTCCTGTTCAAAACCCCTACTTCTCTTTATCATGATGACGGCGACCCGATTGCTGTAGAGCTATTCACCATCTTTCTACTATTGTTTTACAATAATCCTCAGCACATTGGTTTGACTCACATGCTGTGGCCTGGATGCGGAGAAATATGGGAGAGCCGACTGCCACTTTCTGGCACAGTCGTTGTGAATTTAGGCCAGGCTAACATCCAGCTTCTCCAAGTCGTGTTACGCACTGCAAGAACATAGGCCCCGACAGCCCCGCTGCCAGCGTCATCCTCGCTTCTCCCCATTTTCCCCGACGCAACTTCTTTGAGGTTTTGGGGCAGAGTGGTCTCGTACCCCGGCGCCGTAAGCGTATCAAACATGGGCTGCGACTTGGAGCAGACGGCGAAGCCGCTCCACAGGACACAATTGATATCCGCAACATACCTGGCAGTTCAAAATAATCGCAAAGATAGTCCACTACAATCTTCCACGTCGCCGCGTCGTCAATGTCTGCGAAGAACCCGTCTGGTATGTTGCAAGTCGGTGTTCCAGGCGTCGAGCGACTAGTAGACGTCCTGTTCCTCTGGCGGTTGCCTCGACGCGACCCTGGTCCTGGCATTGTGGGCTGTGCTTCGCGGAATTTGATATTTGGTAGCAATGTTGTGAGCGACGACACCCGAGAGATGCAGGTCGGCAGAAACAAAGGCGCACGCCTCAGGGCGCCTCGCCGAATTCGAGTGCAGATCTGCCAAGTAGATCTTGTGCAGATCGATGGTTTTCTAAATCTTATCTAATCTCCCTCCTTGCACCCCTCCTTCGAATTCTCAGGTCCACCGATGCGAGTCATTTCATCCTCTTTCCTCAGAGTCATCTCCTCGCCCTTCCTGCATCCAGACCCACTCAAAGAGTAGCACCTCTTCTTTACCGCCTTTCCTAGAGCTTAGAATACCCCGCTGCGAACATGCCTATCCTCGGCCTTGCTCCTGACCGCTACCCGACCAAGCCCGCGCACTTCGACATCGAGAGGGTCATACGCCCCAACATCCTCGCACTGCACCCATACCGGTGCGCCCGCGACGACTACTCCGAGGGCATCCTACTGGACGCGAACGAGAACGCGCTCGGGCACTCCATCCCTTCGTCCTCCACCCTCGAGCCCGAGATCCAGTCGACCCTCGGTCTCGACCTCCACCGCTATCCCTCCCCGACGCACGACCCCATCAAGGCGCGGCTCGCGGAGCTCCGCGGGGTCCCCGGCACAGACTATGTGTTCTTGGGTGTCGGGTCTGACGAGGTGATCGACCTCCTCATCCGGGTGTGCGTCGCGCCGGGAACGGACAAAATCCTGATTACGCCCCCGACGTACGGAATGTACTCGGTGTGCGCGCAGGTGAACGACGTGGGCGTCGTCAAGGTTCCGTTGGTACTGAGCGGGGATCAGGGTGAGGGAGGCGAGAAGGGAAGGTTCTCGGTGAACGTCCAAGAGGTGTGAGCTTCTCTTTTCACCAGTTTGTATCCGCTTCGTTTCTCGGGGCGTTTGTCGCGGCTTGGTTTCCTGTACGAGCCATCTGCATGGTTAATGCCCGGTTTTGACGCCATCTGAAACAGGTGAAGAAGGCCATCTCCGCGGACCCTTCCATAAAGCTCGTCTTCCTATGCTCACCAGGAAACCCCACCGGCACGCTCATATCCCTCGCGTCAATACGTGCCATCTTAGAATACGAGCAATTCAAAGGAATCGTGACCGTCGACGAGGCCTACATCGATTTCGCCGACGAGAAGGCGAGCGCAGTCACGCTCCTCCAAGAGTACGGCAACCTGTGCGTAACACAGACACTGAGCAAGAGCTTCGGCCTCGCCGCCATTAGGTACGTCCCGTCTTCCACGTGTAAACCACATCCGCCAACTCGCGTGCAGACTAGGCATCGCGTTCGCCCACCCGGCCCTGGTCCAAATCCTCACGAACACCAAGGCCCCGTACAACGTCTCCACCCCGACCGCCTCGTTAGCGCTATCCGCGCTCTCCCCCGCCGCCATCGACCTCATGAAGACCAAGGTCTCGGCGCTCGTCAAGTCGCGCTGCGATCTCCTGCGCGGTCTGGACGATCTCCGGCCCCTCGGCCTTGGGACAGTCATCGGCGGGAACGACGCGAACTTCGTCGTCGTCCCCGTCTTGGAGAAGGGAAAGGGCGAGGGTGGAGCGCCTGACAACGTCCGGGCGCAGAAGATCTACAAGACGCTTGCGGAGCACGAAGGGGTCGTCGTGCGGTACCGCGGCGGGGAGCCGGGCTGTGCGGGATGCCTGCGAATCACGGTGGGAAGCGAGGAGGAGATAAAGGTGGTGTTGTTGAAGCTGCACGAGCTGTTGCAGACCCTGTAAATGGGAAAGCTCAAGCTCTTGCATAGATTCTTTCTAGATGTATGTTTGTCATCGACGGATCTCGTGTTGCGAGTACGAGAAGTGCAAGTTACGCAACATAGAAGCGAAGCGAGTTGTGGTTCGACTCTATAGCTTTCACGCGTCATCGAAAAGACGTACACGAGGCAGAGAGCTGCCCATGACGACTGCGGACGTCGTTTGGTATGTTTGTTATCTTGATCCAGCGCTTACTTGCAGCACGCATGCATGCACCGTAAAAGCTCGACAGGAGGCTGCACAGAGCGCGACATCTATTTGGACGTGTGAGGTTGAATTGGTTGTGGTTGGAACTCGACGACAGTCGGGACAGCGATAGCATGCGATGGACGGAAAAGTAAGCAAGAGGACACAGCGTAACGAATAGCACGATAGCAAGCGATAAAAGTATGTCGAGGTGCGAAAGCGAAAGTCCAAAGCACAAGCACGAGCGCGAGCACAGTGCACCTGGACCCACCCGTCGTGCCCGATTTTCAATGACGTCGGCAGTCGGTTTAATGGATGGACGCAGCATGCGGAACATGGCAGACGCACCAACGACGACGGCTATTGGGACGTATTTGAGGGAACGGGGAACTTCGCGAGTCATGAAAGAGAACAGCGAGTACGGTTGTGACGGGCAGGGTGATTCGCCGTCCAGGTCTCATAGTAAATGCGAGGAGTGTCCATCTGGCCGACGAACAGTAGTACTTCGAAACATGCGCTAGGAAAAGATACAAGGCGGGAGAAGTCCAACTTCTGAGCTCGATAGCCGGGCTCCGCGTGGTCTGGCACAACGCTGTGTTATGGCCACGTGAGCGTAAGACCCCACGTTTCAGCCACTGAGCTACCGTAGCAGGTGCTCATAACTTCACTTCGTCGTCGACCATAGCCATCCGCTATTCAGCTTTTTTGCTAATTTCCAGGGAAGACCTCCTCTGGAATAACCGACTCTGCTAGGTGCGGGCTCTGACGGCCTTCTTGGCATGCCAACTCCAGCCTGAGCAGGATTCTGACTTTGCATGACCGGACAGAGCTTCGCGGACACCCCGAGCACACGAGCACTCGATGGATGAACCGTTTCACACATGCTGCAGAATGAATGCCAGCCGCACAACTTCTGCTTTTCGAACGCCCTCTCCACGTCCTCTTTCTCCGCAATCCATGGACAACGACACTCCCAATCAAGCTATCGAGAGCCCCACCTCACTAGGCTCTCCCAATGGACGCACTCCTGCCTCTGCCGGATCTCCCGAACACCACAGTCGGAGAGATCTACCGCAGAACGTGAACGATGCCCTCGACTACTTGGACTCGGTCAAGTTGCAGTTTGCGGAACAACCGGGGGTGTACGATAAGTGAAGGACTATAAGGATGAACTGTGAGTTTCCCTCCGTTCTGTATCTGTTCATGAGTTAGCTCCACTTGGATGGAGCTAACTACAGGATCGTTTGGCATATCCGTTGTCTTGTTGTGTCGCTCTGCTGGTGCTCGGGGGTATTACCGTATAGGACTCTGTCCCATCGTTGTCCCATTGTGATCAAAGGCAACATTCGACAAGGCCTTTGCGTGGCGTCTCATAAATGTCTCAAGGCGATCGCATTAAAAAACTTTGTTTGCTCTGCTCCCTCGGGGACCACAGCGCTGTCCGGCTCGGATGGAGTTTTTGATTTCATCCGATTAAAACTTCAGGTCGGACGGCACATATACAGGAGCACTCGAGGGATCTACACGACAAACCTGTCGAGCGCTCGATCTCACTAGGCCATCCAGATGGACATGTTCATATTCCTGCCTCCGTAGGTTCTCCTGGGCAGCGCAGTCCACCGCTCAATAAGAGCGCTGTGATCAGCTCCTCGGATTCGGGCAAGCTGGACTTTGTAGAGCAACCAGAGGTGTATCACAAGCAGTTCTTGGATATATCTGGAGTAGATTGTGATTCGTGCCTCATGTCTTCCTTAGTTCGCGTCCTGCTTCGCACCTGCCTTCGCCCATGTGGCTCATGCCTTTATCCGCATCCTGCTCCCCCTTCCAATCGCTCGTTGGATCATCGCTTACCATATCTCGCGCTAAGATCGACACACCAGAACTCATCGAACGCATCTTGAATCTCTTCCACGGTCACCCCGCTCTCATCCAAGGCTTCAACACCTTCCTGCCACCTGGCTATCGCATCGAGACGGGCGACAACGCTGATCCCAATACCAATATCACGATTACTACTCCCGGAACAGTTACTCGGGCGATCGACGTTGCGGCTTCCCTTCAAGGATGGCACGCAGAGGACGGGGTACGTTCCCGAGCCGTGAACCAGGGACGTCGGTTGTGAGACGGATATCGGCAGCCCTCGCCCAATGACCGAGTACGCGACGTCGGATCCGTGCGCCTCGAGGGACGGGACTATATAGAGGGGCCAGAATTGCAGCATTCTGCCTTCCTGCCCGGCCATCTTCTCTCCCTGTTGGTTGTTGACATGGGCTCAAGTTTCGTCTCTGCCTTGTCTGTTATGTATGCTCTTATTCTCCCTGACTCGGTTCTTGGATAATACATTTGTACGATGACTTCCTGTCTCTAGACGGGTATAGGCCCAGGACTCGGGGTACTTTCCTCACTTATTTCAGGACCCACTTCGTGTTCTACCGATCAACCTTGACGACTGGGGATCGGTTCAAGACTCCTGTGTCTTGTGCGCGTCGAGGCTCTCGCCAACTTTTCGACCTCGATGACCCTAATCGCTCATTGAACGCCTTGACAAGTTAAAGCTTTAGTCATGGACGCTGGTAGACGAGGCGGATCGATGGCGTAGTGAAAGTACCACTTAAGCGTCGGACGTTGCCGTCAGTGGCCCGGGCAGTTTGGGTCAGTCGCGGTCTGCTACTGTATGCGCCGGGGTTCCCATCCGGCAGAAAAATAGTACTTGGGGCGCGGTACGAGAAAGAAAGGATTGAGAAGTAGGATCGAGGAGAGAAACCCACATCGCGTTCCGGATGATCGTTCGTGGACTAAGAGCTGGCAGTGTGCCACACATCGGGGCGGTCACGGTGACAGGTGATCCGGTGATCAACGGCAAAGTCACATCGGCGTCACGGCGTCACCCCGAGCAGTCCCCGAGCCCAGGGCTTCAGCCACAGCAGACCGCCTTGTGCTCATAACCGTCTTGTGGTCATAACACTTCGTCGCTGGTACTATCCACCCACTATTCAGTTTTGCAAGCAAGCCTGGCACGGAAGGTCCCACTTTGCCAGGTGCGAGCTACACGTGCCAACTGTCCGGGAAGATTCTAACTTTGCATTTGGCGCAACAGAACTTCACGGACGCGCCGAGTACCAGGACAGGACCATACAGGAGCGCTAGATGGATGTTCACGACGGACGGGCTCCAATGGAGGGAAGATTGACCGCCGGTCGTGCAACTCCTCGAAGTAGGCCGCCCTCTCCACGTCTTCTTCCTCCCCAATCCACGGACACCGACCCTCCCAACCAACCTGTCGAAAGCCCCACCTCATTAGGTCCTCCAGATGGACACATTCCTGCCGCGGCAGGCTCCCCCGAGCAGCACGGCGGGGGAGATCGACCGCTCAACGTGAGCGACGCGCTCAGCTACCTGGATTCGGTCAAGTTGCAATTTGCGGAGCAACCGGAGGTGTACAACAAGTTCTTGGATATCATGAAGGATTTCAAGAGTCAGCTGTGAGTTCCATCTCATATCTCTGCTTTTACATCCCCCTCGATCGAGCCGTGTGGCACATCCGTCCCCTTTGTCGCGCTGCTCTGCGTCCGTGCACGGCTCTATTGTTCCAGCGACGGCTCGTCCTGCTTCTTGAACTCTCCCTCATACTCCGTGACGTGTCCGGGGGTCGCGCGTTATCCGGGTTTACACTCGCACGCCTCATCCGCACTATGATAACCTCTCTCGCTATCCCAAGTGTCATGGCCAGCAGGTTGAGTTTGCACTGTCCACGTTCTTCGGGCTCTCGTTGAGGAACGCATAGACGGGACCGAGGTCCGTGCCGTCGGGACGAAGGCGCTTGCCGCCTTCCGTCGTCTTCAGCGGCCGCCTTCTGAACGGCGCCCTGACGGATGCCCTTGTGCTACGCCGATGAGCAGCAGCCGTTTCGCTCGGTCGACTTCTCACAGACCCCAAGAAATACTTACGTGTGTATCACCCACAGTATCGATACACCTGGAGTCATCGAACGCGTCTCAAATCTCTTCCACGGCCACCCAGCTCTTATCCAAGGTTTCAACACCTTCTTGCCTGCTGGTTATCGCATTGAGACTGGTGACAACGCGGACCCAAATACCATCACAGTTACTACTCCTGCCGGAACTACGACTCAGGCGACCAACGCCGCTTTCAAGTACGGCAAGCAACAGACAGTCACTGAGAGGGTCGCAGAGATTGTAAATCCTGAGCCGGAGGCACCCGTCGTCTCTCAGGAGTCCCTGAAACCCGCGCTGGGGTTTGTTCAGAAACTACGGACGCGATATGCGAACCAGCCTGCCGTGTACCAACGCTTCCTCAAGACCCTCGCGGAATCGGGTAACCAAGGCCAGTCGGATATCAGTCGTATGGAGTCGTGGTCGGTAGCGTGTTTGTCGGCGAGGTATCCGAAGGGCGAGGTCATGACCGAGATCATGGACCTGCTCAAGGATTCGCCAGACTTGATGCGCGACTTTGTGCAGTTCCTCCCCGATGAACGCGTGCAGAAGGAGGAGCTCGCGCGCATTGCGAAGCTTGAAGAGTCTCGAAAAGCAAGCGAGTCGAAGTCCAAGCGAGCGGCGAAGGACGAGAATGCAACGGGATCGGCCGCCGCTGGACAGAAGAGGAAGAGGAAACCGGTCGAACGGGAGAAGGAGAAGGAGCCTGTCGTCAAAGCTTCTGCTAATAAGGTGCGCAAGGCTTATTATCGCGCTGGTCTTCGCGACTCATCTGCACCGCAGAAAGCCAAAGTTCAGGCGTCGAGTGAAGCTCCCTCCCCAGCACTAGCCCAACGCCAAGCTGCCGCCGCCGCACCTCCCTCGCCCATTCGCGCACCCCCACAGCCAGCGCCGCAAGCATTCTATCCACACCACCAGACCGTAGCCCTCCCCCCTCCTGTTCCACTGCCCGTCCAGGGAGCAAGCTCGATCCATCCAAGCGATGAGACCCACTTCTTCGAACGTGTGAAGCGTGTCCTGGACAACCGCGAGACATACAACGAATTCCTGAAGCTCGTCAACCTCTTTACTCAGGACATCATCAACACGACGCGTCTCGTCCGAGAAGCACGGTCGTTCCTCGGGGATGGAGAGCTGATGGCGCAGTTCAAGGACATCCTCGGGTGGGACGCGAGCAAGGAGCGGATGGCCGCACTCGAGGAGTCTTGGACGCGGCCGATGGGCGTGCTGGATCGCCCGAGTAGGCATCAGTTGCATACTCGGTATGGGAGCTATCGCAAGCTTCCTGCGCACGTATGCCTTTCGACTTTCTTGTCCGGAATGTCTACTAACGAGCTTCTAGGAGGTCAACGTGCAGTGCTCGGGACGCGACGAGATGTGCAACTCGGTTCTCAACGATGAGTGGATTTCGCAACCGACGTTCCAGAGCGAAGACGCTGGATTCATCGCTCACAAGAAGAATGTCTACGAAGAGGCGCTTCACCGCAGCGAAGAGGAGCGTCACGAATACGACTTCCATGTCGAGGCTATCCATCGCACGATCCAGGTCCTCGAGCCGTTAAACAACAAGATCGCGCAGCTGTCTCCCGAGGAACGCGCCACTTTCAAACTCAAGCCCAACCTTGGCGGTGTCGGAAAAGCGATCCACCAACGCGTCATCAAGAAGATCTACGGTCGCGACCTCGGGATCGAGGTGTGGGGCGCGATGCAGGAGGTTCCCGCGACGGCAATCCCTGTCGTGCTGATGCGCCTGAAGCAGAAGCATGACGAGTGGAAGCGCGCGCAGAGGGAGTGGGACAAGGTCTGGCGCGAGGTCGACGCACGCAACTACCACAAGTCGCTCGACCACCAGTCGGTGACGTTCAAGGCCGCGGACAAGAAGGCGATCACGCAGAAGGCGTTCGTCACGCAGATCGAGGCCGCGCGCGACGAGCAGCGCGTGAGGCGGGCGTCGCTTATCGACCCGCTATTTGCGCGTACGAAGCCACGGCATCAGCTCGAGTTCGTTGTCGAGGACGCATCGGTCATGCAGGATACGCTCAAGCTGGCGTTGTCGTTTTTGGACCGGACGCAGGGCCAGATCTCGCACCCGGATAGACGGAAGATCGAGACGTTCATGCGGTCCTTCGTCCCACTGTTCTTCATGATCGACCCTGTTGTCTTCAATGCAGCATTCGTTCCTCACCACGAGTCTGTCGACAGCGACCTCGAGGTCGAGGCTCTCGGCGAAGACGTGGAGATGGGCGGCGTGAACGGCAACGCTTCGTCGTCGCGGTCGAGGAACAACAAGAAGGGTGGCAATGCCAACGGCTCAGGCGACTTGCGCAAGCGGCTGTTGAAGAGCGAGCAGGCAAAGTCGTCAAGACGAACTCGTGCGCAGGAAGTAGCGTCTCCGACGCCTTCGAGGTTCGCCTCTCCAGCCTTGCCTGAGGCCATGCAGGTGGACGGCGATGGGGCTAGAGCGGAGAACGGCTTCGGCCGGAACGACAAGTCGACGTCTCGTCGACGAGGGACGTTCTATACGAACCCGGCGTTCTACATTTTATTGCGACTTTTTGAGGTATATTTGCTTGCGCCTTTATCCTTCTTCATTTACTCACTACGAACTAGATGCTGTACTCGCGCTTACACCTGTTCAGGAACCTCGCGAAGGAGATGGCAGACCGCAGCAATGACCCCTTCGAGCCCAATCCTTCATCGATCAGGTCGACGATGCAGGCTGACCTCGCGAAGCTGGGCAACAGGCTTGACCAGTCATCTCATTACTACGAGCTGATGCTAGAGTCGTGCGAGAAGCTCTTTGACAACGAGCTCGAGCAGCCTGCGTTTGAGGAAATGATGCGGTACATGTTTGGGTTGAAGGTATGTCTTCTGATTCCGCTCCCGATGGACTCCTTCCTGACTCGCGACACAGCACGCGTTCAAGTTATTCACCGTGGACAAGGTCGTTGGGGCTCTCATCAAGCAGGTGCAAACCGTCCTGTCGGATCCAAGGAGTCAGGACTTGTATGAGTTTCTGCGGCGCGAGAGGGAGATCACTTTGCCAACGACTCAAGATCTCATCAACTGTCGTCGAAATGCGGAGCGTGTTGTTGGGCCCGACGAGAACTTGTTCCGTATCGATTGGGTACGTCCGCTGTCTGACTCAGATCTGGACGGTTGACCAACTCCGTACAATCCAGCTTCCGGAGCCGAAGACGATGACCGTCCAGCTGATTGGCAAGGACGACGTGAGCTATGACGACTCGGAAGTCATGACCGGGCGCTGGCAAGCGTACATTGAATCCTTCGTTTCGGTACGTCTGGTACAGTTCCTGGATGTGAGACATTTCGCTGATCTTGAATTCGTTAGCACCATTATACTGCAGGCGTCCCAACATCGTCCACGATTCGGCGACCGTTCCTCCTTCGGTGAGCGCCACCACATCCACTTGCGACTCATGGTGAAGCTGACTCTGGCTGGCTTGCGCAGGACGAAGGTGCCCGCACCCTCAGGTGCAATGCCTGACATCATCGCCCGTGGTGGTCTGCAGATCAAGGTCTGCGTGCGCACCTACCGCCTTTTCTTTGTCTCCCACTCCGAGGACATCATGTTCCGCCTCTCTTCTCGCAAGGAGCGCGCCGACGCGCGCAAGGCGGTCGAATCGCGGAACGAGAAGCGGAAGAAGTGGCTCGATGACTACGCCAGCAAGTACGTCAAGGACGAGCCTCAAAGCGCGACCACGGAGGTGGCATCGAAGCCACCAGCCCCGAGGGAATCATCGGCTGAGTCTCCGGCTCAGCCAGGACACCCTCCTGCTACGAAGGATGTCGAGATGGAGGTCGCGCGGGAGAAGGACAAGGAGGCCGATGTTACGGTGCACACGGTCCCGCAAGATGACCCGGTGGAGGTTGCGACGGCTGTAGCGGTAGTTGGTCCTACGCCAGACCCTGACCTTGAGGATGTCGCGATGGTCGACGTCACTCCTGCATCAGAACCTCCAGTCCCAGATGCCGGAAAAGACAGAGAGGTAGAACATCCACGCTCGTCGGCCTCAGATGCACTGGCCAAACGAGTGTCCTCTCCCGGCCCCGCCGCGTCTGCACCTGGTCCTAGCTCACTACATGTGCCACCGCCGGGTCCTTTCGCTACCGCTGCTCCCGCATCTGCACCTACGCCCCCTCGTTCTTCAGCTACCCCTCGGCCAGTCTCTCCTCCACTTGTGTCACCGTCTAAGCCCACAGAAAGGCCCGTCGTGATGTCTGCTTCATCTCCACCTCCTCCTTCTATGTCTGGAGCTTCGAATCGCTTGCCAGTATTGTCATCCGTTCCCGCACCAGGACCTTCCGCGTCTGCCGCTGAGCATCCTCCATCAGCCGTGCCAGGTTCATCATCTGCGCCCGAGCCAGGACCGCAGTCTACATCCGCGCTTCCTGAACCTGAGCCAGCTCCTCGACCATCCGCGCCGTCACGGAAAGCATCCCCAGCACCATCTGCCACAGCAACCGCGCCCCTACCAGTAACGCCTCCTGCACCTGCGCCCCCAACGCAGTCTGTAGCAGCAGCGCCTCCCTTGCCGTCGGAGGCCGCCCCACCTCCGCTAACATCGTCGGAATCAGCTGCCGTAGAGCAGCCACCTCTGCCGACCGACGCCCCTCCCCTCCCGTCATCTTCATGACATTTGCTTCGTCACCATCGCGAGTTTTATATACCTTAGATTTCCCTTGTACATGCCCACGCCCACCAGAAGAGAGCTCGTCACGTTCGATTGCGGATTCGGAGTGTTGTATCGCTGCTACATTACAGTCTAATAAATATGTATGTACCTCGGGAACCTGGCAGCAAGAACGTGGAACAAGATGGCTACAGTGCATGCGTGCGTGCGAGTCGAGTCGAGTCCGAGATTCGATTCCAACGTGTGCTTCTTCTTTTTCCCTTTCCTCCTCTTCGACAATCAAAATCGACGTCGTGCGTGGAACTGCGCTCGTACAAATCAAAACGTACAACATGCCCGCTGGTGGCCCATGTGTGAAGCTCCCTTCCCTCAAACTCAAACTGCGCGCGCGCTGCGCGGAGTGCCCGCGATCTATGGCCGCTTCCCGCGCCAGCCGGAGCCAAGGACGCCGCCGCCACCGACACCGAATCCGGCGAACGCACCGCCAGGGCCGCCGCCGATCTGGGGACCCTCGCCGGGTGCTGAGACGGGGCTGGGGACGTTGAAACCTGGCGGCTTGCCGTGGAAGGACGTGCGGTAAGACGACTGGGGGATCGCCTGGATGGTGAGGAACTTGTTGGGGACTGGGCGGTCGTCGTTGTTGTACTGCACGCTTCGTTGAGTTCACGCTCGGCAGGCGGAGGCAGAGGGGGGGAGAGGAGGGGGGAGGGATCGCGAGTTGGAGAAGAAAGACAACGCACCTGGAACTCGAGACCGATGCCGTCTGCGTCGGAGACGTCGAGGAGCTTGACCATCTTGCGTGCGATGCCGTTGATCTTCTCGACGTCCTCCTTTGAGCGCGTCCAGAGCTGGATGCGGTCGACCTTGGAGCGGAGGGAGACGACGGCGCCGCAGATCTCGTCGCCCTCGTCGAGGTCCTCGCCGACGAGGGCCATGGCGAGCCAGGACCAGCAGCGGTCGAGGAGCTGGGGGTTGTTCTTCATGGTGAGGACCCACTTGCCGCCGCCGGCGTTGGCCTCGTCCTCCCACATGGGCTTGATGCCGGACTTGAAGAGGTGGTAGTTGGAGTTGCGCTCGAGCTTGGAGGGCGGCTTGAGCCAGTTGAAGTAGCGGCAGAAGGACTGGACGGTGTCGAACTCGCCGATGACGGTCAGCCCGGCCTCGTACTCGTCCGACTCGGGTGCCATGTAGTGGGGCGCGGCGGAGTTGGGGGGACCATCCGAGGCCACGGTTGTCGCGGTCCCGGGAGTGAAGGGCACCTTTGTCTTGGTGTCGTGGTATATTGTCCTTGCGGTCGCGAGGGCGTCTCAGCGGGGGATAGAACAAGGGGACAAGGACAAGAATGATGGGGGGCGTACCATGGGTGCTCGAGAGGGTGCTCTGGAGCCTTGATCATGAGCCCAGGCGTCTTTGGGTCCTCGATGGTCTCCGCCTCTGGGGGCCTCGCGGTGCCGTCGACACTGAGCGTCCTCGCCTTGGAGAGGTGGATGGTGATGGCATCGAGGGAGGGGATGTTCTTGTAGCCGATGGGCATCTTCTGCCTCATGGTCGGCTTCTTGTCGTCGGCCGTGGCCTGGTTGAGCTTTTCGACCCTCTCCGTCGTGAGCGGCTCGCCGGGCTCACCTTGAGGGGTGCTGCCATTGCTGTGTGGCGGGGAGACGGAAAGTGCGTCTGGGGAATCGGAACGCGAGATGGGAAACTGGACGGCCATGGAATTAGTGGTGGTGGAAGAGGCGGTAGATGAGGGGGTAGAGCTCTGGGAGCTCGTGCGGAGGAGCGAGGCGGCGAGGCGAGGACGGTTGCCTACAGTCGCGGGAGTGGGGGCATTGAGGTTAATGCGCGCGGCGAGCTGGTTCAGGGATGGCATGCGGGGGGCAGCAGAGGGCCGCTCTGCCTTGGCGGACGCATCCTGGGTCGTCGTCGCGGGGGGCGGGGGCGTTGACATCGTCGGCGTCGTCGGTGGTGAAGCACAGAGCCTCGAGCTCCAAGCGCGCGGCCTCTCCGCCTCCTGATTGCATCACCGTTCGACTCCCGGCCGTGCAGTCCCTTTTCTCATTTTTGCTCGCGACAAATAAATGTGAAGGCGACCGGCACACCGCCCCCTTGCTCCCTCAGGTCCTCGAGGGTCCTGGCAGAGATAAGTGACCGGCGTACCTGCACACAGCACAGCTTCGGAGGTAAATTTGTGCCTTTTGAGAGCTTAGTTACAATTGTGGGATGACGGACAAGGCCGTTACCGCGCTCATTGTGTCCCAGCGCGTGTGGGTAGGTGTGGGTACTTGCAGGATTCAGATCAGCTTCCACGGAGCACTCGACTGGACTGGGTGCCCCCCGCGCACAATCAGCACGCGGCCCATCTCCGTCAATAGCGAAGCGGCAGGCTCTGGTACCCAATCCAGGCCGGATTGACATATATATAGGTTAGGCCCCAAACACAACTCGGCCCTCATCTCCTTCGCCTTGTGCGCCGTCTCTCCTTCACCCTCCCGATCCCTCCCATACACCGCCATGATCTTTCTGTCCCTTCTTGCTGCGCTCCCACTCTCTGCCGTCTGGGCTGCGCCCATGTGCTCCTTGAAGCCCCACCGGGCCACGACCTCAGCACCAGCACCCGCAGCATCCTCTGTAGCTGCAACGGGCGCGGCCTCTGGCCGCAACAGCTCTCTCGGGGACGCCGTTGTCGCCACGACCTGGTATGCAGGATGGCACGGCACCCTGTTCCCTCCGGAGAACCTCACCTGGTCCAAGTACTCTGCCGCCACTTACGCCTTCGCGTCAGTCTTGCCATCCCACTCGCCTTTTGCCGAGCCTGACCTCAGAGCACAGCGTCACGACGCCAGATGTCAACTCTGTATCCTTGGCAGACTCGGACGAGGAGCTCCTTCCTCGCTTCGTTTCCCTTGCGCACCAGAATGTCAGCCTCATTTCTCATTTCCTTCAATTCTGTCCCTCTGACCAGTTTCAACAGGGCGTCAAGGCGATGCTCACCATCGGAGGCTGGACCGGCTCAACGTACTTTTCTTCAGCAGTCGCCACCGATGCGAACCGCACCGCATTCGTCAAAACCATGACCGGCCTCATCGACAAGTACGACCTGGACGGTCTCGACTTTGAGTGAGTCCCGTCTCACCTGCCTACCGTCCTTGCACCTCGCGCGAATCGCTAATCCGCGCTCCGCAGCTGGGAGTACCCCAACAAGCAAGGCGCGGGCTGCAACATCCTCAACTCGGCAGACAGCCAGAACTTCCTCTCCTTCCTCCAAGAACTCCGCGCCCAAGTCCCCAAGAACTTCACCCTCACCGCCGCCGCCGGCATCACCCCCTTCGCCGGCCCCGACGGCAGCCCCATGTCCGACGTCTCTGCCTTCGCTACCGTCCTCGACTGGGTCGCCGTCATGAACTATGACGTCTGGGGGCGCTGGTCCACCGCCGTCGGCCCCAACGCGCCTCTCGACGACTCCTGCGCCCCCGCCGCCGACAAGGACGGCTCCGCCACCTCCGCCGTCGCCGCCTGGACCGCCGCCGGCTTCCCCGCCAAGCAGCTCGTCCTTGGCGTCGCCGCCTACGGCCACTCCTTCTCCGTCCCAAAGGCCACCGCGCTCTCCGGCTCCGACCTCGTCGCCTACCCCGCCTTCGACAAGAACACCCAGCCCCAGGGCGACTCCTGGGACGCCTACTCGCCCGAGTCCAACGAGTGCGGGACCATCACCCCCGCCGGCTACTCGGGCATCTTCAACTTCCAGGGCCTCGTCTCCAGCGGCTTCCTCACCACCAGCGGCACCGCCGCCAACGGGATCGACTACCGGTTCGACAACTGCTCCCAGACGCCCTACGTCTACAACCCGAGCACGCAGGTCATGGTCTCGTATGATGATGCGACCTCGTTCGCCGCCAAGGGCAAGTTCATCAACGCCCAGGGCCTCCTCGGCTTCGCCATGTGGGAGGCCGCCGGGGACTACAAGGACACCCTCCTCGACGCGATCTCAGACGCGATCGGGATCGAAGAGGTCAGTTGCTGATCGCTGCAACCTTCCCCTTGCCTTCTTCCCCTTTCTCTCTCCCTCCCAACGCTCCCGTTTTCTCCTCCTTTATCCCTGCACGTTCGGGGTTCATGCATGCTTCCTCTATTCCCATTTCATCATGACGCCGATGACCACGACCTCGCCACCACTCACGGTGGCGCACCGTATTGTATCCATACAACATGTCCTATCATTTCTCATGTCCGTCCTTGACCCCACCTGTCTTTATTTGTAGCGTTATCGTAACGGTATTGACCGTGCTTGATGCACAGGCCTAGATTAATGGATTATATCCCTTCATCGACCCATCCGAGCCCGCCGCGCGGTCGCGTCATACCAAGATACCCGTCGATGTCCATGTCCATGGCGACGAACGTATGTATTTCTATTAATCCAAGTCGATGATGTAGCAGGTAGAGGGGCCTGTATGTCTGTACGGTCCAGTAATAGTAATATACTGTGGAAGGAATGGTGGACGAGGATATAACGCGCGATGTGTGCACCGTGTACACCGCACCGCGCACAGAGAACGGCCAACACAGAATAGCCAACCTAACTCGTCAAAGCATTGATCGTGCAGTAGCTCGGCAAACCCGGTGACTGTTGGTGGTCGGCCTTCAATAATCCGTCGTACGGACCATCCGGACCGTCTGCCGGTCCGCGCCCATCTGCATCACGCAGACCGCCCTCTTCGGCCTCGGCAGCGGGCAGTCCTCCGGGCACGCCTTCGCCTCATCCTCGTCGGATCCCATGCTCATGCAGCTCGTCGACCACAGCTGCACCCCCGGCACGCTCGTGACCGACTCCTGCGCCTGCAGGTGCACGCCCCGCAGGCCCGGGAACCGCCGCAGGCACTCGTGCGCGTCCGCGCCGCCGAGCAGCTCGAGGAGTGGCATGTCTCAGCGCGCAGGACGAGATCTTCGAATATGACCCCGTGGAGAACAGGAGGATAAACAACGAGAAGCCATGGGCCCGCGAGTGAGTTCCGCCACCCTCATACAACCCCGCCCGACTCTACGTCTTTGCTCTGGCAGGATGAGATGCTGAAGGACTGACTTCTGCTAGTCCACGACACTTCCAGGTGTGCAGGATCTCTGCAGTCGCATTGATCAAGATGGTACGCACGCTGTTCTCGTTGCGCCACAGTTGGTTTGCTCACCTCTTTCATTGTCCAGGCCATCCATGCGCGTTCAGGTGTACCATACGAAATCATGGGGGTCATGCAGGGAAAGGTCGTCGGGCGGTCACTAGTAGTGATCGACTCCTTCGCACTTCCCGTCCAAGGAATCGAGACGCGAGTGAACACGCAGAACGAGGCAAACGAGTACATGGTCCAGTACGTCCAGGGCAGTGACCGGGTACGTCTCTCATTTTCTTCTCGTGTTCCTCGGCCTAACACCCGCCTTCGCTATCTCTTCAGGTATCTCGCCTAGAGAACGCAATTGGCTGGTACCACTCCCGCCCTGGCTACGGCTGCTGGCTCTCCGGTATCGATGTGAACACGCAGATGCAGAACCAGAAGTTCCAGGACCCCTTCGTTGCCGTCGTCATCGACCCGAACCGCACGATCTCCGCCGGAAAGGTCGACATCGGCGCCTTCCAGACGCACCCCGAGCACTATACCCCCGCGGACACGGCGAGCAGCGAGTGCCAGAGCACCCCGCTCAACAAGATCGAGGATCTATGCGAACTAGTACTACCTCCTTGAGGTGCAGATCTTCAAGTCGTCACTGGATTCTGAGCTCCTTGGGCTATTGTGGAACAAGTACTGGGTGAACGCTCTGAGCCAGAGCGCCGTCATCTCGGTAAGCATCCCTCACGGGATAGATATTGTTATGGGCGAGATGCTAACGTGTGGTCGCAGAACCGGGCACATGCTGACAAAGGCGCAATCCTCTGTACCCAGCACGCTTCCACCAGTTCCTGTCCTCATCGACGCAAAGGCCGTCATCATGCAGAAGCCGCATGATCAGAGCGCCCTGTCGAAGGCGGTGAAGGCCACGTCAGTCCAGCATCCCTATCGACCCTTCGTATGACCAGTCCTCGTGTATAGCGACAAGATCGTGTCCGAAGCACAGCACGGCCTCATCGCGCAGGTCCTCAAGGACATCATCTGCTCTTCCCGCCTCGGCGGCTCTGGGGCCGTGTCCTCCGCCGCGAACGTTGGAGATATCGTCGACACCGCCTTGTCGATTGGCTGATCTAGTCAAATACGCGCCTTGGAAGAGCCATGAACGAGTAGAGGAAGCCCCAATTGTACGTTTTGCTCGCAGTCATCCGTCTGACGATGTAACCAGTACCAGAATGCTGTCAACCTTTCCCTCCCACGTAGAGCCAAATTGTAGTGTATGCATCTCCGTTTCACGCGTCTCTCCTGCATGGTCGTATCCGCCTTCAGCTTCCCTCAAGTTCGTGAGGCTGGTCGCCCGAGTGTAATACTATCTCGACCGGTACGCAGTCCTTCTCGACCGTCGCGAAGCGTGTGCCGGCTGATGAAAGGCATCGTTGACGTGTCCCATGTACATCTGATCTCCGATAACGAGCGCGCCCCTGCGCCGCTTGTGTAGAGGGTTTGGGCTATGATCTACTTCATGACGATTGCAAGGTGATTGCGGAGTATCGACAACAAACCACAAACCTGTTATGTTTATTAGTCAAGAAAGTCGCTAACGCGGGTACGTTTGACATCGGAGCCCACAGCCTAAACTTCCATCTTGATTCGCCACGGGATGCACTTGCTGATGAAGTCGATCCAAAGTCCGGCTCTACCGTATTCAGACCTCTTCTCCTGATGACTGTCTTGGTTACCCTGGTGTATCGCTCAAGCTGGCCCGAGTAACGTACATGACGGCGGTGCTTCACCCGATATGGCGTGCTCCCTATTGACAGATGGGCAGTAGGATGACGTTGAACGTTGTGGCGGTGATTCGAAGCATGACCACAGTCTGATTTCGCTGATATAAACCAACCGTACGTCTGCCTTCTTTGGGCATTGTAGTTGTGGATTATGATTAAACCCTCATCGAATCTAGCCTAGGGCCCACATAGCGTGCTATACCTTGGCATTTCAATGAATGTAGCCCTTGCTATATGGTATTATCAGTTGATTTAGGCGGGTGGAACCAGTGGCGTAGATGAACAGCCAAGCTTTGAGGTGGATCATTTAGCGGATGGTGGCAATCACTAGATGATAGTCTCCAGCGGCTTGGACATGTATAAAGCCTGGACGGCATACTTGGGAAATTTCCCTCACCTACGTCGGCTATTCTCTTCCAGATCTCAAAGTTTGTAGTTTCACTATCACTATGTCTTCTCCAACAAGTGCGGAAGCGGCGGCCTTTGTCTCCACTATACGCAGTCTGTGAGTTCTCTGACGTGATTTGCATGGATATTGCTTACCGATACTCTGCACCACAAGATTCGTTTCAGATTGCTGTGTCTATGCAGCTAGAAGTATGTTGCTCGCCGTCGGTAATACCCGAATTGGTAATACCCGAAATGGATATGTTGACCACTTGTTCCGCCTTTCGAGCAGCCCTTCTATTTTACGACTATTTCCTCACACTTCCCAAAGAGGTGGCGATATTCTGGGGCCGCCGACCAACCATGGCGGCTTGCCTCTATTTTTCCAATCGGTACATTACGCTGTTGGAGTTTGTATATGGTGTATTCGGAATGATGTTGCCTGCCCAGCTGGTTCGTTATTTCCAACCGCCGATAGCATAGTAGGCTTCACTGACTATATTGCAGTGGTACGAACCGTCTCCCCGTCGCAACTTCACAAACTATGTGTTAACGGAGTGAATCATCACCAGCCTAGCTCCTATCGCATGGGTAAACGTTGCCCTCAATATGATTGCAACCCTTCTCGCAGCAGGTAGAGTTCTCTACATTCCGGGCAATAGTCTGATACTTACGGCCAACCTTTCTGGCAGTTTTCTCTGCATTGCGTGCATATGCGCTCAGCCAAAATCGGGGAGTCGCATTTCTCGTTCTCTTCCTCATTGGAGGTTCCTTCGTCGGTGTCAATTTGGTGAGCCCGCGGCCATTCCAATCACTCAAGGACCAGAAGCTGATGAGGTTTGCGACCAGGTTCAGTATTGGTTCAAGCTGGGCTCTGGATATATTCCTGGATTTGGATGCTTTGCTAGTAATGCGTCTCCATTGAACCTCATCATCAGGTGCGTGTCATTACTGGGCACACTGGCAAAACCACAACAACTCAACGTAGCGACCATTACTAGTCGTAAGTCTGACCGTATCATTCCTCAGCGGAAGCACATATTTACTCGAGTTGTTTGAAGTCACCATCACGCAGGAGATCTGTACTATTGCCGGTGATACCATTCTCATCCTGGTAACCTGGCGCGCTGTATCCAGGACAGACATTCATGACGCCTTAAGGTTTCCCGGAAGACCCACGTCCTTTAGAACTGTGATTCTTTATGATGGTAAGTGCCATCTCACTGGTATATGGAATTTTGACTGATTGTCACAAACAGGAATGGTTTACTTCACGTGAGCAAGGACCGCTGCGGATAGCGACAAGGGTTCAGGGCGTCTCTGATGACCCGTCTGGAATGTACAGTGTATTGTTGACATTGAACATCCTGATCTTACTTTCCAGAGCTCTTTCGGTAAGGCCGAGTGTTGAAGTACTCAGAATCATGCACATTTATTTTTCACAATCAGATCTCCATGACTTTCGCCCTATCAAGTGACTTCCCTCTATTCGTAAATGCGTATGCTGTCCCTGTGTCAAAGCGCTCTCTTTGCTGTGAACTCCACTGACTTTCTCTTACAGTTTCACCCCGATCCTAGTATCACACTTCCTTCTTGACCTCCAAGAAGCCAACCGGAGTACACAGGGTCTGCAGTCGGGCGACAACTCACTGCCATCCCTTAGAGCGCAAGGCAATGGGTCCCTGAGATTCGCAGGAGGCATAGAATCGCTTGCTGCACCTATCGAGTTCCGGCTGGTGGACGATGACCGCGCGGAGGAGGAAGTGCCAGACGATGGTCAGAGGCCGCAGGGGGACCCTCCGAGTGCACAGGCTTGAACATCATAGATTCGTGGTGTCTGGTCCACTGCGGGGACGGACTCTGATAGGAATCGTGCCTTGGCTTCCGTCTCAACATTTTTCTTGGAGTGTAATCATAATTTATCCATGGAACAGAATCAGTAGGGACCGGCGCTGCCGGGTTCGCGCCATCGCGCAAGGGTATTGTAATATAGTAAGGCTCACCAAGCACACATACGCCAACCCGATTCTAAATCAGGGTATCATACATCTGGTATGCAAGGGTATATCAGTCCCTGCACGTATACAATCATCTGATCCCGACGCTCAGCAGATTCATGCCCTAGCTGGGACCCCTCCAGAAACATCATGGACGATATCTGTCAACAGCCCCGCAAGCCGCACCCCAGCCATCGCAAGCAGCCGCTCCACGACCCACCCGTCCGCGATCTTCCCCGCGTACGCCGGCATGTCGAGCTCGACCAGCTCAGGGTGCCGCGGTGGTCGCCGTGCCGACTCGACGTGGATGCCGAACATGTCCTCGAAGTCCGCCAGCTCCTCCGCGAGGTCGTACTCGTGCCTGTGCCCGTGGTCGCGCTCCGAGTCGAGCCCGTCGTGATGCCCGCCCTGGTCGAGCTCGTGCGGCCACACGGGCAGCTCGCAGTCGAGGGCGTGGATAGGCTTCGCCCACGCGTAAGGGCACAACGTGCCGTCGTCCCACCGCTTCTCCGCCCCCGCGGGTGCCGTGATCGCGACTGCCGCCTGGTGGCCCAGGGAGAGAGGCGACTGCATGCGGTCTTGAAGGCCAGACTCGTACGCCTCCGGCGGGGGCTGCGCGTTGACTGCGAACTTGACGATCTGCGCAGCCCACGCTGGATGGACCGCGAGAACCTCGAGGAGGAGGTCGAGGTGCTCCGCTCGCGAGATGCACACGTCCGCGAGGAGGTTGTAGCGTCCACGAGGCACCCAGGCCTTACGCGCCACGTCTTGTACGCCCCACCCGTCCGTGAGCGAGCTTCATGGACGGCCTGCTGGGAACCGGCATAGAGTCATCATCCCCACAGAGATCGATGACCCGCTCTCATACGTCAATGGGAATCGCACCAACTTGCGGCCGATGGTTGGTCACCGGCGCAGGCCGTGCAAGCGGAGTCCTCTTGCGTTTCCAGATGAACTTGGATTTTGGACTGATTGCATCAAGGCATATGATAGTCAGTTTATCACTGGTCTGCTCCGTGGTTAACAACGCAGTACGTACTCCTCATGCTTGATGGCTCGAGGCACCAGTTGGCCCATGGCGTTTCTACCACCGCACCGAGTGTCAAAGTGGATTGAGAGGGACGAGCGTCGCCAAACGACGGTGGTCGTAACAAGGCTATGTATGTTTTCCCGGGACGATCCTTGCCACTAGAGGCAATATTAGCGGATCAGGGAAAACATTGAACGTTACGTACCTCTAGGACATCGCTTAGTTATTTTGACTCGAAATCGCGTTACCTTCCCGCACTATCGTAGGTTCTTGGGGGTTCCCGTGCTTCGCCTGGGATAACCCGACATTTGGTGGTCCAAACCAAGACACGATGTCTGATTAGAAGCACAGTTTCGAGGACAGGATAGAAATATAGAGAAGGGACGGACTTTAAGATTATCCGCGAGCCCGGACCCTGAAAGACAAGATTGTAACTGGGCGCCAGTCAGAAAACATACGAGGAGTCCAGGACGTCTATGCAGACACCAGGCGAATTAGGGACCCTGGGTAATGGATGAATTAATGTTTCTAGAGGGATTCTGGCAGGGTATTGTGACATGCAACAACGACCCAGAGTGTACAATGATACAACAAGATGAGTCCATAGTCGTTGATAGTCGTAATAACGTGAATGCGTGAATGGTCCGAGGCAAGACGCAATGAACGGAAGGAAGACCCCAGCGCTGACGCGACGGCCAAAGGCACGGGACGTTTACACGACGGCGAACCTAGAAAGTACGCATGTAGCGTCAACCGATCATCGCCACCATCCAGAAAACAGTCAAGAACTTACGCGTCACTTCGCCAGTCCTTGCCGCGATGAGCGGCCTCCTCACGCTCCTGCGCACGATTTATCCATCCGGCATGGTGCCCCTTGTCCTTGATCAACGTAGAGTCGCGGCGCGCGACGACCTTGAAGTGTGACGCCTTCTCGTCCGCCTTCCCCTTCGCCGACTCGGCCTGCTCCTTGTTGCGCTGGAACATCTAATGCTACCATGAGCAAACCGATGTACGCCACAAGGAGCGCAGGGCGAATATACCTCTTGCAAGACTTGGGTTCGGGTCTTGTCCTCAGATGCCTTCGCCTCGGCCATGCGGTCCCGCACGCCGACGAGCTGTCCATCGATGTACTCCAGGCCGGTGGTGACGGCATCGGCGATGGCCTTCTGGAGCTGCTTCTTGACTAGACCCGTCGCGAGGGGACGAAGCGTCTTGTACAGGACGTCGTGCTTCGAGTCCCGGATGGAGAACTTGAGTGTCCCGACCTTGACGTGCACATTCTTGACCTTGAAGACGCTCGAGTTGTCCTTGCCTGCAGACGCGATGTGCGCAGTCACGGTCAGACCCTCGCCGCCGAGCAGTACGTCTGCAAGACCGGAGTCGGAGAGCTTGGGGAACCCGGTCTTCTTCTTAAAGTAGAAGGCAACGTCGCGCATGTCCGCCTGGATCTGGCTGAAAGTCAGGATGAAGTCGTGATGGTGCTCATCCCTGTTTCCTCCCGTCAACGGACATGATAAGCGAAACGGCAGAAGCAACGCTTACGAAATGGCGTCGTAGGGGCTAAAGCGGACGAAATTGTGCGCTTCCATGCTGATGATGTTGGGGAACAGGTTGCGGCCGGAGAGCGCAAGGTTCTCGATGACCAGATCCAGCGTCTCGTCCGTGTACTCAATGCGCGGGATCGGGACGTAGCCAACCTGGTCGATGATTTTGGGCAGTATGACCTTGCGGATGTCCAGCCAGAGCTCAGGCTTGAACTTAAGGCTGCCTTCGCTGTCGAAGAGAAGGTCCTTCGTGAGGCGGGCCCAGTCCTCGCCGAACCTGTTCGATCATATGTTAGCATGCAATACGCAGGGAGTATGCGAATGCACGCCGGAAACATGCCTCTTGTTGAGCGGGTCTTCACCCATGGCACGGAACCAGTCGCCGGCGGTGTTGAAGAGGTTGTCGAAATGCCCCTTGTACTTGTCATCGTAAAAGCGACGGCCGCTCTCGCGCAAGCTGTTCGCCTCGTCGTTGCACTTCGAATCGATGACGAATCCGGGCTCAGTCAAGACCTAATATGCGCGAGATTAAGCCACGTGTAGAGAAAGGGATGTATGCATCTACGTACCTTGCGAACGTAGGAGTCCACAGACCTGAACCAGTCTCTCAGCTCCTCATCCCCTAGTGCGTCGTCATAAAGAGTCTGCATGGCCTCGCCGATAGTACCGAGACTCTTCCCATTCGCAAATCGCTCGAGTAGTGTCTGGAGCTCAGAGGTGGCCTGTTTCACCGCGGGATCGGACACGAGCTTCTTCTGGGAGTCGGCACCTGGTCCCGTCGTTAGTAGGTGTTGGAGACCCTGGGCCAGACTCACCGTGGCCGGCAACGGTCTTCCCATGGGACGCATACTCCTCGAGGAAGTCAAGGAGCCACTGAATCGACTCTTGGTAGTCCTTGTGCTTCTGGCACTCAACGATGACCTTCTTGCCGCGATAGATGAACTGGTCGCGGCGCTCCTCTGGGAAGTACTCCTCAAGTAGGACGTGCTTGGCGTGGTCGTATTGCTCGTTGGCACGGTCCTTGTGCTCCTGGGGAATGCGGTCCGTGAGGTTGTCCTATTAGTTGTCGTAAGATGACGTAGTAAGCACCGTGCAGGGCGGGAAAAGTGGCTATATGCATACCCTATATCCACGCAGCTTGTCCATAAATCCAGATTTCTTCACCTCAGCGTCTTCAGGTTCATTGGCCGCGTCGAAGAACTCGTCGGCCTCGCGCTCACCCTCAGCCTATTGAGCACTGTCGTTAATCCCCACATACATGAATACATGGGACCGTCCAGACCTTTGCCGTTTCAACAACTTCATTCGCGCGCTGCTGAGCCTCATCCATCGCTTGAGCCCCGGTCTGCACCTGCCCATCCTCTCGGGTGATTGTGGCTCCAGTGCCAAGCTCCTTGCGAGGGTGCTGCGTTACAGTGGTGCTCGTGCCAGGGATACGGGATTCCAACACCTAGGGTCCAAATGAGAAGAGATACAAGGTATATGCACGCATATACTCACCGGAGTCTCATCCGTGCCAACGGTACGACCACCGGCAGACACGAACTGATCCGGGGGCGCAGGCTCGTCGATCTGGCGCAGGCGGTCCTCGTCGGGCCTGGCCTTCTCAGCGACCTTGCTGGCGGTGCGGGCGAGGATGTCGCGGCCGATGACGGAGAAGTCGGCAAGGAGCTTCCTGACCTCGGCGTTGGTCATGACGAGCGAGAGCAGGGTGCGGAGGTGCTGCACGGCCTGGCGGCCGTCACCTTGGAGTTTGTCTTTGTCGACGGGGGAGACCTCGCTAGGATCCTTCTTCGCCTGGTCGAGGTCCATGTCGCGTGTGTGCCAGACGAAGTTCTGGAAGAGCTCGTCGGTGTTCTTCTGCTGGACCATCAGCCGCGCGGTCTCGATGATGTCGCGCGTATCCTGGACGAGACGACGGCCGTCGTGCGAGAGCTCGGCCGTGTCGACGGGCGAATGTTCTAGGCAGTAGTTGAGGAAGCGGTCGATCTGCTGGTTCGTGGGCATGCGGGACTCGCTGAAGGCCTTGACAACGCCGTAGAAGCGCAGCTTGCGGTCGACGTCTGCGGCCAGTGCCTTCTTGTCGACGGGGTCGACGACGGACATCTAGGTGAGGCGACGTGTGGGCTGAGTCGAGGTCAAGGGAAGATAGCGCAGACGTACCGGCGCGGGCTTGTCCGCAACATCTTTCTGCGCCTGTGGGAGAGACATTGTTCAGGGTTCTGGAGGGAAATCGAGAGGGGGTCGAAAAGCCAACGTTCAATTGGAGCTTGTCGCGAAGATGGCCAGCTTTTATACCCGAGTTCCCGATGACGAGCAGAACGTCATCCTCGAGCTCCTCCCCCAGCCGTTTCGGGACATGTTGGTGTGCGATTGTGATGGAGTGCGGTTATGATGTCAGCAGGACGACCTCCATCGCGATCGCCGCCTTGGACGAGTCTCTGCACATCGGCTCTTGCCGCTGTGCTTGAACACACTCGTGCCCACAAGTCCAGCCGGTCCACCAAGTGTGGCAGTGGCACCGTCAGCGCGCGCCTAGCTCGATCACGTGGTCGCTGGTCAAACACGGTGGCGAAGTCCTCGTATCCCAATTCCGAGTCCCAGTGGGCTCTGCCCGGCTAGATACAGAAAGTGTATACGAAGATTTTCAAGAACGGAGTTACAGAGACAGATACATATCAGAGGCGAAACGAGACCAAGAGAAGAGAAAAAGAAACGCGACAAAATACCAAGCAACAGAAAGGGAGGATGGCAGGGCAAGGGCGTCCCGTTATCGCGCGTGTTTTACAACGAGGGACAGGGTATGGTCGAGGATTGTGCAACTTCCGCCGCCTCAACGTCACGTACTCGGTCATCTGACGAGGACTACCCACCCTTTGCTTGAAGTCCCTGGCTCACAGCTCGGGAGCGACCATTTGGGTGGTCCTCTCGCTCACCGTCCGCTGCCCATGTACTCGGTCTCGACGGTGGCGTTGGCGGCACGAGTAGTAGTCCCGGCGGGAGTAATAATCGTGATTGTGTCGGGACCGGCGTTGCCGCCGATCTGGAAGTGATGGCCAGGAGGCAGAAAGGTCTTGAAGCCTTCGATGAGAGAGGGATGACCACGGAAGAGATTCAAGACGCGTGCGATGAATTCCGTAGTATCGATGCTAATGCGAGATCTGGGTAAACGATGCAACGAGCGGTTGAAAGGGGAACAGGATAAAGAGGAAGGATGTGGATAGAGGTACGTCACACAGCGCGAAGGCAGATCCGAAGCAGTACTCGAACAATGGACGCGATGGGCGACTCACAGCTCATTCCGATGATCCTCCAAGATACCCACGAATTGCTTATGGTACACGTCCGGTTGCTCCGCAAACTCCACCTTGACAGAATCCAGGTAGCTGAACGCCTCACTCATGAGCGGCGGTGGACCATACTGCCCGGGAGAACCTGCCGAGGTCGGACTATGTCCATCTGGAGGGCCCAGTGAGGAGGAGCCTTCGACTGGTTGGTCGTGTACATCCATCTAGTTGAAATTCTGTTGGGTCAAATTCAAACAACTGTAGGTAGTAGGTACACTCCGGGAGGCTCGCACCTGGTAAAGTCGGTTGTTTCAGAGGCCTTCCACCAGAATTCACCGAATGTACGTGGCTGTGATCAGCGTTATGAGCACAAGGCGGCCCGCTGTGGCTGAAAGTCCGCGTGGGGTGATGAGGGTAAGGGGGAGGATGCGGAGATCAGTACTCCGCATATATCTACACGATTACGTTACATTCACAGCCAGTCCAAAATGGCCGCAATATATCGCGATATCTTCCGAGATGCGAGTCTGGGTCTTCGAAGCACCGGCTTCCTATGTAAGTAGTCCCGTGGTCAGCTTCTGTGGAAGTGGGAGTATATCCCAGCGGGAGGACGATTACACAGGACTCGGTCCCGCATCCCACTGCAAAGAATTCACCGCTCCTGCCGATGAACAGGCAACAAATGGCCCCCATAAATAAGAACCTTGCTGCAAGACAGGGAAGGGCCCCGCACAGGCAATCTCTAGAGGCGGAAAGGCTTGGCTTCGACTCGGAGGTGTTTCATTCATGGCACGATTGAATCACAATGACACGCTTCTCGTGATGTCCAGAACGCATAGAGCGCTAAAGGCAGCATACGACGTGGCCTGTAGTAAAAGACCAGCACTCAGGTCAGTCCTGACTCGAAAGTTGCTGCTGCACCAAGGAAAGGAGCACGTTACCAAGGGCCTCTTCAGGATAGAATCCGTGCATGCAAAATGACACATGCCGCTCCAGTTCGGTGCGACGCATAGGTCGAATTCTTCCCCGTTCGAACGACTGGTCGGTTGCGCGCGGTCAGGTACGCTTCCCGAGCACCTTCTAAACGCAGATACGCGAAAGCTTGTTCACTTCCAAAGTCTTTCGTGCGCGCCTCGGAAACGTTGATTTCTCCGCCGTTGTCTCCAGGATTGGGGAATGGGAACGCGCGGACGACCTAGGCACGATGCAGCAAATCGTTGTGTCCGCGCACGCGCGAAGAAAAAGGTCCAATACAGTGGGGAGCGGCACAGGTTGCAATTGGGGTGCAAGATGGTTACGCGAGTGTTACGCCCTCGCGCTTAGTAAGCATCGACTCGTTTCGCGTAAGTAGAGTATACAACGACACTTGCAAGTTCGACGCCTATTAGGCGTCTCCCACTTGCAAGTCCCCCGGATAGACGCCGAAAAACACAGCCACATTCTCACCTCGTCTCACCCCCATAGCGGCCTCTACCGTCCTCGTTGACGTCCCCACCATTGCCACGCCTCCTGCTCGTCGGTCAGCCTCACCGGCGACCATCACGAGCACAAAAAAGTCGGTAAGCGCTTCCAAAAAAAAGAGGTTCCCCTCGGGCTCGAACCCCCGGCATACGGTCCCTACAGCTAATCACTGATCACCTTATCCACTAGACTATCACCGCTTGACATAGAGTCAAAGTTTAGGCGATACATAGCCATCCTCGGGCCGCAAACTTGCAAGTACGTCCCTCCGTGCGAGGACTTGCAAGTTGACTGACCCACCTCGGCCCAGGTTCCTCTTCGCGCTCGTCGTGTCCGGCGCTCCCCTGTGGCCTCCACCGCCGCGACACTCGTCGTCATCCGCGTCGTCGTCGGCGTCGTCGTCGTCGTCGTCGTCGTCCGCGTCGTCATGTCGTGTTCGGCGCGCCCCCCCCCGCTCCTGTTTCGCGTAGGCACAGAACGCGGCGGGACCAGCAGGACGTGACAGACCGCCGTCGGGAATCGAGTGGGATGACTGGAGGTGACGAGGCCGGCTGGAAGTTGAGCGCGCCCGCCTCCCGAACCGGAGGCGGTGATTAATTGGGAAGTGGGCGGGACGGCTAGGAGGACGAGGGGCCGCTCGAGACGGCCGTCGGAAAATGAGCGGGACGGCTGCGTGAGCCACGCGTTCTAGTGGGAAGCCGAGCCCGACCATCGGCAAGCGAGTGGGACGGCTGAACGTTACCAAGAGCGTGAGCGCAACCGTCGCACACCGATCACCGGCTGCGCCACAGGCGCCGCCTTCAGACACCAAATGCGAGCGCAGAAACTCACGACGACAGGCGACGGGCGAGCGACGGGGACCCGGAGATGGGACTCCAGACAATGGGGGCGGGCGAACGGGGCACGAGAGACGGGACGCGGGAGACCGCACGAGCGACGCGCACTGCCCCACAGCCAACCAGTGTCATGTGCTATCAGTCAATATATCTGTATTTTCACTGATAGATCAGCAATCACGAACACATGGGAACGACGGTTGCCAAGGACGAGTCGTCGCCGAATCGAGGTACCAATCCAATGGCCGACCATCCACATGTGCGCCCCATCAGACAGATCGAGATACGTATCATACGAGACACCCTTCAACGCTATGACCACTCCCAGCCAATTTGCCGCCGTGCCACGCAACCCTGCACTCCACCATTAGTATAGAGAGAGATCAAACAACTAAGAACGCACTATTCATCACCTATTCAGACAGGTCGCTGTCATCCGACGTCGTTTCGAACGTATCGGCCGTCCAGCCGTACATTCGATTGAGCACGAGCTTCCATCTGCATGGAGAGCTCAGTATAAGCACAATGAATAGCGTTCGAAGTACGTACTCGTCTTGTGTTTCCTTGCTGACGAACTTGTTGAGCTTTGCGCCGGGCTATGCTATCTCAGTAAAGCCTCTACATCTCGTCGCTAGAACGTACCTTGATGAACTGGAACTTGTTCCCTCCAAACTTGCTCGGAGGGAGCAGCTCGTTCGACTTTGCTTTGATCCCGAAACTGAGGTAGAACGCGGCCTATTGGCAGTCGATCAGAACTCAATCCACCTCTCCGTCGCCTCCGCCTACCTCCTTGAAGTCCTCGAACGTGAACTTGTGCCGTGTTTTACTGGCGTCGTTGAGAATCGACGCCAGAACCTGTTCTCGTTTAGCGCGCACGGTCCAGCAATCGGATAGTGGTATTTCTCACTTTGTAGTGGTTACGCGGGACGAACATGATGCGATTGGGTACAATCAAAGAGCTCGGAGATTGTGCAGGTTGGCGGTTCAGAGCAGAAAGACGGGCCCGCAGCGACACGAATTGCGAGGAAGCCAGTAATGCGCTCCCGGCCACCGTTTCACACGCTCCCAGCATCGACGCACTCACCATATCCCTCACTCGCGCATTGCACGCTCGGGCCTCCGGCCTCCCGTGCATTCATTCCTTCCCACCTTCAAAATCCACATGGGGCGTCTCGTTGCCCATCAAGGTCGTCGCGCTCGTCCACAGGTGTCAGTGGTCATACTAGTCCGACGACCAGTCACTCCTTCGACGGATGCACTCGACGGACGGGTCCTTGTTGGGTGGATGCATCTGTGGATGCACGTTAGGAGTTTGCTCTCCACAGGATGTAAGTCGTTTTACCTCCTCTTCCTCATAGAACCTCCCCCATGTCGCCGCTTGTCCCACCAGTCTTGTCTCCCTCGCGAAACTCGCGAATGAGACCGCAGAAGAAAACCGCACTGATGTAGTACTCGCTTGTGGACCACAAAACCATCGCTCTCAACCAAACCGTCGTCCCAGGCCACCGTCGCCCGAGTTCGCTCGTCTTCCCCAGCTGCTCGATCACGCCGCTCGTCCCTGCCTGGAAAGTATCAGCGTTCGCACCCCCGGTGCGAAGGGAGTACCCAGGCGTATAACAGTTTGTCTGCCACACCCCAAGGTGAGCTTCAGATATCCATTGTACCCCGCGCTCGCTCGATCACATTCCGATCGAATATACCCCGCCATCCAACACGCGATCGCGTCCCCATCACTACATCACCCACCTCGTCCTGCCGATCGTGAATTATCGAGATCCCTACCCCACAATCGATCAGCATCGCATCCCGTCAAACGCGGCATCGTCCTGGCCCGAGCAGTTCACCCGAATCTCTTCTTTCCCCACGCGCAACCACCACCTTCCCCGTCCCGGCCAAGCTCACCATCTTGCGCTCATTTCGCCGCACATGTCCATCCCTTCGTTCGCGGTGTCGTCGTCACGACGGTACTCGAGGGCCACATCGTCGAGCGTTTTCATGCCCAAAGGCCCCGCGCAGAACCTGGTCGGTAAGCTTGAGCGCGCCCAGGGCGTGTTGGGGGTCGAACAACTCGGGCGCGACGGTCATCACGATCGGGAAGTTCGGGCGGAACTGGTAGTCTGCCCACCTACGCTCAGTAGGAGTACCTTACACCTCCTTGTAGATCGCCTTGCTGTTGCCCATCTGCGAATTGATTTTACAAACCGCTTCTGCCCGTTGACTGTGTGCTACGCATCAGCTACCGTCGCTCCGAAACTCATCAACCACACACTCACTGTTGACCTCTACGCCCTTAAACGGGAACTTCCCCGCCGCCGACAGCTCGCTCAGCCACCTCAGCGTGCTCTTCAGCAGGCCCGTAATCTCGACCGGCGCCCCATCGCGCGCGCTTGTTCCCCGGCCGCCCCGACTCCCCCATCTTGTCCATCCACGTCCCGCAGTTGAACTGATTCCGGCCCAGGAGCAGCCCGTCGTCCAGTCGACCTTGATGTCGATGTTGAACCCCTCGTTCCCCGTCTGTCCGTCCAGGTTCAGGCCCCCCTTGTACTCCTGGAACGATATCCCGGCCGCGTGCCGCTGGAGGATCTCCTGCACGATCTCCGCAATCGTGCTCCAGGACGCGTACGCACGCGTGTCGTTCCTCGGGAAGCGACGCTTGACGGAGTCGGAGGCGATCGACAGCCCGTCGGGCGCGAGAGTGGCGTAGTCCTGGTTCTTCTGCAGCATCCACCAGGGCCAGTCGCAAGAGTTGTACCGCGGGGTCCACAGCGAGTCAAGGAGGTTCGGGATGAGGCCGTGCTTGAGCACGGACGCGAACGCGAGGATGCGCACTTTCGCGCCCTTGAAGTTGCCCGTCGTGAGGAAGAGACCGCGGAGCGAAATGAACACGTCCCCGCCCCAACAGTCCTTGATGCGGTCAGAGCGTTCCTTGAACCATTTCCCCATCTTTGCCAGGTTCGGCAAAACATCTGTCTGTCTGTAAAAGACTGTCAGTGTATTCATGCATGAAAGAACCTATATACAACATACCTGGACAGACGGTTGTGCACGTAGTCGAACACCCACGCTCCTTCTCGAAGGTGTCCGCACAGCGGGTGCCCGAGGTCGTTGTAGCGCATGATGTCGCGGAGCGGGTGCATCCATCCCTCGAGGCCACAGACCACCAAGTTGCCGAGACCAGAAACGTTGTATGCCCCAATCTCACCCCCGGTCGCATCATGTTCCCCTCCTTCCGTGCGGAAGAGTACGGCGTTGAGGTCGACGAGGTCGAGGTCGCCAAAGGCCTCCTCCGCACCCGACGAGCAGAATTTGTCGAGATCGCTGTCCAGGCCCTGCAGTTGCGTCTCGAAGAGCATGATACTCCTAGGCGGGAAGCACTCCGGGACCACGATCTCCGCATACGGGCCTTCGGAATCATGGTTTTGCGGCACGACGAAGTCGAGCACGCCCACGAGCTTGCCGGACATTCCTCGCAGGGTAGCACTATCCGAGGCGTCTTCGTACGACGAGAAGTCAAAGCGTGCGCTGTACAATAGCCGAGCCTTGGTGCTGCGGAGCTTGATAGGGGTCACTTCGTAGATCGGATGTCAGGGTACGTTTGCAGGAGATTGGCTGCCGATAACACTCACTGAATCCCCGATTTTTCGAGCCTTTCTGGAAGGCGCAGTGGGCAACAAAGAGGTCCCCCTTTTGCGTGTGCGGCTGCACACGCGAAAGCACGACGTACTGCAAAGCGTTGTTAGGGTGTGTCCCATATTAAGGAAAGCCGGACTCACTTCGTTCTCCTGGTGAACGTCACCCTCTTCATACTCACCCAAAGCGAACTCGGTGTGGATCGCGTTCAGAATACGTTTCGCCTTCGCGATCCGGCTGTTCTTTCCGACATGCGTAACCTGGTAACTCCTCTTCTCCTGGACGAGGTTGCGAAGCTTCGGGTAGACGGAAGGGCTCGATCTCCGTGGTCGCCACCAGTACACCATCTCGGTCCGGTGTTCAGGGTGACATCACATGCCGATCCATGAACGACCCCGCACTTCGGTGATCGACCCCGCAATGCTCATGACTGATCGCAACCTCGCTCTTCCTCCTCCGCCAACAAGAGGCCAGTCTGGGTGCCGTCATCCATCCTCGATCTGGGACGAAGGAGGGCCATGGAAGTACCTACGGGCGCGCATTGTGACAGTGGTTGTCAGTGAGGTATAGTTGACGTTCGCGTGGGTGCACTCACCAACGCCCGCGCTCGCGCTGCTCCGGGCTCGCGTGCGTGAACTGGTCTTCGTAGCATCCAGTCTTGTACAGGTAGAACGCCATCTCCAGCATTTCGAGCTGCTCGCTGCCTTTCCCCCTCCAGATGTCTATTTGGTAGTTGTGCAGTAGCTCCGATGCGATCTGAACAAAGCGCGTGTCGATCGCGGACATGGACTGCGAGACGAAGTTGCAGAGGCTCGGCGTACCCGAGGTGCTCGTCATGAAGCTCGAGCGTGTCACTCCTGACGAGAGCGGAGGGACGGCCTGGTTAGATTGTCCAGTAATGATGCGCTCCTGTGAACCGATGTTGCGTGCGGAACCGGCCCAACTATGTGACCTTCCTGGTCAACATATCGCCACATGCCCTCGCGTCCGTGAGGAGGGCCCAAGTGGAGTTGATGTTGACCAGGAAGATCGCTGCCAGCTCGTCCCCGTCCCCATCGGAGCGTTTCATAACGAACACAGTGTTCTGCATCTTGTCGACCCGCGCAGACTGTCGCTTTGCCGAGTAATGTACTCCAGTGTCCTTCGGGCCTTCGCCGAATTTCTGAAGCTCGACATGTCATCAACGCCCACTCATCACTGGAAAATAGGCCTAACTTAACTGGCGACTTCCCGCGATTGTCCCTAGGCACCCATCAGCCATGCCCATCACCGTTCATTACCGATTGCGTCATTCCCACCTCACATTTCCCTCCAGTTGGCATGACATCATCACAACATGAATTGTCCAAAGTTCGTGCTGTTTATATTCAATCTAGACGTTTTGTGTGCAGTAAACCGCCGGGCGCGTTAACCAGTAACATCGATTACCTCGTTCGCGTTGACGTCAAACTCCAGCACCATCTCCTTCCTCGGCTTGCTCCAACCCTGCATGAACTCGGGCTGACGGCATGTGCAACGGCCTGTAACTCCCGAGGCCTGTCTGTTTCACCTGCCTCTGTCGTCGTCAACACATGATCATACGTCCCTCGACGCGCCAGAAACGGTATGCTTACCTCCTCTCCAGTCAGGCCCTTCGGCGATGCACAACCACGGAGCTCACGCCTAAACCACTCTCCTCACCGCGTCCTCATCCTTACTGCATGACCACTGCCAAATGTCCATCTCAAACCATATGCGATCTCAAACAAGTCATGTAAGCAAGACGGGCGTACAAAGCTACGCTAGAGACCATCATTCTGATATGAATGTCATTAACTTGCATGCTGTACCCACCACCACGCGGACTTACCTGCTCCACGCAGGCGGCGTATGGCCGGACACCCTGCACCTTCTTCAACAGCCTCTCCCAACGGAAAGCTTGCCTACCCAATGCAGGATCAGTGCGCGCCCACAAGCTCAACGTATAGAACCCACCTTCGCGCGTAAGCTGCAGCCCCGGCCCGTCCCTGCTCCTCACGGTCCCCCGCGCGCTTCGTCCAATCTCCCTGCCTGTCGAGGAAAAACTCCGCGCTCCGGAATATTTCTTCCCGACGAGTCTTCGCTTCTTCCGTCCAACGTTGCACCAGCGCGTTGTGCCTAAACCAATGGACGCGCATGCCTACGCGGGAGTCAGTTCACGTCGCACGCGCGGACGACAGGGTTCACTCACTGGCTTCGAGGAACGTGCGCATCTGGCCCTGTTTCACCTTGTTGACGAACGAGAAATCTCCCCAGATCCAAGACGGCAGTTTATAACTGTCGCCGAGCCTCTGCTCGACGACGAGGAGGGTGAACGCCCTCAAGTCCCCCTCCTGCAACTCTTGGAACTTCTTGTGGCCCTTAGGCATGCCGAGGATGAGCATGACGTGGCGCACCGCGCGGTACCGATCCCTGGCGCGGTGCTGCGCCGCGACCTTCTTGGCTAGCCTTCCGTCCATCGCAGTGTTGTGCTTAACCCCTGAGCCTTGCTTCCGCCGCTTTTCGAGAGCTTCGTACGTCGAGATATGAAGGCGAAGTTCCTCCAGCGCCTCGTCGGCCTGGCCTTCGCGCAGGGCGAGCTCTGTGACAACCGCTTGCTTCATGGCGGGGTGCTCGCGAATCTTACTGTGGTACGATGAAGGGAGTAGAATGCTGGACTCCGCGAGCTCCATGACGAACGCGTTCAGGGCCTTCTGTGCACGCGTGTTGTTCCTCCGTTTCTTCTTCGGGGCATTGGCAGGAGCCTCCGGTACGCCCTTCGCTGCATCGTCCTTGGGGTCGCGCCTGGGGAAGGTGTGCGGGAGCTTCTCGCGCGGGACCTTGTCGAGCGAGATCTTGTCGCGCGGGACCTTCTCCTCTTTGAAGTCTTCGCAAGCGATGCGCACCGCCGGTTCAACCCACTTCTCGATCTCCTCTTGAACCCCCGCAAGCTCTTTCCGGTACGCATCCATCTTCGTCGCCATCGCGGAGCGCATCTTCTCCGTTCCTTCACACTCCGACATTTCCGACTGAAGCTCGACGCTAGTACTCGCTATTAGCACTGAGCCAGAGATGCGTCAGCGATGCACTTACCGCGTGTCCTCGAGCGCGAGAGCGGCACGCATAGCCCGAACCATTCCTACCCCTTGCACGTCCCCAGACTCCGCGCACTTCTCGTTCAGCTGCTCTGCGATGACACTAACAGTGAGGGCTCCAAACCCGGGGTGAGTACATGTTTTCATTAAACATTAGGGCACTCACTAGCTTCAACAGGTGGTTCCCACGGGTTCTCCAGCTTCTTGTGCTTCGCGATGTCGACGACGTCACGGTTCCAAGCCACATGAGCCTGGCGCCACTGCTCCAGCGTGCCCTTGGGAAAACAGTCGTTCACCGAGGCCTCGACTGCGTTCAGGTACTCCGTCGCGGATGCCAAATGTTCTTCAGCGACTTCAAGCTTCTCACAAAGCTCGGTGGCTGCCGGCAAGGTCAGCAGTGAAACGGACCCATCCGCAGGTTGACACTCACGAAGTATATGCACACGTCGGACGTTGTGATCAGAGAATAGGTCGTTCAGGGCGTCGTGCCGATATCCGGGGGACATTTCCTTCGTCCGGCGCGCGACCGTGTTGATGATACCCCACAACCGCTCACACGGCTCACCACAGTCCATGCACGAGCCGGGAAGGTGGTGCAAGGAGAAGTACGGACGGCACGTGGGCTTGTGCATGCTCAAGTGGTACTTACCCACCGCGGCGACAATGTCCGGGAGCTTGGGGTCAGTGATCGTCTCGAGCTCATCCAGCATCTTCTTCGGGAACTCGACTTCCAGACGTTCACGAAGATGGATGATGAATTGACAGTGGATGTCGTAAGAGCCGATCAGTAGCCGGAGCTTGAGATACCGTTGTAACGCGGAGACGAGCGCTATGTCGACGTAGATGTATCTGCCCCATCAAGTCAGCCAAGTGTGCCCATACAGAGGAAGGCTCACCGACGCACGCCTCAGCTTTGCTCAAGTCCACCACACCTCCTTGCATCACCATCATATGACGACAGACGACCGCAATGATTCCGGATACCGGCCCTTTGTACTTGCCCGAGCCCATCGCTGCGAATTCGTTGCAAGTAGATGACTGCACCCGTTGTCCATCAAGCCATGCCCATCGCAACCAAGATGATCGGCCTACATACCTCGTACTTCGGTGGTGGAGCCTTGGCAATGAACTTCTTGAAGTCGTCTTCGTGGACAAAGTAGGCGGCACCCTTGGTCAGGGGGAAGTCGTGCTGGTCCGTCTGCTTGAGCTTGAGGTTGAAGTGGAAGTTGCCGTCGATCGAGTAGTGTAGAGCGTCTAGATAGCTAACACACATACAGTTGGCTCGAGCCCCAGCGCCGTAAGGTGGAGCACATACCGGAACTCTTCGTCGCGATCCTCCCAACCCGGTCTCATGTTATGGCCTGGCTGAGGACATGCCGGACATAAGATCGCAAGGCATCCAAAGTCCAAGTCGCGTACTGGGTCGACCCCCGCCCGCCGGCATTCGCGGACGAAGGTGAAGAGTCTGTACGAGTTGTTGAACTCGCGATAACGATCCTATCGGCTACGATTAGTGTACTGGTGAGCCCGTAAACTGATGGTACCATACCAGCACATCCTCCGCCCCAACATTATCCGTCGTCCTCCTCAGATGATTGATGTAGTCGTGCACGTTGACCTGGCCATTGAGGTTCAGACTGTGGAAGGTCTCCAGCGCGTTCAAGGTGGTCGCCGTCATAGGTTTCTCCCATGTCGCCGGCCAGAGACCCGCATGGACGAGCTGTTTGATCTCCGTACCCGCCGTTTGGCAAGCGCAGAATACCATAGGGAGTTTCATGATACCGTGTTCGTGAATGATGACCATCTCCTTGCCCTCCCCGTCCGCGAGTTTGCATCGTTTGCCCGCGTGCCCGAGTTGGAACCGGTACCCCAGGTCTGCCAGTGTCACCTTCTCCCAAAATTTCTTCGCTGGGTCCCATTTGAGGATCCGGTTGAAAGGACGCTCAGAGTGACAGCGATACAAGCATTCCACGCATCGCAAGGTAGACACAGAACAGTCTTTGCATCGAAACAACGTACGATTCTCGGGGGGATGCTCGGGGGGGAGGTCGACGAGGCGAACCGCACATGTTGGGCATGCGTCCAGGGAGGGGGGAGGGTTGTCGAGATCATCCCAGAGATCTCTCGCCTTCAGTGCATGACCCTCATCCAGGTACTTGTTGCAACGGGTTGAAGGCTACGTTCCAACTGTTAGCGTCCGGTCACCGTCTTTGGGCAATGGTGCGTACCAGATGATAGTTCACGTTGATACCGTCCTCCACTCCCGGCTCTTCCTCGTCACTGTTGTCGTCTTCCACTGTGGCCTTGTGTTTCAGCCTAGTAGTGTCTGTCTGAGGGCCCGACGACGACTGGGTGGAGGGCTGACCAGAGGGGATCGCATCCCAGCACGGCGCTGGCAAAGGCGGGACAGGGGGGACGGCGTGCGATGATGGTGAGCGTGATGCATTGGAGTGAGGCGAGCGGTGAAACAAGTATTTGAACGCTGCCTTCCCTTTGCGAGGCGTAGATGGCGTATCATTCCGAGCTCTTTTCCGGGAGAGCGTCTCGCTCAGAGACTTCAGGCTGAAAGCCATAAGTGGGGAAGGACGGGCATATGGGAGCTCAAGACGCAGGAAGTGGGTAGCGCATTGCGCAGGGGCTCATCCAATCAAATTTACCAACGCCGAAGCGTGCGTGCAGACACTTCAGGGGCCTTTGATACACTTCGTTCAAATCGGGTAAGCACTCCGCTTATCCTTTTATTAATCCAATCACTCGACACACGACGCACAATGGCAGTGCGCATGGTATTATGGCAACGGGTGAGCAACGTGCATCGACATGCATTAAGATGTTATTCAACAATGGGTGCTTTGTCTGGTCTCACCAGACCACAGCGCGTCACGGTACCCTGCCCAGGTGACTGTGAGATGAGACCTTGTATGCGACTCATGCCTGTGTGCCAAACTCAGCCCATACCTCTCGCCTTCGTGCGCCCGTCAACCACCATACTCCAGCGCTCCAAATACGCCACCAGACGGCCCAGACCTCCGTGGGTGAACTGTGCACAGTTGCCACAGGATAAGTGCATGGGAGGTCAGGGGTGCGCATGCTGGGCTTCATCAAACTCCTACCTTTAATGAGGATGGGTGGAACCTTCACCAGAGGCGTACTTGCCCACAGAGGCGTCCTTGCAAGTACTGACTACGTCCAGTCGTCGGGTAAAAGGACTGCCGCCCGCGGACTATGTCCGCGGTCAAAGCATCCCTGAATTCACCGGTCGTTGGGTAGTCCCAGCCGACGATAGAATCCATGAACATGAAAGCGATGTATGCTGTCAGCAAAGGAGGGTGTCAATATCTTCACATAGTCAGTTGTCAGATCTCCACATACCGCTTTGCACAGATGCTGTGCCTGGTGCAGAGTGTCCGTTTCCGTGTAAACGAGTTTCCCGGCCGTTGGGCATGGGTTGGGTACTCGCATGGCCATCGAGATCCACTCGCGGGAGGTTGGCTGTTGAGCGCGATCTGGCGGATCCCTGTTGACCGGTCAAGGTCTTAGCCGCGAGGGGCGAGCTGCTAGGGCAAGGGCTTACCGTGAATCACACCGTGGTGCTCGTCCCTTTTGAAGATGTTCTTGTCCTTCGTGGGGGGGTCGACAGCTCTGGTGGTAGACGGAAGCGGGACTCAGCAGAAGGAAGGAGTCGTCAACGCAGCGATAACAGATCGGTCCCCCCATCTCACAGGTCAAGACGCCTTCAAAGTGACCTTCAATCTATACTTACCCAGTGCTTATCCGATTGGACTCCGCCACGCGCCACGGAAGCAAATCATGATAGCTGTGGGAAAATTCCCATGCTTGCTGTGCCTTATCGACTGCGCCAAGCGATTACTTGGATTTGCTTCCGTTGTCCACTTCTGCTCCGAGGGCCTCGATTTTGACCGACCTCGCTCGCCTTGCGATTACTCCCTAAGAATAGGGGCTTCTTAGCCTCGTCAACACTGGGACACGTATCTGCAGCCCGTCGTTCGACCACACACCTCAACGGCTCGCAGGTGTCTCTCAGCACACACTAGGTGAGTACTTCCCTCTCAAGGTTGACCGCGAGTGCGCAGCAGAGCCGTCATTTAGACGATCAGCTTGCACTCACTAGGCGGTGGCGTATCGTGCATGGTGTAATTCGTACACTTTGCACATACGTCTGGGGATTCCAATTGATTTCCGCAGGCATCACCCATCCTTACTGGACGGGACTTGTTCATCCTCGCAGTCAGTCCATCACTTCTCCTGTCCATTGCTTTCGCCCTTCCGTTAAGGTTGGGATGTCTATCACGATGTGTTAGCACGGTGCTCACCATCCGTGTGTAGTGACATCATGCCGGCGGAACCCTCTACATCCACCATCAACGCCGTCGTCATCCCCAGCCCGTCATCTCAAAGGTACGTAGTCTATGCGGGAAACGTTTCCCCGTACTGACGATCAGTTTGCAGCCCGACCGCAGATGACGTGCACGATCCACATGCTCAGCCCGCAATTCGTCTGGTGGTGAACAGGAAGGGCGTAGGTTAGTCGTGCGTTCACGCGTATCATATGCATCACTAATATCCTGACCTACAGGCCCCGCCGTGTGCGAGGCTTGGCAGGGAAAGGTGGCCACCCGGGGCGGTTTAGATGGATTTGTCTTCACGTCGCCGAACATGGAGTTCGTCCCGCGATATCCGGTGTTCGCGGACATCATCAAGACCCATGAAGATGGACAATGGGGGCTTCACGAGTACTCGCGATGGCCACAGCCTTACATCGAGGGCATGATGCATCTCGCCTGTATTCCCCGGCTGCCTGTTCCGCCACATCTTCCCCGCATCCTGTTCACATCTCTCCAACCTTCCAAGGACTGGGTGGAGCGTAAGGAGGTCATGGTAAACGGCTTAGGGTTCATCCGAGAGGACACGCGCTCCGAGCTGGCCCACGCAGCCAAGTTCGCTATCGACCGGTTCCATGGAATGCAGATCGCCCAGGTGGACGTTCGCCGATACGGCGCTTTCCTCGTGATGCTGCTACGTCAGGTCGTAGACCGGATGACATATGTTCCAGCCCACCGCAGGACCGCAATGGCAATCGCAGCTCACATCCAGCGTCTCTGCCTCGAGTTAGCCGGTCTGAAGACGTACGTCGAGCAGGTTGTAGTGCGCGTCCAGAAGTCGGAGGATTGGTCGTCATCTCGTCTGCCTGTCCTCGGTGGCTTCGTCCGGGACCTTACGGATGCACAGACGTGGTGTCGCGTCGGTCTTCCGGTGTGGTTGATTCAGCCCTTGACGAAAGAACTCGTGGTCTGGAGAGTGGTAGAGCCAGAAGATTTACCCTACGGCATGTCGCACACTCCATGCGATCCTCCGATCCTCCATAAGGCTGGGTCGTTTGTCGGCGTACCCAACGTCACCGGCAACTGGCTCACAGGCATGTTGATGTCCGTCTCCAGAGACATTGCCGGGTCGCATCTGGAGGGGCTTAACCTGATCGCTGTTCCGCAAGTGCCAGAAGGAGGTCGGCCACCCAAGCGGGCGCGAGGCGAGGACGCGAAACAGCTCGCGATGCGGGCAGCCGTCCCGGAGGCCACATCTGTGGCGAAGAAAACGCGCAGAGGGCGCAAGACCAAATCCAGTCAAGTGGTGCCTCAAGCGCCCGGGCCAGCCGCCTCAGAGGTCGCCCCGTCTCCTAGTGCCCCTGACGCGATGTCATCGGCCTGGCAACACCCCTCCCGGAACTTCCAGGCCTCTCCATTTGCAGAGCCGTCACCAGTATGGGTCACGGCGCTGGCGGCTGTCTCTCCAGTGAAGCAGACCCAAAATGCCGCCCTTTACTTCTACCCGCCCCCTTTCCTTCTCGACAGCCTCTCATCCGTCCAGGACGTTTGTCCCCATCCAGAACGCGCTCGAGTAGACGAGAAAGTGCCCCGATATCTGCACAACCTCTGCCGCATTCGCGAATTCTGTCGTACTCGGCTGTTCGACCGAACCCTTGATCGACGGCCGCTCACCATTGGAGAGTGGCGGACGGCGCTATGGGGCGACTATCGCACCAAGACACACCCTCCGACGGGCTCCGACGGTTCTGATGTCCGTCGGGAAAAACGGCGGCAGGACGAGCGCAACCAGATTAGTCTGCTGTTCCACCAAGTCGCCCACATGGACTCGTACTCTGCGGATGTCCCCGTACCTTTTCGAGGCCTTGCGGTCGACGTGGATGTCATCGCCGCCCATCCAGTGATCAGGGCGACATTGCTCTGGGAGGCGCATGAACTCAACTTCCGTGCCGACCTCATGGTCCTAGACCATCTCCTGGTCAACATGTCCGACTGGCGCGAATGGGAAAAATGGGAGCGCGAGATGCTCATCTCTGGCGTCTGGGGAGAACCCTCCTCTGGCGTGACGATTTTACCATCTCTCGATGACGCCGCTCAACGGTATTGCTGGTTCGTACCTCCGGAGAGTGGGTGGGATGGATGTTGCGTTCGCTTACGGGCTTTCGTTGAGGTGCTTTCGCGCTGGCCCGGTTGTCCCGAAACGATCCTCCAGGCCAGGAGGGCATCACAGGCGCCGTCGGACGAGGACTATTTGAACATTCAACGGTGCGCGGTCGAGTTTTATGTGCAATCATTTGTTCGTTCTTTTGCCCGGCTTCCCGTTCCTCCGATCCCTCTCCCGATGTAGTTACACCCCCTTTTTCATCCTCTGGAAACACTTAATCAACGCTTGTATGATCACACAAATTGGGGGCCGCTTCGCGAAAATGTAGAGCCTCGTGCATGTGGCCAACACAACCGGCGTGAGCTCTCGCGGTTCCATGTAGAACGAACGCAAGGTATTGCCGGTCGCGATGACGTGTCCTCGACCGATCCAGCAGGCAAAGTCCTCAAAGGATCGAACTTGCAAGTTGCTCATTGCCGCCAGACGAGGGGAAACTTGCAAGTTTCCCCCGCCCCCCCCCCCCCCCCCTGAGTCTCTCCATTCGTCTCCCCCCATCGCGCTTCTCTCCATGACTATCCGTGATCCGTGCCTCACGCAGGACAGTTTCTTTTGGCCCAACGAGCTCACCTGGTTGCGTCAAGCCTTCCAACGCGATGAAGTCCAGGCAGCTCTCCGAACTAACACGCCCGTCAAGAACGCTGCGGCCAAGTTAACCGAATCCTTCACTCGTGAGATCACAGCCCCCGGGCCGGGTGAGTCTCAAGAAGAGTTCGACAATCGCTTCAAACGTGCCAGGAAAGCGACCCGCCCGAAGCTCTCGCGAAGGATGCCGGAGACCCAAGAGGAGTTCGAGAAGCGTAAGGAAAATCTACCAGGCGTGAGTCTATGGTCCCTTGCAGATTTCTCGTTCCCATCTCCAGTTCCTCCAGGGTGATTCATAACATTGTGCAATGATATAGGCCGTCAAAAGGTGGGTTCAGGGCTGGAAGACCACCCTCCAACGGCACGTCAAGTGGGCCGCCCCGCCCCTCCCCGCCATCCCGCGGCCTCGCAAGGCTCGCGACGTGTCCGGCCTGGACATTTTCCAGTCCAGCGATTCCGCGCCGCCGTGCCCGACCGTCGAAGACGGACGTGCTGATGTCGCCGCCTGGCGACAGCTTTGCTCTTGGGCTTGGGCGAAGCTCGAGCCCGAGGTCCGGAAGGAATATGAAGACCTCGCCAAGAAGAAGAATGAACGCCAGATAGATGACGGTGCCTCGGATTCCGGTGAGTCCGAGAAGCCGGTGTCGGAAGACGGCGATGACGGTGCAGAAGACACCCGCCCTCGCCCGTGAGTGCTCCCATCCGTCTACGTAACGCATCCCTGTTTCAACCCATTATGACAGCACTGCAAAGGACATCGCTACGTGGGTCGACATCTTTCTAGAAGCGTTGTGGAAGGAGGCCAAGTGGGGGGGATTCGTATGCTTCGGCAGAGCGGAAGATAATGGCGACATTAAAACCTACTGGTGAGTGGTACGTCCAGATGATGGCATAATTAATCCTCACGCTCGTATTAGCCGACCCATTGGCGTGAACCGCGACGGAGTGAATTACTTGGATGCTTTACTCGCGGCTACATCTTGGACTCAGGAGGAGTTCGAACTGCGGTTCCAGTTGTGGATCCAGCAGTCCGTCACTGGTACGTCGAGTTTCTAACCACACGTCACGTCACTCAGCGCCGTCTAGCTCCGCAGGACGACCGAGCACGAGATTGGGCGGTCATGGCCACCCAAGCCCTAATGAGTAAGCCTTCCTCTGACCTTGATGTTCTTGCTGGTTTCGGTTTGACACTCAAGCCCAGGGTACGAGAAGGACAGGGATGGGGGGCTTGCCCAACCTCGCACCTCTGGTGGTCCTGTCGGGACCGCGCTGTTGCCAGAGGCACCTGCCCCCGGGGACGGTGACGCAGTCGGGACCGCGCAGTTCGGGGAGCTACCTGCCTGCGGCGACATCGCGGGCAGTCCAACTTCCTTGGATGGCGATCCTGTCGGGACCCCGCAGTTGGGGGAGCCACCTGCCTCTGGCGACATCGCGGGTGGTCGGACTTCCTTGGACAGCGATCCAGCTCAGGGTAGCCCTGTCACGCAGCCGTCCCCCGAACCGACTCCGGACCCTTTGTATATGGACGACAACGAGGTGACCACCCAAGATGCCCACACAGTAGATACTCACCTTGCGTCGACCGACGGCTCCGCCGGCGTTGAGGAGCATACCGCGCCGTCGGTGACCGGCGATGTTGCTGAACCCATCGACGGTATGTGTCCCTTGTATATACCCTGTTTGCGCTTGTCACCTCACACACCGCTGACAGTTGAGATGAACGAAGAAGAGAGGGCGGCCATGGCACTCAACACCCCGGACGTCGTTGCCCCTAACAAGAAGCCGCGTGGGCGTGGGCGCGGGCAGGGTAAAAAGGTGGTGTCAGTCAAGGTGCAATCGGCGAAGAAGTTCGATGCCGTCGTGGCGTCGGTGAAGGCCGCTGCCACAAAGCCTGCCGCTGCCAAGAAGGGTGCACCAGTGGTTCGGTCGGGCCAAGGTTCTTCTAAGGGGCGCTCTGGGAGGGCGGCACCATCTGGTGTGCCAATGCCGGAGGCTACTGGCTTGCCCATCATCAGCCGCCCTACGCGGGATAGGCGTGAAAGCGCGAGGAAACGGGGGGACGCTGGGTACGTGTGCATCCTCATCGTCTTGGCCGCTGACTTAGCTCATGCGCTCCCTCAGAACGGTTCCGCTCACGGCGATGACGCGAGGTCGTCAATGATGGGAAAGGAGTAGGAAAGATTACATTGCTGCGCCGGTAGACTATCTCAGCTAGCGCTGATCGCATCCTGTGTGTGGTTGATCAATATACAAGCGACGCTACGAGAAAAACGAATAAATCTGAGTGATCGGGTGCCAATATGCGGGCGCCCACAACATGGAGGAAAATGGAAGGAGCGACCCTCAGTTTCTCTCGCATGCAAGGACCCCTGCGGAGAGGCGGCCCCCCCCCGCTCCGTCTCATCCCACCTCTCCCTCCCCCCACTCGCGTACACTTCCCGACAGACGATGAGTACCAAGATCCAAAAGACCGCTGTCTTGTGGAAGAGGGTGAGCGTCACTTATTCATCCACGTCGATGCCTGTCCTGATGGGGATAAACCAGGGAGGGGAGTGCGTCTCCGAACACTTCACCATCGACCGGTACGACAACACCATCCGCTTGCGCGACCTCAAAATTTTGGCCGACCTTCCAGCCGCGCTGTCCTTCGTGGAGGTCTTCGACATCAGGCCTGGCTATTGGGATTACCATTACCTCACCAGCACTGTCGAGATCCCGTTCTACGCCCCTACCATTCTCTTTCGTTGCCACACCGTCTCACCATGTCCCGGCTTTGGGCTAGAAGTGGAGGAGATATACAGATCCTTATCCTTGCCCTCCTATACGCCACTCTTCGCCCCGTCGACACTAACGCCATATCAGAAGAAAACTTTAGTCCAGTGTCGCACTGTCCTGTGGTGCATGGTACGTTCTTGATCACACTCCCGGTCGGCAATGATTCAACTAATACTGGATGACAGAATGCCGCTCCTCCAGATCACGTATTCAATGTCACCATGACGGAAAGATTCGAGATCAAGTGGTCATCCGACACCGAGGTCGGGAGTTACCTGGGTAATACCATTCACTTCGACATGTGGGACTATGACCGCACTGCCTGGCAGCCCACCAACTTGTACGAGACCGTTTGTCTGCACCAAGACCTGCGAACGATCTTGCTGCGGAAGACGGGTGTGCTGTTTACCGTCGGCCTTGGCCGCGAGATCGCTGCGCTTGAGAGACAGGCGGACACGACACCGGCACCACGGCTGTTGGACGAGGTGGGTAACGCATGGCCGCGTTTAGGATAGACACTAACTTTCCACTCAGCACTCCTACACCTACGCACGGCCTGTGCGCTTGCAAACTCCAGCTGTCAAGGCTGGACCTCAGCTTCAGGTACGCTCACGAGGTGAGGTGTGCATGGTCACACCGTATACTTACGAAATCCCAGATAGAACCGCTTCCACGAGCCCCGCTGGCTGCAGGGAGGTCCTCAAACACAGAGGCGTCAGAGGGCGCCATGGATGGCGGGAAAGACGGCAAGGGCGTAGTTAGCACTTACTTTCATAAGTTCACGTACATTGGGTCAGTGAAAGGGGTGGAGAAGGCCCTGAGGTGGAAGAAGCGGTCTGGCCTGGCACTTGGAGACGTCGCAGAGTGCTGGCGAGAGGTACTCCCGGCCGACCTGTTCCAGGGCCCGGTTCTCGGCGAGCGCGAGGGCCCCATCGTCGTTGACGAAATCTGAATAAATTCTTCAAATTTCCGCATCATTTTCAGAGCGTGAGGAATCGGCAATAGGCATAACAATCACCAGAGGGGCGCCCTTGGCCTTATAAATGGCTGAGGACCAGGACGATGGCCCCAACCCCTGGCCGATCCTTACCCTCCCCCTGCAACTCTTCCTCCTCCGCGCATTGCACTCCTCCGCTCCACCATGGTCGCTGACTCCAGGCTCATCGTCTGCAACGCCGACTACAAGCCCGCCAAAAACAGCAAGTTCTGCGAGGTCGTTCGCAAGCTGTGTCACCTCGATGCCAAGGGTCGCATCCCTCACGCTCCTCCCTACTGCCCGCACTGCGATCGCATGGGCGGTAAGTTCTACGCCTTCCTGACATATCAAAGCCACCAGGCAGGCATGTGGCTGTTCAAGGTGCGTGCGATGTTGCCGTCGGGCTATGTTTCAGAGGGTAATGTCCACCTCAGTGCACTCAGTGCCAGAATATCCATTGCCCGGAGCAGACCGGCCCTGCGCCTCCAATCGCGCAGGCCATCCAGGGGCAGCTGGTGCACAACTCCATGGCGGAGTGCGAGGCAGCTCTCATCGACGAGGAGGACGAGGCGATCAAGATCGCGCTGATCCAGTCCAAGCGCGAGTTTCAGGAGGCGAAGAAGCAGGAGAAGGCGGCGCGAGCGCAAGAGAAGGCTGCGCAGGCACAGGGTAAGGCATTGGAGAAGGTGGACCGCATGCGCACCCAAGCACACAAGGAGCACGAGCGCGCCCTTGTCAAGGGCACTCGCTCTGCATCCCAGCCTGTCAAGGTGAGTCTCTAGTTAAGGATCCAGTCAACATGGCACTCACATTTCCTCACGAAGGCTTCTGTAACCGAGACCGGCATCAAGGGCAAGTTGATCCTGTTCTCGGACGTGAGTGACAGTCCGTTCTTCCGTGGCCGTATGCGGAACTCACAGCCACCTCTACCACAGCCCGACACGGCAGCGACAGTGCACAAGATCGACCTTGATGAGTTACGCACTGTCTGCCCGAACGAGCTCGACGCGATCCGGGCTTGGGACGGTGATGACAACCTGCCCTTCCATTGGTGCGCTGACACGCAAGGGTGGTCCCCCGCAATTGGCCCTGTTGTCGTCAACGACAAAGCGCCTGTCATCCTTATCTGGCGCGACTTCGTCGGCCACTGCCCTGGCATGGGGACCGAACTACACGCGCTCCAGATGCTCCAGAGCCCCGACAGCTACACTAAGACCATGGCGGCTGCGAAGGTGAAGAGGTCTGCCATTGTCGACCGGCCGTTCGACAAGGACATGGTTCATGTCATCTTCTACATGGAGGTGCGTTCGGTCAACCTTGCATCTATGGGTCTACGTTTCATGAACGCACCGGATGCAGTCGAACCAAGACGCGGAAGTGGACCACGTGCAGAAGCTCGACGACCGCACTCTGTACCTGGCTTTCAGCAAGAACATCTTCGAGAAACTGCGCGACATGAAGATCACTGCTGTCGACCTTTGGAAAGACCACCTGTCCGAGTGGGAACGCGTCAGGATGCGCAGTCCCATCAGACTTGACGACGACACCCACACCGTCATCTTGCGCATCCCCGGCGTTGTCGGTTTGCCGTATCTTGGTCTCGAGATGGAGGTGCTTCGTACCCCGCGAAAGGCTATCGCCGAGGCTCTCGCTGCCCGCGAAGACACTCACGCTAAGCGCAAGGCTGCGAAGGCTCTCGCCGCTGAGACTGCCCGCAAGCGCAAGCGCGACGCGTTTTCGGAGAAAGTGACGAGAGCCCTCGCTGAATGTCGTTCGCGGTCCTCGTCGGTGGAGTCTTGGCATGGAGAACCGTCAGGTGCATACTCACTGTGTTGTAACGGGCGGAGCAGAATGTCTGACGTGCGCATGAGCAGACTCACGCACTGTTGAGAGGCGTTCGGTCATGGGAGCGCGGAACGCTAAGCGCACGAAGACGGCGGACAAGATTGCCTCCGACGGGGCTGAGGGCTTGGTCAATGGGCGCGACGTCATCGAGATTGGTGATTTGTAAAAACGAGTATTTAGTGTTAATGTGTGCAATGAATTATCTACTGCCCCAAAACCGAGGGAGTCTCCACCATACCCTCCATACATGAAGAACGGTGCCGGTTCGACGCCTGATAGTCCTCGAGCACGATGACACAACGCACGAAGACCTCATCTTTGACCTCGTCGAGATTCCCCGAGGGCGTAAAATGAGTCGAGTCCGTTGGCGAAGGCTGCACTGACCTGCTCGCGGATGCGGACGCGTTCGAGCCTGACAGCTCGCAATGATAGTGAGGAACGTCGAGCTTGAATGATGGGGGCTTGAACGTGCGTTGAATCCGGGACCGGAGCACGTACTGTCCCATTGCCCAACCTCATGCTTCGGGACGCGACAAGGCAGCGCACTCTGACCTGGAAAGGGGATCCGCGCGGGTGGGAGCGGCTGGGTGCAGCGAGCATTGAGTTGCACGCGCGCGACCAACCGACCTCGAAGCAAGGCGCGCGGAGGGTCTTAACGACCGCTCCGCTCAACCTCGATGCTACATAGAAACGCGCACGACGATTAGTTAGCGAACGACATCAGGATACAAGGCAGGCGAACCAAGGGATCTTCCGCGGCATCAGCGCTGAGGAGGGCGGGACAGCTGGTGTTATGCGAGGAGCAGGGTGGCGGACGCGATGAGAGCATATATGTCGAAGTGGACGGCGACAGCAAATGGGGAAGTATTTGGAGATGTCTAGGAAGAGTGTGCACGGGAGATCGGAACAAGGGAATTCGGGGTGACCCAGGCTGACAAAGAACATGTGACCGGCGCGCACCACGTCTTCCCAGGCATCCTGGCGCACGCGATTCGTGCGCGAACCATGATGGCGCTTCGCTCTCTCTGCCTGCATATTATCTGCCCTTTCGACGGGTCCACAGCCAACACTCCAGGTGGCGCGGAGCAGTCAATGAGACCCTCCGCGCACCTTGCCACTATGTCCGCTGGTCGTGCGCGGGCAACTCGATGCTCGCTGCACACAGCCGGCCCCCACAACGCATCTCTGGGCACAACCCAACCGCTACCTTGCTTGCACAACCACTTCTGGGCGGGGTGAGACGCGCACAACGGTATACCATCAAGCTGAGCAGTGGCGTGACTGTGGCGACAGGGAAAGCACGGCTACCTAGAACGCGTAAGTCATACCTTCCTCTTCTTCCGGTTCCTCTTATTCTGTCCAGTGGGCACCCTACTCGTCTCCTCTCGTCCAGGCACCTTCCTCGTCTCCTCACCACCCGCGTGTCCATGTGCCTTTGAGGAGCGCATATTCATGTCCATCCATCGCCACATGGAACTATGCGTGAAGTAGACCAGAAAGTAATGCTCGCCTCCAAAGAAATCCTCGCACCCGTGGGGGAGATCTTTGCCCCGCATAAACACGGCGTCGCCGGGATGCAGGCGTACCCGCAGGTTGAGGGTGGGGAAGTCGAGCCACGCCTCTTCAAACGTGCCCATGTAGACGATGGCTGCCCACGACAGGTGGGGGTCTGCCTCATCGAAATGCACATCCGTCGCGAGGTTATAGACGACCTCACGGCAATCCCAGATCATATTGGGGTCCAGGACCTGAAAAGAGCGTTCACTCGGATTTGCTTGCAGACGCTTCTGATGAAGCGCAATCAGATCCTCATGCTGCCATGGGTCCAGATGGCGGAGTGCGGTGCGGAGAAATGCCGAGACCACGTCGAGATTGGCGATGAGGTGACAGGAAGCGTTGTAGACGGCGGCAGTGCGGAAGAGGTCCACCGCTGGCTTGGGCTCCTCGTTCTAGAGAAGCGTGGGTGAATGTGGTGGGTGCTGAAATGGTGCAAGAACTTACTGGATGTCCGACTGGATGCCAAGAGTACGAAAGTGCCGCCACTCCGGTCGGTTGACCCTTTTTGACCTGAGACCCTTTGTTGACTTGCTTTTTATGGATGGTCTGCCTCAATTTCGCTTTACCGGCAAAGGTGCGAACCTGGTCGGTGGCATGCGCCTTGAAAAGTGTGGGAAACGGAACTGAAGTACTGTGTCGTAAAAGGACTCACTAGCTGCGTCCCCTGGAAGGCTCGGGGAAAGTGAAAGACGACATCGTATCCATCCACGCTAACCATGCGACGCGACCGATCTCCAAGAAACCGCCGTTCAGTGAGCTCGATGGCCTCAGTTGGCCGTGGGCTCATCTTGATGACATCCAGCAGGTTGAATTCGGTGCACTTGGCTTGGGTGTAAGGTGAGTACGTTATTGGTGACACTTGTGCGGGGCACTAACTGGTTCCGTTATCCTCGAAAGCTTGATGTACCATATCGTCTGCCAGTTTCTTCCTCCCCGCCCGGAGTCTGCGTCGGCGTTGTTCTGGGGTGATCTTTTGCCACCGAGTATGATTGCCCCTTTCGGACACTCAGTGAGTGGACACAGGCCTCATGACGAAGTGCAGACTTACTGGGTGCTGGGGTTAGATACGGACCCCGTCGCCTCATCCACCCCTTGTGTTGCCGGTAGGGTATCGACCTGCATCATGTCCGCGGCAGCTGCTCCAGCCTCCAGATGCTGAGGTGTGTCGTCGTCAACCTCCGTGAGATCCGATAATTCATCAATTTCCGTTGCACCATCAAGGTAATACATCTGGCGGAGACGGACGCCGTCACGTAGCACCCAACGTGGAATGGTGGCCGGTAACTCCCGTGCAGTCGGCTGCACATCCTCCACCCCGGGCTCGATCACTCCCGCCATGGCCTGCTCGGTGTCCATTGCAGGGATATCATAAGTTTTGGGGATAGGAGCTGTGGAGGTCCGATTCGTCGGGCCGCGACCCTCGTGAATGTGAGTGCCGGAGGTGGAAGTATGAATCGGTGGGCGGGGCGTACGTGCTCCTTCAGCCGCGCACGCGGCTCTGACATCTACGAGCACATCAACGCTGGGACTTTCAGGATGATTAGTGACACTCACTTCCCGCGAGTGGTCTGCGCACCGACCCCACGCCCGGTGGATGGTCTAACGCCCCAGGGCTGGCAGCGATTGAGAAGCCTTGCCCAATGGTCAGGTCGTCGGGACGTAGTGGAAGAGGATGGTGCACTGTATGGCGTAGTGTTATCGCAGATAGGACTTTTCATTGGAGTGTCACTCACTGGCGGTAGCACTGGGGATCGACTGTGGAACAAACACCGGAAGGACGGGGGGTGAGATTGAGAGGTAAATGCAACAGCTGCTGAACTGATCGTGAGGTAAATACGTGGCATGGAGTAAGCATGGATTCCACCTGGAAGTTAAGACGAATGTACAAGGTGTATTCATTACACCATGCACTAAACGCCACCCTCTGGTGAGCGCGAGCTGATCGTCCCAATGACGGCTCTGCTGCGCGCTCAGGGCAAAGTATGTCACACACCTATTTTCCGAGTACACAGCCTAGTGATTGTAAATTAGCGGGAACGCACAGCCAGGGAACGCCGAGGGGATGCGAAGTGGTCGGCCGGACGAAATGGAGAGTCACCTCGACAGTGTGGAAGCAGTACTAGTGACAATGCGGAATGGGGTGCGCGCGCACACATGATACGCGCCGCCGATTAAAACGTGTCGCACGGCGCTTACCATGTCTCTCTCTGGACGTGGCCTGACCTCCTGTCCCGCTCACGATCACCACTCGTCCGCGGAGTTACTTCACCATGAGGCTCTGTAGACAGTGGCGGATCCCATCCCTCCCCCTCACTCGTCAGCGGAGTTACTTCACCATGAGGCTCTGTAGACAGTGGCGGTTCCCATCCCTCCACGTCGTTGTGGCAATCGCCCAATGTACGAAACACTTCCCCACCACATAATCGTTTCCCTCACCCATCCCCTGCATCAGACCTCCTAGCTTAATCCTTCCTGCAACATATGGACGCGTCTCCTCTCCAAGGGGACGTGTCGCACCATGACTGGCATACATCACCCTGCCACCGCACTCCTCGCGACATCCTCAAGCCTGCGCGTGGTGCGTCGACTGTCTCCCTGGAGACCTGGTAAGCTCTTTGCCTCGCATCTGCCCTCTATGCTGACGCCTCGGTCCCCCTTACTGCTCCCATAAACTCTCGCTCGGCACGCTGATCGCCGGCCGCACCATGCTCGTCTGCCACTCTTCATCAACGTGTCACCCTCATGCTACAAGAACGGTACGCCCGCTCCCTCACGTCCCTCTGCCTCACATCCCTCTCCACTGTCGTCTCACTCGCCATCCTCGCGGTTGCAATCTCCAAGATGATGGTCATCCCCCCGCCCCACCCCTCACCCTGCAGGCCCCATCCAGTACTGCGACACGCTCCAGGACGTCCATATCCGCCTTTTGGCACTGCACTTACTACAGCTACGTCCAGGAGAATGGTCGGATGCCCCATCTGAAGCGGCACATCCAAACGTACACGCTTGGTGCTGAAGTGGCGGTGTGGGTATGCTGCGGGGTGCCTGTGATGGACGCACTCGCACTTGGTCTGCCCGCTGAGGTCGTCTGTGAGGGGCTGATTTTTGAGGTGGACGGGACGGAGATCATTGGAGGGTGTAGGAAGACGGTCAGCGGGAAGGATGCGCTCATTGGTCGCTGGGGGGAAGAGCGGGAAGTGCTGTGGGGACGCGAACTCCATGAACTCGCAGGTATACAAGTTGACCGCGGATGAGCGGTGAGCACTAGGACCGCTATTGTTTTTACTTCACGCTCAATACTATACTTCTATGGGATTCCTCTTTTTTGGCTGTATCGCTCATACCACGTGTATCCCTGTTGCACAATTCATCGACATTTACCGGAGACTCCTATTCCCCTCAACATGGCAGTCCGCCCAGGCATGCACGCATCATGATCATAATGTAATGGGGTCGTCGAGTTTGCAAGTGACCGTATGGCCTTTTTATCACCAAGTGTCCGGTGCGAGACAGTGTACCGCGACCATCTAATTGGTACCTCCTGGCATACCTGCACGTCCACGTCCCCCCACACGTCCACGCCCACATCTGCTGGTTCATCCACGCATAACCTCGTCCACCCGCCCGTCCTCGTCAAAGGGCACACCGGTGGATGCTTGCTGGTTGTCTGCATGCCCCTCCCTTCCTCCTGCACCCCCCAACCAGTAGTCCATGCCGGTTATGGCAGTGGCTGGTGTTTGCCAGTGAGTGGGAGGTCGCCCTTCCTTCCATACTAATTTCATCTATATGATATACGAAAGTCAGTAAACTGGGGACGACGCATGCAGGGCGGCAAGGAATATAGAACACACTGGGCCGCTGACACCCTCCATCTTGATCCCCCACTCATCAAAGTGCCTGAGGTAGTGCGCATCCACCATGTACGTGAACGCGTCGCGCGCCCAGACGGACTCGCCTGAGATGCGCTCTCCGCGGCGAAAGCGCTCCTTGACCTCCTCAGAGATGCCGGGGTGGTCCATCTGCTCTTCAGAGAGGTTGCGGAGGTTGATGAAGTGAGTGCACTCCGGAACGGGGCAAAACCAAATGAGGAGGAAATTGCAGTTGGGGGGCTCCCACATCTGGTGAGGAAGTGCCCGATACTCCTCAAGAGAAAGCTCGGCCATGGCTATAATCGGCAACCATGAGAAACGTGAATTATGGCGCGAGGTTTGGAATCGCTCACCAGAAGGATTGCAGGGGTCGGGGCTACTGGAGGCGGCGGCGAGAAGCTTAGATGAGGCCTGAAGAAGAAGGCTGGAGGAACGGGGCACGACCGAAAAACTTCACGGGTGAACATGCGGGCGGACGGGACACGCTCCTGCCAAACAACGGGTCATGCGCGACACGCGCCTACGGCACATCGGTCGCGCGCGAGACGTGCCGCCAGATGTGCTCCCTGTGGAGGCGACGGAACGTCGGCGATAGTCACCCTGGAGCGCGATGTTGTATGCGGACACCGTACCCCCACGCGGCATTGGTCCCAGTCTCGTACTGACGAACCCGCTGGGGACAGTGCTGCCCCGCGCCATCGGAGAAGGATCTCCGACGGGATCGGAACACGTGCACCCTGGCGGCCAGACGGCCCGTCGCACCTGGAGGTGGCGGGGACGGCGACAGTGGCCATGAGGACGGATGGTAGGATACGCATACAAGCGTCAAGTGCTCATGTGGCGCGGGAAAGCGTGCGTACATGTGGATGTCGGTAGGGTCGAGAGACTGAGGGGAAAAGGGGGCCAGGCGGCGACAAGGAGAGTGGACGCAGGGTGGCGGGACGAGCAGGATGGATCGCTCGCCGGCGGAGTTCGAGGCCGGCACAAGCCCTCTTTAGGGGATGAGTTTTGCATGCCTGATAGAGCGTTGAGTGCGGACCGCGCGGCGAAAACGTCGATCGACCGGCCCGACCTCTTACTCTCCCATGACTAGGACCGGATTGGCTATTCCCCAGTGCATGAAACTGAACATCCCCCTCGACGACTAGATTGCGTTTTCAGCCTCGCACGGCAGACGGTTACAGTTTCGCGCAATGTGGTCTATACGATGGAACCGAGTGAGCATCACCCGAAGAACCACGGTAATCTACAGATCTTATCCCAGCTGGTCATCAGCCCAACCACGCCCACACCCATGACCCCAGTCCTACATAGCGCAATCGTTCTACTCGCTGCCTGAGCCACACTTGCGGTCGGCTACCTTCTTGCCCTTCTTGGCCTTCTTGTGCTTGCGCTGAGCTTCAAAGTCAACGTAAAGCACGTCGTCATTCTGTCTAGCCGTCAGTACGACGGGATGATCGGGGGTGGGAAAAGTCTTACCTGAGTGTGTTTGCGTTTGACGGACGTGATGGACGTCTGACTGACGGTGTCGTCGTCAGACAGAATGACACGATTGAACTTCTGCGGTGGCGATTAGAGGATGCTAAGAGGGGATGAGGCCGCGGCAACGCATACCTTGGAGACAGTGTCCTTGGAGGAGCTGGCAAACAGCTGCGGAACGTCCCTGGTCAACTGTGTTGGTGGATGAGCAACTGCAGATTACCGATACAAGGCCATGGGCATACCTTGCGTGTATGAGTGACCGACGGCGTGCCATCGCTGTCCTCCTCGTCCGTACTGTACTGGTTGTTGTGACCCCTGGCTTTCTCCTTGATATTGATCAAGGGATGCTTCAAAAAGGAGCGGACGATTAGTATGAACGTATATCTAAACGGGGTTAAACGTACCTCCATGTCGTCAACCTCTGGGGAGCCCTGCTCAATCGCACGTCCTTTCCCCTTGAGGCTGGACTGTTTCTCGCCGCGCTCTTCCACCAGCCCATGCTCAACAACGTCATCGCCTTCGACAGCATCCAAGATACCACGACGCCCCACATCACCCGTCTGCCCAGCGGAACCTTCATCCTGTTCCGCGTCAAAAGAGCTGGGAGCGCGAGTCAACTTCAACCCCTTCGGGTTAACCCCCAGAGCAAACGACATCACCGTCGACAAGTCCATGAACATCTTGTGCTGGTCCCGCTGGATGTGGTCCTGCGCACGTTGGATCTTCTGCTGGGTGTGCTGGATTTTCTGCTGGTTGTGCAGCACCGTCTGCACCATCTCCATGACGTCATCCTGCGACTTCTCGATGGTTTGAAGCAGCTCGGCATGCTGCACCAAAGCGTCATCAACGCCACTCAACACTCGGGGGAAATCGACGTCGGTGTCGGATGCAACGACGTCTGAAAAGAGTGAGTAGCGTGTATGTGCTAGAGGGGGAAGGACGTACTGCGACGGAAAGAGCAATCATGTATTCCAAGATTGTTGCAGGGGATGCACTTGACGGTGTTGCGGCGAATGAAGCAATCTCTGCGCTCGACGGCGCACTGAGAGCATGGGGGGTCGCAGGGGCGGGCGTCGCTCATGTTCGGGGCTTGCTTCTTGTCGTCGTCGGGAGCTTTCTTCTTCGCTGCGGCGTTGCGAGTTGTCTTCATAGTAGGGGAGGTAGAGCAAGGTCAGAGGTAGGATGGATGAACGGGGATGATAAGCAAACGAAGGAGGCAGGATGGAGAGAGGAGTGGAAGGGGAGATGGCTTATATTACATTGGATGTATACCGCAGCACCGACCGGGTGCTGTCGCCCTCGATGACACGCGGTGATCTTTTCCAGACACAATGGCATACGGTGAAAGAGAGCGGCACACCGTGCCTGAAGCTCGACGTCGCACTTTCCTCCTCATGACCCTGGTCGCCCATGGGACGTGCTGTGGATTGTCGAGCGTGCGCCGTCCCACCTCTGACATTCAGATATCAGAGGAGGGACGGCGCAGACGAGAGTGGAGAGATGACGTGCAGGAAGTCCTTCCACCAAGGTGAAGTTGTGTGACAATGGTCGAAGGAGCGGTCGTGCTACAGGAACAGAAGTCGCCCAATATAGTGACTCGTGGTCTTACGCAGGTGAGGGGCTACTGGTGCTGCGGCAGTAACAGATGCTTGCCTGTGCGCCATGAGGTTGTTAGGGATGACTCACCGAAGACTTTTTGGGAGATTGTACGGGAAGGTGAGATGGTGGTTTTGAAAATAGGTGCCTGGAGTGAACGGCTGGGGTCTAGCCGCCAGGCTGTGTGTGCGAAGTCGAGTTCGGCGAAGGGTCACCGAGGTGGTGAGAGGGCGCGACGGTATGGTGAGTACGGCTGCATGTGGCGAGCATTAGATGCATGCCACACGACAGGCGAAGGTACCACAAAGGTGAGCAGAGAGTCTCTGTGACCGCTCTGTACAACCCTTGCGATTATGCATTGATCCTGTGAGAGGCTGATTAGCGAGGATAGGAAGATGGACGTGACTTTACCGCAGACGCGGCCAATGGGCGTATGGTAGTGTATGACGTATAAGGCGATGGCGATGGATGGCAGCACTTGCGCCACCCTCCGCAGCATGATCGGCGGCCTGGGCCTCGGCGCCTCGGAATGCACGATCCGTGGCCTGGGCCTCCCAACGGGTCTTGATGGGCGCGGCGGAAAGGATGGGCCGCGCCTAAGGTGGTCCGTCCGCCGGTCTAGCTAAACCGAAGGCGCGAGGACACTGTCCGGCGAGCCGTCCTGACTAAATAGTGTAGTTTACGTACCAGCAATCAAAGTCATTGTTATACACATCACTGCGATGCAAACATCTGGCGTTCAGTGTGCATTCAGATGCGTGCCGGTGTACATTCGACGCTATTGTTCTATACGTAGCCGCGGAAAGAGAGACAAACACGAAGAGAATCGAAACACTATGCATGCGTAACTCGAAGCTGTTCATCCAGAAATGAGACACTAGCCTCCTCGATGGCAGTTTGGAAGGAACGGCTCTTCTTGTGGACCTTGAGGGTGTCCTTCCACTGGCTCGCCGTCTTTGGCTCCGTCTTCCCATCGCGTATCATACCGAGGCGAGTCTGGAACCACTGCTCGGCATAAGGAGTCCAGTACCCCAACGCCATGTCGGACTTCTCCCACGTGCGTGCTTTTGGCCACCACGAGTAGTCCTGCGTCTGCGACCAGTTGTTGTCTATGCAGAACATGTCAGAACAAGCGGGAAACGGAGATGGGGAGATGAGTCACATACTCAGAGTGTACACCTTGTACACACCACAGATGACGTCCAGTTCATCATCCGACAGCGAGTCGTCGAAGAACCTGTCCCGATTGCGAGGCACAAACAGTTGGCCATAGTCGTAGATGTCACTGGATGGCCCGCGCATGGCCAGCGCCCGCCAATCGCCACCAAGGATCTCGACAGCGATGCGCCAGACGATGCCGCCACGAAGGAGAGCCGCACGGCCTCTGGGCAGAGAGAGGATGGCATAGGCTCTGTGCGCGTACTCCTCGTAATCCCAGTACCTCGGTTTAAATCCGTGCGGACGCCACCCGAGAACGGTTCGAACGGGAGGAAGGGGTTGACAATGGTCAGTGGGTGCGTCGATGGTGTGGAACCGGATACCATGGTCAACGAGGAGCGTGACCGCATCTGCAGAGCACTGGACCGCACAACGGCGATAAAGCTGTACGGCGGTGACAGCATCGACAACCAGGTTCCACCAGCAGCCGCTGTCGGCCGGGTAGCGGATATGGAAGAGCGGCTTCTGCACACCATCGAATCTGACGCGGGCGATGCGGATGGTTGGATGCCGTTGAGATTTGTTCGACAGGGCTTTATCGCAAGCCCGGCTCAGGTCCCAGATAAGCCCCGGGGCCTTTTTCTCCTCGGTGAGGGCTGCGACGAGGACATTGAGCGGCTGGGTGAGGCCGACATCCAGAGGGTTGAGCTCTGCCTGCGTCACGCCAAAGATCTTCTGAAGCTCGAGCACTTTGAGCTGCTTGTAGTGCCCGACGATGCCGCCGACATCGGCCTGGATGAGACCGTATCGGAAATAGGTCAAATCATGAAGCCTCTCGAACGCAGGCTCCCAACGGTCCGGTTGCGGCGGCTGCGTCGTCCGCTCACGACCATGGAAAAGCCGGAGGTCGCGCTCGAAAGGCTCCACCGGAAGTGCGCTGACAAGCTGCGCCACCGGGAGGGCCTCGGGGAGGTCGACATCGTCAAACGCGTCCCAGGGGTCTTCGGGCACGTCGTCCGGAGCGAGCTTTGGACAGATGTCCCATTCGTCGCGCCAGGCATCGTAGCGCTTCTGTAAGGGCCCATGACTCATCCATACCTCCGCAACCCCGCTGGGCTTGACGTATGCTCGATAGTCCAACTCCAACATCTCCGACGGCAAGAACATGTCGATATCACCAACCTCCTTCCACAAGTAGACCTTAGAGGGGCGTGTCGGCCGGTCGAGCTTCGTGGCCTTGTGCTCCCGCTTCAGCCGAAGAGCTCGGTGCTCGTCCGTTTCGGTCTGTGCTTTGGCGTGATTGGATGCCTCCCGGCGTGCGAAGAAGTGGAAGCAAGACTCTCCAGGCTCTTGCCCTTGGCCGTGTGGGATCGCGGCGACATTTTGTGGTACAGGCGACGTGTGTGCCACGACGAGCGGTTGCGCCGCGAAAGACCCTTGGGGGGGCTGCAACTCCTCCCATCTAAAGTGCATATTCTCGCGTAGGTCGACGTACTCCGGCACCCGGAAGAGCTGATATGGGGGCGGAGGGAGATAGGGCATGAGGAATGGGAATTCACGCACAGTCGATGACGGGTCGGGGGGCCAGGCGATATACACTGGGAGATTCGCTCGAATCATGCACGGGACATGATGGAGCCAGGCCGTTCGCACCTCATTAGCATGGACATTGATGAACGCACCGGCACGAAGGCCAGGGGACAGATCGCTGATGACCGAATCCCGGAGGAGGTCGATCCAGGCAGGTGGCACGTCTCGGGCACTCAAGACTCGGATCCATTGGGGAGGGTTGGCATTGGGATCAGTGGTGACGAGGGCGATGGCCATGGTGCATCGTGCGGCGAGAAGGGACATGGCGTCACGGGCTTTTGCGGCGGCGATCCGGACCTTACTTTGGTCATGGTGAGGCTTTAGATACCCGTACTCGTGAGGGAAGCTCCAACGACCGATACTGACGGGAAACCTCGCTTCGGGGTTCCCGCTCGCGGCATCCTCAAGCGCGCCAAGGATATACAGCAGACTGTTCTCTAGGGCGTGCCACGCTTTCTGCACCTCAGGGCTCAAGATATAGCCCGAGCGCGACGGGTCCTGAAGCTTCACGATGCGCACCTTCTCGGGGTGGATGTTCAGCCGTCCAAGGAAGGCAGACTCCGTGTTGAATCGCTTGAGCATATACGCGATTTCAGGGCACGCGTCGGTGGCCCATATTGGCTTGCGCATTTCTCGGGCTTGGAGGCTCTGTTCTGGATCGAAAACTGGGTATCCAGGTATACGTGCTACATCACAGGGATTCACTACAGTGTACACGGTATCCCTGAAGATGAAAGCGCGAAAAGGTTTGGTGGTGCTGAAAGTTATGGTGAGCAGACCGGTGGCAATTGCGAGTACTATTGAGAGACTTACTTGGCAGTCGCGGACATGGTGCATCTCGAGAATGGCTACGGACCGCGATGGAAGCAGTCGACAAGATGGCTAGGGGTCCCCTCGGCTGATTAGTACGACGGCAAGTACTCGGAGTGTCAAACACATACATACTTTGAGGGAAGAGGTTCAAGATGGGGACCGAGAGGTGAAAACGAGTCTGGAGCAGCACTATGTCTGCTCATTACAAGGTCAATACTGAGCGCGGACATTGGAAGCCGTGCGTACCTTACAGCGGGCGAACGGCAGACGTGATCCCTGAACTTCAAACCGATCGGGGGACAGCGAAGGGAGCGGTCGAGCCTCAAGGTTCCGAGGTGACAAAAAGTGGGTCAGGGGACGGCGGCCACGGGATGCGTGCTTCGGGGGTGGATGCCCACCTGTCTCGGTAAATGGGAGCACAGGGGATCCCTGGACTTGAAATGGATCGGGGGAGAGGAGTGGAGGCGACCTAAATTGGGTACGGCAACGAGGGTGCAGGATGCGTGCGTCGCGGTCGAGGGTGCGATGGTTTCGGGCGCGAGCAATGTGGTTGGGGCAGGTCGATGTGACCTACGGAGGGAGATAACCCTACGTAGATCGCAGAGGAGAGAATCCCAGAGGAGAGGATTGTGTCGGCACCTGCAATGGGAAGTAACCCAATACAGACAGCAGGGGGAACGAGTCGATGTCGAGCGAGGGCACCAGACGCTAGGACGAAGGAGGCGTCGAGATTGAAGGCGCCTGTTTGCCGATATTGTGGCGCATGGCCGTATTTGCAGGTGTTGACACTGTGGCGCCATTTGTCTCAGTGAGTTTGCTCCGCGATCCTTGTCTGTGTTCCGGCTCCGTACGATCTCCTCGCTCCCCTTGGGCCTGTGCATGGTTATCTCCGTGTGCAGGTTGGGCTCATATTCCACCACTTGGAGCACGTCTCGCCGATGGATCTACCATCGCTCCTCTGAACTCCGGCCATGGCGCTGTTCCCCTCGACCAGATCAGCGACACCCCTCTGCCGCGGCGGTACCTGGAGTTTTTTGTTCGGGTCCTTGAGTACCGTACGTCAGCTTCACATCCACGTCCAGCCGTGTCTCTCACTCTTTTTTGCAGTCCCTCACTCTCGCGTGCAACCCCTGGCTCCACTCACAGACAGCTCCGTATTATTTCCTCGCTCCCCTTGGGCCTGTGCATGGTTATCTCCGTGTGCAGGCTGGGTTCCTTGTGGGCCATATTCCACCACCTTGACTACGTCTCGCCGAGGTATCTACCATCGCTCCTCTCACTTCCTCCGGCCATGGTCGCTGATCTGGTCGAGGGGAACAGCCTTCTCCCGCGGCGGTAGCAGGAGATTTTTGTTCGGGCCCTTGAGTATTGTACGTCCGCTTCGCATCCACCTCCTGCTGTGTCTCTCACTCTCGCATGCAATCGCTCACTCTCTCGGGTGCAGTCCAACCCTCTCGCGTGCAATCCCTCACTCTTGCGTGCAGTCGCGCATTGGGGCGTGCATTTGGCACCCCCGAAAGCAGCTCATCTCTACGGTAAGTGCAGCTTTGGTCCTTCAAAATGCCGTAGAGCTGAGACAAATATGCGCATCCACTTTCGCGAACGTCATATTTTCTGTGCAATGGAATTCCTTCCATGTCGAAGACCCGGGATGAAACCTTGCCTACCGTTCTGCGGCCAAGCCACGATCTATTGGGATGCAATATGAAGTAGGAATGAGTTGGTACAAATGCTGCAAGCATGCGTGCGTGCGGTGCTACGGCTTCACAATGGTCGTGCAAGTACAGGTTGTACGTTGTGTTGTATCACGTCATTGTCAAGTATAGAAAGTCCACGGGGATAACTGTATTCTCGCTGCTCGACCGGGGCGACCACGCCATGCTTACGGGGATATGGAAGAACATGGGGAAGAGAGGAAAACTAATCATAATCGCTGTATTAGACGACGTCCTCGTCCTCATCCACACCGAAATCGGGAGTTGGACTCCTCTGCCGGTCTACCTCCTTCTGTGGCGAGCGGGTGCGAGTGGGGACGATCAGGACAAATCCGCCTCCCACGCCGAACGTCTGTGGAACTGCCTGCTGAGCACGACGCGCGCCAAGCTTTTGGCCGCGAGAACGCCAGTTGGTGGTGGAAGCGGCCTGCGCCTTGTCCATGCCCTTGTCTGACGGCGAGCGCCGCGAGCGGCCGCTTTTGGCTGGCTCCTGATACCCTGCGTCTTCGCGGAGAATTACATCAAGAACCTTACTAACCCCTTGACGAGCAGCCAAAATTGGGACCGTGGCGAGCACGCCCAATCCGCACAGGCTGTCGTACTTCCTCATCATCCTCGCCATTGGCGTGTGTGTGGATCAGCGGCGCAGCCATCGCGCATGGCAGCACGACGCGGAGAGTTTTCACGAGCGGCGTTGTGTGAGACATTCATCAATAATGAACCGAGCATAGCGCGAATAACGCGTTGGTACGTGCGTTTTCGAATGCTGCGGCACCACAGAACTGATATGGTTTTTGCAGTTCTACATGTCGCGATATCTGACCATGTTCTCGGTGGAGCAAGAGGCGGTTGAGTACGCCTGGGCTCCCCTGGTTCGACGAGACGGGGCCGATCATCGGACAATCGCGATTACCCCGGGGCTTGGCAAGATCGAGATAACAATGATACGAGACGGCTCGTATGACGTCAATCGCAATGCAGCCCATGCGCGTGTTGTTCAACGGAGTCGAAAGGAGATATTGATTACTCCTCCGTGCAGCACTGCAAGTCGTATATCAACAGGTGCGACGACGACCTTCTGAATTGTAGCAATAACACAGAAATCTGATTCATGATCGCGGACGCTCTACTAGGTCCTGGAGGTAGCCTCCCCAATGCTCGATGATAGGCCGGACAATGTCCTCCCACTCGTATCCGTGTCTGTCTCCTTCAAGACGACGAAGGGTGAATATTTCTTCGTGGACGTGGCCACCTGAGAAGCGATGAATCAGCGTTAATGAAGAACGAATGTGGATGCTCACAATCTTCACAGCGTGAAGTGTTGACCCCCAAGCACGGCACCCGGGGACGGTTGCCCTGGGATGGGTGACCGTTGGTGGCGACGTCGGCGAGCTCGATATGGACGAGCCGTTCGAGGCGATCGGCGTAAGGCACCGGTGGGTCCGGTTGAATTCCAGAGGGCGACAGATCCGGCGCATCAACGCTGGGGGGACGTGGATAGTAGCCGAGGAGCACCGCATTTAAGGAAGGGCATCTGTTGAGATGCTCGTCGAAGCGACGGTTAAGCCGATTGGTACGCCCGACCTTGATGTGTACGAAGTCGTCGTTGTCGGGATCTTGAAGGGGGTTAGTGAGAGCGGTGAAGGGAGCGAATAACGTACCAGGCACTTCGAACGCATAGATGTGACCAGGTCCATCGCACACACTAGGCGGCTTGCACATGAGCTCGCGAAGCAAGGCTTGCGTGCGAGGTTGGAGGTAATCGCGAATGTATGCTGAACCTGCAAGTGAGTCGTATAAGGGAGGACAAAAACTATACTGCTCACCGTCGTAACGGATGTAACGACTCCGGAATTTGAGGCAGCGGAACGTGGGCTGCCGGAGTTTCGCTTTGAGGTGACGAAAACAGTGAGATTTCAGTTGCTTTCCATTCGGGAAGCGAACAGCGTTCTTGGTGCTAATCCTGTTTTTGCAGCGGATATCCCGGTGCGTGAAGCTGTTGCACCGGACACTGGTGACCATGGTGGGGTTGTAAAGGATGGATGGACGCGGTACCAGCAGAAGAGTGTGGGGAAAGTGTTGGTGTGGGTTGAAGTTGGTCGCCGAGACGATAGACAGCAGGATTAGAGTTCGACGAGTGCAGACCTTACTTCTCCCGACCAGACCACCACAAAATGCCGGATGTGCGGAAACTTTGCTACAAGATGCACTGTATAGGCCTGTAGCTTAAGCTTACTTTGCCAGACTGTCGAATCGCTTCAACGCGATTCCTCGACGTTCCAGACTCCGCTTAACCGTATACCGAAACCTGCTTGAGCTTCCGAGCCCAAACGACAATCTTGACGTGCTCCGTCTTTCCCAAACCGAAGGCGAGAAATGCCTGGCAGAGTGCGAGGTTACGCCAGAGGAGTAGAGCGGCTTCGCCAAGCGTATTGTAGACGCATACACGAAGTTTCGGTCAGTCAGTCTTGCTCGTCAACCCTTGCCCACCTCCCCCCACCCTTGGAACGACCAGTGGAGACCACTTGGCCCGCTATCGAGGCCCGGATGGCCATCTCACACCCCGCCAACGGCTCCAATACGCTGACGTTCGTGTATTACTGCCCGGGACACGGTGCGCCAGCTTTCAGCGTCGTCTTTCTGACGTGGTCGTCCCGAACGAATGCCCTCTTTGGGCTGTATCGCGGGCTATGGCCATGCTACTCGCGTCTGTGCTTTCACGCGCCATCTTCTGAGTCTCGAATCCAACCATGTTGTCCATAGTGTATATTCAGCCCCCGAGCATGTACTATCGGATATTATAGCCGTGGCAGGTACGTGATTCTACCCGAGGGTATGGCATCAAAGTCTTGCCCCCTTCCTCCATCGCCTCACCCCGGCCTGTGCATGAGCCGTCCTTCGTCCCTCCCCCTTGTCTAACATCCTCCCCCTTGGACACTCCCCTCATGCGTCGGACGCGTCTCAGACATGTACAGTTTTCGAAAACCTTACGAGGAGTCGCAGCGTCTGGCACGAAGCCTTATCTACACGTTTCCTCCAGAAGGGAATGCCCGTCCCTGGTGCAAAACACTGCGATATCTCTTCGCTATCTGCCACTGAGCTAGAACGTTTGACTGTTCAAATGAGCAGGTATTGAAATCCCGAGCCGCAACCATACTCCCGCCTCGACATCCGCCCCACCGCCAGACCTTGGTCGTCCCTCCTCAGTCATCGTACCCTGGCCGTCGAATTTCTCCCTTGGCATGGTGGCCGTTACCTACTTACATTGACCCTCTACTCGGCGTCATCCGACCGCGAAAGCCGCAGGTTCGCGTTCGAGTGTTGCGATCTCGTCCAGATCCAGGCGCGAGGTGGACCCACTAGGATCGCTCGCTTTCTACAGCGCTACACAACGGCCAGCTCAACATCCCATCGGCGCAGACTCTCGAGCCCATCGCGCAATACAGATGGCGCTGGCGCATCGACAGCATCTCCATCAACCCCCGCCGCCAACACCCGCACACTTACCATGCCCCGCCCGTGATCGACCTCCTCCGCTTCGACACCCTGTTCCCCTGGCCTGTCAACATCCTCCACCACTTTGTCCTTGCTCCCAACCTGTCCTTCTCCCCCTTCACTTTGTCCCCCACCTCCTCAGAAACGTTCCCCTACCTCACCTCCCCACAGAGCGCAGATGGGCCTGTGATGGCGCATGCGAACCCATCGCCCCTGCGCATGTTCACGCCCTCGGACATGGTCCTCTCGCCGTACGGGACCGCGCTCTGGCTGGACGCGTCCACGGACGCGGCGACGCGCTCGCTGGCGGGCGACCACGGGCAGCGGATCGCGACCAAAATCCTCGTGCGAGACATCCCTTCGGACGACGGTGTGCCGCAGGACGACCAGGGGAGCCTGGGGATGATGGATCCGGCGCTGGTGAGCGGGATGGCACTGGACCGGGCGAGCGGAACGAAGATGGATAGCGGGAGCGTGAGCGTGCTGCTTGCGCAGGAGACGCATGAGCTGCGGAACCGGCACCGTCTGTGAGCGAAAGCTTCCACCGGGGCATCAAGACCGCGTACTCAAACCACTCTGGATGGAACCCCGCCCAGGCCCAGTCAAGGAGGCACAGCCTTCCGTCGTCCCCGACGATGACGTTCCGCACGTCTTCTGAGGGCGTTGTTGGTTGGGAGGTGATGAGGCACTTGCCCTCTTCGGGCTCGGGGTCCGGCTGCGATAGTTCATCAGATATGGAACAAAGAAAAGCTCTGGTATGACATACGCGTCTTCGAAGCCAGAGATAGCCTCCTTCATACACTCCACCCCTAGAGCAAGAGTACCGTAGGGGAGCCTTCTCGGACTCCTCACTTAGAAGACGATAATAATCCGAATGCAGCAGCAGCACATACCGCAACAGCGCGAAAGGCCTGGAGATACGACCAACAGCAAGGATCTTGTTCTGGATAACCTTGCGACGCTCGTTGGTATCCTCGGACGGTGTTGGTCGTGCTCCTCCTCCGAGGACGAAGTATACGGTGTGAATCGGTTTAACGCAAGAGAAGCTGAGAAGATCCTGCACTTAGAGAAAGCCTGTGCAGGGAGATAACCCCACACAGACCGAGCTATGCCGTTGAAGCGCGATGTCGAGGACGTGGTGTTTGAAGAATTTGTCGGTGGGGTGCGGATCGGAAGTGCTAATCGAGCGCGGTGTGACGCGAGAGATGTGGCGTATCACATGATCGATGTGGCGTATCACATGCTCGATCTGGCCCGATGCCATTTAGGCGCCCAGATCCAATCGCGCGGCCGAGCGACCGGTCTGGACCGATGATTATCCCATCATCCAGATCATTGTCTGGGATAATGGGATACTCACGGATTCACGAACGTTCCCGAATCTGATGCGCCGTTCGGCGCATCAGATTCGGACTGTCAGTAACGTGAGACGGATGACGCAACGGGCGCACCTAATTTGAGATGGGGTCGCCGACGGCAACAGTGACGTTGGCAGATGCGACGCGCGGATGTCGGGGCTTCATGGCGAGAGCGAGGAGGAGGGAGAAGAGCGGTTGATGGTGTGTGGCAGGAGAAGGGGGATAGACGGCAGATGGCGGGATAGACGCCAGGCGGCGGGATGAGACAGACAGCGGCGGGCGGTGTAGATGAGGGGGATAGACGGCAGACGGCGGGATAGACGCCAGGCGGCGGGACGAGACAGATAGACAGCGGCGGGCGGTGTAGATGGCAGGCGGGGGAGAGCACCTAGGGGGATAGGCGGATGGGAGGCGCGCGTTCGAAGGGGACTGATGGGGGAGACTTGCAAGTTGCTCAACTTGCAAGTATGCGGGACAGATTGGGCCAGGGGCTGGCTGAAAAGGTATATGAGTCTTGAATAACCTCAGGAATCACGGCGCACTTAGCTTAGGTGTTAAAGCGCCTGGCTCATTCTGTTGGGGCCGGGGTTCGAACCCGGCTCGTGCTTTATTTTAGGTTGATTTTCTGGGCGCCATTCGTGAGAATGTGGCTGTGTTCTACGGCGCCTATGCCCGGCACTTGCAAGTGGGGGACGCCTAATAGGCGTCGAACTTGCAAGTGTCGTTGTATACGGCTCCGCGTAATGTGTTCGGTATCATGGTTGTTGCGTCAAGGCTACATCCACCATCCGCCCCCTCAGTGTCTTGTCAGCATGAGTTACTTGCTGTTGTCTACCTAGCATCGTATGTGCCGACTCGGGGCTGACGGAAGTGCTTTCAGCGCAACGACACGGTCGAGGTTCTGAAATGGCAAACCATATGGTACTGATCAATATCTCTTCATCCACTCCTCTGTCATTTGACTCAGAGTCTTCAAATATCTTCAGGCCGTCCTCGTCGATCGCACGCACGCCGCACCCGCAAACATCAACGTGAAACGGATCTTCGGATGCATCTAGTCTACAATGTCTGCCAACTTGAAATAAGTTACTCCAAAATCCTTCCTCTGAACAGCGCCAGGCATCTTCATGAAATAACCATTATGTCGCGAACGCTCGTCAACTTCAAGTCTTCAAGGCTTCAAGCCTCGCCACGAAGCTTGCGCGCGGCGTTGTCGTTCGGCTGCGCGTCCCCGAAGCCACAGCCGCCATCGCGCTCCTGCGCGACGATCGCCCCCGCGCACTTCCCACTGTGGAACCCACAGCAGCCCGAGGCACAATCGGCGTCGCTCGAGCACGCGCCGGTGATGAACTGGGTGCCCGCGGCGGCAGCAGGGGAGGTGCTAGTCGGGGCGGTGGAGGAGGCGGCGACAGCTGAGGCGGAAGACGAGGCGACGGATGAGGCGGCGGATGTGGGGGCCTCGCCGCGGAGCTTGCGAGCAGCGTTGTCGTTGGGCTGAGGGTCGCCGAAGCCGCACCCGCCGTCGCGCTCCTGCGCGACGATTGCGCCCGCGCACTTGCCGCTGTGGAAGCCGCAGCAGCCCGACGCGCAATCGGCGTCGCTCGAGCACGCGCCGGTGATGAACTGAGTGCCCGCCGCGGCGGCAGGGGAGGTACTGGTTGGGGCGGACGAGACAGTCGCGGGCGCTGAGGATGTTACAGCGGGCGCCGAGGATGTTACGGCGGAAGACGAGGCGACGGATGAGGCGGCGGACGTGGGGGCCTCTCCACGGAGCTTGCGAGCGGCGTTGTCGTTGGGCTGGGCGTCGCCGAAACCACACCCACCATCACGCTCCTGCGCGACGATGGCTCCCGCGCATTTCCCGCTGTTGAAGCCACAGCAGCCCGAGGCGCAATCGGCGTCGCTCGAGCACGCGCCTGTGATGAATTGCGTGCCCGCGGCGGCAGCAGGGGAGGTGCTAGTCGGGGCAGTGGACGACGCGGCGACAGCTGAGGCAGCGGACGTGGGGGCCTCGCCGCGGAGTTTGCGGGCCGCGTTGTCGTTGGGCTGGGGGTCGCCGAAACCACACCCTCCATCACGCTCCTGCGCGACTATGGGACCAGCACACTTGCCGCTGCGGAAGCCACAGCAGTCCGACGCGCAGTCCACGTCGCTCGAGCAGGGTCCGGTGATGAACTGCGTACCGGGCGCCGCACGGGGGACGTACGTCGCAGCAGAGACTATAGACGGTATCTGGTGAGCGGGCTGTTATATTCGACACGTTGATGAAACAACTCACAGTTAACGAGGGCGATAGCGAAGAGCACGGAGAACTTCATGTTCGTAATGAGTGTGTGGGGGTCCTACCAAAGCCAACAGGTGAGTCGTCATCGAGGTGGACGCGAAGGATATACACACGTTTGAATACGCGTTGAAAAACTCGTTAAGAAAGAGAGAGCGACAGACAAGGAGACTTTACACAACCGGTGTGTGACTGGAGGAGGTGAGGAAGAAAGGGAGGATGGCCTTGAACACTTGCCCCCTCTCCCCCTCTTATATCCTACCAGGTCACAAAGCCATGCATAGTAAAGCACACAAAAGCGCGGCCGGAGCCTCGTGGTGTGTCCCTTGGTAACCAAACTCGCGCGCCGATCACTGCAAAAGTGCCAAGAGCAGTGTTGTTCAGAAGGACGCGACCAAGCGAGATCTAGAGCTGAGGGATTGTTGGAAACGCCTACACCGCCGCCGTACGCGTACAGATTGAGCAGGCTGCTTTGAGCTTCAAGCTTCAAGCAGTGAAACCGTTCGTCCGGTCGTTTTTTACCTGCGCATCGTGAGCCTCCACAGATCGGCCTGAGAACATGATTGGCCAGAACAACGGCCTGCACTGGACACTACGGGGACAATGGACGCGAGGAAAACGCGTTTTGGCCATTCAAAATGACAGTGACGTAGGACACAAGGATGAAGCATGCATTCGGAACAATTGGAGGCCTTATTAAAGCTTCTTTCACCTGGCGTAAGCCGGTTATTGACTACAACCCGACCTCCGTTCCCACCGCGCGTCTTTGTTGTATGTAAACGGTCAACAATGCCTCTCCGACACCTTGTCTCAGTCGCTCGTCGATACCTGCTCCGGTTCCAACCCTTGTCGTTGCACCCCGAACAGCTTGTCCGGACTTTCCGAGATCTCCGAAGGCACGAAGGTCGCTGATGAGTGGATGAGCGTACGCGTAAAGAGCCGAGTCGGTGATTCACTGTCGGGATCGCGTACAAGCGCCGACATAACCTGGCGACGCGCCGCCGCTCTCCACACTGCACAGTCCGATATCGGCAGTCGAACGCTTCCTGCACAGGTCCGAGTGTGCTGACGAGAAAAGGAGGGCTTGGCATAGCGCCGATGCAGATGGAGGTGGGAGGGTTGTCACCGCCATCGCGAAGTTGAGGCAGTGCCACGCTCGAGTCCGGCGCGGTAAATGAAAGTACGTCAGTGCATACGTTACTATGGTATACGCGCAGGCTGAGCTGCTGGGAGCTCCATCTTCGAATGTGAGGTAGACATTGGTCTCTAATTGTTGAGCTACACCATGAACGACTCGGCCTCTTTTTAGCTGTAGAAAATGACCCAAGTAACGAAGGCCAAGCTGAGCGAGGGGACACTCGGATCGTCAACCCATCAGTCCAGATGTGCTGTAACGACTGGGATGCAGAACGGGAGTGCGGCTAGCATCTTGGCGGTCACAGATCAGCCTAGCCATTTGTTACGGTCCGGAAGTCATCGTGCCCTGATGCACGGTGGGTCGCGAGAACTCGCAAACCGCCATCATGGCGCAGTAGTAATACCCCTCCAATTGATCAAAAGCACCGAATGCTTAGACCGAGTTCCCCGTGGGGAATCAGCAAGACACAAGATCTTTGTATACATCCAACGAGCCTCGACCATCAGCGTGTCCATGTGCAGCACTCCTCTGGCCATCCGCAAGTGATCCGGATCCCGGCTGTGGGCTATCAGGACCTCATGCGAGGTAGTTCCTCCATGCGGACCTCCACGCAGCGTTTGCTCCAGTCTCGATAACGTCCTGGTCACCAAGTCAACGCGTTAGCAACAGATCAACGACAAGGCGCACATGGTCAGCGCAAGGAAGTGCTTACCCCATGGCAGGGGATGTAACGGTCAAAGTCCCAAGACGCGACAGTGTTTGCGTCCCGAATCATGTCTCTGCGAATCGAACGGGTTCCGTCAGCTGAATGCTCGGGAAGATGCCGAACAAGGAGGAGGACGGGGAGGTGGAGGGTACGGCTTACGCTTTGTTCTCCTGTTTGGACATCAGGAAGAGCCGCAGCGTCCTGCCCGTCGGGACCAAACCTGAAAGGAGCAGAGACTTTGGCGAATCTTTCGACTTTGAGTACTGTGATACGATGAAGAGTAAGGTCACACAGTCCCTTTGTGGCGTTGTTTGATACGAACCTGCTCGGTGGGCGGGTTGTTGAACAGAAGGTCTGCCGCAATGACGGTCTTGGACGGCTTGTGAAGGAACGCAATGTCCTTGTTTGCGTATCCCGAAAAGTGACTGCAGCCAGCGTTAGCACGTTGCATGGCAAGAGCGGTCAGGACGGACGAACCAAGCGATTATTTCGTCCTCGTAGCCAAATTTAGGGTCCGGGTTAGACGCGCCGTACGCTGATGCACACCAATGCGTTACTCTTCGACGGGTCCGATGACACGTCCCACTTACTGCCATCCAAAGAGAACTCAAGCTGCTTCATCTTGGGCAACTCTTCCGGACCGATCACTTGCGCATCGGGGTACGCCTCCTTGTATTGCTCTAGTAGACACCAGTGAATTTGGCCCAAAATTCGACAGAAGCGTCGAAAACTCACTGACGAAGAGGTAATGGAAAGCATTCCCAGCAATGATATACCTGAACACCATGTCAGCGAAAAGCATGACGGACGAAGGAGTGAGTCGGGGCTTACTTCACGTCGCCCAGCTCGGCGAGCTTTTGCTTCGTGTCGTCGGTGAGTGGCGTGGAAGCCAAGATCCAAACGTCCCCGGATTCGAGCCTAATCGCAGTCGACCGGCCGCCGACGGGGAATATTCTCAAGAGTGTGAACGGTCTGCGGACGGGACGTTGAGTTCGTTATGAGACGGAGCGAGGTAGGAATACTGCACCAACCTCGAGAACGTCCAGACGTTTTTGGTAACCTTGAACATATGGGCAAACGTTATCAGTCTCCACGGACCTCCGCTGGAGGCTGAAAACATGCTCACCTCTCTAATGACGATATCTGACATGGTGAGCGCAAGGGGGATGTGGATGAATTATTGAGTCGAGAGCGCGTACGCTGGCGAAGTTTAAGTGGGATGGGTGGAAGGGAAGCCTGTCTTGACGAGCGCTGTTGGCAATGCCCCGAAGCCTCCGGTATATAGATTCTCGGAGGCGACGGTGTACTGAGAGACAGGTACGATTTTCCATAATATCATGACGGCGATGATGGCGGACATCGAAGCATTGACTCGGGTCAGGCCACTATGAGCTACCGGTAGTCGATCAGTGTCCCTTTGACCGCAGCTATGGATTGGAGAGGCGCAAAGAGACCTCCGACAGCGCCAGGCCGCTCGGTGTCGCAGAGAGCGATGACAGTGCAAATGGAGGCCGTCGGAGTACTAGTACGAATGGGCGGGCACACGAGCGCCAAAGGGCCGTTGACGGCGATCGGAGAGGCGCACAGGGTGCTCATCATCTTCTCGCGGCCACGACCTTTGCCCCTTCCTCGCTTTCACGGCACAGAATCCCTGCATCACCACACGCACCCGGCATACGTACAACCCTTTTGATCAGGCCCCATGTCTCGGCGCGCTGCAGTCGTGGAGGAAGAGTTCGACGATGACACCGATCTCCCTCTCCCGACCAAGCCTCTCCCAAACACCGGTGCCCGAGGCGCCATCCTCGAGGAGCTGGACGCCTCGGAGGACGAGGACGACGCGCCGACCCTGCTCGAGCCCCATGCGGGTCCCGCATCCCCGTCATTGCCGCAGTTCAGGCCAGGGACCGGTGGAGACGCGGGCAAGACGGTGACGGACTTGACACCGTACAAGAAGTACGTTCTCATAACCTATCTCAAACACAATCCGCGCCGTGCGCCCGTGCGCGTGCGGATGGCAACAACTGGACGCTGCCTTTAGGTGGACGTGCATCTATCCCATATACATCGATGCGAAGCGTCCGTCGGGAAGAGGAGAGCGGCGCATAGCTCGGGCCAAGAGCGTGTGGTGGCCGCTCAGCAAGGACATTGCGGATGCGACGAACCGTTTGGGGTTGGGGACGCTACACGAGGTGCACAAGGCGCACCCGCGCGATTGGGAGAACCCTGGTCGCGTGCGCGTGCAGTGGAAGAAGGACGGACGGCTGGTTAACCCCGCGATCAAGACCAGTACGTCTACGTCTCCCTTTCATATTTTCTGCGCACGCCAGCCCCGTTTGCGTTAGGCTTTCATATGCTAATTATCCGCGTCTTGTGTCCAGAGAAGCAGCTGCTGGAGATGATCTCGTTCCAGATCCAGATGCTCAAGCCCGATAACGTCCCCAAGCCCCCATATGACACCGATCCCACTCCGCAGACGACCGAGCCTCTTGCTCCTGCGCCCTCGACCCCGCTCAAGGGGAAGCAGCCCGCAAAGAGCGGATCGAAGGCGACGTCCGTATCAAATACAACCATCTCACCGTCCCCCGGAACAAAGCGTCCCACCAAGGTGCCCTCGCCTCCCCAACCCTGGCCGCAGCTCACAAGCCGGATTTCGCCCTATTCGCCTGCGCTTCCTTCCGGGGTGTTGATAGAGACGGTGAAGGCAGGGATGAACGCAGAGGCTGCGCCTGGTCTCGGTGGCGGAGGTGGCGGCGGTAAGGGCAAGCGGAAGGTCGTGCGTGTACGAGGCTAGGAGACGGCGCTGGTATGTACCGAACCCGTGCGTATGTACGTTGTAGACTTACACAATCAATGTAATCTCGTGCATTTCCCTCGTTTGATGGATACGGGAACCCTGAGGAGCAATTCTCTCGGTGCGGTCGCACTGATCGCAAACGCCCTCTGGCAGACGCTTACTTCTACCGAGATACACGTTTGCCTACCAGTATCTCGCAACTGGGCTTGACATCCAAGCTACATGTTGAGATCGCAGCGTCTTGAGGAGGTATACATGACTCCGCAGACCGGTTGTACTTATTATTACGTTAACCCAAATTGGTGGTTTACTCTGAATCCGTTTGTGGGTGGTTCGTTTTGTTGACTTTCACAAGAAATTGAGGGCGGACGCCTTCAAGCATCAAGCTTCAAGTTTACATCGTCGATAAGTATCAGCAAGGGAGTCCATGCTCGGGGGACTATATGATGATGCCGCAGTGCCGACGATGGGCGTGAGACGCTTTGAGTCCACCTCCCATACCATCATCGATTATACGCATCGGCCGCGCATCTGATACCACCTCACTCTTGACATCTACCACCAACATCCACTCATGGTCGAAGCTCACCGTGTCACTGACTGCGAGTCGAATGCGTGCCGCGACTCGCTCTGCCTGAGCGAATCGGGTGCGATGAGCGCCATCCCCGCACCTCGATCGCAATCGGCCCGCCGCGCCACCCGCCCATCCCAAAATGGTGCTCCCGTCGCGCCGTTGCGAGGGCGTCCTTGAAACGTTTCAAACCACCGCAACTCTTCCTTTCCTCCGAACCCCCACCATCCCTTCTTGAACACGAACACAGACCCCCTACTCGACGTGCTACCCGTTCAGCGATGGAACGCACCAGCGTCCGATAACGGGTCGAGAAGCAACCCCGTTCCACGATTAGCACTCGACGCCCACTCGCATGCAAAGGTAGAGTGGCCACAATGCACCCCAGAACGCTCTCCCGCCTGACGGACGAGCGACCGACGTAAAAGGCGCAAGTCCTGTCGCATCGCTATATAGGTCGGCCGTTTCCCCCCGTGTCTCTGGTTCTTCTTCCCAATGCACCCCGTCCCCGCCCCTTGACTTTGGTCACTATATGCGCCTGGATCTGCGTTTTGCTGCGTTCCCGAGGATCGTCCGTGGATGGCCGCGATATCGTAACTTCCCAGCGCGTATTCATCTCGCCAGAAGCAAGGATGCGCGCTGGGAATGTCCCCTGCTGACGTCGGTCTGGTTATCGCCTTCTGGACTGCGCGGTCGTCCCTTGGACCCTTGTCTTTGATGTCCATCTCGCGACTACCCTCGCGACCGAGATGCTCCGCATATGACACCCTCATACGACAGCTCTGTTCAACGGCGTGCACGTAGTGCAGGTGGTCCAACATGTCTCTCAGGTAAGGAATCCTTGGGTGCCGTTTTCATGTATCAGTCGAGAACTTATATAGCTCTGTGACCTCATGTGAGATCCACTCAATGCAATCGCTCTTCGTTCTAAGCTAACTTGTTCTCTTTTTAAGCGTAGAAGCCATCGAACCTGCCACACACGCATTGAGCGTGTACGCCGCCTTCGCGCTTCGCGACACTTATGGTGGTGGCCACAACCATGCGTGCACCGGAGAAACCGGTACGTACCCCGCGCTATCCCTGGTGTACGTGGGGATGGGTAGGTCCTTGTTACGTACTAGTTGAGGCAACATTCATTGAACACGTTATCGTCTAGGTTATGTAGTGGAAAGCGCTGTGATACATACGTCTTCCGCCGCAATGTATCCTGCTCTATGCCTCGCCCGAACTACAGCCGGTCCAATATGGTCGCTGTAAGATGTGAGAGAGACGTCTTTTCATTGTGTGGCTGTCAGCCGTTTGGCGGCTTCCGGATGTATGTCCCCGTTCTACTCCTTCCGATCTTCCCTTCGCGTATGGATGCTCATTGCGCCCAATCGGGTCTGAAGGAGCAATCTTTCTGCACCTTTTGGACCATCAGCAGATGACAGCCCGGGATAGTTAAACCGCATCTCGTTTACGTCCTAGGACACGGACGCCGACGCTCGGATAAACCCAAGGCACATTCGTCCGTAGTGCTGCCTAACATTCGTGCTCCACGCTCACGCTGCTCGTGCGTTTCATGTTCCTTCACTTCGATAAAACTTCTAACTTCTTCTGAACCTAGGGTCTGGAACGTTCGCAGTGACTGCGAGGGCCTCGTTAGGTTATCGCGTGACGGACGCCCTGGGCGTCGGATGAAGTCGGAGCCAACATTCAGGAGACATTCGTAACCCTGATGTCAAATATGATGCCCAGACAGCCGGGGACCCAGTCGCATGGACGAGAAAAGTTCGAGTCCATTCTACGGCCGGTCGGTGCGCCTGTTGTGCTCTGTTGACGCAGGTTCTCGGCGATAGCCGCCCTCGCTGCGAACACTGCATTGAATAGCTGGCATGGATCAATTGCCTCTTCGAGCGCAAGCCTGTAGTTTCTTGCTCCTCCTCTCCGGAAAAGGGTCGATCGACCGCTGGCGGATGCGCTCTTGCGTCGCGAGTACAAATCCAGGATCCCGTGAGCATGACCCCACTCTCCCCCGCCTCCGCACTCCTCCCTCTACTTCCTACCCCGCGCTCGCACTCGCATACACCCTGCGCACCTGCACGATTACCGGTCTCAGCGCCTTCCTGCAGCGTCAGCGATGATTGCCAAAATCCTCGACAATGTTCAGGAACCCGTCGTCCTCCACGAGGACCTCAAGACCACTTTCACTGGTGTCGTCCACCAGGTTTCGACCCCTGACGCACCAGTTCACCAGTACCTCGGCATCAGATATGGCACCATACCCGCCCGCTTCCGCCAGTCAAAGATCTTCACGCGCTACCCCCCATTAACTGAATGCTCTCGAAATGGGTACGTGTTCATATCCATATCCGTCGTATAAGCGTCAGCCTTAACCTCGTCCGTTTGCAGCCCGATTTGCCCTCAACCAAAATTCAAGAGCGTCGAAGAGGAGCTCTTCAACCTCACCGAGGACTGCATCCCCAACCAGGCGTTGGAGCAGTCCGAATTCGACTGCCTTAACCTCAACATCACATGTCCAGCGGACGCGACGCCTGACTCGCATTTGCCAGTCATGCTCTGGATCCATGGGTAAGCCCCCTTCCCCCGTGTCGTCCTCGCGACAGCGGTCTCATTGATCGTGGTAAATGCCCCAGGGGTGGGAACCGGGGCTCCGGCGCGAACTGGGTGACCGACGCTGGCCCGCTTGTCCAGAAGAGCATCCAGGTCGGCAAGCCCGTCGTCGTCGTGTCGATCAAGTAAGTGTTTCTCTCGGTTCCGATTCTGTGCGCCTTGCGTTCGTTTCGAGCGCTGCCAGCGGGGGCTAAACTTGACCATCTAGCTTCCGCCTGGGTCTGCTTGGCTTTGCGGCCAGCCCGGCTCTGCGCGATGACAATGCTGCTGCAGGTGATGAGGGCGTGGGCAACTATGGTGCGTCACCTACTCCTCTGCGTTGGTCTCGCTTCGCTGCTTACTGTCTATGTCGTGTTCTAGGCCTTCGGGACCAAAGGAGGGCAATGGAGTGGGTGCATCGCTTCATCCGGCCCTTCGGCGGGAACCCGAACAACGTCACGCTCTTCGGCGAATCCACGGGCGCGGGCGATATCTTGTGCCACCTGCACTCATCCGCGAACGAGGTCGCGCCGCGTTTCCAGCGCACGATCGTGCAGAGCGCAATCGTGGACCTGGAGGTTCCGAACGTCCACTCCGCCGGCTGGCAGCTCGGCAAGACGATGGCGGCGCTGCGCGTGCAGAGCGTCGAGGAGCTGCGCCAGGTTCCTGTGGAGAAGCTCGTGATGCTAGGCCAGAACGTTCGCGCTACGGACGACGGCGTCTTCTTCCGCAAAGGCTGGTCTGGGACTTTGGTGTCGGATCCTGCGGACGGCTCTATGGCGGCACACCACGCATCACATCTCAGCATGGCGCATCACCTGAAGGGCGCTCACCATCTGCGCACACATTCTCGGTCCCGCTCCCGCTCGAGGATACCTCATCCTAGGCATGTTCACCAGCCGATACTCGTTGGCGACTGCGGCGCGGAATCCTTGCTTTGGTCTCTTCCGGCCTCGCTCTGGACGTCTACCGGCGCCGTCAAGCGGATACGCGCGATCTGCCAGTCGATCACGAAGGCGAACACGATCCTGCGGTTGTACGACATCAGCGCCGCCACGCCCGCGGACGAGTTGCCGGATCGGATTTTGGAACTCATCAACGACACGCGGTTCGCGTGGCCCACGGAGTTGCTCGCGTCGAGCTTGCGGACCGAGCGCGGTGGGCAGGGCGTGTGGCGTTACGTCTTCGACCAGGAGGGCCCTTCGCGGGGCGTGCCGCACCACGGAGTGGACCTGATGTACCTCTTCGACAACGTGCCGCTACCGGCGCTCTCGTCCCCTTCGTTCTACGACTGCGAGCTCGTCCCGGATGAGAACGGGTGCTACTACTCGGACGACGACTCGGACGACGACGAATGCATGATCACCAAGACGTCATTCTCGACGTCGTCGAGTAGCTCCGACGGCGGGTGCCCGCGATACGAGTACGATGCGGACTGGGCGATGCCGGTCGTGGACGACTGGACGTACTCACGCGTGCGGAACGCGGTGCAGGAGCGGTGGCTCGCGTTCGCGTACGGGGAGGCGCCATGGCGCGAGGAGCGGGTGTTCGTGTTCGGGCCCGAGGGCGAGACGGGCGAGCGGAGCATGAGCATCTTCGAGGCGCGTCGGCGGACGCGGGTGTGGAGGGAGGCGTTGGAGCCGCTTGGAATCGAGCTCGTGCAGAAGCTCGGGGTCGAGCTGTGCAATGGGCCGCCGGCGGACTCGCGGCCGAGGTGGTGATGGTGTCTCGTCTTTCGTTTTTTTCGGGTTATTTTTTCGGTCTGGTTTCGGACGGTGGACTGTCGCTTCCTCCATCATATACCCCGCCGCCGATCCGCTGTTTTTAATCGCTCCGCTCTGGATTTTGGGTTGGTGGTTGGCTGGATTGGAAGGCCATGTCGTCGCATCTGGATCTCTGTCATCATCGTTCGCGTTCATCATCATCATCATCACTATGCGCGCATTTATGTATTTTGTATGTTACACACGCTGTTGCTCGATGCTCTGTTACGCTATACTCTACAGCCGATGTTGTACCACCATCATCTTCGTACTATTACCTAACTGTTCGGGTCCTCCCTCGCGTGTTGTACGGTGCCAGGTGTACACACTGCCGTAAAAACATGCGCATCGAACGATTCGCCCCCGGCGTGTGCTTGCGGCTTATTGCTGCCATACCGGAATGCACCGCGGTGCTATAAGTCGGTGCGCACGCGAAGAACGAGGCAAGAGACTGAGGTCGAGTCAAGGGCACGGGCACGTGACGGGGTCGTGGCGAAACTTTCGATTGGCAAAGGCAGATTGACTTTATAGCACCAGCGCCGTCGATTTTTTTCAATGTTCCGCCTCCTCGCTCGTCCCATCCGCACCACCTCCCTCCTGCGCGCACCGCTGTCCAGAACGATGGCTAACACTCCCGATTTCGTGAGTCGCGGCTTCGGGTGTGCGTCCTGGTGGCCGGCTGATCTATCTCTTCCAGAACAAGAGCCTGTACGCGCCGCTCGCGGAGGTCGACCCTGAGGTGCAGAACATCATCGACAAGGAGACGTGGAGGCAGTTCTCCGGCCTGGAGCTGATCGCGTCCGAGGTGCGTCTCTGGCCGTCCTGGCTTTTGCTTATCACCTTCCTCACTCTGCGGAACACAGAACTTGACGAGCCGGGCCACGATGGAGGCCAACGGCTCGATCCTCACCAACAAGTACTCGGAGGGCCTCCCCAATGCGCGGTACTACGGCGGCAACGAGTACGTCGACGAGCTCGAGCTCCTCTGCCAGAAGCGGGCCCTCCAGGCGTTCCACCTCGACGCCGCCCAGTGGGGCGTCAACGTCCAGCCCTACTCCGGCTCCGTACGTGATCCCGCGATCCCGTCCTTCCGTTCCGTCCCCGTGAAATTGACTGATGCGCATCTCCCCCACGCGTGGTGTTCATTAGACTGCCAACTTCGCCGCGCTAACTGCGCTCATCCAGCCTCAGGACCGTCTGATGGGTCTTGGTCTCCCAGATGGCGGTCACCTGACGCACGGATACTATGTACGCCCACCTCTCGTCTGCCGTCCACCCAGCCCGCCAATGACTGACTCCATTGGACAGACCGCGAAGAAGAAGATGACGGCGTCCTCGATCTACTTCCAGTCCCTGCCCTACGCGCTCGACCCAGCAACGCAGCTGATCGACTACAAGGGCGTCGCGAAGCTCGCCAAGATCTACAAGCCGCGCCTCCTCATTTGCGGCGCGTCCGCGTACCCGCGCGACTGGGACTACAAGGCGCTCCGCGAGATCGCGGACGAGCACGGCGCGTTCCTCATGGCCGACATCGCGCACACCAGCGGCCTCGTCGCCGCGGGCGAGCTCGCGGACCCGTTCCAGTACTGCGACGTTGTCACGACGACGACGCACAAGACGCTCCGTGGGCCGCGCGCGGGCCTCATCTTCTTCAGGCGGGACTCGGAGAAGGCGAAGGACCTCGAGAAGCGCGTGAACGAGGCCGTCTTCCCTGCGTGCCAGGGTGGCCCGCACAACAACGTTCGTCGGTTTTTCACGCGCCGAGCAAATGGACGAGCTGACGTGTGTTTGCTTGCAGACTATCGCCGGTGTCGCCACCGCCCTCCTCCAGGCCTGCCAGCCGACGTGGAAGGCGTACGCGAAGCAGGTGATCGCGAACGCGTCGACGCTCGGCTCGGAGCTCGTCGCCCGTGGTTACAAGCTCCAGACGTCCGGGACGGACAACCACCTTGTCCTCTGGGACCTCCGCCCGCTCGGTCTCACCGGCTCCAAGCTCGAGAAGCTCTGCGACATCGTCGGCATCACCATCAACAGTGCGTATCTCTGTCCTTGTCCTGGACCTCTCCTTCCGTGCCCTCCATTCCTATTCTTACACCCCACGCCGCATTTTCCGCAGAGAACGCCGTCTCGGGCGACACCAACGCGCAGGTGCCCGGCGGGATCCGCCTCGGCACCGCCGCCTTGACCTCGCGCAACATGACCGAGGACGACATGAAGGCCGTCGCGGACTTCCTCCACCGCGCCGTCCAGCTCTCGCTCACCCTCCAGAAGGAGGCGGGCAGCAAGCTCCTCAAGGACTTTGTCCGCGTCGCGACCACGCCCTCCGACGGCAAGGTCGGCGCGCAGCAGGTCGCCGACCTCCGCAAGGAGGTCCGCGTGTTCGCGCGCAGGTGGCCGCTGCCCGGCGTCGACGTCTCGACGATCACCCGTCCCGCCGGGATCGAGGAGGACGAGTAGGCGATGGACTGAAGAGGACAGGGAGGGGAATGGTGCGGTTCTGCTTGTATCATATTCGTGGTGGGGGTAGGGGAGGAGGTTTTGGTTCGGGTCTCGTTGGATGAGAGGTAACATAGTCTATGTCGGGTATTCAACATAGTCCGGCCCTCCCAGATTTTCAGCATCTCTGGGTCGCGTTTGTATCAATAGATTCCACTCTATCATCTGCAATGCACAGACTTTACGATGCTGGCAGACCTGTCAATGGGTTGATGCATCTCGTATTGACCTTTCCTACCTTCCTTCTTGAATCAAAATCCTGAAGGTCGAGGGCGATTTTGTGCGGCAGGGTGTTGGAAAAATAACTTCGGAAGGAGAAGACTGCCCCGGTGAGGCTCGAACTCACGACCTTCCGATGTCATAAGCTCTGCACTAGAGCGTTAACAGTCGGACGCTGTAACCAACTCAGCCACGGGGCATGTCGTAGTAAGAACAACTATACGTATATAATCGTGTAATTCCCTCCGGGAGGTTCCGGGACACGTGCGGAAGACGATGGGGATGCAGACGAAGACGACGTCCACCGCTTCCCTCTCGTCTTCCACCGGGTCGCGTTCATCATGCAGCCTACTCTCATTCGTCGTCAGCTTGGTGGCCTCGTACCCCCGAAAGTTGCCACTCCATCACTCCTCGTGAGTCGCATACACGCCGACCATGTTCTGCCAGCATCAACATGCTCACTACTTACCTCGGACAGTCGTCTGGCACGGGCGCAGGTCTTGGGCCGCTCGTCAACTTTTACTCCAGGCTCCCCAAGGGCCCCGCTCCTACGGCCGTGGGTGGCATAAAGGCGCGCTTCTTCAATGGCAAAAACGCGTCAGCGGCTCCCTTGCTGGTTGGCATCCTCGGCATCTGCTTTTTGGGCTACACCATCGACTACCAGAGTGCGTTCATTTCATTTTTCTTCATCTGCGTGACGATGTGGGTTGCTGACGGGGGCCATGCGACTGTTGGGTCTGTTGGTGTGGTCGGGATTTCCAGTGCACTTGAGTGAGTGATGTTTTTTCAGTGTCGCGTCAGATGCGCTGTTGCTGAACGCCGTTCGCCTCAGAGCACCACAAGAACCACGCCCACTGAGCTCCCGAACGAGATGCGGGTCTAGATGTGGTAGTCATAATTAGATCGTGTGTGTATGGCCGAAGGAATCGCATAAACCCCGCGCTGCTACGTGGACGTGGTCACCAAGATCAGAAGCCAATACCTTGTCCTCGAACATACGCGTTTCCTGGGACCTGACTGGCCCTGTTACCAAGTGCTGATCTTGGTGCGCCCATTGATTGTCGTCTTCGTGGGGGTGGTGCCTGGTGTTGCTGTCCCGTCATTGTCAATGCGTGGGGATGCGTGGTCATCTGCTCTCGAATGAGGTTGGAGATAGCATCCAGCTGACAGCACTGTGTGTGGTATGCTGCTGCGTAGTGCATCCTCCGTCCAGCATTTGAACAGCATTGCGGACTGCCCTTGCGCCTCCTTGCGCCTGCTGGGCCGTTATTTATACATGAGGCAGAGTACTTCTGTCGTAGAATATGCGTGATCAACGACCCTTGTTACTAGGCCTGTGCCTGTTGATGACGGACTGGTGGAGGCTGGTGGTGTCACTTAACGTTCGTATGATTTGCCATCAAGTTTGCGATGGGCCTGCATCATAGCTGGCAATTGGAGGTTGCAACTGTGCGTCCTTTCAGAAGATACTCACCCGCCACTGCAACACCGATGTGGGCTGGTCCATCGGAAAATGAGAGGTACATTCGTCCCCCGACCCGCGCAAATTCGACGCACTTACTAAAGTCACTTACTCTGGCCGTTCCAGTTCTAGTTCGACACCGCGTGCAACACCGGACGGTGATCCAATATGAACGGTTGCTCGCTAATTTTGTGCATTTTTAGAACACGGGCATCACGCGTGGGTTAGAACAACACGCTAGCGAAGCGCGCGTTACGTGCTCCACTTGCTCCAACGGCGATGCCTTCTGCTGGACAACGGGGGCACGACAAGCGCATCAACGCCCCCATTCCGTGACATATTCTCTCCGAGGCCTTCCATCTTACTGCGCAGACGCCAGTCTGCATGTCGCGACCACGTCGAGGCTCCGGGGAGATGAACGTAACGGGGCCGATCGTGAGACGTGTCTCACATGGTGGAGCATCAACAAGCCCATTCGTATATAACACCTGGGTTAGCGGGGGGTGCACCCTCAGAACATCTCCTTGTTCCATCCTCTGTGCCCGGTGCCAGAGCTTCCCTTTCCATTCGTTGGCCTGAGCCTCGTCTACCGCATCGTTCACGTCGTTCGTCGTCTGCTGTCGACGCTTTCCATTCCTTGCTGTGTACACTCTGCTTTACGACCTGGTCCGTTAACCCCCTACTCCCGTCCCCATCCCCCCTTCCTTGGTCATGATGATCTCCTCCCGGTTCTCCGCCTTCGTCGTTCTCGCCCTTGCGGCGTTCTCCGTCGCCGCCCCCGCAGCCGCGCCCTCAGACTTCCAAAAGCAAAACGCGCTCGACGCTCAGAAGCTCAACGCGAAGTTCGCAACCCTCACTGCGAACTCGACCTGCACTGGTGCGTTCCCATCACTCACACACACTCTCCCCCCATGTGCGCTCTTGCCCAGTCGCTGACCGATTATCCTTCGTCGACAGACGGCGATCAGGCCTGCGTGCAGGGCGGCTTCGCGCAGTGCTCGGGCGGCCAGTTCCAGGTGACGGCGTGCTCGGGCAACACGCAGTGCTTCGCGCTCCCGCTCGTCAACAAGGCGGGCACGTCCGTCACCTGCGACACCGCGTCCGACGCCGCGGCGCGCATCAAGGCCGCAGGGGCCGACGGCGGCGTCGACGGCTCGGGCTCAAACGCCTCCGCCTCCGCCTCTGGTGCCAACGCACAGGCTACGGACACGTCTGTCGCGACTGCCACCGCCGCCTCGGGCTCTCAGGCTACCGATACCGCTGTCGGGACCGCTACGGACGCGTCGGGTGCTCAGGCTACGGACACGTCTGCTGCGACGGCCACTGACGCGTCGGGTGCGCAGGCCACTGGCGCCGCGGCGAAGAAGGGCAAGGGCAAGGGCAAGAAGGTGAAGGCTAAGGGCAAGAAGGCCAAGGGCAGCGCTGCCGCCGCTTCGGCCACCGATACCGCAGTCGCGACTGCCACCGACGCGTCGGGTGCTCAGGCCACCGACACGTCTGTTGCCACTGCCACCGACGCCTCGGGCTCGCAGGCCACTGACACCTCTGTCGCGACCGCTACCGACGCGTCGAGTGCTCAAGCTACCGATACCGCTGTCGGGACTGCTACGGACGCGTCGGGTGCTCAGGTCACTGACTCGTCTGCTGCGACGGCCACTGACGCATCGGGTGCGCAGGCGACCGGCGGTGCGGCGAAGAAGGGCAAGAAGGATAAGGCCAAGGACAAGAAGGCCAAGGGCAGCGCTGCCGCCGCTTCAGCCACTGACGCGTCGGGCGCACAGGCCACGGACACGTCTGTTGCGACCGCCACCGACGCGTCGGGTGCTCAGGCCACCGACACGTCTGTTGCCACTGCCACCGACGCCTCGGGCTCGCAGGCCACCGACACTTCCGTTCAGACCGCCACCGACGCGTCGGGTGCTCAGGCCACAGACACGTCCGTCGCTACTGCCACTGACGCCTCGGGCTCGCAAGCCACGGACACCTCTGTCGAGACCGCCACCGACGTCTCAGGCTCACAAGCGACGGACACGGCTGTCGCGACCGCTACTGACGCCTCCGGTGCTCAGGCCACGGCCACGGAGAGCGCGGCCGCCGGGAAGAAGGGTAAAAAGGGCAAGAAGGGCAAGGGCAAGGGTAAGAAGGGCAAGAACACTGCGGCAGACACCTCCGTCGCGACTGCTACCGATTCTTCCGTTGCGTCTGCGACCGACACCGCTGTTGCGACTGCCACCGACACCGCTGTTGCGACTGCCACCGATACCGCTGTTGCGACCGCGACCGACTCGGCGGCGGCGGGTTCGACCGACACCGCTGTCGCGACTGGGGCCGGCTCAACCGACACATCCGTCGCCACTGCCACCGACTCCTCTGCGGGTGCGACCGACACCGCTGTCGCAGGGTCCACGGACACCGCTGCCGCGACTGGCACGGACGCTGCGTCCGCTACCGCGACAGACGCGACTGGTTCGGACGTGACCGACAGTGCATCGGATTCTGCTACGGACGGCTCTTCCCTTCGCCGCCGCCGCTCCGCCAAGTTCCGCTTGTGAGCGCGCTCCCGCGTTCTTCCACCCGTTCCGCATCCCTAGTACGCTCGAGGACGTTTTTTTACGCTGGACGGGCAGACACGTACACTTCTTGACATACAGCGTGGGACACAGCTACGGACTACATTGTGGTGACTCTCCCGCACCTGTCGCGCTGCCGAAGTGCTCTGGGGCGCGCAGTGCGGGCTATTGCTCGGACTCCTGCTAGTACGTACGTCTTGTAGCATGAGTTACTGCTGCTTCGAATGACGATGCGGACGCCTTGTGCGTAAGGCCAACTTTTCTCCCCTCGTTCTTGGGTGCCTGTTGGCGGCTTGGCTTGGGTCGTCGACAAAGTTGGCGGTGCATGAGGTTGTGCGTGAGCTATAGGTTGGTCGGCGATCTGGTAAGACTCATTCCAGAGGCTTTCGAGGGTCTGCTGCCCGCTCTGAACGCGTCGGTGACTTGCCTAGGATTGAGTAGAAATATTGTCGTTCGAGCCGAGAGTCGGACATCGGTTAAAGGAGGGTTGGGTCAAAGCCTTTGAAGCAGCAAGCCCCAAATTGCTCTGCCGAGCATCAACGGTCGAAGAGGTGAGCTGCACCAAGGATGCGCCGAGGTAACTTGATTTGTTCTCGAGTCGGGGGCTACCTCTCAGCTTTTCTCAGCAGAGCCTTCCAAGAGCGTATGCCGAGTATATGGAGGTCCACGTAGCTGCCAACTCCCAGAACAATGCCGACAATGTCGGGCGGGTGTGAATATTGTGAATAGCGGACTGTGGCAAGCGTTGGTTATTGAGGAAGCGTCGCGTGGGAAGGCGGAAAAGGGTGGGAAGAGGAAGAAGGGCCAACGTGCCTGGCCCACAATTCGATGCGCCCGTTCGCCGAGCTTGCTTGCCATCCCACCTCCTTCTCCCCACCCGCGCCCTACGACTGCGTCTCACTGCCGGCAGCGACGTGTGCAGCTCATCTTCTGCTTCGCTGCGCTCCGGAGCCACATTTGCCTCTCTTCGAGCACGTACTACTTAGGCCTGACACCCGCGCCGGGCGCTGCGCATCCATTCGGCTATATTAAGCACCCCACCCCACACCGGCTTTCCGTGCGCTGTGCACACTGTCCCTCTCCCTCTCTCACTCTCTGTCACCTTCGGCTCTCGGCCCATCGTAGATGATCAAACACAAGAACAAGCACACCCCACAGGAGATTTATTGGGAGCGCAAGAGGCGCGAGGAGGAAGAGAAGGATGCGAGTCTGCCGCCCGGACTCATCAATCATGGAAACACTTGCTTCATGAACTCGACCCTTCAGGGCGTACGTCCCATTCGTCTCTCGCATAGCCTGCAAGTCTCTGACCGTGGTCTGTGCGAATAGCTCATCGCGACACGCCCACTACACGACCTCGTATACTTCCAACCCGTGTCCCCATCCATCCAGCCCGCCCAGGGCCCGTCCATCCTCTCGCGACGATCACCGCAGCTCACCAATGGCCACGGCCTCGGTGGCTCCGATGAATTGAAGTGGTCAGAGGGCATGCCGCTCGGCGACGTCTTCACGGCCGTCATGCGCAACGCTTGGGACATGCAGGATGCGAAGAGGCGGGAATCCATGAGTCCCAAGTGAGTGTCACCATTCATTTTGCCATTCATGCCCTCGGACTGCGCGGGATCACGTTTTGGTGAGGGTGCGTCGCGTTTCCATCCGCGACCATGCTCAGCGTGTTGCCAAGCATCGAGTCCGGCGGCCGACCAAACCCCAAGCGGTATGTTTATGCAGGGAGCCACCCTTCGATTCACCGCATGCGCGTGCGGTGCTCGCTCGCGTCCCTTTGCAGCCAGGGCTGCTCAATTCTTGCACGTCACTTCACTTCGCCCAGAACCCGTCCTCTTGCTCTCCTTAGCCAATCGTCTGTTGCGATGCTCTCGTCGGAGGACCTCCAACGAGGTTTCTTCTCGCGGATACCAGTGAACCCCGTCTAGTCGTGTTCGGGCAATAATAATGCTGAGACGACGCGTAAGAAACGAGCAACCCTTCACTGCGCGCGCGAGATTCGAGCGGCATCTATTCACACACGCCCCTTATGTTGCTCTCGATTTGTCACTGCTGCCGATGCTGACCCCTATCGCCTTTACACAGAGACATTCTGACGACGATTGGTCGCAAGTACGACCAATACCTCGACTTCCGGCAACAGGATGCCCATGAGTTCATACGACATATGCTGGACGCGATGCGCATGGAGGAACTTGATGTAAGTCTTACTTCGTCTTCATTTTTGATTGGTCCAGGTGCCTGTGTTATCGAATCTGGGCACCCCTCGGAGGCGCGCGGGTAGGGCGCGGGCAGATAGCCGGCCACCACTGCATCAGAATTACGATGTCGCTCGCACAACTTGAGTCAGCGGTGTCACTATGGATATAACGTCAAGCCTACTTGCGACCACTCAGCTATGCTGAGTGGTGCTCTTCTGAATGTCTCCACTCGTATGACATGTTACTCAAAGTTGTGTTACAGATCATCAAGAAACGCCAACCGCCACCCCCTAAGACAAAGCGGAAACAGGCCCGTCGGGACCGCGACCCGGTACCGACTCCTCCGCCACTACCGCCGCCCGCCCTCCCTTCTGAAACCTCGGTGTACATCTCCGGCGTTCCGATGACCCCACCGCCAGAACATCAACAGCGTGGCGAGCCTCTGCTCCCTCCAGAACCAGTGGGCGATGAGAAGCTGGAGTCGTTCGTGGACATGCTCTTTGGGGGCCAGCTTGCGAGCATCCTCGTGTGCGAAAAGTGCAAGAAGATCTCGCTCACGCACGAGGACTTCAACGATCTCAGCCTGAGCATCAAGCCCGAGGACTACGTGAACAAAAACCGGAAGCGGGACAGGATCAAGAAGATCGCGCGCAAGCTCCGCATCCGGCCGCCAACGGCGCACGCATACGCAAGCAACGGCTGGAACGGGAGCAAAGATGAGAACGGGAAGGGGAGCGGGAGCGGGAACGAGAACGAGAACGAGAAGGGGCGAGCGTCGTCCGTGCCGGCGAGCCCGGTGCGGAGGAGCATGGAGGCCGCACTACATGAGGAGGAGCCGCCGACGAGCATGGACCCGAGGAGGAAGAGCTTTGATCATCCGGGGGAGGAGGGGGATAAGAGGGACGTGGTGAGGAATATGGTTGGCGTCGGGACTTCACCTTTGGCCCTGGGCTCAGCGATCGCTGAGGACGATGAGGAAGCGACGAGGGAGAGTGAGAAGGAAAGGGAGGCGGAGGCTGAGCGCGCGGAGCAAGCGGACGCGTTCGAGATGGACGCTGGTAACGACTGGACCCGTGTAGACGCAGAGGTTAATGGCGCGGGAGCCGAGGAGAAGCTGAAGGAGAAGGCCGGGAAGGATGACGCGTGGGGGAAGCTTGCGCGGCGGATCAGCGTGTCAATGAAAATCGGAGCGCGCGACAAGGACCAGGACAAGGACTCGCGACCGTCGAGCCGTGCGAGCGACCGCGGTCGCAAGACGGACATGAAGGACGCCTTCCGCGCGATACGCTCACCACGCCCGGCGTCCCTCGGTCCCTCATCTGAGGGGTGGGCGGACACGTCGGAGGTTACGAAGCGCGCGACGTCGCCCGTATCAGGTTCGCCACAGATACCGTCGCCTCTGCGCCAGTCGAACGGGCGACGATCGTCGGGTAACCCCTTCTCGCGCCACAGTCACGAACGCACGATGAGGTCTCCACGCTCGTCTGCCGCTCCCAAGATGTCAGAGGCGGATATGGCGTACCTCCGACGCATACTCGCCGACGTACACCCCATCACTGGCAACCCACTCTCGATTCTTCAGTACGCTCTGTCTGGCAACGGACCCCTCGCCTCTGGGCAGATGGGGAACACAGCCGCACTGGCGACACAAGCGCTATGGGCGAAGCTGGGGCATCTCCCGGGTATTGAGGAATGCCTGCGCATGTTCACCGCGGTCGAGATCCTGGACGGGGAGAACATGGTCGGGTGCCATCGGTGCTGGAAAATCGCGAATGGGATGTACGAGCCCCGCCTGCGCGAAAAGGGCGCCGCTGCAGACTTAGAGGACGATTCGGACACGGAGAGCGAGGGCGAGTCGAGCGACGACAATGACTGGTCGGGCAAGTCTGACCAGAGCGCGGCGAAGAGCACGCGCGGATCCTCTCTTAATAGCGCACAGCCGAGGGTTCCGCCCGGGCTGAGCGAGCTCGAGGATGGCGGAGTGTCTTCGCCAGACTTGGGCAGCGGGCGCGTCTCGCCCGCGTCAACGTCTATGGTGTCGACGGTGAGTACTGATGCGACGAGGAGACCAGACGACGCTATGTCGATATCCTCTGCGCCGACAACCGTCACCGTCCCTTCATCCGAATCTTCCGCCTCCTTGTTGCGCAAGGACAGCGTGATGATGTCTCGGCGACCTTCGACGTACGGTGGCCTGCCAATCCCCCAAATCTCCACTACGGAGCCGGACACTCCCGAGGGAGCAGCACCGCTCTCCAGGGATGTGCTGTCCCAGACGTGGTCCTCAACTCGCGCCATGGTCGGCGTGTCGCTCTCGGACGACTCGCTTCTCACGCCGAAGGCGAGGCGGCGCGGGAAGAAAGTGCTCAGGAAGGAAGGCGCGGATGACAGCGGGACGAGCTCCGACGAGGAATTTGACGACTCCGGCAGCGACACGTCCGCAGCGACCTCCCTCTCTGACGGCTCGGCTTCCCCATCCGTGTCCCCGCGGTCGTCTGTGGAGAAGCTGTCCGACACCCAGTCGCCCTCTCCTCTCGCATCCCCGAAGCGGACGGCACGACGCGTACAGGACAAGAAGGTGCCACGGTCGAAGCAGGTCGTCCCGCGGCGGATGTACAAGCGGTACCTGATCAGCAGGTTGCCGCCCATCCTTGTCGTACACCTGAAGCGCTTCCAGCAGACAGGCCGGACGCCATACTACGCGCTGTCGGGCGGGTTCAAGAAACTGGACGAGTTCGTGGCGTTCCCGGAGTACCTTGACCTCGCGCCATTCCTTGCGCCGAGGCGGGAGGAGTTTGTTGGTGGGGAGAAAGCGGAGAAGGGCAAGCAGAAGCAGCGACAGGAGAAGTGCATGTACCGGCTGTATGCCGTTGTGGTGCACATCGGGAATATGGTGCGTGCAAGTTTTGCTTGAGCGTTGTGGTTGATTGTGTACTGATGTTTTGCTATTCAGCTTGGCGGGCACTACATCGCGTACACTGCGCTGCCCGATAGCAACCCTGCGCCCGGCTCTGCGACGCCCTCCTCCGAGTCTGGCAAGCCTGCTACGTCAAAGCCTGGTACACCCACCCCGGAGGCCTCCGACTCACGCACAAGTCACTCGTCGGACGCGCACCGCCCTGCACGAAAGTGGGCGTACATCAGTGACCATGTTGTGAAGCTCACGACGCTCGAGGAGGTCCTCAAGGCCAAGGCGTACATTTGCATGTACGAGCGTGTTTGATGGCCCCCTCTCCCTCTCTCTCTGTCTCTCACATCTGGACCTTTGCTTTCTATCCTTCCGTCATCCTACCGCACCACCACCTTTCGATACCCCCCTTCGCACGCACATCGCTCGGACAATGTCCGTTGATCCGGATGGATACGATTTCCGCATGACCGATACATCTACAGCACATCGTATTCCGACCCCCACCTATACAGCATACCATACTCGTCGCGGAGGACAATGCCCGTTCCTGATCGTGTTCACGTTCCAATCGCAGCAGTCGCGCTACTCTAACAGCAATGTATAGTACACCTAACTTATCCTTTGCCACCACCATTAGCACCATCGAGCACGCGCACGCACCACTGTTAGAAAGTTCAATCTGTAGGGTTATACTTGTACCGTAGTAGTACTTCGTCACCACGTCCTATTGACAGCTGTTGCAACAATTGCTTGCTGTAGAGACGCCATCCCATCATTTCGTGCTTACTGGGCGGCCTGGAATTGCATTCTTCGCCACCACTTGTAGGTGTTTCGTCTTTTGTGCGTCGACGCTGTATGGCTGACGACGTCGTGTGCAGGGTCGGTTTTGGTTATTTACCCGCCACTTCGGGACTGGATGAGCGTGACATGCACAATAACCCTCGGGCTATTTGGTGGGCTCGGGTGTCGTCGTCCGGTACACGTAGGTTGGATATGCGTTTGCTGGCGTTCTGCCACAGCTCGAGTACAAAGCGAGAGACGTTGAGGACGAGAGGCAACCTCAAATTCTTGATTCTCGGCCATGCGGATCCAACTCCTCTCATTACCATTCGCACTCTTCTCCCTTTCCGCGGTGGCGCGTGCACATCCGTGCGGCGGACCGACCTGCTCTTCCGAGACACATCGCGGGGTGGCGAGGGACGACACTCCCACGAACTCCAGTTACAGTTACTTCGCCGGGACGTGGTACACCACCTGGCATAATTCCAGGGTGCCTGTCGACCAGATCGACTGGGGGCAGTATAACTCGGTTTCGTATGCGTTCGTGTAAGTGTGGCGGCGGCGACATACCGTGGCGCCGGGATGTTCTGCTCACCCACTCTTTGCAGAGCGACCGACCAGGAGAACATGGTGAACTTGACCTCGGATGATCCTCAGGGAGCCATCTTTACGGAGCTCGTTGCGAAAGCGCACGATAAGGTCAGCGTGATACGTTTCCTCGTTCTTCAATCGAAGTTGCTCACGAGGGGTACCTTTTGGTAGGGCACTAAAGTCATGATGACAGTCGGCGGCTGGACGGGCTCGAAGTGGTTCTCGCATCTCTTGGCAGCGAATACCACTCGGACACAGTTCGTGAACGCGGTCGTCGAAATGGCCCACAAATACGCCGTCGACGGCATCGAGTTCGAGTGCGTCCGTCGCTTTCTGCAATCTGCTGTGATATTGACCGGTTACCTACGTACGTATTGTGCCACTAGCTTGGAGTTCCCGAACAAGCAGGGCGTAGGGTGCAATTCCATCGACAAGGACGACTCGGCCAACTTCCTCGCCTTCCTCCAACAGCTCCGCCAAAACCCCGACGCCAAATCGTACATCCTCTCCGCCGCCGTGTCGGACAAGCCCTTCCTCGACGCGACCGGCCAGCCGACGGAAGACGTGTCCGAGTTCGCAAAGGTCCTCGACTACGTGACGGTCATGAACTACGACGTCTGGGGCAGGGCGGACGGAATCCTCGGCCCCAACGCACCCCTGAACGACAGCTGCGCTCCTCCCGAGTATCAGCACGGCTCCGCCAAATCTGCCGTCAGGGACTGGACGAACGCCCACTTCCCTGCCGACCAGATCGTGCTCGGGGTCCCAGCGTACGGGCACAGCGCCATCGTCGCCCCGAACGACGCCTACGTCGGCGCCGATCTGTCCGTCTTCCCTCTCATGTTCGACAACGCGGCATCGCAGGTTCCCGGAGACGTCTGGGACGGGAAGGGCGGGAACGACACCTGCGGCGTGCCGTACGACTACTCGGGCGTATGGTACTGGAGGAACCTCGCGGACGACTCGGCGGCGAACGGCTTCTTGCACGTGAACGGAACGCCGCGGGCGGGGATCGACTACACGTGGGACGAGTGCAGCCAGACGCCGCGGGTGTACAACGCGACGAGCCAGGTCATGCTCTCGTACGACGACGTGCGGTCGTTTGGGCAGAAGGGGTCGTTCATCCGCGAACAGGGCCTGCACGGGTTCGCGGTCTGGGAGGCGGCGGGTGCCACTCCGTTGTTGGTGGACGCGATAGTGATGAACATGACGGGCAGTATGGACTCTTAAAGGAGCCAGTTCACGTTCGTTACTCGGTGTTTTCTCGATGCTGTGTGATTAAGACCTGCGCTAGCCTTGCACGTCACATTAGTACTAGGACTCGGATGAGCCTGTGGCTCTACAGTCTATTGAACGCTTCTTGGACATGCCCACACAACGCTATGCATCATTTGAAAAGACCCGAACGTTACATTTCACAATACGTGCTGGCAAGTCTCAAAAATTCATGCTGGCTTGTGAGTTGACATTTCCACACACCGTCACGGTAAGCGAGAAGTTGGATCTTGAGCGCCTATAGTGATTTGAACGTTGAACTCGACCACCATCTCGCCCTCTCGTCTCCTGCACCCTCGCCACTCCACCTAAGACACCTTCCGACCTTCCGAAATGACACTCTTTTCAGGGCGTCTTCACATCCGTGGACTGACGATATTGTCAGCATCATCATAGCACGCTCTTCTTTGTATACTATATCGTATCGCCGTCTTCATACATACGTGTGTCGTGTTCAGTCCTTCTTACGAATCTCATTTCGACTGGTTGACTGTTCAACGAGAATTCCGAGACTACGCGTTCTGCTTCCATGCACCATATTCCCGACGACGCGATGACGATCGACGATCGACAATCAACTCTACAATTGAGCCTTGTCCTCGGGCGGGATGCTCTCGATCCAGCGCTCCAACGTCTGGTTGAGCTGATCGGCCGCCTCGAATTGCGCCCAATGCCCACATTCGAGCTCAACGATCTTGGCGTGCGGCGCCCACTGCTTCATAAGTGCTTTCCCGGCGTCCGCGCGGCAAACGTAGTCTTGCGTGGTCGCGACGAAGAGGGCTGGCTTCTTGATGTGCTTGTCCGCCTCGGGAAGCTCTGCAGCGAAGCAAGGGACTTGAGTTGGATTGCAAAAGGAGGGAGGGGCGGTGTACGTACCCTTGCCGTCCGCAACGTCGCAGTTGAACATGATGGTCCTGTAGTAATTCATGGGCGACTGTAAACCGTTCCGGATGAACCCTTCACGAGCAGCCGCGTATTCCTGGAGATCCAGAAGGACGTCATCAGTTATGTGTATTGGTTAAACGTCAGAGTGTCAAACGCACTCGCTCGGACAACCAATCCGGGCGTTCGCAACGACGGTCGCTCGTCACCCATTCTTCCACCTTCCCGAGGGGCCCGAGCCACTCCTTCCAAACTTCAGGGACGTTCGGGTAGATGATGCTGAGGAAGCTGTCGATCTGGTTTCCGGTCCATAATCAGCGGACGCGCAAGGTAGTATTAGAGGACGAGAAGACGGCTCACGTTCTGTTCAGAAACAACGTGCGCGTCAGACTTGGCGAAGAAAGCCCAGTAGCCGAACGTATCGTTACCCGTCTTCTCCCGCATGGTGGCGAGGAACCGTTCGTAGTCGAGCGGTTCGGAGCCGACGGGGGTGTACGACAACGCGATCCACGCGAATCCGATCACACGATCTTGGTGCCAGTGCGCGAGACGGGACAAGATCACGGAGCCCCTGCGATGTGTAGAAAGACGAGTTGATCAGCGTTCCACCCAAGATGGCTGAGCGATAGACATGCCAATCGTGACCGATGCCGATGACGGACTGCAAGCCCTCGGCATCGAGTATATCGACGAGATCCTGCGCGAGCAGCTTGTGGCGGAACTCTTGGTAGTCCGCCGGCTTGGACGTGCCACCGTATCCGAGGCAATCGGGGACGATGATGCCGTAGCCCTTGGGCTGCAGATGCGCGACCTGGCGGGACCAATCGAGCGCGGTCGAGGGAAAGCCGTGGATGAAGAGCAGCGTGGGCTTCCCGGGCGACGCGGGGGAGTAGTAGTAGTGGTACGTGTGACCGCGTTTGACTTGAATTTGGCGAGGTCCATGTTGTCGCAGGAGAAAACGTCTTGCTAGTGGATGGTGGGTTTGGGCCCTTGGATTTGAACCTTATATCCAGAAGACGTCACCTCGAGATTCGAAAGAAGGTGCAATGATCTGGTGAGGCTGTTCTGGGCGCGCGTGAGCGTGCGGGGGCTATAACGTAGCCGGGCCCACGATGCATGTGCTTATGTCTGAGTACGCTCGAGTCGGACGAACTATAGTCATTTGCAACTGTAAAGCAACTGCACCCGGGCCAACGAAACCGGTGACGAACGTAGTAAGAGTTGGAGAACGTGAGGCGTTTGCCGATGATCAGCATAGCCTTGGATGCCACAAGTCACAAGCGCTTGGTTACTTACCACCGCCCATTGGGTTGAACCTGCTTTTCAGCACACACCCGGCTGAACCACGTTTCTGCCAGGCTGGCTCCCCATCTCCATGATCACGCTGGATGAACCTGCGTTACTGCGCCTTTACCGCACTTTCCATCGCCACATTTCTTTTGTGATCTGGAGCGCCCGTTGTCACCAAGAAGGTGCGCATGAAGCCGCACCTGTTCTCGGTAGGAGACAATACTGAACGCCGGCGGGCCTGGTCATGGCAACTTCGGTGACTACTAGGTATACATATCATCGTTCCGTTCTTCCGGAGTTCCTCGCCTTCTACAAGTACTGTCTAAATGCCCATGGACACCCGTCTTTAACTAGCAGCATTTCCGCTCCTCGTGGTAGTTATTCCAGCCCCGGACGCGACACAGTCATCTCCAACAACGTTCAGGGACAGTACTACCTCCGCGACTTCAACTCAGCAAGATGCCGCCGCCTCATCTACCCCTCCATCATCATCTTCCCCAGCATTTACTGCCGCCACGGCAGCTGGATCGGCACCTACTTCCACTCCTGTCAAGAACGGCGGCACAGGGCTTGTGAATGGGGTTGTCTCGGTTGGCTGGTATATTCCTAAGCTCTCCAAGTACCTTGCTGTGACGGACATCAGCTGGGATAAGTACAGCGTCACCAAGTTCGGACCTCAACTTACTCATCCACGCGATGACTGAGGACAGACGGCTGACGATCGATTCCCGATTAGAAGACAGCCCGCTAACCAACGATACGAGCTTGGGCCTCATAGGAGCACAAGGCTCCGATGTCCAGAACCTCTTGAAGGAGCTCGTGAAGACTGCACACGACAACGTGAGCGATCCAAAGTTTTTGCGCACTCACCGATGCACACTACAGAAAGTGAAAGTTGTGCTGTCAATCCGCGGCAGAGAAGGGTTCCGGTACTTCTCGTCCATGATGCGCCACAGCGCAGACGACGGTGACTCGGCCCTCGTGACGTCCATCCACGCCCTGAAAACCGAATATCAGCTCGACGGGTCCAACTTCGAGTGCATCATTCCTCTATCGACTTACCTCCTCCAACGAACGAGATTTTCTGACGTCGCTCTGTGCGCAGCTGGGAGTTCCCCAGGACAATGGAGGACGGCCTGCCCTGCGACAAGCGCAGCGAGAACGACACCAGCAACTTCTCCCTCTTCCTCCAACACTTCCGCGCCAAAGGCGGCGGCGTCACCCTCTCCGCCGCCGTCGGCCTCACCCCGTTCAACTCTGGCGAGTACGGCGTGCCGATGCTCGACGTCTACGCGTTATTCGTGCCGTTCCTCGATTACGTCACCCTCATGGCCTACGACGTCTGGAGCCCCTCGGGCCCAATGCCCCCCTCGCCATGACATGTACGCTGGACGACAGGATCAGCAGTGAGTCCGCGGAGACAGCGGTGGCGGCGTGGACCAAGGCCGGCATGCCGGCGAGGAAGATCCTTCTGGGGGTCCCTACGTACGGCCATGGGTACGAGGTCGAGCCCTCGGCCGCCATCGACGCCTCGGGGATGATCGATGATCCACGAGTATCCGGCCTTCAACCAGACCGCACACCCGCTCGGGGATGCGTGAGACGTGGTTCCCGCTGCGAACGCGACGGACATCTGCGGGAACCCGGTGTTCGCGACGGGTTACTGGTACTTCCACAACCTCGTGAACGCCACGGACGGGTTCCTGACGGCGAACGGGACTGCCCGCGAGGGCATTTCCTACCGGTACGACAACCGCACAGACTCCGTACGCGTACAATAAGATCATGATGTCATACGATGACACTGCATCCTTCGAGGCGAAGGGCAGGTTTGTGAAGCAGGTGAGGCTGGGCGGGTTCGCGTTGTGGGAGGCGGCTGGGGACTAGAACGACGTGCTTTTGGACGCGATTTTGGATGGTGTAAGATGAGACTAGTCGGCGAAGTGGACGAATTGGTTGCTTGGGTTTCGTTCTGGGATATGAATGTTTAATTCCAAGGGCATCTTCACATGCATCGAAGGACTACGATACAATGACGCTGCCGCACCTGTAATAGACCTTGTACAAGTCAAGATGTAAGTATACTTCGCCCGAAGTCGCCATAAGTAGGGCCGCCGCTCCTGGCAATGGGTATGGTCCATAGGGAGAGGCCATTCTCGCCGCCATCGGCCCATGGCACGAAAATGCGCGTGCTCTTGCGATATTGAAGGCGCAAGGCGAGAAGCTCGGGCTTGACGCGTGACGCGTGTACCTCTCGTGGTCGACTACCGGTCCGCCACACCCTCGATGCTGCTCCCGTTCGAGTCGCGCGTAGTTTAGCTGGTGTCCATGCTCTCGTCGCGCAGCCTATCATTGTCTCCTCTGCTGGACAACAAGAGCTCGTCAAGCAGGGCGGCGACCTTCTTCTGCGCGTCCGTCTTCTCCGCCTGCACGTCCCGCAGCTCGGCGTCGCGGCGCTTCGCGATCTGGGACTCGTCTGAGAGGAGGAGGAGGAGCTTCATGGAGTGGATCGTCGACATGAGCGAGTTCGCCGCGCGGATCTAGGGTGGGGAGGACGAGGTTGTAAGAAGTCGGTCGCCGGTTGTTCAGGATGCGTGAAGAAGAAAAGTAATAGATGAGGGCATGCATGAACCTACGAAGACGAGTGAACGCACCATGGACTCCGCGCGACACTGCGCCTGGAACGCCTCCTGCGCGATGCGGAACTTGTCCTTGTCGCCAATCTGCGACCCCGCATTCCACATACCCCAAACCCCGCACCCATATAGTATACACCGCGCGCGTGTGTGTTGAGCAGCACAGTCAACATGTGAGAGATGCGCACGCACCGAAGCGAGGCCGACAATGTCCGCCATGCCGTCGACAAGGGTCTCGATCTCGACGTCGACGCGCTTGTTCCACTCCTCTTCGATCGCGTCGAGGTACTCATTCGAGTCCTGGTCGATGGTCGGTTGGGACTGGCGCTGGAGGAGCTTCGCGGTCGGGAGCGCGGAAGGGCGTGAGACGTCGGTCTGGGGGACTTCGGACATCGTCGTTGGTGGCAGGTCTGACTCTCAGGCGGGCTGCATATAACGTAGTTACATAAAGTTCGATAGAGAAGTTGAAAGTAAACATCAGTTATAGTTGCAGCTCCCGTTTAGCTCAGTTGGTAGAGCGCGTCACTAGTAATGACGAGGTCAGTCGTTCGAGTCGGCTAATGGGAACTACGAAAGTTTGCGCCGTTTTTGCTCTAAATGTCCGTCCAAGCTGGAGGCGGGAACATTCGGCAGTCGTTCTCCACGTACTCCCAAATGTGGTCCACAAAATAACGCAAACAAACAATCCAGGTGTGACAAAGATTGAGCTGTCCATCTCAAGCGCTAACTGATGGCAAGCTCTTGACCGACTCCCTCATATCCGCATTCCTGAACAGGACCTGGTGTGGCCACCTCCCCTTCGCAAGCGCGACCGAGAACAGGCGTACGTCCCCTATTGACGAGTAAAACGACGGCAAGAGGATCGCGCGGAGAGGTGCCATGACGACGTCCAGCGCGCGCGCGACTGTTCCTCGCTGGTTCACTCGGTCCTCCGGGTACTGTTTGGACGGGAAGAAATAGCCTCTCACTTTCACTTCGACTCGGTCATCTGTATTGCACCTGACGGTGAGCGACCGACATCGTCGGACGAGTTTTATGTGATGTGCTTCCGGAAGGCGAGTTCATATATTGACGATGTGTATATGCACTCTCTAGTCTGGTCGCTATGTTGGATACTGCTCTTGCGAGGTCCGCAACCGTCAAACCGGACGCAGGCTTGCGAGGGTCGACGATCCTACTAGTGGGCATAACTCCCAAGGCTCAGCACTTTGACCTACTTTGACCTGGCACGATCGCTTCCATCCGGGAATCATGGCTCCGCGGCCCCGGTATGCGAACGACGGGTAGAAATTTGTATTTACAGTAGATCCTCCGTTGCATTGCATGTATTCATCATGAAGGTGAGTGAATAGAGCCAATTTTCCTGAGAAGTAGTATTGACTTTGTGCAGTCGTGCTCCGCGTATGATCAAATACGCAATGTTGTCTAGGATGATTCATTGTAAGTAACATAACGAACTATCCATCTCAAGCGCCAAGCGGTGACAAGCTCTTGACCAGCTTCCTCATATCCGCATTCCTGAACAGCATTTGGTCTGGCCACCTCCCCTTCGCGAGCTCGACCGAAAACCGGCCCACGTCTTCAATCGGTGAGTAAAACGCCGGCGAGACCGTCGAGTACAAAGGCGTCTGGAGGATGTCGAGCACGCGCGCGACTGCGCTCCGCTGGTTCAGTCGGTCCTTGGGATACTGCTTGGACGGAAAGAAGTAGCCTGGGCGGAAGAGCTGCACCCTGACACCGGTCCCTTCGAAGAGCCGCGGGAGTTCCCGCTCGACGCGGCCCTACAATATGATCAGATATGATCACAGCTGGTGAGTCCCAAATTCTCATTCGCGTATACCCGGAGTGCGCACCTTGACGTTGGCCCACATTTGCCGAGACGTCCCCTCCGGGCTGGCCAGCTCGCTGCTGATGTACACGAACCTGAACGGCTTCTCCGTGCTCCCCGCACCCGCGTCCTTGAGCGCGCGGGCGGCGGACATCGTGTACTCGTACGTCAGCTCCGTGTACGCTTCCTCGCTCATGCCCGTCGAGCTTTTGCCTAGAGCCCAGATGAATGCGTCGTGTGAGGCGAGGCGCTTGGCAAGCTCGGCGGGGTAGGACTTGAAGTCCGTGTGGAGGATGACATCGGCCCTTTCTGAGGCGTTTGTCGGTAGTTCGGCCCAGGAGGGCATGGCGCGACGGGTGAGGAGCGTGACACGTTTGATTTCGGGGTCGGCGAGGGCGGCGCGGTAGATCGCGAGGCCCGCTACGCGCGCATAATTTTAGCTGATTTCAGTCTGTGGACTGAGAGAAAGATGACGGGGACCGGGCGGGGACATACCTGCTCCTGTTGCGCCAGTGAGGACGACGCGCATGGTGGCTTTCGGGAGTTGTGAGTTACGAGTGCTTGTTGATATATGAATGGTAAACGGGGTTCCCGCTCTATGTATCCAGGCGCAGACCTGCGCGCGTGTGCATGCACTGGGGGCCTTTTTCGTTGCGGAGATCCATGTCGGCGTCTGCATTGCATCCGAGTGACTTCTCCGGACGGGCTTTATGCCCTGTGGCCTGCGTCTGTATCCTGAAGGCGATATCGATGCATTATAGATTCTCCAACCGGAGCGTTATCTTAATGGATATTACGCTTGGCAGTATGCGGCCGTCAGGCTGGACGCAGACATCGGAGGGTGAACCGTCCGACCAGCGACGCCTTGCCATTTTTCAGACAGTGAGTTTCGTTCATGTTTCACGCATTGCCAGTATCATTAATTAATGATGCAGGAACGTGCCGCATCGCATGGTAGAGTCTACACACCCACTTGCAAGTGCGCGGTATATTATACCGGGCCCACTTGCAAGTGTGCGGAGACGCCTGCCCCACTTGCAAGTGCGCAGACACCCCCAGCCCCTCCGCCTCGTGACCCCTCCCTCCCCTGCCCGTGTTCACCCCCCCTCCCCCTATTACCTCCCTCCGGACCTTCGTAGATAGGCTTTTGGACACCGCGCCACCGGTAGCGTGCTTGTACGGCTGTGTAAAGTAGTAGAGGGAAAATGTCAAAAATATACGCATGAGTCGTACTCGAACCAAGGGACTCACGTGTGCATTAGAAAGAAGACTGTCAGTACCGTTCAGACATTCGACCTTGCTAAAGGGAGGGGGAGGAGGTAATAAATTCAGTAAGACGTGCAAACGATCCCCGCGCGCCCCTGTCCGACTCACGGTCATTGAGTACCCAAGGTCGCTCCTCGCCGGGTTCACCCCCCATGCTTGACATTCGCCCTGTGCAAGACGCATCTGTCGAACTTCTCGTTTTCTTCCGTCGACCTCACCCTCGCCGAAGCCGATTGGAAGCGTCGTCGACTTGGGGCACCGCTCGTTCACGTCGTCTCGCTCGCCGTTTTCCAAGAAGGCCAAGGGCATCCTGTACGCGTGCTGATGGGGGTGCTGCGAGCTCGAGCTCGACATCGCGGATGGCTTCGCGCGAGGACACTTGCATCAGCGCGGGCGCACGGGGGACACTTGCATCAGGGCGCAGTGACTTGCATCAGCGCGGGCGGCGGGGGGACACTTGCATCAGCGCGGGCGCGAGGGGGACACTTGCATCAACGCGGGCGCGCGGAGATCGCTTGCACGTCCGACTGCATTTATTACCTCCTCCCCCTCCCTTTAGCAAGGTCGAATGTCTGAACGGTACTGACAGTCTTCTTTCTAATGCACACGTGAGTCCCTTGGTTCGAGTACGACTCATGCGTATATTTTTGACATTTTCCCTCTACTACTTTACACAGCCGTACAAGCACACTACCGGTGGCGCGGTGTCCAAAAGCCTATCTACGAAGGTCCGGAGGGAGGTAATAGGGGGAGGGGGGGCGAACACGGGCAGGGGAGGGAGGGGTCACGAGGCGGAGGGGCTGGGGGTGTCTGCGCACTTGCAAGTGGGCCCGGTATAATATACCGCGCACTTGCAAGTGAGTGTGTAGACGGCTCTCGCATGCGGTTAGAAGGCACGTGCATGGAGTACGCCTTGGCGTTGCTATATATATGATCAAGCCGGCGACACTCCGCGTGATAGCGCGGGTTCAAGCCTCAATGTCCGATCGGGAATCCTCAAGGTAGGTGCCCTTACGGTCGGAATAAATGTCAGGATGGAGAGGACACATATAGTATCCTCTAACATGCAAAGCGCAATCGTAGTCTCCGTAGCCGACCATATACCGGATATAGATGACGGTCGATCTATTAGCGCAATCGTCTCGTGGTGGTTAATTTGCATTTCGTGTCCTCCCTGGTGTGATCCAACCACTAAAGGCTTCTCCAGGACTCAGGCGCTGTGGGGGCGCAAGCAGAAACCGGGCCGACAGTTGGGAATCGAGTGCTCATTCGGTGGACCGTTTTCAGGAGTTCGGTGAGAGGGCGTACTGCCCTACTACTTCTTAACCTCCCTCCACCGCAACCCGTGGTCATGTCTTCACGATGTGACCGCCATCTGAAAGGGTAGGAGCTATCGGGTACGCGACTTGTTCACGCCTTCGCGGTAGGGCGCATACATCTGCGCATATATATAGCATATATTGACATACAAGCCTGCCCAGGTTTCAGAGGACTCGAAACGGCGTTTTTCGAACCACCAAGTTCAATTTCGTCCCAGGAAACAGAGTCGTTAGTAGCGAGCCGTCCTATCATGTCCACCAAGCGTCGAAAAGACCTCGTAGTGCCTCGGCGTCGACTACATTGACCAATAGGTAATGGCCATCTCTATAAAACATATTTACATTGCGTTGACATATGAAATATCACTCCAGCCGTACTCGGTTACCATCACAAAGCGTCTCTTTAACACTGCGAAAGGTTCACAAAGACTCTCGCGTCACATTGTGTGAGCTATACTGGCCATGGCTCGCACCCTGTCGTCGTCGGGGAAGTATAAATTCGCTGGCCCTTTGCATCTGACTCTCTCAACACCAACAGTGTTCACCTCCCAGCCAAAACCGTGCGGTACGTCATCCCTGCGAATAGTACGTCCGAAGGCTCTGAACGCGTTGTACTCTCTAACCACCATTGTCAGCAGCAGCACCGAAACCCAACCATGGCTCTCAACGCCCCCGCCCCCGTACCGGAATGGGTTCCACAACAGGGTAGGTATCGCTTGAGGCACGCTGATCTCGGCCCCATCAACAGCGACCACCAGTGCAAGGACCTCGACTGCGTCCGCGAGGTGTTCATCCTCGTGTACCCGCCTCTCCCCGAAAACCGCAACGAAGTCAACCCGCACCGCTGGCTGCACTGGGCCATGTACTGGGAGGTCGGCAGCGGCAACAACCGGGGCATGCGACTCGTCCACCTCGACATGCACAACGACCTCCGGGACCCGCGGCCGATCCCGCGGTACGTGTTCTGGGGGCCACAGACGAAGATGGCCGGGGCTGCGACGAGCAAGGCGCGCAGGTTCTCGCTGGGAACGATGGACCTCCGATCCAGGCAGAAGGTCGAGCAGCTCTCGTGGACAGTCGAGGTCGCGAAGCCGAACGAGCACTGGAACTGCCAGAGCTGGTGCCAGACGCTGCTGGGGAGGATGGTGGCGCAGAGGATCATCTCGTCGAGCACTTTGGCGACGGCGGTCGCAGCTGCTACAACCGGTACGTGGCGCTTCGAGTCCTAACCACACGACTGGCGAACTGAACAAGCGGTTGCTCTTAGCTTGGATTGATGTTCTCCAAACACAACCTCCGCCTCTTCCGTGGCATTGAGGCCTCCATTCTTCGGGAACGGCTAAGTGTTTTCTGGTCATAGAATGTCAGGCATATTTATTGTACATCGTCCCAACCACATTTGTCCGATCCCGTATATATGCCTTGGAATTCAAGTCACCAGTCTAGATGTACAACATCAGTACATGTTCAGCCGCAGAGTGGGATAAGACTTACATCCTGGGAAGCTCAGCGCAGAGTCCACATCGAAGTAGGTCCGGCAGACGAACGCCGATTCCCCGAAGACCTCGTTGATCGCCCTGTGAAGCTCTCGAGTGCCCTCCTCGTTCGAGATCCCCATGCGCTCCCAGAAGTCCGGATACCATCCAAACGCCTCCCAGTCCACGACGCCGACGATACGTCCATCCTTCACCAGCAGGTTGCGCGGGGCGAGATCGCCGTGCGTTAAGACCGGAGCGTGTTCCGTGGACTCGCGTCTCACCGTTTCCAGGTCGCGATATATGTCGTAGCCTTCGTACGCCGGCCGCAAGCACTCCAGGAAGTACGCGTGGAATTTGTCCACGGACTTGAACGGCTCCACGGGGTGGGACGTGAACGTGTAGCAGTTCTTGAACGGACTAGCGGGGAACGCACCAAAGAGCGGGCTCTCGGGAGCAAAGCGGCGTCCCAGCTCTCGCAACTCGTCGACGATGTCCCGGAGGTGGCGGACGACGGAGGCCACGTCTTCGCCCGCGACTAAGGGATTGGTGGCCAAGGGCGTCCCGGCGGCGTCGTGGTCGAGGGCTTCACGGAGAGCGATGCCGTCGACGAGCTCCATGACTATGTGGACGTTTCCGTCGTGCTCGAAGACCATGAAGACTTCGGGGACGGGGATGGTGGTGTGCAAGCGGACGAAGTGCATGGCGCGGGCCTCGTAGACCGTGACGGAGGGCCCGGCCTTGACCACACGACCGTCACCGAGGTCGTATAATGCGCTCTTGGAGTATACTGCGTGCCCGAGAGGCTCAAATGGCTTGGTCAAAAGCGGTAAAATCGCGTCGATGGCGTCTCTTGGAGGGTTGAAGATGCGGTTGGGAAATTGGCACGGCCATGTGAGGGGTCTGAAACGACACGGTGGTCAGGAGAAGACGGCAGCACGTCGACGACAGGACTCGCCTTAGCAGGTCAGTGTTGGCACTCGTGGTTGACATTGCGCGAATGAGAGAAGAGGAGATGGTTGGGGGACAAGAATGTCTCCTACGAATAAATGTCAACAATGAAACAAACAATGGAGCGCTTGCCTTGATCATGTGTCCTCTGCTTTGTCCTTTTCAATGGACACAGCGGCACATATTTTGTTCGGTGCATGTACCAGGAGGTCCCGGGTGATGTGGCCCACTTCGTCTCCTCCGACGTCTACTGCATCCGTGAATAACGCCTCCGTACGCCCCGAGCGAACAGTGTTTTTGGGTGCAGAAGGCGACTGACTCAAAGCACTCATGATCTACTCGAGCTAACGGGTGATGCTCGGCAGGTTCACAGACTAAACATACCTAAGGCCATGATAGTCACTACCACGAACGGCTTCACGGAGTGCGACCCACATGGATGCGCATGAGCGACTCAGAATTGATGAAGTAGGTAATCCAGACTCTGAAAGTAGGGCGAACCCGAACACGGCCGTCTGACGGTAGCCATCGAGGGCTTAGAGCGCACCAGAGGGCTTACAGGAGTTTGCCTGGTGGCCGTGGTCAGTCCACAGCGGCGGCCCGGCATTCAAAGGAGAATCTGCACCTTGAAGCTAAGAATTCTTTCCGTCCCCGCATCTGGGCGACGGTCAATAGAAATAGTATAGCGATTGTCCGTCATACTTTGTGAGCAAATGCCATGTGGAGGAGGTGAAAGGGCGGACGGTGAGTAGAGACACATCATCGGATGTAACCTAGCACACGTGGTCACGCGAGACACGAGTTCAATTCCGGCGCTTGTGGGCAACACTCACCTTCTCATCTTTCCACCACGACGGCCACGTTGCGACCGTTCTACCCTCTGGAAACCTTGGGCAGACTCAATGCCATGTTTGAATATGTAACGTTATCCTCCTTCGCTAGATTTTGTCCATATGGTGCCGCAGTCTATGGGTGAATACCCCTAGCTTCAAGCATTTCAAGACGGATATTACTCGCAATTAACGGGAGTCACACCTGGTGATCGCAAATTTGAACTTGCGCTGTAGCCCGCAACTATATCCGACGACCATCCGCCCGTGTGGCCGACGCGTGCGCTCGCACTGTTCGGGAGACAAGACAGGACGACACGCGCTGGGATCTCGTACCATTTCGCTCCACCCACGTGAGGGGCGGGCATGTTGCGATAGTCAGATGAACGGCGCACAACGTTCTTCTGTCACTTTGGCGACGTGGTCATACGCGCATATAACGTGAATGGCCAACCGATCGCGAGCGTATAAAAACTGCAGGTCACATCTTGCCCCCGCCTATCTTCCTATCTCCGCTGAACCTCGTCTCCTCCTCCTCAGGCTCTTCTACTCCCCTGGCTCGCAAGAACCTGCAGATTGAATCGACGAAACGTGTCGTCAGTCGATCACAGCAGTGTCCGGAAGCACGCTGTGCCAAAAGGCCCTTGGACGCCTGAATCATCCGCCCCCTGGCGTTCAGTACGCCCTTGGCAGAACCGTCGACCCCGTCCGAATTGCTCACCATTTTATTTCGCTCGACCTAGATGTTCGCCTTTGTCGCGCTGGCTTCCCATTTGTGCGGCTGTTACCAGTCTCCCCTCCCCTCTTTCCGGCCATCAGATCCCCGAAACCCTGCGGATTTCCGATCGCTTCCATCCGGCCCTTTTATGTCTCAACAGCTCATGGAGAGATGTAAAGATGATGGTAAGTGCTTTTCACACTGTCTGCGTTCGCCCTGAGCCCCTTCGCCCTGCTTGAAACCTGCATGGGATGACTCATCTTATAGGTCCCGTCCGACAGTCGCGCCAACGCAACGACTCGGAGACCAATTGGCTTTCATCGGAGACTTTGCTTGGATACGTTGCCTGCGAATCTGTAAGTCTGTTTTTGTTCGCAGCCTAATTCTTGATGGATTGAGCGATCACAATCAATATTCCCATTTACGTTAGCGCCTGACTAGGACATACTCATTCTCCGCATGTTAAGGTCATCCAGTGTCGGCGGGAATGGACGAATCGCGTTGGTAAGTCCTCTGTTCAGATATTCGATCCGTATTATAATACTGCGGTTAGCAGAACCATGCGAACGGTTCGCACAAGTATGGCCATCATCTGCCTCTCGCATTTCGGGTGTCCATCGGTCCGCATTCCATCAACGGTCCGTACTAAGCATCTTGACGAGTGCAGTTGTTCCGCAGTCATTCCCCGCACTTCCCGAGCGCACTCCACTTTCTACCCCAGTCTGACCCCACATCGTCCATTGAGAAGCACGAAGGGCGCATCATCGGTTCTTCCAAGCCTGTAGGATCAGACACATTCCTATTCCCTTCAGGCCCCAGGGGTAATCAGCCTGTACTTCGAGCCATGCGCAACTTTGATAAGACGGATCCGACTTCCAATCCGCCTGCCGTACTTCATGTTCCATTTCTTTTCCCACTCGGATTCCCCTGCCGTCAGCGGGAGCGACTTGCGGCTCCGAAGGCAACCCGCTCCCGCAGTTCTCACCGAATGCCTTACGAATTGCTTCTCCTCGGCAGAGTCCCGCGGGTATGCATTGAAGGACATACGTCCAGAACGTCGCTAAGACCCGCGCTGGTGGACCTGAACCCTTGTGCATAAATGCTCCCTTCTCCGCATGCTTTTCTGCCACAGCCGCCCAGCCATTTCTGATCGATTCGTCCTGTTGCAGCGCGTCAAAGTATCCATCAGGTCGGGTCCCGACTACTCCTACACCTCCCGCTAGCTCCCGCCGCAGGCCTCTTTTGCAACCGGTATCCCCGCAAAGAGCCTCGGAATCGACGATCCCCCCCTATTATTATCTTCCCAGAGGGCTCGGGGGGCATAAGTAACGTTGCCTAATCTGTTCCATCGTCCTCGAAATCTGACTCGTTCTCCCGACTTAGGGCAGTTTGTGATCAGGATGCGATTACCGGTGCGCCTCTTTCCGTGGTCAAGCACATGGTGGTCGAAGGCGGTTTTTCCGAGGTAGGGTCCCTCCTTGACACAGTTGCGTCTTCTCTGGATGCGTGCAGTATTACAGCACACAGCCCAAGGGGAGCTTACTGACTCCTGTGGACACACACAGAACTTCGCTGAACGTCGCGTCCTGAACGTGCACGGGGGAGTGGAGTCGGGATCTCGTCGCCGTGTGGCCGGCACTCGCATATGGCTATTCTGAACCACGACAAGGTAAGATACTTGAGTGCTCTACGTCATGCTGATTGTTGATGCGCTCACCCATCGGCTATACTCCCAGGTAGTATCTTTGCGAATGTCTGATGGTGCCTTCGCCGCAGCTTCACAATTCGACGTTTACGAGGTCTGCAGTCTGTATTGTCACATCTGAGCTAATGCGCCTCGTCCTCCAGCCCGCTCTGGGAACTGACGCCGTAACGCTCAATCAAGGCCGTCTCTCAAGGCTTGGTATACCAGCAACTATTACGTGTGAGACGCTGTTAAGTCCTTGCCTTCGTTCCCTGAACAAAAGGCTTGAGCGCTTCCCGCATTCCTATTGGACGAGTGGCATCTCGGTCGTGGGTATCATCCACCTAAAGTACGCCTTGTCCATCATCCATCTATCTCAGTTCGAAAGCAGAGCTTCTCTCATCGCTAACCAGCTTCGAGAACGACGAGATGGCATGCGTTCCCTAACTTCCTTTGCCGCCTCCCGAGATTCGCGCCCCCCATCTCCGACTCCCGAGCAATCCCCACCGGTACGGTGGTCTAGACCAAGACCAACGGCAGCTTCGGTTGATTTGGACGGGCCGCCGACGCCCACGGTCCATTCGTTCCCGGAACAACATTGGGAGGCCTCCGGAACGTACGTGTCTCACCTCTGTGCTCTCTCCTCTTCTCGCCTCAGTTACGGCTGCCGCGCCCTTCCTCTTTCGCACCACGTCGATCCCCCACAATCGCATGCTTTTGCCATCGGGGGATGAGATCGTCCGGGTACCGAAACGAGCCGGTGGAATGCTCGCCGCGTCTCCCGATTGCAGTATCATTGCCTCCTCAGCACCGGCCAGGGGCTTCTTCTTCCATGCGAGAGGCGACTGTCAGGGCTGGCCTGATTAGCTGACTCAATACTGAAGGGCGACTGCCCCCCGCGTTCTGGTGCCCCACCCGTCTTCGCATCTTCGGCATGTCGTCGCTCCTCGAGCGGCGGCTGTCTACCACTGGCCGCAGGGGGATCTACGCTCTGAGCGGTCCACCTCGTCTATTGTGGCCAGCCTGCGTTGTGGGAGGCAATCGACGCGCTGCGCGTGAGCGACGGCTCCAGTCGGACCCTGTTCCAAGAGCGGGCCTCGCTCGCAGAGCATTGCGCGATTGAGCGACTGCACTGTTACTATCGCCGATGTGGCCTGACGAACCGCGGTAGCACCACCGTCTGGGGCTCCACTGACGAGAACGGTTGCTGGACAGTTCTGACGGCACCGCTGCGTCGTGCCGCGTCGGTGCCTTTCTGGCATGACGAGCTTGTGCTCACGGGTTCGGGCGGATCGGACCTGAACCCAGGTCTGGCTGTCTTCTTGCTGGGATACCAGGCACGCCTCACCTTCCGCATGCAGACAATGAGTACGGGCGAATGGTCAACGGTATTATTTGCGGAACCCTAGAGTGGTGGGGGACGTGCGTTAGGCTCAGACTGAACTCGAAATGCCTTCGTAGTACAGGTACCCTACCGGCGACTATTCGGAAACGCAGATTCCGTTGTCTGGACCGTATCTTGCCCGCCAATTCACGTGGAAACAGGATCTCATCGAGGGAGTGTCAAACGTCAGGTCTTCAAGTGTACTGCATCATTCATCGGCTTCGCGCGTTTGGCCGCTCAACGTTCAACCCACAACGGTGTGTGTGCTTCCCGCAAACCATCCCGTAAGCCGTCACGCCACGAACGCCCAGGTACTGATTTCCTCTAGAACTTTACGCTTCAGTTGCGTGATGCGACAAGCCATTACGAACCCGCCCTTCACAGATGCCGTCGCCAGTCGGGCAGCTCGATAACCCCAAACGACATCGATGTCGGACGCAGTTCATTCCGACTTGACGCACCCCACCCCTACTCCATCGAACCGCGCCGCGATCACCGCATCAGTGGAGACTTGCGCACATACTCTGGATGTGCGGCCGGGCCACATCCGGCTCCCTGCGAACGGCGACTTCGCAGGCATCTACATCTATCGGTGGTGGAGCGCCAGCCACGCAGAATCGATGCCGCAATGAGTCGGCTCCGTCCTACCTTCACACCAGTTGGTGGGAGCATATCCTTGCGCGCCGCGCGCACCTCATCGACGCTAACCAAACACCACACACAGCTCGCGCGGCCGCATTGCGCCCGACGAAGCGTAGCCACCTGCTGTCGCGCATGCTGTTGCGCCGGATCGCGCGTGGTGCAACGTTCCTTCGCGCTTCGTCCGATAGCGCGCGTCCTCCGCAATCGGTATCCGCAGACCTTCTGCTCTACATCCTGCACCCCGCTAGCCGTCGGTCCCGGCTTCTGTGCGCCATGTCGACGGCCATCTTGATTCTCCGAGCTCGAGTCGCTTGGCGGTTCCCTCTTCTGACACCGCTCGCTCTCTGCTTCTCCCCAGCACTAGTGTGCCCGCGGGCAACCATCGACGCCGAAGCCTGCAAGAATCGGAAGCCCTGGTTCCCTGCGCCCATGCGCGCGCCGTGTCGTGGTCGCTCGCTTCTCTGGATTGCCGACCCCGGACTGAGCCGCTGAGCCGCCCCCACCCCCCACCCCCACACCCCCGGAAGCCGAGCGGAAGGCGGTGATCCGCGCCGGCTGCCATATTCAGCCAGACGTTCCCCCGCACGGTCCCCCCGCACGCGCATATCTCGGAATCTCGCTGGCGTCGCTGCCTTATTGCGCTTGGTCCAGGGCTGATATGCACGCAGTTCGCTTCTGCCATCGGTGCCTCAGCCCCAGGCGAACGGCACGAGGAGGCGCGAGGGCCGAACGATTTCAAGGCCTGCGCAGTTCGGCGCGCGACTTTCGGTTCAAAACTTGAATCCCTTTGCTGTTGCTGCCAAGCATGCAAGTATATAGGAGTTTTCGAGGGGTTGCGGTTACGTTCGCGTGCGGAGAGGTTCTGCCTCCTTCCTCAGCAGGTTTCGGATTCGGGATCAAGCTTCGGAACATCGTCCCCGGGTCGTCTTTCATACTGGAGATGGAAGAGAAGAGAGCGAAGACGTCCGGGCCTTTCCAGGTACGCTTCCCGGTATGTCATAGCTCGGGCCACAACGACCGAACGGGAAGCGACCCTCGGAACGCGGGCCCCGCAATTCATCGCCCCGCGACATATGTCACGCCAGACAAATGCTAGGAATCGACGCGGTCGCACCGGGCTTGCGGTTCTTGCATGCTTGGACCTGGCGGCGCGATTATTCTATCGGCGGCGTACGTGTCGTCGCAATGATAATGCGTTATGCGTTTAGCGTTGCTCGTCTGTGTCCATTCTCTGGGGTTGACGTTGCGCCATCACGATCGCGGGCCCTCAAGAGCAGTTAGCTCGTTGGTGCTCGCGCCTGGCTGGGGCGCGGCGTCGACGAGGTTTGAAATTTGCGAGGTTTTGAAGGCCCGCTGATATTGCTCTGCGCTGCGTGCATATACTTGCGTGCCACCCCCCGCACCGCGCTGCCCGCTCCGACCGACGTTCGCAGATCGGGATCTGCGGTGTACGCTTCCGGCACACTCGCTGTGTATACTCGAGTATGCAGTACCTGCATTCAGAAGCGCCTTTTTTTGCCGCAGACTGCAAACTGACTGTATGTCCCGACTGCCAGTGTTCCCGACGTGGAGCGCTGTGCACCTTTGCATACTTAACCGGCTACATAATTTAGTAGCCTGTCAACGTACCCGCTCGCCGATCCAATCACCCCTAAACGCCTCTCGAAAAAAGTCAAAACAAAAGGATAGTCCGACGTGGCCCCATCCGTTCCGAGTCCGACTCGCGTGAGCGACACGTCGCTCCGATCGCATACATATGAACGCACGCGGCGCGGCGGCGCGGACAGCGGACTGGACGGAATGCTTCCGCGAACGCCCGTTCAATGCCCGGATCGTCGAGAGATTAATACTGCATTCGGAATCGGAGAGCGAGAGAGAGAGAGAGAGGTGGGGGAGGGGCTCGCGGATGTGTGGGGGGTTCAGTGGTCCCATGACGATCCCGCGGGCGACACGGGCGCTCGGATTCAGAGCGCGGCAGAACGCCAAAGTGAGAGCTCGTTGCTTGTGATGGTGTGCATCGTCGCACGTCGCGTGCGCGTAAAAGGTAAGTTATGCTTACTTGCAAGTACTAAGTACATGAAGAATTTTTTCGAGGGGGGAAACGGAGGCCCAGGGGTGCGGTTGCAACGTGCCGGGGTGGATTAAGTAAAGAACGAAACTGCCTAACAACACATCAGTTCGGGCGACTCGAAGGTGAGTAGCAAGTACTCGATTGGCAGAGCGATAGATATGCTGATGATGACATCGCGTTACGATATGGTATAGCTCGCTGCAGTTGCCAGTGCGCAGCCCCGGACAGCGGATAAGACAGGGCAGATGAAGAGACGTCAAAAGATCAGGGACGTCACCGTTGTCGCACGACGCGCGAAGGAGGGGAGTGGCACTGGAGGGGATGGTTTGAAACTTTGAACCGTCTCCACTCGGCTGGCGGATGGGAACCGCGAGCTGTCGAAGGGATTTCGATGGATGCGGTGTCGATCAGGCTCCCAACTGCAACAGAGATGCCAATCCTGGGATGCCTTAGCAGGAGCCGCCCGGCGAAGGTCGCCCAACAGGACACCACCGTGGACGGCGACGTACATGACGATCGGGTGCGGGCGTCCGTTGGCAACACCAGTTGACATCATAGGCGTGTAATCAGCACGGACACTGGTGTTGTTTCTAACTGGAAATGCAGTAGGCGTGTTGGTAGAAGGTTTAAGTGGTGCACGTACTTGCCGTACAGAAACGCTAACACCACCCACCCAGACCCACCACCGACCTGTCGAACGGACGCGATTTGAAATCACCATCATTACAGTCACTCTCCTCCTTGACTGACTGACAAGTGATATGTATCCCATCCTGGCGCTCGCAGAGCGGTGGAGTGTGGGAGCGACGAAGACAGCAAGATCCGGCGGCATGCAGTGGGAGGCTGTGGCGGAGGCCCTTCAGACCTAAGGCGGCTAGTGCATTTTCACACCCCAGCAGCTCGTCTGGAGCCTGGGCCGGGCGAAAAGGTGTGAGACACCGAGGACCGGACGTGCAGCAATATGTGTTGTCTCACCGGGATGGGTCGCGGAGCCTGTGTGGGTACTTGAAGGATCTCCGCACGGTGCAAGAATCGATCGAGCGGAAGGGAGAGGTAAGGCCGATGCCACAGGACTGGTGCATCCACGGCAGGAACCTCTACGAAAGCCCGAAGTGCGCTGCTTTGTTCGGTGAACTCTGTAACAAACTGTGGCCGGCGCAATTGGGGAATGAAGCGCGCGCCTGACGGAGGTACTGCGAGAAAACCGCAGAAGACGAGCGCCACGAATGTTAAAGGCGCGCTGGACAAACGCTGAGGGACTCTGGGAGGCACAGAAGATTCGATGGAGCGCTGGGTCGCAGCATGGCCGTAGAGGGCAGGATGCTTACAAGAGATCGAACTTTGGTCTGCAGGGTCGAGGGCGCACTACGTCCGCTGCAGGGCGAGGCAGAGGTGCGTACGATTAACCAACTGGGCGATCCGCTCAGGGAAGGAACGTTGGGGGCGACGCGGTGACGAGTGGCTCCAGATGAACGGAAGGGGAATGATGAGAGGAAAGGATGCGGAGGTGTCGAAAGACGGAAAGTTGCAAGGTCGCGAAGTTGGATGAAAGGCGCGGGACAAAGGTCGGAGGGAAATCAATGAGCACTACCTGACGTCCTGTCGAAGATATAGCACGACAGGAGACGGAAATCGACACGCAGCCGAGTGATCAACTGAACGGAATTAGAGTGGACGAGGGCGTGCGAGGGAGCGTAGAAACATCAAAAGGATTACTCGTGGAGTGCATCCACACTTCTTTGTGTAGAGTCGCGCAGCGGATGCGCATGCGGTAAACACATTGCAAGGATGATATTTGAAAGTAGGTATGTGCGTGCCCGAGTGCATCCGGAACCAAAAACTGGCATGAGCTCGACGATATTCAGTCGCGCCGAGGAATGAACAGTCGAGGAGACGAGGGTGGATCGCGGGCGAAACAGCGGAGGACCGCCGGCGCGGAAGGGGCGGACCGGGGATCGGGCGCTGTGATGAGGCGCTGTGATGATTTGGGTCGGGGCCGTCGTTGATGCGGGCGCCGAAACGGTCCAAGGTGACGACGGTGGCTTTGTGGCGTTGATGAGCGTGAAATTGGGGTATGTATTCGAGAGATACAAAGTTGGATGAGGTTGAGTTTGGCTAGTGGCGGCTTTTAAGTTTTGAGAGGTAAGAGTTGTACATCGATGCTGAGGAGTGGACCAAGCGTACTGTGTGGTGAGGATCTCCACATGCGAGACATTGCATGAGTCGGACATGATGGCTATAGAGGTGAGTCGTGGGAAATGACCGAGGTGGGCGGAAGGATCTGGGGTAATTTGTTGAGCCGAGTGCATTCCGGGAGTGGAGAGCGCTCTGCCGTATATCGCACCGACAGCGCCGGACGAGGAATTTAAATGCTGGGCCGTCGAATTCGGGTGTCGGATGGTTTGTTGGCAAGCTCGCCGTAGAGGGAGGCGACGATCCAGAATTATAGCATTCGCAGACGAAGATGGGGACTGGGAGATTACGTCAGACGCAGTCGATAGTCCGGGAAAGCCTAACGCTCCCGCTTAGCGGAGTAGCGATCGACCGGGACGCGTCCTGGCGACGAGGACGAATATGAGAGTTCGTTGATTGGGCAGGGTGATGGGGCGAGATTGGGACGGTGTGCGAGGATGATTGGGAGCGGAAGAGGAGGGGAGGGTGGGGAATTGGATGCGGGGATGCGGGGAAGATGGTACAGCCGGATGCGGGGACCCGGCCGGGGCCTGTGATGGCGCTCCGGCTGGCCGTGTTGGGGGGATCTGGATGGAGATTCGAGGAGGGACCCGAGATAGCGGCAACGCGGGGTGAGGAAAATAATAATAAGAGGGAATATGTAAGAGAATGGTTGTCTTTAAGCCTCAGATGCGGGGTCGACGGCCGCCCTCTTCTCTGCTCTCTCGTCCGGGTCTCATTCGCCCTCTTGACTCCGTCCGATGAGCTCTGCCTTCTACCCGTCCTACAAGCCTCAGGTCCTCTCCCGCACAGAGGGCTTCCATCTCCCGTCCCCGCCTCCCTCCAACAGCCCCCCGTCTCCGTCCGCCGGCAACCAGGGCTCCAGCAGCAACTCTGGCCAGTACGACACGCTCTTTGTCCCCCCACTTTTCTCCGTCCCAGACTCGTTTCGCAAGTTCCCCTCGCACAGTAGCGACCACTCGAACAGCAACATGGATTTCTCCACTGACGAGCTGGCCTCGCTCATCGCGACCTCGCCCACACAAGCCCATCCCCACAACTCTTCACACGAACGCTCTACCCAGTCACCCGGCGCGTACGACGATTACCGATCCCACCACACTCATAACATCTTTGACATCTCCGCCCCCACATCCCATCACCAATCATCGCATCATAACCACTTCAACCATCAGAATCCGTCCTTCTCGCTCCCGCCCTCCTCGTCCCTCCACTCGAACAATGTTCACGGATCTCACAGCGCACATCCTCTCCATGAATTCACCGCCCACTCTCATTTCAACTCGACCGTTCCTGCCATCGGCTCCTCCATGCGCTACGAGCCACCATCCAACACCCCGTCCTCGCCGGTCACAACCACCGGCAACAACCCGTTCTCGGCCGCCGAGCCATCTTCCTTCTCTTCACACATGTCTAATCTCTCGGGTATCTCTTCCTTCTCCAATCTGACAGCCCCCTCCGACTTCCACATACCCAATGGCCAGCCCAACGGCCAACGCCAAACCCCATCGCCTGTCTCCGCCAACGGCGCCGGCGCAGAGTTCTCCAGGAGCCGATCGCGTTCCCGCGCGCCTGCCTCCGCCCTGGACCCCGCAAACCCCCCCAGCACCAACGGCGGCCCGGCCCGTCGCACCCGCGCGAAGCGAAACAGCGTCTCGAGCGTATCGCCACCCCCAATGCACCGCGGCCACACACAGCCCCTCGTCATCCCCAGCGGTCCAAACGGCGCTGGCCGGGGTCCCGCCAGCCCGCTGAGCCTCCATACCAATGGCTGGTTCATGCCAGGCGGCCAAGGTAATGAGTTTGGCCTCCCTACGCCCGAGAGTGTCCATGGTGCGTTTCGCGTAAACACTGCATGTAGCGCTCCCGTTGAATGCATGCGCTCGTTTAGGCTTCACTGCTTTCAATGGCGGAACCAGCATCGGTAGCGTGGGCTTGGGCGTGAGTCCCAAGGAGGTCAACGTCCCCGGAATGGGCATGGTGGGCATGCAGAAGGGCGCCGAGACCCCTCCAGACGACCTGGCTGCGAAACAGTGCGTTTGCTTCGTTTACCACCACACTCGCGTGCTCATCCCTACGTCACTTTCTCCTCTTATAAACCTGTCGATCATCGCGCTTCTTGCAATGACGTATGGCGGGAATATAGAGCGTTGATTGCTAACGAGAAGCGGCGCCGGAGACGCGAATCCCACAACGCCGTCGAGCGTCGGCGGAGGGACAACATCAACGAGAAGATCTCTGAACTCGCCACCCTCATTCCAGAGTGCCTGCTTGACCCCAACGGTAAGCGCCACTTCCACCCCACCATTCTCGCGTGTCCGTCTCAGGACTGACCGCGCCCCCGGGAATAGCGACCATAACGCTCCCTGCTTCCCTCTCCGCGGCTTCCGGCGAAGATCTCCTCTTCGGCGTCACGATCAACAGCCCGTCGGACAAAAAAGAGGGATCTGGCAGCGCTGAGCCCGAAGATCCTACCAACCCTACCCCGACGCCGACTACTACCACCGGTGCGAGCGCAGCCAACGGCGGCCCGGCCTCGGAAGGCGCCAACATCGTCAAGGCCAACAAGGGCATGATCCTCCGTAAGAGCGTCGAGTACATCCGCTACCTCCAGCAGCTCGTGAGCGCTCAGGCGAACAGGAACCGTGACCTCGAGCAGCAGTTGCAGGCGTTCCGTAGCGGCGATGTGCCAGATTCCCTATCCGTCAACGGCGACGACGGTGAGATGAAGCTCCACGACGAGGTTGGGTTTGGGCTTCCCAACGGGACCGTCAACGGCGATGCGAACGTGAATACGAACTGTGCGACGCAGGTCAACGGCCGGGCACGGCGCGGGAGCGTCCGGAAAGCTTACGGCTTCTCGGGGGACCTGCCCAGCGTCGAGGAGATGGACCAAGACGAGCAGGAGATGGAGCGCCCGTCGACCGGCACCGGTGTTTCGCCAGGAAGCAGCATGGACGATGACATCGACGACGATGCTGACGATGTGGACGACGGGGAGGATGATGGCGATGAGGACATGGAGATCGAGCGCGGCCGTAAGGGGCGTGACGGCAGGCCAGTCGGCAAGCGCGTGGGGAGGAAGGGGAAGAGCGTCAGTGTGGGCGCAGGGGTCAAGGTGAAGAAGGAGAGCGATCGCGGGGACACGATGGAGGTCTCATGAGCTTCCGAGCCGGCGGTGGGTCGGGCGCCGACCTTGTACCCGTCAGCCCACCTCCTCCTCGCCTCTTTCCCGGGTATCGCCATCCCCCCTTCCATGTCGCCGTCTCGGCGTTCCCGCAAAACATTCGGTCGCGGCTGCTTTCTGGTCCTGGTCGATGCCCATGCCCGTGCCCGTGCCGCTCCGAAGCACATGATCCACATCGTTCTATGTTCATGTTTGCCATTCAAGACTCCCGTTCGCCCTCGTTGTATCGTCTCGTCCTGCGCCCTCCACCCCCCGCGTCTGCGTCTCGTTTACGCCGTGTCCGCCTAATCGGGTCCTGTCTATCGGCTCTGGCTCCTGCTGCATGCCGCATATTCCATTCTCACGATTCCCCCCATGTCATGCCACGTCCATGTCCATGTCTTGCGTGCACCACCTCATCTTCATTCATCTCTCATCTCGTGGCCCCATCGCTTCACCTCCCACCTGCCGTCCCTCTCGTTGCTCGCCTCATCTCTTTCATCTCCGCCTCGCTTGCTCGCCCTCTCATATTCCCTCTCTATTTGCTACCCACGCACGCTCGCGCCTTCGACGATTGAACGACCAACACCCGTCCGCCCGTGTAGGATGTCCTTCGATGTATCAGTATTACCCGTTCCGTCTCCATCTCGTCCTCTGTCTCATTTTTCATCGCTTCCTCTGTCACTCCTGCTGCTAGTATCTACTGACCGTCTTGCACTTCCCATCATCCTTGCGTTTCCCTCCCGCTCGTGTCTCGCGATCACCTGCACCTATTGATCCCCAAACCCGATCGCGCATATTTGCACCCGTATTCGTACTATTCGCACCTGCCGCTCTGCTGGTGCGCCGCGGAGGACGTGCCCGCGTGTACATTAGTTTGCCATACCATCGGCGCGCGCGTTCGTCGTCGAGAAGAGACTCTCTGCAGATGAGCTCAAAAAGATACGCGTACAATTAATTGGCAGGTATATCCCATGTCATCCGTTCGCTTTCCGAGCCGTCGAGATCTACATAATATGATTCGTTTACTTACGAGTACAAGAGATCCGTTGAGTAAGTACGATGGCGGTAAATTATGTGTATAGGTAGTTACACGGACGTTTTCTCCCACAATCGATTGGCTTAGCTTGCTTTGTCCACAGCGATCTCGGAGTTGGTGCGCTGGTAAGCTATGTACGCCGGTGTGCTTGGACCTGACCAAGGTTCTCAGGTTCACACACAGGCTGGCGGCATGCTCAGATGACATACCGGGCGCCATGACACCCACCGCACACACCTCGTTGCAGAAAGCGGTATGCTTCTTCGTCATCGCGAAATACGCTTCTGTGAAAGCGCGTCGCAATTGGCTGTTGGTGGCCGGTCCAGGGAGGAGGAGCGGCGGTGCGGACGACACTCTGATTAAACGCAAAATGAATGAATGAATGAATGAATGAAACGGCCCCCCAAATGAGATCGTGCCCGTCGCCTGGTCCGCACCCGCCGTAAGTGTGGAGGCCGACTGACGTGCGGTCAGGACGATGCCTGTCGGCGCACGCGCACGCGAGTCGGATCGGCGCGGGCTTCGAGTTCCCAAATACTGTATGGGTGTGTACATACAGTAAGCCCTCCCGCGCTCGCGCTCTCTCTCTCCCGCGACTGACGGTGCGATGGAAGACTCGACTTGACTGTGGAGACTGTGTTACGGCCTTGGACCAGAAGAGCACGCTGTCTCTTCTCGAGGCCATCTCCCGCTTTTTCATAAGCATGAGCATTTGGGGAACTCCGGCCACGAGCGCGGCGCTGTGGGGAGCAGTGGCCCCGTGCCCAAGAGGCCGTGGTCTCACTTGGTCGCGTGCCGGCCTCGGTCTTTTAACTTTCAGAGTATGTCGCGACCGAGGCCCCAGCAGCCGTCTCGAGAGTGCCTGCAGGTACGTGCAAGCCCGCCACACCCGTGTATGCGCACGGGTGCAGTGCCAGTCTCAGTGGCGTGCAGCGTGCCATCCGCCATCCTTCCATCCGCGGGTCGAAGTCGGAGTCACGTCCAAGTCGGCGATGACCGTAGCTGATCACGCGTACGGAGGGCGATATGTATGTTCGCATTTGCTAGTAGCACTCAGCTCTCGGTGAATATGCAATGAGGATAAGGACAAGTCGGCATCCTTACCGCTGGGCTTGCGCACATGCTCTGCAGCGAATTTAAAAGATGGTAAAGTCCGGCCTGCCTCGAGCCCGACTCGGACTTGTGTTTTATTACGGCAATCCTGGACCGTTGGGACTGACGGGCCACGGCGGCGGGGGCGAATGATGATTGAGATCACTGCGATGCGCGCACATCGACATCGACATCCACTCCGGATCGTTGTTCTGATTTAAAAAAAAATCAGATTAATCAAGGCCTTTCATCCTGCGTCTGCTCTCGCACTACAGGCGCAAAAAATCGAGTCCTAAGCGTCGATTCGCAACACACAAGACAAGAACGCTTCTGCGCCGTACCTTTGCTTGGATCACGGCTGGTTGGCGGCGGCTTGGAAGCACGAATCGAAAACTCACAATGCACGGCGGCAGCGTTCGACCGCTGGTTGGGAGAACGCGCCGGTTCCAACTCCAAGGCCGAGTCGGAGCTCCCGCTGGACACATCCTGTATATCAATGCACATCGTACGCGCTGTACGTACGGCGGTGGCTACGGACAGAGGGACAATAAGGGGAGCAGCATCCTTTGTACGCAGATTGTACGTACTAACGAGCACCGTGGGTCCGTCGGCGTATTGAGTGTGCGCCATTGCCGTTACCGGCCAAGCGACCTACCCGCGAATGAGTCGCGAGCCAATCCGGGAACCCTCCGCCTCCCGTCTCCCGTCTTTCCTTCTCTGCTCAGTGTTCTCCGGCAATCGACAATTTACTCGTCCAGTGCCCCGGACACCACGACTTGTGGTTGCAAGTCACCGCCACCCCAGGTCGAGTGTCGTCCTTGCCCTGCGTCAGTCGCGACTCAGAGAGTCGCACCCTGATCGATTTCCAAATCTTCATTCATCTCGGCCAGAGCAGAGAGCGAGTAGTGCGTGGTGGCTCGCCTGCTGGCTGAGTTTTGACAGGTTTGAAATCCGAATGCCCGCTGTGGGTCGCGCGGACTCGCGTCCTCTCCCCTGGTCCCATCACCATCATCTCCAACTGATCACGGCAGCTGAGACCTGGGCAAACGAACTGCAGTCAGCGACACGCTCGATCGCCCCACGCCTGGCATCTCTTGGCAGTGGCACAGACACCCTTCCTCGCCCTCGATGGGGAGATGCACTTGCCCGTGCCAACGCCGTCCGCGGAGTCCCAGAGGACGAGGCGGAGCCCCTTCCCCTCCCTTCGCTGACGTCTGGAGTGCTCGCGTGTACTGTATGGGACCGCAGCCACCGCTGCGGTAGAATCACCGGAACTCAGCCAGGCGTGGCTTAAGGGTGGTGGCCGGGGGCCGCCTTCTACCCCACACCGTCCTCTGCTTCCCCATGTCATCCGCCGACTCGATCCCCGCGCATCTGAGCACAGTGGCGTGCTACGTATGCGCGATCGAGCTCCCCGAAATCGCACTCTCCAAGGTCAATTCAGTGTACGCACGAGCACCGCCCCACAGCAGGCCGGATCTTCAAGCTTTCGCGAGCTCGCTCTACGACCCGTGCCACACGTCCATGATCGTGATCGATGCCCCCCCGTCCCAGATGAGCTGGAACACGAGCGCGCGGGTGCGGCGAAGGAGGAGGCCGAGGCCGAGATTGGGCAGGGGGGGCCATGAACCCGCGCGTCACGATCCGAGAACCACGAACCACGGGCCACAAACTTCAAGCTTCACCAAGGAGCGTGATCGAAGCGTGAGGCTTACGGCACCGTCCATCGCGCATGCACACCGCGGTCGTCTGCAGCAAAGTAAAAAGTAAAGTTGCCCGTGATGATCGAAGTTGTGCGTGCAAGATGCTCAGAGCCGCAAGTGGCTGACCACCGCGACCTCGGCTACAGCGGCACTACATTGAAATCCTCGGGTTTCAAGTTCAGGCCCCAGCCCCAGTTCACCATGCTGCCTTACATACGCGGCCGGACTCGCTCGCACTGCGCGCCCTAGGCCCCCTCGCCCCCCTCGCCCTTCTCGGCCACACGGCTACGCAGAGAGAGACGGCCGGTGACGGGGAGCTGCGCTGCACGAGGCTAGCTAGAGGCCCGCCACGAAGGTAACGGAAACGGAGAAGTCGTGCCCGCCGGCGTGACGTGACTCTGACGCACGTTCTGACAGACGCACAGAGGGATGGATGGGGAAATTGAACCAAGGGAGCTAAGCAGGCCGCCAGCTGAAATGGGCGCCAGCACTCGCCCATGCGGTGTCTCAGAACCACAGATCCCTTCCCCCACCACCCCTGCGCCGGACGCAGAGCGGCCAAGACGGACGGCCGCGTCGAACGTCCGTCCAGCTTCCGGATTCCAGATGCCACGGACGCGGACGCAGACGCAAGAACCGCCACGGCCAATGGAGCGTCCTTGACGCACGACGAGGCGCGCCGGGTGGTGTCGAACGCGTCCTGAGGGGCCGCAATCGCGCCTTGACAACTCCACAACGTTGGCCTCCGCGTTCGCGTGCGTTCCTCTCCCCGGTTCTGTTCGTATGACGTTTCCCGAAGCCGACGGCGGCGCTCGCACGGTGTGGCTCTGGCTGTTCGCCGCCGGTTATGGCCATCGCCTCCCACACAGGCCCCCGTCGCCTGCGGGCCTCTGCGGACCTGCGGTGGGCCGCCACGACGTAAGGGAGTGCCAGAGAAGCGTGTTCGGGCGCCCGTGCCGTCCGTCCAAGAGGTGCCCGTCAGAAGGGCGAAGCCAGCTGCCGGCGTAACGAAGGCCCTAAGCGGCAGCCAAGTTGAAGCTTACCCACCCTCCCCCTCCCGGTCTCCAGTCTGACACCGAACCGCGCCGTCCAGGCTTACGAGAGAGCTGTGGACAGACGGGGAGCAGCGAAGAGCCCGACACGGAAAACATGGGAAAGGCGGCAAAGGCAAAGGCGCTGAGGTCCATAATTGCAAACTACGACATCTATGACGCTTGTCAGATGCAGATAAAGTTGCATCTAGGACACAATGGGCGGCTTTAGGGCGACTCCAAGCGCGCGCCTCGGCGAACGAGCGTGCGAGAGGATCGGGAGCTGCTCGCACGATTCGCAGGTTCCAAGCCAGCCCAAGCTACGGCGGGGCAGCTTGTGGCTGGGGAAGAAAGGGAAATGGGAAGGGGGACTGTCCGATGTCGCAGTGTAATGCACGTGGAATGATAGCGGAGTGAACGAGTCAGCGCAGAGGTACGTACCTGCCGCGCTATTCGAACGCGCGAGACTGCAAAGGTCGGATTCCCTGGCCGGCTCCAGTTCGGACCCTGGTTCCGGATGCCGGTCTGCAGGCTGGCTGCGGACCCGCGCTCCGCTGGGGCCGGCGGAGGATTCTGTCACAGAAGATCCCGCGTGAAGGGTTGGAGGTACGGGGACGGAAGGAGCTTGTAACTTTGCACTGCTCGAGGCTATGGGACCAGGCCACATTCCCAAGAGGAGAGCATAGAAGGCGAGCGAAGTGGAGCAGGGAGTACGTTCGACGCCGAGATACCACGATGGATAGGCTCAGAAAACAGAAAGAGGGTAGGAATGCGCGTGAACCGTCAACGCCTTGAGCGACCATAGAGAACGAAAGGCACCCAGCGAGATGGCGCGCGTGGTGACGGGATGCGCAGGAATCAGTGGCAGGCGCGCTGAAGGTGGCCGGGCGGAGTGTGCGGAAGGTTATCGACGCCTGATGAGGATTCAGGGCCCTGCAGGCGCGAGGAGTGTGCTCGGAGGAGCAGGAAGGATCCGGTAAGGCGGAAATGAACATGGCGTAAGCGAATCGCCTCTTCGCAAGCCAAGGATAGGTCGAGCGGCGGTAGGGTGGGATTTTGCTGCGAAGACGAGGGCGCCGGTAACTTGAAGTGCACGCTGCACTTATCGTACGACAGGAACGTGTCCGCGGACGACGAGCGACAGCTGTCTCCTGGTCGTATAGAAAGCGGTGTCTGTGTGGTGTAGCGTCAATGTCGCTACATGGACGAGTGGGATTGGAGACTTAAGCGGTAAATGGAGGAGTCGCCGAAGCAAGCTCGGGCGTGTTCAGTATCAGAAACCCTGGGAATCGCCCAAACAGTGGGCTGCAGCAGTCGTGTCCGCCTAGCTTGGGCGGACCCTCGGTGGAAAATAGAAAGTGTGAACCGCTGAAGGCGTGCGTGGGAGGAGCCCGGTGCCGAGATCTATGGCGAAGGCAAGCCAATGGCGATTAGTGAGCGAAAGCCCGAGGGAGACCGATGAGGAAAGTGATAACGGTGATCGTCCACGATAGGATGTGACGAGAACCAGGCGGGAGAAGGACGCCGGATGTAAACTTGAAAATGTGCGACGGGCGTGAATGCTGCAGGTACGCGAGCGAAGCTCTAAAACGGCCAGAACGATGCTCGCGAGATGCCTCGATGGTGGACGGAACTTGATGGTCGTATGCCCTTGGTTCATTCCCAAGGGGCGCTCCTCGTGTGGTCGAGCAGGGAGGCCTCGAAGTTGATCCTATTTTGGTCAGAACGCCGTCGAGGACCATGCGCTGGTAGTAGACTTGATTGGGGTCTATCGAGGCCTATGGGTGATAAGAGTTAATATCGGTAAGTGTTACGTGTTTGTAGAGACCGCAGCGGTGGGCGGGGATAGTAAGAGGGTGCTTACAGCATAAGGGTACAAGTTTGTGCAACGTGTTCGAAAAGAACACGGATGTCTCGGCGTCGCGCAGGGAAGGCGTCACAGGAGTGCGATGGTCAAGGAGGCGAAATGCGCTTTACAAGGCTTACCGTTTTACATGCGCAGCGGCTTCCCTACACGATCGGGAGATGGACTCATGTTGCGCAACGGAGGCTCCTCCAACCGATACCGAAACTAGGAGGGATCCTACTTGCACCTACAGGAACGTGGGTAACAGCCGGAAGCTGTTAGGTTACTGAGAACATGTTATGGGGTGTTTTACTCACCGAATGGTAAGAAGCATTATCTAATACTCAGCCTGAACCCTCTTCCTCGACATCTCCGTGTGTTTTGGCAGGGAGATCATGACCTATCAAACGTGGCGAGAACCCATTCGGGCAGCTGAAAAGCCGCAGCCAGCAATTTCGCCGTCCACGCGGCAATACCAGGTGAGCAACATGGATTAGAGAGTGTAAAGAAGACATGGGGTGGACTATCGGCAGACAGATGTGGAGGGAAAACCGGGCGACTGGTCGCGGTACGAGGTCAACCAGCTGAACCCGTTCGCTTGCCGCTGGCGTGGCCACGCCGACGCCACCATCACGTGTCCAAGACGCGTCGCGTGTGGGGCAGTGGTGCATTCCATTGCAGGGGTCACAAGCACTTCAAGCTTCAAGGACTCTGCGGTCAAGTCATGCAATCCATTTTCGTATCATGAACCGGCATTTAAATTGTAGGTGGGCAAAAGTGTTTACATTCGATAGCTCGACTGCCTGACCAAGAAAGAAAAGGTGGATCCTCCGCATCCAGGTCCTCGGCCGGCCCTACTATTGCTTTCATCGGAAGCCTGTTAGATAGCCTGAGAGACCCGCGGAGACACGCGTCCGCAGATTTCGTCAGAAGGACGATGCCAGAAGGAACCCGGAGAGGTATGTGTCCACACGGCTACCGGGCGGCAGTGGCGCCCTGCTTCCTGCTGATCCTCCCAAACGGCCGACAAACTTTCATATCCGGGAAGAGGGCATCCGTGTACGGGAGCCGCCGTGTCGGAAGCATTGCGGACGATAGGTGTAGTGGAGCTGCATCCATTTCGATGGCAGCTCGCGCGTTTTAACAGAAGGTTTCCGGAGGCTGACGCGACGGCGATGGCATACGCTGTTGCCTTGCACTAGTAGTGTGATGTCTCCTTCAGAGGAATTGATGCACCGGATTTGACATCTACATCGTCTGGCAAAGTCGACCGCAGCTCAGTCAGCAATACAAAAGGCGAGAAATAACGGCACAACTTACACCGAGATCCTAGAATACCAGCGGAATCAGATCACCCTTAGAATATCAACGCCGTGACGTACATAGTTCGCTTCCCCGTGCCGTAGAGGCGTAGTGTGCGAAGCAACCCAAAAGCGTCGCAAATTCTTATCAGTCGAACATCGAAGTCGGACGTCAGGGTTTACCTGACTGAATTGCGTCAATCTTGGCGTGAAAAGATTCTGGAACAGTGGATTTGTGGTTTTACCCACCTGCACACACACAACATAGGGGGTCCTTTATCGTACGATACGTACGGGAACCACAGGGGCGGGGTGACGAGCGAAGCTTAGCTTGCAATGCGGAGCGAGGGGGGTATATGCATTCCGTCAGCAGGTATGATACAGTTCGACAACCGGGACATTACGGAAGTGATAAGGTATGCAAAATAGAGTGCGATTCGGAAAGCATCGCACAAAGGGGGATTAGGCTACGACCAAGCTTGTCAGACAACGGACGGCACAGTAGTATGAAGCCACTCACCGCTCCAGGCCTTGGACACAACGTCATCGCAGCTGTTCTTGGACAGCACGCCCGCGATGACGAGCCTCCTCAGTAACTCCTTGACCCACCCTCGTGGATAGCAGGCGTCGGTCTCGGCGTCGACAGCGATCGTCTTCGCGACCTCCTCAACCACCTGGCGCTTCGCCAGACTCAACGTACCGAGATCATACAGCCTCGTGTCTATCGTACCTGGCGCGACGGTCTTGGTGATCGCGCCCAAGTACACGTAACGCTGCTCGAGCTCCGCGTCGAACGGGTCAGCAAGCGTCTCGAGCTGGATGAACCGCCACGCTGGGACTTCGTTCCGCGCGAGGCCGCCCACGGTCCATGTGATGCCCCAGCGGTATGTTTCGGTGGAGGTACGTGGCCGGTGGAGGATAAGGTATACGGGGCGATCTAGGTCATGGTCGCGGGCGAGCCAGTCGTCTGGCGAGCTAGTAGTTAGCGGGCTAGGGACGTCCTGTGTGCGGACTACCTCGAGCATGATTGATGATGACACGGTAATCTAGGGGCAATCGTATGAGCGGATGATGCTTGCAGCGAGTGTTGGAGAGGACTTACGAGGAAGTTGCAGGTAAGTGTTGTGACAGTGGGAGTTAGGCTGGTGAGCAGGATCGCAGGACGCCAATATATGGGGCGTGCCACAAAGGAGACGCCTAGGCGGGGCGGGTCCCGCCGCGTCCCGCCACACCGAGACAATGGCCAGTGACGGGGTTGTCGGTGGGAGAGGCGATGTTCGCCGCTTTCACATTCTAAGGCGCGGCGATTCAGTATTCACTCTATGCGCCGCCGCGTACTTCGGATCCTCACCGCAGTTGCCACTTTATTTATGCGCTGGATTACAGTGCTTTGCAAAAAAACACTGCAGGTCGCGCGCCAGCGCAAGGCTGTTTGCGCCTGTTTGTTCTGCCGGGGAACTTCCTGTTTCGGGCATCGCGCGCTTGCCACGACTATGCCCTCTCAGATGGTTCTCGGGACACCACCCCTATTCCTGCTCGAAAATTACACGCTCACGTCCGTTCATCCTTTCCCACCTGTACGATGAGGCGAGCGGGACGTTGTGTCGTAGTTACTGCGAAGGCCGGGGACCGACCGGTGAGGCCGTCGATCGAGGAAGATGTGAGCACGACGGTGACGTCGACCCCGCCGCGACGGTTGCGTAGCCGACTGACCTCATCGATCTCTGTAATCGTAGAGAACTTGAGCTCTAATTAAATAGGTGTAACTTTGAGCGGGACTTTCGAGGACATGGTGAGTGGGCGGGGAAAAGAGGTGATGTGGATGTGGGGGTCACTGGAAGGGCGTTGTTGGCATGGTGGGCGGCGACGGCTTAGGTTATAAGGAAGCCACCGCAGCGTCCTCGTGAGGATGACGTTGAGACAGTTACCGTCGAATAAGCACTGGTCAGACAGATTCTCCCCGTCAGAAAACGAAAACGTTCAACAAACCATTGTCAAGCGATCGGACGCGTCGGGAGGTCATGACCTCCCGACGCGTCCGATCGAGGTCACCGTCACCGATACATGGGAGCATGCCCTCCGCGGTCAGAAGCTTGTCTCAGCCAAGACTATCCACCTATCAGCGAATCTGGTGCAATTGGTCCAGGTGACTATGATACACTCGTCGACAAGTCATACTTACCGCGACCGGCAATGTCCGGGAGCTCTCTTAGTCCGACACTCGTTTGCACCGCAGCTGTGCTCTGTTCGTGGCAGCCCTTGTCGTGTGGGTACGCGCGCTACACAACATCCTACGTCATTGTATCAAACACATCAAGATAGGACGGAAGAACGCACTGTTCAACGTTCAAGCCCAGTCAAAACCCCGGCTGTTTCCAGCGATTCCCGTCTTTTTCCGTATGCCATGTAGCCAGCAATCGATGTAATTTGATTAGAAATGGACAGTAATGGATGGAAATGCATGCAAAAAGCCACTTGCCATCATTCAGATTTTTCCGTCCATCTCAAGCTTTTGGCATCAAATTCAGTCTATTGCCAGCTGTCGTCCATGCCACAAAAAGATAGGAAACGCTAGCAAACGCCAGGTAAGCTCATATACGGCACTCGCACCCGGTCTTCCGGATCGCCAGGTATCTGTCGCTGAAAGCGTACTATTGGGATAACTAAAAATAGGTACAGCAGTCGCCATCCGCCCTCGCGCGCGGCCCACTCTCGCTCATCCTGAACGCGCCCCGCCCCCGCTCCCGCGTCCGTGCACCTATCCCGCCCGCAAGAAGCCTGACGCGCTTGCATCCTGTTCACCTGCTGCCACCGGATGTAGCGAGTTGCGCTGGCAAATGGACACCCAAACAATTGTTAGTTGATGCCATCACGCGCAGATCCTGTCTGTTTACGTACCTATGTCATGCGCATGCGCGCACCTCGATGAAACTGTCCTAGCCTGGAGAATTAGTCAGGTCAGGGCGAGGGCGTGCAGGGAGTCGACCGGGTAGATGGTGGGGGGAAGAAAGAGAAAGAGGCAGGGAAGGAAAGGCGGTCGTCCGAGTCTTAAGAGGATGTCGGGCAGGTCGATGTCGTCATCGGTGGGCTCGCGATCGGATGGGGCGAGACAGGCGCCGGCGAGCGAACGAGTATAACAACTGGGCCCAGTTGTTGTAGTTTCGAGGTTGGGATGCACCATCTCTTCTTGACCTCCTACCACCACCATCTCCTCTAGCGCCCACCCTCCGGTCTCGAAGAATGACTCGTAAGAAAGGCACAGGATACTCCTCCGCTCCTGAGCCCACTCCTGGCCCTCTCCCGGGTGTAACCTACATCGCCAAAGACATCGATCGCCCCGTACTTGTTGTATGGGGAGACACCTGGTCCATCTCTCGGCTTACCAACGAAGTGATCGACCTTAGTAACTACGCCGAGCTTCGCGAGGAGCTTACCCAGCTCCTCATCACCAACCCTCCCCCGCCATCCGCCTTCGACAACGAGGGGCTTCAACAGAGGATCGTCAAGGTCTTCAACACCGGCCTCTCCGCCCTCAGGGCATCTCCCCCCCCTCCTCCCATCCCCACTTCCACACCCTCTGCCGCGCCGGCACCTGCACCGGCACCACCTCCTGACGTCCGCATGGATGCCTCGAGGCCCACCACTCCCACACCCTCCACCCCCGTCGCAGCATCTGACGCGCCCTCTCCGTCGAAGAAGGGCAAGAAGCGCAAGAACAAGGACCGGTCGCTGAGGCTGTCCCTTCCCCGCCCCGCTCCGCACCTTCCTGTCTCCCCCCCCGCCCTTCCCCCGGCCCCGCCTCCCTTTGCCCACGCGATCTCATCGCGGTCGGGCCCACCCCCCCCTGCCCCCGTGCTTGAGCACTCCCCGTCGCTCGAGTACCTTCCTCTTCCCGCGGCAGCGCCGCCGCCTCCCCCGGCGCGCAATGCTCCCAACCGCCCTCCATCACTCACGGCCGACGCGGCATCCTTCGACAGGGTGCTGCTCGCCATCATGGCTCTACGCCGCGACTGTCTCAAGCGCATCCGCCGCCTAGCCTCACGCGCGGTAGCGGCTGCCTCTCGGTCATCACGGCTGGCGACGCGTTTTGCCCCCAAGCCCGACCTTCCAGTTACATTCGCTGATGCCGTCAGGGGTAGAGGAGGATGGATCACCATCTCGCTTCGTTAGGACTCTCGACTGACGCGGACGGTCTACTTATTGGGGGAGGCGCGAGCAGGGGTGACCTCGCGTGGTTTTGGGTTTCTTTTTCGGAGTTGCGTGATCGGAGCATGGAGGGGGCTCGCGTTCGTCTCGACGGGTGTTGTCAGTACTGAGTGGGGTTGCCGCTCGCTGCCTTCGGGTGCGGACCAGCTCCGGGCTTACTTTAATTAGTCGTCCCGGGTACAACTGAACGCTGGATACCGGTTTGATTTGACAGTCGTAGTTTACATTGTGCATTGTGTAGACAGCTTCTCTCGAATCTCAGAACCTGTCCCAAAAAAAAAAAAAAAAAAAAAAAGAGGTTGGGATGCACCAAGCGCCCGGCGTAGTTGTATAAGTTGGACGAAGTTGTTATAGACCAAGGGCAAAAACTATAACTATATTGACAGTTTTGAAACAAAAATAGCTCCATCAGGCGCCGAGAATGGCTGGAAAAAGACGGCAAAAGATGGCAAAAGATGGCAATTGCCCAGAATGACTAGCAATCGCTGTCAATAGACGGGGTTTTCACTGGGACTCAGCACTTACTCCTTAGGCCTTGGTCGCAGGCACCCGAGCCGTGATGCAATAGGCCTCCCAATCCAGCACGATTTCCCCATCTCCAAACCTACGTTTCAGCTCCTCCAGCAGCGCCGGCCCCAAGCGCGGTTCCACCGCCGCCCTCTCCTCCGCCGTCCAGGCGTTCGCCATCACCAGGTTCGTGATCATCGTGAACACCTTCACGTACTCCTCCGCGCTCGCGTACCGTGTCTGGTTCGCGTGCAGGACCGTCTTCACGTCCTCGAAGCCCGCCTTCCGGATCTGCGCCTCAAAGTACGCAGGGGTCGTCCACTGCGCCTCGTCGCCCGGCGCGCGGTCCTTCAAGAACGCCTTGGAGAACTCGTTGAACGTGGGGAAGCGCGGCGAACCGGGTATGCCCTCGACGGCGGCGCGCGTGATGTCGAACCACCCGACGGACTTCCAGATCGTGAACGCGGCGAGGCCCGACGGGCGCAGGACGCGGTGGACCTCAGAGAGGGCCGCGTGCGGGTCGGGGATCCCGACGAGCGCGAAGTTGGTGATGACGTGCGTGAAGTGGTCCGACGGTAAGCCCGTGTTCTGTTGCCCTCCTTCAGCACGCACGCGCATGGGGGAGGAGCATGGAGCATGGGCGGGCTGGGGCATACCGTCGCGTCCACCACCTGCGCGGTGATGCCCTGCCATCCGTTCCTCTCCACGCGCGCCTTCACCGACTCCACCATCGACGGCGAGATGTCTCCGGCGACGACCGTAAGGCGGGCTTGTGCCGCGGGCGGGAGGACGTCGTACAGGTGGGCGAGGACGATGCCGGTGCCGGTGGCGTTGTCGAGGAGGACGACGTCCTCGCTGCCGTCTGCGCGGTCGAGCCCGCATTGCACGAGGAGGTGGCGCCCGAAGGGGCCGGTCATGGCCTCGGCGGGGTTGTATTGGTCTGCGAACTCCTTGCTGTTCCAGTCCATGGCGGGTTCAGCAAGGCTTGGCAGCGGATTGCGAGTGGTGTTTTCGGGATGAAGGGAGGGTTTCAAGGTGCACCGATCGGTTTGTCGGTGTACATATATATGTCTGCGTATGTGGTAGTATCGCGATGGACGTGCGGATGGGAACATGTACATGACATTGATCGAACTCAACGGAACGCATTCCACTGATGAGTAATGCCACAGGGGCGAATACTGAGCAATCGTGAGCAATGTGACCGCGGAGGTACCTGTGCTGTGTACTGTACTTGATCGACCTGATCCGAAGGCTTCGGCTCCAAGTACGCTGCTGACGTGTTCCATAAGCCGAGCCTCCCTTCCAACAATACACGTCAATATGATTGGACGATTCTAACCGCCGAATCTTAACCACCAAACTGCTTTCCCAGAAGTCGGGGCTGGGCTTACCTGCGGAGCACTGAATTTCATTCGTACTCGCACCAAGTCGCAACAGGCGTGGACCGGGTTGCCCATCTATACAAACCGTACGTACTCTACTTATAAGCGTCTCGCGTTCACTCGGCCTGCGACCACGATGTGTAGTAAATGTCCCGTCCACGACTGCGTCACGCGTCCCTCCTGCCCTCTGACTCCCCAACGTCCAATTCAACCGACAGCGCGACAGGCGAGCCCCCGACCAGCGCCCCTTCATCCACCTTCCACCCCGCCGCCTTCGCGGCGTCCACGAACCTAGGGAACGCGCGCGACACGCTCTCCAGCGCCGCACGTACCGCCCCGAGCCGCGAGCCGCTCTCCGACGGCGTCTTCCCGCCGCACATCCACGCTGCCTCGTGCGCGTGCGCCCACGCCTTGAGGTGGTCGCGCGCGGTGTGGCCCTCCTTGAAGCCGACGAGGACGTGCAGGGGCGCGGACGGCGCCGAGGCGATCGAGAGCATGTACTTTTCGTGCGCGAAGAGTTCGAGGACGGCGAGGATCTCGGCGTCGCTGAGGGCGTCATGCCGCAAGCGCGTCTGCACCCAGAAGAAGCCGTGTAACCATGAGCCGCTGGATGCGGTGCGTGGCTCCCTCAGCGACGCGAAGGGGACGCCGAGGGTGACTCGGCCGGGGAGAGCGCCCCCGCAGTCGATCCAGGACGAGTCTGTGAATATCTTCTCGCGCCGGGCGACGGCGGCGTATGTTGGTACTTCGGGCTTCGAGGTTGCATTCCCTTGTACTGCGTTGAACGGTCAGACGCGGTTCGCTTTACAGTTCTCGCGAAGAAACTTCACCGTCGAGAGCGGAGCGATATCGTCGCCACGCGATGCTCGCACGCTGCCGGTTGAAGGTCCGCATGGAGATGACGCGCACCGCCATGACGTTGAACGCGAGGTGGAAGAAGATCAGCCCAAACAGGACGGCGTACGTCGCCTGTGCGCTGTGGACGTAGTGGACCACGACGGACCCGCACTGCCAAAGGCGCACGAAGCCGTGTCAGTCAGTGTTCGGAAATGTGGTCGATCGGAGCGACGACGTACAAGCATGCCCAGCAGGGCAAGGACGGTCTCCTTGCTGCCATCCTTCGCGTTGAGGTCTCCGACGTCGCCCGGCCGCTCGCCGTCCGCGGCGAAGTGCACGGTGAGCGCCGCCTTGGAGCCCCCCGCGACGGCCCCGCAGAGCGCGCGGAACGCGCCGCTGAGACAGAGCGCGACGACGCGGAGGGACGAGTTCGTCGTCGGCTTGACGAAGGGATATTGCGGCGATAGCGCGATGTGGGCGAGGTACGGAGATAAGGTGTCGGAGATGAGGGCGGCGTCGTTGAGGATGTCCGCTAGGAGGCGGTACGTCTTCGCCTCGGGCGTGAGGGACGTGCCGAGGTAGTAACCGCCGACGATCGCTAAATGCGCAATCATATGATATTAGACTCAGAGTCAAAGTCGAGGCGAGGGACGTCGACGGCGTACTTGTCAGGCGGCTGCAGACGTCTTGGAGGACGGTCAGGAGAATGGCGTTCGTCGCGGATGCAGACGCGTTTCCGACGCCGTGGCCTGTCGCCAATCCGGTGTCAGCGACCCCGTCGCCTTTTCCATTAGAGACTGGTGTTCTGACCTTGCAGTACGGCTCTTGAAGCAAAGAGCGACGCGAGTGAGCTGCAGAACGCCTGCAGCGCGTTGTATATCTGGTACCTAGCGCGTGAAGCTCTCTCAGACCGTACCACATACAAGAGGGTCGCGAACGTACTCTAAATAGTCTGGAAAGGTTCTTTTCAGTCAAACTTGACGGGCGAGGACGTCATGCAGAGCCCATCTGGTACTCACCTTCGGACACAGTCGCGGGGTATCCTTCCGGGAGGAAGACCTCGCTCAAAAACCGACGCCAAGCGCGTCTGTGCACGCGAACCTAAGGAGGACCAGACGGAGTTTGTCAGCTCCAGGACGCCCAGACCTTAAGGAGCAGAGCACCTTTCGCAGTTCGCCATCATGGCGAGTCTGGGGGCCTGCAACACGATCGTCGCCATGCTCACTCGTGTATAGCGCAGTCACACGTCCGGAAACATCCTTCTCCCGCACAACGAACCCCTTTGCCATGGAAGGACCAAAGGATCCAACTGCCAATGTTCCTCGAAACGTAAGTAATGGAGTGTATACGTAGGATGAGCGAGAAGGTATGCTACTCAGAGGTGCTCGATGGTGGACAAGAGGAAAGCCTGCCAGCGAGTCGGCGCCTATGGTGAAGCAGCGAAGTTGAACCTCATGCTACTAAGCGCTCAACACATGTTTTTCTCGACATGCCAGATAATGCCCAGTGGAGTCGTCTTCTCTCGCAGCAAAAACACATCTTGTATTCTTGTGTGTTCGTCACAATATCGCAGGGAAAAGATATGTTCATTCCTCCCCGGCGGCCCTCCTGACCAAAGCTGCAGCCTCCTCTGACCTCGGCGAAATATCACACCTGAACGGCACAGGATGACTGGGCGGGGAAAAGAACCAGGGCCATAAGTCTTTCCACAAAATTGAGAACGGAAACGCACCTAATAAAGCCCTGGAAATCTACCTCGGGGACGACCTCCTTCCCGTCCTCGTCCTTGGTCTTGTTGATGTCGAACACGTAGAGCATTGTCGCGACCCCGATGAAGATCGAGTTCATCGCAAAGAACATGCCTGGGCAAATCCTACCGCAAGGCATCAGATATACCGCATGACATGGACGGATTGACTATGAGTAAAAGCACCTCCGCCCAAAACCAAACCCGATAACAGACAGGTCTTCGTGGCGCTCCAGCTCGCGCAGCGTCCCGTCTGGCTTGAGGTACCTCTCCGGCTTGAACTTCTCAGGCTCCGGAAAGACCTGCGGGTCCTGCAGCATCGACCTGCGCGCGCGTCACTCGTGCATGGCCGTGTCGTCAGCGCCGTCCGCAACACCTACCAGATGTTCGCCCACACCACCGTCCCCTCGGGTATGAAGAACCCGCGATAGGCGTCGTCCTGCGTCAGCCGATGCGCGAGCCCGAGCGGGACGGCCGGGTTCCAGCGCAGGACCTCGAGGACGATCGCGCTGATGTACGGCAGTCGCGCGCGGTCGGCGAAGGTCGGGAGCCGCGTCCAGGACGTGCCGAGGACCGCGTCGAGTTCTGCCTGCCCGCGGGCTTGGACGGCGGGGTTGAGCGTCATCGCGAGGATGAACGCGGTCATGGATGACGGGGTCTAGATGCATGCATGAGGTTGATGAGTAGATGTGGAGAGGGGGACAGGCACTGACTGTGTCGGCGCCGCCGGAGTAGAGGGACGCCGCGGCGGCCTTGATGAAGTCCTCATCCGCAGGCGTCGGATCCCGCTTCTCCTCCAGGTAGCTCAGCGTGAACGACGGCGCGGCCTTGCCTGCCGCCTGCATCCCGCGTTCAGCATCTCCGCAAGAGAAACTAAAGGAAATGGCGCACACACCATCTGCCTCTTCACGAACCCGAACGGCAAGTCGTACATCTCGTCCAGCTCGCGCCGCATCTGCCGCGCGAGCGCCTTAAAGTTCAATCCTCCGACGCATCTTGGCAGGAGCAGGCACTCGGGGACGTGCCGCAGCGCGGGGAAGCTGTCGACGAGGAACGCACCCGGCTCGGACGCCTTCGCGAACCCTTTCATCGCGACCTCGACCGCGCGCACGAGCGGGTCCGCGTGCACGTCCTTTTGGACCTCATACCCATACGCGAGCCGCAGGATGAGTGCGCCCGTCGACCTAGACCGCGTGAGCGATTGGGGGGGGGAAGGCAAGAAGGTGGCCAGGAGCGACTTACTCGCGAGGGTGCCGGTAGAAGTCTGCGGGGTCGTCGAGAAAGCGGAGCATGAGCCGACGCGTTTCCTCCTCCTGCATGGCGCAAATGTGTGGGTCCAGGCACGCGCGGGGCCCGATGGACTGCTGGAAGAGCCGGCGGAACTCGCGGAAGCGGGGGTTGTCTGGGCCGTGCGCGTACCCGAGGCCGCGGTCCCAGCCGACGCTGAGATTGTGGTCGATCGCACGTCGCGTTGCAGGGAAGTTTGAGAGGGGTTCAATGATTGCGAGTGTGAAGCATAGGATTCAGCAACGTGGGTGACGATTGAGGAAGGGACGAAAGGGACTGACAGTTGGCCCGCCATGACCGCATCTGGTCTATCGGAGTAGATCGCGCCTTCGAGGAAGGACACATTATCGAGATGGTGAATTGTCAAATTTAAGTTGCATGTTGAAGGCCTACCTTTAGCATCCAGGAGGTCGCTCGCCGCCTTGAAGGAGCCCAGGACGAGCGTTGGCTGGCCCATGATGGTGATGGATACGATGTCACCTTTGGGGCAACTGGTGTGAGCGGCAGGCATGTTTTGAGGGAGGAACAGGTGTAGCAATATTTGAGGAATATAGGGCAGCCCGCAGTTTGGATGAGAGGTGGGCACGTAGGTATGCATGGTCGGTGAGCACTGAGAGGCTGGTGAGGACGCTCCGTCAAACGCATCCTGCAGCAGCCAGTCGTCGATGAGTACTCGATAAAACATATGCGGCTTTCCGGAGGAGTTTCATTTCCTTATCTCGTACCCATCCCTACTATACGGCACGAATTTCATGCTTTCGGCAGGCGACAGAGTGGATGCACCCGAACTTCCGGTCGGCAGGCATAGTAGTTACGCACCGTAGCGTTCGATCCAATGGTGGAACTTGAGCCACTGCTTGTCCAACGGAATCTGCCATGCGACACCAACAAAGGGCAGACCAGCTGGGCCGGGGGGCGAGCGACGGGTGGGGCGACAGCCGACGAGGATGATAACGAAGACGAGGGAGAGCACGACGAGAGCAACGTCGAGTACGGTTATGCCAAGCTGGGAAACCTGGAGGGAGATCCGGTAAATAAGATTAGACTGGCACATCGCGTATGTTTCGAACTGGGTCAGGGACGAATGATTTTCGTGACTGCGAGTGCCTGACCACTCAGAGATATGTAGTAAGGCGCATCCAAAGCCTGCTCGTATTGAAGTTGCGTCGTTCGGCTTGGTAAGGCAATCTGTGGGGAGAGAGTCGAAGGGTGGCGCGAATGGCTTCGATTGGAGTGCTCTACATGGTAAATCTCCGGACCGAGAGGAGTGTGCCAGCGCGTGCCGGCTGCGGCAGGACGCGTGAAGTCACGGTCACGTGGGAGTCGCTTCTGAGATGACGTGCTCCGAGTCGCTGCCAGTGCTCGCTTGCTTCTGGCGCTGACGGTTGTCCGCCATGCTCTCGGTCTGCTCTCTGTCCTACAAGCAAGCACCACGGCCTCAGGCGGTCCCTGGCGGTCCCGACGAGGTCCCAGGGCCTGGTCAGGGCAGCAAGGGGGGAGCCATGATTTCCACGGTGTTCCTGACGATTGGCGCAGCGTATTAACCGCCGCATCAGTGCTACTTTCGATATGGAACATCGGTCCCTTCGAATCAACGATGATTGGTTGCCTGAGTGTGCATCAAGCACGGCCGAAGCACGGCAGGCAATTTGAATGTGCATACATATAATCGCCCCAGCTCTTCTCTGCTCACCCGAGCCCCGGTCCGCACGGCTCCCTCGCCACCATGGTCGTCGTCCACAAGTCTGTCCTACCTCTTCTCGTCGCTCTCCTCCACCTAGTACATGCCGACCTCCTCCACACCTCTCTCAACGTCTCGCCTTCCCTCTCCCCTGCCCTCTCCGTTCTCAACATCACTGTCGGTGGCAGACTTCATGCCGCAGAACCTTTTGAGAAGGCTTGCTTTTCCATTGTTGAGGGAAAACACGTCCAGGCCTCCTCTGCAGCTGCAACCGCATGCGCTTCTCTACAGGCCAACTACACAGATCCTCTCTACCGTGTCGATCACTTCGGGGCGTACATGCTCGTGAGTTCCTCTTCCCATTTGCTCCCAGCACGCATAATTTCATTCCGTATGCGTTATCTCCTCCCCAGCCCCAGTGGGAAACCTGCCAAGCCTCAAGTTCATATGATGGCTGCTTGCTCGATTCAAACAATGTTTCCAACCCCGCCGCCTTCAAGAACGTCAACTGCCGTTTGGGCAACGTACCGGCATATTATGTGAGTGCATATATGCACTGGATCACGCTTACATCCTCACTATATGCGCCTTTCCAGATCACCGTTCGCTCTGTAATGGATGTTCAAGCCGCGCTCGCCTTCTCACGACTCACTGGTACTCGTCTGTCCGTAAAGAACAAGGGTCACGATTATAAGGGCCGTTCCAGCGGACAGAATACCCTTGCGCTTTGGGTGAGTGCTGAACTTCTAAACAAGGCCTGAAGATCGAACGCCTGACGCCCGCTTTGGGCCCTAGACAACAGGGTTACGAGATGTACGTACATCCCCCATTCTGGACCGGCTAAGCTTGACATGTCCTGCAGATATCGCACAACCCCCGCTTTACGCCAGACGGATGCTCGTCTTCGACGACGTACGACGCCATTACGACAGGAGTAAGCACAACAGGATTAAAATGAGAGATTCGATCATGACGATGAGATTTGACCTCAGGCAGGTGTTTTCACCCAAGACGTATACGAGTTCGCAGATAGCGTGAACCGCACTGTCATCGGCGGATACCACCAGACCATAGGCTTTTCTGGGGGATACTTCCTCGTGCGCACATTCCTCAGTCACTCTCCACCCTTCACTTTTTCAAGCGCATGCGAGTACAGGGCGGCGGTCATAGTATCCTTTCGCCGGTGTACGGACTCGCCGTTGATCGTGTGGTGAGTGCAGCCATTTTTGGCCCGCTTGTGTTACCGACGGACCCCGTCTGCGCATCCAGGTCCAGGTTAAGGTCGTCACTCCCGATGGCATCTACCGCACCGCGAACGAATGTCAGAACCAGGACCTGTTCTTCGCCCTCCGCGGCGGAGGTGGGTCTGCGTTCGGCGTCGTCATTGAGTCCACCCACAGGACGGAGCCCCGGTTCCCCCTCCAGGCGTGAGTTCTTCTGAAGTCTCGCGATCATGTTGACGACTAACTTGTCGTATTGCTCGCGTGCAGTGCTGTCATCAAGTTCACCCCCAGCGGCAGCGACCTCGCCGACTGGTTCAGCTTGTTGGTGAACAACTCGCTCCAGTGGGCAAACAACGGCTGGGGTGGACACGTCGTTGTGCGTCATCCCCTCTTCTCCGCGCCTGCCAATCTCATATATTCATCATGTGCGCGTATAGAGCTCATCGATCATCCACGTCACCCCGCTCTTGAACAACACCGCGGCGCGCGCGTCAATGCAGCCCGCCATCGACTTTGTCACTGCACGCAACGGCTCGGCCGTCATCGAGGAGCTCCCCTCCTGGCTCGCGTTCTTCAACAAATACGTCCCTGCCGCCCAAGCGGTGCGTCCTCTCCCTCTCATCCTTTTTTGAAATTTAATGGTGACTGACCGTATATATGTGCCCCTCACAGGCCGTCGGGCCCGAACTCGAGCTTGGCACGCGTCTCATTCCAAGCCGCCTATTCTCAAACGCCTCCGGGCGCGCGCAGCTCTCCGCGCTCATAGCCCAGACGCTCCCCTTCGCGTACCCGTACATCGTAGTAGGCACGCCGTGGCTCTACCAGTCGCCGTCCAACGCCAGCGCTGCGGCGAGGGAGACGGCCGTCACACCTGCGTGGCGGGACGCGATCTGGCACCTGTCGCTCAGGTGGCAGTTCCAGTTCAACGACACGTTGGCGGAGCGGGCGGACGGGTATGAGACGCTGAGCGCGCATGTGCAGAGGTTTAGGGATTTGACGCCGGAGAGCGGGGCGTACTTCGTCAGTGTCGTTTCTTTGCTTTATTCACTAGGAGACACGGTGGCGGTCTGTGCTGACGCAGTGTTCTTTCGGGTGTTGATCTAGAACGAAGGCGATGTGTACGAGCCGGACCACGAAGTGTCATACTGGGGCGCGGATAACTACCAGAAGCTGCTGGCGGTCAAGCGGAAGTAGTGAGTTGCCTTTTTTCATTCACGACCTTTATATCGTCCTGGCGTCTGTTCCGCTAACCCGTGCGTGCGCCCGTTCCCAGCGACCCCCACCACCTACTCGACTGTTGGCAGTGTGGTGAGTCTCGGTCTCGTACCGGCCTTCTTGCCGGAACGTGGCAACACTGACATGATCGTCTCAGTCGGATGGAAGGGCGCGGACGATGACCTTTACCAATGTTACGTGAAGCTGTAATTGCCGCCTTGATCATGCATGCTGTTCCTCGCCCACCGACAAACCTCGCTCATCCCCTTTCGTCCTCCCCCATTCACATGCGTTGTGTTCAGTATACCCAATCCCTTCTCGATTTCCGACGCCTACCACCGCCAAGGTCGAAGGAAATAGAGAAGGAAGAAGACCTCCGCTCGTTCATCATATGCCTCACGTTCCCTCCCTCGTCGGCCCCTTTGCTTCGTTTCGCCGGTCTGGTCTGGTCTCGCCTCGCCTCATCTGACTTCGGCCCGCTTCGTCATCGCGCTCTGCATTTTGCTGTGCAATCGTTTTGTCGTCGTCGTCGTGTCTACCACCTCATCTTTCGTGCGTTTGCATTTTCGCGTTTGCTTTTCTGCCGCATATCGGGACGATACCAGTTGGAAGCGATATAGGTATTAGTGTCGCAATGGTTCATGCCTCCCTAGGCTGGGTGTTATTTTTATGGCGTAGCACTCCCACATACGTCTCTAAGCGTAGTCATAAGGTTCGGAAGTCTGAAATCCTCATACCCTCGCATTTGAAGTAGTACTGCCTATTGTCATGTATGACAAGTCGGACGTCGAGTCAAGAGAAGCTCAGGCCAATTAGGGCGCTCTAGAGGGTCTGCAGGTTGCTCAGGTGAGAGGGGTTCTGCACGTCGAAAGCCTTGGCTACGACTGAAAGTAGTGGGCCTGCAGAATACCACCTCCTTGGCCTCAGCCACGCCAGGGACATGGAGAAAGTCGGAGGAGCGCGGGGACGCGACTGAAAGCCACGGTGCGTGCGTTTCATTCCTAGTGGGACATGAATCCATTCGACTGCCCACGATAGTGGTCCTCCACACTGGAGCCCACCATGGTAAGCATATGACTCATTTGCAACGTGCGGCCCGGGGGTGGGGAACCGTCAACGAGAAGGCTGTGGTTAACCGCAAGCCGCGTCTCACCGTCCGCTACAGATACAGGTGCATCGGATCACAGAGCTCGTGAATTGCAACAATACAGGTTCATTCCGATGAATACTACCCGGTCACTGCTGCAAAGCAGGGGTGTCAGCGAAGGCGACCTTCTGGAAACGCTCCGGGTACCGATCTCCTGCCACATTGGCCACCTCGACCACGCGGCGAATCTCCCCGACGTCCTCCGGTGTCAGCTTCACGTTGTAAGCACCAAGGTTCTCCTTCAGGTTCTACCGGATGGAAGCCCATCAGATTGCACTTCACCAGGTGTCAATGTGAGAGACCTCCGACGTACATCTATCTTGGTCGTGCCCACGATGGGGATAATGTCGTCGCCCTGGGCGAGGCTCCAAGCGATGGCAACTTGGCTCGCGGACGCCCCGTACTTCTCGCCGACCTTTTGGAGGCCGTCCGCGATCTTGAGGATGTTCGGGAAGTTCTCCTTCGAGTACCGCGGGATCACCCTGCGGAAGTCGTTCTCCGAGAACACCTCCGGCCCCTTCTGTAAGGATCGCTCAGCACCTGTGTCCTCGCGTTTGCAAGAACGGGAGCCTGAGATACGTACGATCTTGCCAGAGAGGAGGCCGCGGCCGACCACGCCGTAGACGACCAGCTTCACGCCAAGCTCCCGACAGGCCTTCAGAAGACCTATCTTCTCGTCCTCGATGTCGGTCGTGAAAGGCGAATACTCGACCTGAACGGCAGTGATCGGGTGCACGGCGTGTGCCCGCCGGAGTGTGTCCGCGCTGACCTCGGAGAGACCGAGGTACTTGACTTTCCCTGCCCTATAATGGAAGTATCGTCAGCGATTGCTGTCCACGGCCTTTGTGCGACAGAGGCGAGACTCACTTAACCTGCTCCGCCATCGCCTTCACGGTCAACTCGATCGGCACAGTGACGTCCGCCCTGAGACTGGTTTAGTACCACGCTTGCGTGCATCCATAGCGAGGGTGATTTTACCTGTGCAGGTACCACAGGTCAACGTAATCGACGCCAAGCTGCTCTAGCGACCTGTCTAGCGCCTTCCCGGCCCACTCGGGGCTGCCGTTGACCATGCGAGTCTGGTCGCCCTCCCAGTAGCGACCCAGACCGAACTTGCTCGCGAGGAAGATCTCGCTCCGCTTTCCCGTGCGCTTGAACCTGCGGCGGAAGAGGCACCGTCGCGCGTCATTTTCCAGCCATTTCTTCGAGGGACTCAGCCAGTGAAGACTACACTCACCATTCCCCAATGAGGTGCTCGCTGTCGAGGTAGCCATCGGCGGTGTCCCAGTGGGTGATGCCACTCTCGTATACGCTGTCGAGAACCTAGATATAGACAACTGCGCGTTTATGAGATGCTCATGGGAGAATTAATCAGCATCCATGGACTTACCTTGAGACGCTGCTCGTCCGGAAGAGCCGGCCCGTAGGCTATCGCGATTCCCATCGCGCCATAGCCAATGGCGGAGAACGTGGCACTACCAATCTGGCGTTTCACAGGTGCGTTAGACATGTTTACAGATGGAGAGTTGTAATGGAGTGTGGGGAAGGCTTGTGGTTGGTTGTCGGGGCGGCCCCAGATGCAGACCACGGCTATACTTTATACCAGGAGTCCCATACTCCGAACGGACTTGAACTTATCAAACCTGTCAGGCCCCGATGACACACTCAAACCTGGAGAATATCCGAACGGAAATCGAGGAGCGGGTCCGAGTCAACTGCCCCGCTGCGGCGTTGCCACACGATCTATTCTTCCAACAGGAAGTCCGACGCCAGTCGTTGTCGCCTTGTCACTTAATTCTGAGGTAAGCATAGCTGACCACCAATTGCAAGCGCGGACGTCTGCACCGGCGCCCGGCACCCACCAGCACCTACCAGCAAGTCGAAATAGAGAACACATAAGGGACGATGACCACTAAACCACCGGGCATACGGCGCGGCCCTTCACCTCGCCGCTCGCGTAATTCAATGTGAGATACGCACTCGCGGTAGTGAACCTTCTCTGTCTTGGGACATTCAAGCCCAGGATTCCTACTATAGAGTCGACTGTGGCTTCTTCTCGAGTCTCAATCTCCGACCGGAGGAAGTCGTATGTGCGGCGTCACTGGAAAATCTGTGGTTTGTATGATCTATGAAGATTGCCTTGACATTAGAGCGCGCCCGCAAGCAGCCGTAAAATCTCGATGCAAACAGGGATGCATTCAAAAGAAAGAGGTTCCATCTACACCGCAGACAGACGAGTCTACTTCTGAAGAGGGGGTGTATCGGCGAAGAGGTACTGGATCATAGACTCGGGGTACCGATAGCCTCCCGCCGCGCTAGCTACCTCGGCGAGGTGACGGCGCACCTCCTCGACGTCTTCACGGGTGAGCTTCACATTCGGTGCTCCTAGGTTCTCCTCAAGGTTCTGCGTAGGGGGAACGACAGTCAACATCCCACATTTCCCAAGAGCAGATGAACGCGCACTTCGAGCTTCGTCATGCCCACAATCGGGATGATGTCGTCTCCTTGCGCGAGCACCCAGGCGAGGGCCACTTGACCTGCAGTGACGCCATATTTCTGACCGACCTTCTTCAGCCCATCCGCGATTTTGAGGATGTTGGGGAAGTTCTCCTTCGAGTTCCTCGGGATCTGTCTCCGGTAGTCGTCCTCAGCAAAGTCCTCCGGTCCTTAATAGGGGGGCTGGACGTCATCGGCACAAGTAAACTCGATACGATGACGAGCGACGTACATATTTTCCGGTAAGGAGCCCCCGTCCCAGCGGACCCTCCAATTCAAGCTGCTCAGCGCTTGATTGGGCGCTCGAAGAGGCAAGTCACGTACGACAACAGGCTCTTTGCAGCCAGGTCCGACCATCGCATAGACAGGCAATGACTCTCCTCTTGAATGTCCTGACACCACTTCGACGCCGAAAGGTACCGAAAGAGCGGCATGTACTGGGGTGATTTACTCACGAAAGTATTCTCTAGCAATGAGCGGCAGTACAACCTCAAGACACGATTGAAATGTTCTACCGACAGGCCCAATGGTCTAGTCGTATGATTCGCGCTTCGGGTTCTGAAGATGCGCGAGGTCCTGGGTTCAATTCCCAGTTGGGCCCTGTCAAACCAGTCTCACAGTGTTTTTGTGGGGAGGTGCCATGGTGCTTGGTTTGAGGAATACATGTTGAAACGACTCCGCTAGCCGTAGATGACATGGGTTCCGAGGTCCATGAAAGCCCTGAAACTAGAACAATGTTGAGGGAGATCAATAACGTGCTCACGGGTTGGTTAGCATGAAGGCGAGAAGATGCTTCAACGCACCTAATCCTATGTCACAAAGAAACGCCTGCCTTCCAATCCGAGCGGAGGAAATTCTACTGGCCCCAAACCACGCTCATGACGCTTCTTTTGACTCCCTTGGTCGTCTCCCAAATCGTACGGACCTTAGTCTTTGAAGGTACACTATCCGAACCCTTGGGTTCGGGCAGGTCATCCACAGCCCGAACGAACTCGTTCACCCCTCCGCCAACACCGAAGTAAACCAGCTTCGCCGCGACGAGACAGAGGTATGGCGCGCCCGCTAGCGCTGCCAAGTTGCGCGAGTCGGACAAAGCCAGACACAAAGCCGCGTCTTCGAGGGAGACCGAGTCGTTCCGTGCTGCCGTCGCTCGGCGCATAAGGTCCACGAGTGACTTCAAGCTCGCCGTGCGGTAGATCGTCTCCGAGGTCAGCAAGATGTCATACCGTCCACCAGCTTGCGCCACGTCGAACGTCGACCACGAACCCGAGAAGAGCTTCAGATGGATCCTGTGAGTTTTCAGCGACTCGAGGAAAGCGGCTTTCAGTTCTAGGGTGAGGGGGAGTTCTCCGGGTTCTGAAGGGTCCCGCGGCGGGAGCGGAATGGGGACGAGGTCGTCGTCGTCAGCCTGGGCAGACTTCTCGAAGTCCTGCGTGGGTGTGCCCGTGCGGTATGTAGACGAAGCAGGAGACATGTCTGCAAGGTGTGGTCAGTGAGCAATTTCGACACCATAGAGTCAAAGAAGAGAAGAACTGATGGGCTAGCGTCAGAAACTTGAGTCTATGCACATGCTCATATGCGCAAAGAGCGCTGTGCGACACGAACTGTGCGGGAGATCGAGCCGCGAGGGCGGCCGCACTGACACGGAATAAAGGGGCGTCGAATGACATGTACTTACACCAGGCGAGGATTATGTTCGGGATGGTGACGAGCTTGAGTACGAGTTCGTTGTAGTCTTGTAGGTGGATGTGGATGTCGGCATCAGCGATAGGTTCCGCGGAGAATACGGAGTGGATAAGGTATAGCGATGGTATGGCAGTGCCGCATCCCAGCTAGAGGGCATCTCACACAGTCGTCAGTGAACGTATTTATTGTTGAAGACATCGGCGAATAATATACCTCCAATATCCGCTTCCGTTTAAGGGCACTTGAGACCTTAGACCCGTAGATGGAGTCGAGGCATTCTACGAGATCAAAGCTGCACTCCCAGGTCTTGAGTCCGCCTTCGTAAACGCCAGGGACGAGGTCAGAGGGAGCATCGACAAAATCGAGTTCTGAAAGCTCATTTTTTGTGCCGGCGTCGTCATCAGCGGATATCAGCTGGAATCTGGCGTCGAACAGGTCTCTTCGTGACAACACGACGCCACGTCTTGAAGACGTAGACATGCGCAGCGGAGAGAAAGAGATGGTGTAGGGCAGGGTGGAGAGCTATATGAAGGAATCGACACAGTTAGCAAACGGTACTAGCTGCCTCGGATGGAAAATTTCACCAAATTCTCCAGAGAGACCTCCTTTGAATTGTCTTCCACGACAAAATCCTGTGTCTGTTCTGTCTCTGTATGAGAAGATGATTGTCGAACGGCACTTGATCCATTGTCCTCTGAATCGTCGAAGTCGAAGTCGAACTTGAACATGGTTACAGCTGGCAGGCTGGGTCGTAGGCGTAAGTCCGGATTAGGACATGCTTAGTCAGCAACATCAAGGGCGCTTGACAAAGTTGGCCCCAAATCCGGGGAGTCCGTCATCACAACCACCATCCAGTCCAGACAGGCTGGCTTTCCTAAGCTCTCCCACCTCCTTCATTTTTGCTGATTCCTGTCAGTTTCTCCCAAGGCGCCCCACCAGTTGGACACTGAACACAACCACCATCTCAACGATCCTAAGTTCCTGCACCCTCGCCACTCCACCTACGACGCGCCCACTCGCGCTCTGAAATGGCGACTCATGATCGTCTGTGGGAGAATGGTCAATATCTTGATGAGCGGGACCCCGAAGATCCTGACATGTACACGGACGCTGCAGTGGCGGCGCAAGAGGCCGTAAGTGCCTATCTCTCTCGTTGTATTTGTTCGTGAATCCCTAACTTGCATTGATAGAAATGGAAGAGGCTCATGGCCAACCGTCCGCCCATGGATGTCCTTGACGACAGCCTCATCGCACATCCTGGCTGGAAGCCTCCGCGCTATTCCTATGGCTTCCCCTGTACTCGACGATACGTCCTCGAGTATGCTCGCCGCCATCATCTTACCATGAAGCTTGAACCTCAGGACAGAGAGTCGTTTGGTGGGGTTTCCGAGGTCGACTTGGCGGATCTCACCGATGCGAAGTTGGCAAGCACGTAGTACGAGCGAAATAGTCGAGAATCTCGACTATTTCGCTCGTACTGTGTGCTGTCGAACTACAACTTCGAAGAACGGTTCAAGGCTTATCATGACTACGATAGAATTCTCAATACTCTCGAGGCCGCGCTGAACGAGACCGATGACCACAAGTCGCTGAAGCCGCAGTGCTGGTTCGATTGGGACAACGACGTCGTACGTCCTTGGTTTGTACCAGGCTGACAGCCGCTGACACGCTTTTCAGGGCGTCTTCACATCTGTGGACTGACGATGTTGTCAGTGTCTCTTGCATAGCCGTTGCGCGCTCCTCTGTATATAATATGTCGCATCGTTCTGACGCCAGCCTGTCACCTAATTCAATCCCGCTCCGTTCGAGAATGAGTGTTGACAGGTATACCGCCGAATCCTGATGTCTGCTGACAGCCAGAAGAGGTTAATCTCGAATACGAATGTCATCGGCTGGCTCTAGGCTGGGAAAAACGTACGTAGAGTCTACTCTTCTTCGACACTCGGTCCCTTTTGCGCTTGCTGCGGTGTCCGGTGTGGTCCGTGAGCGTTCATCTGTTCAAGAAAACTTGCTCACAGGCTCGGACTTAAAGGGTTTTCGAACCAACTCCTTCCTTTCGCCCCATCTCCCTCCCCACAGCCGGTATGGGGTCTTCGCTCGAGGACGGGAATACACCCACTAAAGACCTCATCGACGAACCTGTCACAACTAACGTGCCGACATGGCTCACCGAGATAAGCGACTCCATCGCCCATTGGGGAGTCGAGACGCGTGGGTTAGTCCTTCCGTTATGAATGTGATGTTCGCGGGTTGCTGATAGCGGATGGGGCTGTAGGATCGATCCCATTCTTCCGGAGGATAGGAAGGAGACCAAGATGTACCAGATGTTCTTGGTGTGGTTTTCCGCATGCATAAATATTGTGTCGTACGTGCCACTCTTCATGTGCAGTTGAGCCTTACTGAATTCCAAAATGGCCAGCTTCGGTACCGGTAGTTCCGGTCCTGCATTTTTTGGTCTTGGATTGCGAGACAGCCTTGTGACAATACTCGTCGCGGATGTCATGTACGTCCCGGGTTTCCTATCCGTTATCAGAGAGTTGACCATGCGGTGTAGATCATCTGCTATCCCAGCGTACCTGTAAGCGCACAAGGCAAATAATGTAGACGTACGGTAACCCCTCCAGCCAGTGCCGTCTTCGGCCCCAAGTTGGGCATGCGCTCCATGATACTGGCTCGATACTCCTGGGGGTAGGTGGCCATCCCTTCTGTCTGGAATCAGACCCTGAATGATTTCTCAGATATTACGGATTTCTAGTCCCTAGTATCCTCAACGTGTTCTCCCAGCTCGGCTTCCTCGTCCTGAACTGCATGATCGGCGGACAGACCCTTTCAAGCATCTCATCTCACCTAGACGACACACTGGGAATCGTCATCATCGGTCTTATATCCCTGGCGGTAAGTTGGCCCCCCTATCACCGAACATTTCTCAGGTCTCGTACCCCGCCGTTATCACCTCGCACCCCGCCAGTGACCGTAGATCTTTGGCGTGCGCGGTGCGCGGGGTTACAATGGCGTAGTATCATAATGCGAGACCAACATTTCCCCACCCCCGCTCACGTCTGGCACCAGGTCACATTTTTCGGATACCGTGTCATCCACTGGTGGGCGAAGGCTAGCCGTCCTGCTAACTGAATATTAATGCTTTCTGGCATATGAACCTATTCCGATCATGATGTCCAGGTATGAATCCGTGGCATGGATCCCGTGCATCATTGTCTATATCGCTATGCTCGCCACGGGAGGCAAGCATCTCGGGAGCCACGTTCCTCCCAGCCAGCCAGCATCGGCGACGTCCATCATGACGTTCGGGACGACAGTCGCATCAAGCGTCCTCAGTTGGGACGTGAACACTCCCGACTACGGCGTGTACCACACTGACAAGGCATCTAGGTTTGCCCCGCCAATTGCCTCTCCACCTGCATGACGCTCACTGGGCGTTGATAGCACGCGGGTGTTCCTGTGCAGCTATTTCGGGTTCCTTATCGGTAGCGTAAGCTTCACGTGCCACAGGCCCCCCAGTCAAAAGACCCGCGCTCAGGCTAACGCACGGCACCATTCACTAGCTTATCTCAAACATGCTCGGCGCTGCGTTCGCCGCCGCGGCGCCCGCCATACCCGCATGGAACGCCGGTTTCGACAACGGCAACAGCGTCGGCGGCCTCGTCCAAGCCATCCTGTCCCCCGCGGGCGGCTTCGGCCAGTTCCTGATGGTGATCATCGCGCTCTTCGTGCCCAGCTCCTGCGTCCCGACCATATACACCCTCGCGTCGAGCTTCATGACGATCCACCCGTCGCTCATACGCGTCCCGCGCTATGTCTACGCCGTCATCGCCGTGGCCATGTGAGTAATTCTCCCTGTGAGCCCGTGTAGATACAATCACTCAACTCGTTCTTTAGAGGGTTACCCATCGCAATCGTGGCCGCAAAGGACTTCTACGCGACCTGGGTCGACATCATCAGCATCGTCGGCTATTGGACAGCCCTCTTCGGTGCGATCATCATCGTCGAGCACGTCGTCTTCCGCAAGAAGGACTGGGAGCGGTACGACCTCTCGCAGTGGTCCAACCCGACGAAGCTCCCGCCAGGATTCGCCGCCGTCTTCGCCTTTCTCTGTGCCGCCGGGATCGTCATACCCTGCATGTCGCAGGCGTGGTACGAAGGGCCGATTGCAAAGGCAGGCACGGGAGATATCGGGATCATCGTCGGGTTCGCAGTTGCTGCTATCTGCTATCCTGTGTACAGAATAGTAGAGCGCGCCTTCTGCGGTAGATAGTTGATGCTGACTTCAAAGAAACTGGAGAAACATGTCAACGCTTAGCATTGCAACGTCATACTCGTACACCGCTTGTAAACTGCGACATTGCCCTTACTCTTACCATCCTCACCGCTACGCACCTTCCGACAGCGGCAGCCTCCTCTTAAGCTCCTCCACGCTCTCGATCGGCATCCCGCACGCAAAGCCCTCGCACATCCTCACGTTCTCCTCCACCACGTCCCCGTCACTGTTCTCCAGCTCCTCCACCAGGCTCCGCACACTCCCGTTCACGTTCGCGATCCCAAACGGCGGGTTCGTCGGATCAAAGTGCAGGAGCACGCGGTTCGGGATGAACGCCGCCCGGATCGGCCTGAGCAGTGGCGAGTCCTGCGAGCTCCCCTGGAAAATGGCCTAGTGGTAATCGACGATGCAGTCTCAGCACGACTCCACTGATAGCAGAAAGTGTCGGCCAGCGCACCTGTATGCAGCCCTTCTCCGTCACAAGCGCAGCGCTGACCATAGTGGCGAGTGCGTGCGGCGCCTGCTTCAACAACTGCCCGTTGGACGCCAGGATGCTCTTCGCTTTGTCATCGAACGCCGTGTAGTTGTCCTCCGCAAAGTGGGAAAGGCGCTGCAGGTTCGACAGTGTGACGGAGACCGCGCTGGGCTCCACACCGTCCTATCCCGCACTATGAGCCTGAAAGCAAATGGACAACACGGACTCTGAGACTCACCTGCGCGTCCTTCATCCGGACGAGGATGTGGTCGTCAGGTGCGGAAGCAAAGTATCCGTAGGTATTCAGTCATACGGATACATCCCTAGTGGTACTCATCCAACCTAGGCGGTTGGATGAGCACCGTGGTGGGATGCTTCCGAGTGACTGAAGCTGCTCAGTCCTTGTCAGCCACTCAGATTCATTCCAGGAGTTGGATACTCACTTTGCACGGACCGCACCATGTTGCGAAGAAGTCCACAATAATCGGTCGGGTTTTCTCCTTGGCTCCCCGGAGCGTGGTATTCCAGTGGCTGACGGAATCGATGTGCATAGGCTGACTCATATCCAACTACAGCGTGTCTGGGGCGAGATGCGTTTCGTACAAGACAGAGGTTCCGCCTTCCGACGTGAGAGGCAAGTAAGCCGGCGCTTCTGTCGTGACACCACTCGTCACGAGCACACCGCCAATGTACTTAAGTTCAAGTTTAAGGTTGAACCCGGGCCGTTCTTCTGCTAAGTTCCAGTTACTTCTCTTCCAGGAAAACAATACTCGTGCGCGGCAGGGATGCAAGTGAAACGGTTAGTTGAAATGTCCCGTCCTCGAACTCTTCGCGCACGAAAAGTACGTGCTCTCGATCGCCTCGGCGCCGTCCGCGCCCCTGCACGTCCTCGTCGGCTTCAAGGAGGGCCACATCACGCGCGACCACCTCAAGGCGTGGGCGCACGCGCACGAGGCGGCGTGGATGTGCGGCGGGAAGACGCCGTCGGAGAGCGAGTCGCGGCTCGGGGCGGTACGCGCGGCGCTGGAGAGCGTGTCGCGCGCGTTCCCTGGGTTCGTGGACGCCGCGAAGGCGACGGGGTGGAAGGTGGATGAAGGGGCGCTGGTCGGGGGCTCGCCTGTCGCGCTGTCTGTCGAATTGGACGTTGGGGAGTCAGAGGGCAGGAGGGATGCGTGACGCAGTCGTGGACGGGACATTTACTACACATCATGGTCGCGGGCCAAGTAGACGCGATGCGCTTATACGTAGAGTACGTACGGTTTGTATAGATGAGCGACCTGGTCCACGCCTGTTGCCATTTCGTGCGAGTACGAATGAAATTCAATGCTCCGTAGGAAAGCCCAGCCCCGACTTCTGGGAAAGTAGTTTGGTGGCTAAGATTCGGCAGTTAGAATAGTCCAATCATATCGACGTGTATTGTTGGAAGGGAGGCTCGGCTTATGGAACACGTCAGTAGCGTACTTGGAGCCGAAGCCTTCGGATCAGTTCGATCAAGTACAGGACACAGCAAAGGTACCTCCGCGGTCACATTGCTCACGATTGCTCAGTATTCGCCCCTGTGGCATTACTCATCAGTGGGGTGCGTTCCGTTGAGTTCGATCAATGTCATGTACATGTTCCCATCCGCACGTCCATCGCGGTACTACACATACGCAGACGTATATATACACCGACAATCCAATCGGTGCACCTCGAAACCCTCCCTTCATCCGGAACACACCACTCGCAATCCGCTGCCAAGCCTTGCTGAACCCGCCATGGACTGGAACAGCAAGGAGTTCGCAGACCAGTACAACCCCGCCGAGGCCATGACCGGCCCCTTCGGGCGCCACCTCCTCGTGCAATGCGGGCTCGATCGCGCAGACGGCAGCGAGGACGTCGTCCTCCTCGACAACGCCACCGGCACCGGCATCGTCCTCGCCCACCTGTACGACGTGCTCCCGCCCGCGGCACAGGCCCGCCTCACGGTCGTCGCCGGAGACATCTCGCCGTCGATGGTGGAGTCGGTGAAGGCGCGCGTGGAGAGGAACGGATGGCAGGGCATCACCGCGCAGGTGGTGGACGCGACGGTATGCCCCAGCCTGCCCATGCTCCATGCTCCTCCCCCCTGCGCGTGCGTGCTGACGGAGGGCAACAGAACACGGGCTTACCGTCGGACCACTTCACGCACGTCATCACCAACTTTGCGCTCGTCGGGATCCCCGACCCCCACGCGGCCCTTTCCGAGGTCCGCCGCGTCCTCCGCCCGTCGGGCCTCGCCGCGTTCACGATCTGGAAGTCCGTCGGGTGGTTCGACATCACGCGCGCCGCCGTCGAGGGCATACCCGGTGCGCCGCGCTTCCCCACGTTCAACGAGTTCTCCAAGGCGTTCTTGAAGGGCCGCGCGCCGGGCGACGAGGCGCAGTGGACGACCCCTGCGTACTTTGAGGCGCAGATGCGCAAGGCGGGCTTCGAGGACGTGGAGACGGTCCTGCATGCGAACCAGACGCGGTACGCGAGCGCGGAGGAGTACGTGAAGGTGTTCACGATGATCACGAACCTGGTGATGGCGAACGCCTGGACGGCGGAGGAGAGGGCGGCGGTGGAACCGCGCTTGGGGCCGGCGCTGCTGGAGGAGCTGGAGCGCAGGTTTGGAGATGGGGAGATCGTGCTGGATTGGGAGGCCTATTGCATCACGGCTCGGGTGCCTGCGACCAAGGCCTAAGGAGTAAGTGCTGAGCGCTGAGTATTGAGTACTGAGTATGGAGGCCTAACGTCGCACTTGAACAGTGCGTTCTTTCGTTCTATCTTGATGTGTTTGATACAATGACGTAGGATGTTGTGTAGCGCGCGTACCCGCACGACAAGGGCTGCCACGAAAAGAGCACAGCTGCGGTGCAAACGAGTGTCGGACTAAGAGAGCTCCCGGACATTGCCGGTCGCGGTAAGTATGACTTGTCGACGAGTGTATCATAGTCACCTGGACCAATTGCACCAGATTCGCTGATAGGTGGATAGTCTTGGCTGAGGCAAGCTTCTGACCGCGGAGGGCATGCTCTCATGTATCGGTGACGGTGACCTCGATCGGACGCGTCGGGAGGTCATGACCTCCCGAGGCGTCCGATCGCTTGACAATGGTTTGTTGAACGCTTCCGTTTTCTGACGGGGAGAAACTGTCTGACCAGTGCTTATTCGACGGTAACTGTCTCAACGTCATCCTCACGAGGACGCTGCGGTGGCTTCCTTATAACCTAAGCCGTCGCCGCCCACCATGCCAACAACGCCCTTCCAGTGACCCCCACATCCACATCACCTCTTTCCCCCGCCCACTCACCATGTCCTCGAAAGCCCCGCTCAAAGTTACACCTATCTCGGAATTAGAGCTCAAGTTCTCTACGACTACAGAGATCGATGAGGTCAGTCGGCTACGCAACCGTCGCGGCGGGGTCGACGTCACCGTCGTGCTCACATCTTCCTCGATCGACAGGCCTACGCGAGGCTGAACGAGACGTTCCGATCGCGTACAACCCGCCCCCTGGCGTACCGCCGCGCCCAGCTCCTCCAGCTCGCGCGGATGCTCCAAGACAACCACGTCGCCTTCGAGGACGCGCTCCTCGCGGACCTCAACAAGCCCCGCATAGAAACGACCGTCGCCGAGGTCGCCCATCTCGTCACCTCCACTCTCAACGCCGTCGAGAACCTCGAGGAGTGGGCTGCGCCGGCCCCATGTCCTACCAAGGAAGCGTGGCGCAGTGCGTGGGGAGCGACGGTGCACAAGGAGCCCAAGGGCGTCGTGCTCATCATCTCGTGAGTGAGCGCTCTGTCCCTGAACTGTGCCGGTTCTTCTCGTGGACCAACGTCTTCTCCCCGACGCGCAAACTTTCTTTGCATCGGGTGAGAATGGAACATGCTTCTAGTTTCTGATCGTCCCTTCTCTCTCTCCTAACGCGTTTCGTGCAGGCCGGCTTGCAGCCCGGGCCCTCCAGTTGACCTCTCCGTACACGGCGTAAGGTTTGCCTTCTGTCTCGATCGAAACGCCACAGGGACAAGGTGACGACGTGCACATGTAAGTCGTGCACGGAAAGTCATCGCCCTCGAGCCCGAGCTTTTGACTGGGAAGTGAGACGAACGCGACCAATCTATGGCGCGACTCGTGCAAGCTGCATCCTCGGTACGAGAGGCAGAAGATACGTGAGTTCATGTGTCGCGAGAGCGCCCGAAAGGATGGAGACGCGAGTTGGTTGTGAGGTCTTCGACCAGAATGTCTGGTTACGAGACAAGGCCACCTGGTCTGAATGGAGCAAAGAATCAGAATTCCTTCTGATACCGGTCGTCCGAAACTCTGTATGCGCCACGCCAGTCACGAGTCCACGTCGAGCACACAGACTCAACCAAGTTGCTGACCCTCTGCCCGCGCAGCCCATGGAACTACCCGCTCGTGCTGACGGTGAACCCGCTCATCGGCGCGATCGCCGCCGGCTGCCCCGCCGTCCTCAAGCCGTCTGAGCTCGTCCCGACCTTCTGCGAGCTCCTCGCGCGCCTCATCCCCCAGTACCTCGACCCTGCCGCGTACGCCGTCATCAAGGGCGGCGTGCCCGAGACGACGCACGCGCTCGCCCTCCGCTGGGCACACATCTTCTACACCGGCAACAGCCGCGTCGGCCGCATCGTCGCGACCGCCGCGGGTAAGAACCTCACGCCCGTCACGCTCGAGCTCGGCGGGAAGTCGCCCGCGGTCGTCGCGGGCGATATCGAGGAGGGAGCGGAGATGGATTTGGTGGCGCGGCGGATATGGTACGGGAAGCTGCAGAACGCGGGGCAGCTATGCGTCTCGCCGGATTATGCGGTCGTGCCTCGCGCGAAGGTGGGCGCGTTCGTGGAGAGCTTGCGGCGGGCGAACGCGGAGTTCTTCCCGGACGCGGTCGGGGACCATCCGCTGAGGGGCAAGATCCCGCTGAGCAACATCATCCACCCGGCGCACCACGCGCGGCTGGTCGACATCCTGAAGCGGACAAAGGGGAGGGTCGTGCTCGGCGGCGAGATCCACGAAGACAAGAGCATCGCGCCGACGGTACTGACGGACGTGCCAGTGGAGGACGTCTTGCTGGAAGAGTGAGTGTTATCTCTGGAGGGGATGATAACCATGCTCACTGTTTGTTGTCGTTGTGCGATGTGTGTGTACAGGGAGATCTTCGGTCCCTTGCTCCCGATCGTCGTCGTCGATGACATTGACGGAGCCATCCAGGTCCTGAACTCCAAGTGCGTTCGTGATGGGTTCTGTGGTAGAATTCTTGATGTTGACGTCCACGTTTGGTTCTAGACCAAGCCCGCTGGTGATCTATCTGTTCACGAACCAGGATGGCCTGAAGTACAAATGTGAGTCGATGATGCCCACCTCCCTCGATCAGAGTGCGAAGGACTTAGGCCTTGAATAGTCCTGGAGCAGACGCAGAGCGGACAGCTGGTCGTGAATGACACGATCATGCAGCTTGTCGGTGGGTGTTGAGCCCTCCCCAGCCGCGAAGCATCTACTCAACCCGTCCCCAACACGCAGTTCATGAGATGCCCTTTGGCGGCCAGGGCGAGTCTGGATGTGGGTGGACATGCATGAGCTCATGCGCACAGGACGCTGACATTGGCGCTCACCAGACGGCACTTGGTTTGGAAAGACGACGTTCGACGCGTTCACCCACTCCCGCGGCTGCATAACCGTTCCCTTCGCGTGCGTGCCTTTCTTTCCCCTTTTCCGACCCTACACGTCCATGGCTGAGCTCTTGCCGGCCGACAGCGATGAGAAGTTGTTCGGGGGAAGGTACCGTCCTTATACCGAGGACAAATACGAAGCGTCTTGTGCTCCTGGGAGAGTCAAGATACCGGATGCGTAAGTTGATGAAATAAACATGTAGCGCTAGCCTTGTGACCTGTGGAGTAGATGTGTACCAGGAGCTGCCTTGTAGTCTATGACACGTTGCCTGGGCACTTGGTTGCAGCGTATGAGAAAAGGAGAGTTGGTGGTTCAGTCTGTGTTCACGATGCGGGCATGCTTTATTCCATGGAGCTGAACTGTACGTTTCGTCGCCTGTGATGGATGTATCGGCGACCCCGATCAGGAGTGCTTGGGCATGGGCGACTTTGAGAAATGTTTGTTAGATCCTGTCTGCGTCTAGAGTGAAAGAACACGCGTACCGTTGAACCGGCGAGGGGTTCAGGACAAATCCAAGCGACAACTCGGCGCCGTACGCCAACAGTGTCCGGACGCCCTCGTCGCTCTCGCAGGCAGAGAGCTCCCGAACTTGATCGTGTACGACTGTCGAGGGGCCAGAAGCAGACATGGTGGGAACACACGATATCGCTTGGATGGGATAACGGTGAAACGACGGGTTGGTTGACCGAAAAGCAGTCAGAGGGAAAACAAAGCGAATGCATACTTGAACTTCCAAGGGCGAATTTACTCCCGTGCTCCCAAGCGTTCTGACGAAGCATATACACACACAAGTCATGCTTGATAGATGGCGGTTGTCCAGTGACGGATGTATGACATTATGATCAGAGCGTACAAGTAAAAGGCGTGCGCCGGCGAAGTCTACGTGCGTCCATGCGACTTGGGGACCCGTGGTGGCCTAAGGACGTTCCCTCTAGAAACGACAGGAAGAAAAAAACAAAGGCGGAAGAGGACGCGATGAGAACACACGCGCAGACGATAGCACCGAAAGTGTGCGACGCACCTGTGGAGAACGGCCAGCTTGTGAACGTCCGCCTTCTTTTTGAGCACCTCGCTCTCGCCCTTGACGATCGCGATCACCTCCCGCGCGAGCCTCTCGGAGACGTGCTTGCCGCCCCTGTGCTTTGCGGCGTCCCAGATCCAGTCGATGGCCTGGCGCGCGCGCTGGCGTTCACTGAGGGGCATGGGGAAGACGTACGCCTTTGCGGCGCGCTTGAACTGGCGGCAGCGGAGGAGGGGCGCGGCGAGGTCGACGGCGTGGCGGAGGATGGGGAGCGGGGGCGCTTTGGTGAAGGCGTGGATGTGCAGGAGCATGGTCGTCACGACGCGGGAGGCGGTTTGCCGCTTGCCGTCGAACATGACCATGGAGGTGAAGAGGTGGAGGAGGGGATCCTCGGCGGGAGGGATGTGGATGACGGGGGGCTGGGGTTTCGCAGACGCAGACGCATACGAATGCGAGAGAGAGGAAGAGAGGGTGGAAGGACCGGCGACGGAGGGTGGTTGCGCGAGGCCAGCGGGGAGAGCGGATGTGGCGGGGGCGACGCTGTCGGTGGTCAGGGTGCGCACGCACGCGGCGTGGCGGAACGCGACGCGGGTCGCAGCTTGGCGCAAGCTGGCAAACATGGCTGTAGACGACGTGAGCACAGCGTAGGCTGCAAGATGCAGAGGAGCGGACTAGTACTGACCGACACTGCAGACGAACTCGGAGGGAAGCTGGCTAGGCGCCCGACAGCTGGGCTGAAACAGTTGCGGTTCGATCAGGGCCACGGATGCCTTTCCGGGAAATTTTTCCTGCGGTCTCCGTTGCAACCGCCGGCGGGGAAAGCAAGTCTGAGACTGTATCAGCTCACCATGCGCCCGCTCTTCAGCTTCAGCCCACATCCTCGCGACTCCTGCCTCGCAGGCAACTATGGGAACTTCAAGGTGAGCGAGGCCATTCTGTTCCCCATTTTTTTCATCTCATTCCCAGTGCGTATGTAGCTGTCTACACGATCGGACACCTATCCTTCACCTACCTTATGATATCTTTTATAATCTCGTCCCCTTCATCCCCCAACACGGCCTGTCCCGCCTCGCAGGAACGTGCCGACACCTACAGAACACGATTGGGGCAGAACTCGCCAAACAACCCCTCGTCAAGTATGAGCACCTCCCTTCCTTCCATCAATGGCTCCACATCGGCGACAACCACAGCCGCACCCATCTCCTCCAGCACCTCACTCTCAAAGGCCTCGAGCGATACTCGTCCCCCCTCGTCCTTGAACACCGCGAATCCCTAATAGTCCAGGTCCTAGTCAACGCACCCAACCTCGTCTATCTCTCCCTCACCGACCTCTCAGCAGTACTCTCCCCACAACGCCTGCGCGCAGCCCTCACCGCACTTCCCTCCCTCCGCCATCTCACCCTCCATTCCGTCGCCCAAGCATACGATGATTCACTCGTAAACATACTCCCATCCCTCCGTACTGCCGACATATCCTACGCGCCCCGCTGGATCGGCGAAAGCGCCCCCTTCGTCGACCCCTTCTTCCTCCTCCGCACCCACCAGCAGACCCTCGAGACCCTCACCCTCGACAGCGTCCACCTTCTCTCGCACGACCCCCCCTTCACCGCCCTCCGCACCCTCGAGCTGCGCTCCATCTGGCTCCCTGACGGCGTCGGCAACCTCATCCACCTCTTCCCCAATGTCCGCTCGCTCTCCCTCTTCGACCTCCACTACGCGAACCCGCGCGTCCGCTACTGGCGCAACCCCGGCCTCCTCCTCGAGCGCGGCTACGTCGACATCAACGACGCCCTCGACCTCCGCAACGCGAGCAAGGCCTGGCAGGCCCACCATTCCTCGTGGCCGTCCCTCCGCCACCTCACCGTCGAGACCGCGCTCGGCCTGTACTCGCTCGGCCTCTGCTGCGCCGTCGACAGCATCCAGATCCTCGACACGAGCATGTTTGCGTACGCCGACTCCGACCGGGAGCTCGCCGCCATCGTGCCCGCCGTCCTCGCGGACGTGCGCCCGCGCCGGCTCGCGGTCGACATCCCCATGCGCAAGTGCTTCGAGATCATCACCGCCCTCCTCGCCCCGCTCGCCCACGCCCCGTCCGTCACGCACCTCACCGTCTCGTTCTCGCTCGGCATGCTCCTCAGCATCGGCCTCGTCGACATTCTGGTGAGTCTCGCCGCGACGCGCACCGCCATTTCTTTTTACTCACATATGGACATCCCTTCATCTGAATCTGATGGGCTCGTGAAGGCGAAGCTCGGCGGCATCTTGCGCGACGCCGCCGTCTCGCACCTCACCATCCAGGTCGGCCGCGAGCAGTCGCCGAACTCGGTCGTCAGCCCGTCCACACACGCGGCCTGTCGCCGCGCGACGGTCTCCGCCAAGGAGTTCGCCCAGGGACAGGCTGCGCCGGCATCGTTGAGATGCCTCGCGCTCGAGCTTCACTCCCTCGCCTCGATCAAAGTCTGGCAGGTCGCGGAGGGAGGCGTGTGGGAGGAGCTCGGGGATTCCGACGGCCAGCGGGTCATGCGAGCGGAAGAGATGGACGTCTCCGCGGACGCGTTCCATCCGTCTCCCAGTGGGACGGGTACTGCTGTATCCATATAACGAGTCCTTGATTATCGATGGACGTTTTAATGTCAAGGTCTCAGCGTCGCGCGCCTGATGGCAGTGATTTCTCCAGCAAAGGTTTAAATCCTGTCCGGGGGTTTCCAAGCAAAAACTGAAGGAACAATGGGTAAGTTACGATGATTTATTCCAATTGGACAAGCTTGCCCTGTGCAGCTGAAAGGCGGCTTTTCGTTGGCGAGAAACGTTTCGTATGAACGGTAGGCGGGACACTGACGGCAAGCGCTGTCGCATGCCAATGCCTGGTACATACATTACAGGAACGCAGACACTTTAAACATCGGACCTGTCCAGCACCGCGAACGGAGTTCGCCAGAAAAGGCAATGCAAGCGCCCGACGTACATACGCTGATCCTTGCCTTGCCAATCGTCTCATGGTGGCAGGCTCCGAATACGTTGTATTTCAACAGACTGAATTGCAGCCGCTGGAAGGTAGTTCGTGAACCCCTGTTGCTGCAGTATGAATAGCGCATCCTCAGCAGTGGTAAGTGCTCTCCTAATATCCCGACCGTCGGTGATTATAGCCAGGAACTTTTCCGTCGCCCAGTGGGAATGAACACCAATGTATACGTGTACGGTCAAGTGACTCGATGTTTAGGCTTCTCCACGTCGCAAAGCACTGCGATCTGTCCAAATGTGTACATGCGCCGTCGGGGTTGCCGTGCAACCGCGTAAGTAGGCTGTCGGATTCAGAAGCAATGCCGACAGGCCGGCTTCGTCGATGGTATAAAGCCTGAACGGCCACTCTCCTCCAGAACTCAACATCTCTTTCCACGCACACGATGGCACAGGACGGACAGATCACGTTCTACACTCACCGTGTACGTCGCCGTCGTGTCCCCTCTACTTGTATGATCGGTCTTGGACTGAGGCCGCCGATCGCGTCCCGGGTCGGCAGTTCTCCCCCTTCTGCCAGCGGGTGCACATCGCCCTAGACGAGGCCAACGCGGACTACGCCTCCTTCCTCATCGACGTCAAGCAGAAGCCCGAGTGGTACAGCACCAAGGTCAACACCGTCACTGGCAAGGTCAGCCATTCCTCGTTCACGTTCACTGTTCACCGTCCCCCCTCTCCGAGTTCGTTCCGACGCGCGATTCACCGTTCCCCAGATCCCGGCGCTCAGCTACGGGGGGCCCAAGCACGCGCCAGAAGCGCCCTCCCCGGAGGCGACGGTGCTCGTCGAGTCCGCCGTCATCCTCGAGTTCCTCGCCGAGACCTTCCCGTCCGCGCACCTCCTCCCGCGCGACGCCCTCCTCCGCGCCCGCGCGCGCATCTTCATCTCCCTCGTCGACGGCAAGATCGTCGACGGCCTCCGCAGCCACTTCTTCAAGGGCGGGCCCGCCAGCGACCTCCTCGACGCCCTCGACACCCTCCAGGCGCGCCTCCCGCCCGGTGACGGTGACGGTGACGGTGACGGTGGGAAGTTCGCGGTCGGGGAGTGGAGCATCGCGGACATCGCCGCGGGGCCGTTCCTCGCGTGGATCGTGCTCACGTTGGAGAACGATCTTGTGCCGGGGGGCAAGGAGACGGCGGAGGCGCTGCGCGGGCCGCGGTTTGCGCGGTTCATGAAGTACTTTGAGGACGTCAAGGCGCGGCCGAGCTTCCGGGCTACCTGGGACGAGGTGAGTTTTTTTCTGTCTGTCTGTCTGTCTGTCTGTCTGTCTGTCTTTTGAGTTCGGGGTGAGATTGGGTTGCTTACTGATTGGATTGTCGTAGGCGGGGACCCTGGCTTACATGAAGGCGATTCCTGCCTTTCAACGGAACTAGGACGTCTGGACGCGAATGTGAACCCTGATGATGCCGATGCTACAGCTGGCAGTAGAACGAACTAAACACATGTATCAGATAACTACCCGCGCTGGATAAATAACTGACTGCACTTGGTATACGATAACATGCGTAAAGCCTCCAGAGCAAAAGCGCTGCTAAGGAGTCAGGACCAGCTCCGGGAAAATCGTTCACCTGGCGTCAGCCTACCATATGGATATATGACGGAGGGGAAGGAGCGGAGGACTATAGTAGAGAGCAAGGAGCAACAGCTGCTGGGTGGGAGGTCGGAGGAAACAACCGCTGACCAGCATGGTCCAACCCTCCTCAAATGAGGCTCAGATCTCTGCACACACGATGAACCTTGATTTAGTCTTCTAAAGGTGCTGATATGTTCTGTCAGCTAGTAGAAGGTGAGAAGCACAGAAGGAGATGGGGTTGCCACCCAGGGTATGGCAGCAAGTGCCACATTATTGGGTGTCCTCGAATATTCCCACGTGTGTCCATGATCTAGCGACCCAGGAAGGTGGAGAGACAAATCACACCAAGGCGAAGCCATATTATATCTGAGGACCGAGCGCCCTTCACGTCGTCACTTCCTAGAGATGATCCAGACGCAATTTGACGGATGCTGATGCGGCTGATTGTGGTTCAAGGAGACTCTAGAGAGTCGAAGTGGGGCAAATAGGAAATTGAGTTTGTACGAATCTGCGACGAACGCATAACAGGCTTAGTACGTACTAGTTAAGCTTGAACCCGATTCAAGGACGCAAACGGTTCAATCATCACAACGGTGACAAGCATTTTGACAGTAAAATCGACGAAGACCCCTGAAAGTGCAACTGAATCGTTTCCATCGCTTCCATCACGGGTCCCGTCAATGACACGAGCAGGATAGAAGACAGTTTAAATGACGTACCTAGTAGTCCCGGGCTAGATCCCCACAACGACTGTATAAGTCTGTATCGTCCAGCGTCGCCTCAACGTGAACACCTTGGTCTGTTCCACGCTGAGGCCAATGAGGGGACGACGGATATGACATCATGCGCGATGGCGCCCCGCACATTGAACGCAACCCCTATATAACCCCGATAACCATTCACCTTTTCCCTCATCTCGAATACGCTTGCCTGCAAAAATCATCCATCCAATGTCGAACATCATACGCAACGACGTCGCGCGCGCCCGCGCACTCACCGTGGGCTCGTTCCTGGTCAATTTCGCCGCACAAACCTTTGGCATGATCATCATCCCAAACATGAAGGAAATCGCAGACATGGTGCGCCTTCCTTTTTTTTTTCCGCCCAGCCCTCCTCTGGCTTACACGGTTCGCGGAATAGAACCACTTCGCCTTCTCGCCGAACCCATACTTCGTCGCCGCGTTCTTCGCCGTCCAAGCGGTCATCCAGCTCTTCTGGATCCGGAAACTTTTCCAGAGCGACCCTCCGAACGGGTACCAAGCGGTCGCCCAGAACCCACCGCAGCCCGAGGCGGACTCTCCGCTAATGCAGCCCATCAGGAGCCAGCACGAGGACCGGGCGTGGAAGGTCGCGCTCGCGTACGCGCCCGTGTACGCGATTGGCAACTTGTGCATCGGTGCGTCAGCCCCTTGCGTACCTGCGTCGAAAGCGAGAGAAGCTCACCCGACCGTCTCCCGTCTCCCGATCTTCCCCCCGACGCCGTGGTTTACAGCGTGCTGGCTGTTCTTCTGGCTGCGCGAGAGCTTCGTCGCCTCCCAAGTCTTCGTCTCCATCAACACCTTCCTCCAGCTCTTCGCCGTCGTCCTCCTCCCGCCCTTGAGGCCCGACAGCCCGAACCTGCACAAGCTCACGCACCTCGTCGCCAAGATGTTCGCCGGCATCGGTGTCTTGGATTTCATCGACAACGGCGGCATCGCCCTCGTAAGCCCCCAGTGTCGCCCCCTAATAACCACAGTCACCTAATCTCCGCTTTCGCATCCGTATCCGCAGCGCTACGACCCGCCGCCGTCCACACTAGTCCAGGCCGCAACTTACACATTCTTCCCCGTCGTCGCGTCGTTCTCCGGTCCGCTGTTCGGCTCGATACTGCTGTACGACCTCGTCGCCCTCTTGGTCGGGCAGATCGGCGTCGAGGGCGCTGGCCCGTGGCCTCGTCGTCTCGGCTGGACGACGCTCGCGACGTCGCTTGTCGTCGCCCTGAGATTTGGGGTCCATGGCTGGCGATACTTCCGCCGCTGGTGAACGTGCACGGCTCCCTTCCCCGGTCTGTTGCGTGCTGGGATTCGGCATCACCATTACATCTGCATGGCCATCTGTATGCCGCACGAAGAACAAAATGCTAGATGTAGAACTGAGCTACGGGTAGTTCAACGTCATATAGATACATTTGGGCTGCGTACAACCTTCTCGGGACGTGGGCTTCAACTCATAGCGGGGAGCACTCGCGCTGCAGCCACCTGAGCGCCCGCTCGTCGTTCTTGAGCAATGGCGCGACCTTCTCCTGGATCTCCTCGTGGTATGCGTCTAGCCACTGCTTCTCCGTCACGCTCAGCAGCGACGCATCGATGAGGTTCTTGCCCATCGGGCACTGTCACAGATGTATGCCGGTGAGCGTCGGGTGAGGAGGCAAAGGAGAAGGGCGTACCAGGGTGACGTGCTCAAAGCGGAGGTAGCCCTTGTCGCCAAAGTTGTTCGGAGTGCGCGCGTCGCGGACGATGACGATGTTCTCGATGCGGATGCCGTATCGGCCGTCAGCGTAGTATCCCGGTTCTTTGTCGGATTGATTCATGGGTCAAAAATGTACCTAGAAGGGACAAGAAACACATACCGTTGGACACGGTCATGCCGGGCCTGAGAGGCGTGCTGTTGTACGCTACAAGAGACAACAAATGTGAATGGGGCTCAAGGTTATGTCATCACAGGCGACGGGAAGGAACGACGCACCGATCCGCACGCCGATACCGTGGGGACCCTCGTGCACGTTCAGGAAGTGACCGACACCATGTCCGGTCCCGTGGCTACATGCGCAATCGCACCGCCAGATGGTGAGTTCGCCATCCCACTGACATGTTTGTTTCAAGCTGCTAACCGGTAGTCTGCAAGGAACGCCGCGATGGTCAACGACAATGTCAATCCAACCCAGTCCGTCGAACAGACACTCACCAAGGCCATCTTCCCACAACGGTCTCCGTGCGAAGGGGTCCCTGCCGCAGGGATGAGCACTGAGACCAGGGCTACATGCGTATGAAGGACACGCACAAGATGTACCCCGTGGTGCCGTTCGGGAAAACAGCGGTGTCAATCGCGATGTGACCCTGCAGTACGCGCGTGAAGGCACGCTTCTCCTCAGGTGTCGGCGTGCCAAAGTGCTGTGCATGCGCCAGTGACCGACCGGTTAGTTATGCATGGCGTCTCTGGTCGAGCAGAGCATGGAGCACATACGTATGTGCGAGTAACGTCCGTGGTGCCGTCGAGATATTGCGCTTGAAGCAAGACGCTTCATGAGGCGGGACATGGACGAGACCCAAAGGGGTGCTTACCTCCGGAATCGCAAAGGTAGATCTACATCGGACACGTTAGCGACTAGCGCAAGCAGAGGGAACATCGGACAAACTTGATCCTTCTTAACGACCGCACAATCGTCGTGCTCGGGCTTGTAGTGAATAACAGCTACAAATACGTCATTGAATTTACTCGAACAAACAGTCATGAGCAAGTCTTAAACGTACCGCCATTGGGTCCAGTTGCGGAGATGGTGGAGAAGGACAAGCCTTTGAAGAGCTCATTTTCCCTGTCAAGAAGTCAGTAGTTTGGCGGGGCGGAGCCAATTGAGGGGGAATGCGCACGAGCGGAACTTCTCGAGCTGGTCGGCCACCTGGCTCTCGTTCAAAACCGCTCCCGCGTTCAGCTGCTCCTCCAACCACGCGAAGTAGCGCACGAGCGCGGCACCATCCCTGGTGTGCGATTGCCTAAACCCTACGCCGCATCGCTTCAGCCTTTACACAGCAATCAGGAGCAGGCAAACACACACCTTCGATCTCGACGTCGTTCTTGATCGCCTTCAAGTCCGTCACGGGCGAGCGCGCCACGACTATGTTTTCCTTTTCGACACGCAAGCACGCCTGGCATCAGCCCACAACCCGCACGCACGCACGCGCCATTCGACAAGAGACAGCATCGAGTGTTCCACGTTCTCCAATGTCGTACAGAGTCCGGGCTGGGTTGAAGGTATGAGAGGGAACTCACCTTTCCGATAGCATCTGCGACCGCGAGGCTCGCTTTGTCCGAGATGAGCACCTTCTATTGACAAAAATGTACAGTGCGGTGAGCGTGCATTAGGAAAGGGAGGGAAGGTGAGAGGACGCACGATATCCTGGCTCGTTTTGAGTTGGGCGCCGAGGTGGGTAAGGTACGAGAAGAACGTGTTGTACGGGTGAACTTCAACGTCGGAACCGAGGTGTGCGCGGACGGCCTCATTAACTTGGGATTCGTTGACGAAGAGGAGGGTCTTGTCGCCGTCGATGAGGCCGTAAGCGAAGAACACTGCGGGAAAAATGAAATGGTAAAGAGAACAGATTACAAAGCGTGTTGGCATGAGGACTGCGTACCAGGGTTAAACTCGATGTCGGAGCCGCGGAGGTTGAAGAGCCACGCGACCTCGTCGAGCATGTTCACGACGGTGGATTTTGCTTCTTTCTTCTTGAGCTCTTCGCGAAGCATCTTGAGCTTGTCCGTATGCGACTGTCCTACGGGCCTGGCGATGAGTTTTCCCATCCAGCACGCGCATATATACGTAAGATCTAACTCGGACACTTACCTGAATACTTGACGCCAAGCGGGGATATATTGTTCGCTGGCCGTGGAGGCCGATCAGACCAAATCAAGTCAACCAAGTTCTTGGAGAGTGACACGAGCTCGGACTTCTTGGGTTCCAGTGCTTTCTGAATGGTGTCCGCATCCGCTATTGAACTAGGTGGTCATGATATTTCCTACGCCGCAGTGTAGGGACTTACTCACAAGCGGAGATGAGCGCGGGGTCAATACCTATGCGTGTGTTGCTGTCAAGATTCTGTATAATGATGTATCCCATGTCAGGACGGATTACATGGGCCAGATAAGCCTCCCATTGACCTTGGACAAGAACTCTTGCCAGGTCGGGACGTCTCAGGTACGTTGAGATGGACAGCCGAAGGGTGGAGTATAAGTGACGTATTCACCTGGAAGGCCCTGCTTCATCAAAGTCCAGTTTCTAGTTGTTGTAGCATTGAACAACATATATGCAGCTCATAGGCAGTGCACGTACTGGTCCAATTGTTTCTCGGCTTGGAGGAAGTACCTGCCATCGGTGAAGAGGTACGCGCCGGTTGAGGTCACGACCGCGCATCCTACCCATTGGATTACATGAGGCTCAGGTAAACATCAAGAAGAAAGTGTGTGCACCGGCAGACCCGTTGAATCCCGATATGAATGCACGACGCTCATCGCACTGCGCGATGTACTCGCTGAAGTCTAGAAGAGATCAAGTCCGATCGTATGCGCGTGCAGAGACAGTCTTGAAGGCGAGATACTTGCGCTGGTCCTCGGAGGGCACGACGACGGCTTGTACGTTATTCTCCGGCTTCGCCATCAGCTCGCGCAAGGCCTGAAGGCGTGCCGTGGTGTTGACGGTCGTGTGCGCGGCCATGTTGGCATACAATCGCAGGGATCGCGGAGCCCTAGATGTCGTGAAGAATACAACGGAGACCGTTCTGAGGCGTGAGGGGAGGAGAGAAGCCCGGGGAAATGTGCGGAATGCAGAGTTCATTCGAGAGAATGTGCGGGTGGGACGCGGACCGGAGCGAGCACATTGCCAGGGCCGACGACGGGCGCGTGAGAGGCGTGGCAGCAGGTGGCAGCGGCCTCTGTCCACACCGACCGTCCTCCACGTCCTCCTTTCCTCTTCGCCGTCCACAACGCTCAGCGGACGTCCGCTCGACGCCTATCGCAGCCCTCTCTGCTTTCCCGTGCTAGCTCACGTTTCTTCCGGACCCCTCGTGCTGTCTCTGCACCCTTTCCGGCTACTGAATCTTTGACCTCCTACACTCACGCTCCTTCATCTTGCCTTGCGCGCACACACGTCATTTTGGTAGAAGGATCGCCTCCGACACATATGCGATGTTAGAAGACAAGTACATTGGACTCGCGCTCGCCGTCTCGAGCTCGCTAGCAATCGGCACGAGTTTTATCCTCACGAAAAAGGTTGGCCTCCCCCCCGCCCATCCATTACTGTCGGTCCAGCGGCTCAGTGTCCCCGCGAATTAGGGTCTAAATCAAGCAGGCGAAGCCTCCACGTACTCATCTGCATCCGAAAGCTATACCTACCTCCAAAATCCGTTATGGTGGGCGGGAATAACAACATGTAAGTGGAAGCATTCTCGGACGTGCCAGCCTCCGGATCTAATTCCGTTCGCAAAGTAATTGTGGGTGAAGGTGTGTCACGCTCCCAACTCCGTTCCCGCACCTTTTCATTAATGTAACCCGGTGCGCAGTCGCCAACTTCGCGGCGTATACCTTTGCACCCCCAATACTCGTCACTCCTCTCGGTGCGCTCAGTGTCATCATTGGGTACGCCTTACCATCCGTTCGTTCTCTGCGGGCCAATCTTGCTCACCCGTTCGCGCGTAGTGCGATATTGGCGTCCGTCCTACTACACGAAGAACTCGGTCACCTCGGACGCGTAGGGTGCTCCCTATGTCTCTTAGGTTCGCTCATCATCGTCCTTCATGCGCCTCCAGACAAGGAGGTCAACACGGTCGATGAGATTCTCCATTTTGCTCTACAACCAGGTGCGCGTAACGCCTGAAAGTCTTCTCTTGTTTTTGCCGCTCAGTGCAACGTCGTGATGTCAGGATTCTTGATGTACTGCTTCACGGTCCTCGTGTTCAGCCTTGTCATGATATACGCCGTCGTCCCTAAGTACGGCCGCACGAATCCCATCGTGTACATCTCGATATGCTCTCTAGTCGGCTCCGTGTCCGTCATGGCCATCAAGGGCTTTGGCGTCGCCGTCAAGCTCACCATCGCGGGCAACAACCAGTTCACGCACCCGAGCACATACGTGTTCGGCATCACCGTCGCGGGTTGCATTCTCGTGCAGATGAACTACTTCAACAAGGCCCTCGACACCTTCTCAACTAACGTGTGCGTTCCCTTTCCCACGTCCTCCCCTCCTCTCTTTCCAATAACATAATTTGATAAACGCGTACGCGCGCAGCGTGAATCCGATGTACTACGTCGGCTTCTCGACCGCGACCATCGTCGCCTCTGTCATCCTCTTTCAAGGCTTCAACACTGACGATCCCGCCAACTCCATCTCCCTGCTCGCGGGCTTCATCACCACCTTCCTCGGCGTCCACCTCCTCGAGATCTCCCGGAAACCCGACCCCGCCTCCCTACCCGGCGGACATGGGCATTCCGCGCTCGAAGGGGGCTTGATGAACCCACGGCTGAGCATACATGGCCGGATGTCGATCGACGGCTGGAACGGGGCCGCAGGTACACCCATCGGGGGAACGATGCCGACCCCATGGAACCAGGGACACGGGAGGAGGAGCTCGCTATATCGGAACCAGACGCAGACGCTGTTCCAGGCTTTCGAGGAGGACGAGGAGGAGCGGGAAGGCGGTGGGCTGGGCCTCGACACGCTGCACGAAGCCGAGGACGACGAGCTCGAGGCGGATGAGCGGACGGCGCTGCGGTCCGGGCGGAGAGACGCGTTCCGTATTGGGAACGGGCACGCGCGCGCCCATGGGCCGGGGTCGAGAAGCCATAGTGGGAGCAATACCCCGAGGGAGACGCGCTCGCCGCACTGATCCAGGACATGTGCATGGATCAAGACATGGACTCGAGTTTGGGTGGAAGAGGGAGAAGGGTACGTATACATAGATTGTCTGCGGCGCGCGTCGTCGCTTGCTTGTTTGCATGCTTACGTGCTTTCGGACTTACAATCATATTCCCTACTATAAGGCACTGTTGACGTTGTCACTACCATTACAACTAAGTACCACTATCGCTATCGTTACGTGCGCACGCGCGACCCCGGCCGGGCGTTTTTGTATAACATGCGGCTGCGGTGGCTGCGTAATCCACAAGATACCCTCAAACCACACATGCTGGACTTGCTTTCTTATGTGTTTGTGTTTCTCCCGCACACAACCTGACAGCCGCACAAACCTCCTATCCGCCTCCTTCGGCTTCGATCGACGCGGGTAAATCGCGAGCCGCATTACGTCGGAGTGGCGTGTCTCGCGCAACTCTTCTTCCTCTTGCAGCGCTCCTCTCTCTTCCAACTGCCAGAACAGTGCGTTCGTTCCCTTCGACTCGGCTAAATTCGCGACACTGACGCTCTCCAGATCCTCAATAGCTCGAACATCTCTCTCCTTCCCTCCTCCGCTCAACCATGACGAACATTGCGGATTACGAACTCGTCGAACACGACCAGTTCCGTCACGACGCAGAGCACCACCACCGCGACGACGAGGAGAGCCCGTCCGAGCCTGAACTCAACCAGGCAAAGAACATCCCTTCCGAACCTACCCCTCCTGGGTCCGGGCCTCCTGCAGGCGATGAGAACCCGGGACTGGCCGCCGCAAAGGCGCTGGGCACGGGACTGGTCTTCATGGTGGCCGCGCCTGTGTTCTTCGGGCTCGCGACCGCAGGCGGCGTGGTGTACGGCGCTGCGAAGGTGTTGGAGGGCGTCGGAAAGGGGCTCGCGGCCGGGCCCGAGTTTGTGTACGATGCGTACATGAAGGAGGACGGTCACGACGACGAGGGGAAGGCGAAGCCGTCTGGAGGTGGCAAGGCCAAGGCGTCGTCCGAGTAGATGTAGGGCGCGGCGCCCCTATACGTGGGGTCTTCGGGTAAGCTTGTCGTCCTGTCCGGAGCATTATGGTTCGTATTGACTGGCCGTCCCCGCAGGTCCGTTGCGCATTGTCCGTATATGCGTGTGGTTGTTGAACTGAGGTGTCGTACAGTATCTATCCGGGAACAGACTATGGCGGGAAACAGAACCAGCGTTGTGACTGTCCGCTTACATCAGAAGGGTGCCGTAAAGACCGGAAGAACCGTGTGGGGGATGATTGAAGAGGGAGTCCAAACTCTGAATATACTTACTCATTGGGCTGGTCATGAGCGTGTGGCTGGGTACCGCAGCACAAGGCGTTCCTTCTTCCTTCGACTTCCCCGCCACGCGGCCTCCCAATGGCAACGCGTACAGCAGCGTATATATACGAGGAGCGTGTGCTTGCAGGCTTTCCGCCCTTGTCCCACCATCGTCGACAGCCCAGTCATCCCAAGCAGTGAGTGCGTCCCGTCATGCCGTCCGCCTTCGAACTTCAAGACATCACGACGCTAACGCTCAGTCCGGCTTTTGAACAGCTAGACGCCCTTTATTTGGGATATGCTCAATACCACTCCGGATAACTCCAATGGCGCCTCCCAGCGCAAACCCGCGGCGGAAAGCAGTGGAGAGGCGGCCGCGAAGACAATCGGCAAGGGGTTGCTCTTCGTCGTGGGTGCCCCTCTGGTCCTTGTCGGGGCCGCTGTCGGGGCCACGATCGTGACCGCGGGCGGCGTCGTCTACGGAGCAGCGAAGGTGGTGGAAGGGGTGGGAAAGGGGATTGCGGCGGGTCCCGAGGTTGTATACAAGGCGTTTGCAAGCGAGGAAGAAGAAGGAGAGGCGGGAGTAAAAGGATCCCCGCACTCGGACCAGAAGGCGTTTCAGTCGACGAAGGCAAGAACGCACTCTATCGATGCTTGTTGAGCCCGCGCTTCATGACGCTGTTTACAGGCCAAGAACCAGCGGAGGTGTCCCAGCTGTGCAGTGAGCACTGGCCTCGAGTTTTCCATCTCATCAACGCCTCTTACCAGCAACCGGCCACAGATCATTGTCGAACCGACATTGGGATGCAACCACATCACCTGTCATTGCAAGACCGAGCTCTGTTTCAAGTGCGCAGGTGCGTCCATGCCACAGACCGGGCTGCGTGAGCGTCGAGGTTAAACTGGAATATCGCAGCTCTTTTGGATGTCCAGAGCAGCTCCTGCTCGCGCCGGCCGTCGTGCGATCTCTTGGACGAGACCATGCTGCTCCAAGAGCGCGAACGTCAGCGCGAGGTCGCGCAAGCGAGGCACAACTCGGCCTCGGTCCGGGTCGCTGCCCTGCCCACTGCCCATCCTCCATACGAACACAGTGGCCCTGCCTACGACATCCTTCCCCCTGCCTACGACGTGCTTCCCCCCGAGGACCGCTTGTCGTGGATGGACGATCCCAGTACGTGCTTGCCTGCCATGATTCCCTTCCCCGTGCGATCCTGACTCCGAGCCGTGCCCGCCTTGTTGCAGACGTCATGGACCTCTACATCCGCCACCCGTTCACCGCGAACATGATTGACTCCCTCACGTGCCAGTACTGCGACGCGAAGGTCAACTCGGTCGCCGACCTGCGCTACCACCTCAATCACGTCTGCTCCCACTCCGTCTACGCCTGCTGCGGCCGGTTCTTCAAGCGTGAGGCTGATTTCCATAATCATCGGAACGTGCCCCAGACCAGACTTGGCCGGCACGCATACACCTTCCGGCGCAACTAGATGGGATTCGAATCATCGAACAGTAGTAGATCACGGAGTTGGCTACTTGGTTCAAGGTTGTGGTTTGAGCGGGCTTGACTCGGAGCTTATCGTTGTCTTGAGCATGGTTGGCTCAGTTCTGCGTTTTACACGTATGGTTGTCCCTGGATGCAATGCGGAATCGATTGCCTTCAAGTTGGCACTAAGATCAGAAGGAGGGGTATACGTGAGATATGCAAGAAAGAATCGTGAGGATCGATCCAGACAAATTCGGGTCCTAGTCCGCCTCCCGGACTTCCCGATCGACATTCGCATCTCCTTCAAGGTCCTCGCCCTCCAACGACACCCGCGACATGAACGCGCTCATCTCCGCAGCAAGCGCCTCCTGCAGCTCGTCGGCGTAGTCGACGTCATCCCGCACAGCCGCGTTGACGTCCCATGTCGGGTGGTCACCCCTCCAACCCCCATGCAGGTAGACGTGGTTCATGAATCCGCGCCAGATGGGGTCGAGAGACAGGATCGCCGCGTCCCCGACCACAATCAGGAGCGCTTGCGCGCGAGTCACGGCCACTGTGCGCACGCGTGTCAGGACCGAACGGATGGAGGACGGGACGAGAAGAGAGGAACGCACCGTTGAAGCGGCGCGGGTTCGAGAGGAACCCGAGCGCGAACTTTGCGTCGTACGCGAGCAGGTCCGCGCTGCTCCGGACGGTTGAGATGATGATCGCGCGGCGCTCCTGCCCCTGGAAGATCTCGACGCTCCCGACGTCCACGTCCGGGATGTCGGCGTCGCGCAGCAGCTTGCGGATCTTGCGGACCTGGGCGTGGTAGGGCGTTATCACGCCGATGTCCTTCGCCTCTACAAACAACCGTGTCAGCCGTAAAAATGTCGGATGAACGGGTACTTACGGATTGGGTGTTGGCGGTCTGCCAAGAGCGCCTGGACGTACGCTTTGACCTCGGAGGCTTCGTCGATGTTGAAGTACGACGGCGACGTCGACTCGCGGTCGTTGTGTCCGGCTAGCGCGTGGAAAACGACTGGGAACCCCGGAGAGACGAGCTGCGAAGACCCGAGGAAAGAGTTGATAGTGTCGACGTTTCCGCACACTTCGAGCTCGTTCTCGTAGAACTTCTCGTTCGGGTAGTGGAGGATAGCCTCGTGCGACCTGTAGTTCTGCAGGAGCTTGACCCATCTGCACCCATAATCAGAGAGCGGCGGCGAATCGTTTATGAGGAACTCACGAAAGTCCACGACGCGTCTGCGCGTCATACACCGGACGCTCCATCAGCCGCTCCATATAGCTGACCCCAAGCTTGTGCTCCCTCGCGATGCTCGAACGAATGATCGGACCCAGCTGCTTCGGGTCCCCCGACAGCACGATGCGAGTGTCATCCGACGCCATAGTTTTGATCGCGGTGAGCACCTCGGGCTCGGTCGCCTGCCCAGCCTCGTCGACGAAGACGTACGCAAAGTGTCCGCGCGCCATCCCGACGTTGTACGCGAACGACGCGTTTCCGCACGTCGACACGATGACCTTGTACTTCTTGAGCGTCTCCAGCTGGGGGAAGCCGAAGTGGCCGGATAGATAGAGGGTGTACGGAGCCAACGCCTCGGGGACGGAGAGCGGCTCGCGGGACGGGGCATTGCACCTGAACATTTCCTGGGGTGTGAGCGCGTCTGAGAGCCGGAGGGCGATGATGTCTGCTGCGCTGTTGCTGGGAGCGCAGGCGAGGATCTTGGCGTCCTTGTCACGGGCGAGGATTTGTCGAATCGCCTCTACTGCTGTGACCGTCTTCCCGGTACCGGGGCTATTGGATCATCAATGAGATCAGCATGTTGAACTTCATCAATATGGTACACGTACGGGCCGAACACAACGAAAGGTGCGGAACCGCGGCGAAGCTGAAGAATAGACTTCACCGTGAGGAGCTGGGCGGGATTTGTCGCGATGAGTGGATTGAAGAGAGTGATTGGATGCTCATTTGGGCCCAGAGCTCGCTCGAGGCCCTCGCTCCCCGGAAGCGGAAAGAGGAGGCGTTGAGGATTCGGCGGGGATTCGACCAGAGCTTGGTGCTGTCTCCTGAGCGGCACTCGATTCAGCTGGAAGGAGACGTTGTACCGCCTCCCGTTGGCCTGGAAGGACCCATGAAAGCTGACGCGGATTGTTTCCATGTATACGTCGTGGACGTAGCCTTCGTAAGTCCGTTCACCAGCCCCATCTGCGGCTTGGACCTTGATGGCATCGCCTACAATGAAAGTCTAAGTCGACAGAAGGGAATGTGCGCCCCGGATCACGTACCGATCATGACACTCGGTCTCTTCTCAGCCAACCCAGGTACCTGTAGGCTGCGCACGATTTCAATGCTCGAGGTTCCGATGCAAAAGTAGAGGGCTTACGAATACAGGCGACCGTCCTTGGCGAAAGCGGCATTAGGCATGTCGTATCTTCGCAAGTCCTCTCTATCATGGAATGAGCAAGAGCGTCGAGGAATCTAACCAAGTTCATGACACGCACACCATACGATCCTCTTCAACCCAAAGCAGGTTTGCGAAATGCGATGCGTGGCCTCCGAGAGTGAGTGGTTCGGAGAAGTAGTTCTGCCGAACGCGAGCTTCGACCTCCTCAGCAGGGCCCGACCTCAGGGCTTGGGCAAGCTTGGTGGGAATAGGCGCCTTTGGGAGCTTCCGGATGTATTGAGCTACAAGTAGAGAGGGCGGCCGTTCTCCAGAGACGGTAGGAAGGTCTTTGCGCCAGTGAACGCGGCGGTTGCGAACGTATGGGGTGACGGGCTTCAAAGCTTCGTGGTCGGTCGCATCGCCTACAATCGCTCGGAGTTTCCTGAGGATGACGAAACTGTCGCCGTTGGTGGATTGGAACGTGATAGCTAAACGCTCCTCACAACGGCCGCGTCCGATGCGCTTGAGTTGAACCGGAAGGCTCAACGTATGACCAGGAAGCAATTCGACGCGGGAAAGGCCCACGGAAAACCTGCGCCCATGAGCGTTCGTAGTAGAATCTCGTAGAGTAGAACCCGAAAAACTATGGTACTTACGGAGACAATTGGCGATTCACGTCCTTGGTCTTTACAACGATACCAGAGTACACGGTAGCAGTGACGACGAAGGCAGGAGAAATACTCTCGGAAGTGATCGTGAACTGGAGCCCGACGCCATTGGCAGCTGCAGTGGGGCTCACAATTCCAAAGTCGAGGCCGTCCTCGTTGTGCGAGACACTGACGCCTTCCCTATCCTGCGATGCACGTCCTAACGCAGCGCTGAAGATGGCATGATGCTCTCGACGGCGATGCTTGCGGCCATCCCTGTGTGCTTTCCAAACAGCGGATTCCATTGTTAGATTGCAAATGTCGCAGTGCTGTATGTGTTGCAAATTGCTGGGAGGGTCGACCGGTTCCACGAGGTCTGGGTCAAGACCTTTGCGCCTTGCATATTTGTTGTGAGATCGTCCGTTCACGTGGGACGACCATTCGTCGTTAACGTTGACGACCGTTGTATTGCAGACTGCGCAGTAAACCCAGGATGGCCGATTCAGCAGCTTGAGGTGCTTGGGGTCGGTGGCAGTGTGTGCGTCGTAGGAAGATGCCGGTTCGCAGATGATGCCGCAGAGCTTGCAGTATTTTGCGTCATGAGTCAGGGTGCAACTCGCATCCGTGCAGCCTTGTCCATAGAGTGCCTGAGGACAGTAGGAGAAGAGTACTTGTGGCATGGTGGCCAGGGAAGGTGGAAAGTGAGGGGATCGGATGCCTTGAGGCCTCTGGCAGGCCGTCTGGGCCACGTTCCGAAGTATATATATATGGCCGCCACCCGCTACAAAAAGTCATTGAACTTTATTCTTTACTTAGGGGAGACAACGCACTTGCAATATTGGGTCAATTATCAGGGGGGATTCAGAGTAGGCGATTCTCGCCGATTCTGAGGGGTGCACATTGATGTTGAAGCTTTGGAGTTGTTCTTTGCAAGCCTCAACCGCTGTGGTTCTATGACACTTCCGTTTTTAACCTTTCCGAAGAGTTGTGCAGTTCGCACGTGACCTTGAGATCCCGACCGGCGAATGGCAACGGGTTACCGCTCAACGACCTTGACCACGACCTCGACGCCGACCACGACGTTGAAGCTCAATGCATCATGTCTGTTCTCCTCCCTTTCCACACCTCCATCCTTGAGAAGGTGCATGATCCTGCGAGCTCGGAGCTTGTACTCCTCGCACGCGGTCTTGGTCTCCGACGGATCGTCTGCAAGCTCCTGCAAATCTATGATTCCCCGCAGAACCTCGTCTTACTTGTCAACGCAACGCCGGAGGAAGAGACCGCCATCGGCGAAGAGCTAGGTATCATGGGATGCAGGAAGCCTGGCCTGCGTATTGTCGGATTCGACACCGGGAGGAAGGATAGGTGAGTCTTGTCTCTAGCTGTGATCTTGCGTTGGACAAATCCCCCCGATAGGGATACGTTTTGTATCGGACAACGCCTGAGGCCTCCACGACATGTGGGCTCCTGTAGTTCACAACCTCCCCCATGGGTGATAATTTGCAAGTCGAAGCTCTGGGATAGGTCACCGGATCGGGTCGTGCCTCGTTCTGCAGACCAGCGTTTGGCCCCGACTTTTGGTCATACTTCCCGCAAAGCCTGGCACACTTTGGGCGAAATGGGAGCAGTCATGGTCATATCATGAGATCAATCCCTTGTACATATTATTTGGGGGTTCTTGTGGGGCAGCTCAGAGCAAACTGAACGTTCTCATTCTACGTGGCTAGGCAGGATCTGTACAAGAAGGGCGGTTTAGTGTCTATTACTTCTCAGATTTTCACCGTGGACATGCTCACGTCCGACATCCCGACTCATCTCATTACCGGCATTCTCATCCTCCACGCCGAGAGGTGCGTCATCTGAATGCCATCGCTGCCGTCGCGTCACTGAAAACCCTCAAGAGTAACGCCTACGTCCGCCGAAGCCTTTATCGTCCGACTCTACCGCGAGAAGAACAAGAAGGGCTTCCTCAAGGCCTTCTCGGACCAGCCGGAGCACATCACAAGCGGAATGTCTCCCCTGCGCACGATCATGAAAGAACTTCAGCTACGCACAGTTCATATCTACCCACGGTATGTCCCAACACAAATCATCCCTCACCTCGTGTTCATCAATCTCAGATTTCATGCAGACATCAAAGAATCCCTCGACCGCAAAACGCCGGACATCGTCGAGCTGCACCAGGAAATGACGGACGCGATGTCCGAGATTCACCACGCCATCGTCCAGTGCATGACGACCACCCTCGCCGAGCTCAAGCGCGCAAACACCATGCTCGACCTCGACGACCTGTCGATCGACAACGCTTACTTCCGCTCCTTCGACATGGTCGTCCGCCGCATCCTTGACCCCGTCTGGCACAAGGTAGGCCCGCGCACGAAGCAGCTCGTGAGCGACCTCGCAACCCTCCGCCGCCTCCTCGCGTACCTCCTGACATACGACGCCCTCGGCTTTCACGCGTATCTCGAGACGCTCATCGCGTCCAACACCACGACCGAGTCGGGCGCCGCGCGCCAGCACCAGTCGCCGTGGATGCTCACCGATGCCGCCAACGTCATCTTCCAGTATGCGAAACGGCGGTGTTACATCATGACAGGCCCTGCAACGAAGCCTGCTGCTGCACCAGTCATCGATCTAGTGGACGAGTGGGCGATCCTGGACGAGATGGAGGCGGAGGCGGAGGGACGCACCAGCGGCGGCGGACCGAGCGCGAAGGAGAAGGAGACGCGGAAAACATGGCTGCCTGACGGCATGGAACCAATTCTGGAGGAGCTGCCTAAATGGTCCCTGCTCGCGGACGTGCTTCATGAGATTGAGGAGGAAATGATGCGTCGCGAGCCGCTGCTGTCATCGCGTGCGTGGTCGTCCTTGCCCATAACCTTGTGTATCTCTGACGACGATCTGCAGACTCTCCGGGGTCGAACACAGTCCTTGTGATGGCGTCCTCCCTCCACACCTGCACGCTTATCAAGGACTTCGTTTCTGGGCTGGACAACGACGCGCCGCGCGGTGCGCAAGGGCGACGCATGATGGAGGACAAACTGCGGCTGTACCTTTGGTGGAAGGGCAAGCTCTCTGAGCGTAAGGCAGAGGGCAAGGGCCCGATTGCACTTTCCAAGGTCACGGACGAGGCGCACGGGTTAAGCGAGGCGTTGAAGAAGAAGGACCGAGAGCGCCAAGAGCGACAGGCGAGTCGGAGGCGGGTGAGAGGCGGCGCACCCGCGGCAGCTGTGCCAGGGAGGGAACAGACCACGGGTAATAGTAGCAGGGGCCTAGGTGAGGCGGAGATCAAGAAGGAAGCGGATGATATTGCTGCCTTGTGTGTAGCTCGCTAATATCTACGTATATCACGGTGTACTGACCATATTCGCTGGGCAGTCTCTCTACGCAGATCGGTGACCAAGCCGAGGCTGGGTTCGGTCAAGACTTCGAGCTGTTCACGATGGACGACGACTTCGACACCCACTATGGCCTCCTTTCGCCTGCGCAGACCGTGCTGGTCCGGCCGTATTCGGACGACTCCGACGACCAGGTCCTGCAGGAGATCAAGCCGCGCTTCATCGTGATGTACGAGCCGAACCTCGAGTTCATTAGACGAATAGAGGTACGTTTCGCGTTGTTTTGCAAGTCGTTCAACGCAATGAAACGAAACCCGCATACAGGTGTATCGAAACTCGAATCCGGGGTTGGGAGTACGTGTGTACTTCATGATGTACAAGCTCAGTTGCGAGGAGGGCAAGTACCTCACTGGTCTGCGTCGCGAAAAAGAGTCGTTCGAGCGGCTTATCAAGGAACGCGGTGTAGGTCTTCAGCCACCCGTTTTACTGTTCATGGGGTGCTGACAACGTACCATAGTCAATGCTTATGCCGATTCATGAAGACCGCTCGTCGGTCGTGGGCGAGGCACTTATAAAGACGATCAGCACACGAATAGCAGGTGGGCGCAAAGAGGCCAGCATTGAACCGGCGCGGGTAGGCTGTTCAACTTTGAAAGCGTTTCTGGGTCATCGTAGTCACACAGCGCGCACATCTAGGTCATAGTCGATATGCGTGAATTCCGGTCGTCCTTGCCCTCGCTGTTGCACGCATCTGGACTACTCGTCCTCCCGGTCACCCTGACCGTCGGCGATTACATTTTGACGCCGGACATCTGTGTCGAGCGGAAGAGCATACCGGATCTTGTGTCCAGTTTCAACAGCGGACGACTGTAAGCGGTGCTTCATCGACATTTCCGCGTCTCGGCTTCGCAATTCATGATATGCATACGTTCAGGTACACGCAATGCGAGCTGATGTCGGCGCACTATAAGCAGCCGATGCTGCTCATCGAGTTCGAAGAGCACAAGTCCTTCTCGCTGGAGGTATAGCAGCCTTCGTTCATCTTAATCCATTACGATACTCATGCACACTCGGCCTAGGCGGTTGGTGATGTGAAGTCTTACGCGAAGACGTCGAAGTACCCGTCGAAGAAGAAGCCGGACCCAGCGCGCGGAGAGACCGCTACCTCTGCTTCGCAGTCGATCCAGTCCAAACTCGTCCTCCTCACCCTTACCTTCCCCCGCGTCCGCATCATCTGGTCCTCGTCGCCTTACGCCACCGCAGAGATCTTCAACGACCTCAAGACCCACGCGGCGCAACCGGACCCGGCCAAAGCCGTCCACGTCGGCGCGGAGGAGGATGCTGAGGCGGGTGCTGGCGTGAACGCCGCCGCGGAGGAGCTCCTCCGTTCGCTGCCCGGCATCACGGCGAAGAACGTGAAGCACGTCATGAACCGGGTGAGGAGTGTGCGGGAGCTGTGCGAGCTCGAGAGGGAGGACATGCAGGAGCTGCTGGGCGTCGAGCCGGGCAAGGCTTGCTGGGAGTTTATCCACCGGGGCGAGCGAGGGCCTTGACCTGATCGTCATCTCGGTGTCGGCTGCCCATAAGCATCTGGGCTACATGCCTCTCTGTATGGCAGTTGCGCATCTCGCCCCCCACTGGATTACTGTGCTATCATCTACTACGTCTTTCGCCACTGCGGCTATGTCACAAGAAAGTGAATGTGTCCTGTTACGTCGATGCATGTTTTCAGTCCTCAACCACCTCTTCGATTTCACCATGATGTCCCGAGTCCTCCAACTCGTAACTCTCGGATGGACCGCGTTCATTCAGTTCAGGAGGGATCTCGAATGCCAAGGTAGCTTGCCACGTCAAGTCCGCATATGACGTTGGGCACGATTTGGCGGCAGCCTTGCGCAGGTTGAGTAGGACGCGAGTGGTCAATGAGCTGTAAACCACTCGCAGCAATCTAGAAACGGTCACAGCCAAGTCAGTACGAACATGAGACAGACGGGAGACGAGTTCTTGTGAGACCGTATTCTCACGTACACCTGCGCGGCATAACACACTTCGTCCTGCGTGTTTTGAGAAGAGTCAGTATGCGGGATACACGAAGACCACGACAGACCTACGGGAGTTGTGATGATGATGACCAGGTTGAACATTGAGAGCGCTAGAAGGAACGATCGCTCGGCATCCACCCGCGAGGTCCAAAAATGAATGTACTGGCGCATACCAAGCAATATAAGGTAGAACAGAGTGCCTATCTGACGATTTCGTACGCGGTCAACAATGGAGAATTGGAACGAGCGCGCATACCGTCGCGGTATAGAGTTCGGACGAGGACGCCCCTGATGGGGTAAACGGCTGCACGGCGTAGGCAGTTGAGACTAAGAAGGGGGTTAAAAGCGCAGAACGGCGCACTTGAACTCGAATAACGCTTGAAGACCGTCAATGAGACGATAACTGTTGCATTGGACATTAGCGATATGATGTTCCAAGCATCAAGGACTTTCATACAACCCACATAGCTGGCCGATCATGAAGAAGAGGTACACGGACCACGTTTCTTTGGTGTGGATGCCGGCTGGACAAGCCAAAACACGTATCTGTCCGGCTTCGGGCAGAACTGCAAAGTTCAAAGCTTGAAGGGTAAGAGACTGAATTGGGTGCATAGAAGTCATCACTTACATGGGTTGGAAAGTAGCATCTGGTGGATCATGTAGAAGACCTCTGGCTTTTGTTGATGATAGACGTGTTTATAGCGCCCTAACAATGACGAGTTCGTACGGAACATTGCGGTCACTCACCAGAAGTTGTATAGCTGCGAGAACAGCGAACCACACGACGTATTTATTGAAGCCCCAAAGCGCCAACGTTCTGACTACAAGGATCACTACAATATGCCGTGGTCCTGTTGAGTCGACAATGTTTCTTGGGGGAGGTGTCCAGGGACCTACGATCGGCAACCGACGTGCTGATGTAATGCCAATCTTGGAGACCTAAATCAGCTGCCAAAGCCGGTGTCCTTCAAGCAGACACCTACATGAAAACGTCTTGAATTGGACCGCACAAGACTGGAGCATAGTCGGATGTCCGAGAATACTGCTCGATTTTATCGCTCCGAGGAGCTACGACAATGGTACCCACATGCGCATCATGGGTCACCCACACCACTATCCAGAACCGTGAATCTTCAATTTGGGATGCAGGGGAAAACGGTGATGGACGGAACGTACGGGATATTAGGAACGCCACATCTACGAGGAGGGAGTACTTGTTGACAAGGAACAGAATTTTCATTGGACTCCACTCAGTTCCCCATATAAATGCGACCTCCAAACGAGTCAGCAATAAATCCGATTTCTTCCGGTGGAACCACATACCTCGTCCGGAAGCGTATCGATGATTTCGAGGAACTGAAACCGATATTATTAAATGTCAGGTCAGGATGATGGTGTAGGCACATACAGCGCATGTAATTGAAGCCACTGGAGAGAGCTTATTGATCTCTTCGGACATTTCGAAAATAAAGCAGGCACTTGCCTTGAGCATGCTAGGGCATGTGATCAGTGGCCGAATCACCTGTCAGGAGGCAAACGTACCTTGCCAATTCCAACAAGATAGACGGTCCTTGGGTCTATAATGGGCAGAACGGCGACGTCCTGAGCCATCAAACGATCGTAGACGTTGAGGACCTAGCAACGACTGTGAGCTTGAGGGTAAGCAATGAGCGAGACGCACTTCCTATCCAATGTCCCCGTAAAGCACTACGCCTTAAGAAGGGTTCCATCGAGTCACGCGGATGGAATGGGAGTATGTCCGTAGTTGCAAGGTAAAGTGTCAACTGTCCAAGTCAGCTTTCAGACGACACGTATACACGTCATGGAATCGCACGGAGATTTGGCAGCCATTACCATTAGGAAATTTGAAGGCCAGTTGGGGAGGATCAGTCGCCTTCAGTTTCCACTTCTAGCGACGTTTCGACGCGGAATCGAGTACGGGAATAGCCGAATCCCAGGACAGTCATGGCCCTCCGCGTGGAGTTGACCCTTGATCTCGTACCCGGACGGAGAGGGATACATTCGCACCATTGCGGCGGTGAGATTCGCACCATCGCCTCGCTGAGATTCGCACCATCGCGGCGGTGAGCAGTAGATACGCTGTCCTGGTGCCTTCCGCTTCGACGCTAGATGTATTGGATTGTAGATCTCACCCACTGCAAAAATCCAAGTTTGTTTAGACCAATCCTACACGGTCAGTGCTCTAGAGTAGGGGTGTCGGCGAAGGAGGCCTGCATCATATATTCCGGGTACCGATCTCCTACCACATTGGCCGCCTCGACCAGGCGGCGAATCTCCCTGACGTCATCTGGTGTCAGCTTCACTTTGTAAGCGCCAAGGTTCTCCTTCAGGTTCTACCGCATGAAGACCCATCAGATTTCACTTCACCAGGTGTCAATGCGAGAGAACTCGGACGCACATCTATCTTGGTCGTGCCCACGATGGGGATAATGTCGTCGCCTTGTGCGAGGCTCCAAGCGATGGCGACTTGGCTCGCGGACGCCCCGTACTTCTCGCCGACCTTTCGGAGACCGTCTGCGACCTTGAGGACGTTCGGGAAGTTCTCTTTTGAGTACCGCGGGATCACCCTGCGGAAGTCGTTCTCCGAGAACTCCTCTGGCCCCTTCTGTAAGCGTCTCTCAGTACCTCCGTCCTCGCCTTGCAGGAACGGGGCATACGTACGATTTTGCCAGAGAGGAGGCCGCGGCCGACCACGCCGTAGGCGACGAGCTTCACGCCAAGCTCGCGGCAGGCCTTCAGAAGGCCGATCTTCTCGTCCTCGATGTCGGTCGTGAAAGGCGAATACTCGACCTGAACGGCAGTGATCGGGTGCACGGCGTGTGCCCGCCGGAGTGTGTCCGCGCTGACCTCCGAGAGACCGAGGTACTTGACTTTCCCTGCCCTGTAATGAAAGTATTGTCAGCGATTGCTGTCCACGGCCTGTGCTCGAGAGAGGCGAGACTCACTTGACCTGCTCGGCCATCGCCTTCACGGTCAACTCGATTGGCACGGTGACGTCCGCCCTGAGACTGGTTTAGTACCACGCTTGCGTGCATCTACAGCGAGGGTGATTTTACCTGTGCAGGTACCACAGGTCAACGTAGTCGACGCCAAGCTGCTCCAATGACCTCTGTAGGGCCTTCCCGGCCCACTCGGGGCTGCCGTTGACCACGCGATTCTCGTCGCCCTCCCAGTGGTGGCCTACTCCGAACTTGGTCGCGAGAAAAATCTCGCTCCGTTTGCCCGTGCGCTTGAACCTGAGGAGGGAGCAATGTATTTCCCAGCTGTGATTTGATGGAGGAGCGACTCGGACTCGGACTCACCACTCCCCGATGAGGTACTCGCTATCGAGGTAGAGATCTGCGGTGTCCCAGTGAGTGATGCCACTCTCGTATACGCCATCGAGCACCTAGATAATGGCGCATTGTGAGATATCCAATCACCAGAGTCTGATCAGGCTTATGTAACTACTTACTTTGAGACGTTGCTCGTCCGGAAGGGCTGGACCGTAAGCCGCAGCGATTCCCATCGCGCCGTAGCCGATGGCCGAGAATGTCGCACTACCAATCTGACGTTTCAATGGCCCGTTCGACATGTTTGCAGGTAATGATGGAAGGAGTAGGAGAGAAGTTCGAGCCTGTGATGGTTGTCGAGGCAGACAGCTGGCAATACTTATACCAGCGTGCTGCTGACCATTCCCCGAACGGGATTGATATATCACATCGGTCATCCCTCGTATGACAGACTCAAGCCCGAACGGAAATCGGCGAGTCGGTCAACTGCCCGCTGGGCAAAGAAAGCGTGTCGGAAAGTCTGACGCTAGTCGCCCGCTTTGTCGTCCTCTGTAAGCATCCTTGACACGTTCCTGGCGCAAGAAGGGACAGACTACGTTCTATTCCTGTCGACGCGCATAGCTCCCGAACTGTTCAGAGGTCAGCTAGCGCGAAACGCGAGAATATGGTTGCAACACACCTAATCCGACTTTTAAATGAGAGGCCCAACCTCCAACTGCCGGCTCAGATGCCGCAAGTCCTACGAGCTCCAAATCACTCTCATGACGCTTCTCTTAACCCCCTTGGTCGTCTCCCAGATCGTCTCGACCCTGCCCCTCGAAGGTCTACCACCCGGCTCAGAGGTCTGAGGCAAGCTCTCCACGGCCTGAACGAACTCGTTCACTCCTCCGCCAACCCCAAAGTAAACCAGCTTCGCTGCGACAAGGCAGAGGTACGGCGCATCCGCCAGCGCCTTCAAGCTCCGCGAATCGGACAAAGACAGGCGCGAAGCCGTGTCTTCGAGGAGAACCGAGTCGTCCCGCGCTGATGTCGCTCGACGCATGAGGTCCACGAGGGACTTCAAGCTCGCCGTGCGGTAGATCGTCTCCGAGGTCAGCAAGATGTCATACCGTCCACCAGCTTGCGCCACGTCAAACGTCGACCACGAACCCGAGAAGAGCTTCAGATGGATCCCGTGAGTTTTCAGCGACTCGAGGAAAGCGGCCTTCAGTTCTAGGGTGAGGGGGAGTTCTCCGGGTTCTGAAGGGTCCCGCGGCGGGAGCGGAATGGGGACGAGGTCGTCGTCGTCGGCCTGGGCAGACTTCTCGAAGTCCTGCGTGGGTGTGCCCGTGCGGTACGTAGACGAAGCAGGAGACATGTCTGCAAGGAGTGGTCAGTGAGCAATTTCGACACCATAGGGTCAAAGAAGAGAAGAACTGATGGGCTAGCGTCAGAAACTTGAGTCTATGCACATGCTCATATGCGCAAAGAGCGCTGTGCGACACGAACTGTGCGGGAGATCGAGCCGCGAGGGCGGCCGCACTGACACGGAATAAAGGGGCGTCGAATGACATGTACTTACACCAGGCGAGGATTATGTTCGGGATGGTGACGAGCTTGAGTACAAGTTCGTTGTAGTCTTGTAGGTGGATATGGATATCGGCATCAGCGATAGGTTCCGCGGAGAATACGGAGTGGATAAGGTATAGCGATGGTATGGCAGTGCCGCATCCCAGCTAAAGGGCATCTCACACAGTCGTCAGTAAACGTATTTAGTGTTGAAGACATCGGCGAATAATATACCTCCAATATCCGCTTCCGTTTAAGGGCACTTGAGACCTTAGACCCGTAGATGGAGTCGAGGCATTCTACGAGATCAAAGCTGCACTCCCAGGTCTTGAGTCCGCCCTCGTAAACGCCAGAGACGAGGTCAGAGGGAGCATCGACAAAATCGAGTTCGGAGCGTCCGTTTTCGGTTGTGGCGTCACCATCAGCTGCTATGAGCTGGAATCTAGCGTCGAACAGGTCTCTTCGCGACAATATGACGCCGGGGCTTGAGGATATAGCTATGCGCTGTGGAGAGAAAGAAATTGTCTCGGGCAGAGCGGAGAGCTATAGGAAGGAATCGACACAGTTAACAAACGGTACTCGTTGCCTCGGATTGAAAATTTCACCAAATTCTCCAGAGAGACCTCCTTTGAATTGTCTTCCATGACACAATCCTGTGTCTGCTCTGTCTCTGCATGAGAAGATGATTGTCGAGCGGCACTGGATCCATTGTCCTCTGAATCGTCGATGTCGAAGTTGAACTTGAACATGGTTACAGCTGGCAGGCTGGGTCGTAGGCGTAAGTCCAGATTAGGATATGCTTAGTCAGCCAAAACAAGGGCGCTTGACAAAGTTGTCCCCGAATCCGGGTCCGTCATCACAACCACCATCCAGTCCAGAGGCTGCTCAACAGGCCGTAAGTGCCTATCTCTCTCGTTGGATCTGTCAACGTTCATGAATTCCTAGTTCGGATTCGTAGAAATGGAAGAGGCTCATTGCCAATCGTCCGCCCGTGGATGTCCTTGACGGTAGTAGCCTCATCGCTCGTCCTGGCTGGAAGCCTCCGCGCTATTCCTATGGTTTTCCCTCTACTCGACAATACATCCTCGAGTATGCTCTCTGCAATCATCTTACCTTGAAGCATGCAGTTTAGGACAGAGAGGAGTTTGATGGGGGCACCGACATCGACTTCGCGGATCTCACCGATGCGACGTTGGCAAGCGACGAGGACAGCAACTCTTTCGCCCTACCACGTGCTGGATGCTTATGGTGCAAGATCTTAGCCGGCGGTGTGGGTTCGGACTGGATATGGGGCGCCCTTTCACGGACGACTGGGACGGTATTGTCGCCCTGTGGTCGACCATACCTTCGATGAGCGGTTCGAGGATTGCGATGACCATAAGAAGGTTGTCGAGATTCTCAACTCGCGATGAACGAGACCGAAGGCCACAACTCGCTGAAGGCGCAGTGGTGGTTTGATTGGGATAACACATCGTATGCGCTTAGTGATCTTCCTCTTCGTAACCGCCAGTCACTGACAGGCTTTCCAGGGCCTCGATCACTTAACTGACTGAAGATGCCGTCAGAGTCTCTTGCATCGGCGTCCCACGCTTCTCTTTGTAGAATACTTCGCATCGTTCTAACGCCAACCTGTCACCTATTTCAAGCGCGCTGCCTTCGAAAATGAGTGTGCTGACAGGTACACCGCTGAATCCTCATGGATGCTGACTTCCAGAAGTGGTTAATCTCCGATACGAATGTCATCGACTCGCTCTAGGCTGGGAAAATGTACGCGGGGGTCTACTCTACTTCGACACTCAGTCCCTTTTGCGTTTTCTTCGGTGTCCGGAATGGTCCGTGAGCGTTCATCTGTTCAAAAAAAACTTGCTCACAGGCTCGGACTTAAAGTGTTTTCGAACCAGCTTCTTCCTTTCGCCCCATCTCCCTCCCCACAGCCGGTATGGGGTCTTCGCTCGAGGACGGGAACACGCCTACTAAAGACCTCATCGACGAACCTGTCACAACTAACGTGCCGACATGGCTCACCGAGATAGGCGACTTCATCGCCCATTGGGGAGTCGAGACGCGGGGGTTAGTACTTCCGTTACGAATGTGAGGTCTGCGGGTTGCTGATAGCGGATGGGGCCGTAGGACCGATCCCATTCTTCCGGAGGATAGGAAGGAGACCAAGATGTACCAGATGTTCTTGGTGTGGTTTTCCGCATGCATAAATATCGTGTCGTACGTTCCACACTTCGTCCGCAGTTACGGTGCCTTACTGAATTCCAAAATGACCAGGTTTGGTATCGGCAGCTCTGGTCCTGCATTTTTTGGTCTTGGATTGCGAGACAGCCTTGTGATAATACTCGTCGCGGATATCATGTACGTCAAGGGTTTCCTATCCGTTATCAGACAGCCGACCATTTGGTACAGATCATCCGCTATCCCAGCGTACCTGTAAGCGCACAAGGCAAATAATGTAGACGTACGGTAACCCCTCCAGCCAGTGCCGTCTTCGGCCCCAAGCTGGGCATGCGCTCCATGGTGCTCGCTCGATACTCCTGGGGGTAGGTGGCCATCCCTCTTGTCAAAAATCAGACCCTGAAATCCTTCTCAGATATTACGGATCTTTAATCCCTAGCATCCTCAACGTTTTCTCCCAGCTAGGCTACCTCATGCTGAACTGCATGATTGGTGGACAGGCCCTTTCAAGCATCTCATCTCACCTAGACGACACGCTGGGAATCGTTATCATCGGCCTCATATCCCTGGCGGTAAGTTGGCCCCCCTATCGCCGAACATTTCCCTGGCGTCGTACCCCGCCGTAACCTTGACCTCGCACCGCGCCACCGCAGATATCGGGCATGGAGCGGTGCGAGGTTACAGCGGCGGGGTACGAGACCGACATTTTCCCAACCCACTCACTGACGTTTAGCACCAGGTCACATTTTTCGGCTACCGTGTCATCCACTGGTGAGAGATAATGGTCCTCCGAGTCGTTTATGCTGCGTATGAACTTCTTCCGATGCACAGGTATGAGTCAGTGGCATGGATCCCGTGCATTGCTGTCTATATTGCCATGCTCGCCACTGGAGGCAAGCATCTTGGGAGCCACATTCCCCCCAATCAGCCAGCATCGGCGACCTCAATCGTGACTTTCGGGACTACTGTTGCATCAAGTATCCTCAGTTGGGATGTCAACACCCCCGACTACGGCGTGTACCACACTAGCAAGGCATCTAGGTTTCCATCGTCAACCACCTGTCCGCTCCCTGCATGGTACTGACACGTCGGTGGATAGCATGCGCGTCTTCTTGTACAGTTATGCCGGATTCCTCTCCGCTAGCGTAAGCTTCACGTCAAGTCCGTGCATTCAAAAGCGCGCTCACAGCCTTCAATAGCTTATTGCGAACATGCTCGGCGCTGCGTTCGCGGCCGCGGCGCCCGCTGTGCCCGAATGGGTCACCGGTTTCGACAACGGGAACAGCGTCGGCGGCCTTGTCAATGCCATTCTGTCTCCCGCGGGCGGGTTCGGCAAGTTTCTGATGGTGGTCATCGCGCTCTTCGTGCCCAGCTCCTGCGTCCCGACGATATACACCCTCGTGTGGAGCTTCATGGCAATCCACGCTTCGCTTAGACGCGTCCCGCGCTATGTCTATGCCGTCATCGCCGTGGCCATGTGAGCAATCCTCCCTGTGAGCCCGTGTAGATACAATCATCACTCAACTCGTTCTTTAGAGGGTTACCCATCGCAATCGTGGCCGCAAAGGACTTTTACGCGACCTTCGTCGACATCTTCAGCATCGTCGGCTACTGGACCGCCCTCTTCGCTGCGATTATCATCATCGAACACATTGCCTTTCGCAAGAACGACTGGGAGCGGTATGACCTCTCGCAGTGGTCCGACCCGACGAGGCTCCCTCTAGGACTCGCCGCCGTCTTCGCCTTTCTCTGTGCCGCCGGCATCGTTATACCTTGCATGTCGCAGGCGTGGTACGAAGGGCCGATTGCTAAGGCAGGCACTGGAGATATCGGGATCATCGTGGGGTTCACAGTTGCTGCGATCTGCTATCCTGCGTACAGAGTTATCGAGCGTGCACTCTTTGGTAGATAGGTATGTTGTATATAATGAGCGGATAGTCGATCGCGCTGGCTTCAGAGAGGGCCTACAGCTGAGAATATGCAGAGTCGTGACGCGCGGGGCCGGGCCGCGCCACAGTGCCGCTACTGTCGCGTGCACGCGTCTGTTCCATGATTGTCGGCTTTGCTCTCTTTCACCTACCGGCCGCCGTCCTACTGTGAACACCATTGATATAGCCCTATTCGACTTAGTCTCGGTTGTCATGAACATCTGTGGGTTATGACACGTTGTTTCGACTGATAGACCACCATTCTGTTCATCAAGTTGGACCTGGCACAGCATAGACGATAATCTAGCCAATGTTGCCATTGAACATTTGGTAAGCTGTTGCCCGCATATTCAATGTTGACCATCTAGCATGCTGATACAACCCAGACCCTCATCTTCCTCGCTTCGCAACGTCTCCCCAAAACCTCTTCAAGACTGCCAGATGTAAAGTGCGGCTTTACGCCCGCTGTGCACTGCCAGCTATTACCCGACAGCCTGAGTGAGAGCAGGGCGTTATCGCCGGCTTTAGCCTAAGTAGCAAGAAGTTCAACGTCTACTCTGTTTCATGGCCTCCACAATACGCATCCGCCCTCACCTCTCTGTTGCGTCTAGTGCAGCCTGCCGCGTCAGGGTCGCGTCTCGGGTGCAGCAAGCCGCGTCGCTCCGCGTCAGTGTCGCGTCGGGGGGCGGCATGCCGCGTCCGTCCACATCACAGTCGCGTCACAGTGCACCACTGAGCGTCAGGTGTGCGCTTCTAGAACCAACACCAAACTTGAGGTACGCACCACTTGACGGATCCGAGTTTGACGGGCATAACGAAAATGCAGAGTCGTGATACGACACGACGCGCTGTGGCGCACCATGACGCGCCACGGCGCGAAAGGACGCGGCTCTGTGACGCCACACGACGCCACACGACGCGGCTGTGATGCGACACGAAGCAGAACAATGCAGCGTCACCGGGAGGTCGACAGAGAGCATGAGCTCAATGTAGCGATCGAGCTCGGTCGTGGGGGATCCGTCGAGGACGAGTTCGCAGACGATTCCGGTGGATCTGCCCGTGATAAGATGGTCAGCAACGCACCATTACCCCCCGTAACCGCACCACGCCTGCTCCGCCCGCCCTTGAGTCATCAAAAAGCCGGAACGGATCACTCACCGCATATGCCGCCGCCAGTCCCCCAGACTCAAACCCCAGCCCAGACAGCAGCGTGTTCGCCTCGACGACCGCCTCCAGCGCAGGCATCACCACATGCGCCTTGTTCGCCTCATACGCCTGCCGCCCGTACTTGAACAGTATCTCCTCGCACTTGTTGCAGATCGCAGACGAGACCTCCGTCTGGAGCCCGCCCCCAAAGTTTATGCTGTTCCGGCACTGCCGCGCCTCGACGTTCGTCGCGTGGAAGCATGGTGGAGTACATTGTGATCGTCTTTCTGTGTGCCCAGGCGCACGTCATTGTCAAACTCGGATCCGTCAAGTGGTGCGTACCTCAAGTTTGGTGTTGGTTCTAGAAGCGCACACCTGACGCTCAGTGGTGCACTGCGACGCGACTGTGATGCGGATAGACGCGGCATGCCGCCCCCCGACGTGACACGGACGCGACACTGACGCGACACTGACGCGACACGGACGCGACACGGATGCGACACTGACGCGGAGCGACGCGGCTTGCTGCATCCGAGATGCGACCCTGACGCGGCAGGCTGCACTGGAGACGCAACAGAGAGGTGAGAGTGGATGCGTATTGCGGAGGCCATGGAACAGAGTAGACGTCGAATGTCTTGCTACCTAGGCTAAAGCCAGCAATAACGCCCACTCAGGCTGTTGGGTAATGGCTGGCAGTGCACAGCGGGCGTAAAGCCGCACTTTACATCTGGCAGTCTTGAGGAAGTCCTGGGGAGACGTTGAGAAGCGAGGAAGATGAGGGTCTTCGACTGGGTTGTATCAGCATGCTAGATGGTCAACATTGAATATGCGGGCGACAGCTTACCAAATGTTCAATGGCAACATTGGTTAAATTATCGCCCATGCTGTGCCAGGTCCAACTTGATCAACAGAATGGTGGTCTATCAGTCGAAACAACGTGTCATAACCCACAGATGTTCATGACAACCGAGACTAAGGGCTCCCAAACAGATACTGATGGTGTTCACAGTAGGACGGCGGTCGGTAGGTGGAAGAGAGCAAAGCCGACAATCATGGAACAGACGCGTGTGCACGCGACAGGTAGGCCCCATGAGGGACGAGTATAAGTGCAGACATCGTGCATGGGGGAATGCCAGGTCCCTCGCCCAGACAGTCTCGTCTTCGTGCACGTCTTCAAATCTTCGAATTCGTTCTTTCCCCTGTCTCCCCAGTTGCTGGACGACATGGTTGCTTTTATTCTCACACCTACTTTCGCGATCTCGGCGGTTCTCGTCGGAGGTGAGCACTTTTATGTCTAAGCGTTCGCATCCGCGGAACTGTGTGCCCATTAAGTGGGGTCTTTCGTGAAACGGACGTCTGCCGCACTATTGCTTTTCGAAGGTTCCAAGTCCTTGACGTTTGACAGACATATTCTTCTGTATTCATTGGTGCTTCGTTTACGACCTCCGAGTTGCTGATGTTCTGATCCCTAGTCTACTCGATGGTATACGCCACCCCTCTTCCTGTCAAACCCCTTGACTCTCTCGTAAGTGTGTAAGCAATTTCACAGGTCTCCTTGGCTGACGCACGTCGTTCTAGGTGCTCGTCGAGCGCGGTTGTCGCCTGGCTGGTTGTTTGTTCGTAGAACCCAGCATCAGCACGGCGTCGGTACGGACTCGGGGTCATTTCCCGATACCCCTCGCCTTTTGCTCACGCAGGATTTCTATAGTCCGCCCCCGCGGCAACGTCGACTGCCGCCACGAGAGTGAACTCTCCCCTGTCTGATCCGTCCGACAGAGTAGAACATCCCCCAGATTCGATAGAAACCGTGGCGCGCGCATTCGGAACCACCGCTGGCGTGCTTCCAGCGGAGGAGAGTGCGAGTGAGGTATGTAACCCGCCGACCGGTACATGTCCATGGTGGCTCATTTCTATCGTAGACGTGACCATCGGTTGGTACGAAAGCGGTCGGCTGTCCGAGCGTGGGCAAACACTGGTTGTGAGCACCCCAAGTTGACTCTGATCTTTCCATGGTGCTCTGACAGCCATGCCAATGTAGTATGTTCGTCGCACATCTTGGAACTGCAGGCACCACCGCCGACGCCCGGCAGTCCTTGGCTCGCGCCAAAAGGCGCGCCCTAGGACTCGGATCCCGCATCAACTTCAGAAATTCGTGCAAGTTCTGAGACGTCTGTGACAGACATTTCAGACGTTTTCAGACATTTTCAGACATTTTCAGATGCATTTCAGACACGACAGAGCTCAGAAGTCAGAGCTTTTTTTTTGCTGTTCAGAGGTTTTCGCCAGGGGACTGCCAGACCTTTCAGACTGTCAGACATTTCAGACGTATGGACGGGAGGCGCGGGCTGCCATATGCGCATGTGTAACTCGCTGATGGAAGCCTGGTATATACGGCGGCGACTTAGGTTATATCATATGGGTATCATCAACTGGGGCAGGCGGGGAACTGCTACGCTCGCGCCGGTAGAGCGAGCGGCGTGGACCTGCAGTACTCGCCGCCACCATCCCACTGTCAGCTCCGTCCTTGAGATCTAACAGCGCCGATGCGCGGTCGAGCAACGATTGCATACGTTTCGGACGGTCGACTAGATCCTGGACACCCGTCTCTCGCCATTCGCCAGTAAGAGGGCCTGCACGACGCTTCGAGAACGGCGGACGTGCAAGGCCCTTGGGTTGGCCCTCAACGTGCCACTTAAAAGCCTGCTCAACCTATCTTTCGGTTAGCAGATGCGCGGTGTTTGTGACACGAAACTTACAGCTGCAGCGGCAAGAGAAATAGCCCCAACCGGAGTGAGGGAATCGTCGTCGTTGGTGGTCCCGATTATTGACTTGAGGTGGAATGAGACCGTCTGCAGGACATACGGCGATTGAAGTTGCTCGCGTGCGTCGTCAGGCTGCATGAGGGCAATCGAGTAAGCGTAAATTTGTATGGCTCGTAGAGCCTAGTTGTGACGTACCTCTGCAATGTTCGGCTTTCCGAACGTGGCTTCGCCCCCCGGTTTGATCGCATTGCAAACCCACTGGTAGAGAGCTCGATCTGTACGCTGTTCAGCGCGGAGCTTGGTGTTCACGCGGCGGGCCTCGATTGCATTCGCGATGACGACCTGGGCCGTCCTCTGGAAACCCCGATGCCACTCGTACACCTGTTGTTGACACTGACGCGGGACAGGAATCAGTGCAATGCGACTCGAGAGGAATATCAGATTCATACCCATCTATATATGCGGTCTTTCTTTGCAAGGGTGTAGCTTGGACGGCGGGGGAAGAGGTCGTCGAGATAGCTTTGCACTAATTCAAGAAACGTGTATTCCTTCGTGTTGAGCTCCCATGGATTGTCTTGAGCTCCAAGGTACTCGATGATGGATGGAACGATGGCGGTCTTGATCGTGGGCTTCGTCCAATCGGGTAACGTCTCGTACTTGAGGGATTTGCCGTCGTCGCCGCTGTGTTCGTTGTCGGTCGAGTCCTGATCGCTCTCGGACTCTCGGGAAGAACGCTTCTTGCTCTTCTTCTTCTGGGGCTTGCGCTCTTTCTTGCTCTTCTTCTTTTCCGCCTTCTCCGAGACCTGGCGAATGACGAACCCCTGTGTATAATTAACGTCAGGACAATTCAGCGACCATGCGAGGACAGAGGCTGAGGAGCGGACATCGGACAGGGCTGCCAAGTAGACCTGCACAACAACCAAGGCTACAAGTATTGCGTGTCCGCGCGCGTGAGACAGTATTACCCTCGCCGGGGGATGTTTCCGAACAGTTCCGAGCACCAGGTGGTGTGCGCCTTCATCCTCTCGACGATCGCGCGTGATTACGCAGAGGATGACCGCTCGAAGGAGCAGCGCGAGCGTGAGCAACGCGAAATGGGCCGTGAAAGGGACCGAGATCGTGACCGCGAACGCGAGCTGGAGAGGAGAGAATCTGTCGGGAGTGTAGCCGGTCCGAGCGCTGGTGGGAACCTCAGCAGACGAGAGAGTCAGAAAGGACGTGGAGTGAAACGGTCAAGGCCAGATGATGCTGGCGTTGATAAGATAGGTCCGTCGGGCACGAACACCGCTTAGAGTGCGATCGATCCTACACTTGCACCACAACATCCTTCTACCCCCGCTCAAAGTGCGCCCCCCGCCCTTTCTCATGCACCTGCACCTGTCGAACACCCGCACTATACGTCTGCGCTCCCTGCCCCTGCACCGGCCCCGTGCGACCATCGTTATTCCGCACCGTCTGCGCCGGCTCCGAGTCCTGCGCCCGCATACCGGTATGATCCTCACGCGCACGGCGCTCCTCCACCATCATCTCATCGTTATGCGCCTCCAACGCACAGTTGTTCTGTTCCTCCCCCTCTGCCTCATCAACACCAGCAGCGTACTCACCATCCGCCGCCGCCGCCGCCGCCTCCACCCTCCATACCAGTACAGTCCACCTACTGCTCCGGCCCGGGCTCCCGCTCCCGCTCCAGCGCCTACCACATCGCATACTTGGCCCCCGCCAACGACACCGGCGTACGATCCATACGTGCAACGGCAGCATCAACACCATACACACCGACACCAGCGTATGATCCATACGTGCAACGGCAGCATCACCGGCGTACGATCCATACGTGCAACGGCAGCATCAACACCATCATTATGCGCCTCCGCCTGCGCCGCCTGCGCACCACAATCCTCACCAACCCCCTCCCCCAGCATCGGTTCCCGCTGCGCATGGCAAGGACGTGTGCATTCGCGAACACGTCTTCGATGTGTGCCTCGAGCACCTCGACAATGGCGACTTCCTTCTGCGCCAGTGGTCTGCGCTGTTTATCGCGCAGATCCATGAGACGAACAACGAGACGAAGGAGTGGGGGGTCGACTACGGCGTGCAGGACAAGCTCATCGCGCTGCTCTCTGACAACTCGCCCAAGGTGCGTGGGGCCGCGCTCTACGGACTCAGCACCTCAATAAGCTTGGCGGAGGCGGGATCATAAAGATGCGCGAGTCGTATGATCTACAAGGAGCTGCTGGTGCTCATCAGTTGTCCCGAGAAGGCGAGAGCAGCCACGATCCAGACGACAACATCGCAGGACCATCGGTTGCAGAATGGCTCGAGTGCTATGGGGACGACCAGTATCACGCGGCAAACCGCATCATGCTCTCGTCATTCTTCACGACATTCTCTAACCTCCTCGAGCTCTCCGTCGACCCACTCATCCCCCTACTTTACATTCGGACTGTGCGGAAAGCTGACGTGCTGTGATCCAGGACGAGCATCGTGCCGCGCTCTTCCGCAAGGCGATCTCGCGTCACCTGCAGTACGCAGCATGGGCCGCCGACGGTCAGGGCGTCGACCACCACCTCTTCAGCCTCAAGAAGCTGCTCAAGGAGGGCGAGCCCGTGCCAGCGATTTACACCAACGGGGCGTTGAGCAAGACCAACCACTGGGAGCTCTCGACCTCGCAGCTCTCTTCGCCCTTCAAGGAAGGGCGAAGCTACGGCGAAATCGTGCCCGACGGGTACGGGCTCTCGTACTCGATCGGGGACCACTACGTCCGTTGGACGATCACGAGCTTGAGGCAGGATACTGCTGATCTCAAGAACTACCTCGCGGAGGCTGCGATGGAGACGCGGGTGGTGATAGAGAGCGCGGCGAAGAAGGCGGAGGTGGAGAAGGCTAAATTCTAATGACGGCACTCACATTCTCTTTCCCTTTCCCAGCGAGCTTGCGCGGCCCCACATTCGCCAGGGTCTTGTCGCGGTCAGCAGTCACATCCGCATCGTTGAGTCCTTGGATTTCCTCGAAATCCAACTCATTGTCCTCGACGGAATGTGTGGCGTGGGCGTTCGTGGTGTGCGCAGGCCCTGAGACAAAGGAGACGTGCGCAATGTTAGTATTTGAGGTCGGGGACGGCGGAAGAGACGGTAGAGGCTGGGGCGAGCTCGTCATCGCAGCCCGTCGATTAAAGGTCGGGCTTATGGGTGCGGGCGATCGGAAGAGAGGAGGCTAGCAACTGGTGGGGATGTAGTGGATATTGAACGTACTAGCGCGCGGCGTGTCCTTGGTGTTACGTTTGATGGGCGTCGGCGTATCGGGTGCCTTGGTAAGAGCAGCGGGGGTGTCAGTTTGAGAACGTGAATGAGAAATGAGCGTGTGCCGCCAGTTCGGGCGGAAGGCACTTGTTGGGGTGTCTTGTGGGTTTGCTGGACGAGTAACAGTGGGAATTCTGTAGTGAAGAAGATAAGTTGATATTTACTGAAGCAATCAGTTGTTTAGGGACATACCTCGGCATTTGAATAGCGGCACCAGCTCCGCCGCTAACAGAGGCCGAAATGGTCGACTCGACGACAGCCTGACAGCGCTGAGAAAGATCTTCGTGAACGTTGGCCTGACGTTGAGAACGCCGGTCCGAAGCCGTAGGCCTCTGCGAATGTATTAAGCATATTCACGGCCATATTGCGCATGTACAGTAATCGCCACACATACCTTGGACCTACTCTGACCATTGGGCTCGGTGTCCTCAGGCTTGCGCTTGTTGCTCTGCACGTTCGACGTCTTGGATGCCTGGCGTATTGATAGTTAGTCGACAGTGTCGTAAGGATAAGAATGAAAGATGAATGCAAACCGCGGATGGCGTGCGAGAAACGTTCGGAGAGGGCAGTGCCTCTTCGGTTCGGGCCGGTGTCGAACGTTGATGAGCACTTGTCTGCCTCTCACTTGTAGACGACTTCCACTGAACGTTAGTTCGACCTCGACGCTACGATTCATTCTGTAAAGTCATACCTGGATATCTGGCTGGGCCTCTAGTGCTGTTTCATAGTCTTCAATCTGGTTCTCGGTCGGGTTATCCTCTGTAATGGACGTATCTGAGAAATCAAGGCGGAATCAGTAACCTCGCCTACAAGTTTCATCGGACATTAGGATCAGCGACTATGAAGAAGACCTTGATGAGCTCGAGGAGGAATAGAACCAGGACCCCAGCAAGTTTGAATCGGGTCCGTGCCTCTCATCCCCCATCGCGCGCTCCTATACGACCAAGCAGTTGCATGGTACGTGACAGCAGTCTCCGAGGATATATATGCTCACTGATGCCTCAACCTGTCCAGGGCTCATCCACAAAAATGTGAAATACCGACTGCCTGACGATGCTCAGCATCGTGGAGTTCCAGACAATATACACCCGCTGGTCCGGCAACTCTGCCACACAGGTTGTCCCGCATGTTCTGCCTCGTCGCGGTGATGAAGTGCTCCCTCGCCTCCCTCTCGAGCCACGCCTGGCTTCGGCGCATCCTCCTCCTTCTCGTCGCTGTCATATCCCCGCTTAATCATGACGTTCCGGATGTGCACGTCCGCCTTCGAGCGCACAATGTAGCAGGGGATGCCGACATCCGTCGCCGTGAAGCCGTTTTCGACGAGGGCGATGAACGCGTTGAACACGTAGAGGCCCTTCTGCTTGAAATACTGCCAGTCCAGTATGCCCAGCGCCCTACCGAGGTTCGTATCTCCCTACTATCGTGTGCCACACCCGTCTCATCTCCTTCAGAGATGGTCTGGCCGGATGCGAAACTGCGAACACAACATCGACGATCTCTACCTCGATGTCGATCCCGCGCGCTCTGAACTATTGCACCTCGATGACGCCGGTGATTTGGAGGACGAAGACAAGGAGAACGTTCCGACAGAGGATTACGACGTGAACAAGGACAAGGAGAACATGCGCCCGCCTCATCTCGCTCCTGACGTCTTGGGAGAGAAGGACCTGCCTGCGGCAGGCTCTAGCTCACAGGCTGACGTCGACGTCACACTCGAGCCATTCGACGACCGAGAACTCCATCGCACCAATCCTCCTGGCTTCCGTCCAGAAGGCGGGTTTCGACCAACTATCGGAGGAAGCCTCGTCGTCGTCTGGGAGCCTAACGCATGCACTCCGCACCCCTCACAAGCACTGCAGCGCGCACCACCGTTCGCCGCTGCCAATGCCGCACTTCTCCGACGGGGGTCTGTCCGACTGGCACTCCAGAGCGGGGTTGATGCGCGACAAGTCGTCAAGCCCCGTCAAGCCCTCCACTGCCCGCAGAGCAGTCACAGCACTGGATGAGAGCCGTGCCAACCGCTCGCGACGCTCGAGTTCAAAGACCTATATGCCGAACCGCCGACAGTCGCATGGAAGAAGCGCACGCGAGCGCAGGCGGCACCGGAGGATAGGGAGAACCGGGACTCGGACCCGTTGAAGGTGGCAGCGCGGAGGCTCGAGACCTCCTGCGTGTACCGCACGGGAGGTCTCGTGCCTCGGTCACAAATGGAATCAAGACACCATATGGCGCAACGATTACGTGCCGCCTGGCAGTGTACACGGACGAGGATGGAGAGAGGGTCAAGTGTTGCGTCGATGGCAAGCAGCATCTGACGTCTATCTAGAGGTTATTAAGTACGTACCGAAGTACAAGGCATCCTCAGCCTGGGACCGAGCTCTCTCTTCTAACATTATCGCAAATTTGTCACGATCGGCGGCGCGCTCTGCAGCTTTCACAGCCTGTTCAGTGGCTTTGGCATCCTGTATGCTCTTCTCAGCTGCTCGCTTGGCAGCAGCTTCAGCCATAATTTCAGACATGGGTTTCGGGACGAGGCCAGCGTCCTTGGCCGGGTGGCGTCCAGGTTTGCGGAGCGTATAGCGGCTGTCCGCCGTGGGACCAGGCGTATCGGCCTAACGTAAGGGTGAGCACAACAATGTCGAGAGTGGTTAAAATGACTTACTGCTTCGATGCCAGGCACAGATGTGTCCGGGTCCGGTTCTGGGTCATTAGATGGCTGGATAGCGGTTGACTGGTTTGTGGGAGTATTGGAGTCTGCCGTCCGACGACGCTTGGGCCCGGGAGTGGCCTCGGCGGCATTGGGCGGGGCAGCGTCGTCTAAGGGAGGCGACAGCGGTCTGTCCGAGTTCTTGGCCTTTCCACCACGGCCTTGACCGCATCCTCGACCGCCTCCTCTGCGACGTTTACCGGACATTAGCTGAGCAGCGGGTGAGTGGGGAGAAAGAGGAATGGCGACGAAATTTGACGCCGGCCCCTTGCAGACTTGTACGATTTGGGCTGCTCCCCGCAACCATTCCTCACAGCCTGACGACCCAGCAGGCGTCCGATCCCTCCCAGCAGAACCTCTACCGCTTCACCCCATCGCCGACGCACCCTTGCTCTCATACATCCTCTATCATGGCCCGCCATTGCAAGCCCTGCAAGTTATCGTACTCCAACCGACGTCATTATAAAGAACATCGCCACAATGTCCATTCCCGGCCCAAACCGCCTCCACCACGCTCAACGTATCAGCGGCATCCTATTCTTGTCGGTTTGTACACTTCATTGTTTTTTGCTCATACATTTTTGTCTTACTATGGTTTTAAGGTCGGCCGTGCGATGCGCAGGGAAATTTCCTTGCGCCGAACACGCCTCCTATCCCCCGACCCGATGATATGGATTGGACCCCTTTTCCCGATCGCCCCACCTTCGAGTTTGCCGAGTCTGTCTTCGAGGAGGCTCGCATGTCGAAGGGGAAGGTCGACCACATCCTCCGTGTGCTCGCTGCCAAGTGGGTCATCGACAATATGCCCGACTACCGCCCCTTCTATAAGAACTACAAGGACATCCTCGAAGCAATCGACTCCCTCGAGTATGGCGAAGCATCCTGGACAACATACACCTTCCGATACGATGGCCCCGTTAACCCCACTTCCCCTTCGTGGAAGACCGAGATCTACTTTTTGCACTGCCGTAATGCTCTCCGTGTTGCCGAAAACCTCGCGTCGTCCCCCGAGTTCAATGGCCACTTCGATTACGCACCCTACGTGGAGTCTACCGGTCCCAACTGCCGTCGAGTGTCAGATCTTATGTCGGGGCTGTGGGCATACAAAAAGGCGGTACGTTTATCAATGTCACCTCCCTCCAAAGCCTTTCCGCAGTCTTGGATGCCCTCGTAGTTGCTCCCTCGTCTGCAGGGATTGGCGAATTCGTGCGCAGAGGATGCTGTTTTATGTGACTGACCCTGCTTGTAGAACACCATTGCGGCTGATCCGACAATCGATTCTGGTGGTGCGATGCTCGTACCCATTGTGCTCGGTGCGGATAAAACGACAGTTTCCGTCGCCACCGGTCATCAAGAGTTCCATCCTGTATACATGTCGCTCGGGAACATTCACAACGACATGCGACGGTCTCATCGCGACAGCGTTGTACCACTTGCCTTCCTCCCAATTCCATCCTGTAAGTGCATTCTACCAACCTCGCTTTAGTTGTATATTTCGTGCTAATATATGGACCTTTAGCTGCACACGAGTGGGGCAATGACGACGAGTTCCGCGTTTTCAAGAAGCGACTCTACCACCAGTCCCTCGCTCATATCCTCGCCCCTCTCCGACCCGGCATGAACACTCCTCATATTATGCGCTGTCCAGACAGCCACTTCCGGCGTGCAATCTTCGAACTGGGCCCCTTTATTGCTGACTATCCGGAGCAAGTGTACCTATCAGGTGTCGTCCAGGGCTGGTGTCCTAAGTGAGTGGTTGCGTTTCCTGTTCAATATAAAATTCCTTTCAAATCTCAAACCCTCGCGGCATGCACGGGACGTGGCAGGCCACGTCCTGATCAAGCGTGGACCAAATTCATACTTTACATTGCCGCGCATACTCTGCACATCCTGCTTGTACATCTGATGCTGAAGGCGACATAGAGGGGGAAGCTAGCCTTGGATGATCTTGAGGACATCGTTCATGGATGCCTGAATGTCGTCCAGGTCCAGCTTCTCAGACGCCAGAGCCTCGTCCATATGCTGTTCGTTCATCGTACCACAGAGGGGGGTGACACCGCGTAGTTGCGCGATTCTGAACAGTCGCTGCGGGGACATGCAATCCTTCGTCGAGGCGATCGACCGGATGGTCGGGTGTGTCTTGGAGGGCGACGAGCGTGCGCCAGGCATTGAATGTCTGCGAGAGGGTGCGGATGGGCGAGTGCAGGACGAGAGAGTTGAGGTGCATCGTGCGGAGGTTCGTGAGCGAGATCCAGGGCCGGAGGGAGGGCACCACGGTCTGCTGCCGCGCCGGTCATGGTCAAGCTGATGGTGTCCACGTGCAAACGTGCGTTGTGGTGCACTCCCGCATTGACGGCCACCGCCGCCTACGTCCGCAGATGTCCCGCTGCCGGAGTCCGGTTGTCGCTCATGTCCCAGTGTGCTGTATGCCTCGTACAGCATCTCGGAGCTCACGAGCGTGCTGTCCGCTAGTCTGTCTCGCTGCATGACTGGACGCTCGAAGTCAGTCTGTGATTCGGCTTCGCCTCCCTTAATACATCTGAGTCAGGACGATTCTCTGCCATACAGCACACGATCCCCATTCACCTGTCTGCATCCGTCATGCGCCACAGCGCTGCCTGTGATGCATAACTTTACCTGCCCTGGAGCTGTATCATATCGATACGCACGTCGCATTCGCACGTCCTTCCCCACCAACGAGCATTAAACCCGATCCTAGTGATGAGTATGCACTCAGGTCCCAGCGGCACCCCATGGCGTGCGCAAGCACTACTAGCACGCACGATCGGTCTCTCCACAGCCTACCCGCATTCGCGTGTACATCGAGATATCCAAACACATGGATCTGGGTCACGATGTCGGTTTGGGGGTCATAGGTGAGGGGTTGAGTTTGGCTTTGGCTGTCCATGGAGGTGAACCTTTGAGATGGGGGAATGGTGTGGCTCAGAAGGAAATGTTCACTCGCTGATGTGTGCCCAGGTGTTATTCGGTGCCCAAGGATGACTTTTCTGTCGGTGATTCTCGTGCGCGCGAGGATCGTGAGGGAGGCCACCCTGGTTACAGTGATGATGAGCTTTGGGACGCGTTCAGCATAAACCCTGATGTTACGGCAAGTAGTTTCCCTTCTCTCGTATGTTGCACAACACTTTGTACAGACTCTAATGTATCCCACAGCCATTTACAGACTATTTTCCCCACGCCGATATCCACGAGCTCCTGACGTCCGACCTACTGCATCAAGTTATCAAAGGAACATTCAAGGACCACCTCGTCGAGTGGGTTATCGAATATATCAAGGCAATGGCCCCAAGTGAGCGCGAGGCTGACCGGATCCTCGATGACATTGATCGCCGGTGAGCTTCATCTCCGTCTTCACATCAACTTGTGTTTCGGACATTGTATTGGGCACACTGCACAGAGGCAGCCGATCCAATCCACAGGTCATGAAAACTGTCGCTGATGGCCTGCACGATGCTACTTGTCTCCTCACGTCATATTCTGGTGGCACATCACATTTGCAGGTCGTTGCTCTAATGCTATGAGTTGCTTCTCTGTATCTGATCAGGACCGCATGCCTTGTTCGGGAAGAATACATTCATCGCATCGCACTAGTCCTCGACCGCTGCGCATCGTCATCGAGTTGCTCCTTCTTTTGCATTTGCAAGCGTCGATGATGCGCCGTGGTAGCGGGCATAGGGACCAGACCCGGGTTTGTGGGCTTCGGTAGAATTCAGGCCTCATGTTCAATCATTTGTGCCATGGCCCAGGAACCTGTTGTGTAGTGGCTAGTGCCACAGATTGTATGCTAGCGCACCGTCTACCCATTACTCCTCGGCACTGCAGCCATTAGCTCTAAGAGCGTGTCCGCATCCCGTTCATCTTGTCCAAGCTTCGCAGACTGGGGCCCTGTGACGCCGGCGATCTTGAATGATGGCAAACTCTGCATGTGGGACGAGCTGGGAGCGCATTCGACGCCGTCTGCAGCACTCGTATCTCGAGGAGCAGAGACCGCGAGTTTGACGGACTTGATGGCAGGCGTATCGACTCCAATCGGAGAACACGCGTCAGCCATAGAGACGTCCCCGCCACTTGAAGCAGCGGAATTGTTCACTCCTGCACTCGCCGCCGATGACTCCCACACCAGACTCGGAAGAGCAGCAGCAGCTTGGGGCTCGTCGACCTCCATATGCTCCGCAGACAGAGTTCCATCCTGAGCTGTCTGTGGCGCAGCACCCTTCTCCTCCTTGACACTAAGTCCCTCCTCCTCGACCTCCGACTCCTTCTTCACCGCCGTCACCAGCTCCGCACGGATGCCTTCAAACCGCTCGCGGAACATCGTCCGCCACTGCACAAACCCGCATTTGACGCACCGCATGCCCTTGAACTGTCGCAGGATCGGGTTCCCGCATCCGGGCGACTCGCACGTCCGCGCCGCGCATTTGCATTTCTTAGACTTGTGGGGCGTGCTCAATGACTGCATCGGAGGGACGTGCTCTGTCAGCGCGCTTGCTAACTGTAACCTGTCCTGCTCGAGACGTCATGTCCATTGGCATTTGCAGGCGGAGAGACTAACGAGTGGGTACTTACCGTTGGTGTTGCTATTGGTGCCGGCGGGGTAGTCTTGGGCGCGATCTTGAGCTTGATCTTACAGCACAACATGATGATATCAGCTGCAGCGCACCAAATACTAAATACTCATAGAAACGGCTGCTCACCGAACCCTCCGGCGTGCGCGTTACGCTCACTGTGCGAGGCGTCTCCAGCGGGGACGGCCCCATTCGCATGGAAAGAGCAGAGCCGAATTTAACCGCCCTCTCGGCTGCAGCAGCATTAGCAGTCTTCGGCGACACCACAGCAGACGTGGCAATCTGAGGCAGCACGTTCGCAAAGAGGGGCGCGGGATGACGCTTCACGCCAAAGTCCTTGGGTGTGACGGTGAGTATGTGCCCCGTCGGGCTGTAATGGACAGTGGGGCGCACGTGCTGGATCTCCAGCGTCGGCGCCGCCACGCCCGCTAGAGGAAGAGCCAGGCGGACAACCGGTGGAGGCGGTCGAACTGTGCCTTACAGATCCAATTTGAGATGTGCCGCCTCTCGACCAACCTTCCCCTAAATACCGCACCGGCAGTCAATCCGCTCCCTCCTGGATATTTCTGGCACACATGGAAGGCGTAGCTGCCTGGCTGGGCCAGGATCTCACAACCAAACCTCGTGTAGGTGTGGTTGCGAAAATCCTCGCCTTTGTTGACAAAGCACAGACCACAAGTGTTCAGCATGAGCCCGAGTGGGTAACCAGACTTCGTGAACTGGTTGCTGAGGATGTGATCTCTGAGGTTCCACACAATACTGACAGTTTTGCAGAATCTCGGCGGTTTCATGTTTTCCCGGGCTACGCCGATTTCCACAAGGGTGTAACTTCAAACAGTGGACGGGTGACGACTCAAAGGCCCTGATGAAGGTATGGCGATGCTCTGCAGGTCGCGTGGATCTGTACTCATAATATCCTAGGTTTTTCTGCCAGCCATCGCTGGCCATGTTCCGGACAAGATGGTGGAATGCATTGCCGCTTTCCTAGACTTCTGCTATCTCGCGCGACGTCCCTCCCATGACACACCATGTCTCAAGGCCATGGCAGCACTCCTTGAGTGTTTTCACGATCTTCGCTCCATCTTCATCGAAGCTGGTATTCGACCGGATGGGTTTGCGCTTCCTCGACAGCACTCGCTTGGCCACATGGTCCATAACATTCAACTCTTCGGGTCGCCGAATGGACTCTGCTCATCCATCACCGAGTCGAAGCACATATCCGCCGTCAAACAGCCATGGCGCGAGTCGAATCGACGGAATCCTATTGGACAAATCATCCGCAAAGTCACCCGGCTCAACAAGCTCGCTGCTGCTCGTGCCGAGTTTGGACGTCGTGGGATGTTTTACGGTGATGTTCTTGTTCACGCGCGTTTGGTGGCCAGAGCGGACGTGTCGTCGGATGAGTCCCACTCAGACTCAGAAGATACTGAAGCCAACGAAGATGAGCGATTCCAGCAGCTTGCCGAAGCAATGGCGAGTGACGAATCGCCTGCCGATGCATGTGTAACAGTCAGCGACCGCCCCGGTAAGTGACTGTATTTCCCTGTAAGTTCAGTTCACGACCGAGACATTGAACACTGACACAAGTATTAGCATACGCCAAACCAGCGAACGCAATTGCTGAGCTGCTTGACCAGCCGCAGCTCACCAACATGATACGTCGTTTTCTTTATGCACAGGCGTATCCCGACGCCGACGATGCCGACGACATCCCACTCGATCAGTGCCCTTACTTTTGGGGCGGCTCTCAAGTTTCTGTCTACTACTGTGCGTCCGCCTCCTTTTTTGCTCCGAGCGAACATGGCGGTCCGAACGGGATGCAGCGCGAGATGATACGGGCGACGCCGTTATGGTGGGGGGAGTTCCCTCGCTATGACACTGTATTTATTTGCACTGATCAGGATGCTCTTGGTATGGATGGATTGGAGGTAGCCCGCGTTCGAGCGTTTCTTTCATTCGAGCACGATGACACCGAATATAGATGTGCGTTAGTCGAATGGTTTGATAAAGAGGATGAGGTGGATCGAGTCACCGGGATGTATGTTGTCAGTCCTGCATGGAAGGATCCCGGGTCGCACTCGGACTCGGACTCGGACTCGGACTCGGACTCGGATAACTTAGAACGACTTACTTCCATTGTTCCCTTACAGTCGATTGTTCGTGGGTGTCATCTCATTGGTGTATATGGTACTACTCGGCTCCCGCATGACTTCCATTATTCGGACGCTTTGGACGCTTTTCGTAGATATTATGTCAACTGGTATTCAGATTACCATGCACACGAGACGCTATGCTAATTAAATAGGTGTACTACGGTTTTTGACGATAGTCGAGCAATAGATCATGTCTGAACATCTGACGTATCTGACGGCATCTGAACCTCTGACCTAGCCGCGGTCAGATGATTCAGATGTTCAGAACTCGCGCGAATTACTGATGAACAACCTTTCAACCGTCGGGATGTCCCATTCTCGCCTATCCCTGTGCCTTCCGTATGCTTTCCCACCCAGACCCACATCGTTCCTCGCCACTCCCTTTGCACATCACTTGGCTTTTTCAAAGTAATTCCCCTCCTTCGTCCTCCTTTCGATCCTTATTTATTGATCTTGAAGACGTGATATAGCCCGTCGTGTTTCGTTATTATATCATGTGTCCTTGAATAATGTCCTACATACAAAGCTGGCGGTGAGAGAGTCAGTGAGTCTCGATGCGGTCAAGACTTCGCGGGCGTGCATACCTGGCGGGCGGTGAGAGAGATTGGGAAGCCAGCAGCCGCTGTATGCCAGGCTCGCGCCCCTCCGCTGGCTGTTTAGTAAGTCCTGTGTCTCCATCCGGCGTGCGCAAATTGTATTGATTCCACACGGTGCTTCGGAAACTATGGGCTAGAACGTGAAGCTATGCTCGTTTGGTTCGGCGAGCCGCAAACCACATCGACTGCCTTAAGAGGCCATAGGCTCGTCACATCGTCAGCCTCGAGATCGCCGCACATGTGAAGGGCCGGCAACCAAGAATATCTCGCCAAGAGCGACGACGTCAGCCTCGGGCCTGACGAGGGGTATAAGACCCCGTCCAGTACGCCTACCGCTCCTCACCTCACACCACCAGCAGCTCGCGTGCGCCCTCCCCTCTTGCCCGCTATGAAGCGCTACTTCTTCCATCCTACTCGTCCTCCAGACACCCTCATCTCGGGCTCAGACCGTGGCTCGCGCCTCCACGGTCTATATGCCCTCTGGTGCATCCGCCGCCGCCGTTGGCAGCACCATCACCAATGACGTCCACCTCCGCGCGTCTGCAGGGTCCTCAAGAGCGCCTGACTCGAGGTCTGGGCCGCCTCTCGAGGTGAGCTTGTGCATGTGAACAATTCCAAAGCTCTGGCTCCTGACGACGGCTGCTGCAGAAACTGCGTCGTCGCCCCCAGCTTTGTCGCCCTGTGCACGTGCCTTCGGGTGCGGTCTATGGGAAACAAAGCTCCCTTTCGTGCACGCGCGCCTTCGGCTGCAGCGAGCGGGAAAGGATTGGTGGTCAATGGCGTAGTCGCCATGGGTTGTTGGTGATCGGGGCGGAACATTTCTTTTCTGTATCTCTCTGGTTTCTCGTTCCATGATCTTCCTATGTATCTCTCTCTCGTCATAAATCATAAAACCCTTGCTGTCATCCAGTACTCGTAACATTTTCATTTGGAGGAACTACAAGGATCGGAATGATACCCGGGCTATCTCGGTGCAGATGCGGTCTCGTTCAAGTACAAATAATCGACCCATCTAGCTTGCGGAATTGGGTGGTGGCATCGCCGTCTGTTGGCACAGGGATAACATGCCGCCTCCGGTGCGGGGAGCATGACATTGGATGCTGCACAGACAGTAAATGTTTGAGTAAGGAAGTTGAAGGTGATGACAGGTAGCGCAGCCTGTAGGGTTACATAGCTGAGTAGTAGTAAAATTAGGACGAATACGGTGATACATGTGCCCAATGGGAATTTGAGTACAGCGTGGTTTTGCATGCTACAAGTGATGCGATGAGCCTGGGCCGGTGGGTCAATATCCCGGTGTTGTCATTCCGATCCTTGTAGTTCCTCCAAATGAAAATGTTACGAGTACTGGATGACAGCAAGGGTTTTATGATTTATGACGAGAGAGAGATACATAGGAAGATCATGGAACGAGAAACCAGAGAGATACAGAAAAGAAATGTTCCGCCCCGATCACCAACAACCCATGGCGACTACGCCATTGACCACCAATCCTTTCCCGCTCGCTGCAGCCGAAGGCGCGCGTGCACGAAAGGGAGCTTTGTTTCCCATCGACCGCACCCGAAGGCACATGCACAGGGCGACAAAGCTGGGGGCAATGACGCAGTTTCTGCAGCAGCCGTCGTCAGGAGCCAGAGCTTTGGAATTGTTCACATGCACAAGCTCACCTCGAGAGGCAGCCCAGACCTCGAGTCAGGCGCTCTTGAGGACCCTGCAGACGCGCGGAGGTGGACGTCATTGGTGATGGTGCTGCCAACGGCGGCGGCGGATGCACCAGAGGGCATATAGACCGTGGAGGCACGAGCCACGGTCTGAGCCCGAGATGAGGGTGTCTGGAGGACGAGTAGGATGGAAGAAGTAGCGCTTCATAGCGGGCAAGAGGGGAGGGCGCACGCGAGCTGCTGGTGGTGTGAGGTGAGGAGCGGTAGGCGTACTGGACGGGGTCTTATACCCCTCGTCAGGCCCGAGGCTGACGTCGTCGCTCTTGGCGAGATATTCTTGGTTGCCGGCCCTTCACATGTGCGGCGATCTCGAGGCTGACGATGTGACGAGCCTATGGCCTCTTAAGGCAGTCGATGTGGTTTGCGGCTCGCCGAACCGAACGAGCATAGCTTCACGTTCTAGCCCATAGTTTCCGAAGCACCGTGTGGAATAAATACAATATGTCAATCACCTGCGTATGTGGGGTAGAGACATAGGACTTACTACACAGCATCGCAGTAGTGTTGGATGGGGAGAGGTCGCTCGAGCCTACGTACTTGGTGCCTACGTCCGCTCAAGATTGGGGCTTTTCGATTTAACATGGTTTACGCCTAGTCTCATCTGTATCATTGTACCGCAGTTGCCCCGGATGGACTGGAGCTTTGGAAGGTGCGGTCCAACTACGCAGCACCCCCAGCAAACTGGTCCGTATCCGCGTCCGAGTCCGCGAACGTCTCGACGTCCAGCCCGCCCGTCACGTTCGCCCGAATCTGCGCCTTCGCGCTCGCCACCGCATCCTCCGAGTCCGTATGCCACGATGTCCCGCGCGAGCTCGTCTCAGCCGTGTATGCTTGCTGCAGAAAAGCTTGAAGCAATGCAGCCGAATAAGATGCATAAAAACGCACCTGCGCGAGCTCGCTGTCCGGGAACTCGTTCTCAATCTCATCAGCGACCTTCACCTCCATAGTCGCTTGGCGAGGACATGCTGAAATCATACTGGACGAGGATGTGTTGGATTGTCGCTCAGCGGGTGGCCAGCGGAAGTCGCAGGCAGGCCGAGTCAAAGAGATTCCGGGGGAGGCAGAACGCGCGGCGCGCGCGGTCGAAGTTGAAGTCAACAGTCGAGTAGCAGATCAGCTTGCCAGACTCCTCGCCAAACTTTCGCGCACCAGCAAGTCGCTCATGATCATTGTGGCAGTCGGGGTGGCTGAAGGCTGAGGCTACTAACAGTGAAGCCATCGCTGTCCTCGCCAGGTCGGCGCGCTCGCGTGGCGGAAGGCAAACAAGTACAAGCAAGGGCGGTGTCGCGCCCGAGGGGCAGCGCAGCGCAGAGACCTCTCAACTCAACCTCAACCGTACCTACCCCATGATTTGGCCAGCCCAAACCTCATTGACACGGGCTCCATTCCCGCTTCTCCATGGTTTCTCGCTGCGAATCGTCCTCGTGTTCTCCTCTGGCTTGCTGGGGACCGTGCAAGATTGGTAGTGCTCTCATTGTCGACAATCCAGGCCTTTCAATCAAAAAATGTAGCCTCGCTGATTCTTAACATTGAGGGAGGCATGGCCCACCTTTGGCAGGAGGCTGCGGGATAAGCGTTGCCCAAGCTATGGTGTGTCTTGGCATTTATTGTGTGTCTGCTATTGTTCTCCGCCATGAGCTTTGCCAGCTCGGTGCTCAACATAGGACTTATAGAGCAGGAGAAAGCTCATCCCTCCATTGTATCTTTCCTCTTTGACCCATTCACGACCACTAATGAGCCCTCCGACGCCCTCTAAATACTCCTGGGACTGCAACCCTTCCCGCCAGGCCCCTCTTGCGGTTACCGTGCCACCCCCAGACTATCCTATCGAGACCTCGCACTTTTCTCCCGAGTCGCATCACTTGCATACGCACCGCGGACGCTCTCGCTCGGACTGGACGGATACAGTCACCGCCAGATCTTCCACAAGCGACCCCGAGCTCGGCAAGACATATCCTCGCCAGACACCACACACCCTCGACCGCCTCACCAAGTTCTTCTTCGACCTGAGGATGCCCGGACAGAGTACTCAGGAGGAATTGTATCCCATGCGGGAACCTCCACTACAGACGTGGCCCCCATTGGATAAGCACCACTGCGATTTCTGCGAGCAGTGTCAACAGCGCGATGGCTGGCAAAGGTGGAACAGGATCCTCTTCATCGCTCTGGTCATACTGCTGCTGTACTTGTTCGGCAACATGATCTTCCTCAATGTCCACGTTGTGCGCCTTTCTCAGCCTTGGTCGGTGTCATCGACCTCCACGACTGTGACCACGACCAACACTTCTGACTCGACCGGGCTCTCCGTGAATGCTCAGTCCTGCTTGTCGCAGTTCGTATTGAACGCTCCCTCAAACCCTCAGTCCTACCCCTGTTCCTCCTGCCTTTCCGTTCTGCAGGGCGTTCCATCGAACGTTACGTCGGGCAACTCTCAGGACACTCAGCAGATCACCAATGCCGTACAGTTCTGCGGCCTCTGGAGCATCTTTGAGACTGCCAACAGCCAAGGGCAACTTGGCTTGTTGAACGGCGGGTGGGTGAAGGATGTCCGGTTTTGCACGTGGTCTGGAGTGCATTGTGACGGGTTTGGGCGTGTCTCAAGCGTGTGCGTATTTTCCTCGTTGTCGCGCGTTCCCGTACTGACTCCACCCTTGTACAGACAATTGTTTTTCCCGAATGTTCCTGCCACGGTCCCAGATGAGGTCACTGCGCTGACAGGTCTCACCAGCGTCGAGATTATAGGTGACACGAACATCCCTGGTGAGTAGAATGCCTTTTTGCTCCTCGCTTACTCTGATCCCTGACTAACTTGGTACAGCTGGAGCTCTTCCCGCGTCGTTCAACTCGCTGACGTCCCTCAACACCCTTCATCTGGAATCCACTGGAATCACGTCCATTCCTTCAACGGCGCTCTCTTCGTTCACGAATTTGTCGACGATCACGTTGGTGAAGAATGCCAAGATGACTGTTGATATGACGTCCGGATTCGCGTCTCTGCCTCTGGTAAATCTGTATGTCAATTTCGCGTTGCCTCGTCTATGCACACTCCTTACTGATTCTATCATAGGGTCATCAACAACCAGCCTCTTCCAGTGAACCCCGTGTCAGCATTGCTATCCAGCCCATCTGCAAGTTCCAAGCTCCAGACTCTGTACGTCCTTGCTTTCTCTTTCCCATGCCCGTCTTGCTGACAATCTTTCAGCGATCTCTCGTCGACATCCCTTGGAGGTAGTCTGCCCTCCGACCTGTCCGCGTTCACGTCCCTCGTCGAATTCCACCTCGACAACAACTCGCTCACGAACCCGCTCCCGTCCAAGTTCCCGAGTACCCTCCAGGCGCTCACACTGACGAACAACACACAGCTCGCAGGTGCCATCGCCCCCGGGACGTCCTTCTGTGGCCTACCACAGCTCAAGACCTGCGACGTCCATGGCTCAGCGCTCACCGCGCAGGGCGGGTGTGGTGTCTGCCAGTTCTCATAAAGAGGGCGCGGGACGCAGGCGGCCCGTGGCTTCATCTCCCTTCCCCTTTCTATGTTCGTCTTTCTCCGGGACTCTTATGTTGACACTTCGTTTTTCTTCTGTTACAACCATCACCATCGTCTGGATGAACGATCGTTTCTCTGTTCTCAGCAGCCACTGCGTGGCGACTCACGATACATGCTATGACACACGGACGTGGACTGCACTCCCATCCGATTCCTTGCGTTTCGTTCGTGCACTTACATATAATGTCACACATGCGTTCCCTTCTCGTCATGCCCATGCTTCACGACCCTTACGACGTACTGTAGTGTTATTTGCGACGTGCATTACGCGCACCCTTCCTTTGTACAATCCGTTCGTTGACATGTTACTATACTTAGAATCGCTGTAGCAATAGTGGCTCCTTGCGCATCGTCGGACTACATACTTACACTTACCCTTACTGAAGTAATCGCTGATAGGTTTTTCTCGGGCCGCATGGTGCGCTCTGTGAGCGCATTTCGAACTTTCGTCGCGCGATCTCCACAGCGCTTCCCAATATCTCACCGGCACCAGCAGCACATCTGCGCTAGCCAAAACCATCGAAGGAGCCGCACCAAGAGATCATGATGATGCAGAGAAGGCCTTCTGTGTGCCGACCATCAATACCTCTAACTACTGCTCGCACGTCCTCGCAGATCTTGCGCCTGTTCCCCCACGGTTACGATAGTAACACGACACCGTTCGAGTTCTACGACTCACAGATCTCCATGGGCCGGGTAGAGTTCGTCATCTAGGAACGCAAATGGACGCTCTGATGACGGACGAGCTGGCCACAGCTGCGCTGGAGCAACGGACGGGCGGGGGTGTTCGGGAGGTCGGGAATGCGTGGTTTACGAAACTTTGATCTTGGAAACCATGCCTATGCAGTACAATACCGATTGCCTTGCCTTTACTTAACCTTGAGCTTGATCGCCGGAACGAGTGCGAAAACTAACAGCGGAGGCGAGTGCCATTACCCGCGGGTATCCAAAAAGCTGATCGTACACAGGATGTCCTACAGTCTTCTCCCCCGGGATTCGCTGCTGGTCCGAACACACCCCGGAGGCGGTGGACGCGATGCTGGTTCACATCAGCTGTATTCAACGCGACAAGGAAGTACAAGCACAGGAGTCATCTGGTGCGCGTACGACGGATACAACACCAGCATTTGCACCAGCTTCAAATGAATCGCACGGCACGTTCTGGGGCCGAATCTAGCGATAGCCGTCGTTATGTGATCACTCGTGGAAGACCATGTCGTAGCGGCGGGAGCGCGCCTTGACTCACCGGTGTATCTTCAATCCACCTTCCTCGTTCAGGTTGGCCTCGGCAGATCCACTTGATCCTTACTACTTTCACTCGCAGTCCCAACAATCCTCCTCGATAGAGAACGAATGGGAAAGGATCGCGAGACTTGTAGATATCCGTGGCTGAAACCACCGACACCCGCGTTCTTCTCATAGATCGTAAGATCAGCGTTCGCCGGAATCTTCTGTGGGAAGCTGTAGAAGAGCGGACGTTGAGCGTAGTGTTGGCCACGGGGCCACGCGCCGCTAGCTCGAAGGGGCAGAGGCGTACCGAATGCCTGCGTTGCGGATGACTCGGCGACAAAACACCTGCATGTATGCATTCTATCAACAATGTGAGGCGGCCTCCGTGCCCATCGAGACGTCAGACGCCACGAAACCAAAGAGACCGCCTTCCGCGTCCGAGGATCAACAGATCATGTCTTACAGGCAGAAAGGCAACATGGCTAAACCGCGGATCGGGATACAGGACCTGAACGGCGTTCTAGCCTACGGAAGACGACCCTTGAACACATCGACGGGGGCGAGCGCGTCGGTGGTGGGCATATCTCGACGAGACAGAGACAGGCCTTCTGCCCACGCCCGTACTCAGCCATGCATGTCTCACGAAAGATAAGTTCAACAACGACTTGTTCACCCGGAGCATTCAACTTGACTCCGGTGACAATATCGAAAAGCGCCATGCCTTATATATATAAAGAAACCAGGGGGGATCATGTTGCGCTTAGCATTCGTGTATCCAAAGGAGTTCGACCGGACGAGGCCGTAACGGTATTCAGAATATATTGCCAGTTTGCTCTACACCTAGTACGTCCGTGTCTGTCTGCTTTCAGTCCAAACTCGGCTCTTCAACGCCACCGTGATGTCCTGAGTCCTCCAACTCGTAATTCTCGGATGGACCGCGTTCATCTAATTCCGGTTCCAGAGGGACCTCGAACGCCAAGGTAGCTTGCCACGTCAATTCCGCATATGACGTGGGGCACGATTTGGCGGCGGCCTTGCGCAGGTTGAGCAGGACACGAGTGGACAACGAGCTGCACACCACTCGCAGCAGCCTAGAAACGGTCCAAGCCTGGTCAGTAGTACGAACGAAACGAGTCACGACCGAAGGGAGAGGACAGGAGAAGGGTTACGATGAGATCACCCACTCACGTACACCTGCGCAGAATAACTAACTTCGTCCTTCGGGTTCGTGAAGAGAATCAGTTTACGGTTTATGGCACGCTGGAAGTCCAGGATAGACTTACAGGGGCAGCGAACAAGACGACTAGGTTGAACACGGAGACCGCTAGAAGCAGAATAAACATTCGGCATCCTACTCGCGACTGTTCAAAGCCCAAGCAGTGGACCGGAACGTACCAAACATGATAAAGTAGAAAAGAGTGCCTTTCTAATGGTTAAGTACGACGTAAATTATGGCGGAGAGATGACACGCGTACCGTCACGATATAGAGTTCGGAAGAGGACGCCATCGATGGGGTGCACGGCTATCGACCGTAGGCGGTTAGTTCAATGAAAGAGATAAAAGCAAATGGCAGCGCACTTGAACCCGAATAGCGCTTGATGACCGTAAATCCAAAGATATCTGTCGCAATGAACGTTAGAAGTAGGATCGGAGTCCAAGGGCTGATTAAGTACTTAATGATAACTCACGTAGGTCGATGAGCCTGAAGAAGAGATATGCGGGCCACGACTCTTGGGTGTGTAAGCCGGCTGGACAGCCCAAAATGCGCACCTGTGCCGCCTCTGGTACAACTGGCAATTCCGAAACCTTGAAGGTGAGATATCGACACTGGTTGCAGAGAAGATTGAGTCATGTCATCACCAACACGTGTTCGAAAGTAGCATCTCATGGACCACGTAGAAGGCTTCTGTCTTTTTGGATGTGTTTTCAGTGCTCTGACAATGACGGGTTCGCGCACCAGTGGAATGCGCAATTACCTACCAACATTTGCATAGCTGCGAGACGGGCGAACCAGACGAGGTACTTGTTGCGGCCCCAAAGCGCCAATGTTCTGACTATGAGAATCGCTATGGCGCGCGCCCCTCCCGTTCAGTCGACGAGGTTTCTCGAGGCAAGATGTCCAGAGACCTACAAAGGGGAAACAACATGCTAACGACATACCAATCTGGAGATGCAAAATCAGCACGCCAGTACGAAATTGATTCCTACAAGCAAACACCTACATGATACCATCTTGAGCTGCAGCGCGCAAGACTGGATCCCAAACGGATGGTTATGGCCGGCAGGAGGAGCGATGACGAGAGCGCCCACCTGCGAATTGGTGGTTGCCCAGGTTACTGAACAACGCGGTCAATGTGTGATGCACGGGAAAAGGTAGATGCACGGAACGTACGGGATACAGTGAATGCTACATCCACGAGGAGGGAGTACTTGTTGAGAAAGAACAGAACCTTCATTAGACTCCACTCGGTTCTCCATACAAGGATGACCTTCAGAACTAGTCAGCACACAGAGCAAGTGTCTGTGGATGTTGAATCACGAACCTCGTCGGGAAGTGTATCGATGATTGCGAGGAACTGAATTGAAAGCATTGAGCACGGCGTCCAGATAATGATGAGGGCACGTACAGCGCATGAGATTGAAGCCGCTGGAGTGAGGTTATTGATTTTCCCCAATGAGCTTTCAGAGAAAGGTGAGGGACTTGCCTTGGGCATGCTGGGGCTCATGATTAGTCACTACGTCACCTGTCAGAAGGAAGTTGTACCTTGGCGATTCCAATAAGATAGACAGTCCTTGTGTCTATAAAGACTACCACCTGAGCCATTGGACAATTGTGGACGTGGAGGACCCAAAGACAATGGTGAGGGTAAGCAATACGTGAGGAGAGCTTCCAATCCACTGCCCGTCGCTTAAAAGAGGCACGCATGAAGTTGGGTCGCCCGGAAGGATGAATGGGGATGCGAATCAACTGTCAGAAGTCCAAGCAAGGTTTAACATGACACGTACACGTCGTAGAGTCGAACGGAGATTGAGGAAACGTCAATGCGGCCAGTTGGGGCCACGTCGTGTTTGGTTCGCGCTTCCAGTGGCGTTCGGACGTCGGGCTGACTGTAGGAACATGTGGAGAAATGTACGTCGTAGCCCGCTGCGTGGAGATTAGCTGTTGTAGATTCATGACAATGTACGGAGGGAGTTACACTCACACCATTGCGGCAGTGAGGGTCAGATGTACTGCCCGACACGGACACCTTCCCTTCCACGCATTTGCCACTGCTGGATTCTTCTCGGCCAGCTATGGCCGTGGTTCACATGGTTGACTGAGTTCGTCAGACGATCCCATTTATCAAACCGGGCTTACCCTGCGATGGATACCAGCAGCGAAGTCAGGTGAGCCTGAGCTCGACGCTTGCCGCTACCCATCCAACCGGCGGATGTCGAATCATGATTCGACTAGGGACTGGGACTCCCGATTAGGTACTTAATGTAATCACAGCAGCTGATGAAGAACTTGCTGTGAGAGATTCACATTGCAGGAAGCTATATGTGTCTTTAATGTGCACCTTTGCTTCTGTCTATTAACAGGATGGCTTGACTCAGAGCTCATTCAACTCAGCGGCCGTGGCCGGTAGAGTCCACACACCCTTTTGCAAGTGGGCCGTTTAATATATCGAACCCACTTGCGAGCGGGTGGACCGCTCCCGCGGCCTTGCCACCTCAGGCTGGTAAGGTTGGGCTTGCGCACAATGTGGGGCTATGTCACACCGTGACCATGCACGTGAATTGGGCGCTTGACACGATTAACGATTAATATTGTGTGTTAAGTAAGCTATGTGTGGACGCAGATGGGAGGGACACTTGTACCTGTACTGTAGGGACAGGAATGAAAGAGAATCAAGTTGGTGTAATGCTCTCGCAATCGAGCTCCACAAGAATGTCATTGGGAAGCACCTGATGGCTGTGGTGTTTCTTTGCAGCCCATGCTGCCTGCTTTCTGGTTAAACCGTGGCGGTATGCGTCCATAAAACTCTATCGGAGTTCCTGAAGGTTTCTGGAGAGGATGCAAGTCATGTCAGTGATGGAATGCTGCCAAAATTGACATGATGCACCTCCAGAGTGGGAGGAGGCCTTGTCTTCCTCACCCCGGTCTGTTGCTAATCTTGCCTTCTTGGGTACGTGGTTTCCATAGCCAAGGTTTGTCATCGAAGACGGGGCCTGCAGCGACCGTTTTGGCATGGTTCCTGCGGGAAAGGTGACGGCGGTGGAGCGACTGCCAGCTACCGGCTTCCTTTTTGGTATAACCCAATATAGACTTACGCAGACGCCCGTGTGCCATGGCCGACAGAACTTCTGCATCTCCTCTCGCACGCGGGACAAATCCGAAAATCAGCTTCCTAAACTTTGTAGATTGGCACTGTCTTCACAAAGTTTAGGAGCTACATTTTTATTTAAGAGCCTCCCCGTCAAGCCTATAGTTTTGTAGTATTTCCTCCCCGCCAAAAGTGCCCGAGCGTGACAGTTTACAGTCACGTGATGCCCCACATTGTGCGCAAGCCCAACCTTACCCTGCCCCTGTCGAATAGGCAGGCGATGGCCGTGCACCAGGGATGTCTTCCGAGATGGCTTGCATCAGGGTGAGAACACGCATATCACCGGAGCACCGGGAAAACAAATGCGAGCGCGCCGCAACTGCGCCACGAGCCGCTTGATCTCCGATGCTCTCTGCTTGTCTCTCCGCGTGTTCCCGGGCAGCTGATGCTCAATGCGCTGCAGCTCTTCGCTTGCATTATGCGCTGAGCACCGCGCGGAGCTCTGAGCTTGAACACCTTTCTTCTCCGAGGCGGCAGGCCTTGGGGCCGACCACCGGCGTTGTGTCCCCGCTGCCGAGGACTGCATCATCGCGTAACTGTCATATTGCGGTGACCGGGCAGTCCGATCATACACGGTGGAACCTTCCACCCTCTTGCAAGTGGGCTCGGTGTGTTAAACCCACTTGCAAAAGGGTGTATAGACGGCTCGCGGCCGGGCGTGCATGGGAGCTTGTGAGGACGCACCAAGAACAGCAATCTCAGCAGATAGTTGTGGTGGGGCATTGTATGCATGTCTCTGAGGCGGAAATAATGGGAACAAGCAAGAGCGTTTCGGTAAGGTCGGCGCACGCTGGCGATCGAATTCGACCTCCCGGGTTTATCCGAGGATTGATTGCACGGATTTGGAAATACAGACGCTCAGTCCGAGGATAAGTATATATTAAGCAGTACTCGGCACAACCAAGAACTTGAGCTTGAAGCTAGTAGTACTTGTCCCATATGCAAGTCGACTTTGTGAACCTGGCGCGTTCTTCGTCCGTGTATACGTGACGGTACACGCCCTTCATGATATCCTTCGTGACGCTGTCCTGCCGTTTCTTCTCCATGATGAAGAAACTGAGGATGATCATGTCGATGTCGAGCGACGTCGGCTGCACGATGAGACACCACAGCTTCTGACCGCGGAAGAAGCCGTCGTTCACGTCCTCATGCACGAACCGCGCGACCTCTTCCTCTTTTAAGGAGTGGAGGAGCTAAATACGCACAGCGGGCAACGGACACGTCAGCGGATCGTACAACGAGACTCGCGCGAGTGCACGTACGACGTAGTTCCTGCGGTCCTTGTGCAGCCTCCACCTGTATGTTTCGTTGTCCGTCCCAAGGAAGTACCGCGTCCTTCCCACACCCCGTCAGCACACATGCACGCACACAGACTCAAGGATATATGCATCGAAAGCACACTCACGACGAACAGTAGCGACCCATCTTCCACAGGAACTGGCGCACCGGGATCGTGATCTGCCTGTTCCCCTCGAAAATGTGGCTCGTCACGGAGCCATGCATGCCCAACTTGCCGTGCCCCCAGTCGATCTTCGCGACCGCCGAGTCGTCGCCCAAGTCGGCGCCCGGAGGTCGGGAGATGCGCGAGGTGTGCTGGCCCAGGTTGTCGCGCTTGGTGGTGTCGATTCGGTAATGGATGAGGCCGTTGGCGGACATGATCGCTGTGTTTTCGATGTTGTCCTGGGTGAAGTAGAAGGTCATGCCGATTTCCGTAACTGGGGCCATTGGGATGACAGGTACGAGTGTTGTGAATTGGGTGTTGAGCTTGCTGTGCACGGAGAGCGGGAGACGATGAGATGAGGAAGACTTCGCGGTTTTCCTCCCTGTATTTATAGTGTTTTGGCCAGGACATATTTTTGGAACAGAATATTTGAATTCGAACTGGGCGGGGCGGCACATAGGGCGGAATCATGAAGCAGCCTGGCGGGGATTCTCTAAATTCTAATAACAGCTGGGCCCGACTTACATGCAACATTCACGAGAGTCCATAGTTTAATCCATCTCCACAAAGGCTCGCTCAACGTTCGCTTCGGCCTCGAGATCACCTCCGTCCTCGTCTCCCAGGCGCGCCATGAACGCGTTCATCTCCTCCGCCGCGGCCTCTCGGATGTCCTCGGCATAGTCGCCAGCCGTCTTCACGGGCACGTTGACGTCCCAATTGGGAGCCGCTCCGCGCCATCCGCCGTGCAGGTAGATGTAATTCATGAAGCCGCGCCAGAGCGGGTCGATGGACAGGACGGACGGGTCGCCAACGACGATTAGCAGCGCTTGAGCGCGCGTGATGGCGACTTGAAAAAGGAGAAACTGCCTTAGACTACCTCCGTGTCTGGGGCAAAGGGAATTGAATGCGTACCGTTGAACCGCCGCGGGTTCGAGACAAACCCAAGCGTGAACTTCGCGTCATACGTCAATAGATCGCGGCTGCTCCGGACGGTGGACATGATGATGACGGGACGTTCCTGTTCCCTTCCGTTCAGCAAATTGTTCGAGCCCGGCGGCGGTATACAAGCTCCAGACATACCTGTCCCTGAATGTTCTCGACGCTCGTCACGGTGACACCTTGGATCCCGGTCTCGCGGAGGAGCTTCCGGATCTTGAGCACCTGCGCGTGGTACTGCGTCACCACCGCTATGTCTTCCGGTCCTGTTCCATATCGGCCCGTTAACTGTGTGGTCACGAGGCTCCAAGGCAAGGGCACTTACGGACGGGGTATCGATGATCTCCCAGGAGCGCCTGAATGTATGCCTTCACTTGCGAAGCCTCGTCGATGTTGAAGTACGACGGCGAGCTCGCCTCGCGCTCGTTCGTCCCCGAGATCGCATGGAACACAACAGGAAACCTCGGCGAGACGAGCTGAGGCGATCCGAGGAACTGGTTGATTTTCGCCGCCGGACCGCACACCTCCAGCTCGCCGTCGTAGAATTTCTCGTTCGGGAACCGCAAGATCGCGTCGTGCGACCGGTAATTCTTCACGAGCTTGATGTACCTGCCAAGCGCCGCGTTCAGTCCATAGTGTGCAGTACGATTAATGCAATACAGGGCTCACGATGTCCCGCGTCCGTTCGCGCCGCTGTAGAGCGGCATCTCGATGAGGCGCTCGAGGTAGCTCTTCCCAAGCCCGAGCCCCCGCGCGATGCTCGACCGGATGACCGGCCCGAGCTGCTTCGGGTCCCCCGCGAGGACGACGATCGTGTTCGCGCCCGCCATGGCCTTGATCGCGGTGAGCACCTCGGGCTCCGACGCCTGTCCCGCTTCGTCGACGATGATGTGCGTGTAGTGGCCCTGGGGAAGGCCGACGTTGTGCGCGAAGGACGCGTTGCCGCACGTAGACACCGTCAGCTTGTATTGCATGAGCTGCTCGCGCGAGGGGATCGCGTAGTGGTCTACTGCCCAGTGCGTGTATGGCACGAGGGCTGCGGGCACGGACGCGGGATCGCGCGAGGCCGCGTTGCATCGCGTCATGTCGGCGGGGCTGAGCGTGCTGGTGAGGCGTTCTGCGATGATGTCGGCCGCGCTGTTGCTCGGCGCGCATGCGAGGATCTTCGCGCGCGGCTGGCGGTGCAAGATCTGGCGTATGGCCTCCACCACTGTGACCGTCTTCCCTGTTCCCGGACTAGTGGTATGCTAACGTCAGCTAGACCAACGCGAGGTGCAGCCAAACATGTACTCACGGCCCGAAGATGATGAAGGGCGCCATGCCTGGCCTCAGGGTCGCAATAGACTTGACTGCTTGGAGCTGAGATGGGTTGTTTGCGATGAGATCGTTGAATACATTGAGAGGAGCGTCCGTGGGTGTAAGCGGCCGAACGAGTCCCGCTTGCGTGTGTTTCGGGAATAACAGTCGCTGAGTGGCGGGTGTGGTGGCACAGAGAGCTTGGTGCTGTCGTCGGACAGGCGTGCGATTCAGTTGAAAGCACACGTTGAATCGCCTCCCCATGTGATTGAAGGACCTGTGGAAGCTAACGCGTATGTTGTCCTGGCGGACAGTATGGACGAAGCCCTCATGCGTTCGATCCGCTTCCGTGTTCGCTTCCTGTACGAGTATCGTGTCCCCTACATTGGTGGGCTGGTTAGCACATTGTATGCGCATAGTGAGTGGGTGCGTGCTCACCGACGACGACACTAGGTCGCTTTTCTGCAAGCCCGTCGACGCGTACACTACTATTTGTCAGAAAAGGTGATGTGATGCTGAGAAATAGAGATCACATACGTATAGAGGCTTCCTTCCTTCGTGAACTGGATATCGCTCAGATCGTACATGTGAAGATCCTCTCTGCAGAAAGAAAATTATGTGAGAATCACAGTAGATAGTACTACAAGAGAATGAAACGCACACAGCTCGCGCTTCTTCGACCCACAGCAGGGCACGGAAGCCTGAAATATGATTTCCTTTCGTCCACGTAGTCGAGGATTCCATGTAGCGCTGCATGACGTGATCAATGACCTCCTCATCAGGTTTCGTCCTCATCAGCTCTGCTAGGTCCTTGGGGATAGGGGCTGGGGTGAGTTTCTTGACCCATGGAGTAGCCATAAGCGCAGGCGGGCGCTCGCCAGACACGGTAGGCCGACCGTGGTGCCATGGCGCACGTCGGCGACGAACGTAGGCGGTGACAGGCTTGAGCATCTCACGGTCCGTAGCTTCCCCAACAACAGCGCGAATGGTACGACAGATCAGAACGGCGCGTCCATCCGTGCCCTGGAAGGTGAGCTCCAGGCGACCTTCGAATGTACCGCGCTGACTGTGTCGGAAGCGGACTGGGACGCGCAACGTCTGACCCCGTGCGATGGTGGCCGTGCCTGGGGAAGCGGAGAACCTGCAGGAGATCAGCACTGTCGCGCGAAGGATAAACATCGAGTAGCGTACAGGGTTGTCTGTTGTCCTGGGAAGGACACCACATCTGCTCGTAAGTTGGAGACACTAGAGCGCGACGTGGCGACCGTAATGGATACCTCAGTCTGCACTCCACGGCCTGCGTCCGCTAATCCGACGACCCCGAAGTCAATGCCGTCATCAGCATGGGAGACAGTGACACCCTGCTTATCCCGTTCGGAGCTCTCGAAGGCAGAACGTAGCGCGACGTGCTCCTCTCGGAGCTTGTGCGAACGGAGAGAGAGGTGGCGAGCCCACTTGTTTTGGCGAACGGCCTCTTTGCAGAGCTTGCACTCTTTGAAGCGTGTTGGGGGAGGCGGGTCGGGACGAACCTCGTCAGGTGCCAGTCCTTGGGCGGCCGACTTGCGAGCATGTGGGCGACCGAGGATGTGCGATGACCAGGTTCTGGGACCCTCAACCTGAATGTCGCAAACGGGACAGTGCATCCACGATTCCGGTAACCCATTTGCCGCAGTGGCCAGCTTCTTGCGATGGCATTGTCCGCCAAGGTGTGCAGCATGCACTGCGGCAGAAAGACAGATAGCAGGGCAGAGGGCACAGAACCGAGCGTTGTGATAGTTTGCGCGAGGACAGTTCGGGACGCGGCAGCCGTCGCCGAAGAGCGCATCTGGGCAAAACTTTGACAAGACGAGGGGCATTTGAAAGGGGGTCGGTGGGAGAAGGTCGAGTCGCAAGGTTCACTGCAGCAGCCGCGGTAGTATTTGTGGCCTCGAGAACGCCACGAGGCCGAAGTTCAGCGGTCGCCACTTACCGCAGCACGCAGGAATCGAGATCAAACCTTCGTAGGCATGAATGACGTGGGTAGTAGTCCAATTAGTATAATGAAGCACTCAAAGCTGCAAGGGGACTCACATCGCCCATGTACAGAATCTATACCGTACAGTGGCACGACTAGCTCGATGCCGGTCGCCTAGTCGCGGTGCGGGGCCCAAGCCTGAGTAAGTACTGAGTGCTTGACGGCACTGGGGGTGCACTCTTGACCTAGTAAGGGATGATAGGCAGACTTGAGGATTGCGCTACATTGGTGACTGTCGAAGCTCTGGCCAGGATCAACGAGAAAACATAAGAAAGCCTTGGAAAGTTGGAGTTATTCCGTGCGTGGTGGACGCGACGGGCGCTCCGAAATTGTCCGATGGCGGTAAGTGTCGTCAACACGCACAAAATCATTGTCTCTCCCATTTTCTCGGTTCAGCAGTCGAGTGAAGGCGCAGGCAAGGGGTGCTCGTACTGTGCGTCATAAATAATCTACTACCGGTGTCCATTCATGATAGTGCATACGAACAGATCATTCGACGAGTCACGAGACATGGTGTTTCAGGGAATCCAAAAAAAACCAACAATCTACGCGAGGCTTCGCATGAACACCATTCCTCGCCACCCTTCGTTCGCCCAACTTAATGCTCGGATCTCCGACATACGCGTAGACAACATTTAGATAGATGCCGCAAACGTTCCGTGGACACCGGGCGTGAAACGGCTGGCGCTCCTCAACAACTTCGGCGCATCTGGCTTGAGCCCCGCGCTCATTCTTGAGGAGCATCCCGCTCCTCCTCGGGCGGTGGATGTCTCGCCGGGGCTCCATTGCGCGCCTGGAGGGCTCATTCACGTACCATTCAGTGTCAAGCGATGATGGATGTTGTACTTGACAGCCTCCGCGAGTTCGGTAACGAAGTCCAGGTCTCCCCGCCGAAAATCCCCATCCTTTCCGACGTTACCGGTACTATGGTGAAGCCTGGAGATTTGATTGTGTACAACCCGCTAAAGCTGCCTAAGGAGAAAGTTGTGCAACGTATCAAAGCACGTCCGCGTCTCATGCTAAGTTCAAAACCTTTGTACCTGTCGCCCGGATTCACAGTTGCCCGACATCATAGGTTCGTCGCAGGCATTCAAGCAGCAAAGGCTCCACCACGCGATTCCAAGACCGTGCGCCGATGCGGTGGCTCGAATGCCATAGTAGTTTCAATGGTCAGCTCCCCGATTCCCTCGCGGGAGACTTCAGCGGCCGCGTTCCGGAGGTTGAGTAGAACACGAGTGCAAAGCGAGCTGTGCACGACGCGCAATGGTCTGCAGACGGCGGAAATAAAACGATGATGTGAGTCAAGATACGAGGTCTTTCTCTCGGTGTTAACGGGGTGCTCCCGGCCCGTCGACTTACAGCTGCATCGAGGTTGAAAGTGCTCGCTGTGCATGCCATAGAGGAACGAATGGTAAGTACATAGATTGGTTCTTTATCGGACGGTGGATAGACTCACAGGGGCAAAGGATCTTATGAGCAAATTCACACCTGAAAACGCTGACAAGTCCGAATCGTCAACACTTGCCATGGGCAGTGTACTGTATGCGTGGCGACGTCCACGTACCGAGCACCACCGCCCAGAAGCATGTTCCTTGAGCATACGTCAGTAAAGCGAGTTTGTGGCAATTCATAAGTATATTACTGACCATCGCGGTACATGATGGGCAGGACGACGCTTGCGAATGAGCCTTCCCCTGGAAGGTTGACATACATTCCGAACGTCATCATCGATAGATGGAAAGAAAACCAATACTCTGCCGGACGTACGAGTTGATGGGTCCACGTATCGTTTGAGGACTGTCAAAATAACCAGCACTGTCACGAATATTAATGGTTAGGGCCAATCTCGCCGGTCCCACAGCATTCCGAACCCACTCACTCGTCTCGCTGCATATCAGGTACGTGTACGACGGCCACGCGTTTTGGTCGTTGATGCTGGCGATGCAGCTAAAGAGGCGGATCGCTTCCTGACCGGATTCGACTGTGCGCGCGGCGCATGAGAGCGGATCGACTCCACTCAGAAGCACTGAAACGTACAAGTGTTTTCTTGCAGCATCTTGTACACAATGTAGAAGGCGTGGGGCTAATTCGGTTAAAGGAACGTCACTCAGAAATGGGGATCAGGATGAGGAGGGGGAACGCGGGTAACGTACGACCATCAGGCTTCCTACAAACAGAGCGCCGTAGATCACCAGCCTATCGCATCCCCAGAGTGCGTACGTCCTCGCGATCAGGATAGCTGTTGAGTCAGACGTTCAGCGTTGAAGGGACTGGGATGCACGACTCGAAAACACCGTGCACAGACTCACATTCGGACACTAGTGTGCCGACGATGTACCAATCTGGGTTCAAGGCTTCGGGGTTAGGGTACCAGCCACAAGGTATACGATCGGTAGACGCACATGACATTACTCGGAAGGAAATGCGACATGCCTATAATGACTTCGCATTAGCCGCAGACACCTCCGCAATGAGAATAAACACTTGGACTTGACCTCTGGTTCTCGCGCGACCATGCCCACTGAGATATGATTTAGTACGCGGGGATGTTATGACGTCAGACCGCCTACAACGTACTGATAATGTAGAGCGCGAAGTCGAAGCAAAGTGTGTATTTGTTGATCAGATAAATGACCTTCATAATCCCCCACCTCGCCGGCCAGATCAGGGTGACCTGGATCACGTTCATCTTGGTGAGGAGATCTAACCGCAAAGGATTATACTTCAGCGTACCTCGTCGGGTAGCGTTGCGAATATTTCGAATAGCTGCAAAGCAGGATGAGCCAAGGGCTGGATGAGGTGACCGTGGCCTACATACCGAAAATGCTATTGAAGCGACTGAGAAAACCGGTTCAGCGTACGAGAAAGCAAGATGGTTATGTGTACAACGCACAGATGAAATACTGAAAACCTGTTGTGATAAGTAGGGGCATCCAAAGTCAGTCGGAGATGTGACGCACCCTGTCAAGTTCGAACAAGTAAATATCATCGACTGAAGGCAGGGCATTCGCTAGGGTAGATGGAGGCGATGGTAGTGTGGCCATCGTTTTCGAAGTCTGGGTGACAATGCTAGTCGCAAGGGGACTGGACATGGAAGGGCAGAAGAGGCGCAGTCACTCCGGGCACAGACCTCATCCCAGGGCATAAAGCTGCCTTAAGGTCCGTCCGCCAAGCCGCGACACCGGCTTCCATGAAATAGAGTTAGATCGGTACCGAGCCCTAGGAAGGGAATATCTGCCACACGTCCATAGCTCGATCGACCAACACAAGGCAGCACCTTGACCCCGGCAGTGTAGTTAGTGTTCGACAGGCTATCCCGAACACGTTCGGCGGGCTCAGCGCATTATTATTAGCTGCGTCTGCGATGTAGAAGATCCATGTGGCAACTGAAGCATGTTTGAGGGGCGCACCTTGTGGAATCTATATCCGTTGGACGTGATGCTTGTGCTCGGGCGTCGGACATCTGATTGCATGATTCAGGTTCTTGGCTATTGGCATGGAAGGCTCCTTTCGCACGCCCGAGGAGTCATCCGTGTTTCCGGTCGGCATACTCGGCGGAACCTGTACTTACAGGAATCCCTGGCACCACCGTTTACCATCATGATGCATGGACGAGTGATCGTAAAGAACTGTGCAAAAATAAATGAAGAGTTGACCGCTCGCATCGGCGTGTAAGCAAGGCACTGGTCGGCTTGAGGCGAAGAGGAGCATCGTTCTGATAAATAATTAGCATGAATACCGCAAAGCTTTTAAATGACGTCTGCAGTGTACAATTGTCCGGGACAACAGCCCTCCCCCTCCGTGCTGTAATGCGCATCCGTCGCGCGCGCCAGGCCCATCATGCCCCACTCTCTGCTTCAAACTCTAGGTCTTCCTCCGAGTCACTGCCGCGAGGTGCAAACATTGGGAGCGACTCGAACGCGAGAGTTGTCACCACCGAGAACTCGCCGGCTCTCGTATTCGATGCGCCCGCGGCCGCTTTTCGCAAATTGAGCAGGACGCGAGTGCACAACGCGCTATGCGCCGTTCGCAGAGACCTGTAAGCACAAAGAAACCAAAGGTGAGCACAAGTCTGCGTTTGAAATTCGGCGGAAGCACAGGGCATCGAGTCGACGTACTGCTGCATCGAGAACCTAAGCTCTCGCTAGGAACGAGAGTGTAATGTGAGCTTTCAGTCGCTACAAGGAGGCAGAAGCACTCACGGGTACAAAGAACATGACGAGTAGGTTCACTACGGAGAAAACTGGACCACGGCATCTTTAGCCGACACCATCTGGAAGGGGTGAAACGTGACGTTACCAAGCACGATTGCCCAGAACCATGTTCCTATATGGAGATGGAATGCCACTGCATGAGACCATTGCGACTGGAGAATTATGGAGTCACGGACCATCGCGGTACATAGTGTAGAGGAGGACGCTCGAGTAGGAACTATGATCAGCTACATGGTGATGACCGGAATCAGCACAAGCGACGATAAGGCAACGCAACACATACCAAATGCCACTGGATCCAGATACCGCTTCAGTAATGTCAGCAGGATGATCACTGGGTGGCAGAGATCAGTTTCGACCTTGCATCATTGCGTATACATCAACGCACTGAGTTCGCCACAAATCAGGTATACGAATGCCGGCCAGGAATCGCTGTCGTTGATCGCAGGCATACAGCCAAAAGCGCGGATCACTGGGCCGTTGTCCGCAACTGATCCTGACAATCAGCGGCGGGAAGGTATTCGAGCTATAGGCCACGTACATGACTGCAAGTTTGAACGGAGCATCTCGTACACGACGTAAAACGCATGAGGCTAAAGATATCAGCATCACGTGAGGACGCCTCGCCAATGGAAAAGATAGGACGGCGTACGATCATCATCCCCGCTGTGAAAAGGGTAAAGTACATGATGAGCTTGTTGCAGCCCCACAGAGCGTACGTTCGGGCGATGAGGATGACTAGATCAAGATCGATCGTGTTAGCAGGACACTTGTGCGACGGGGTGTCTCTAATTTCTAATTCACATTCCGAAAAGAGCGTGCCCACGATGAACCAGTCTATTCATTCATGTTAAGGGAAAGATCTTTGCGCGGACAAGTACTCGGACGTACATGTCAATATCTGGAAGCGTGTTGCACATGCCTAGGGAACCAATGAGCACGGGATAACTCGCAGAGGAACAAGAGAACTGACATGAGGATCGTGGGATACCATGTCGACTACAGTTCTTTGTTTCAGCGCGGCACTCGCCCTACCAACAGAAAACCCAGAACGGAACAAACCTAGCACTAACAGGACCACATCGACGAGAGGGGAGTACTTGTTGACGAGGTATACCACCTTCATAAGGCTCCATTCCGATGGCCAAATATACGCGACCTACAGTACGCACGCTGAGAGAAATAGTGCGAACACGAGCAGGAGATAACACACCTCGTCAGGAAGAGTTGCAATCGCCTCGAGGGCCTGAGATGTGGTTAGTTTCACTACCAAGTCACAAGACTTCATGACCAACGCCACTCACGCAGCATGTAATCGCAGCGGCTTGAATCACCCAACTGAGCATGCCTTAGGCGACCAATCGGACAAGGACTTACTCTGTATGTGCTGGCAGGCTTAATCGGTCAGCGTGTTGTACCGAAACGAACTCGATTCCACAACGCACCTTGTGGACTTCGTAAAGATAAAGGTCTCCTGCCTGCGCGACGATTTGACTGAGAGCGGAAGGGAGAGTGGCCATCGAACTCCCAAACAAGCAGAGACGGCACTACAGACGAATTAACCTATCGATGGTGGACCAGTAACTAAATCAACCCGGCTGCCCTAGCTCCTCCGGCCGGAGAGAAGCAGACAGAGGCACGAACCTTCTTTCCCTATCACCGGAGAGCACAAGGTGGGAGGAATGGAACATCTGCCAGACGGATGGCGAGACAGGATCCGCAAAGGCTGTAATGATGATGCACGCGACACAAAGCAATGATTCAATTAAGCCACAGAAGCTGCGGAAGGAAGGGAAGTTGATGATGCATGTGGGAGGAAGGACGTGAACTCGTACCGTCGCTGCATGCTGTCCCAGGCACAGCCTCGACTTGAAGCGGAGGGTCACGGTTCGGATGGGAGCAAGGTCAACTCACTGCCGGAAAACGCCGGACCGCACAGCACCAAGCGGCTCCTCGACGCCGCAAGATCGATACCGGAGATGGATGGTTATTTTTCCTGTCATTCACACGTCCTTAAATGAACGATATCGCTGGTTCCGGCCCCATAAATAGTACAATCCTCGGAACTAAGTAACACAGGCTTGTGAACTAGGCCGCGCCCCGTGTGATCACTCCAGGGCCAGCCTCAGTTCAATGCACGATAAATTCATTCCTCAAGCTAGTATGAGCGACTCCAAGTTTTCCGGGAAAGAGAACGCCAGCGTTGTCTGCATCGTGAAGTCCTTGATGTCGGATGGACACATTGTGGCGGCGGCGGCTTTCCGGAGGTTGAGCAGCACCCGGGTGCATAACGCGCCTCAGAGCCTGGTCGACCACGCGAGAGGCGGTCTTGCAGACGGTTACGTTTTCTTCTCCTCTTGCAGTTGTCAAAGTAAGCTTGGTCGTGTTGTCATGTATACTTTACCGTGTAGATTATGCATTTGGTGTGATAGCAACGAGGCTGCGCGAGCCTATGCGCGCCGTGGACAAGACCGGAAATTCCATTCTCTGAACATATATTAGTCGGATGTACCAAGCAGGTTGTACCCCAGAAAATGGGTACATAGGTCAAACATGATCCTCAGCTGGATCCGCGAGCTCATGATGCTGATCCATGTCGTGTAGCTCGAGGTCTGCCTCATCTTGAATGAACGCCAGAGTCGTCTGCATCGTAAAGTCTTCGATATCCGAATGACACGCGTTGGCTGCAGCTTTTCGGAGGTTCAGCATTACGCGGGTGCATAGCGAACTGTGCACGGCACGGAGCGGCCTGTAGAAAAGCGTAAAACGGCGGTTAGCGAGACACTTCGGGATCGCGCAAGTACTGACATCTGCACGAAGGCGGCGATCTCTCGCTGCGACGACGGGTGGATAGAATGATGAGTTGTACAGCCTATGAGATGGACGAGGTGGACTCGGACTTACGGGTGCGACGAACATCATGACAAAGTTTGCGACAGAGAATCCTGTGTTGAATTATGTTGAGCGTTGTTGGCCAGCGGGGTAGCATACGTGCTCGCGGGGACGTACCAAGAACGATGAACCAGAACACGGTACCTGTGGATGTCTCAATAAGCGTGTTCGCGATGCGAAACCAGAGTGCTAGTGGCTTTCTCACCATCCCGATACAGGGTCCGATGAATACGATTGTGACGCGAGACGTCGCTGGCAACTGGTAGAACGACGTTGCCGGTCTGCATTCGCTCGTAGGATCGGGTCGAATAACGCGATACTCACCACCGGGGTCCATGCAACGCTTGACAAATGTTGCGATAATGATTACTACAATCGAGGTGAGCCATTCGCCGCCCAGAGGGATGTGCCAACAACCCCAACTCACTGGCTTCGCTTGTCACCAAAAGAAGAAACCCCGGCCATGCCTGCTGAATATCCACATCCCCATAGCAGGCAGCTGAGAATCCCGATGGGAGCTCGTTGGGAGTAACTATAAATAAGGAATATAAGTGTTGATTTGAGGACTAGATGGTTTAAAACTGACACCCGAAGGACAATGTCATCTCATACACGGCGTAGCAAACCTCGGGCTGTTCGAGATCATATTGACATAAACAGTGATCCAGGAACCAACAATAGGGTGTTTACTCACAATGGCCTGGAGCATCCCAAGAACGAGGAAAGCAATAATGTATCTATTAAATTCCCACAATGCAACCGTTCGCGCCATGAGGATCACTGCTGCCATGTCAGTCGGAGGAGCAAATCCAGATTACGTCGAAACTCACATTCGGACAATATCATCCCGATGAGGTACCAGACTGCGTTACAGTGAATATTTTATCCGTTCAACGTCACAGGAAGACGCACAGGACAAGAGTTGAAACCTAGTGAAACAAAAGTTCGGGTTCGACTAGGCACGGCCATGAACAGCTTGAACCTCGGGATCATGGCTGACACTGAACTCACCCCAGGTGCTTGGATATCAGCCCACACTAAATATGTATAATTAGCCTCCGTTTGTGTTTGCTATGATATGAGCAGCAAGACCAACCTACTATTACCACGATGATTATGTCCCCAAAGGACATATACTTGTTGGCGAAGAAGATGACCTTCATGAAGCTCCATTTTGCCGGCCACACCAAATCGATCTGAAAATGCATTTATATCGAGCATGAGGCATTCGCGCAAAGGAGTACCATACCTCGTCGGGGAGTGTAGCAATCATTTCTAGCAGCTGCGATAGATTTGCACTCAGCACTTTCGTCAAATTTGAGTTTCGTCGAACACGTGCCGAACACGTCGCAGAGATAGCTAAATTTCGCGATAAGTAATGCTTTCTCAAGGCTGGAGGATGATTACCTATGACATACTAAAGTGACTTTGTCAGTATTTGGTTTTCCGAGGACGAGACAAGTATCTCACTTTATCGAGTATGTACCAATAGACGTGCACGATGGTGGAAGGATTGACACTCATCTGAATTCCAAGTGCCCTGAAAGGTCTGGAGAGAAAGGCAGTCACGATCTTCCCCCAAAGAGACACAAGCATACTTATACTCAGTGCCACGGAGCAAGACCCGTGTCGAACTCTGGCGTCGGAATCGTCGGAGACGCTGCAGTCATGGATCGTCGCGCGAAGCCGCACTCTTGAATCTAATGACTTCCAAATATAGATCCAAGGTTCAGGGGGTGCATGATGTCGAACACAAGGGCCCACCCCACCCCCCCCCAATAGGGCCCCAAGGCAGCCGCAGGGAATATGGAACCAGAGGAGACGTTAACGTTGGACATCTTTCGAAGAAGATCTGTCAAACGTACCGAGCTCGGACTAGGACTAGCACCGGAGGAAATGTGCAACTGCGGTGCACGTTGGCTACCAGTCGAACAACCGACGTATGGAGAGTCACCTTTTCGATCTTCAGCAACAGCGTCGCTCCGTGGCAGATGCCATGGTTGAACCGCCCCAAGATGATTCAGGAACCTCCGTGTAGTCTGCGAATAGCAGGAAACACTGCTGAGTAAGATGCCTCTTAATCAACGCAAGAATTCTCTCGGTGATAGGAGCATGCCTGGCCGTGGCTTCTGAGTTTCACTGTGGAGGTTCGAGTCCAAGCAATTCTACAGCCACGCACGCGAAATTGCCGATGGGCGTTTCCGTTACCAATTATGGACGCAACAGTGGCGCCCGCTCGACGCTGCCCACGACGATGACGACGCGTCTCTTCCGCCCCCAACCCCAGTCTGACCGCTTCACGCTCGGCGATGCCCTCTCGACCGCCCTCATCCTGCACTCGCTGTGCATATTGTATTCTGTCCTCGTCGGATGGCCGTCCAGAGGCTCAAAGCCTCGCTGACCACGGCCTCGGACACCTCATGCAGCGTGCCGGTCTTCCGCAAGACGCGCCCCTCGCTGGACTCGCACCTCACGCCGCTTTCGTAGTTTGACATGCGTACGTTCTTAGGTCGCGCGTTCTCTATTCGCATGACGCACGCCGAGCTCATGTTGCCCTGCCGGTTCGGCCGGACTGTCATACAGGACTGCGAACGCTGCACCACGTTCGATGAGTACTCCATCTTCATCGCGCCAGGGAGTGCGCCGTCTCGGAGTGGATGTCGATACACGGGAGCGGCCACAGGCGATCGCGATTGTATGGCGTCGGTGTCATACTGTCAGGCATTCATCCTGCTGATGCGTGTCTCGCGCGATGGACATGTTCCAGGTGAGTATTTCTCTTCATTTCCATCCCATCATCGCAATATGTCGGAGGAATGGTTTTCCAGAGGCTTCATGTTCGGTCCGAGGAGGCAGAGACGATGGCGAAGCAGGCAGACATTTCTATGTAGATGCTCGCCGTGTTGCCGTCTATCGGTGCAAGGAATGCTGTCGACGTACCATGGAATGTATTATCCTCGCTATATGCGCCATTCCCGACTACAGCATCATTCGAAAACTTCGAACCGAACCCTCATGGGGTCTGTAGTCGTTGGACGATCGCGCGTGGTATTGTGACTCGGTCCGTATCCTATTATCATACGCGACCGCGGGCCCAGCGACGCCCTCATTCACACGCCGACTGCCTCAAGTCGCTTGCGGTCCTTCCCCGTCGGGATATGCAGCTGTCTCCCCATGGGGGGAGACGCCTCATATCGATAGATGTTACCTTGCGACATCGGCCTCTAGTACTAACTGCCATGCGCGACGTTCTCGTCTGCCACCACCTGGACTGCCAGTGAGAGCGCTGCAAGCGCGGAATCGCACGGCTGCCGTAGTGGATCCGCAGGACCCAGGAATGCGCGACGCGATCGGTACGCCGCATCCTTCCCAAATGCAGCTGCCGCAACACCTACTGTGCCCAATACTCCCTGCGCAGACACGCAGAGGGTACCGCTCTTCCGGATGTCCATCGCACTCCCCAATGAGTAGCTCGACGGCGCGGCTAGTCACCCCATCGAGAAGCACCGGATCGATAGGTTCCACGCGGCGGAGGTCAGGAAAGGCGAGGAAGAGTTCACAGAGCGAAGAGTGGTAGAACCTGGGGACACGGGCGGCGCAGCGCTGGATGGCCGGGAGAAGGGGGTGCGATGGAGGGAGGGTAGTAACTTCAAGGGTACAAAGCTGGAGATACAAAAGGGCCCTCTGGATTCTGTTCAGCCCCAAGGACGTGGCCACCCCCTCGCTGCATCCGACACATCCATACCTCCTTCTCGGACTTCATGACTCTGACGGCTATGATGAAGTACGTGCTTCTCCTAGCCGCGGTCGCGCTGATCACCGGCACCGTCGTCGAATCGACTCCGGTTATGCACCGTCCGGAGGGTTTCACAAACGCGCCCCATGGGGTCAAGATGGGCTTGGCGGATATGAAGAGCATCCACAAGCCCGCGACAACGAGTGGATATGCCCAAATTGCATACTTCACTAGCTGGTGCGCTCCGTGACCTCCAGTTTATCGGTCCACGTCGTGTGCTGAGAACGTTCTGATTACTTGCAGGGGCATCTATGCACGGAACTTCCGTGGGTATCTTCCAGCCTCCCACTGATAGGACCTGGCGTGCTCACTGTCAATGGGGATGCGCTTCCTCAGAGCCAACGGACATCAACCCCACTCCGTTGACACACATCCTCTACTCGTTTGCCGACGTTTCTGCGGACACCGGGTCCATCTTCCTCACGGACTCATGGGCGGATGAAGAGGTGTGGAGTCTCGTGATGCGTCGAGACACGGCAGGTTGGCTGACGTGCGGCGGGTGCAGAAACACTATCCTGGCGACTCTTGGACCGAGCCCGGAAATAACCTCTATGGAAACCTGAAGCAGGTAAGCTTGTCACGCGGGCATCCTTCTTCGATGACTAACCCACTCCGTTACACAAGCTCTACCTCCTCAAGCTCTCCCAGAGGTCGGTGTCCGCTCTGCCTAGCCGTGCCCCCGTATCAAACGCCTCTTCCGCTAATCCCATCCCATCCCACCCCATCCAGGAACCTCAAGGTGCTCCTCTCCATCGGCGGCTGGACATACTCCCAGGCGGGCCACTTCAACTTCGTCACCGACCCTGCGAAGCGTGCCACTTTCGTCTCCAGCGCTGTCCAGCTGGTGGAGGACTACGGCTTCGACGGTGTCGACATCGACTACGAATACCCCAACTCGGACGCCCTCGCCTCAGGCTTCGCGTCTCTGCTCTCCGAGCTGCGCACTGCGTTCACCGATCTTGAAATCAAGAAGGGCGATACGACTCCTTACCTGCTCGCCGTACGTGCTTATCTGGGTACTAGACTGACAGGATGGGATATAATGCTGATTTTGCGACCTCGCTCCTGCAGGCTGCCGTCCCCGCGGGCCCGGCCAACTACAATTGGCTCAAGATCTCGGAGATGGACGCCTCACTCGACTTCTGGAACTTGATGGTTAGTTTCTTTCATCGAGCTTCGGAAAACTGTACCCTGAACTGATCACGTCCGCCAGGCTTACGACTATGCCGGCTCCTGGTTGGCTTGGACCGACAACCAGGCAAACCTGTACGGCGGCGCTCGCACGGGCATCTCCACGGACGAGGCCGTCTCCGCCTACCTTGCCAATGGCGCCACTGCCAGCAAGATCGCCGTCGGCATTCCGATTTACGGCCGCGCGTTTGAGAACACCGACGGCCTCTGCAAGCCTTACAACGGCGTACGTGTCCCAGCCTGACCCGATCACCGAGCGCAGCATAGCTAACTGACGTGTTCATTCTCTGGTAGATCGGCCCCGGATCGTTCGAACCTGGCATCTACTCGTACAAGGATCTCCCCATCGCCGGCGCGGATGTCTTCGAGAACACCACCGACGTCACGAGCTACTCGTACGACTCGACCAAGCGCGAGTTCGTCTCGTACGACACCCCGCACATCGCGGCCCTCAAGGCTCAATACGTCAAGTCCAAGGGCCTTGGCGGTTCCATGTTCTGGGAAGTGAGTAGAAGCGCACAGCGCGTCTCGCTCGCGGCCCGTTCGGTTGCTGACATTTCGTTTCGTTTTGAAACAGCTCGCCACGGACAAGACTGGGCAGGACTCGCTCGTCACGACCTCCGCGGACGTGTACGGCATCGCTAACCTCGACCAGACCCCGAACCATATCAACTTCCCGAACAGCAAGTGGGACAACATCCGCAACAACATGGACCAGGGCGGCACCAATACCTGCGGATCGGGTGCATGGAGCGGCACTGTAAGCGGGCAGGAGCAAGTCGTTTTGTCTCGGGCACGCTGAGGCACAGCCGCCGCCCTGAAGCCTCAACACTGTCCCAGAACATTCCAGCGCGATTCAGAGCGCCTTAGAGAGTTCGCGATTTTTCAATCGCTCTGAGAATGTCATCGACTCGCGAATTGGGTTGGTTTTTGGGATTGTATGTTTGCAATGTCTCTATTTGAATGTATGAAACCGTTTAAATTGATGCGATGTAAACTAGCAGATGTATGGAAACTCGTATTGTTTTGTTCGACGCGTCCAGTGGACCGCGGTGTCTGTAAGTTCTATGCAGTCCGTTCTCCATCGTCCTTCTGCATATCACTCGGCGGCGATTCGACGATAAGTACGCTATGAAACACCCCGCAACATGTATGACACCCCCGAATCCCAGTCCTCGCCCCATCCAAACCAGGATTCCTCTCCAAGACCCATATGGACCCTTCCGAGGAATCCTCCCCAGCGGCGCCCGTTCAGCCCGCCGTCCTCGATGGGCAGGACAAGGAAAATGATCCCTCGCAATTGTATGAGCATCTTCAGGTGAGCCCCAGGCTTGGTTTCCATCCTGAGCACCCCAATACGTCGGAGCAAGGGGTTCACCACATTCGGTCGTGGGCAACGAGGAAGCGAAGCAAGTCTGGTATACACCTACTCCTCGCGTTGCCGTCTTCTGGTCCAGGAATACTCTGGACATGCCATTGAATATTTTGACCTCGCTATGTGCACCATCCCCGACCAGAGCACGACGCTGAAACTTCGAATCCAACCCCCAGGTTGCCAGACGGACCTCCCCATCACATACCCCATCCTATAACAGGCACAAGCCCGGTATGGCACATATATACCCGCCGGTGACTGAAGAAGCAGTTCTTCAGTTATCCTGCCTTTTGGTGTAGTGGTCCGGCGGGCGTGTTCGAGCCAGTTACACGATGCATGCGCGGCGCAATGTTAAGGAAATGCTCTTCGCAGCATAAGGGACACTCCAGGTCCGGAAGTCAGCACTGTAGCATGCAGCATGCTCTTCTCACAGTATGTACATACCATCTATAGTATACCGTTTACGTGACGTCGTCCTCTTCAATATGGTATTTGTGTTTGCTTCCGTCTTCGTGTTGACCTTCTCTGGCCCCGCATCTCTACCGATTCGCCATGCCTGCGCTCAACTTACAATGTACCCGCGCGAGCAGTGCTGCCAAAGTGGCTACGGTCGCAAGATTTACGAGCCAGTTCTATTCATTGGTGTTGTACATGTCTACCAGCCTCATCTACTTCTAAGCTCTCTAGTCCGAAGTCAAGCACGCCATTTCGAATCTGCCACGATGCACGCATGTAATAGACAGGGTCCCACTACCATTCGCTCCCGCCAGGCTCCCAGAGGCTTCTCTCCAAGTTCGCCTCCGCTTCTATGTCCTCCTCTGGCGGCAGCTGGGCCATGACCGCGTTCATGTCCGCCGCGATCGCCTCCCGCAGCTCGTCGATATAGTCGGCGTTGGCGTCCACGGGCGCGTCGACGTCCCATGTCGGCGCGTCGCCCCGCCATCCGTCGTTCGTATGGACGTAATTCATGAACGAGCGCCAGAGCGGATCCACCGAGAGGATCGCGGCGTCGCCAACGACGATGAGAAGCGCTTGGGCACGGGTCATCGCGACTAAGCAATAAGGATGGAAGGATCAGCGGCTGCATATCGTGCGAGTGCAAGAGGTCGCGCACCGTTGAAACGCCGTGCGTTCGATAGGAAGCCAATTGCGAACTTGGCATCATACGAGAGCAGGTCTGTGCTGCTCCGCACTGTCGAGACGATGACAACCCTCCGTTCCTGGGTGGAGACGTCAGTGAACGAATAGAACCATAGGTGAATTAGTTGGATACGGACCTGCCCTTGGAACTCCTCCACGCTGCCCACCTTCACATCGACGAGGTTCGCCAGGCGCAACAGCTGCCGAATCTTCCGGACCTGAGCGTGGTACGGGGTGATCACACCAATGTCGCGCGCCTCTGTAGGCTCGCGTGTCAGAAAACAAAGCAGGACGTTGCTAGCGTACAAGACAAAGACAACTCACGGACGGGGAAGCGTCGATCCGCCAGTAGCGACATGACGTACGCCTTGACCTGTATCGCCTCGTCGACATTGAAGTAGGACGGTGACGACGCCTCCCGGTCGTTCTTGCCGGAAATGGCGTGGAAGACGACGGGGAAGCGTGGCGAAACGAGCTGTGGTGAACCGAGGAACGCGTTGATCGTCGCCGCGGCACCGCACACTTCCAGCTCGTTGTCATAGAACAACTCGTTCGGATAGCGCAAGATAGCTTCGTGCGAGCGGTAGTTTTTCACGAGCTTGACGAACCTGCAGGAAATCGTGATCGCCTGTGAGATTGGCAAAACAAAGTGAGGTGTCTATACGTACGACAAGCCCCGCCCGTACTCGCTGCTATACATCGGCCGCTCCATCAAACGCTCCAGATAGCTCTTCTCTAATCCGAACTGCCGTGCCATGCTTGATCGGATGACGGGGCCGAGCTGCTTGGGGTCCCCGGACAAGATGATCCGCGTCGACTCCACCGCCAGAGGCTTGATAGCCACCAAGATCTCCGGCTCAGCCGCCTGGCCTGCTTCGTCGACGAATATATGTGTGAAGTGTCCTGGGGGCATCCCGATGTTGTATGCGAAAGAGGCGTTGTTGCACGTGGAGATGATAACGCGGAACCGCATGAGGGTATCCATTGGAGGCAGCGTGTAGAGGTTCCCAGGACGATAACAATATGGGACCAGTTCTGCCGGGACAGAACGGGGGTCACGCATCGCCGCATTGCATCGGAACATCTCTTCGGGCGAGAGAGTACACAACCTCTGGGCGAGGATGTCGGCGGCACTGTTGCTTGGAGCGCAAGCAAGGATCGTGGCATCTGGTTGCTCCACAAGGAGCTGGTTGATCGATTCCACCATCGTCACCGTCTTCCCAGTCCCAGGTCTGGAGGTGCACAAGGTCAGCACGATTTTCCATATGCAATGTGCTGCACTTACGGGCCAAAGAGGATGAATGGCGCTGAACCACCCCGAAGCTCCACAATGGACCTCACGGCGACGAGCTGCGGGACATTGGTCCCAATCGAGCTGTTGAACAATGCGAGGCGCGAGTCGACGCCCGCAACCGGCCTCTCCAGACCCTCATGACCAGGCTCCGGAAACAGCAACCGCCGTGGAGATGGGATTGTGGCGACAATCGCCTGGTGTTCTCTGCGAAGCGGGGTGCGGTTCAGTTGGAAGCAGACATTGAATCTTACACCTGCTCCCGGGAAGCTTGGATGAAATGAGACCCGGATGTCCTCCTGCTTGATCTCGTGCACTACCCCTTTGAACGTGTGACCGGCACCCGCCTCCTGGACGAGGATGACGTCGCCTGAAGTCCACCCGTGAGCAATGAACATGTTCGAAATCGTGCTACACAAACATACCAATCGTTACGCTGGGACGATTCTCAGCTAAGCCGTGAACATGAAGCCTGAAACATTTGTAAGCTTGTGTGCATCCAAGATGTGCCAGGAAAGTTACAACATACCCATACAGTCGTCCCTCTTTCGTGAACTGCACATTATGCATGTCATACATTCTGAGGTCATCTCTAGATATTGATGTCAGCTTGGGTTACGAAGTCAAGATTAATGTGCTCACACCATCCGCGCCTCTTCAATCCACAGGAGGATAGAAAAGTACATCTGATAGTTTTTCAAGGAAAGCGCCTCTGGGAAGTACTCCTGAGACAACCGCGTGAGGACCTCCGTGTGGGTCCCAGACTTCAGGATCTCCGCGAGGGCAGATGGAATCGTGAAGGGCAGGAGCTCCCGCGCCCATTTGATTGGGAGAGTCCTAGGAGGGGCTTCGCCAGCCAGAACAGGATTGTTGTGCTCCCACCGTACGCCGCGGGAACGGACATATTGCGTGACCGGCTTGAGCAGGTCCCGCTCTTCGGACCCGCCCACCTGAGCGAGGAGCCGTCGCGCAATCACAAACTCCCGCCCAGACTGGCCTTCGAACGTGAACTCCAGTCGCGCCTCGTAACGCCCGAGTTGGTCGTGGCGGAATAGGACAGGGATGTTGAGGCCGGCACCAGGGCCAAGCGAAGTGTTGGGACGGCAGAGCGCCTTGAACCTGCATGCGCGTAAACATCAGCAGCACATGCGCAAGTCAGACTGCGGCACTCACAGCGCCGCGTGGTTTGGGATGCGAGCACGCACCCAAGTCTTAACGAGCGTGACATGGTGCTGGGAGGACAAGGATAGCTCTATGCGAGCACCTGCAGAGGCTTCCTCCAATCCGATGGTCCCGAAGTCGACGCCGGTGTCGACACGGGAGACGCTGACCCCCTGCTTGTCGTTTTCCGCGAGCTCGTACGCCGCACGGAGAGACGCTAGCTCCTGGTGTTTGCGATGCGAATCGCTCGTGAGATGGGTGCCCCACTGCGTGACTGGCACACTCATGGAGCAGGGGGGACAGGGTATCACTTGGAGCCGTGCGTTGAAGCCTCGCGGTGGTGCTGCATTGGCAGCATTCGCGCGATGCAGCCAGCCGTGGACGTGCGAGTCGAAATTGGATGCAGGAGAGCAGATTATGACACAAAGCTCACAAAGCCGGACGTCATGTTGGCCCAGACAAGACTGGTCTTCGCAGCCACCGCCGTAGAGGACGTTAGGACAGAAATTCGTGCTGATCAACGGGGCCATTGCAAGAAGGAGAAGGTGGCGAAGAACGCACGAAGAGTTCAGGAAGTTATATGACCACCCAACTATCCCACACAGAACCAGGCAAGGCGACCCATTGCTTGAACGAGACCACCCATCGTTTACCGCAGCACGCGTGCTCCGGCGAAGCACCCAGCGCCTTGAGCAGGAAAAGCCGCCGAGTACAGTCCAAGAGTATATTAGTTTAGGAGAATATGACCATAATGGACCCTGAAGCACAGCGAAGACATTGCGGACGGATGCTGCGGCTCATCGAGGGATGATGGTGGTCGATGGCAGAGAGTGGGCGCCAACACTTCATACGCCCTTGAGCGACTCATACCAAGCGCAAACTCCGAGTCCAGGAACAAGGTATACATATGAACCCTCAAGTAATCCGATCGAGGAAGGGATATGGGGCGCAGAACAATGCATCAATACAAGCCACTCGAGGTAGTAGATGGCATACTACGCCGTACGAACTTAGTCCGGTGACAGAGGCAAACTTCCTCACCGCCCCACAGTCACAACCGCCCGACGGTCACTGCGCCTGTACAACGTCCGCCTCCCCATCGCCCATACTCGTACGCCCATCGACAGAGTCCGTACCCGCTGCGCCTGGCTCGCTCTCGGGCATAGGCCACTCGCTCCACGCGCTATCCCGCACGCGGTACATCCGCGACGTCGCCGACGACGGCACAGCCGACGCGGGCGTCGCCAGCTGCCCGCTCACGAAGCTGCTGGGAGTGAGCGGCGACCTCGTGCTCGTGCTCGCCGACGTCGAGAGGTCCAGCGCCTCCGGCGTGCGCGGGTACCGCGGCCTCGGGGTCACGGTGAGGATGGACGAATCGGCGGAAGGGGAAGGGGAAGGGGCCTGGGACCGGAGTGAGCTCGAGGCAGAGTTTGCATCGAGTGCTGCGAGGGCGATAGCGCGCTGCGGCTCTACTCCAGGATCCATGACAGGCTCGCACGCGGCAGAGAGCTCGACCATGTCCGACGCGTTGGACATGGATGCGGTAGAGCGCGGCCTACCGCAAGCGGTCCGCACCGCCCCGAGCTGTGGTCTATCAAATCCAAAGGCATCCTTCTCTAGATCTTCGTGGACAGGCGACGAAGGACGGGAAGCAATACCGAAGCCCCATCGTACGGCTTCTCGTCGTCGACGGCGACAAGAATTCAGGAAGGCCACAAGACGCAGCGGCGGCGTGCGACGTTGGCGTAGCAAGCGGTATATCCCAAATGCTGCGGCGAGGAGCACTGCGGCGCCCACCAGCCCACCGATTATCCCGTCCGTCTCCTTCGTATCGACCGTGGGCGAGGATGACCAGAGGGGAATGGCGGAGGGGAAAGGTGTGATTCCCGCTGGGGCAGTAGATGTGGAAATGAAGAGTTCGGATGTGGCAAGGGTGGTCGAAATTGGAGTGGGGGGACCGAAGGAAGGCGCAGGAGGAGCAGGCATGTCGAGACAGGACGTGTCGGTCCCGACGCCTACGAACAACTGTCGAGACGTGGCGGAGAATCCAGTGCCGATGGCCTGCAGTACATACCACCCTGACGGAACGTTAACTGCTGGCCACGACGATGTGAGGTCCGTCGCGTCCAGGCCTTCCGCGATGAGGAAGGATGTAACGTCTCGCCTGACGTGGGTCACGTCAGAGAGGGGATAGATCTGGAAAGGGCATGGTTCGGATATGATGAGCGTAAATGTTTCCGGAGGGCCAAAGTAACTCCAGTAGAATGTCGCGGGTGTGCATGTTAGGCAGTTGGGGACGGCTTCGAAGGAAAAGGGTCCCGTGGGAGTGGGCAGGGTGGCTGGTGCGGTTATAGATGTGCTGCACAGTCCGCAACCGATGGGGCTGGAGAGGCCGGCCATGCTGCTCATCGAAATGAAAGATACAAAAACGGGGACGAACGTCGATAAGTGAGCGGCCTTTATGCATTATGGACGACTCAAATATAACAAAGATGCAACCGTGCAGGATGCTGTTGCAATCAAAATGCCTATGCTTCGAAAATAAGGTGAGGGACGTCTTGGGACGTCTATATGAGCTTCCGAGTTGCCCGCGATGAATGCTGCTTCTACTTACCAGTTCGCACTGCGCACGCCACTTTCGCAACGTCCCTGGACAAACATAAACGCCCAGCGTATTTCATGGGTGACCTATCGCGAACGTGTCAATACGCGAAGGGTTCATCTCACCTAGCCCACAGCATTGCTTCCAAATCACGCGTCGGGACACGAAGAGAGAAAGGAAACTGCAAGGACTACACGAATACAAGTCCACCACCGGGAACGATCTACATCACGAGAACAGCTTGTTAACCGATGTGTTCCCCTCCTGGTTCTTCTTCAGCACCTGCGGACCGTACCCGTCAGATAAATGCGGAGCAAGATGTGGACGTGATCGACAACACGAACCTTCGCGACCGCAAACTCAAAGTCCTCCTGGGTGACGTGTTGCCGGCGCTCGCGCAGCGCGTACATGCCCGCTTCCGTGCAGATACCGCGCACCTCGGCACCAGAGCACTGCCCCATCTTCTCCGCCAACGCACGCAGGTTGATGCCACGCTGCAGCGACATCTGCGGGAACATGATGCGTCAGCCCGGACGAATCATGCAGGTCGACGACAACCCCAACATACCTTCCGCGAGTGGATACGCAGAATCGCCACGCGCGCCTCAGGCCCCGGGGGCGGGAACTCGATCTTCCTGTCGATCCGACCAGGCCGAAGGAGGGCTGAATCGAGGATGTCTATCCGGTTCGTCGCCATGATGACCTTGATGTTCTTCGTCGACTCGAACCCGTCCAGCTGGTTCAGCAACTCGAGCATCGTCCGCTGCACCTCCGAGTCGCCGCCGCCCGAGCCGCTCTCGCCACGCGAGGAGCCGATGGAGTCGATCTCGTCCATGAAGATGATGCTCGGCGCGTGCTCACGTGCCATGACGAACAGCTCGCGCACCATCCGCGAGCCCTCGCCGATGTACTTCTGAACGAGCTCGGAGCCAGATACACGGATGAACTTGCAGTCCGTGTGGTGCGCCACCGCACGTGCAAGCAGAGTTTTTCCGGTGCCAGGAGGACCGTAGAGGAGGACACCTTTGGGCTGTGCGATACCGAGGGACTCGAAGAGTTCGGGGTGCTTGACGGGTAATTCGATGACCTCTTTGATCTCCTTGATTTGCTTGTCGAGACCACCGACCATCTCGTACGTGCTGTCGGGGACCTTTTCCACCATCATGAGCGAAACGAGAGGGTCGACCTTGTTAGGAAGGATCTTATGTATTGTGTACGAATCCGAACGGAGGGCGATGCGTAGTGAAGGGGTTAATGAAGAGACGTCGATCTCGGAGTCGAAGTCGACAACTATGCGCGGAATTTAGCGAGACGAAACCCATTGAGAAGGAATAGCGGAAGGTTGTGTGTCCGGTCTATGGCATGGACTGTGACACCATTCATCACGTATCTCGTGGGCGAATACCCAAGACACGCCACGAAAGCGGGGACGTTTGTAGAGACTTCGAGCTTGCGAGCGCGCAAGTCGCGGACGTCGTGCAGATGCGCGCGCCAGTGCTCCATATGAATGCCAGAAAGGCCCAGACGTGCAACCCAACGACAGTCTGAGAGGGGGGGGGTAGGGGTCTCGGATGTCCGGTGGCAGTCACCCCCACCATTCTGGTCAGGACATGTTTTTTGGCAGCCGACAAGATGCAGATATGGCCCGACCGCGACCAGAGAGCCAAGCCGGTTAATCGGCGAACGTCATCTTCGACTGCAAGGACGACCGGCCGCAACAACCTTGATTGTTGGAGAAAGTAATGTGTTACGCACTGTATTTGCCCTCGGGCTGGACCTTTACGAGCACTTTGTTCTTGCCCATGACCTTCACGACCTCTCCGACGTAACTCCCAGGTTCGTGTAGTAGCTGCAGCTCCTCCCGCAACAACCGCACTGTATAAGCCAGGTAAGACTCTCGTTTCATTCCACAAAACATCCACCACTCACCTCTTGCGTTGAGAGCATTCCTTTGTGCCTCCAGACGGCGCAAGTTCTGGGTCTTCTGGTTAATCTCGAGCTCCGCCGCCTCGATCTTGGCCTGGTAGTAGGACTTGAGTCCAGAAGATGGTGAAGGCGTAATGATGGCTCCTGGCATCGTGTTCGGCACAGCAGTGGTAGTGGAAACGGGGGCTGGGGGCTGGGGGCTGGTGGGGGATGCGGTCGGCGTCGTACGCGGCCTCGTCGGACGCGACGAGCTCAGCATACGCGTCCTCTGTGACACGTCATGTGATCCAAGCCCAAGCGCTGTGACACTCTTCTCTTTCGGGAAGTGCAGAAGGATCGTCGAGATCTGGTTCGCAAAATCCACCTAAAAGGCTCTCTCTGCTCTTCTGCCTCGGACATAACTGATCAACCCGGATCCAGTTCATGTAGTACGAAGGTGCGGGAGCTCATGATGACCGACTCCGCTCAGTGAGGATCAATGTATTAATATTCAGCCTCGGCCTTCAAGAAGTTGAAGGCCATACCGGACTCGGTCTGTACCCTCAGCTCGGTAGCAGATAACAAACGGGAGTCAGAACCAACCCCCGCTTAGATCAGCACGTCTGACCATCGACTCTGGCTCGATGTCCCATCGCATCCACGCAGGTACCGCCCCAGGCCGCTGCTGCAACTTGAAGCTGAACGGCACGAGACAAGCCGTACGCCTGAGGCAACTCAGCTCGACATCAACGGTTCGCATGCGCAGTCGACGGCATACAATACCTCCACAGTCGCCGACGCCCCCTCGACACGAGGCGCGCCCGTCAATGCAGCATGACCTCCCCGATCGGCCCGGGATGCACGCTCCGCCCTCTGCGCTGCCGGCGTCCCCTCCACCCCGACCTCTCCGAATTCGCCCCAGGACGGGGGATGCAAGGACGCGCATCTCCGGCGTCTTATTTATCTGATATTCGCCCAGTCGGTCGCGCGCCATGGCGTGCAAGCGATCTTCTCACCGATAGGCTTCAACGGCTTGTCCATCTCCTGCGCCCGACCGAGCCCTGCAGTCAGCAGACCATCATTTTACCCGAGCCTGTACCCAGCTGTCTGCGTGGGGTTGGGGGTGGGGGGTGGGAGGGTGGGGTAGGGAATGCCCCGGATACCGATAGCAATCTCGCGCGACAAGATACGGACGATACGGCGGACGAGGAAGGGGGCCCGGGGATGTGGAGGCTTGTGCAGCACGCACGCCTTCTGAGTCTTCCCTGTCTGGTACATGGTGCCTGTGGCACGTCGATGCCGAGAGAGCTCTGTACGTTATGTACGTTGGTGGCGCCCCGCACTTTAGGCTCTGGGCTGGGCTTGCGCGATCTGTGGGGTCGGCGAAGCGCGAAAGCACATCAAGTCCGGGAACATATTCCGTCATGCGAATTGGGGTACGAAACGATAGGACAGAGACAGGGCCGGGGGTGCCGTGCTTGGAAGGAACTAGCGAACTGAACGCGCTCACCTCCCTGACGATCTGAGAAAAGACAGAACAAGGTAAGAGGCGTGAGGTGCATGAGGTGCGTGAGTGGTGGATGACAAACGTCCAGCGGAACACCTCGGACTTCAAGGAGCCTCTTGCGAGTCCGATGCTCTGCGTGCAATGAGTGCATGTTCAAACATGATGCTAAATATACAGGTACAATATTAGCCATTATCGTCCTCGGACTATTACTTTTACGTGGGGGCTATGACCTAAGGGAACTGAGCATCGCGGACCCCAAACGGTATCGAGGGAGCAAAGGGACACATACATGCCATATTTCCGCTTGAGCTCCTGCCATGATGGGCCGACGGCGGGGAATCGCGACGCGAATTCGTTCATCTCCTGCTCAGGAATGCGGTTCAGATCTACCCGGTTCCAGTAGCGCGACATGGCGAACGTGATTTCCTGCGCGTCCCTTTCCGATCCGCGCCTGCGTAGAAAGGTTGAGTGCCGTGCGAAAGCGGCGTGAGGTAGAAGATGAATGAACTGCGGCCGACATACATTGACCAGGCCTTGACTTTGGCCCTGATGAACTCTGTGACTGTCAGGAACGGGACCCTCCCGACCATCATTACCGTCGCGCCGTCGAGTCGTCGAGGCCCTTCTTCGCCGGCAGGCAAGATCTCGATCTGGTTTGCGTCAGTCAAGGGGCGTCGAGGGGGGCCGCGGAAGGAAAATGGCAATGCTCACGTCGATGGGCGGGATTAGGCGTTGGTATTTCACGTGCAAGCTGTGGCTTGGTGAATGGGGGTTGTGGGTGGGGAGGCCTTCGAAAGGACGTTCTGACGCACCGGTTACTCCAGGGGGAGGGGACGATTAGGAAGTCGTCGTTCCCTGCGCAAGCCTGACGTACGCGACGAAAGGGGTGAGCCGTCCCACCTTCTACTATGCAGCTTATTTCCTGTGCATGTGTCATGATCAGTAGAGGGCGAGATGGGCTTGGGGGTTACGGACATCGGCCATGGGTGCTTTTGAGAGGACGGCGGTGAGGATGCTGCCGTAGAACGCATGAGGTACGCCGGCATCGCGTAAGAGTTGGGAGAGGGCGGCGGCAGCCTGGAGCAAGCGGGAGACTTCGTGCATCGTCAGGAACTAGTCGGGGTCGGAGTCCAGATGGAGGGGGGAGGAGAAAGGGAGAGGCAAAAGGGAGCGCATCTGACCGGGGAGGTCCATGTAAATTGGGCCGGGGTGAAGGCGTCGGGAAGTTGTGAAGGAGGGAGGTGTGGAAATGGGGCCGGAGCCAGATCCGTGGCGTCCAGGGTCTGGGGAACGCCGAAGAGGAGATGATGCATAGGCGGACGGGATGATCTGGGTCTGACGGTAGGAAGACAGGTGGGGAGCAAGGAAGCGGGCTCGTGTCCTGCGCGTTCGCGAGTCAAGAGACTGTCAGATCCAGGCTGGGGTCACATGGGCGGGGTGCGTGCGCACGAATCGGCGTAGTCGAAAGTTGACGAAAGAGTATAGGTAAAATGACCTAAGGAGCGGGAAACGCGTGGAGACTTTTCCGGCGGGAGTCTGCCATGCAATCAGCAAATCAGGAACTGATCAAGTGCAACTCACTGGACGTTGTGGCGACGATGGGCTGGTCGAAGTCGAGGAAATGAGTGCTTCGCATCAGGACCCACGGTAGTCATAGCGGATGCTTCTGTTTGGACACCGGTGGGCACGTCTGGGAAGACACGTTGGGGAGAAAGAACTGCATACGGGTGAAGGCGGGCGGGAGAATACTAATAGATGGGGGTTATAGCTCGGGTGGACCACTAGCGGGAAAGAGCTGCAATACGACGAATGAAATACTTCCGCGATGGGGTACTTACCGCGGTCTGGGTCCGCTTGGAGTCCGACGCCTCTGTCTTGGCTGCGGACAGACCCTCGCCGAACCGGAGCCAGCTGGGGGTGAACGACATCGGAGACATGGACCGGAAACCGGTGATCTCGATGTGCTTACCTAATGGAGGACTTTGTGGTCATGGGTCCACGATGGGCGTCTCGGGTGCGTGGGCAGACGCGGGTTGCAAGCGACGCTGCACGTCGTCCTCCACATCCCTCCTCGAGCTCTCTGTCCGGCTCTGTCACCGTCGCCATCCTCACGCTCGTTTGCGTATGCATACGCTCCTACCACGGCTGGCACAACGCCATGTAACAACCATACACTACCGCGCATCGCCGACATGTCTTCCTTGGCCTGCCTCGTCTCACTTCCTCTTCCCCCAAAGAACGTGCTTGGCTGCTCGGAATACAAGGCCGCTTGTGCCCTATTCGGCCACGCGCACCTCTCGCTTGCTTTCCCGGTATTTCCATCCGTGGCATTCATCGTCACAGCCGCGCAATCCTGCCACAAGGCCTTTCACCACCTGGATCAAACGCCTCGCCCCGCGCAAGTCTCCAGACCCCCTCGACGAACCGTCAGACTGCCATGAGGATGCCGCAAAAGTCGCAGTGCTCGAGAAAGCCATGAAGGGACGCCAGCCCGCCGACCTCATGCTCCGCTGTGAGTCCACACTTGGTCAAGCACACCGGACACGTTCGTTAACCTTGACAGACCCACAGGTACGATCCTCGATGCAGACGGTCAGCTGAAGCCCTTCCCTTCTCCCCCCTACGTACTCGCCTAACCTTCGACTGCCTTGTCTTTCGCTTTACGTCCCCAGGAAACGTCAAGACCATCTCGGGGCAGTTCAGGAAGGCCGAACTGTGTGCCGAGCACCGTCTGAACGTAAGTTCGTCCATCAGCGGGCCTGAACCCGCACGCCCGCACGTCCGCGCCTCCTGCTAATCGGTCAGCGGGCAGCCGCGTGATCTCCGCAAAATTGATTCACGGATCCCCAACCTCGTGCCCACCATCCTGGTGCGAAAGGAAGCTATCCTTGTACGTAGCCCCCTTCCGTCTCCTGCATTCCCTCTAACCAAACCCCCTGTCCTTCTCCCGCCTTCCCCCACCTTCCCCCAACAAGGTTAACATCCTCCACATCCGTGCACTCGTCAAGGCCGACACCGTCGTCCTCTTCGACACGTATGGTTCCGCCGATTCCCGCCTGCATTCGGTGTTTCTGTATCACCTCGAGGTGTGTGCGCGTTCGGCTTTTTTCTTAGACACGTCTGCTCACCGCGGCGCAGCACAACTTGAGGTCGAAGGTGTCTGGGCTTCCTTACGAATTCCGGTGAGTTTCGCACCGCTGTGTTCCCGCTGGGGTTGGGCACGGGTCGTGTATGCGCGCCTTGGGTGTCTGCATGAGTCGAATCACGCATGACGCGTCTATAATGCTATGGAAGCGTCGGTTGAGTATGACTGTCAAGCGAGCGGTTAAGGCGTCGGTGCGGAACCAAGGCGCGAAGGAGCCCTTGCCAGCATGAGCCACGAAGTACTTCCAGGACGCGTCATAAGCTGTCCGACCCATCTCCACATGTTGGGTTCATGTCGCGCGTACATGGTAATGCCGCGCCAATCTGTCCCTCTAGTCAAATGCGAAGAGCATATAGGCACTCAATGGTTCTGGACGCTGGACGCCCTCGGAGGCAATTATTGTGGACTGATAGGCTAGCTGAGCGGTCTACGTATGGCGAGGGATCAACGTCGGTCTCTTCACTCGCTTTCTTTTAACGGCGACTCGCGAGTATGTTAGAGGCAAAATCAAACCGCGCTGTTTGACAACAATGTCATGGTACCTAGCCTCTGTCGAAGACGAGTTCGTCGGCTAACATTGCGTAGGCAATAACTCCATCAGACGAGCTCCGAGTCCGCCCAGCGTCCCCATCCGGAGGAATTGAGCACCCCTGATGAGGCGAAATCGTAGACTTCATACATCCGTGTCTCTCCCCGGTTCACGCAAACCTCGTACCTCGGTCCATCAACCTGAATCCTCATCCACAGGGCACTGGAGTCAATATTGCTGTCAGTCCTGAGCGCGCTCGAGGCGGAGATGGTCTTCATCCGCAACCTTGTCGGCGGCCTCTTGGCCGAACTCGAGGACGACATCGACCACGACCGGTTCAAGCGTTTACTGCATTATTCGCGGCGGTTAGCCAGCTTCCAGAACCGCGCAAAGCTGGTACGTGTCTGGCATCTGACCCGTCTGGCGTCATCGTTGTGTCCAATGGGTGATTGACACATTGATCTGTGTGCCTGCAGGTGGAAGAGGCGCTCGAAGAGGTTCTGGAACAAGGTAAGGACGCCCCGCACCGCTTCCATGCAACTCGGCTCAATGGATGACGCGATTTTACGCTAGATGAGGACTTGGACGCGATGTACCTGACGGACAAGAAGAACGAGGTGCAGAGGAAAACGCACGATCATGAGGAGCTTGAGGTGCTGCTGGAGTCGTTCTCGAAGCAGGTCGAGGAAATCGTCAACGAAGCCGAGACCATCCAGGTGAGTGCGTACTTCAGTTGTCAGCGCTCCGATGATTCCCTGGAATATGTGTGGAGCATGGAATATGAGTACCAAGGTGGGATTGCGGGAAGCACGGTGGAATCATTGTTAAACCCGAGGAACCATCCAATCTAGCTGGAGATTACAACGATTTCACCACGTTTCTCCGAATCCCATTTCCAGCATCTTGTTTTCACGTTCCGCGCTTTATTCAGCAGGAATCGTTGAAACTTGCCCTCGATGTGTAGCGACCGTATCCTTGTCTCATCCAGGGCGCGCTTTCCGCATTTGACACCGGAGGCCATCGTCCTCCATTGACAACACTTTGTTTGCTATCCAAGTTGAGGTTGCGTTGACTTTGCTGATCACGCCGCATTCCGCAGTCGAACGTGCAATCCACTCAAGAGATCGTCGAGCTTATCCTGGACTCGAACCGGAACGCGCTCCTGGCGCTTGACCTGCAAATCTCCATCCTGACAATGGGGATCGGCATAGGGACGCTCGTTGTCGGCGTATTCGGTATGAACGTGAGTAGGGATCAAATTCGGGTGCTGTTCGCCTCGCCTCCCACGTCGATTTGACAATGACGTTTCGTGTCCAACAGCTGAAGAGCCACTTTGAGGAGCACGAGTACGCGTTCTATCTGATGGGCGCCGGCTCGTTTGCGCTGTTCATCGGCACGGCGTGGCTTGGGGTGCACAGGTGCGACCTCGTTCGCCCTTAGATATTTTATCGCGGGGTGATGTGGCTCGACTGACTTGGATGCTCTGCAGGCTGTCAAAAATCCGCAAGGTCGGTTTGTCGACCGGGACTCACAAACGGCCTGAGAAGCGCCGATTTTCCCTGCTCTCGCTCCGGTCGCGGCGGCATGATGGTTGGCGGTGAGCGCCGTTGACCGGTGACCACTGACGGCCAGGTCGGCATGATTGCGCTTGCTTCTTGTCGACTCTTCTGTGCCACCGACTCAACTGCTCCATCTTCGCCATCTGTTGCAGGAAGGAACCTTATGTAACCGCCACACGCGCACCAAGCATGCGCAGGCACCACCACACTCCCCCACTCAGCAGGTACCTTCGTATTACGATACTGACGGACGCCATTACTGTATAGGATAGTAGCATGTATAATGTATACCTCACAATTCATAGATGTCATAGATGCTCTCGAGCCGTCATATTAACACCCGAGTGTGTTCCGAGACTCTGTGGAGGATGCTTGAAGGAAAATGCCATGTGCACCGCGCACCATGCATGACTAGTAGTGCCGTGCCTTGGTGGCACTGCCAGACCCAGTGTGGCACGACATTCTGAGCTCCTATCCTGCCATTCGTAGCACATCGGGGCACTGTGTATTATACGACTCTCCTTCCGTTGGCTGTTGTCTTGACAGTGTAGCTTTATATTTTTCGATGGACACAGAGCGCACAACATCAGGGCGGTGGAAGAACATCGGACTGAAACAGGGGAAGAAGACGGCGCCAGGTGACCGTCTGATTGGCGCAGACGGCCACAATTGAGCCCCGTCGCCGTGACGCCTGGGAGGAAGTGCGGGTTGACGGAGGCCTCCATCTGCTCGCGGCCGAAGCTGAGCCAGCTGCTCCTCGTCCGTCCGTCTCCGCCTGCGACGTGCTTGTCTCGTGGGCACGGCTGCCTCTCTATGCTCAGCACGTAACTCCCAAGCCCTGGTGAGTTTTCCGAGATGGCTCCTTGGCGCGTTGCGGCTTCTCACCTCCCCTTGCTCTCGCTCTCGCTCTCGCCATCGCCCTCGCCCTCGTTGTCGTTGGCGTTGATGACCGTCCGCGATGGTAGAGTTATCGCCGGTTCAGTGTAGGCAGGTGGAGGGGTCTCGCTCTCCTGAAGTGTTGACACCATCGCCGCCCATTTCAGTATCTCTCCTTTCGCCCACTCTTCCCCTGAGCATTCTTCCTATCTCTGTGCAGACCTCGACAGGGACCGCTCTTCCTGGATCCAGCTCGACTCCTCCAGACTCGACTTCTTCAAGCACGACCTCGAGGACAAGCGGTATGTCGCTCCCAGGCACCATCCTCTCCACCGGCACTCCCACATCCTCTGGGGCATCGGCGACAGCGACTCCTTCCTTCACATGGGAGAACTTCCCTTCAACCGTCCAGACATGCACGAACCAAACCGTCAACTGGCAATATTTGGGTCCCCAGGAGTCCGTTCAGCTCTACCTCGTCCACAACGTCTCCCCGCAGACTGATGTCGCGATCCGCTCGAAACGAGCCACCGTCTACACCGTGATCGCAAATGACGTCGATTGCACCGCGCAGCAATGGACCTGGCCTACAGTCAACGCCACCGCGGGCCAATACGTGCTCTACGCATATGGGAGCGACGTGTACGCACTGTCGTCGAAGTTCATGATCACCAACGGTACGGACACATCTTGCCTCACTGGAGCTTCCCCCACATCCTCGTCCGGCACGTCGGCCACGAGTTCTGCTTCCACGTCCTCTGCGTCAGCGACCACCGCTGCGGTCGTCCCCGTCCCCGTCTCTGCCGCGTCCACATCCCACTCCACGGCTGGCGCCATCGCAGGCGGCGTTATCGGCGGCCTCGCTATCATCATAGCCGTCATAGCGGCATACGTCTACTTCGGCCTGTGTCGCCGCGGCCCCACTCGCTCGCGCCGTCGGGCAATGGACGGCTCAGAGCCTCCCCTTGGCAAGTGGGGTGGCCTCTCATCACGCGAATCCGGTATGGACATCTCAGGAGGAGCAGCCAGCAAGACTCCCCTCACCGCGCTTCCCATCCCCAATAAACGAGGGACGACTGATTCCGCCGGCGTGCTCCTGTCCCCCGTCTCGAGCGTGACCCATGGCTACCAGTCGTCCGTCACGACCCTCGCCGACGCCGAGGAGGAGAAGGGAAGGGGGTACGAGTTCATCGAGTCCGTGCCCCCGCTCGGCCACAATACCCGCCCCCGCTCGTCCGCGTCTACGCATGGAGGACCGGTCCAGCTGAGCCCCATCGAGTCCATTCCGGAGCCGCCACCATCCGCGGGCTCCCTAGGCCGCGCCCGCTCCAAGTCCGCAAGCCAGTCCCACCGCGCACTCGCGCTCGCGAAGCTCGATGGGGGCAACTCTCCGCGTAGCACGCGTCCGCCGCACGCGCCGAGCCGCTCTGTCGACGTGCGCGCTATGGGGGGCCCCGCGTCGTACGACGTGGGCTTTGTCGCCCCGCCGGTTAACCGCGCCTCCTCAGGCGGGGGCGCAGGCCCTCGCCGCGCGGCACGTAAGCCCGTGCCCGTCCTCGACTCGGACGAGTTCTCGCCCTCACCGTCGCCGACGCCCACACCTATCAGCCCCCTGAACCTGAACCCGATGACGCTGACGCCGACGGGCGGCGCGAGCGTGTCACGCGGCCCCAGCCTCGCGAGCACTGTCACTGCGACCAGTGTCGTGCCCTCGTCCTACTCGACCGTGCACCCGATGTACCGGAACGACTCGCAGTCGAGCACGATGCTGCGCGCCCCTGTGCCGCCTGCGCCGACGAGGTCGCGCTCGCGCGAGGACCTCGAGGCGGCGGGCTTGGAGCTCCCGCGCGTGAACCACAAGTCGAGCTTTGGGGACCGGCCGGTGCACTACCTCATCCCGGACTTGCCGCCGCCGCAGCGCGGGTAGGCCAGGCGTTAGGCCTGGTCTGGTTGTGAGGGGCAGAAAATGTACCATTAGGGTTCTGTCGGTGAGTGATGACCGCGAGTCTGGCGCGAGACTGGAGGAATGCTGACGGCGACGTCCGTGTGCCGCCGACAGTTCTGTACACCTACACATGCTCGTCGCCGCAACTCCGTCATTCGTCGTTCGTTCGCTGTTTCGCACCGTCGTTCCCCGGGACGGGTGCCGCCGTCGTTGGTTTGGAGAGGAGGTCGAGGTTTGCTTGGATTTCGCGCGTTCGTCGCTCGGTGTGTGTTTTCTATCTCTCACTTATGCACTTCACTTCGCTTCCGCTGCCCCATCTACACTTGCACGTCTTGCATACGGTTCGGATATACGCGTCTTGTATTGCTCGCAAAAGCCCACGTTGCCTGCTGTTGTTACTCCTGACTTATCACGATACATTACGGACGTTTTGCCATTGATGACTTACTGCCTGCCTACCTACAGCTCTCCCTTGTCCTCATCCTATCTCCTTCTCACCCTACTAGCCACTAGCCACTAGCCAACCTCGAATTCGCAGCTCACTCTTCAGTTGAGCCAGGCTGCGCCTGTTGTAGTGATGAGACGACATATATCATTGTTCTCTTCGCAACCGAGGCGGAGGCTTACGACGACTGTGACGAGACACCCCACCGTGAAGTATAGCACGCCGTTCGACAACGGCAAAATCTTCATGTCTGCGGTAAGCGACGAAGGGTAGACGATCGATGTTATTTGTCCAGAAAGAACTATTGCCTGGCAAATGTTCGCAGTTCAGCCCCGCTTTAGAAATACAGTGTGGACGGTACATCACCCAGAGGAGACGGTACACGATCCCAGACTCGATCAACAGCATCAGCGCACGTTGGACTCGAGTCATTTGGGTGAACGCTCCGGATCCTTTAATGATCTGCCAGTGCTTCCTGTGCAGTCCGACACGGATGAGTTGGTTATTATGTCATTGAAACTCGAACGCTCACCAAGCTTTGTAACCAACAAGCAACATCGCTGCTGTATTCGAGAGGAGCGACGAGGCGATGACGCATAGGCCGAAGACCAGGGAGGACTCGGAACTATGAATGACTGCTAGAGACGGGGCTCTGACACACGCATTTAACATCTCCAGGAAACCAAACACCATGTGCAGGATCCAGGATGAGCACAATGCGCATAATAAACGGCAAGGACGAACGAACCTAGAGTGGCGAGCAAGAGGAGGCAACATGAGAAGAGCACCGGGCGGTTTAAAGTTGTCCCACACTCTCCACACTCTCCACCAAATGATGGTGTCGCCAATGAAAACCTGCCTGAAGCTGAGTATGCGTCCCCGAAGGAGTCGAGAGAGACATACGTTACACGTCAGGGTTGTCGTGCCCACGCAGTCACGGTCTTGTGTCGAATCCCACTGTGCGCCCGCGAGCGTCCGGGGCTCAGGTGAGGCAGGGATTAGCGTGCAATACGAATTCGGTACCGATACCCCATCCGCTGTTGGAAGGTGGAAAGAATCCAGGGGAGGTACAAACGAGTATGCAGTTGACAAATGCGCTTCGATCTGGCGGAATACTTTGAACTGTCCAGCTAGTCCTGCGATCCAGCACACGACCGCTGCCGTGTACATCAAGTTAACGTTGCAGTAGCGTAGAGAAGGGTTTGACGGTTCCCCTTCAACCCCCTGCCACTGCAGCACGTTGTGAGCCACAGAGAAGTATTAGATTAGGCGACTGACATTAGTTTTCGGGCAGAATAGGCGGCACAAACGGTGTGCATTGCTTTGCGTGGAGATGCGAGTACTAGTCAGTCAGAGCGTCATGTCATCGGTGTCATGGTGCTCACTCACCCATACAGATCGTCGACAACACCGCTGCCGCGACCATTTCAAGTCTCATCCTGCCTATTCCCTCGCTGAGGACATTGTTCAACTCCGTCTAGATGGCGTCTAGCGTGTTTTACGGGACCGTGAACGTTGATTGCGAGTCTTGGAAGGAGGACGCATTGAGCGAGACGGACATGGGCACTCAAGTAGGCCGGAGTCGATGTGATCGTACTAGCTGGACGCACGAGAACGATCACGACGGTGAGGCGCACCTGAGCCCTGCATATCAGGATCCGGACATGGGTGGGTCTAAGCGGGGTCGCCGTCGCTGATATTACACCGAGGGCATAGTCTACACAGTAAGGTATACACGACGACGTGACCACCACATCTATCTGCCCACCTCCCCAACAACGGCGGGCGAGGCGAGCGCAAGCGTCTCCATCATCTGCCGCACGACCGCGCGCATCTTCGCCCACCCGCGCCCGCTCGGGCCCTCGGCGCCCTCCTCGATGCCCTTGCCCAGCTTCTCCGCTGCGCGCCGGACACCCTCGTCCCCGCGCGCCAACTCGCCCTCGGCGCGCTGGCGCTCCCACCACTCGGCCGCCGCGTCGCGGAGCGCGGGCTGACGGTGCATGGCGGCTTGGACGAAGCGCGTGGTGGAGAGGCGTTGGTGAGTCTGGGTGAGGGAGAGGTGCGCGTTCGCGAGGGCGGGGATCGCGCTGGGCGGGGCGGGAGAGCGCGGGAGGAGGCGGAGGAGGATGGGGAGGGCGAGGAAGAAGAGGTGGCGGGCGAGCCAGAGGTTGTCGTGCCACTGCGGGGAGGTGTGTTAGCATCGGATGCGGAGGGTGCGGGGAGCATATATGAGGTTCGGGGACTCGGGTTGTGCAGTGCATGGGGAACATGATGTGGTCTGCATATGCTTGTGGCCACGAGAAGTGTTCCCACTGCTCAGGTGGACAAGAAGACGATAAAGTCGAAATATCCATACGTTCTGGCGATACAACGCGCAGGTGGGAAGCAAAGTAGGAGACTCACCATGAACACGTTCAGGCCATCGCGCGGGATGCGCACCGGCGTCGTGGCGAGCCAGTAGCCCTCCAGGATGAACGCCCCGACGATGACGCCGACGGCGTACGTCCGCCATCGCTCGTGGCCGCTCCCGCGTATCGTCATTAGCCCCGCCACGGCGCACTCCCTGATGTACCCGAGCGCCATGCGTGGCGCAGCGAATATGGCGTACTCATCGAACGTGGTGCAGTGCTCGCAGTCCTGGATGACCGTCTGGCCGAACCTGCGAGGAAATACGAGGTTAGCATGCGCACAGAGAGGGAACGGGCAGAGGGCGACCTAACGTAGAGCGTGCGCATGTCGAACGACGACAAACGCGTGAGAAGCGAGTCCAGCGGGCGGGGCAGGGGCGCGTCTGGCGGGAGACCGGCACGCTGCAGGAGGACTGCACGGATGGTCTCCGAGGGCGTGATTAGCGGGATTTTGAGTCTCTGGAAGATGTTTGGCGGCCATCTGACGAGGACTGTATACAGCATCCACAGCGAGTGGAGGATGAGGACAGCGGAGAGGGCGTTGTCGAGCGTGAAGCGATCAGACTGGGGTTGACGGCGAAAGAGAACGACGGTGGGGACGAGGATGCAGGCGGCGAGAATGAGGAAGGCGTCGACCGACGCGCTGACGAGCGGCATGGCCGCCAGGCGTGAGCGAGAACGACGGTGGAGGTGAAAGAGATGGGGTCTATGACGTCCTCGTCGGCGTGGACAGCGTCGAGCGGGCGCCAGCGTGCCTCATTAATGCCGCTGGGCGTTTCCGTTACCGATTATGGAAAGTATTTAAGTACCGTCGGGATCTCTCATGTGGCACACGTATGGGGCACACCCGAGACAATCACCGAGACAGTGGTTGACGATTACCCAGGTGCGTGAAACAACTTTCACAGACAATAGGATCGACCTCACCGTCCGACATTCACCAGGCGTCGTCCAGCTCAGTCCCCCAAAACGAGACCTCTCCATCCTCAGCCGTCCCGACACCTGCGGCTCCGGCTGGGTCTGCATGGATCTCTTCTGCATGGATCGGACAGACACTGCCGCAATCAGCCGCATTACAGACCAGCTCATGTCCATCCCTCACATCTACAAGTCCAGCCGCTGCGTCAAAGTAATCCTCACTGCACCGTAGAAGAAGGCTCTGGCGAAGCGAACGGCTGCCGAGCTGTTCCTGACAGATAAACTGGCCTATCATGGGTCCCACTCAGAGCAGTCAGAGCGATACGAGTTCGAGCTGTATCTCGACTCTGTCTATTGGTGCGTCCGTCGTCCGTCGGCAGAATCTTTGGGTTCTCGAGTCGAACTGACGAACTGATGGGCAGGCGCCGCGTTCAAGCTGTGTACGGAGACGATGGACCGCTCGAAGCAGATAGCGCTCGCCTATCCCACAGACCCATGCCTAGGAACGTCGAGAGACCAAGTGGGCACGGAGAGGGAGCTTGTGCGGCAGTATCGTGTGCACCAAATTGCGCCCATTACTGTCTCCCAGCATCTCGAGGCCTCACAGGTGGACCTGCTTACGATGAGATCCACGGGGGTGGTGTCGTTCGATGACGTCAAGGACATCCCCTGGTCCGTCTTCGGCGAGGAGCTCCGGCGATTCCTCGTCTGCATGATTTGCGGGACGTCCCTACCGAGTGCAGACATCATCGAGCTGCCCCCCCTTGCGTCCTTTTGACGCCCTTTGGCGACATTATGCCTCGGCTGGAAGAGCTCGGGGCGTCATGGCGTTCGGTTGCCAGCTGAAGCATGCCGTTCCCTGCAAGTCCGGAACCGATTCGTCACACCTAGAGATACATTGGTCGCAAAGTTTGCACGACATCGACTAGCTCTGACTGCGCCATGGAGTGGCCCGGTCATTGCGGACATCCGCTGATAACGTCCATTCATATGCAACCACTCAATCGGTTAACCCAGGATAGCTTCCACGGCAGATCCGCTAGTCGCTTGCAAGGTTTTGCAGTTATCACAGTAAGCACGCAAAGGTCTTTATAACGATAGCTCTCATCGACGCCTCTCTTCAGCTTATCCTCCTATTTGTTCTCTCTGCTCTAGATGACTCCGAATCTCAACGATGCTGCCACAGTAACGAGTGTATACTCGTCCACCCTCGTTTCAGTGAGTTCTAACTTGTGCCGACGTTCAAAGGTGATGCTGATGACTGGTAGTACATTACAGGTACGATACCGTTGATCACTGAGACGGGAAATGCTCATGTCGTCCACTCCAGTGGCATCCTCCATGTGCACGGTACGTGAAGTTGGGGAAACTCTGATTCGAAAAGGTGTTAAACGCGTCGCAGATCCTTGAAATGATAGCCACATTGCCGGATGAGGTATTTTGCCATTCATACCTTTCCTTTTAGCGAGACGCTTATGGGCATTGCATTGCAGGTTACCCTTGTGTGGACGGCCAAATGGAGCTGGATGAAGGTCGTGTACCTTGCCAACAAGTACATGACCATCGGTGATGTAATTGTTGCCCTGCTAGGTCAGGTGTCCCGGACCATGCAGAGGACCGTTGATTGACGTGTATTCAGGTTGCATACACACCTCCGAGGTTCGTCTCGTACGTTTCCACGATCGCAACGACTGCTAATGCGGCTGGAAATAAATAAGACCCTGTGTTCCGTGGAGTTCCGATTCGTATCATGTGGGTATTGCTGCCAGATTTTGGAATCGTCGCAGAGTTCACATTGGCACGCAGATTGGTACCTTGTTGGGATGTGGCTTTCAGAAGGTGTGTTCCGGCATCCCAAAAGTCTAGGAACATGTTACATCCCGGCTCATCTCCAGTTGCAGTCATCCTTATCATACGAACGCTTGCGCTGTGGGGCTTCAACAAATATATGACTTGGTTTTTCGTTATTGCGATGATCCAAACTCTTGTGAGTAATGGTGACCATTTAATGTCCCACACTGCGGTCCTGACCGTGGCCGTGCATATTTCTTGTTGTAAACCCTTCATCACAGTTTCAAGCGTGCTATATCACATACGAGTCGTCGCAATTTGTTCAGTGTCAGTAAGATCCTGGCACAAATAGGGGAACGGCATGCGAACTCTAATGTAAATAACAGTTACCACCAGCCCCATCGGAGAGACTGTTGACTGCTATTTCGGAGTCAATATCCGAGAAGAATGGCCCGCATTCCTGCATCTAGTCATCCTTGAAGGGAGTCAGTGTATAACCTTGTCATTCGTACTGAGTTTAATTTTCTCTGCAGCCGTGATTGCCCTTACCTTAGTCAAGCGTTACCGCGGCAATGGTCATTGTGAGTGCTGGTCTTGTTATCCTTTATGAGTGATGTCTTAATGATTACTTCCAGTTAATGGTTTAAAGAACTGCCGTGTTGTCCGAACTCTGTACCGCGACGGTGCGGCTTTTTACACTATTCACGTGAGAACCCCACTCAAGTTAAAACCATTCTCAGGCACTGTGTTCTGGGCCATTGTTTTTGGTGAGTCGCTCGCGGGAACAACCAGTTATACCCTGACTCAACAAGGGGCTGAACTCGGCTAGGTTTCTCTGTCGCAAATGTTGTTGTCATGTTGGCTACGTCTGTGAGCTTCATAACTCTCTGCGCGTCATAAATGATCAACGTCGCTCACAAGACTGGGACGACTCGCAGGAAGAATTGTCCGCATTGGTGGCAATGCAAGTATTCCGCCCGTTTTCCATCTCAAGTTTTCCAGTAATCGTGCTGACTACCGTGGTGATCCGCCCCTCTGTCGCACATTCGCCCTCTTCATTTGCCAGGCCACTCCGCACGGTACATAGTGCGTTGTGCACCCGTGTCATGCTCAACCTCCGCAAAGCTGCCGCCACGACAGTATGTCCGTCGGACCTTGAGGACTTCTCCATGCCGACGACGCTGGCGTTCTCTCACCCGGACGACTTGGCGCTGGGAAATGGACATCGTTCGCACGAGCTGGATGGGTTGGGTCGGGACCATGAGGCGCAGCGTGGTTCATTATGACAACAGGTTCAACATTGCTTGGTTCTGAGGATCTATGGGCGTTTAGACCGTCTTGAACGTTTTGCTTCCATCCCTTGTCCACCCCACCCCAAGTTATTCACCGTACACAAGTGTAGCGATGCTCTACTATCTTGAATGAGATGGCACTATGCCAGGCATTCACTCTAGGAGATAACATACACGGGTGCTCAAAGCGATCGACACGCAACTCCATGCATGTCTGCTAAGTCCGCTTCGAGGAGAAAACTGCCAACACGCGGTGTCCGTACCCCCGCATCCAGCAACTTCCCCTTCTTCCGCGGCGTCTGTGGTTTAATTGCATCACCGCTTTCTGTCGGAATGACCCACAGTCATACAGCCTTTGTCACGGATCCTTTCTCGCTGTCTGGCAGATGTTCCATTCCTCTCACCTTGTGACCTCCGACGATGGCGAAAAAAGGTTCGTGCCTTCGTCTGCTTGTCTCCAGCCGGAGGAGATAGGGCAGCTGGGTTGATTTAATTGCGGATCCACCATCGATAGGGTATTTCGTGTGTAGTCCTGACTCTGCGAGTCGCGAGTCGCGACCGGCGCCGTTGGCGGGTTCTCGCCATCACTGCAACGACGCAACGAAAGCGAGCATGCGGCGATGTAACGTAGAGCGTGCGCATGCGGAACGTCGAACGACGAGTGAGGAAGTGGTCCAGTGGACGTGTCGAACAAGACAAGACGAGTTTCCATACATCTGCTAGTTTACATCGCATCAATTTAAACGATTCCATACATTCAAATAGAGACATTGCAAACATACAATCGCAGAAACCAACCCAATTCGCGAGTCGATGACATTCGCAGAGCGATTGAAAAATCGCGAGCTCTCTAAGGCGCTCTGAACCGCGCTGGAATGCTCTGGGACAGTGTTGAGGCTTCGCCGCGGCGGTTGTGCCTCAGCGTGCCCGAGACAAAACGACTTGCTCCTGCCCGCTTACAGTGCCGCTCCATGCACCCGATCCGCAAGTATTGGCGCCGCCCTGGCCCATATTGTTGCGGATGTTGTCCCACTTGCTGTTCGGGAAGTTGATATGGTTCGGGGTCTGGTCGAGGCCAGCGCTACCGTACACGCCCTCGGTGGCCGTGACAAGGGAGTCCTGCCCAGTCTTGTCCGTGGAGAGCTGTTCCAAATGGAAAAAACGAAACGAAATGTCAGCAACCGTCGAACGGGCCGCGAGCGAGACGCGCCGTGCGCTTCTACTCACTTCCCAGAACATGGAACCGCCAAGACCCTTGGACTTGACGTATTGAGCCTTGAGGGCCGCGATGTGCGGGGTGTCGTACGAGACGAACTCGCGCTTGGTCGAGTCGTACGAGTAGCTCGTGACGTCGGTGGTGTTCTCGAAGACATCCGCGCCGGCGATGGGGAGATCCTTGTACGAGTAGATGCCAGGTTCGAACGAGCCGGGGCCGATCTAGCAGAGAACGAACACGTTAGCTATGCTGCGCTCGGTGATTGGGTCAGGTTGGGACACCTACGCCGTCATAAGGCTTGCCGAGGCCGTCGGTGTTCTCAAACGCGCGGCCGTAAATGGGGATGCCGATGGCTATCTTGCTGGCAGTGGCGCCATTGGCAAGGTAGGAGGAGACGGCCTCGTCGGTGGAGATGCCCGTGCGAGTGCCGCCGTACAGGTTTGCCTGGTTGTCGGTCCAAGCCAACCAGGAGCCGGCATAGTCGTAAGCCTGGCGGACGTGATCAGTTCAGGGTACAGTTTTCCGAAGCTCGGTGAAAGGAACTAACCATCAAGTTCCAGAAGTCGAGTGAGGCGTCCATCTCCGAGATCTTGAGCCAATTGTAGTTGGCCGGGCCCGCGGGGACGGCAGCCTGCAGCAGCGAGGTCGCAAAATCAGTATTGCTTCCCATCCTGTCAGCCGACCAGGGAAGCACGCACGGCGAGCAGGTAAGGAGTCGCATCGCCCTTCTTGATTTCAAGATCGGTGAACGCAGTGCGCAGCTCGGAGAGCAGAGACGCGAAGCCTGAGGCGAGGGCGTCCGAGTTGGGGTATTCGTAGTCGATGTCGACACCGTCGAAGCCGTAGTCCTCCACCAGCTGGACAGCGCTGGAGACGAAAGTGGCACGCTTCGCAGGGTCGGACACAAAGTTGAAGTGGCCCGCCTGGGAGTATGTCCAGCCGCCGATGGAGAGGAGCACCTTGAGGTTCCTGGATGGGGTGAGATGGCAAGGGATTAACGGAGGAGGCATTTCATACGGGGGCTAGGCAGAGTGGAGACCGACCTCTGGGAGAGCTTGAGGAGGTAGAGCTTGCGTAACGGCGTGGGTTAGTCATCGAAGAACGATTTCCGCGTGACAGGCTTACCTGCTTCAAATTTCCATAGAGGTTGTTGCCGGGCTCGCTCCAAGAGTCGCCAGGATAGTGTTTCTGCACCCACCGCACGTCAGCCAACCTGCCGTGCCTCGACGTATTACGAGACCGCACACCTCTTCATCAGCCCATGAGTCCGTGAGGAAGATGGAACCCGTGTCCACAGAAACGTCGGCGAACGAGTAGAGGATGTGTGTCAACGGAGTGGGGTTGATGTCGGTTGGCTCTAAGGAAGCGCATCTCCATCATTGACAGTGAGCACGCCAGGTCCTATCAGTAAGAGGCTGGAAGATACCCACGGAAGTTCCGTGCATAGATGCCCCTGCAAGTAATCAGAACGTTCTCAGCCACGACGTGGACCGATAAGCTGTAGGTTACGGCGCGCACCAACTAGTGAAGTATGCAATTTGGGCATATCCACTCCTCGTCGCAGGCTTGGGGATACTCTTCATATCCGCCAAGCCCATCTTGACCCCGTGGGATGCGTTTGTGAAACTCTCCGGACAGTGCATAACCGGAGTCGATTCGACGACGGCGCCGGCGGTCAGCGCGACCGCGGCTAGGAGAAGCACGCACTTCATCATAGCCGTCAGAGTCATGAAGTCCGAGAAGGAGGTATGGATGTGTCGGTTGCAGCGAGGGGGAGGCCACGTCCTTGCGGGAAGTTCGAGGACCGAACATTATCCACAGGATCCTTTTGTACCCTATCAGCCGTTGTACCTCGTAACGAAGTCTGGTCGTACGCACCGCATGTACAAGGAGTGTCACTCTGGTTCCTTTCCATGCACACAGGTATCGTGTTGTAAGGATGCAATGGAATGGATCGTCCTGCAATTGACCGATCTCAGTTCGCATGGATGAACGTTGTCACTGAAGCTTGGAGGCGTACGACATTGGCGATGGCCCTGATTGCGCAATACCTTGCCCTCCCCGGATTCAGGCTAGATAGCATCTGTTCCCACTCTACCACTGTACAGTGATCGAGTCCCTTGGGAGTCTTTAGTCCCAGGATAACTGAGAGGAATGGTCATACATAAGCTTACCAGAGTGGTCAACTGATGGCGACACCACATCGGCTGCGCATGTGTGCATCAAAATCATTGGGAAGCCATACGTAAGTAGAATTTCAAGCTTGAGCTCCTGTCGAATCACGTCGCGGACTCGAACAGGGTATCATATGCCTCGAACGCAGAGCGGGGCAGTCTGGGCCGATGTCGTAAGGTAACATCTGTCGGTAAAGAGCGTCTCCCCACGGGAAGACAACTGCAGATCCTGACGGGGAAGGACGGCAAGCGACTCGGGACAGAGTCAGCGTTTGCACGAGATCGTCGCTTGGCCCATGATGACAAGATACCGAAGAAGTTCAAAATCGAGCCACAACGCCCCACGCGATCGTCCGACGAGGCCTCTGGACTTGAGATGGAGCCGAAATTCCGCGACCTCCTCGAAAGATATTCATGGAGCGAGCCTGTCTGGGTCTGACATTTAATAGAGCTGGATACTCAGCCGCCGGCCCCTCGCCAGTTGCTGGTCCATCACCGTTCATTCAAGGGTCGTGTGCATGTCTGCTGCGGTAGCAGGAATTTCTGGCGCTGCCAAGCGAGGATAAGCGCGGACATAACGCGTTCGAAGGAGTTTTCATTGACGACAGCGCGCTGTGAATCGGCAGAGATGCCGTGCCTAGAGAAGGACGACATGAGGGAAGGAAATACCAGGAGGACGTCACTCACCGAGAAAGCAAATTTTCATGCGGCCGCAGCGGCAGAACAGAAGCAGGGAGTGAGCCAGACTATGTAATGTATATGCCGGATTTGCTTCGCCATCGTCCCTTCCTCCTCGTTGCCCGCGACCGAATGCGAAGCCTCGGATGGGCCCTTGCTGCGACGAGTTGGGGTGCTCAGGATGAAAATGAAGCAAGGAACTCGCCTTGCAGATGTTCATGCCATTCCATTGCGAGGGATGCACCCTGGCGTCCAGGATAGATGCTCAGACAAAGAGGCCGCGGCGGACATGGAGGCTTTGACCTCCTTCTCGTCATCCCGGATGCAAGGGGAGTATAGGACCTGATGAGAAGTCTGTGATGCGGACGGCACCGAGAGTGTCGCAGAAGACGTGGAGCGTGTTGCCTATGCCCTTGTGCGCCGGGATTGGTTTAGTTCAAGGCGATGCGGACGAGCGTCGAAGGCATGGCGTTTGACCGTGGTCCTATCTGCCGATTACATACATTACTGCCCTGGTTCAGATCTTCCATCCTTCCTCATCACGGTCCTCCACTCCAGATAGAGGCACGGCGTCGACGCGTCCGCGAAAACGTCGTCTTCGTCATCGTCGTCCGGATCTGGGAATATCTTCCTCACATGCGCGCTCGCGACAGCCGGACATACAGACTCGCCTTGCTCGACCTAACCTGCCCCGGCTTCTGTCCGACCATCGAGGTCACGTTGAGCACTTCAAACAAGCGTCCCTCGCCCTGCCAGCGCATTGTTGTCATCCTCCTTGTCCTGTCCACCGAGGACGGCGGGCTGAAAGCGTGCCGCTTCCAGTGGCACCTCACCCAGAGGCGCGCGTCGCTCGTGGATACGAAGAGGATATGAGCATGTGAAGGAGGCAGAACGAGAGGTTGAACGGGACCTTCACAACCCGGTTGGGCGCGTCGGTCGCTGGGGCAGTTGACGGGCAGTGTCAGCGCGCAGAGGGAGCGATTCAAGGCCTCTAAAGCGTTCGAAGGGTCGTGTGGTATGACAAACGTCTAAGGGGAGCAGGTCGAGGCGCGACAGGGCCGCAGGGTGTATGGGGTCGATCTAGAGGTGGGGCGAGGATGCGGGGGTGTCGAACATGTTGCGGGCGTGTTTCATAGTGTACTATGGTCGAATCGCCGTCTTGTTCGTGTTGTACGAGTGATATGCAAAAGGAGAACGGAGCTCGAGAACGTATGTCATAGAAGTACAGGAGCTAGAACAGATTCCGCGAGGGTTGGCCCCTTCCCAGCGTCTCCCTTTCCCGCGCCCGTCGGGACACTGTCGGGCCGGATGATCCGCTGGGGCGGCTCTCACAAGCATCTTGTCCTAGCTGGCCGTCGGGCGATCCCTAGTGATCGACTCCGAGTCCTTCGCCGCACTTCAAGCCTGTGGAGACTCGAGCGAACGCGAAGGCGGTGAAGGACAGGTTCGTCCAACACCCCTCTATCGTCCACTCGCATGTGGTAACTCATGTATAGCAACACGATCGCGTAGCTCATAGCGCAGGCTTCTTCTCCCGCCTCGGTGGCTTTAGGGCCGCGTTCTCCACCGCGAACGTTGGAGCTAGCGTCGACGCTGCCATATCGTTCGGCTGATTCACTCGACTGCGCGTTTTGGAAGAGCCGTGAACGAGTAGAGCCGAGAGGGAGAGCAGCATCTGTACGTTCTGCCGCTCGCAATGTCCGATGCAACCAGTACTAGCTCTGACAGGAGACATTGTCTTTCGTCGTCGTGTGCTGCTCGAAGCCTGGACATATCATTTGCTGATGAATCAACCGTAGGTCATACGGCTGTACAGCGTGCTACCGTGTGCCAGTTTCAGTGCATCCGGTAGTGCTAGCCTTGACGTCATTACGGTATTATTAGTTGAGTTCAGTGGGCGGACCTGGCGGAGTCGTAGCTAGCTACACTGGTTCAAGTGATCACAGCAAACAGCCTTGGAATGACCAAGATCACGACATGACGGTTTCAAGCAGGGCTTGGACACGTATAAACCGTGAGCGGAAAGTGATTTCGCCCTTACCTCTGCTCGGTACTCCATTCCAGATCTCAAACTTTGTAGCGTCACTATCGCTATGTCCTCTCCTACCAGTCCGGAAGTGGCGCGCATTGTTGCCGAACTATCCAGTCTGTGAGTCCTCTGACTCGCATGATTTACGCGGATGGTGACCCTTAAAGATACCCTCCACCACAAGATTCGTTGCAAATTACTACACCTTTGCAGCTACAAGTACGATTCTCTTAATGGTACTTGAATTGGATGCATTGCTCATTCTGCCTTTCGAGCAGCGCTTGTATTCTACGACTATCTCCTTGCACTTCCCAAAGAGGCCAAGCTGTTTTGGGGTTGCCATCGACCAACCATGGCGACTTGCCTCTATTTTGCCAATCGGTACATCACCCTGTTGGAGTTCGCTTACAATATATTCATAGATGTCATGCCTCCCCAATTGGATCGTGATTTCCGACTGCCATTAACATACTTTGCTGACCGTATTGCAGTGGTATGATTCATCTTGCCATCGCAACTTTACAAGACATGCATTAACGGCGTAAACATTGCTAGCCAGGCTCCTATTAAATGGGTAAATCTTGCCGTCGATTTGACTGCAGCCCTTCCGGGGTCAGGTGAGGGACTCTGATCTCTGCACTCCGGGCAATAGCCTGATAGAAACGTACTTTCTGGCAGTTTTCTCCGCATTGCGCGCATATGCCCTCAGTCAAAATCGGGCGGTCGCATTGCTCGTGTTCATCCTTATTGGAGGTTCCGTGCTAGGTATCAACGTGGTGAGTACCACAGCTATTTCATTCACCCAAGGACCAGAAGCTCACCTGCCTTACAACCAGGCTCGGTATTCGTTCGACTCGAAAGCTGTACATATTCCTGGATTTGGATGCGCTCTTAGTGTGAATCATGGGGCTCCATCGAACCTTACCACCAGGTGCGTGTCATTGATGGCCGAAATATGACAGCTCAACGTAACAATCATGATTAGCCGTAAGCGGAGTCACGTCATTTCCCAACGGAAACACAGATTTACCTGTTTGAAGTCACCATCGCCCACCAGACCTGTGCTATTGCCGGGGATACCATTCTTATCCTGGTAACCTGGAGAGCTGTGTCCAAAACAGACATACATGACACCTTGAGGTTTCCCGGAAGACCCACATCCTTAAGAACTGTGGTTTTTTATGATGGTAAGTATCGCATTTCTACATGTGGCTTTGACTGATTGTGGTAAACAGGGATGGTTTATTTTATGTGAGCGAGGATGTCGGATAGCGGCGAGGGCGCAGAACCTTGCTGACCACCAGAACGGACAGCGTATTGTTAATATTGAACATCCTGGTCTTGCTTTCCAAAGTTCTTTCAGTATGGCTAACTGCTGGAAGTATTCAGAACCTTGGTCATGATTCTCCGCAATCAGATTTCCGGGACCGTCACCGTCGCAAGTGACTTCGTTGTATTCGTAGATGCGTACGCTGTCCCTATTCCTCATTGCTGTGAACTCAGCTAACCCTCTCTTACAGCTTCACCCCAATCCTAGTGTCGCACTTCCTGCTTGACCTCCAGGAAGCCAACCGGAGCACACAGGGTCCTCAGTCAAGCAGCAATTCATCGCCGTCTACTAGGGTGCATGACAATGGCACCCTGAGGTCCGCAGTGGGCATAGAATCGCTCGCTGCTCCTATCGAGTTTCGGCTACTGGACGATGACCACGCGGAGGTGCTGGATGATGGTCAGAGGCAGGAGGGCGACCCTTTTAGTGTGCAGGCCTGACGATCATACCATGGCCTCCGCCTAAAAATTTTTCTTTGACTATAATAATTTATTGGTCTATGATTGAATAAAATACTGTGTGACGACCAACGCTCTCGAGTTTTCCTCATCGTGACGTAAGTATCTAATAGTAAGGCTCACGAAGCGGACGCATATAAGTTCGGACTGCAGTTTCAGTCCTTCACTTCGTCGGCAGTCCGATCCCAGTCCTCAGTTCTCAAATTTGAGCTGAAAAGACCGGATCGGACAGGACTTAGCAACACTAGCTTGAGCGCCATGCGGTGAAGATGCGGTACTCATCGCGCGTGTTGCAGCGTTCGCAGTCCTGTGCGGCCATACACTTTACACAAATATAAAATGGACCTTGTGAGATATAATGTAGAGCGTGCACATGCGGAACGTCGAAAGGCGCGTGAGGAGCGAGTACAGTGGGCGTGGAAGGGGCAAAATCCGCACCCTGCAAGAGGACGATAAGGATGGTCTCCGACGAGGCGGTCAATGGATTTTGAACCTTTGGTTCAGGGGCCATGTGAGGAGGACAGCGTATAATATCCATCCAAATTGAAGTGGAGGATGAGGACAGGCGAGAGGGCATTGTCGAGCGTGAAGCGAATCCGATTGACAGACTGGGGTTGGCGGTAGAAAGAGAACGAAGGCGAGGACGAGAATGGGGAAGGCGTCGACCGACGCGCTGAAGAGCGGGATCGCCGCTACGTGCGTTGCGACAGGACGAGAGGCCGAAGTGGAAGGGAAGGGATCTCTGTCGTCCTCGTCGTTGTGGACAGCGTCGGGCGGGCGCCAGTGTGCCACATTGCCGACGGGCGTTTCCATTACCGATTACGGATGTGGGAGGGGTTGACTGGCGCTAATCCTCTTGAACTCCGACCACGATGAAACGAGGCTCACCAAAGGCTCATCAGTGGCCAGCCCAGCTCACACTATATGCAGTCAACCTATGTCTTGTTTTTTTTTTAATATTCCATGATCGTATGAAGTGGCGTATTGAACGTAGCTACAGTGCAGCATCAGTAGGAGTGCCCGACTGCACACTTGGAACGCCTAATTGCTCTCGAATGCCCGGATGCTTCAACGGTAAGTGATATCGCTAACCTGTGGAGCAGTTGGTTGATCGATTACAAGTTTTCAGTCCTCATGACCCGAGTAAACCTCGATCTGATTGTCGTAGTCCCTGGCGACGCCGCGATCCTTTCGCTCAGAACTGGGAACCTCCCAGGTGGCGCGTCTTCCGGAATTTTATTCACGGCAGTTTCAAGCTAGGCGACGCTCAAACACGGGTTCTTTGATGCGGGCTCCCCGAAGGAACTGCGACGAATGTGGACGCAGTCTTGGCCCTGTTGCCACCCGACGAGGGTATTCCCAGTCTGAGGCGAATAGGGTGCCTGGCCACCCCGAAACGAGCGAACGGTAACGTTATTCGGCCCGCGAGCTCCTTCGGATCGGTGTGATTCTGAAGACTAGATTATTTCAAGGTGGTGGACTTCACCACCTGACTCGTTCAAGCCTAAGTACTAACCTGTACGCAGAGCTTTTAGCGCTTGTCCCCGGGACATCTTATTGTCGGAGTGCGATCCGTCGTATAGGAAGAAGAAGGAACTCCGAGTTGCTGTGACAGCATCACTGCCTCGCAAGGTATGGAATCTGTGTTAAAATGACGTCTCAGGGTTCTTATTAGCTTTCAACACATCACCAATCGACGCTTCCATTACGATTTAGTTGCCGAGAGATGCTCCTCCGACCATCCACTGCCACCCACCACCCCTGGTCTACCTCAGCACGTCCACCTGGGCGCCGCCCCCCAACCTACGTTTCCTCGCATCTGAGTCGAAGGATCACATCTAGCCATCCCGGGCGGCATTATTACGACATAGAGAACTCCGGTGTTGTCGGCCTGCGCGTGGTATCCCCACATTGTCCCCGAAGCGTCAAACCTCAATAGCCAATCTGGTGCGTCCCCTGCCAATCCCGTCCGGAGATCCGCCCACGCGAGTGCCTTCTCGTGGTTCTCCTTCCCAGCCGTCCCTTCAGAATCTCCGATAAATAACTCTCGCAGCTTCGCCTTTCCCACAGCCTCTCTCGGACTCCGGAGAGTTGCGGGGCCGCGCGATGAGCAATAAGTACATGGACCTCCAGTCGCGTGTGTTGGAAACTGAAACATTTGCCACCCTCCGAATGTCGCAAGCCTTTGAGCGCGACCCGACGTATCCTTGGATACCTCGACGGTGACACGAACTCTTTTGCGATGGCCGCTGGCATCCCGATCGACGTAGAAGAAGCTGTCGCCGCGGCGGGGAACCAGTTCCTATGGCAGATCCACAAGGTTCGCCGAAATTAATGCTGCCTGTACGCCGTGGCAGAACGCTAACATCGCACACTAGCATATCCAGGGTGAGCGCCGTGTTGACATGTGTATACTCTTGTGGGCTGACACGGGCTGTCGTAGTCGCCGCGTTCACAGTGTCGGTGCGTAGATCTCAATTCTAATCCCGAGGCGTTGACAGCCGAACGTTTGAGACGTGTGTAGGTGCTCGAGATGATCGCCACCCTCCCAGACGAGGTACGTCGTCTCGCGTTTGCATACTTGTCGCGGGCCTGAATATGATGGTATGTGATCCCCGCAGATCGAGCTGATGTGGCCGACGAACATGAGCCTCATGAAGGCCGTGTACTTCGTCAACAAGTACTCGCTCGTGCTCGACATCACGCTTACGGTGCTCGGTCAGTCCCCTTCCTGTTCTTCCGAGGCAACGATGTGCTCACCGGTTCTCAGTCGATTTCACGTTGCGCACGCCCCACGTCAGTCACGTCCCCGTGTCCCCCTGCGCTTCGGGTGTCGCTAACCTGTGTCTCAATAGGACTGCGACAAGTCTTTCCAAGCCTTGACATGTACGCTTCCCCCCACCCCCACCCCCGAGCTTTTGTACTAATGCCTGACTTTGACGCGGCTTTTGCGCAGATTGGTATACCACCGCGACGCTGTTCTCGGAATGTAGGTTCTCCGCGCTACCAGAATATCTCGTGTTAACACGCATCTTTTCTTTCCCATCCCAGTCATCCTTCTGGCCCGGAGTTGGGCGCTCTGGGCGTGCGATCGACACATGCTCTACAACACTATCTTTATAGCTGCGATGATGGTTGTGCGTAGCCGGTCTTTGTCGTGCGACTGGAAGGAATGGAGCTCCATGCTGATTACTAATAACTATGCTCCCCGTCGCACCAGCCTCACACATTCTATGTCGACTATGACATGCTGCGCACGAACACTGCAAATTGTGCGTTGACCTTGGTCACCGTTGTCGTCGTCGTCGTCGTCGCTAATCCACAGATCGGACAGTTGCGGCTGCAAATAGACTCACAATCCAATTATTCGGCTGCATGCCGGCTATTAATGACGTAGACGTCTGGCCGGCGTTCACGTACATGATCTGTTCGGAGACCAGTAAGCGCAGTGTGTGGCTCTGCGAGTGACCCGGTCGCGTGCTCACAGTGCCTCTAGTGATCGTCCTCATCACACTCCTCAAGCGATACCTGGATCAAAGGTCATGGAGTGAGTGGTGCTTTATCGCGTACTCATCCTCGGTCTCTCCGTGATCTTGACCAGCAGTTCGTGGCAGCTGACCGACATTCATACGCGAACAAGATGCTCCACACTCTGTACCGCGACGGTGAGACGGTATCTTTACCAGCCTTTTTTGTCCTTCTGAAGACCGATGTAACCGCCGTGCGCAGGCACTTGCTTCTGGGCGATCGTGCTCGGTAGGTGTATGCTTCAGAGGCGGCTTCGTTCTATCATAATAAGGCACTGAGATGGTCCCACCAGCGTTCTCCGTCCTCAACATGGTCATGCTATTCTGCGCCCCGGTGCGTTGTCATCCAAGGATAACGGTCGATGTGCTTAACCGGTTTCTCATCCCGTTCGCAGAGGGAACTCTCGTATTCGATGCAAATGTGAGCCCCCCCCCCTTTTTTTTTTGTTTGACTCACCAGCTCATGCCACCCGCGCACCATCTGACCCGCCCCATCTTGTCCCATCTCGTCTCTCAGGCCTCTCCGGACCATACACTCCGTATTGTGCACCCGCGTCCTCCTCAACCTCCGGAAGGTCGCCGCCCGAACGTCGCGCACGAGACGCGATTCAGATTCAGAGGGAGAAGAGCTGGACTTCTTGACGACGCTCGCGCTGGAGCCGCTCCCAGTGTACTCGGAGTCGGACGAGTCGGACGAATCGATGCCGCGCACGGAGGACTTTGAGCTGCGCGAGGTAGTAGGGGCCCAGCGCGTGTAAACGCGCTGATCATAGACACTCTGACACTCTGACACTTTGACACTCTGCTTTCGAGTCGGACTGGGACTAGGACGGTTTGTGAAAGTAGCGTACTGTACCACCACTAACTACTGCCGCTGTACCATTACCATTACTGTCACCTCTCGTTCTCGGGCGGTCTGCAGAGACCCTTGATGTATGTAGCACATGTCGTAAGCCTATATGTTTTGTCCCCACACGCCTCGGCCACTAGTCCGTCGGGGCGACCCCTTGCCGGTAAGTTCGGTGTTGGTTTCGCGCCGGCAGGTCCGCCGCTGACCGCGGAGCATTATCATGAATGCGAGAAGCTAGGCGGGGGAGGTACTCTGCGGTGTGCGCCCGACGCGCAGTGCTTCAAGTGAATATCCTTGTGCGGCCTGCCACCGGGGGGTCATATATCATATGTTACGCACATGGACGGGGCCTGGAGGTACAGGTTATGCGATTCGATGCATGGAAGGCCTCGCGAGCATGGCGTGAAGGCCGTCCGCGCGGCGGGATTTTGGGTCGGGCCACGCGGCCTCAACGGGGAAGGAGAAGGTCATCTACTGCCTCTATGGTCAGTGCTCTTTATTCGTTACGATTATCTCACCCTCGCGTTGCTTAACGCTTGTTTTAGGAGGAGGACATGTCGGACCTCTCTCCGATCCGGTGTCGACTACTCGATGACCTGCTTATCGACCGATGCATTTCGCTTTTCAGACTAGTTCCGCGCACCCCAAAGAATCCCCATGTGGCGCGGTTCTGCCCCGTTCTATGACGGTGCCCTGGGGCATTTCGGCAAGGACGTGCGCATCTTCGGGTTAGAGTACCGCCTGTCGAGCGCCACACCGTTGGCAGCCGAGAACCCGTTCCTGCCTCGCTCATCGACGCCATCGCCGGCTACCGGTACCTCGTCGAAAACGTCGGCTTCCATCCCAGCCAGCGTTGATCAACGAGCAATTTGTGCCACCTCTGCTGTCGCACTTGCTAGTGGAATAGCCTTCGACGTGATTTAATGGTCCGTTCCAGCTAGGCAAATGATGGACCACGGACTGTACTTTATCGTCTACCCACTCAAATTGAAAGTGACTATTGAAGACATGGTGAGTTCAGTTCGCTCTACTGCCAGCTGTAACATTCGCATCGCAAATCTGCTAGGGACGTGGCGTATTTCGCCTTCAAACGCCCTAGGTACGTTGAATCGCAGGATTCGCCCTCAAGTAAGCCAGTATCGCCGCCTACGGATTTCAACTAAGCAACCAAATGCTGCGCTGCGCCTGAAAGAAACTCACCTCGTCCCAGGTAGCCTGGAAGCTCGGCCGCGCCTTCACGTCCTGGATGTACCTCGCGATCCGCGCAAACTTCGGCCCGTGCAGCGCCTCCAGTGTCTTCTTCCCCTCCCCGAGGGGATACCTCCCCAGCTCGTTCTCCAACGACAAGACGACCCAGACGAGGAACGGCGCGGCGGCGATGTCGGCGATGCTCCACTCCCCGACCGCGAACCCAGTGGGCGGCAGGCGCGCCTGCAGCGCCTCGAAGCTTGCGAGGAACTGACTCGCCGGCGCGCCCTTGATGAAGGACTCCCGGATGCCGCCGAGGATCTTGTCCTCGACGACGGAGATGAAGATGCGCGCTTGCGCGCGAAGGATGGGGTCGCGCGGGAGGAGGTTCGCGGACGGGAAGGTCTCGGCGATGAACTCGACAATGACGCTAGACTCCACGAGCACGGTCGCGTCTGAGGAAGGCTCTTCGGGCGGGTGTCTGGGCCCGCCGTAGCTAAGCGCCGGGATCTGGTTGGGCGTAAGCGAGAGGTGGAATGGTGAACTTGGAACTGGGAGAGAACGGCTCACTTTACCGGTGACGGGGTTGACCTTCGAGCTGTACCACTCGGGTTTTGCCTTCGTGTTGACGAAGAAGGACGTGTAGTCCGCGTTCGCCTCTTTTAGGGCGATTAGGACGCGATGGCAGAAGGGGGAGGCCTGAAAATCCACGCTCCCTGCGTCAACCCAAGACCAACATACCATGAACGCGGACGACAACGCACCGCATGAGTGTAGAACGTGATCTGTCCGTTCTGAGCCATGGTTTCAGTGGAAATGTGTTGAATGTGGAGGGATGGAAGTTGAACGTTGAAGTGCGACTACCGTTCAGTCACTTTGTCTCTCCTGCTTTATACCAGCCACGAAGCCCGCTTGTCGGCATATTCCCGATTCTCCTGGCAGTGGATCCGCCTGTGCGGCTGCGAAAGAACACTGATTTGCCTACAACCAACAAACTCAGTTCGACAGATCGAAGTCGTCCAGACTGTGGAAAGAAGTCTACGAGCCGAAAAATGGACTCATTTAGGTCTAAATATATGCATTGTATTGAACCGCTCTGGATGACAGAGACGTTTCTGGTCACAATTACCGAGAGTCGGGATATTAGAGAGGACTCACCACCTACGTGCTCTCCCGATTCCGGAAAAGAGGTCAATAGACCGCCTTCCGCCAGCTGCAATGCAGTTTGTTTAGATGCGAAATATGTGTCCAGCCTGCCGAAGCGATCAGCGTTGTCGAACGAGTGGGAGTTGAGTTAGAGCGCGTTCAGTCGGGCGCTTGAGTTGCCTTTCTTGATGACCAAACAAACGCAAGCAAGATTCTGGCCACGTGCTGCATATGGCCGATACAACACCTGCTCGTCGTGGACGGACTAACAGCAACAGAACGGCATACACAACATGCATGCGCTCCACCAGCAGATAGAGTGCAGGACAATCCCAGATTGCGACCTTCGTGGCGACTCCGACTCCTGCCTCAGACCGCGACCGACAGGAGGTCCGAGAATAACTCGCTATCCATTGCCAGATGGCGGCCCACGGGTAGTAGTGGTAGTAGTGGTAGTAGTAGTACACATGTAGTGCAAGATATATGGATACAGCGCGACGAGCGAGCAGCAGAGTCGCAGCACGGTAGTGCTAGTATAGTCTGACTCGAGGGTGTGTACTTAATGATACAACTAGCTGGAGTGTGCGCGATATGCATTCAAAGATGCCCGATCATAAAGTCGTTGCGCGACACAAGAAACAACAGCAAAGCAAAGAGAGCGCACGCGTAGGAAAAAAGCGATGCGAGCGTGGTTGCCGAACGGCCGAATGCGACGTAGGAGTGAACGGACAGAACGGACGAACTTGAAGCCAACGAGGCGGACGACCAGCGTGTCGCCTGTCCGGACGTCCCCTGTCTGTCACGCAGCCCGCTGCGTTCTCACCAGCCATATCCTCAGCGCCAGACACGGGTTCTTGGTGACCTTGGCGACGCAGGGGGAACGGACGAGGACGCGGAGAGAGACGGGGACGAGGAGGGGGAAGCGATTAATGACAAGGACAGGGAGGAGGGGAGGGAGGCCGACGCGCGCAACGCGGCCTCGCGGAGGGGCGGCGAGCGGGGTGAGAGCTGTGGCGAGGCTGGCGCACGGGGCTTGGGTGGCGAGCAGACGTCGAGCGTCGGTCGCGGTCGCGGTCTGCGCAGGGAGCGAGGGGCTTCAATGCGGTACGGCGAAGGACCAGCGCGGCAGAAGTCGGGCGCAGAGACCGAAGCGGGCAACGACGCGCTGAAGGACCGAGTCGCGTGCGCGTGCGCTGCGAACTCGGCGGCCGACTTTGCGCCCAGGGACTTGCTCCGGAAGATGGGGATGCGGCTTGGACGGAGGGGCTTGGTCGGTCGCTCCTCCAGGCTTTGGTCCCGGTCCGGTTGCTCGAGCGGAGACGGGGATGAGGCTCGTAGGAAGGCGCCTCGATCGCTGGAGAAGACGCAGGGGGCAGAGTGTGACTTGGGCATCGGCGGACGCTTGGAGCGGGTCGGGACGGGGGTGGCGAATGCAGCATCGGCGTCGACGTCGATGTCGACGTCCCCAGTGAAGCTGGAGGGATGGAGGGCGGGGGCGGGGCCGAGGTCGGCGGACTCGCGCGGCACGGTGTGGAAGAGGGCGGGGAGTGGGCTCCGCTCGTTGTCCGGGTTGCTGTCCAGGCCTACCGTTCTGGACGCGGGGGTGACAACCTCGGCAGGCTGAGGGCAGGCGCGGATGGTCATGTCGAACGCGGTGACGTCGCTCTCTTGCTTAACCCTCGGGGATCTGATAGTCACGGTCGAGTGCTGGACATGCTCTCGAGGGCGGACCGTCGCGGTGGAGAGTTCGGACAAGTTTGGGGCACTCGCGCTGAGACATGGTGGATAGATAAGGGAGGCCAGCGAGCGGCGGGGCGAGGGACTGGCGCCGCGCATGCGAAGGGCGAGATTCGAGAGACGGACGTCGTCGTCGTCGTTGTAGGAGAAGGAGGAACGGAGAGCCTGTTGGGCATGCTGAAAGTGGCGTCAGCTGGTGTGTACAGAAAGAAAGGAGAGCGGGATAGACGGACCCAGTTGAGAAGCATCTGGCGTGCGGATGGAGTGTCCCAGGAGAGGCCGTCGAGATCTGTAAACTCGGCTTTGACGCAAGAGACAGAGTCTTGGAGAATTCGGAGCTCTTCCTGGAGAAGAGAAATGAAGTGGTGTGGTTAGAAGAGGAGAAAGCGCGGGTTCGGAGAGCTAGGAAGCACGTCGTACCGGAGTTGCCTTCAATGCCTCGAGATCCTCCAACTCCTGCTCTTCCTCGAGGAGCTTTTGCCTGATCATCCGCGCCTGCGCTCGGTCGCTGGGACCCGGGGCGGGGCGTTTTGGCGGCCGAATGGTAACGGTGCGGTCCATGTCGCGCAACTGCTGGGAGAGCAGGGGTAGGCTGTGGATGTAATGGCCCGACCGTATCGGTGTGGCCTGCAATGACCAGCAAGCAGACGAGGAAAGCAAGAAGCGTTTGTGGCCGGCGGTGGAATTTAAACGCGGTGGGCTGACGGATTGTGATTAGGACTGGGCACCTCACTCTCGGCCGGTGGTGGACGTGGAAGAGGCAGACACCCGTCTGTGGCTGACTCTGCGCGACGGCGTGACGGCGCGTGCGTGACGTTGTGTGACGCACGCGTTTGAACTCCGCCAGGGCAAAAGCAGACGCGTCGAAGCGGGCTGCAGCTCTTGTTCTCTTCCCCCACTGCCTCTTCCCTTCGTCCACCGCCTCCACTGTCACAGACATTCTCCCCGCTTCCTATTGACGACTCTGATCGACGATGTTGGAAGCCAAGCTGTCCGAAGCCGCGCTCCTCAAACGTCTCCTCGATGGTACGTCGCTCACCCCGACGCGTCGACGCTTGTACCACCCGACACTCACCACACGCGTCCAGCCGTCAAGGAGCTCGTCACGGACGCCAACTTCGACTGCAATGAGGAGGGCATCGTGAGTGCTCTTCCCTCTTTGTACCCTTTCCCCAAACGCGACGCGACTCATCCCCTTGCTCCCTGTAGCAACTCCAAGCAATGGACAACTCCCACGTCGCCCTCGTTGCAGTGAAGCTCGAGGCCGCCGGTTTCAAACGCTATCGCTGCGACCGCCCCATTCCTCTAGGCGTAAACCTCACCTCCCTCACAAAGGTCCTCAAGTGCGCAAAGGACGACGACATCTGCACACTCAAAGCCAGCGATGACGCTGACATCCTCTCCCTCACTTACGAGGCAAAGAGTGCGTTATCTTTCCTCTCCAAGCGGCGTTGTCCCGGTGCTGCAGTGGTTGGACTCGTGAGACGCGTATGAGTCGTCATTGTGCACGAGACGGCGCTGTACTGCAGCAGCTCTGCCAAACGCGTCATGGTGCGCCCCGGCAAGCCACCTCAAGGCTGGTTCCACTAGCGGGAGGTCCCTAGACCAACTTGACGTCGCCGCTCGGGCCACCAGTGACATCGGTAGACGGGTCTGCTTTGTCGACTGAATTCCATCCTTCGTGCCATGTCTTGCTGCGCCAGTCAAGATTTCATCCACGACAGTGATCATGGATGTGGCCCTCCTTCATCCGTTTCCGTACCTGCCGTACCGCGACTGACCCGCCTTTCAACACACAGACTCGGACCGTATCGCCGAGTACGAGATGAAGCTGATGGACATCGACGCCGACCAGCTCGGCATCCCCGACACCGACTACGACGCCTCCGTAACCATGCCCTCGTCAGAGTTCGGCCGCATCGTCCGCGACCTCTCTTTGCTCGGCGAGTCCGTTAAGATCGAAGTCTCCAAGGAAGGCATCCGGTTCGTGAGCGACGGCGAGGCCGCCAACGGCAACATCCTCCTCAAGCAGTCGGCCGAGGCGTCCGGGAAGAAAAAGAAGGGCTCGTCCAGCAAACGGCGAGGCGGTGATGACGATGAGGAGGACGAGGATGAAAAGGACGAGCCTGAGGACGAGGAGGGCGCAGACGCGTCGGACGGGGAGGGCAAGAAGAAGATCAAGAAAGAGAAGGTGAAGAAGGAGGAGAACGGGGAGGACGTCGAGATGAACGGCGCGGACGACGAGGACGAGGAGGGTGAGGGCGAGTTCAAGCCGACGAAGGACGAGGACGACGAGGAGGATGAGGAGGGGTCGAGCAAGAAGCGGAAGCGGGGGTCTGGCAAGGTGCGTGCCGCGCGTTCTCGTTCGCCCGATGACGCGCTCACGGCGACGGCAGAGCAAGCCCGCGAAGAAGGCGAAAAAGGAGGACGCGGACGAGGACGACGAGGATGATGACTTTGAGGGCGTGCGGATCGAGATGAACCAGGCCGTGACGCTCACGTTCTCGCTCAAGTACCTCGTCAACTTCTCCAAGAGCTCGAGCCTGTCGAAGAAGGTGCAGCTCATGATGTCCAACGACGTCCCGCTCCTCGTGAGTTTCCTTCCCCGCTGTTCACACACCTGCGGTGCTGACGGTCCCCGGTGCGATGTTGCTAGGTCTCGTACGCGTTCAACCAGGGCTTCATCCGGTACTACCTCGCACCCAAAATCGGCGATGACTAGACACCTTGCAGCATGCCATCATGCTTGTGGTGTCCTCATCCTTAATCAGTCTTGGTTGGTCGGTTGTTGTCTGTCTCGCATTGCGTATCATCTCAATCATCGTATATACGTACCTGTCTTTGTTTGTTCGTTCGTATTCTTTCTGTGTAATATATCGTCTCTCGCAATCGATGAAGTGGTGGTCCGTACAAGTACAAACGACGTCATGGGGGAAACGACGTGGCAAGACGGCAATCACCGCAAGGCCACATTTGGCAACCTAGACGCGCATACGTCCTCTCAACATGCTTTGACCAGTGCCACTTGCACCTCTGGCCTTGGTGAGTCCCCCCAATGCACAGTTCATTAGCTACGACGACTCACATTCGTTCCCTAGCTCTTTCCATTCCCCTGCGATACAGCCTTCCGTTCAGCGTGTACGTGCCCGGACGAAGTCGTAGTGGTCTGCAGTTAAGTTTCCCCGCCCATTTGAAACACAATCCCTTCCTCCACTCTTCCTACGACCCTCCTCTATACCAGCATCTAGACGTTGTGGGCGGAGACATCCACAGACGCTCTCCCCCCAGGTTCAGGTTCAGATTCTCCGCGTGCAACAAGCGATATGTCCGCACCAGGCAGCATGATCCTCTCCACTAGCACTTCCACATCGTCTGGGACGGCGGCCTCAGCGACAGCTACTCCGGCCTTCGCATGGCAGGACTTGGCTTCCACCGATCTGACATGCACGAACCGAACCATCAACTGGCAACTTTATTCGGGTCCGCAGGAGTCTGTCCAGGTCATCCTCGCCCGCAACTCTATCCCTAGACCTGGATTGTGGAGAGATTATAAAGGGAGGGTGAATGTTGGGAGCCGAAACGAGAGCGGGTGGTGGGATGGCGGGTGAGAGGTCGAGGCAGTGTGGTCCACAAAGCGGCTGAATTGCGCGGGAATGGACATGCTGGTAGTATGCGCAGGCGTATGGACCAGTTGCGACGGACAAAGGATGCGAGCGAGGATGTGGTATGGACGTGGAGTGTCGCTGTGGCGTGCCTTCATCGTCGTAGAATGTTCCGGATCATGATTGCTAACTTCCCTGGTTTGCCATGGTCTGATTCATACGTTCAGATGGATGCCGTGCTGGCGGCACGTATGAGATAGACATCTGCTCAGAGCATTCTGATCCATGCCACCCACCGTTTTCCTTTTACAGGTCTGATAGGTGGATACCTGTCCTCGCTGCCGAAAAGCTTGCTTGGTTGCCCTGACATATCAGCGTTCATCGCTGTTCTCAAAGCTGAGGCTGTCCCTTCCTATCTACGTACTAATAGTGACAGTGCTTACTGGTGCACCTGGTTGGCTGGATGAACTTCTTCAATCCCCGTCTATGCCCCGAGATCTCTGACCTTGGTAAGTCGTCCCAATGTCGTCTTCTTTGCTACGACGACTCACACCTCGTCCTCCGGTGCCGCTCGTTCACGTTGGTGCGACTCGGACCGTTCGCATACAGCCTGAAAGTCATCCGTTCAGCGTATTCCACTGAAGCTCCCCTCCTAGTATCAAGGAGAACCGCCTACAACAAGCGATATGTCCGCACCAGGCACCATCCACTCCACCGGCACTCGCACATCCTCCGGGGCATCGGCGACAGCTACTCCAACCTTCACATGGCAGAACTTCCCTTCGACTGTTCAGACATGCACGAACCAAACCATCAACTGGCAGTATTCGGGTCCCCAGGAGTCCGTTCAGCTCTACCTCGTCCACAACCTCAACCCACAGACTGATGTGGCGATCCGCTCGAAACGAGCCACCGTCTACACCGTGATCGCAAATGATGTCGATTGCGCCGCGCAGCAATGGACCTGGCCTACGGTCAACGCCACCGCGGGTCAATACGTACTCTACGCATATGGGAGCGACGTGTACACCTTGTCGTCGACGTTCGTGATCACCAACGGTACGGACACATCTTGCCTCACTGGAGCTTCCCCCACATCCTCGTCCGGCACGTCGGCCACGCGTTCTGCTTCCACGTCCTCTGCCTCTGTGACTGCTGCTGCGGTCGTCCCCGTCCCCGTCTCCGCCACGTCCACATCCCACTCCAACGCCGGCGCCATCGCAGGCGGCGTTATCGGCGGCCTCGCTATCATCATCGCCGTCATAGCGGCATACGTCTACTTCGGTCTGTGCCGCCGCGGCCCCACTCGCTCGCGCCGTCGGGCAATGGACGGCTCAGAGCCTCCGCTTGACCCCGACCTCGTGTCCAGCGAAGGAGGCGAGAAGGGCGCGCCAGAGGCCTTCGGCCATGTCACTGGTGAACCCCCTACGCCTCGTCTTGAGCCCAATCGTAGACCACCTTCTTCCCTCATTTCCGCGCCTTACGCCACGACATCGATCTCTTTACTCTATCAACAGGCCCAGGAGGGAGTGGCGGAGTCGCTGATGGACGTCAGTATCATTGGATCCTCGTCCGATGTGACGTCCGTGACTTCACTTCTGCACGCTTCAAGTTCTTCTTCCATACCAACGTACACAAGCACCTACCTTCCACCATACGCCGCAGACCCCCCCGCACGGCGGGAAACGACCCCTGCAGGCCCACTCAGAGTGACTAGCACAGTAGCAAAATTGTAGGTCCTGAGTAGCACAGCTCGCAACGCAAAGTGATTTACTCTGGCTCTTTGTAGCAATGTCGAGAGAGAAAATCTGTAAATCGTACTAATTCATCATGACATGCATGGACCCGCGGTTCAACTTGAGTTCAAATTAAAAAGGAAAGTCAAGCGCCCGTGGTCCAATTCGCTATCGGCGTTGAATCAGTGCATCATCGACCTTTACCATCTACGCTCATGCAAGTTCATGCCCTCTATCCACGACCTGCATACAAATACAGGAACAGTTTTGGTAACGCTAGCAGGCGCATCGCCCATGCGGTTCAAAGGCGAGCTCGGCCTCTCCATCTCTGGGTGAAGGAACGATCACCAACTTAACCAAAGATTTGCAAACGGCCCACGAAACGAAAACGGAGATGTCTCGAAGCCTTCGAAATTTTGAGAAAACGACTATGGTGCGCTGGAGTGGGGACGGTACTTGGGGTAGAGTCTACACACGCTTTTGCAAGTGCGCGGTTTATTATACCGACCGCACTTGCAAGTGCGCGGCCCGCCGGTCCCGGTCCACTCCCTTCTCCTATCCCCTCTCCTCCGGCCCCTCCTCTAGTTTGTATTTATAGCCCTGCTATAAGCGCATCTTGTACATCTTTTCGGATACAATGGTAATTGATTAATTTTCAAAAACAAAATGCTACCATCGAGACTCGAACCAACGACCACCAAACACTTTACTAACAACCCAATTTACCATTACACCATCAGTTCCTTATACCTGTTGGGGAGGACAATGTATATAACACATACTTACAGCCCCGATGCTCGCGCCCGCGCTGATGCAAGTGACTGCGCCGCCTGATTCAAGTGACAGCCCATCTGATGGAGGCGCCTCGCCCTGATGCCAAGCGTCTCGCCCCTGATGCAAGCGTCCTCCGGGAGTGTCCCAGAAGTGCGTGAAGTCCCAGTGGGGTCGTACTTGCAGATGACCCCAATATTTGCAAGTCCACGGCAGTGCTCAGCCCTGGAAGGTATCTGATAGAGAACATATGCACAAAGAATTCATTCAACACTTTCCAGAGTGTGCAATTGCATCAGGGCGCCGCCATCTGGGCATTGGGCGGAGATTCATGCTGGGTCGTCGCACTACATAGGGCAAATGATAGTATTACTCCCAAGGAGTATATAGACTAGTGGATTGGAGTACTGTTCAAAACAAGATGGCTCGTGTTGCTGGGGGTTCGAACCCTGATTTTGCCGTTGTCTTTTTTTTCCCGACCCGACAATCGCGCACCTCCGACAATCGCGCGACGGTTGCCCCTGTCTACCCCGCGCGCCATCACCGCCCAGCCCCCTCCGGATCTTCCCGCGCACTTGCAAGTGCGGTCGGTATAATAAACCGCTAGACTCGAACCAGTCGTACGGAGCGCATCAGGCATCAGCAGAGATCGAAACGGGGAGAACGCTCCGTAACGACTGGTACAACTGGTCAGCCTTTTGGCAGGGTGCCCCGATTTGGTACCCCGTGAGAGAACGTACTTAGAAAAATCGTGAATTTGCCCCCCTGGAGAAACTGCGAGGCCGCGAGTATCCTCCCGTCCCCCGTTCGGAAGCCCTGGCAACTGGTGTAGAATAGATGTATCTTATCCTGTAGTATGTATAGGACAATGTATATACACATTATGGCTGAAAATGATAGTAAGCGTCCGGAATTGGATTGGAGGGGTTTGGTGGGGGTCGCCCCGGGGGGTTGAGAAGGGCAGAATCATGTTGAGGGTGAAAGGGTGAATGGGGAATTGGCGGAAGGTGGGGAGGAGGTGGGTTTGATGGCGCAGAGGTGGGCGGCTGCGGCGTGTAGGAGATCCGGGAGGGCGGGCGCGACAGTCTGGGCGTCGGCGCGTACATCAGCGGAGGCGGCCGTGATGGACGCATTGCAGGTGACGGCGGCGGAGGGTCCGGGAACACGTGTGAAAGGGGAAGCGATGGAGTGGGCGTCGGCGCGTACATGTGCGGAGGCGGCCGAGAGGGATTGGGAAAGATTTGCATTCCAGGGGACGGTGACGGCGGCGGCGGGGGATAGGATAATCGGGAAGGCGGGCATGTCAGTCTGGGCGTCGGCGCGTACATCGGGGGAGGCGGCTGTGAGGGAGTAGAGTACGTTTGGATTGCAGGTGATGACGGCGGCGGCAGATAGACGTGTGAAGGGTGTGATGGACTCGGCGTCAGCGCGTACATTTGCATAGGCGGCCGAGAGGGAGTGGGAAAGGTTTGCATTGCGGGGGAAGGTGGCGGCGGTGGCGGATGCCAGTACATTTGTGAAGGCGGACGCGATGGACCGGCTGTCGGCGTGGACATCTGCGGCAGTGGCCTTGGGCGTGCGGAGTGGTATGGGTTTGCTGTCGGAGGAAGAGTAGGCGGTGGAGGCAGCGCCGGTGAATACGATGGACGCTCCGCTGTCTCTGACGAGTTTCCCACCCAAATCGATGGTATTTCTTGGCGATGCAGCGGGAGCGAAGACGGGGGAGGGTGGCCGGACGTCGCCTGGGGCGCTGCTCCTGTTCTCGATCGCTTGGTTGTACCGGGGCCGTCCTCGGACACACGCTCAGATGGAGAGGCGGCACATTTGCGCCGCCTGGCAATGAACTTGATGGGAAGCCGTGCGACCAAGAGACCGAGCTCCATCGCGTACTGGTCGTGGAATGGCCATTTGTCGTCAAGAAGGGACAGCACTTGTTCGGCGGTGAGTGGTCCGTGGGAGACGAGGCTGGTGATGAGATCGTCGTCGAGGATGGAGGTGTGGTCGTACTGCGCAAGTGCATGGTCGCGTTTGAAGACACGCTGATGCCATTCACGAAGGTTCTTGGCTGCCTCGAGATCAGGATCGCCACGCTTCAGGCTTTTAGCCCTTCGTTCGGGTGGGAGCGGTGGAGGTCGTGTTTTCTCGAAAAGGGTGGGGTCGCATATATCACAACACGGAACTGTTGGGGCTACGAAATATTATCAGTTCATAAGTAGACGAACATAACAGAGATATGGCTTACCAAGCACGTTGGGATTGTCAAATACCTGAGCCCACACTTTCCGGCGGCAGGAGATGCTTTGAACAAATGCGAGGAGTCCCTCGTCGGCACTGTCCTCCGTGAGAAGAGGCTGCGGACCTTTGGGGTCAGCATAGTCACGCGTCGAGCCGCCGCGCAATAAACCATGCGCGACCGCGTACGCGCGAACCGCCGCACGATCACGAGGCTCCTTCGGGGGGTCAGTGGTTGGCTCTTGCGCACCCTTCGGTTTGGAGGCCTTGCGCTTGGCAGACGAGGCTTTCGGGGCGATCAGGTTGATGTAGTATGCTGACTTCTCCACCAGCAATACTGCAAGCCCGGTCCGTCCCCGCCGGCGCGCCGCTCTCCCCGCACGTTGAATGAAATGAGAAAATGTCGAGGGGAGCTTCCATTGAACAACACGATCGATGTCTGGTATGTTCATTCCCTGTCATGGGTGCCGAAAATGGCGTTAATACTGTAGAAACAACTCGGACAGGGGGAATGGAACACTCACCATTCCGGCCGCGTCAGTACATATTAAGATCCGGATTCTCCCTTCGCGAAAGTTTTCCATTGCGAGATTTCGGTAGCGGTGTGAGAGAGTGGCGTTGAATGGATGCAATATGCCTCGAAATGAGGCGCGGTTCTGCTCGGGCGTATTGATGATGTCTGGATGGTTCTCGAGCCGAGCGTTGAGGTAGTCGATGATCTCACCGCCGGTCGAGATGTTGTCCACGTAGATGTATGTCTTGGGGATGTCATCGATGGTGCGGAGGTGGGCGGGGATAACAAATGCAAGATCCTCGAAGGTGTTCAGCGGATGTTCGCACGCACGTACAACAATTGATACATTCGGGCGGTCGTTCCCAACATTCTGATAGCGACTCTGGGTGTCGGAATGGGCGAAATGGAGGGAGGCCCATATGGCACGGACGACGCGAGGGGTGAGGGTCGCCGAGACAGCAATGATAGGGGTTCCTCGAGGTAGGAATGCGCGCACCTTCCCCAGCGTACCATACTTCTTACGAAAATCTGTCCCCCAGAGGACGATACAGTGCGCCTCGTCGATGACCATCGAGAGACAGTTCCTCATGAAGGTCCCATTTCGTAGGACGCGTTTGGTAAATGTGCGCGACTGGAGCATTTCCGGCGAGATGAGGATGATTTGATACTTGAGAGCGAGGATTTCCTGTGTATTGTGGTTATATTCCGAGTGTCTGGAGTGTTGGAAAACAACAGAGAGGATTTACCTTGATTCGGAGTGGAGAGCATGCACCATTCTTGCTATTCAAAGCGACCGCCTTGAGTCCAAATTCTGTTTCGAAGGTTATACACTGTCATTCAGGGTCATCAGATGCAATAACATGTATTAAGATAACTGCTCGCCATTTCATCTTCCAAAGAGAGCAATGGGCACACCATAATCGTGAATTTGTTCTCATTTCCCGCCCAGAGATGCGGTCCTGCGGCAATCGCGGTCTTCCCTGCGCCGGTTGGTGCTTGAACGACCATATCAGTGCCTTCAATTTGCGCTTGTACTGCCCGTAGCTGGAAGTCCTTCGGGGGGCCGTCCCAGTGATACGTCTCTTGCATTTGCGTTGCGAGCTTCTTGAGGTCATCCTGGGTGAGCTTAGGGCGCGGAGAAGGTGGCGCCGGGGGCTTCGAGTAAGTGCAGTGACCATAGCGGGAGTGCTTTCGAGGCATGGTGAGAGTTATGCAGTCTGAGACAGAGCAATAGACGGGGCACTTGGGAGGAATACGGCGAGAGGGCGACGAGAGCAACGACGGTCAGAATCTTCGGAATTGCAGCGTCGGGACGCGCCAGTCTCAGCGACAGATGTATGGTGCGTCGTTGGGTCGTCACAGACGCAACCAGCATGGGTAAGAGTCGTTCGGGGGGGGGCGGGTGTCGACGGCGACGCAAAGTCTGTCGCAGCACGTCCCATAGGCGCGCAACACTGGGTGGCAAACGCAAGTGCGTGTATTGCTGTTTACTTAGCTGACTATCACGGTACATCTACTGGACAAATCCCTGCTCGACCCAGTTGCGCTGTGCTGGTGAAGATGGAGGATGAATATGACTGGAACGCGCTACTTGCCTTATCTCCGCTGCCTCCCTCCTCCCCTCTTACCGACCTTCCGACGGACCCTCTAGAGCCGAATGACGACGCCCAGGAAGCCATCAAGAAGCCGGAATCATTCGCTGGTGTGGACGAGACCCAGGATGTCGACCGCCGGCAGGAAGGCGAAGACCAGACAGATGACCGCGGTCATAGCCCCCAGCCAACGCTGATCTCGCGACGACATGGGCGTATCTCGAGGAGGGCGTCGACCGGTGAACCTGACGATGGTGCGGGTGGGGACGACGGTGCTGATGCCGAAATCGTCATGGGATTGCCGCGGACGCCTCGCAGTCTTCGCCACCTCAAGATCGTCGACCTAGGTTCCGAAGGCCATATCATTGGGGCCGACTCGAGCGACCCCGGGGTAATCATCTCCCCACCAAAGCCCAAAAAGCAGAAACGCGAGGCAAAACGACAGGCGACAATTACGATCCAGAACACTCAACGCGCACACGAGCGAGAACAGCGTCTCCTGGCCGAGGTGCGCGCTGAGGAGGATGCCCGGAGGCTCGAAGACATTGCGTTGGCGGAGAGGAAGGCGCAGACCTGCAAAGTGGCATTAGAGTATCTGAAGGAGAACAAGCTTACCTGGGGCGACTTCGTAGAGTGGATCTCGCGACCGGCCTCTGGGCTCGCGCAAGAGCGTTTTGATGGTCTATTCAAGAACCGAGACCACCGCACGGGCGACTGCCAGGTCGCACGAATTCTGGATCTGTGGGCGACGAAGAACTCATCCACAGGACGACACGATGTTCATTGTTGGGCTGTGAAGTACATGAGTGGGGTGGTCAACGCCGAAGCAAACAATGTGACTCGCGATGGAGTCCTACAGACCAGACAACACCCGTTAACCGGGGAGTTCCTCTTATCGTTCAGCTTCTCAGCTGTGCAAGCACGCATTCAAAAGCTCTGCCCCTCCACTACCACCATCTTCCGAGCCTTTAGCACCACGGCCCGCCAGCGCAAAGCAAACGAGAAGAAGCAACAGACCGCGCAGGAACAAGCCCGCACGGTGAAACGAAAGGCACGAAACGACCGCGCACGTATACACTCACCTCGTACCAAATGAACCAAACTAATCCACCCGATTATAGCGCATAGGATTTGCCATTACGAACTTGCTTGGAGAGCGCAGCCAGAACAATAGCTTGATGAAGCACGTACTCGCGGTTTACATGTATGTGACGGGGGCCTCGCGACAGCTCATATCCGTACTGGCGAGCCTCGGGAACACCAGTGGGTATACGACAGTAGCCGGGAGCGGCGGACAAGACCCAGAGGTTGCCAAGACTATCAGCGATATACCAGACCACAGCGACGACTCGGACGACCCAGACTGGGAACCCAGCACATCCGACGATGAGCCCGACGACGACTGCTTCCAAGCGGAACCCGAAGACGAACCGATTGATGAAGGGCCTCCCGAAGACGACGCTCCCAGAGAACCAGCGGGCGGGCCAGACGAGATCCACGAGAACCAGCGTCAGGACCCAAAGTTTGCATTCCTCAACTTGGCGGACCCTTACCATGCATACTACATGGCCCAGGGCATCGGTGACAAGCTCGAGGAGGAGGCGGCATCGAAGGAGGGCGACCAGGCAAGCCAGGACGAAGGTGGTGAGCGAAGTGGGGTTAGCAGCCGGTCGTCGATCGGGCCCACATTTGCTTCCGCGATGCAAGCGCCCACATCCATATTCAGTCTTCTGTACCCGGGTGCCGGCTTGCTCAAGCGCATCTCAGTCTCCTGTCGCTATTCCACTCGTGTCTGTGCTCGCTCCTTTATCCTAGGTCATGTTTACGACAATATCAACATGGTATTCAAGGTCGCCGAGCAAACCCTAGGCAGCAAGGACACGCAAGAGAACGGCACTTGTGCCACAGTCTTCCCCCTCCTCGCAGCCGACCCGAACAACATGCAAACCGCCGACCTATTATCCTCTTTCGATTCTGCACCACCCCTCTCCATCAAAGACATTCTCCACACCCCTGCTGAAGCCGCGCTTTTCCACTCCTCGCTCGAGCACACGCTCCTCCGCACAATCGTCAACTCCTCCGACCTCTTCGCCCGCTTCTGTCCCGAAGTCGACGCCTGCCTCCCAGCCACTGACGACCAGATCCCTCTCCACCACTCTGCCATATATCCCCTTCCCGCAATGAACATCGACGAGTCTAGCACCACCGGCAACGCCGAGGTGCTAGATGCCATCTTTACTGAGCTCGAGTACGCAAAATCCAACCCCCACTTTGTCGACGTCGCCCAACTCGTTTTCGGCGACCAGCTATCTATCGCCCGCCTCCGCACTATTATTGCCAACCGCGCCGGACACGAAACGCTCGCCCAATCATATGGGCAAGTCGTTTTTGGGCCCGGATTCTTCCACCACCAGATGGCGGTCGTCCACGGCCTCATGGAGACCCACTACGGCGACCCCACTGCCGGTCACCGCAACCCCACCTCCCTTTCCTTTTTCAACACTGTTCTCGATCGTAAACCCATTGTCCTTACCTCACTGCCACCCTATCGTGTCTGCCGCGACCTCATTTTCGCCACCCTCTCCGCCTCCGCCCTCCACTGTCTAGAACTCGTCTCAGGCTCTGAATCCCTCGCCCAATATGCCGCAAACGTCTCCTTCCGCAAGCTCCGAGAAGATACCGCGAAGATCCTTTAGAAATACACGAGTCCGAACGACATAGCCGAACTGCGCGTCGCGCGGCAGGAAGAGGTCGCGCAGCGCATGCGCGCCCAAGACACCACCATGAACACGTCTGCCCCGCCTTTCGACCCCCTAGCCGACCCAGTCAAAGATGGCGACATGGTGTTCGAGAACGCCTGCCTCTTCCTTCGCGATGCCCTCGTTTTCCGCGAATTCACGGACGCCATCAAGGGCGGATACTCCGGGCGCATCATCCGCGCGCTGAAGATCCTCGCTCTCATGTACCGCGGCAGCGGGCGCACCAAGTATGCCCATGAATGCCTACACCTTATCCACAACCTCACGTCTGTCTGGCCAGCCACTCTACGGTACGTCCAGCCTCGCTTGTACTAGCTGTACCGCATGATTCTCTCTTCTGCCTCATGCGCACAGTTTCCCAGAGAAACAGCCCCGGATTCTCGCTGCTGCTTCTCTGGGAATTTCTGCCAGCGTTCCGAGCTACATACATATCAATCCACTAACTGATGCCATCTACAGCGATATCATGATCAAGAATTGGCTTCTGAATCCCACCGGCACCCTCAACTCGTTCGTCCCCGTCGATCTCGTCCAAGAACACATGAACCTCTGGATTAAGGTAATGTCCGAGCCCCGTATTGGCGCGTTCTCAACCATTGACGTATACGACAGGTTATTTACAGCGCGCAGGGGAGCAACGCCTCGTGGGAGTGGCTCGAAACCGTTTCCCCCTGCATATCCGTGTTCCGCCAACTCGCATCCCAAGTAAACGACACGCTCGGCCAACGCCTCGGCACCAAGCATCAATCCCCCGACCTCGAGCGGGACCTCGCATCTCTCACGGCATCCATGCGCGACAACAGAATCTTTTGCGTCGAGCGCGGACGCGTCCTACGTGACATCAAGAACGCTGAGGTGCCCAACGTGGTCACCTCCGGACTCAAACAAATCCCAGCCCCCCTGGCGGAGTACAACCGAGCGTTCGGACAACTACAGCGCCGCCGCCGCGAGGCACCCCTCATTACGCCTCCCTCAAGTCGTACCGTGACACCTCCCTCGACGCCGACAGGCACACATCCCACGACCGCGCAGCCTATGGGCGTAGCGCTGCCTCATGTACGTATACTTCCATCATTCTGAGCCATTCCCTTCTGACATTGTTCCGGAAGTCATCTGATGCACCTCCAAACGCTTCCGTGCGACGGGGACTGTGGGTCGAGGAGGACGAGGAGGACTACTGGCAGTTCTACGAGAACGACAGTTACGAGCCCCGCGCCGCATTTGCAGAAGAGGAAGACCCTTCGTTGGATTTCGATGACTGGTAGATACGTATAGTACACAAATGGATTGACATCATGCCGCGAGGATACGCCCGAGACCGTCGCCGCGATTTCTCCCAGTGGAGATTTCACGATTATTCTAAGTACATTCTCTCACGGGGTACCAAATCGGGGTACCCTGCCAAAACGCTGACCAGTTGTACCAGCCGTTTCGGTGGTCGGCGAGAATCGCCATCACCGAATCTCGGCTGGGTTCGAGCCTAATAAACCGCGCACTTGCAAAAGCCTGTGTAGACGGCTCACTTGGGCCTCTAGTGCGTCTTCACCCCGATCCGATTTCTCCCTATCTCTCATTTCTGCATTCATTCAGTGAGGGAGAACTCGATTGATGCCCTTCGACATAGCAGTGCTTTCTGACCCTCCAAGATTTTGTCGAATGCTTGCCGCCCCTTCCGACGAGCAGGGGAGAGGGCCATGGGGCACGGATTTGCGCATGCCGCGGACGCTATGGTACTTATCCGGACAAGGGTCACCGCGCGCGGTGGTGGGATGGAGCCAGGTACGCCATAGTGAAGATACCTGCGCCATCTAGTATCATATCTCTGACTCTTTCCAGGGCGCGCCATTTCATGAGAGAGGAAACGAGTTGGTCACCCCTCCGGCGCCAACCGCTCAACCTTGCAGCCCCCTAGCGCCAATTGTCAATGAGCTTCAATCGATTTCTTGGACGCGAACGCCATTTGAATTCGACTGGACACTCTGCAGCGAGGTAGTGAGAGTGATTTGACAATATCGTTGCAATCCTGCCTCCAGCCTTACGGCATGCTCAACGTTGTCCGACATAGCCACAGCCACGCGCTTTGGCGAGATGCCCCTGACGAGTTACAAGCGACCAACTCTCCCTCCCAATCCTATCATACGTGGCATCGTCCTGGCAGTTTTGGTATGTCTTCCCCATACTGAAAGCACAATGGTGAGCTTAACTTTGTTGTCTAGAACACCCTCGACCATGGTTCAGACCGAGAACGCTTTGGCCGCCTTAAATTCGGACGTGCTTCTCTATACAGTCACATTTCTTCCCCGTCCCGACGTTTCCACGCTCATGAAGACGTCCCGCGAGTTTTACGACCTTGGCGTGCGACAACTCTTTCGTGACCCGGTCGAGCTCCGCGCAGACAACATCCAGTCGCTGCACGGATGCCTCCGCATCGGCACGTCCCATCCTCGGTCGCACTATCTCCGTGACGTCACCATGAATTGCTCGCTATCCTATCCACCCCCGTCTTCCGCAGACAGCCATGTCTCCGTGGAGCAGCTCCTTTGCGACATTTTGCAGAACGCCTCTAGCCTTCGGCGACTCCGACTGGATTGGGGCGCGGCCGGCATGTCGCAATACTTCACCGTGAGTACGACGGCCCTCTGCAGCCTCGAGGAGGTCCATCTACCCCTCATCTCGCAGGAGCTGTGGAACAACATGAAGGGCGTCCAGGCTCCCATCCGGAAGATCACGGCGCGATTCGGCCCTATGCATCATTTTCCTGCGGTGGATCCCATCTCTCTCCTTCAACCCTTCCAATCGACCCTCCAGGACCTCGATCTCGCTGTTGTCCATTGCGAGGATGAGACCGTAGCCTATGCTCATGTGCAGAGGCTGTCTTTGGCCGACTGTTACTACGCGCTCACCCGAGGCGGAATCGACATCGGACCTGTGATGCGCGCATTCCCGAACGTGGTCGACTTCTCGCTGTCCGCCTCCAAGGTCCATCCGGCCGTCTCCCACTGGACGCACGGTCGGGACTGTGACCACGCCGACATCATCGACCGTTGCCGGACTCTCAACGGCGAACGGCAACGCGAGCAGGGCGGTTGGACGTCTCTGAGAAGCGTCACCGCCGGCCACGTCGTCGACTTGTACATGCTCGGACTCAGCCAGGCTGTGCCCGACGTCGGGATAGAAGCGTTCTCCGAGGGCACGCTGTGGATGTTCCCGCATGTCCTCTCCGACACGCGTCCGTCTCACCTCACCATCTCTCTCTTCGCCGACAATGGCATCCTCGACTGCCTTCCCCGCCTGGTCCCTCGTAAGGACTCCGCGGTCGCCCTCGCCCATCTCACCCTCATTTTGCGCTGTGACAGCGCCAATATAGACGTGGACAAGATCATCGTGAGCGAATCCATTCCAGCACCCGCATACGCCACAACTCATCCGATTCCTCCTTCGCAGACCAACCTGACAGATCTTCTCACGAGGCTCCCCATCGAACGCCTCTCGCTCTGCATGCGCCGATGGGAAACTGTGGGCCCCTATCGGATCTCGCCCAACGGCCTGCGCGCGATCGACTCCGCGCTGGACGAGGTGCACGGCCAGGTCGGCGTGATCGCCTCGCGACTCCTGGACGGCGTTCCCTCGTTGCGGGAGTTGACGTTGACGGTTGCGCAGAACGAAGGCCGATGGGCGAGAGGGACGTGAGATGTAGGTCGCCCTCTTGTCCGGCGTTTACCCTAGGACTGAGCTCACTGCCGCATCTCCAGGTGACTGTTACCGTTATCGTCGCAACATGGCGTGGTACAGACGTAACCTAGAAGCTGTATCATCGCTCCCCTTATAGCATCCTGCAGTCCCGATAATGCTGTCGTGTTATCAGCATCATTCGACGTCGAAGCTGCACTGACGCCACGAAGAAGTTACTCACGGTGCACCGCCCCCCCAGCAGATCACTGTGCTCCGTGTCCGTGCAACGTCCTGGACATGGCGATAGATGCAGCTATTTGACATGAGTATTTTACGGCCGTATGCGACGGATGCATGACGCTGTGCAAAATGGACTTCCCAGCCAGGTAAGTGAGCATTGCCCGCCTCCGCCGGCCTTAGAACGGATCTCAGCACAGTTTTACAGGGTCCACGAAGCTCGGGCAGACATCTCCAACTGTATCATGATCATGATATGGCACGCCGGATCTTCCGAGGTACACGCTCCATGCGATCGCCGTCAGTTGCGACCTGTGACCAGTTCACAGTGGAAGTGTCCACCTCGAGAAGGCGTGGCTCGGTTGGCGGATACGATACGATCCTCCCCTGGGCACCCCAGAATGCTGCTCTGCTAGCGTCCACCACCTCGTTTGTTTCCTTCCTTTCAACCCATCCTACCTTCCGCTTGAGCTCTGGAGCTTCCGCCACACCATTACTATCGGGGGCGTCGAATCAAAGTGTGTAATGCTCTCGAATGACGTCGTTTTCCCCCAGCTTACGCGAGTATGTAACACGCCCGGTAGTCAAGGCCTCAGGACTGCGCCCCTCATCTCGATTCGTGCTTCAGTCATGAGTCCACCAGCTGGTGAGTGTTTAGCTGTAGCCGAGCGTCGACGTTCCTTGACGTCGGCTATCCTCCTTCCCGCGCGTGTTGCGCTAACCATCGGGGATACACATGCTCAACAGGTTTATCCAGGAGGATGCTCTCGGAGACAAACGCAAGACGGGCAGGGCCAACTCCCCTTGTGACATGGGAGCCCCGCCGGCCCATTCGCAGGTCGCCGGGACCAGCGTCCTCGTCCTCTCAGGCGCCGCAACTTACGCCACTGCGAGATGGGACCTCATTCACTCCCATATCGACCTCCTCACCGCTCCCTGAGGGCCGTCTGTCGAGTCCTGCAGCAAGGATGGTTCTGGGAGCGAGGTCAAGCCCAACGTCCTCCGAGTCAACCCTGGTGCGTCGGGCGTCCAGTTCACAGCCTAGCCCCGCAGCCATCGTCGCCATCGTCGCTGGGGTGACGATCTTCTTCCTCCTCATCGCCGCGCTGCTGCACCTTCGCCAGCTGAAAGCGTTGTACGAGCGCGTCCTGACACGAATGCGCCGGCGCGGCCTCACCACGCCCGCGAAGGACCACCAATGGGACGTCCTTTCCTCGAGCGCGGTTCCGAGCACAGTGGCGAGCACCCCGGAGCCGTACGCCGTCCGCGAAGCCCGCATGACGGACGTGAGCATATACCTGGTCAGCACCGCCGAGCACGCCCCGCTCCCGCCACTGCGTCCCAATCGACGGCCGCCTTCGGGCGTGCTCGACCCTGCGAATGTACGTCCCTCCCCAGAATCCACGCCACCTATTCGTCTCCTGGAGCCGCTCCGCCGTAAGCCGTCCACGGTGAGGAGCCTCGCTATGCCCCAAGGCGAGTCATCGCCACTATCGACACCCGCCATAGAACCACCGCCTCTACCTTCACCCTCTCCTTCACATTCCTCCGAGAAGCGCGTGACAGTGGCGAGCCCGACAACGCCAGCGACGGTGATGCTTCGGGTGCCCAAGCCCGTGCGCGCCGACCTGCGCCCGAGCTCGGCATACACGTCCGCGTCGACCGCGCTCTCGGACATGCCGCTTCTCAAGCCCAGCGCGCGCGACGGCGACAGCCAGGCGCGCCTGAGCAGGGTGCTGCACGACGACGGCGCAGGCTTTCTCCCGCCTATCCCGCCCGTGCCGCCGATCCCGCCCATATACCTCCCAAAGATCCCGCAAGCGGCGGTCTCTCCGCGGCCGCTGCCCCCGAAACCGTCCAGCCCGGCTTCGAGTCCGCCCCCTCCCGAATTCACGCCTACGCCTACGCCCACGCAGACACAGACCGCGCGTTTCCCGACCTCACCGTCACCGAGCGCGAGTCAGAGCCAGAGCCAGAGCCAGAGCCCGACCTCGCCAAACGGCGCCACCTCTGTCCGTCGCCAAAACTCCACGTCCTCGACGCGCACGATGCGGCGCAAGCCCGTCCCGCCCCTCGAGCTCGTCGGGTCGACGAACGACGGCTCGCCGTCGGATGCGGCATCGAGCATCTGGGGGTCGCGCAAGAACTCGTTCGCGAGCACGGCGCTGGACGAGCTCGCGGGGTCGCGCTGGGGCTCGCCCGTGCCGTCGTCGAGCGCGTCGCAGATGTACCGCACGCGGGACAGCGGGCAGAGCGAGTGGACGTGGACGCGGCCGTTGGAGGAGTGGGAGAAGGAGCAGATGAACATCCGGCGGAAGGCGAGCGCGTGGGATCTGTCGCCCCCGCCTGGGCAGAGGGGCGTTTGGGTAGGTGGAGGGGAGGGGAGGTCTGGCCACAAGGCAAGTGCGAGCATGGGGGAGATGAAGGTGATGAGAGCGGTTGTGCCAGGTGTGCCCAAGGTGCCGAACCGGCCGCCGGCGTAAACCCCGGAGGTGTGTGCGGATGGAGATCTTCGTTTCTTCGTTGTGTGTTGTTCTCGCGCCGTGCTGTTGTGGTTCGCTGTGGTTCGTCATCGCTCATCCTTTTGTCGCAATGCTTGTAGACATCCGTTCGTTCACAACATCCACGCTCTACCATGTAGTATGTAGTTAGTAAGCATCACTATCATTATTTATGTGAACAGGGACCGTATTAGGCTGTTGTATTTGTATGATAGTAGCACAACACCGTCATCTATACCGATCCTGTGCGCTTGTCTTGCATGCGACTTGTGACGACGCCTGCGGAATTTCTTGAGCCGACCTGGAGAACAAAGAGGACAAAAGAAGGGGTGTCAGAAATGCTGAAGACACGCTACGAGGCCCATTCCAAAAGATCCAAAAGGGTTTCCCTACCTAGACCATAGGGCTCTGTCCGGTGAGCGCGCGCGACGTGTTTTGGAAGAAGGGCACATTCAATTATGAGGTCGAATGGGCCTTGCCCTCCGAAACCTGGGCCTCGGCCTCCTTCATCTGCTTGCCTAGGATCTTCGCGCTCACCTACAATCTGGTGAAAAGGTGCACGAAGAGAGGATGTAGGATCAGGCACGTACATTGCGCATGTGCATCGCGGCGCGCTCGACGCCGAACTCCTTGCTCTTCTGGTACTGCTCAAGGGACTCCTCGAGAAGCCCACACGCCTCGAGTACTGCTGCGAGGTTGAACGCGATCTCGCCATCTTCTGGCGCGAGCGAGGACGCAACGCTGTGCGCAATCACGGTGAGCTGCGAGACGTGCTCGAGGCATGCGGCAGAAAGACGTACCGAAGGTGGTGGAGCGCGAGGTCTGGCCTGCTGATTGGGGACATGATGTATGCGCTCGCAAGATCTTGCCGCGATGTGAGCAAGTGCAAAGGGATGGGGAACCGGTGTGTACACGTACTTGTATGCGCGTCAGGGCTCGAGGGTTGCAAGGCTATTGAGTCTTTCCAACACGAGATGGCCTGGTCGTACTCCTCTGGCAACCATATGAGCACCATGCGTCCGAAAGCCCTTATCGCACGCAGCACGCAACAGATCGGCCATGCGGAGAACTCACTCAAGTGGTAGTGTGTGACACCGAGATTGAATAGCCCGCTCGCAGTCCGCTTGATCTCTACACTGCGCAGATAGAGACTCTGCATGAATGTGTCGTCAGCTCCGCGCGCACATGCAAGGACAACGCACACGACGCACCTTAGCGGCCTGCACATCACCCTCCTCAAGCTTTTGGGTACCTTCTTCAAGGCATTGCATCGCTTCGACCTCTGCGGGGTTCACAGCTGAAGAAGTGGGAGTCGTCGAAGTGGCCCAGCCTATCCGCGAAGGGTTATCAACAACGTGGTGTCAGGAGTCATTTACAGATGAACTCACGTCTTCCGACATATTGAACGGCTGCCCTAGGGCTTTGCGATGCTGCATGTCTCGAAAGACCATGTAATGACCTCGCAGATACACTCGAGGAAATACGAGTAGAGGCGACGCGCGTCAGGCGAGTAAAAGAGCTGACCCTTCCGGACATTCCAAACAGCAAGCAAAGAGAGAGCAAAGGGCCAGCTCGGCGGTGGTGATGGTGGTCGAAGACGAGGAAGCTCGCATCCACGAATTGCGCGCAAAAGAAACACTATCTGGCGCCGTTAGTGATCGAGGCCGGGATCGAACCGACGACCGCTTGTGTGTAAGACAAGAGTGATAACCACTACACCACTCGACCACACCTCCTAATCCTGTTTTAGTCCAAGATATCAAGCAACGAAAGGAACCACTATTCTCCGCCTCCCTTTGTCGTTAAGGACGAACGAGCTCCGCGTAGTTGCCACTTCACACAGTCCTGCTAAGTATAGTCAGCCTTATAAATCGTACCAGTTCGAATATTGGCGAGCAGCACTGACATCCGATGGTCCAAGTCATTCACGCTCACGTTTTCAAAGTTTTCGACCTTTGCCACAGGTGAGAGTTGCCTGACGGCCGGAATGACAGACAGCTCATGAGCTCACTCCTCAGTATCAGGTTCCTAAATTCGGTTTCCGACATTCTTCCTGTCTCGAAAGACAGCCCGCCATGGTGTTTATCATAGGACAGCCGCGGCCTTTCCGCTGGTCGGAGGTCGAGCACATCACCTCCTTCGAAGACATGAAAGACATCTCCCACGGCGACATCATCGAGAATCTCGGGCACCTGTGCGAGTGGGACGACGACTGTGTCCCGGTCGACATGTGCCAGAGGTGACTGTCCCGCTCCTGATTATTGTAGTTCCTTGGCTGAGATAGGTTCGCTTGGCGTAGCTGGAGAGAGACGGGCGACCCCGTCTGCGACAGCGCCCTTCGGGAGGTCTTCGCGAGCCCGACGGCCAGCGTCGGCAAGGATCTCCTCCAGGCCGTGCAAGATCATGCGATTGCAGCCTCCCGCGACGAGGCCCCTGCAACACACACGTTCTTGGACGAGGTCCTTCTCAAGCCGCCTCCCGGCCTGATGGCGACAGAGGAGGAAGTCATACTCGCCAGACAGTTATTCATAGACGATTCGGCCCAGATCATGCAGGCGATGCTGAACTATAGCCTTGCAGGAGGATTGGCGAGGTACGTCATGGTGAATCGTGCGAGCACATTCCTGAACTTAATAGACACATAGCCCCCGGATTGTGCGCACGCTAGAGGCCGTATCGTACCTCGTGCCCCACGTCAAGCACGCCGGTGGGGAGGTCCCGAATTCACTTGAAGAGGCAGTCTCGCACATCACGAAAGAGTCTAGCGACCGGACGTTCGTACGCCTCCTCGAGACTCTGCAGTTTGTACTTGACGTCATGGGCTGTTCGACTCCATCGCCTGCATCTGTCCCAAGGATAGCGTCCCTGTTGCCCGAAGGAGAAGGGTGGAAGTCTACCGTCCGGGTACGGCTGCTCCACGCCATCGCTCGGTGGCGCGTTCACGCACGCTGGGAGAGGGAGAACCGAGCAGACGCACTGGACAGCGTCCCCGTAAGCCAGGAGGAGGTCGCTGCAACGTTCGTCATCTCGTCCGCAATCGCTAACCCTCACCACTCACCGTCCAATCCCGCAGACTCGCCGCGTTCTCAACGATCCCCATCTGGTGTCTGCACCGCCTGCACCTCCCACCTCCACCCGACAAAGCGAGCGCATACCTCGCGCTCTGGCGGCACATCGGGTACTACATGGGCGTGTCCCCGGCCATCCTCCTCCGCCACTTCTCCACCACCCGCGCCGCGGACAAGTTCGCCGCCACGGCCGCTCTCAACCTCTTCCTCGAGGAGGAAGTCCCCAGCAGTTCGACTTCCCCGCATTCAAACATCATCAACGGCCCGACGATCCCCATCCTCGTCGCGGTCTCCAACCGGCCGCCCCTACACACCTCGCTCGAGCACAACATCGCGCTCACGACGCACCTCGTCGGCGTCCCCCTCGCGCGGCGTCTCGGTCTCCCCCCAACGCGCCTTGCGACCCGGCTCAGGATGCACGCGTACCTCCTCGTCCAGCGCGTCCCGCACTACTTCGCAGCGTGGTACCCGCGCAGGGGCTGGCTGGAGAAACGTCGCGCGGTCCTCGCCGAGGGCATGGCGCGCAGCGTGTGCTGGAGACTGGGCGAGCGTCGCTCTGCGTTCCGCCCGCGCACGGCCATACAGGCGCATGCCTCTGAATCTGAGTCGGACCGTACGCATCCTCCGGAAGTCGCGACGGGAGGCGAGCTCGCGCCTGGGGTCGCGGAGGCGGAGGCGGTCCTGCGCGACCCGGCGCGCGGGGCCATATTGACGCGGCAGTGGAACGAGGTGCTGTACGAGATGGTGGGCGTTAGCGTCGGCATTGGTGTTTTAGTATGCATCACGACATATCTCGGCGTGACGTACACGCTGTCGGTCGCCTCGAGTTTTCTCTCTTTGTAGGTACCACTGACGCTAGCGCCAAGTACTGACGGGCTTCGTAGCATATGAGGACGCTGAATTGTGCGGCGGGTTCCACATAATCGAGCAAGTACTAATCATCATCCGATGAGGCCTACGATGGCACGAGGTTTTCTAAGGCCTGCCCGTTCGAGGTCAATTGTTGGCCCCTCTCCCGAGCGCGTTTTGCGCCCCAAAATCATTGTCTCAGATAATCGCCGCGGACACACATACACAAATAACCACACACAACGGGAGGAGTAGTTGTGTTCATGGCTAGCCTCCAGTGACCGAATTCAGGCTCGGACGCCTCATAATGCGCACGACGCTGACCAACGACCGACCGGCCTTTTTTCAGGACCCCGCCTCCCCAACCTCCCTCGCCTTCCTCTTACCATCGACTCTCGACGTGCGGGACCACTTCGTCTAGCAGATGCGCTCGAGTGACGCCACAGCTGATCTGAAGGGATGATCGTGCTTTACTTAACGTAATACTTGACCTGCTGGTGTCTGGGCGGCCTCTTCCTTGGTCTGGCCGCGACTGTCTGCCTTGATACCTTCCTCGACGTCTTCCGGATCCATCACCGCCAGGAACGTCTGAATCGGCGCACCCCAAATTGAACACCCGCGACTTGGGCAGACACTACTCGCTACCCTCATAGCTCCGCATTCGTGCCTAGCTACCAGCTGCTGTGGCGACAACCTCAAGTCTCTCTGCCTACGTCTGACCCTCTCTTTGTGCCTTCTCGTACTCACACGATGTCTGACTCGGAAGAAGATTTCAACGTCAACGCCAACGCACCCGTCCTCTCCAGCTTTCCTGTGGGCCTCGTGCCAACCCAGTCACCACTCGCGTTCGCCCTCATCCTCGTCGGTCTTTACTGGGCGCACAAAATCATTCGTGGCGTCGACACGACACGCCCTCCTCGCGCGCCGTATTGGATACCATGGGTTGGGAACGCGATTGAGATGGGCAGGGACCCCGACGGGTTCTTTAGCTACATGACGTGCGTTTCTCTCGTCCTCATTCTTGCAAATGATATGGTTCCAACGTACGCGTATCCAGGAAGCTCCTTGGGCCCATATTCCGTGTTACGACCCTGGGCAAAGAGATGGTATCCGTCACGTCGCCCTCGGTGCGTATTCTCTCCTCCGCCACTTTTCGTGACATTGCCTAAGGTCGAGCCAGCTCATCAGCCAAGTGTACCGTGACTCCGAGGTGGGTCCCGCGATTCGAATCCAACGGATGACATGCCAGACTAAACGCACCTCCAGAACTTCGACTTCCTCGCCGCCCGTCTCGAGATGGGCTGCGAGATATTCTCCATCCGGGAGGAAATCGGGTACTGCCCGCACATGCTGAACGCCTACCTGCCCCTCCTCCGCCACACCCTCCTCCCGGGGAATATAAAGCCCATGGTCTCCGCCTACCTCGCCAGCGCGCACGACACGCTGGTCAGCATGGTCTCCAGCATGGACGGCGCGTCGGGCCCGCCCCAGTCGTTCATCCTCCCGCCCATGTACCGTGCCGCGGCGCACGCGGGGTTCGGGCCCGACTTCCCGGCAGAGAAGACGTGGGCGGGGTTCAAGGCGTTCGACGAGGGCTTCCCCATGATTAGCGCGGGGCTGCCCAAGTCCATGCTGCGAAAGCCGCTGGAGGCCTGGGAGCGCGTGATCGACGTCATGGAGGAATACATCGTGCAGCGGGAGGACTGCGCGCAGGACCTCCCGTTCCTCCATGTCGGCCTCGACGGACGGCGAGACAACTGGGTATGTCCCCTCGCCCTCGCCCTCGCCCTCGCCCTCGCCCTCGCCCTCTCGCATCCTACTAACCACACGCGGGTCGACGTCACACAGCCGAATCGCGACATCGCCGCCCTTCTCGCGAGCCAGCTCTGGGCACTTGAGGCAAACGCCGACTGGGCCGCGTCCTGGCTCCTCGCCGAGCTTCTCCAGCAGCCCGAGGGCCTCGCCCCGCTCGTCGCCGAGCTCGACGCCGTCCGCGCGCAGTGGCAGGCCGCGCACCCGTCCGCGGCGCTCGGGCCCGCCTTCTTCGAGGACGTCGTCGTGTCGAACCCCGCGAGCATCCCGCTCCTCTCGTCCGCCATCCAGGAGACGCTGCGCTACAGCAGCTCCTCATTCTCCATGCGCCCCGTCATGCACCCCGTCACGCTGGGGGGCTAGTAGCTGCGCCCGGGCGAGAAGGTGCTGTGCGCGACGCGGCACGTGCACCTGGACGATGAGGTGCACCCGCGCGCTGACGAGTTCGACGCTCGCCGGTACGTGAACCCGCCACGGGCCACGAAGGACGGGAAGGCGGCCGCAAACCATTCGATGGCATTCGGCGGTGGGGTGTCGATGTGTGAGGGGAGGTAAGTGGCTAAACCGGTCGGCCGAGCTACGGGTCTTGACCACGGTGTTCACAGACACTTCGCGATGACGGAGCTCAGGCTGTTCGTCGCGATACTGCTGACGTACGCACAACTCGAGATAGATGAGGGCTGCACGACGCGTCCTGTCTTCGCTCGGGAACGGATGGGCTTGGGGATCATGCAACCTCGGGGAGACGTCCATGTTATTCTGAGAAAGAGAACCCTATGACGTCACACTAGTTAGAAGCGTGGCTCTATGTCCGCCCAGCTTCTGCCTCACCATCCCCCGCAGCTGGCAGCGACGATCCATCTCAAACCATTCTCGTTGACCAACCATCGCATCTCCCAACTCCACGAATGCGCGCTGCCGACAGGTCTGTGCTTGTTCAACTTGACTAAGTACGAATACATTGATTGTTTGATACCGTCCAATCCCCCATTCCAGCAGCCTTCCAGAAATCCTCCTCCTATCCGAGATCAGCGAGGAACCCCGCCTTTACGTGATGACGGTCGGCTTCTCGCGGTCCAGGAACTCGCGCAGTTTGCTGATCTCGAGCGCAACCTCGATGAGGCCCTTGAGACCCTCCTGCGTGTCCTTGTTGAGCTCCGCAGGGCCCTTGTCCGCGCTGACGTAGCGCTCGACGTACATCCGCACCGTCGCACCTTGCGACCCAGTGCCGGACAGACGGAAGACCACGCGGGACCCGTCCGAGAAGCTAACGATCTGCCCCTGGTTCTTGCTGACGGAGTGGTCGATCGGGTCAGTGTAGTCGAAGTTCGACACGCCTGCGATCGAGAACTCCTGGCCGGTGCTCTTCGACTTGTGCGTCGTCTGAGCGAGCGAACCAGCAGTGATGTGCAGGTTAAGGGCGTCGACGAGCTTCTGGGCGCCCTCCGAGGAGACCTCTTCGTAGTCGTAGCGCGAGAAGAACGAACGACCGTACACCGCATAGTGCTTCTGGAGGAGCTCCTTGATGCCAACGAGCTCGTTCGGCGTTTGCTGGTTCGCGTATGCCAAAATGTTCAGCCACGCTGGAATGTGGAGTTGAGTACCTGCTCAGCGCAGCCAGACGTAGACAGGACCCACCAACGACCGCCCAAACACCGTCCTTCTCCCGGATATGATCCGACCCAGTACCAAAGGACTCCTCACCGCAAATTGAGAGACGACCCGCGTCCATGAGGTTACCGAAGAACTTCCAACCTGGAGAGATAACGTCAGGGGTGGCATATGCATACAACATAGATCGTCGTTCTCACCGGTCGGTACCACATGGCACTCCAAGCCCTTCTTCTTGGCGACGTAGTCGATCTGCGCGCTGGTGGGCATACTCCGCGCGAGACCCTTGACGCCGCTCTTCTTGAAGTAGGGGATCGCCTCGGAAGCCCAGTCCGCGATAATCGCAACACTGTCGGAGGGAGTGACGAATGCGCCCTTGCCGTAGATCATGTTGCGGTCACCGTCGCCATCAGAGGCGGCGCCGAACTGGATGTTCTCCTTCTCGACGCGGTCGACGAGGTCGTGGGCGTAGGTGAGGTTGGGATCTGGGTGTCCACCGCCAAAGTCAGGCAGAGGCGTCGCGTTCTGCACCGACGACGGTGGAAGACCGAGAGTGTCGACGAAGATGGCGCGGCCGTACGGACCGGTGACGCCGTGCATGCCGTCAAATAGGACTTTGAAGTCGTTGGCATGTGATTGAAGGAAGTTCTTGATCAGCGGGAAGTCGAAGATGGACTGGAGAAGTTGGACGTAGTCTGAGACGGAGTCGATGATCTCCACGCTCGTTGGGCCATAGGAGGAGGAGCCCTTTGTGGAGAGATCGATGGGGTCGAGTTCGATGGCCTTGTAGGTGGAGATTGTCTTGGTCTTGTCGTAGATGGTGTTGGTGACGCTTTCGGGAGCGGGACCGCCGTTGGACATGTTGTACTTGATACCAAAGTCGGCATCAGGACCGCCGGGGTTGTGGGAGGCGGTGAGGAGGATACCGCCATCAGCCTTGTACTTGCGAATGACGTTGGAGGCGGCGGGGGTGGAGAGGATGCCGTCCTGTCCGATAATGAATTTAGCGACACCGTTCGCAGAGCCGATCTTGACGATGGTCTGGACGGTCTCGGGGGAGAAGTAGCGACCGTCACCACCAACGACGATAGTCTTGCCTTTGGGCTGGACCGAGTCGAAGATGGCTTGGATGAAGTTCTCGGTGTAGTGCTGCGATGGACACGATCAGCCAGGCACGGCGAGGATATAGGACAGGACACGCACCTCCTGCTGGAAGACCTTCACCCTGAATGCAAGTCAGCATCCATGCATTACCTCTGCGCTCCAATCCCAGAAGTACTGGCATCGGCGCCCAAGGTGTCGCTGATACCGATCGCGACTGATACGTGCAAGAGTGGGCGCTCACCTCTTCCTGAGACCAGATGTGCCCGGCTTTTGGCCGTCGAAGGGCTTCGTCTGAATCTCCTTGATCTGGGATGACATGTAGGCGATAGGACGGAGAGAAGGGGGGAGGATGGCGGTCGGCGGTGGGGGAGAGTCTGGGGCCTTATATCCTCGCCGTTTTCTATGACGCACGTTCTGCGCCGCCCGATATGGAAGCCCCCGTCACACTCGCGTCCAGTCACAATCGACCATCGCGCGTCGCGATTGTGACCCCCGTCACCCTTCTCGCGCGTATCGCTCAAGTCTGCCTCGGATGGTCGCGTCAAGAAGCGTAACGTCTTATGTACACCAGTCTTACGTGCACCATGTTTATGTGGAACCTGCGTTCGTGCTGAGCTGCATTCGGAGTCCCGGTTCGTGCTCGACTATCACCGCCAGTCGCGCTCTGTACCGTCATCCTCCTTACTACTAGTAGCACCCCGCGGTAGCTCATTGCGGCCCGACTATCCCGCGGTGAGCGAAAGAGCGTCCATACCACTCCGACGAAGAGTCACCGCCAGCCCGCGCGCTCGAAGCACCTCCGTGACGCGTGCTCGAGTACGGCGTTCCCCCCTCGCGATAGCCTACCCGCCACGGAGAGCTCAGTCCCCGTTGTACGCAGGCGCGCCTCAGGCTCGAGGAGCGAAGGCCCGATGAGGCTGATAGCCTCCTTGATGATCTCAGTCGCCTCGAAAGCTGAACGACTTCGAGCATACTTCGCAGGCGTTGCATGATCCGCCACACGTCTTCTCCACTCAAGGCGGGCGTTGGCGGGAGGTCGACAGGAGCGAGATGTAAGATTCGTGAGTATCTTTCATGCGGGAGGGGAGGGCGGAACTGCGACTGGAAGGGTTGCAGCACTTGTAGGCAGAGCTCGGGGGTCGTGATCGGTCCGTGCCTACGATACGGACGGCTAGAGTCAGTTCGAGTAAAAAACCCTAAGAATACCATGATTTACGGCTCGCTAGTCTTGCGGCGCAAACCTTGCATAGCATATGTTCACTGCTGCACTCAGATTGTGTAACTGGGGGGACAGGCTCACCTCGTACGGTGTATCAACCACAATGACCCACGTCAGCGTCCCTGCCACCTCGCCCGCGATCCGGCTCCAAGGCGCCGTCTGACTGCAGATAACAGAGGCGGATAAAGCAACACGCATGACAGAAAGTTTCCGCCGCTACCGCAGCACACAAGGCACCAAGGCCTGGATTATCCGACTGACCTTTCGTCAAAATTCGCCCGGATGACCACGAAGACTCCGCGCGAGCGCCTACACGCTCTGCCGATCTCCTATCATCCAGGCTGCACCCCCAGAATTGGAGGAAGTGCCTCTCGAGTGTCTGTGCGGACATCGACTGTGGGTCAGGCCGTTGTGCACGACGAGAGAGGCGGAGCAAGGACAATAGCGAGCGCCAAAACAGGGCGACCAAACAAACAGATCCAGGTCGTGCAAACAACACAGATCCGATGCCCGATGAATCGAGCGAGGAACGGAAGTGGTCAGCCAGAGTCAGCCCTTGATCGGCGAAAGGTCAGTCGCTAGGAACGGCACCTTGCCTCACCTGACGCAACGAGCTCGATGAGGATGAGCACCTTGTTCTGGGCCTGCAGTGGGGAACGGCGTCCTCGAGAGCACCCCCGACCCTGGCTGCCCGCCAGCATCTGGCGCAACAGTCTCGTCCGATGTCGGGCCTGCGCCCTCGTCCCAACTCGGGGCGCTGTTTTACTGGCAGACGTGCCATCCCCATCTCCGCCGTCGTCGTGGTCTTGTGGTAGTCTTTGTGTCTGAGATAAGTATTAAAGTAGAATTGGAGCAACGGAGGCTATACGGAAACCGGCACCATTCGCCACCCCAAGTCTTCGCTTGCGGCGCAAGAGGCATGTTCCAGGGCGCAGCGGCCTCCGAGTCCACGGGACCAGGACAGAGGTACCGTGTATAGCCGAGACTCGGTGGAGGATAAGTGCACGAGGCGATTCGGGACGCCAAAGGTCCAAACTGACGAGTCTCCGCGAGCGAACTTCCTTGCGCCTAGCCTTTCCCCCCAAACAAGACGATATAGGCAGGAGGCGGAGCGTGGCAAGCAAATACATCCGCTGATTGGCGAGTTGACACCTCGCTGGGAAGCAGGGGATGAGGTAAGGTCTGGGCCGGTGGGAGTCCGAGGAACTGGGAAGAAGTCACCATGCAGAAAGCGCCCGGCGGTGCGTAGCAGTGCCCACGGCCACCCGCATACGTGGCCCACTTTCAGCCCTCTCAACAACCATTCGATGCCTTCAAACCGTGTTCTCTCTTATATCCACACCATTGACTGAGTTCCGATGAGATTCTGCTCCAAAATGAGGGGCATAACATGGGGGATTCCCCAGCACTGGCCGTTTTTATGCCCGACCAAGTGCATCGCCCTCATCCACTCGATAGGGCGTCTAACGGCGGTGTATTCCAGGTAAGGCAATTCGCAGCATCATCTCGGCTGTCGGTGTCGGCACCTCAGTTTGCTGCCCTCACCTCCTCTAACAGTGGGCTGCGACTTGGCGAGAATGCCTAAGGATACATCTTCAGTAATAAACTGCCAAAATGCTCTGAGCCTTGATACTACTGTTTTATTCCGTCGAAGGAGCTGCCTGGGACCGGACAGACGTTAGGGAGAGAGAAAAAATGCAAGAGAACATAGCAAACGCGGTGATACAATACTCGTCCAGATGTGCTATTGTTTAGAGGAGTATATGCTTACTGCCAAACCGACAGACCGATCCTGGAGCGTCCCTTACGGAGGGCGGAATGGGAAGCAAGGACGACCAGATGAAGGTTGCATGCGCATGCAGGGAGTAGACAATCCAATCTGAGAATGGAAGCAACGACGCGCCGCGGTGCACCGCCAATAGCATGGCGTGGGAAGCATTGGCGGACGAACGGAGAACAAGGGTGAAGCCTCGGCTATGCGAGGGCGCCCGTAGGAGCCTGACGTCCAATTTGTATTGAGACCCCGACAAACCACGGAACAGCCTTGCCTTCCAGAATCCACCGAGGGCCCCCGCTGACACTGTACCACAGGTATAAATCCCCTACAATCTCACCCGGACCTCCCCTTTCATCATACGAAGCCCTCTCTCCCACTCTTTCGTAGCCTACCTTGTGCGTTCGCATCTTGCACTTCTTCACCTATCCACATACTCTCCTAAGTATTCAGCTCATCCGTCAGCTATCTAACGTACTTAACTCACCACATTCCCTTGCCCCTTTCCTCCATCGCCTCTCTCCGGCTTGTCCGTCCGTCCTCCTTCGTCCCTCCCCCTTGCCCAACACCCTCCCCCTGGGACGCTCCTCTCACGCGTCGGACGTGTCTGACGCGTCAAACACGTACAGACCCTTCACCACTCATCATCAGTACGTCCCGCTCAGCCCGCCAAGTAAACACAAAGACTCACCAACTCTCCACTTCCCAGCCATGTCCGCTTCTACCCTCGCCCGCCCGTCCCCCATCCTCCCCATTGACGTCTTGCTGTGCGTGATCGAACTCTGCCCGGACGTCCGCACAGGACTCGCCCTGGCCAGCACGAGCCGCCACCTCCGCGAACTGGGGGCGCCCCTCGTCCTCGGGCTCCCGGGGGTCCGACTGCACACCCGAGCCTCCTTCGCGTCTTTCGTCTCATTCGTCTACGCCGGTTCCGAGCCTACCATCCTGAGCCGTAGGCTCAGGCGTATTACCGGGATGGACGTGAACCTTGGCAGGATGGACTACGTGGACACACGAGCCACCCTCGGCGCCCTCGCCCCCATTTTCCACGACGCCCCGAACTTCACGTCGTTGACTATCCGCGAACCGGACTTTCTCCGCGAGCAGGAGCTAGCCATGCTCCCCGCCCTCCCCACCGTCCGCCACCTCCACATCGACGCGTTCCTGCTCGAAGGCGCGTTGGACTTCGCAAGGCCCTTCCCCGCGATCTCTCGCCTCGACGTCGGGACGCGCACGACGCGTGGGGCGCCGTGTATGGAGATGATGGAGGCATGCCGGCGGGCCAACGAAGCCAAGTCCGCAGAGCTGGGGCGGGCGGGTTCGAGGGCGGGGTCTGCGCGGGGAGAGGAGGCGAACAAGCCCCCTGTTTGGCCGTCGCTAGAGCACGTCCGGGGAGGACTTCTGGACCTGTGGGTCGGTGGCTTCTCATGCGAGGTGAACGTTCTTGAGATCGTCGGCGTTGTCGAGGTCGTCGGCGGGTTCTCCGGGTTCGTCCCGGAGGTCGTCGGCGATCTCTGCCCGAAGACCCTTCGTTTGTCCTTGTCATCTTCAGTTTACCTCCCTGACGAGTTGAGCGAGGAGCTCGCGGGCGTCGAGCGACTGGCTTTGACAATCGTCTTGAAGGCTAGGCCCTCGACAGGGGACGAGGACGAGGACGAGGACGAGGACGAGGACGAGGACGATTACGGTTACGAGGACGAGGACGAGGAGGAAGAGGACGCCATACTGCGATTGATCGTAAGTGTTCTCCCTCTTCCATCTCACGTCCCATCCAACTCACCTCTTCAACCTTCTATCCAGGCCAACTGCGCCGATACTCTGGCTTGTTTCCGCGGGTGCCGCACCGCCTCCATCAACTTGAAAGGGCAGACCCGCGCGGCGACGGCCCGGCTTCGGGACCTCGACCACAACGTGCTCGCGAACTCGATTTTCAATGACCCTACACGGGCTTTAGAGAGCCTGTGCGTCCGCACGTCGTCTCAGACCACGTTCTGGCGCTCGTCTGGCGACGGCAGAGCCACACCTTTCATTGACGGAAGGCAGTTCTTCGAGACCGAGGGCCTCATCTAGGTGGAGTGCCCGCTGTAGGGACGTATTGTTATAGATCATCAGTTATTTGTGCTTCGGGACTTCTCGACGACGCTCTGCACTTACCATACCATATCGCACCATCCGACTATGCTTACCCTCACATCACGTTGTGTATATACCCGCCATCACCGTTCGATACCACCATTGCGTCCACATCCGCCCACATCTGCACCAATAAGTAGTCACGAGTCGTTCACGAGTTGCGGTAGTCGACGTACTTACTTCACTCGGTTTTTAATATCATACACACTAGCACGCCCAAACCTCCGTTCACGGGCTCCTCGTGCCCCTCCTATGCTGCAACTAAGCATCAGTCGAGTTCGTATGCACCGGCGTATTCGACGTTAGTTCTATACGATTAGCATGCATTTGCATTAGCCTCCGTGCAACACCACTTTGGCTCCTGACACATTCCGTTGGATCCAGACGAGCGTTTGGTATGAGCACCTCCCAATATCGAAACAGCAGAATACGAGACGCCCTTACATTAGAACACGACATCCAACTTTTGAACTAACGTCGACGTGAACAGTCGCCGTGGACTGGCAAGAACCTGCAACCGGTGTTCCCGCACCGAGGCGCAAGATGTCTGGCAAGTACTCGAGGCCGACTCAACACTTGCGCGCGCACGTCCGCTGCGCTGTTCCTGGCCCCCGATCCTACGCCTCCCCAAGATTCAATTTGCGGGGATCGCTACCATACGCAACACGGCAGGTCAGGAACATCATAGGCATCGATGCGAATCAAGAAGCATGCGCACGTACATAGTCGCGGCGGCGTACGAGCTCAATCATAAGCAGACGCGATTCTCTCCTCGTCTGTCGCCCAATAAGCCTGCATAGCAAGGATCAACGCTCGGATTCGAAACAAGGTGCGCTTAGCAGCTACTCACCACAGCGACAAGAACGCGAGACCAATGACGATTCCCGCCTGCAGTAGTGAGAAAATCCGGGAAAGGGGATGAGATGGATAGCCATGGAAGAAGAGAGTCCACCGTTTGCCAGTGCAACCTGGAATCGTATACGCGATCAACTAGGAAGCATTTCGAAACCGTTGTGTGGTATAAGCTTATAGCCCTTCGACGCCGAGCACGGACGCGACGTACCACCCTTGTACTCGCTCTCGACCATGTATCTTCTCCGAGGCAGAGAGACTTGCGTTCGAGATGTCATCAACCGAGTCCGTCCATCGTCATCCGTACGATTAAGTTTGGCAGGGTTTGATGCTCAGTGACAGCAATGAAGACATATATTCTTATGCAATTGTGATCATTGACTGGAACATATATGTCCTATACAGTGTGGGCTGGTACGAAGACAGTCAGCGACGTCGCAGATAGCTGTACAGGACAGAGGTACATACCCGGTACAGCTTTGATGCCTTGCCTTCGCCGAAAACCTGTAAGCTGCAACAAGGAACACGGTACCCACCCTCGTCGCGAACCAACCCATATACCAGACAATCTCGAGGGACTGGAACATGCACATACGCACACGTACGTACGAAGATTGCGACGACTTCAAACAAATATGTGCAATTGATAACAAGGGGACAACAGGGTGGACTGCAATGTACCGACTGACTGAATGACGTGCACGACAAGAGAAGAGAGCACATATGTAGATGCGGATCAGGCCGTAGTCCAACGTTACGATTAAGATTTCACCTTTCTCAGACCCAACCGCTTCTTCAGACGAAAGAAGAAGATGACAGGCCCCTATCCGTTACACGCCGACGAAGAGGTTTACTGCCCGTTCCTCCGCCCACCTCTCCTGGGCTTGGCAGGCCGTCGCCGCGAGCCTCCAGGCCCGCGCCCCTTCGCGTCTTCTCCGGCAACACCGTCCACGTCCATCATCATCATCGAGTCTGACCGGCTCAAGCCACTCTCTGCAATGCCGACCCGATCGCGCAACGACGACGACGACAACGGCGGCATCTCCTCGGCCTCGTAAACGTTCAGTCGCTCCAGAAGCGACGTCCCTCGCCTGATGTTCGGCCGGTAACCGTTGCCGTTCTGTACCGCTGGAGGCGGAGGTGGCGACCGCTCACGCGGTGGACCCATTCCCATCCCGATGCCCATGCGCCCGTCGTCCGGCTTCGGGGGAAGGGTGCGCACCTTGTCATCCTCCAACGCCACCGGCCTATCCGGATAGCCTCGATCGGGAGACTTCAAGGGGCGGCGGATGCGCACAGGCTTGGAATTGGATGGTGTCTTCTCGTTACCGTCGAAGAGACGCGCGCGCTCCGGATGCACCCTCCCAGTAACAGCGCGCTCACCGAGCATGGGATCATCGTCGCGTCGAACTGCAGGACGGGGTGGAGTGATGGCTCTGCTCGTGCGGGGCGGCGGCATCTCAGGGAGGGGATGCGGCATAGGCGCAGGCGGGGCCGGGGCCGGGGCGAACGACCGTCCCGCACGCTCTTCCAACTGGCCCGCACGTTTTATAGGGAGATCGCCGCGTGGAGGACTAGGGTGTCGTCGTGCAGGAGGATCATCGCGCAAGGCACGGTCCGGAACGCTAGAAGAACATCGGGGTGAGAAAGCTTCCTTGCACGATATAGCGGCGACACTTACTCTCTCATCATGTCTTCGCTCGAACGGGATCCTTGGCCACGTGCTTCTTCGCGAGTTTGCCAGATCCGCGGAGCTTCTGTTTCCATTGGGATCGTCGGAGGACCGAAGCGTGTCTATGACGAGTTAGAATGATACCATCCGTCTGTTCAAACGCCCACATACCTGACGAGTGGGGGCACGTTCATCGACAGGGCTATCGGCAGCACTGCGGCGCTATTCATAGAATATTAGAACAAGAACGGCAGCGAAATGTAGGAAGAGCATACCGAGGAGTCCTTGGCCGTAACGGACAGACGACGTCCAACACGGTCCAAAGGAGGGCGCTCGGAAAGCGTTTCATCACGGGGATAGCGCGTCTGCTGCAACGTTGGGTAAGAGCACTGTTGCTAACGCGCCATAGCTCAATAACGTACCTGATTGGGATAGGGTTCCGAAGACTCGCCCATATGATCCATGTTCTGCGGCGGGAGGTAAGAATCGTGCCCATTGTTCGTCGGCCGGAATGACGATGGGGCTTCAAGAGGCGGCGCCTCGTCGTACGCCGGCGCCCTTGGCCCAATCGGGATACTGTTTGTCCCAGTCATGCGTGGCGGTGGCGGCGCACCTCGTCCCATTCCACGCTTTAACATCAAATGGTTAGAAAAGATGTTCAAAATGACCAGAGAATAGATAACACACCTGGGGCACGGGCACGGGCACGTCGAGCACGCGCGACGTAGGGCGTTCGGGCAGGTTCCGAGCCAGATCGTTGGTGCGTTGCGGAACCGGCAAGACCCCAGGATCGACTCCACTAGGGCGAGAGAAGCTACTTGGCCTACCCAAGATGTTCATCTCCCGGCGATGCTCGTTCACCGGCGGAGCAGGCACGGGACGTGAACGTCCACCGCGGCTAGACGAAGGGCCTTGGGAATCAACGAGTGGGGGTCCCGCCGAGCGCGAAACAGAAGACGACGTCTGGGACAACGGAGGGGCCGAAGTATAGGAGCCACTGTCTCTCGGAACCATGGCTCTTGGGGCACGAGGCGTAGTATCAGGCGCGGGTGCCGCAGGCATGCGATCCGAGTACATGCCACCCATGGTGGACCTTGCCGTGTTGTCGTTCCTGGGCGGAGGCGGCGGACCGTCAGCCGCCATCGCTTCGTAACGACGGCGATGTACTTGAACGTGTGGACTATCCGGGTCTCTCTTCCAGAGGTCGAACAAGTGAGCGTCATAAGATCTCCCATCCGGTGGGCACTGGTTGACAGGATTGAATCCCAGCAACGCGACAATGTCTGACATTGGCCGGTCAACATATGGTTCATTCGCAGGTGGGGGGGCTGGTGGCGGCCCCTGTGCTGAGTTCTTCCATTGCTCTCGCTGGGGAGGAAGTGGGGTGCGTTTGCGATCTGACATACAGAACTTTCAGCCGCGCTGCGAAGGAGACGAGAAAGTGATGCAATACATACGCTGAGCCTCTCGCTCAATCTCACCAGGAGGCCAAGAGTTGACGAACGTAGGCTTGTTCGGGAGGGAAGTGACCGAAGAAGGAAGCTCGTTGGGACCACGACGGGATTGGATGACCTCATCGTTGAGACGCCTACGCTTCGAATCGAAGTCCGGTTCAACTGTATCTGTGTCTCTGCCTCTTCTCTGGGGCAAGCCATCGTTGCCGACATTGTCGCGATAACGCACTGGAGGGGGTGGCGGGCTACCGGGACGCTCGTAACGCATACTGCTTGACGGCGGCGCAGGGTAACCCGTGCTAGGGGAGAGAGACGGGCCATTTCGCCTTGGCGGCGACAGCTCGCGCAGGTGGAGTGGTGGAGAGCGAGGTCCTGCAAGAGAAAAGGAAAAGGGTTCGTAAAAGAAGCGACTGGAGCGTGATGCATGAAGAAGGAAGAGGCACGGAGAAAGGCACGGAGAACACGGAGTCGAAGGGTCCGGGAGAAGGGTCCGCGTATGTACACGAGATATTTGGTGGACGAATAGGTGGACGAACGCGGTATAGGGCGACGGGCTCCCGAGGCTTCACCAGACAGTCGGGATATACTTGTCCTCCACCTCGGGAGGGAGAGCCGGGCGAAAGACGGGAGGCGGAGGATGAGGCGAATAACGTACTCGTACTGGGAGCCGCCCATCCGTCGATGAGGCGTGAACTTGGTTCTCTGGGAGGCAGCGGGCGCAGTGGGGGTTCGATGTCGTCTTTCCGACGAGTGCGAGGTTCGATATCATCCTTGCGTCGGATACGAGGTTCGATGTCGTCCTTCCGACGGATCCGCGGCTCTACGTCGTCCCTTCGACGAATAGGTGGTTCGATGTCGTCCTTGCGTCGGATTGGGGGTTCGATGGTGTCCTTGCGCCGGATTGGGGGCTCAACGTCATCCTTGCGACGGTTGCGCCGAGCCGGGGGCGATCGACTCGCAGGCTGCGCAACCTCTGGGTAGTCCTGAGATCGTCCCCAGCCAGAGTCCGAACCTCCTGCTTGGCGGTCGTATGAGTACTCTCCCCGAGTATCACGCCGCATTCCACGCTCCTGAGATGGGGTTGGAGAAAGGTCTCGACGAGCCCTACGATCCCACTGAGGGCTCGACGACCGTGTTCGGCGCTTGCCATCACCAGCAGGCTGTGGCGAAGGCGAAGGCCCCTGACCATAAATCGCCTCCGGAAAGTAGCCCGAACCACGTTCACCACGCCGATCACCAGGGTTAGCTGGAGGTGCAACCAGTGGAGCCTCACCCGGTCTGTAATGACGGTCCGCGTACGAAAGATCCTGGTCAGGAGGAGGTGACACTCTCCGGGAAACACTATCCCGCGTCGAGGGACGCGGCTGCTGGCTGCGACCCGTTCTCTCGGCAAGACCATCATCCAGAACGTCCCCGTTCTTCGTTGGCGAAGACCGCCCCGAGGTGGGGGGTCTAGGTCTCGTCCACGTCGACTCGTCCGTCTTGATGTTGTAGTAGTACGCAACCTTGCCGCCGTCTCTCGGATACCTCATCTCCCAGTCTGGGGGCAGGGGATCGCCGCCATCAGGCGCGGCTATACCTTTCCCCGTACCGTTGGACCTGCGTTGCCTGTTGGCCATGGCGCTTGCTCGGGTCCCAGGCTCTGAAGGCGTCTCAAACAGCGGTGGGACGAGGGTCGGCTTCGGGGGGAGTCCATGCACGAGTGGTAGAGGTGGAAGCTTGCCTTGCGAGTTGGGAGGGCGAGACTCTCTCGCTGGGGACGGCGAGTTTTTCGCACGCGAAGGTGTCCTAGACGGTGTGGCGACCGCTTGGCGCTGGGCATCGCGTTTGGGTGGGTGGGTGACAGACGAGGACGGTTTGGAGAGGGGCGAGATGCCGGAGACAGGGACCTGCTCTGGAGAGTGGTTAGCGTAGTATTCGCGCTCGTCCTCGTCGTCTCCACCCAGGGAGACGGCATCCTCCGCGTCTTCCGCGTCGTCTGCGGCACCGGCGTAGGCTGATTGTCGTGGGGAGTAGTCGTAGGCTGATGGGGGAGGGGGCTGCTGCTCGTCGTCGTCGTTGCCCCAGTCGAGGCGCTCGCCGTCGTCGTCAACCATGCTGAAGGGAGCGTCGAAGGCGATGGTGGGAGGAGCTGGTGTGGAAGTGGAAGTCGAGGATGTCGTCGACGCCGCGCTGGAAAACTCCGCGTAAATTCAACCATCTCCGACGCCGCGTGTACTGGGCGCTCACCGTTGCCGGCGTTCCACAACACCACTAAGTCCCTCTGGCATCTACCACTACCCTCTGGCATCCACTACTGCATCTGTGACCTCCTGAACTCAACGGGCTGGCTCTGTTCTGCTCTGCTCTGGTTCCTGCATTGTCCTTCCGGTATTCTCGCCTATATGGAGGTTCTTCCAGTGGCCTCTCCAACTCCTAGCAATGGCGGGCAGTACCGGAGCTCATCCTCAGCGTCCAGCCGGATACCCATGATCTTCCGAAGGTTACATCGTTTCCAGCAAATGGTGCGTTCTTCACACAGTTTATTACAGTGCATATATCGACGTTGGAGTGGAAGTAGGACTTCGAACAGGCAGCCTGGCAATTGACATACCTATGTCTTGCCCCCAAGAGGGTGTGAGTACTACCGTTCTTTCAAGGGGCATTTCAAGCTGACCTTGCCGTCAGATACCGTAATGTGTACTTTCACAAACGTGCGAGACGTCTTGCTACCAGCATTTTCAAGTATCGCTGAATGATATGACGAACGAACCAGAAACCAAGAATACGTGGGCCAGAGACGACCCTGCCATCCTTATCCTCATCGCGGCATGCCTTTGTGGTGCGTTCATCTTGCATGGCGAGTGTCCTACGTGCATTCATGTTCCTGGTCAGTCTCCGCAGTTGCATGGTCCGTCGTCTATTCGTACAGCGTCTGGGGAGCTATTGAGTTAGCCTTCCTCATGGTCGTCCGTGATTATCTTCTTGTCGGCATTGTGGTGGCGACAATATTGAGGTACGTCTGCAACACCTTCGATTATGTGCGAAAACGGTGGAGGTGGAACTCGTCCGGAATGATGCACGGCGGTCGGCTAAGCAGTCGTAGTTGGCGGTTGAGGGGCCCGAGGCGAAGGACAAGCTCCGATTATTCCTGCGAAATCATCAGCGGAATACGGAGCCGAACGTGAAACTATGATTCCGGACTTGGGCCTTGAAGACGCATGGCGGAATCATTGTATATTCTGCATGACACATTGAACGTGGTACCCATACTGAAGTTCCACTTCCGCTGGGATTCCTCTGCCAACCGCAATCGCTTTCAATGGTTGCCAAATTTACTTTGGGAGGTCGCTCATTGTGGCCGTCATCCGGCTGCTGCGAATTCCACGTCCGTCGTTTTGGTCACGTTTCAGCTCCTGGTGATGCATGTCGTGGCCTGTATGCTCAATGTCTCGAACAGGTTCTTGGCGAACCGGGTATTGCTTTCACCACCATCACATTCCACCCCGGAGGACGCGAACGTCGAATGGGCATTTGCCTTCGACGTTCACACAAATGCATTCTTCCCGTTCTACTTGACGTTGTATCTTGCTCAGCTATTCTTGGTTCCCATCATCTTGAAGAACAACTGGATATGCCTATTTGTGTCGAATACACTCTACCTGGCAGGGTAAGTTCCCGGACTTTCGTCATGTTTTCGTTCATTCTGACATGTCAATTAGGTTCGCGCAGTACATCTATGGGGTCTACCTGGGATTGAATAGTGAGTGCGAGCCTCGATTGTTCACACTACTGTCGCCTCACGTTTTCACTGTAGCGTTGCCGTTCCTTGTTCGCACAGAATTGCTGCTAGCACCCTTACTTCCGCTCTTCACAGGGTACATAGTGTCCTTGTTGGGCTTCAACGTGGCAAAACATGTACTACCTCTATATTTTGGCTCATAGCAGTGTAGTGGACTTCCCATCTCGCCCTAATCTTATTACGAGTTGTCGCACAAGGTGCTGCATGTACGCAAGGGTATATGCCGTGTGTCATTTAAATGCGGCCAAGGCAAGTCGAGGTTGTTTATAATGCGGTAAGAGCCCGTTAAAGGCCGCGCCTAAATGGTTTTGAAACTCCGCCGAATAGGGCGTCGATTGGAGTGGAGAGGACGTCTTCACCGCCCTCCACCCATCCCCTCGTCTCCGCTGTCTCGCCATCGCCTACGACTACATTTACGACCGTACGACGAGCAGTAGCTGCATGATGAGCGGGACGCAATCCCAGATCCAGAGAGCCATTAACCAGATCCAGGACAAGGGCCCCCTCCCGGAGATCGACTTTACCCAGCACCAGCTCGAGAATGGCTACACGATCTCCACCCAGGAGCGCGTCGTCAAAGAGGTATGTCTGTTATATTTAAACTGTCTGGTGGGACATACGAGGGAGGCGGAGCTGAGCGGGAGAGTCGACGATAGGTACAAGCTCCTGCTATGAGCATCCCGACCGACGCCCAGTTTTTCTCGAAAACGGATCCCTCCAAGCCGGACGTGGCATTCTTGAAGAACCACTTCTACCGCGAGGGCCGCGTATCCGAGGAGCATGCGCTCTACATCCTCGAGAAGGGGACTGAGATCCTCCGCGCCGAGCCCAATCTGCTTTATGTCGATGCACCCGTGACCGGTACGCTCCTCTGCTGTCCAACAAGCAATTAGTATGCCCTCTGACAGTCATCTCATCGGCTTTCGGATGCGTAGTGTGCGGTGATATTCACGGACAATATGTGAGTCCTTCTGCCTGTGGCATCTTGTTGGGAGGTACTGATGTGACGCCGGTATCACAGTATGACTTGATGAAACTGTTCGAGATCGGTGGCAATCCCGAAACTACGCGCTATCTCTTTTTGGGTGACTACGTCGACCGAGGGTACTTCAGTATCGAGGTGCGTCTGCCTGTACAATCCCTCCGAGTATCCGCGCGTCTGATTGCGGCCCGGGCAGTGTGTGCTATACCTATGGTCACTGAAAATTTGGTACCCCGAAACCCTCTTCCTCCTCCGAGGCAACCACGAATGCCGGCACTTGACCGACTACTTCACCTTCAAGCTCGAGTGTATGCTTATCCGCTTCTTCGCTATCCCGATAACCCCGGTCTTACTGTCTCCTCGTCTGCAGGCAAACGCAAGTACTCCGAGCGCCTCTACGATGCCTGCATGCAGTCCTTCTGCGCCCTCCCCCTCGCTGCTATCATGAACAAGCAGTTCTTCTGCATCCACGGCGGTCTCTCGCCGGAGCTGCACACCCTTGATGACATCCGTAACGTAAGTAACTGCTTTCGTGATCGCAGTTTCACTACTGCTATGGGTTCGTTGCTTACCCGCGATCCTCTTACAGATCGACCGGTTCCGCGAGCCGCCTACCCAGGGCCTCATGTGTGACATCCTATGGTCGGATCCTGTCGAAGACTTCGGCCAGGAAAAGACCTCCGACAGTTTCGTACATAACCACGTACGCGGTTGTTCGTACTTCTTCACGTGCGTGGATGTCGATCGCTTCGCTAGATCCTGTGCTGATGATGGAAATACGTCTACAGTTACCAGGCAGCATGCCAGTTCCTTGAGCGGAACAAGCTGTTGTCGATCATCCGTGCGCACGAGGCTCAGGATGCCGGGTATGCCATCACTCGTTTCTCTCCGATCCACTCGATCTAACAGGCAAGTAGGTACCGCATGTATCGCAAGACGCGTACAACAGGGTTCCCGTCTGTGATGACACTGTTCTCTGCGCCAAACTACCTCGACGTGTACAACAACAAAGCGGCGATCCTCAAGTACGAGAGCAATGTGCTCAACATTCGCCAGTTCAACGCAACGCCACACCCGTATTGGCTGCCTAATTTCATGGACGCGTTCACTTGGAGTCTGCCTTTCGTCGGCGAGAAGAGTGTGTGGCTACAGATTCCGATTATGTCCAATGCTGATTCTGGATGCAGTCACCGATATGTTGTTGGCTATGCTTAACTGCTGCACGAAGGAGGAATTGGAGGAGAGCTCGGACGAGGAGACGCTGATCTCGCCAACACCGTCCGAGGATACCAACGAGCGTCGCAAGGTCATCAAGAACAAGATCCTTGCTGTTGGTCGTATGGCCAGGGTTTTCGCGCTGTTGCGGTATGTGCTGCTTCTGCATTCGGAATATGAACTAATTATCGTCTTCTAAGTGAGGAGTCCGAGAAGGTCTCTGAGCTCAAGAGTGTGTCCGGTTCCGCGAGGCTGCCGTACGGTACTCTTGCTCTGGGAGCGGAGGGTATCAAGGAGGCTATCTCTGGCTTCGAAGACGCGTACGTCATACCAGAGCTTTTCTTCGTTCGATATCTGATGATTTATCGCAGCCGGAAGTCGGATATCGAGAACGAGCGTCTCCCCCCAGACCTATATGACCCCGAGTCCGAAGAGGGCAAGGGCCTCATCACCTCCCAACCAGCAACGCCCTCAGAAGACGTTGCTCCACCCGTGTCGCCGAACGGCGTTACCGCCGCCCTCGAGCAGGTCATTGCTGGCACGACGCCGACGACGCCCACACCGATCAACACCTCGCCCCAAGCCATCCAGGCGCCTCAGGCGGCCCCATCGCCCAGTTCGCCCCTCTCCCCCACATCTCCGGTATCAGCGGCATCATCGCCGTTCCGTCGTGGGCACGGTCGCCAGGCGAGCTTGGGCACGACGATGACGAGCCCGAGTACGCGGCGGCGCAGTCTGGAGAGCACGATGTCGCTCATTCAGGAAGCATGGGATGGCAAGACGCCAATGCAGGACCCGGAGCTCGTCAAGCTCGCAGACTCCATCGCGGAGAAGAGCACGGGCAAGGACAAGGACAAGACCGAGTCCGGGCGGACGTCCCCTTCGGGCGGTGCGGCACCCAGTTGATTGTGCCGCGTGTCGTGTGTGCATCCAGGGTAGTGGCATAGGGGTATAGGGCTGGGACATGGACTCTTACTGTGCGGGACGGGAAGAGCCGGAGGAGAGGGCGAGGAGGGGTTCCAGCGATTGCGTGTGTTGGGAACGTGGGGTCCTCGCGGTGTGAGTCTTTGCATTGCACTGTATATCCTGGAGACTTGTTGTGTATATTTGATATTGTCCCCGTTCGCCCTTGTATCTTCTTGCCGTTTCGTACGTTCTTACACAGCTTACGCTTCGCCTCCCGTCTTTGATTTATTGTGCGACCAACGTCTCTGCTCTTTAGCACTTTAGGTGGGTATGGTGGACGGCTTCTGGTTGTAATTTGGGTCGGTTTGTGACGAGGGTGACTGCGAATGCACCGTGTTCGTCGTGGCAGCGTGCAGGTTTTTGGTGAAGGCGAGGCATCAAAGTTGTGTTGGTACGTACCTCTGTCGTCTACCTCAATCTACGACGTCGCTGACGATGATCGCTTCGACCCACGCTGTGCAGGACGTTCCAGACTGTGATCGCATTGGACAGGAATCCGCTGGTTATGATGGAGATTCAGACGCCGCCGCAACCACGTACGTGCGCATGCTTCTTGATCGGTATCAATGCCTATGATGTTTCTTACCTGCCGTGTTGCGTATGGCAGCGATCCCCGCAAATTCAATTCGGGGACGCGTACGATCGGGGGCCAGGAACACCGCAACGGACGTGTGCACCCAAGTGTTGGGTCGGCCTCGAGTACTTGCCAGACATCTTGCGCCTCGGTGCGGGAACCCTGGTTGCACGTTCTTGCCAGTCCACGGCGACTGTTCACGTCGACGTTAGTTCAAAAGCTGGATGCCGTGTTCTAATGTAAGAGCGTCTCGTATTCTGCTGTGTCGATATTGGGAGGTGCTCATACCGAACGCTCTTTGGATCCAAAGTAATATGTCAAGAGCAAAAGTGGTGTTGCACGAAGGCTAATGCAAATGCATGCCAATCGCATACAACTAACGTCGAATACGCCTGTGTATGAAAATTCGACCGATATTCAGCTGCAGCAGACGAAGAGCCCGTGAACGGAGGTTTGGGCGTGCTAGTGTGTATGATATTAAAAACCTAGTGAGTTAAGTACGTCGACTACCGCGACTCGTGAACGACTCGTGACTACTTATTGGTACAGATGTGAGTGGATGTGGACGCAATGGTGGTACCTAACGGTGATGGGGGGTATATCTACAACGTGATGTGGGGGTAGGTATAGTCGGATGGTGCGATATGGTATGGTAAGTGCAGAGCGTCGTCGAGAAGTCCCGAAGCACAAATAATTGATCATCTATAACAATACGTCCCTACAGCGGGCACTCCGCCTAGATGAGACCATCGGTCTCGAAGAATTGCCTTCCGTCAATGAAAGGTGTGGCTCTGCCGTCGCCAGCCGAGCGCCAGAACGTGGTCTGAGACGGCGTGCGTACGCACAGGTTCTCTAAAGCCCGTGTAGGGTCATTGAAAAGCGAGTGCGCGAGCACGTTGTGGTTGACGTCGCGAAGCCGGGCCATCGCCGCACGGGTCTGCCCTTTCAAGTTGATGGAAGCGGTGCGGCACACCGGGAAACAAGCCAGAGTATCGGGGAAGTCGGCCTGGAAAGAACGTTGAAGAGGTGAGTTGGATGGGACGTGAAATAGAAGAGGGAGAACACTTACCATCAATCGAAGTATGGGGTCCAGCTCTTCTTCCCCGTCTGAGGCCACATCGTAATCGTCCTCGTCGTTGGGCTCTTCCTCTTCTTCATCCTCGTCCTCGTCCTCGTCCTCGTCCTCGTCGCCGTCCCCCGTCCAGGGCCTAGCCTTCAACTTGAAGACGATCGTCAAAGCCAGTCGCTCGACGCCCGAGAGCTCACCGAACAACTCGTCAGGGAGGTAAACCAAAGATGACAACGACAAACGAAGGGTCTTCGGGCAGAGATCGCGGACGACGTACGAGACCCACCCTACGGACCGGCTGATGACTCCAACGATCTCAAGAACCTTCACCTCGCATGAACTGTAGCCACCGACGAACAGGTCCAGAAGTCCTCCCCGGACGTGCTCCAGCGACGGCCAAACGCCCGCCCCCGAACCCGCCAGCCGCAGGGGTCTGTTGGCCCGCCGGCATGCGTCCATCATGTCCATGCTCGGCGCGCCACGCGTCGTGCGCGTCCCGACGTCGAGGCTCGAGATCGCGGGGAAGGGCCTTGCGAAGTCCCACACGCCTTTGAGCAGGAACGCGTCGATGTGGAGGTGGCGGACGGTGGGGAGGGCGGGGAGCATGGCTAGCTCCTGCTCGCGGAGAAAGTTCGGTTCGCGGATCGTCAACGACGTGAAGTTCGGAGCGTCCTGGAGAATGGGGGCGAGGGCGCAGAGGGTGGCCTGTGTGGCGGCGTAGTCCATGCTGCCGAGATTGACGTCCATCCCGGCAAGACGCCTGAGCCTGCGAGACCGGACGGTAGGCTCTGAACCGGCGTCGACGAAGGAGAAGAACGAGGCGAAGGACGCCTTGCTGTGCAGTCGGATCCCCGGGAGCCCGATGACGAGGGACGCCCCCAGTTCGCGGAGGTGGCGGCTCGTACTAGAGAGGGCGAGTCCTGTGCGGACGTCCGGGCAGACTTCGATCACGCACAGCAAGACGTCGATGGGGAGGATGAGGAGGATGGGGGACGGGCGGGCGAGGGTAGAAGCGGACATGGCTGGGAATTGGAGAGTTGGTCAGTGTTTGTGTTTACTTGGCGGGCTGAACGGGACGTACTGATGATGAGTGGTGAAGGGTCTGTACGTGTTTGACGCGTCCGCCGCGTGAGAGGAGCGTCCCAGGGGGAGGATGTTGGGCAAGGGGGAGGGACAAAGGAGGGCGGGGGACACGCCGGGGAGAGCGATGGAGGAAGGGGGCAAGCGAGTGTGGTGAGTTAAGGACTTTAGATAGCTGATGGATGAGTTGAATACTTACGAGAGTATGTGGATAGATGCGATTGCACAAGGTAGGCTACGAAAGAGCGGGAGAGAGGGTGTCGTATGATGAAAGGGGAGGTCCGGCTGAGAACGCAGGGGATTTATACCTGTGGTCGAGTGTCAACCGGGGCCCGCGGTGTATTCTGGAAGGCAAGGCGGTTCCGTGGTTTGTCGGGGTCTCAATACAAATTGGACGTCAGGCTCCTGCGCGCGCCTCGCTTAGCCGAGGCTCCACCCTTGTTCTCTGTTCGTCCGCCAATGCTTCCCACACCATGCTAGCCGCTGCTGCATGTCGCTGCTTCCATTCTTGGATTGGATTGTCCACTCCCTGCATGCAACCTTCCTCCGGTCCTCCTTGCTTCCCATTCGGCCCACCGTAAGGGACGCTCCAGGATAGGCCTGTCGATTTGGCAGTAAGCATATGCTCTTCTAAACAATAGCACATTTGGACTAGTATTGTATTAGCGCATTTACTATGTTCTCTCGCTTTCTTTTTCTCTCCCTAAGGTCCGTCCGGTCCCAGGCAGCTCCTTCGACGGAATAGAAGAGTAGTATCAAGGCTCAGAGCATTTGGGGATTTTATCACTGAAGATGTATCCTTAGGTATTCTCGCAAAACCGCAGCCCATTGTTAGAGTACATGAGGGCAGCAAACTGAGGTGCCGACACCGATAGCCGAGATGATGCTGCGAATTGCCTTACCTGGAATACACCGCCGTTAGACGCCCTATCGAGTGGATGAGGGCGTTGCACTTCGTCGGGCATAAAAACGGCCAGCGCTGGCCAATCCCCCATGTTATGCCCCTCATTTTGGAGCAGAATCTTATCTGAACTCAATAAATGGTGTGGATGTATGAGTTAACACCGTTTGAATGCATCGAATGGTCGTTGAGAGGGCTGAACGTGGGCCACGTATGCGGGTGGCCGTGGGAACTGCTACCCACCGCCGGGCGCTTTCTGCATGGTGACTTCTTTCCAGTTCCTCGGACTCCCACACACCCAGACCTTACCCGATCCTTCGCTTCCCAGCGCGGTGTCCACTCGCCAATCAGCGGAATTATTTGCTCGCCACGCTCCGCCTCCTGCCTATCTCATCTTGTTTTGGGGGAAAGGCTAAGGGCAAGGAAGTTCGCTCGCGGAGACTCGTCAGTTTGGGCCTTTGGCGCCCCGAATCGCCTCGTGCCCTTATCCTCCACCAGATCTCGGCTATACACCGTACCTCTGTCCTGGTCCCATACCAATACCGTGGACTCGGAAGCCGCTGCGCCCTGGAACATGCCTCTTGCGCCTCAAGCGAAGACTTGAACGACGGGCGCGGGGCGAATGGTGCCGGTTTCCCTACGGCCTCCGTTGCTCCAATTCTACTTTAATACTTATCTCGGACACAAAGACTACCACATGACCACGACGACGGCGGAGATGGGGACGGCACGTCCGCCATTACAATAGCGCCCCGAGTTGGAGATGAGGTCACAGGCCCGACAAACAAGACTGTTGCGGCCACATGCTGGGGGTCAGCCAGGGTCGCGGCGCGCTCAAGGACGCCCTTCCCCAGGCCTAGAAAGTGGTACTCATTCTCGTCGGGCTCGTGGCGTGGGGTAGGGCAAGGTGCAGTCCGTAGCGATTGAGCTTTCGCCGATAAATGGCTGACCGCTTCCGTTCCTCGCCTATTGGTCGATTCATCGCGCATCGGATCTATTGCCCTATCCTCGACATCGCTGACGATCTTCACACCGGCCAACGGTATACAGGACATATGTGTTCTAGTCAATGATCCCAATGGCCCAAGCATATATGTCCACATTGCTGTCGCTGGGCATCAAACCCCGCCAAACCTAGCCGTACGGGTGATGGTGGACCGACTCGGTTGGAGAAGATGCGTGGTCGAGCACCAGGGTGGTACGTCGCGTCCGTACTCAGCATCGAAGGGCAATACACTTATACCACGCAACGATCTCGAATAATTTCCCACCTACCCGCGGAAACGATGCTAGGTTGCAAACGGTAGACTTATGGTCATCCATCTCACCCCCTTCCCCGGATTTTCTCACGACCGCCGACGGGAATCGTAATTGGTCTTGCATTCTTGCCATGGTGAGTAGCTGCTGTGCGCACCTTGGTTCGAATCCAAGCGTTGATCCTTGCTATGCAGGCTTATTTGGTGAGAGATGGCTTTGAACGCGAGGAGAAATCGCGCCCACTTATGATAGAGACTCATCCGCCGCCACAACTATGTACGTGCGCAGTCTCCTTGGTCTGCATCAATGCCTATGATGTTTCTGGCCTGCCGTATTTCGTATGGCAGCGATTCCCCCATGTTTAATCTTGGGGACACGTACAATCGGGGACGAGAACAGTGTCAGGAACACTGCAACGGATGCGCACGCAAGTGTTGGTGCGCCAGTATGGCCAGCCTGGTCGGCCTCAAGTACCTCACGTTGCCAGACATCATGCGCCTCGGTAATGTCGTGCGGACGCATCATATGCCCATCAATGTGGACAGTCAAGACAAGGTCAATCCGCACAGGGACATCCAGTAAAGCAAATTCGCTATGTACTTCAAGTATTAGTACGCTAATCGTGATATACCTAGGGTGGTCGGTCGTCCGTCCTGGGTGACGTGATGCCATGCTGCGAATGAAGATCGTTGCGAATTGAGAGAACTACTAGGGAGGCACTGGATCGTGTCAGGGCCCTAAACTACAGGCAAGTGAGGGGGGATAGTGTACAAATGGGGTAACGTCCACAGTAGGTATGGCGGCAGTCCTTCAGCATAACAAATATCGATAACCTTACCCCACGAAGTCCAAGGAATACGCGGCCGAAAGGAGCCCGACGTCCTTCAAGCGAGCGCGGCCTCGAACGGGGTCCAGCTCCGGCTGCTCCAGCACCCTCTCCCCTTGGACACCACCAACCTCCCAGAAGGCGGGGCCCATAGTGGTATCAACGCCAACGAGCTCGAGGTGTTCCGAACGTGCTATCAGCCGTTCGGCAACTTCCTCGTGCCCTATCTGGTCGAGGAAGTCAGCCACCTCCCAGTCCTCCGCCGTGAGCGCGACGCAAAGGACACTGCATCCCTGAAAAGCGAAGATGAGGTCCTCGAGTGCAGTCTGCGTGAGACGGTAGCAGGTGAGTGCAATGCGCTTATCGTGGAGTCAAGAACGACGTACCTTGAACCCCGCCCATTCTTTAACACTGGGCTTTTGTCCGAAGTGGATGCTCAGGTAGATGTAACGCACATCTTGTAACATGGAGCGGCTGTGGACGAAGAAACGGGTTTCGAGCTTTGGCCCCCAGAGACGCATCCGTAAGACGGTTGGCCGGTGGTCTTTGATCAGTGTGACGATCCGGTCCTGGAGAGGCCAGCGGGTGGGCTCCCCTAGCAGTTCCAGGGTATTGGTACGGCACGTGTTACCGAAGGCCAGCAGGTCCACCACTCCGCCTCGGACTAGCTCGAGCTGCGTCCATACCGGAGGCCGCTCTCCAGTGAGGACGCGATCCTGGTAGACGCCAGTCGCCACCTTGTTCTCCAACCGCTCGCGCGAGAGCCTGCTGTCCCATCTCAGCTTGGAATATGCGGTCCCGACGTCTAGGTGACGGAGGTTGGGCGTGGTGGCCATGAACTCGCTGCTGTCGGCGGGGTCGCGCGAGAATCCGTGGACGCACAAGTACTCTAAGTTGTGGAGAGTGGTGACAGCGGTGCTCCGAACCGACGGTGCGAAGCAGTCTTCTGCGGTGAGCGCGACGCACTCCCGCCGTGCGAGCGCGTCTGTGATGGAGAAGGTCTCGACGGGATCGTACACGGACACCTCGGACAGCGGGGACTGGCTCCGGCGGAGCAGGTTAGTGCTGTCGTGTCCAGCCCCGAAGATGGTGATAGTCTGGATGGTCTTGAGCTCGGCGAAGGTCTTGCGGATAGAACGGGAGGAGGCGAGCAGGGGCTCTGGATACCGAAGTGTCAGGGTGTTGAGTCCACTGAGGGCCCGGAGGAATTTGACCAGCCTCTGGGGTCTCAAGGCTGGCGAGGGTTCTGCGGTCACCTGTATATCGAGCACTTGGACCTTGTCGCCGTGCTCGAAGGAGCGGTTCCCGCACGATTCGAGGAATCTGATGAACGACTTCACAGCGCGATCATTCCGAAGGATCACCGGTTCGCGGAAGGCGGCCTGTGCGAGCTGAGACGTCGCGCCTGTCCTCAGTTGGGTGTTCACCGCACTGAGCGCCACGGCACTAGACTGGTCGGCGTATTGGAGGACGTGGAAGAGAATGTCGGTGTGGAGCAGAGGGTGGTAGAGGGTGACGGCCATCGTGACTTGGGATGTGTTGGTGATGAGGTTCATGTTTTTCTACGCAGACGAGTGATAAGACCTACCAGACAGACAAGCTTGCAGAAGAGAGGTGAAGACAAAGATGAGAGAAGGGAGGTACTGAGGGAGAGGAGTGGTTGAGAGCGAGGAGGAGAGGAAATTATTCGAGGGTGGAGGAGAGAGTTGTGGATGCGACGTTGAGAAATGTGGTTGAGAGTATGCGTCTCAAGGTCTGGTGCGATAAGTAAGCTCGTATACAATGAATAATCTAGCTTTTTACTTACCTGGGAGCGTGCGGGAATGATCCAGCCGATACAAAGACAAAGATGCAAGGCGGTGGTTGGGGACACTTGAAGGGACAACACTCGCGTCAGGAGCGGAATATATACCGACTGGACGCTCGGCTAGTGCTTTCCAAAGGTACAATGTCTGCACTGATGTCATGGGAAGTTCTTCGATGTTAGGCCGCGTGACGGATTGACCCGATCGTTTTACACGCCGCATTCTTGCACGGCCGCTTGGCTGTGGCGTATGAGGTCGGGTCCAATGTTCTCCGTCCTTCCATGGCGTGGGATTTGGGGATACTCATTCCTGCCCTCCTTACATTGGATTGTCTGCCTCTGCCGGCGATGGCTCTCCGTCTACCCCACTGTTCATCACGCTAGGCGTTCCGTTGTAAGTAGTCCAAATATAGTCCGATAGCGCTATCAAGGGTCAGAGAAATGGTGCGTTGCATGATAATGGGGCTGTTTATGACAGAAGATATATCCTAACCTATTCTGGTGTGCATTGTCCCAGTCGGACGTGAGGGCAGCAAAGTAAGGTGCGCCGATAGCCGAGATGATATTGCCAGTTGCCTTACCTGGAATACACTGCCGTTAGACGCCCTGTCGAGTGGTTCAGAGCAATGCACTTCGTGGAGCAGGAAAACGGCCAGTGCTGGCCAATCCCCCATGTTATACCACTCATTTTTGAGCAGAATCTTATCTGAACGCATAAGATGGTATGGATAGAAGAAGTAACGCCATTTGAAGGCATCGAATGGTCGTTTAGAGAGTTGAAAGCGCGCCACGTATGCGGGTGGCCGTGGGAATCTGGGCACTGCTACGCACCGCCGGGCGCTTTCTGCATGGTGACTTCTTCTAAGTTCCGTCACCAACAGGCCCAGACCTTACCAGATCCTCTGCTTCCCAGCGCGGTGTCAACTCGCCAATCAGCGGAATTATTTGCTCGCCTCGCGCCGCCTCCTGCCCATCTCGTCTTGTTTGGGGGGAAAGGCTAAGCGCAAGGCAAGGCTTCGCTCGCGACTTGCGGACGAGTTTGGACCTTGGGTGCCCCGAATCGCGATCGCCTCCACCTCGTGCCCTTACCCTCCCCCAAATCTCGGCTATACACGGTACCTCTGTTCTGGACCAATACCAATACCGTGGACACGGAAGCCGCTACGCCCTCGGAAATGTCGTTTGCGCCGCATAAGGACTTGACACTTTCCATCCCGGGCCAGAAAACAACCATGACGGGCGCAGTAGGGAACGGTGCCAGTGGCCCTGGAGCTTCCGTTCCTCCACCTCAATCTCAGACACAAAGACTGCCAGAAGGAGACGACAATGGCGGAGACGGGGACGGCACCGACGCGCCTGCGCCTGCGTCTGTCTCCTCGAGTACAACAGCGCCCCGAGTTGGGGACGAGGGCACATGCCTGACAGACGAGACTGTTGCGGCAGATGCTGGCGGGCAGCCAATGATCCAGGCCGAGGACAAGCTCGAGGATGTCCTTCCCCTAGCCCAGAATGTGGTGCTCATCCTCGTCGGGCTCGTTGCATCGGGAAAGGTAAGGTGCCGCACTTGGCGATGAAGGTCCTTTGGCTGATCACAAATTTAAATTTGCTTCCGACATTTGGCGATTGGTCGATCATTCACCGCGCACTGGATCTCCGCTGTTTGTGCGACCTCGATCTGTGTGTTTGGGTATGATTTTGGCGCTGGCCATTGTCCTCTCTTCCCGCCCCGCCGCCGCCCCCCTCCCGTCATCGTGCACAATGGCTGCGGTCACAGTCTACGTTCGCACAAGCACTCGAGCGGCACTTTCCCCAATTCCGGCGGTGCAGCCAGGATGAGCTGGGAGATCGTCGCCGCGTGGAGGCGCTGGCGCGGAGGTCGCTCAGGGAGGGTCTGTCCGTGATCATCGACTGGGCGAATTTCGACGAAAGGTCAGTCGGACAAACCAGACCGCCGGGCCTTGCGCGCCGCGGTATTCGGCACAAAATCGCTCATACGCCTCTGTCGCTTCCAGCCAGAGGGCGACCTGGATCCGGATCGCAGGCGAGGTGGCGGGGACATTGGTGTGGGTGATCGTGTTCGATACGCCGTACCGGGTGAGCCTCTCTCCCCATATCACGAGCCTGCAGAGAGCAGCAGTGAATGCGTACTATTCAAGGTGTGCGCTGCAAGACTAGCGAACCGTAAATATTTTTGTTACTCGCGACTACGAACACGAACTGACTCTGGCCGTCCGCGCTATAGGCACGGACCACCCGACGATCACGACGCCCGAGCTCGGCTTGCAAGTGCTGCAGCGCTTCCAATCGCAGTTCCGGCCGCCCCTTCCGCATGAAGGCTACTCTCGGCTCTTGCACGTCACGCCCGCCGACCTGCCGTCGACGCCCGACTTCAGTGCAGAAGACGTTCGGGGGATCATGCGGCGCCTAAAAGACACACCGGAAGTCGTCCAGACCGCTACGCCTACGCACGACAGCGTGTACGGTGGGCACGGCGGGCGTGGTGGCTATCGAGGCGGCCGAGGCTATAGGGGAGGATATCAACCTCCTCGCGGCTTCGCGCCTCGAGGTGTGCCTACATACCGCAGGCACTGGGCTCCGCGTGGTGGGTATCACGCTCGGGGGACCTCACAATGGAACGCGCTTCAGGGAGGTGGAGGTGCATATGGTGAGCCCGAGGGTGGTGGCTCTTCGTCGGGGCGGTATACACGCTCTTTTGCTGCCCGCGGGTCGGCGGGCCATTATCAGCCAGGGCGGGACGCCGGAAATAATGATCGTACCGAGCGCGACTGGCGGCGGTAGAGCCTTGACCTGTATCTGACTGGCACACAAACCTCACCTTACCACGTACGCCCCTGCTTGCAGCATGGTGTAAGACCTGCGATTCTTGGACTGTTTCGCCCCTCTGAGACGTATTAGAAGAGTTCACAATCGCCGACCGCCATCCTCGGAGCCCAAGGTTGTCCTCACTCGGTACACATTCCCCATCCCCGACATATCTATGTGATTTGCGCGGGTGCCATCTCAGGGAACATACAAACCTTCATGGTATTGGTATCATTTGCCCTTACTCCCTCACGTCCCCCGCACTTGATGACCCTCCAGAGTCGAATTCGATGCCCGGCCACAGAAACTGGCAAGTATACCCCCTGCTTTCCATTTAGCGGCTGTCATTTTCCCTATTTTCGCGTATCTCCCATCGGCTGCACCATAACAGCGCCTTGCACGCTTCCATCCGGCGAATAAATTGTTAGAGATCACGAGGACCTCATGTCTATCGCAATCGCTCTTCAGTCAACTTTTCGAATTGATCTTCGTCCGGAGAGTGATCAGGAGTAGCTGTTCGACATGGGGGCTTCACTACGCTGAATCATGACAGATCTATTCCACTCAGCGTCCAAGCTGACGCGAGTAAAATCATTATATGAAATGTGTAAGATACTTAGCAGACAAGCATACTGTACCAAGCTCTATCCCCTCTAGATCCGCATAACCAGGCCGTCAGATGAACAGAGGCCGCTTTTCCGCACAGTTCGTCCTCTTCGGTCGAGCGGGAGTCCACCTGTCGAACTCCCAGTCATCGCGCGCGTCCACATCCAGCGCCGCCTTCTTCCACGTCTCCTGCCACGGGTCCTCCCACCTTTGCACGGGACCCTGCTCAACCGCGTTTCCTCTCCCCGTCGCGCTGTGCCCCACACGCCCGCTCTTCCGCTTCGTCGGGCTCTCGTCCACTGTCAGCCGCTCGATCCGCGCGACCATGTCCCACACCTCGCCCGAGCCGGACGAGCCCTCCTGCCACGCCGTGCGTTCCCCGACCTCGCGCCGGATGCTCTCCGCGAGGTGCCGCGTGCGGCCGTCGAGCGCGATCCCGTTCACACGCATCTCCTCGAGCGCGTCCGTGACGCCGCGCAGGTCCCGGAAGCACCGCTAGCGCGTCGCGATGAGCTCGTTATACGCCGGCGTCGTGCACCCGAACACGAATGACGCGATGGACAGCGTCCGCGCGTGCTCGAACATGGCGAGCGCGAGGTGCGGGTCGCGGAACTTCTCGCGGAACGTGCGCATGAGCGCCGCGAGCAGGTGCTGGTACGAGAGCGGCTGGAGCGGCAGGTTTAAGTCCGAGGGCCCGGCGGCGGTCGACGTCGACGTCGACGCGGAGGAGGGCGTGTTGGTTGCGGCTGTTGTGGAGGACGCGCGAGTGGCGTCGGCGTAGCGTTCAGACTCGCCGAATACCTCGCGCATCGCCCACTCGAGAAGCTGCAGGTCCGCCTGGCAGAGCTCCATCGCCTCCCGCTTGCGATCCAGCTCCTGGTCCCCGTCTGTCGACCACCGGAGCCGCCGCCGGCAGCGGAGCTTTCGACGGGGCTGTTGCTGGGCACCTGGCCGATGCCGCCCTCGACGGCCGCGGGGGATTTCGTGCTGTCGAAAATGGTTTGTAACATGTGGTCGAAGATGTCCGACTCTCTGCGGGTCATGGCGACTGCCCGCGGGCCGTAGGGACTACCTCGCGCGAGCGATGCCGACTTGACGCTGCGCGTGTTCGATGTCAGCGGAAGCTGGGAACCGGGTGTCTCCTTCAAGTCGTCGAAAATTGCGTCCAAAGGAGAGATGTCTGGTGAAAAGATGCTCGCGGGCCTTTGGGGAGGCGTCAGCGCGAGAGGGTCGCGCGATATGTGACACGCGACGTACTTTTGAGTGGTAAAAAGGTGTCGACTATTTACAGGCTCCCTCCGCACCTCCCCAACGCCAGAGAACGAGGCTGTCTCCAGTTTACGATCACTTGAACTCGAATTTGCGTCACGAAAACACGGCGCACCTGTCAGACATCGCTGACCAGTGCAAGGGCAGACTCGGGCGAACGACTGTCGTGCAAGCATCGTTTATCACGGTACGCTTCCCGTAGCATGGTCTTGAGACAACGTGCCTGGTTCCGTCCGCCCGACAGCGAGCACAGCGATGAGAAAGAAGTATATGTGGGTATGAGCACTCGAGAAAAGTCTGGGAGGAGGAGAAGAACGCGTCGACTAGCAAGCGCATTTTATGCCGCTCGGAGTGTCTTTGGTCCGAGGAGGTCGGACACATCGCTGCTCAAGTCGAATTGGAGGCATATCGTTTCCACCTAACCCAAGTACTGATTCCAACTAGTACGCTCAACCAATTGCGAAGAGCCTATGAAACAAGATGATATCGAAACCACCAGGTGTGTATGTCAAGAGGTGATTTCAACAGAGGTTACTTACTATCAATGCTCTAACCATTCAACCAGCTCAGCATGTCGGGGGAAAACCAGATGAAGAACACCCATAGAGAAAACTCCTTTATCTGCGGCTATGCACTCTCATCCAATTTTGTACCGCGCTGTTCGTCCGAGAGCGAAACAACAGCGGTGCCCCGAATGACTGCCTGCAAGTGCCCATTTAAACGACACCTTACCTCAAACCTCACATCTCATAGACAAACCACCAAAGTCGGGACTCAGCACGAGGCACTGGGACAGCACCCCGCTCTATACTACCGCACCTCAAGCACGACCAGCAAGTCGGGCCTCGGTGCCGTAAAGTAGTCCCGATACTCCCTCTCGTACGTGCGCGGATCCCAGCCCTCCTTTGCCCGCACCCTGAACTTCTGCAGGAACGCGCACAGGACCATCCGCATCTCCTGCATCGCGAGCGACTTGCCCACGCAGTTCATCGGCCCGGCCGAGAACGGCAGGTACCCCGCCTCGTCGTGCCGGAACCCGGGGTCGGACGCGGAGACGCCGCGCGAGGACGGGAGGTCGCCCGAGGCGAGGAGCCAGCGCTCTGGCCAGAACTCGGACGTGTAGGGCGAGAAGTTGCGCGGGTCGTGGTGGTGCGAATAGATGTGCGGCCAGAAGATCGTCCCGGGGGGCAGGACGCTGTCCGCGGGAGGTGTAAGAGACGGAGGGGTGGCGGACGAGAGAGAGGACGCTTACAGTTTGCCCACTACGAACCCGTTGCTGTCGTGCGGAACCTGGCGCTGGCTGCCTCCGGGAACGGGCGGGAAGACGCGCATGGTCTCGTTGCTACCGTGTCATGCCCATGGTCAACCACTTCAATTCCGTGCGAGGAAGGGGACTCACATCACGGCGGTGAGGTATGGCATGTCCCGGTGGTGCTTCGTGTCGAGCGCGTTCTCGCCCGCAGGGTAGAACTTGTCGATCTCCGCCTGCAGCTTCTCGTACACGTCCGGGTGAGTCAGCAGCAGATATACGATGCTGGTGAGTGCGCTCGACGTCGTGTCCGCGCCGGCGATGATGGCGAGCACGCCGTCGTCGACGAGATGCTGCATCGGCGGCGCAGCCTTGCCAGGCAGGTCTTCGTTGTTCTAGAAGTAAATCACGGTAGATATCATACAAAGCTCCAATGTCCAGTGCAGACGACGTACGAGGTAGTGGAAGAGATCCTTCCTCTCCGAACCGCGCTTGAGGCGCGCAGTGGTGCATTCGATGCAGCGGTTAAGGAGGATGATGAGATTTCCGGTCGCGGCAGGGATCTTCCCGATGTACACGCCCAGCCATGGCATGTGTCCGAAGAAAGTTGCGATACTGCACACCGGTCGGCACTCTTCCATGCGATAAAGGTCGAACAGAACAGACTCACAACATGGCATCATCGAGTAGCTTCCAGACGTTCCCCTCATCGTGACCCGCCTCGATGAGCTCCGAGCCGCCTCCGAACGCCATATCACTCATGAAGTCGTATCTTTCCCCCACGCGTCAGCACATCACCGTTGGGATCCGAGAGGTCGGACGTACGTGAAGTAGTTGAACCAGTTGCCAATGACGACCTCGCGCTTCTGCTCCTCGAGCCGCTCGAGGAGCTGGCGGGCGCGCTTGGAAATGAACTGTTCGTACTCCTTGATAGCGGCGGTGCCCATGCCCCGGGTCCAGTTCTTCCGACGGAGAAGGTGCGTTTCCGTGTCCTGGATCCCGACCATGGGCAGCGCCTGGTCGCCGAGGACCCGCCCGACGAAATCTGCATTGTGCGCGCTATCAGCGATTTGGCGTGAGAGGAGATAAAGAACGGGGGTGACGTACGGGGACCTTTGGGGACACCGGAAGGACCGAGGAGGGTGTTGAGGACGGTTGAGTCCCGAATCGAGAGCTCGTTCGGGCCTTTAAGCAACGAAGTAGGTGAATGGATGGATGGAAGGAGAGAAAGTAGGAATCCACGAAGCTGCTCGACCACGACAAATAGAGGACGTACCAATACGGACTACATCACCATACCGGTCATGGAGGGACTTGATATACTGGTGCTGGAACCCGGGAATGCAGATGAACCCAAGCCAAAGCTTGGAAATCTTGCATCCGATGGGACCGGGGTAGCGAGCGAGGGGGTGGACAGGCGAGATGCGATACACGACCACGGACGAGAGAAGCGTGGTGAGGTATGTCGCGAAGTTGACGAAGAGAGTGTGGGAGAGCGTCCATTGCGGAGAGGCAGTAAGGAGAGACAAGAGGACTGGGGGCACGAGGAGGATCGCGGCGTGGACCTTGATGTTGTAGGTCTCATATTTTCGGAACACTTGGTGCGCGGCCTATGTGTCGTGACGCGTAGTTCACATGAATGTGCTGGTCAGCGACCGTGTCGAGGAATGAACATGTAGATAAGAACGTACCAAGCCAAGCGCAATCGCGAACCCGACGGCCTGCGAAGTTGAGCTTCCCCCGCTCGCCATCGTCCACGGAAGGTCTGGGAGGAGAGAGGAAGGGCACCTGCTTTTGAGGGAAATCCACAACACGGCGACACGCTATTAGTAATCGACTAGGAAGTATGTTTGTGCAGGCGGCATGGTAGGCTGGTGAGCGCTGGGTGGGCAGAGACAACTTGGGCGCAGAACGGCCGCACAAACGTTTATCCGTCGGATATGACGTAGCGCAATCAATATTCAATACGCTAAAGCACTCGTCCAGCACGGTCGTGGGTTTTCTTCCCTGACCTCGACTCAGCTCGACCACCTGACACTTTTGGCGGTGCAACCATGCTTATGGTATGGCCAAATCAGCTCACGAATATACACGACTTGGAGAAATGCAAATGAATGGCTCACTCACGGCATGGGAACCAATGGCCCCGGGTATGTTGCCGTAATCAATAGACGACCCATGACATCATTATCTTTTCCTGGGCGGGGGCGCTGTAAGTATTTCGATGATTTGGGTTCGGGAGGACGTCTGTGGTTTGAAGCTTGAGCCGATTTACCCCACGTCTAAACGGGAGTAATTGCTTCATGAACCTCGTGTATCACGACCCGTATCACTGAGTAAATTGCCGCGTACCAGCAGCCGTAAGCAGACCGTGAGTGAAGCACACTAAATGGAAGCGAGATAATGTTAGCCCTGAACGACAAACAAATAGCACATGTTGCGGGAGGTTCTAGTTACTGTGCAACTATCGCTGGCCCCCAGGCCAGGGCCTTCGGGACCAGTTTGAGACCGAGAACTTTCGGTAGGAGAAGAGTCCGGACCAACTCTGGTTGAGGTAGCCGGTTTCTTCGCTTGTGCCTTGGTCCGTCCATCACGGCGGGATGTAAGTGATATTTGGCGATGAGCGGCCTATCACATGCGACATATTGGTAGCAAGGAAGCTGCTCAAAGCTGCTCGTCCAAATCCTTGCTGGCATGCATCGTTCGTGGATGCTTTTGCGGTATTCGCCCTACGGTTCAAGTTATCAGCTGTGGTGGCCTTTCCGAAACACGCAAGCGTCTTAAGGTTCCACAGTCAAGTATTCATTTTCAGTAGGCTTTGGGCTTTACCGCCGCAGCACTTGGAATCGTCATGTTCATCTGCAAGTGCCCAAGAACGACTTAGAAAGCCTCCTGAACTTGAACACGCCCTTGCCGCTGTCTTCCTCCTCGGCCTTCTTCTTGCCGCCCTTCTTCTTGGGGTTTCTCTTCCTCATCCTCCTCTTCGCTCTCCCCCTTCTGCGCGCTCTCGCGGACGTCCTCAGGGGCGACGTGACCGTCCTCCCATGCCTTTTGGACGCGCTCCCTGTCTTCGTACTTGAGGTCGTCGAAGCCGTCGACTCGTCGTCGTCGCCGAACGAGTTCTTCATGTTGGAGAGGATCTTAGGAGTCACGCAGGAGATGCGGAAAGGGGGTAAGCCACGACCTACATCTGCGCCGAGCGCGAGGGGCGACAAGCAGGAACTTGAGCGGGCATGCAAAGACCGTATTGACATCGAGTGCAATGAATTACCATTTCCTTTACTTCCCTCTCTCCATCAACCTGGTGAAGGAGTGGCGAGTTGGGTACATCTCCTTCCGCCCGCCGGTGGGAACCGGCATCCAAACAGCCTCGACACCTGCATATAACGAACGTCAATTGTTGTTCGTCGAATGTCACTTTAAAGAGGCGTACTTAGAAACCTATTCGTGTAGGTGTATGAATTCGCTGGAGTCGAGTGCAGTAGAGTTGGGGTGAAGGAGGCATCGGAGTCGCATGTCGGAATTGACCGGTTGACCAAGAGCCCAGGGCGAGTGTTCGAATCGCTCAGGTGACGCTTTTTTCACTACTTGTTTCAAAGCGCCGCGGCCTGTTGGGGTGGATGCTTCCTCGACCTCTTCCTCCAGCCGACGCCTCCCCGTAATCTCGTTCTGCCGCAACCCAACCACAATGAGTGCCAAGTACGCTAATCTTCCAGACATAGTTCGTATCTTTTGCGAGCCCAATGCGGTCGATACTGACCCACCGACTAGGATACCGCGCCCGACGTGTATGAGACTGAAGACGTCTTCCCGACTGCACAGGATAACGTCGGTTTCATGCCGCCATCTTCCTTGGTTTATTCCGTTGACGGATCTTGGTAGAAAGGCGACTCGAGCGACGATGAATCAGGTGCACCTGCGAGAGGACAAGGACGAGGGAAGCAGGCAGATCCTGCAGGGCGGGAGGAGCTCGACTTGAGCAGTGTTGACGCGGACGAGGCGTCGAGGAAGTTCAGGAAAGCTGAGAAGAGTGCGCATTCAGTCGGTCTTATCCAAAGTGTTATGTGTCTTGACACCACGCAGAGCAACGCCGCCCAAAGGTACAATACGTCTACCCACCTTCGCCGCACTTCGACGACTCAGGAACCCCTTCCCCAACTCTGGGCCCCATTCCATTGTCTCAACGCCTGCGCCTCCTTCAGGCTGAAGTCGCCGCTCTCGAGATCGAACTTTCGGATCCTACCAACCCGCTCTTGAGAAAGGAGGAGGAGACCGGCTCTGCAGATCCTGGTGAGCTTATCCGCGGCATGGTCGATGTCAAACGGCGGATAGAGAAGATCAGCAAGGCGCGGGAGGGACGCGGGAAGCTCGTCAGTGTCGTGCTCGGGGAGACGACCGACGCGGAAGACGACGATGTCGTAAAGGTCACGGCTGAGGACGGGAAGAAGGCCGAGGCTGAGAAGAAGATCGACGCCGCTCCGCCAAAGTCCAAGGAGCCCCAAGCGAGGGACATTGCTGAAATGGACAAGCGCGTCGGCGAGCTGGAGAAGCTGGTTGGGTCTTCGAATGCAACGTTAGATGAGGTACGTTCCCGTTCCCGACGTTCATTTTCGCTCTTCGCGCATGCCTGAGCGTCCGCCAGCTCTCTCCCCTCCCTCCTCCTCTCCTCCCGCTCTTGACGCGCCTCAACGCGCAACTCACGCTCCTCACGCAACCCCGTCACATCGATTCCATCTCAAGACGTATCAAGCTTCTAAACTCCGAGTTCGAGCGCACCAACGCGAGCAGCAACCAAGCGCACCACGGCGCGCAACGCCGCAGCACGCACCACGCTCCCGCCTCCGCCTCCCCGTCCGTCGCGTCGCCTTCCGCCACCCTCCCCGCGCCCGCGTCCTCAGCGTCCTCGACCGCGCTGCAAGAACAGCTCGCGCCGATCCTCACGCGTCTCGCGCCCCTCCTTCCGCACATCCCACACATCCTCACACGGCTACGCACGCTCTCCGCGCTGCACACGTCCGCGGCCGGGTTCCAGAAGACGCTCGAGGGCCTCGAGGAGGACCAGCGGCGCGTGCGGGCGGCTCTCGAGGACCTGCAGAAGGCCGTCGAGGGCGTGGAGAAGAGCATGGCGGATAATGAGAAGCTGGTCAAGGGCAACGTGCGCGAGCTGGAGGACCGGATCGACGGGCTGGGGCGGAGGGTGGACGATATCAAGGTTGGCATGAACTGAATGTGTGGATTCTTTTTGTTGGCTTCTTCCCGCCGTCGTCCGTTGATACCACTTATATACTACCTCCCTCGTGAGCGCAGTTTCTTAGGACCGAGTTTCCGTGCGTTCTGTGCAATGACCGGCGTGTATAGCGCCAGGTAAGTATGCGGCGGATGTATCGGTAAGGTTGGCGCGGTTGTTTTCATTTAGGTAGCCCTCCGCGTTCCGCCAGTATGTGCCCCTATGTGCCCCATTCTCCACACGGTATAAGAGCGTCGAGTTGAAACCTTCGAATGCGATTGCGCAGCCATGGCAGATATGGAAAAGGTCGCTCCTCCGTCCTACGCTTCCACTGTGGCCGAGTCCGGATCTTCAGAGCCAGAGGCGCAACCCCAATCCCAGCAACAGTCCCAACGCAGCGGGTTATTGCAAGGCCCGGCTGGCCGCTCGCCCTCCCAACTGCTAGATCCCCCTCCGCCCTGTTTCCAACGGGCTCTGGCCAGCAACCTCTCGTATGCACCCTTTGACCCAATGGATGTGCGGACCACGGGGAAGGCCCTGGGCAGCGGCTACCCGGCGTGTTTCCCTCCAAACCCGTCCTCGTCGCAGCCACACCCGTTCGCGACGCATGACGTCACGCCAGAGGACTGGGAGAAGTTCACGGGCGACATGCAGGTCGCCGGCTCGCTCTCGATGGTCGAGAAGGTCGGGGCGCACGTCGTCGGGCCCGCTGTCGGCGTCGCGTTCTTCCCAGGTGAGAGCCCGATGGGACTGGCACTTTCGGTATATTCGTTCGTGGATCATGGTTGACTTACGTATCATCCCACCCCCTCTTTCCATGACCATGACCACGACCACGACCTCTAGCTTTCCTGATCGCGCGCGCTATCAAGAAGCGGAGAGAGGCGAAGAAGGAGGAGCCGGTGTGCGAGCTGCTTTATCACTGGAACGCCGTACGTGGATCCCATCGTCCCTCCGTCATGTTCTCCTGGTGTTGACGTGCGCACGCGGACTTTTTCGATTGCGATAGTACTTCTTCCACCCTCGGAGCATGGACGTCTCCCTCGTCCATCTCGACGAGGGACCGAGCCGGAGGGAAAAACTGCATGACAAGCACACGGCACGGCGCGCTAAGCGTCGAGGACGGGGACAGGACGTCAACGTCGGCGCATATCCGCCTGGGGCATCGGGGGCGGTGAGCGGTGGGGCCCCCGGGGTTGAAGCTGAAGCGAAGGGCGGATGGTGTCTACACATACGTTATCAGGCCACTTCGGGCACGAGCACGGAGTGATAACCGGGGGGCTCAGCGAAAAGGCGTTGCCTAGAGTCAACCGTGCTTTATAGAAATGTCGAGATGAGTGTTCACAGCACAAAATATGTGACACATGAGGGTGCTTGCTTAGCGCTCAGCGCGGACCGAGGCCGAGTCTCAATTTGCAAACGCTAGCGGCCCCATCCTGGGACCGAGGCGACTACTTACAACGTTTGACGTCCCGTCAATTGTTGCTGCGCGATACCACAGCCTCTCAAAGCATGTTCAAGACATTCTCTTTGAATCGTCCAGCGACACCCGCAGGTTGGGCCTCGGTATGATGATTGGGCTGGCATAAATCTGAAAAACAGCTAGTATGTGCTTTCCCGCTACCACTGCAGACCTTCATGGGGTGTCCAATTGATTCTAGTGCACCCACCAATCCTTCTTGCCCCATTCTGTCGGCGTCTCCATTACTTATCGGCGTTCATCACAGGCGAAACAGGATTTCTCGGGTATGTACGAATTACACATCCGGGTGCGAACTGCACAGGTTTCGACTGATCTGGTACAGCTGTCGAGTTTATCGGGTCGGGAAAGAGTCGTGGCAGTGACACCGGCGAGCCTTCTATAAAGCTGCTTCCCAGGACAATCCCACTCAGGCTTCACCCAGGACAGACCCCGTCATTGTTTCGACCTCGACATGTCCTACGAAAAGTCCACCGGATATCACAACCATGAGCACAACTACGGTCCTCCGGCTGGTCCGCCCCCGGCGTACTCAGCCTACAGCGGGCCATCCTATCCAGACCCATCCCCGTCCGCCGGACATGCCGCTCCCCCGGAGTCCCTATACTCCACTCAGGCGGCCCCGCCAACCCTTGCAGCTCGGGGACTGAGCCATTCCCCGCCTTCCTCGACCGGATACGTCACTCAGGCTCCCCAAGAGTTTCAATATCCCATCCACTCATCCACTGTAACCGGACCCAGCCGTCCCCCGCTACCCAGCTTTCCTTTCTTCGAGGCCATCACCCTCCCTGGGCAGGGGTACAAGCTCTCCGACGGCTTCTCGACGGATCTCCCGCCATCGCACGAGCAGCCGCACCCGTTCGCGACGCACGATGTGACGCAGGAGGACTGGCTGCGCTTCATGGGCGACGTGCACCGCGTCGCGCGCACGTCGGCCGAGGAACGCTTGAGGGAGAACTTCGTACCCGAGCCGTCGCCGTACGGCAGCGGTACCAGCGGGGGTGCTGGATTCGAACTTAGCGGAGGTCTTGTCCGTGGTGAGTGCCCGCACGGTCTACCAAGTAGCGGTAGACGACACACGGCGTTGACAGACCATTGATTGCGACAACGTGCGCTGTAGGTCTTATCGGAGCGGTCGCGCAGGGCGTCAGCTCGCAAGTGTCCAAACACTCCAACGGCGGCCTGTCCAAAGCCGCGCAAGAGCCCATTTCTCATCTCGTCGTGGAGTGGAACCGCGTACGTATCTCTTCCGACCCTCTCTACAGCCTCCCCTTCGGTGGATCCGTGCTGACCTGGCGCGACAGGACTACTGGAACCACCGCAATATCGAAGTGGCCATCGTCCTCAAACAACTCTCCCCTCCCAACCAAAACTCAAACTCCAACGCCACGCTCGGTCGCGGTTTTGGCCGCTGCGAGCGTCGTAGGCGTCGCGACCACAGCCCCGACCGCAACGATCGTCGCTCTGGTAAGTCATCGGATCGGAACGCGTTCAAGCACGAGCTCGTCGCGGACATCCACGACATGTTGGGCGCGAAGGAGTCGTCCGCGGCGTACCGTGCCGTGGCGGACCAGCAGCGGTACGGGGACGTGCCGAGCTGGTGTTTGGTGTTCAGGTATAAAGGCCCGGCGGGGGCGAGCTATGCGGGAGGGAGCGGTGGTGCCAGTGGATGGGCGACGCGCCGATGATGGCTGTGCGTGTGCTGTTTGTACTTACTTACAGGACATTTTCGTAGCTGTTTATCCTCGGGCCTTGTCTATCGCAGTTCTACGACCTACTGTCTCGTCCCCTTTAACCTCCGATACCCATGTTCTTAGTCAGTATGTAGTATCCTATATAGTGGCCGCGTTCTGTTGATCTGGGTTACGGCGCGCGAAGTACGCTGCGCAGCCATCTCCAGTGAACGGGATCCGACGGTGGAGGACCAACGTCCTTTGAAGAACGACCATAATATTTTCAAATCCGAATCGTCCGGTAGAAAACACAGATGTCGTAAATTAGCGGAGGATGTGCTGCTAAATAGCGATGGCAAGGAAAGAAGAACAAGACTCGGGTACGCGCGGACAATGAGGTGAAGGGAAGACACAAAACCTACTGGTGGTTTAGACACCTGAGGTCCTTGATTCTGGCGCATTAAGCAAATCAGTTGTACCGCTCACGAAATGGAGTTGACCGTGATGCTTACGAATGTCGACCTTGAGGTCTTCGGGATTCGTCAGGATCGGAAGGAGTCCTCTCCAATCCAAATCCTTGATGCGGGCCACGACTTCGCGCTGATCCGCCGTGAGTGCCAGCCTGCCCCGCGTGAACGAAAGCCTCAAGGGTGCCTCCCCGTTTTCAAGACGCCTGAGGCCGCCCGCCGCCCGGTCCAAGCGGTCCCACTTGAGCTTCGCCATCACGGCGTCGAAATGGCCGCTGTCGATCGGCGTGTCCAGCCACACCCCGAAGTCGACGGCGACAGCGAGCCCCGCCTGTGCGATCTTCGACATCAGCAGGCAGTGGAAGTCGAACTCGGTCGCGAGTTGGCCGTGGAAGCGGACCGGGCCCGGGCACGTCATTTCCAGCCTAACCTCGCGCAGAGCGGTGCACGACGCGAGCTCGTTCCCGACTGTTGATTTGGAAACAGAATCGTTTATAGAATACGGTGGTCAGCACACGCTGGCATTCGAGCACCGTACACAGGACAGAGAGCGCACTCACAACGATGGAAAGGCCCATTCACGGTGCCGTCAAACCGCGTAAACCTGCGCCAAAACGAGGGCTTGAACACGAAGCGCCGAAGCGTGTTCTTGACCGTGCGCAAGGTGTTGGCTATAGCAAGGGCATCCTCCGCCGTGGAGAAACATGTTGTGAGAACCAGCGTCTCCAGATTGTCCGCGAACCGTGGCTGCCGCACTAGATACTGCAGGAAGGACGGGTTCACCGATTCGGCAGAGAGGCTCTTGACGGTTGGCACCGACTCTGGCTGTGGCTGCGTGTCGGGTTCAAAGCGGAGAGGCGAGTACCCGGTAAGACTCAGGTTGTCGACGCGTTCAAAGTACTGCAAGAAGTCGAGGAGGTACTCGTAGTGCTCCGTCAGCATGTCGCCAGCGTCGATGGAGAGCTCCCGCAGCGACACCTTTGGCGGGGGCTCTGCGCGGTCGACGAAGGCCATGGACATCGTGACGTTGGTCGCAGAAAGCCACAGGGAACGGACATTGGGGAGGAGGGTCGAGAGAAGGAAGAGCAGCCGGTCCATAGGAAAATCCAAGGCGGAGTGGGCCAGCAGGCGAGTGTACGAGTGGGTGACGCGCTCGGAGACCGTGTCTTCGAGCAGGCGGATCTCGTTTCGCAGGTCGTATTTACCGACGTGCCCGGGGGCGAGGACGAAGGTCCGGAAGAGACCTGGAGAGAGGTATTTGTCCCAATCCTTGCAGACGAGAGTGCAGATCCGGAGGAGCTTCCTGTCCGATCGTATGAAGGGAAAGAGGTAATGCTGAACATCCCGGGGCAGCAGCGGGAAACCGAAAGACAGGCGCTTGGCTAGGGACATGGATGCGAGCAGGATACGGGACTGCCGACAGCAAAGAGCTCGTCAGTTTCGACGACCGTTCTGTGGTGAGATTGGATGACAAATGTTCGAAGGAGGAGGTGGAAGGACTGAAGGAGGGATTGGATGCGAGATCAACCACCGAGCGTCCCTCCGTGTATTTAGGTCCCCGCGGAAAAAGCTTACGTGTGACAGAGACAAATCTGGACATCAAAGAAAGCGGAAGACAATCGGGCTGGATGCGGCTGGATGTCATTAACACAATAGGCCTGTCAACAAAGGTTTTTATCCACAGGCCAAAGCGACTGCACGCACCCAAGCGGCCATGGTTGACAAAAATGGTGCCGGTCCAGCTTGTGGTAAGCGAAAAAGATCGACGGAAGCCGAAATGGATCAATGTACTACATTGTCCAGTCGACACCGCCAAGTTGACGTGGTGAATCCAAGTGGTAACCATGGTAATTACGCCTGGATCCCCGTGGCAGCCAATGCACACTGTGCATGTTGGCCACTGGAATTTGGCGGATGGATTGCTTCAAAGCAGGTAAATTGCCATGGAGTGTGATTACTGTTAAACCACGATTGAAGTAGAGATGAAATAGGGTTGTGCTACGTTGTGAACATGGTACTCGTCGGAAGAAGGGGCGAGGAGAAGTAGGCGCTCCCCGGCCCTGCATGGGCGTCTATGATACCAGAAGTGTACTCGGGGTCCGCGTCGAGTACATTCCTACTAGGTGGGAGCAGTTTACCTTCTAGTCATCAGACAGCTCGGTGATTATGACAGTGAGTGACATATACGAAAGCTTGCCTTTGAACTCCTAGTTACCAGACCGCGGCCAAGCCACCAGCAGCCGAAAAGAAACAGAGCCTTGTTACTGACGATGACCCTCAGCCGCGGCGCCCGTGTGACGAAAATCGACTTTGGGGTCTGTGAGATCGGTCAGAGAGGGCAGATGCCGCCTCCAATCCAGCTTCGCGATACAGTCCATCACGTCGCGCTGTCGCACCAAAGGATTTTGAACGTCAGGCATCAACCAGAGCGTCAGCGGCGGCTTCCCATCCCGACTGGCACGAACGAGCTCCGACGCTACTCCGTCGAGTTTCGCCCAGTCGATCCTGGCCACCACTACGCCGACATGATCTTCGCAGGAGAGTGTTTCCAGGAGTATCTGGAGGTCGACGGAAACGGGTAGTCCGCCTTGTGCAGCCTTCTGGAAGATTTGGCAGTGGAGCTCGAACGTCTGCGGGATGTGGTGGAATGAGAAAGAGTCGATGGCGCCGCAGATCATCTTGAGGTGGATGCGGCGCAAAGACTTGCACAACGCGAGCGCGTCCGCCACTAGTATTTCCATGCGTGGCGGCAGTATACGACGTGCAGACACCCGTCAGAACACTCGAAACCGTGGCCGAGAGCTTGGTACTCACCAAGTTCACTCGTCGGTCGCTGCTTTCGAAGCCGTCGTCACGGAGACCGAAACGGGGCTTGAAGGCGAAGGACTGAAGCGTGTCCTTGACCGCACGCAACACGCGAGCCAAGGACGCAAACACCTCCCATCGGGACTCGGGTTGCACAACAACGTGCAGCGTCACCAGCTGCTCCGCGAACCGTGGCTGGCACACGATCCATTCCAGGAAGGACAGGTTTATGTCACAGACCGCGAGGTGCCGAACATACGGCAAGGATGGCCATGGCGCGCCGTCACGAAGTGCACTTGGAGGGGGAACGAGGCTTGCCCGTGGGCGTATCGCCATGAGATGGAGGCTGTCAACGCGGTCGAAGTGGCCCAAGAGGCTGGCGAGCGTGTTGCACTGCCGGACCAGCATGTTGCACAGGGCGATGCTGAGCGCGTGCAATGACAACTTGCGGGGTAAAACGAACATGGGGTCAGCGAAGGTTCCCTATCCTCGGATAAAGCGGAAAATTTCGTTCACCACATCCTTGGGCAGGGCTGGTTGGCTAGAAGCGAAGCGGTTGATAAGGGATATGGATAAGAGAAGGATACAATGCTGTGTGTGGCTCTTCAGTACATGCTGTTTACTTCGCTGAGTACGCAGCGGTTTACCGGGTTTTCAGATCAACGGAAGCCGGATAGGAGAGTGTGTTGAGCTCATCTAGTTTCAAGCCATTCCCGTCACGGCAAAAGAGCAGGATCGCGATGCAAGGTTACGCACTGTAAGCTCAGGACATTTTTGTAGGGCACGGGATGGTAGTCAGTTGTATACCCAACCAACCCGGGTACGTATACGTACTCGCACTGTGCTGGCAGCTGTGGCAGTGCTTCTGGCGGATCGAGTCTGGACACGCGCGCTTTGAGTCCCGCCGCTGCTTCGACTCTCGTCCATGGAGTCAAGGCTCGGACATTTAAGTACACCATCATTCCGTAAAAGGGACACAGTGTCTTTCCCAGTGGTGCGACAACGGATTATTTCTAATTACGACCATTCGACATAGCTCAGAAACTCCATGTGGTACGTACGCCGACGCCACTCAATCATTAAACCTTCCGTCCCCCTCCTTGTGCGCAGCTTCTCATCACCACACAGCATCACACACACCATCGAGCTCTGCCCCACAAAATCAGCATACCGCTCCTGTCAAGTAGCGCGCGTTATTCGCACTCACAACGATAGTAAATGGCTGCCTTTGGATCCGCCGGATTCGTCAAGGTAGGCAGATACCGCCTCCAATCCACCTTCGCAAAAAGGGACTCCGTCTTGCAACACCCCGGCCATGAAGTCCGAAACCACTCGAGTATGAACCCAAGCGTCAAGGGCGCCCTCCCGTCCGGACGGCGAACGAGTTTCGACGCTGCTCTGTCGAGTCTTGCCCAGTCGATCCTGGCCATCACTCGGTCGAGCTGATCACTGTCAATGCCTGCATCCAGGAATATCCTGAAATCGACGGCGGTAGACCGTCTCTCTTTCGCAGCCTTCTCGATGATCATGCAGTGGCACTCGAACACGTCCGGGATGTGCTCGAAACAGACGTCAACAGTGGCCCAGAACATCTGGAGCCGAATGTCGTCCAGAGACGTACACGACGCGACCGCGTCCGCCACTGTCGTGCCGTAGACACTGGTCAGAAACCGTTGAGCAAGCGTGGTTGAGAGTGTACTCACTAAGCGCCCCGACAGGTCCACGGACTGGGGTCTGATCACGGTTGCGACAAAAGAACGGCGTGAATCTGAAGGTTTGAAGCGTGTTCTTTACCATGCCTAATACGCCCGCCAAGATAGATTCCTCCCACTGGAACTCCGGTTGCCCGATGACCAGAGTGTCCAGCTTCCCCGCGAAACGTGGCTGGCGCACCATACATTCCAGGAAGGATGGGTCTACCTGCTCGCAGGTGAGATGCTTAACGGATGGTAAGCATGGCCACGGGGTTCTTATTTCAGGGTTGCGGATGGGGACTGCGGCGTTGAGACGTAGGTGGTCGATGCGGTCAAAGTGGCTCAAGAGGCTGATGAGAATGTTATAATCGGTGTTTAGCATATTGCCCGAGAAGGCGACGAGGGTGCGGAGGGATAGCTTCCGGGACAGATTGAACGTGGGGTCCGCGAAGGCTTCGGTGACGTCGGTCGCCGAAAGAAACACGGTGTGCACGTTGGGGAGGAGTGATGCGAGAATCAAGAGGAGGTGATCGATAGAAAAGGAACGATGGCTTGCTATAAGCAGAGCCCTGAACGAATGGGCGATACGCTTGGGGACCGATTTGATCTTGTCAACAGCGACGCTTGAAGGGAGTTCCTGGAGATTTCGCGAGAGGGTGAACTGGTTGAAGAGCTCGGGTGTCAGGCGTTGTTCCCAGTCCTTGCAGACGACGGTGCAGGCCTTGAGGAGTTGCTTGTCATCGCAGGGTATGTAGTCGAAGATTTTGTACTGGACATCTTCAGGCAGGGCTGGCTGACCAAATGATAGACGGGTGGTTAGTAGGGACATGGCGTGGGAGAGGTATAGCGCTGTAAAACGTCACGGCGTGTCAACCTGGCTACTAGTGAACCTGCGATGGGGATAACTCACATTCGCGTGTGGCGGGAGAACAGAGAAGGGGTAGTGGTCAGAGAATGTGCTCGAACTCAGCGTCCCTCCTCGTATTTATAGTCCGGGACAGCCATTCTTGTGGAGAGCAGCACAGGCACGGAAGGAATCGCTTTCAGATCTCGCTTGAGTACAATGGATTGGTGGTGCACAAAAGAATAACGCTGAAGTGGGGCATAGGCTGGAAAAAGCGCAGGCGCCGCAGGGCCCTGGTCGGTGCACAAAGCGTGTTGCCAGATCGAATGATACCAACCCGATTCATCGTGGTCTCGTTTCAACGGGCGCTCCTATCAAGAACAAAGGAAACTCACCTGGTGTTAGTACCCCAATACCGCGCATCGATGGGGTGCCCAGACGTTTGGTCGAGGACTTGAGACGTGAACTTCGTCATTGATTCATCCCCGACAACCGCAAGTCCTTCAACCACTTGCGACTAGCGAGGTTTTAGGCACGACAGATCCCGATAGGTTTTTGCTGCACAAAGTCAGGATATCACTCGTGTTATTATTTGTTACAGGAGCAGGTAACGTTTACACTCACAATATCATTGATCCGCACTGTGGCGGAGATATATTCTGGGGTCTGCGGGATCGGTCAAGGAGGGCAGAAACCGCCTCCAATCCAACTTCGCAAAACGACCTTCCACCTCGCCCCGTCTCGGCGACCTAGGATCCACCCAGTCGGGCATGAACCAGAGCACCAAGGATGGCTTCAGGCTCCCACCTCCAGCATCTCCGAGTCGCCGTCGCACGAGTCCGGCCGCTGCTCCGTCAAGTCTCGCCCAATCTATCCTGGCCACCACTGCGTCGAGATAATCCCTGTCGCTGACAATGGGACCCGTCAGCAGCAGCTTGAGGTCCACGAGGACAGGCAGTCTGCTTTCTGCAGCCTTCTGTATGATCAGGCAGTAGAGCTCGAACGTCTCCGGGATGTGGTGGAAAGAGGACGAGCCAACGGCGCCGCAGGTCATCTCGAGCCGGACGTCGCGCAGAGACGTGCACGACGAGAGCGCGTCCGCAACTGTTCGAGTCATGCAGGAGATCAGCACACCTTCAAACTGTTGAGTAGAGCGGCGTACTCACGAAGTTTCCATATAGGCCCGTGCATGCTGCCGTCAAAGTTGTTACGGCCGAAAGAAGGCTTGAAGATGAAGCATCGAAGCGTGGCCTTGACTGCGCGCAATATGCGAGCCAGGGGCATAAGCTCCTCCCACCGGAACTGGGGCTGCCCAGCAACTTCCAGCGTCACTAGACGTTCTGCCGCGAACTGTGGCTGACGTACTATCCATTCGAGGAAAGAGAGGTCCCCATCGCAGATGGTGAGGTGCTGAACGTGTGGCAACGATGGTGACGCGGCCTCGTCAGGAAGTCGAGGGGGTACGAGGTTGGGGCGTTCCACCGCGAGAATAAGGCTGTCGACGCAGTCGAAGTGGCCCAAGAGGCTGATGAGTCTGTTACAATCACTGACCAACATCTCACACAGGGAGAAGCTGAGCCAGCGCAGGGATAATTTTCTGGGTAAAACGAACGAGGGGTCGAGGAAGGTCTCGGTGACGTCCGTCATCAACAGAACCACGGAGTGGACGTTGGGGAGAAGGAACGCAAGGATCAGCAGCAGCTGATCCATGTGAAAAGCCGAGTTCCTTGTAATTTCGAGGTGGGTGAACGAATGGGCGACCCGCGTCGGCATCGACGCCAGGCGGTCAAGAACGAGGCGTGGGCTACCCCCGAAAGCGATGAAAGTGTGGAAGAGGTAGGGAGTCAAGAGTATTTCCCAGTCCTTGCAGACGAGAGTGCACGTTTTGAGAAGCTTCCTGTCCCTTGGCACTCGTATGAAGTAAAAAATTTCGTGCTGCACATCCCGGGGCAGGGCTGGTTGGCTGGAACCGAGACGGGTGGCTAGTGACATGGCTAGGAAAAGGGCACAAGGCTGTGAGTGGCTCGTTAGTCTACGATGTTTGCTTCATCATGAATAACTTTACCTTTGCCGCCGCAGATGAAGAAATCGACAGGAGTAGGAGAGCGGCAAAGACCCTGACTGTCCACTGCGCGCTAAAAATACTATATTGGGACACAACACGCACTTAGCCCAGTCCAGCACCCTCACATCCAGTGGGTACAGTGCTTCATTGTAATACCGCCATTCCTTCTCACCACGCCCGCCAATTTCCCTCTCACGGCGGGCTAAGACATGGGGATGTGGATACCGTTCACGAGACATAGGATGGGACAATGGAATATTCATTGGAATAGTCGACATACAACTGGTAGGATACACAGAACAGAAAGAAACGATACATCTAGGCAACGGAAAGGAGGTTAGTGAATCTGCGAACACGACACGTCCAGAGGAAAGATCAGAAAAAGCCGATGTTTTCATGTTTCCTCCCACAGTGACCCGGCCTCAACCCGGCCTGCGGACACCAAGACGATGACCGCAGACGCGACCCCCCGCCCGCAAGCGACCAGGGGGTGAGAGAGGCGAGATGTATGAGGGGACGTTCAACGAATGGATGAACTTGTTGTCGTCCCGGACGCATTTGAGACAGTGGACTACTCACCCACGCAATACGAAATCGTCGACAGACCCGGCGCGTAGTACCTGAAGGGCAGTCGAGTCAGCAATGCGCCACGCGAACACTTGGAGACAAAGAAGGATCAGGATTGAGAGTTTTGGTATAAGGTTGTCCACCAGGAGGTTGCCCTCTCTTTCGGAAGCAGAACTGATTGAAAGATTCATCATACAGGATGACACCGAAGCAAATCCCGCGGCAACAAGGACACAACACTCACCGATGGGGCCGTCGTCGAGAGCGGGTGCGAGGACGAGGGAGGACGAGGGACGGTTGAACGAAGCGCAAACTATTTTCGGCGCTTCTTAAGCACGACTGTACAGCTGTCAAACTCCGCCAAACTCAGCCACAGGCAATGTGGGACGGAGTCTAAATCGCGCTTGGCACTTTTCCGCTGCCATCCTCGGAGTCGAGTCCCTGCTGGCTTGCTTTCACAACGGTGCTCTCAATGGCACACTCGAGCAACTTCTTCTGGTGAGTCTACAGTCCATTGATACCTTTTGCGATGAAGATAGTTTGTCCATAAACATCCGAGTTGGCGAACTCAACATGAGCCGTACTCACCTAACATGCATCACCAACGGAGCCTTTCACTTGTTGTTACCTTCGTCACCCTACGAGCTCGTTTGCTGATGTCCCTCACCTGATGATATAGGACCCTTCCTGCCATCGAGTGAAGTCTCATGGTTTACGGTTAGAACATTCTGTCATGAATTGAAGGTGAGTTTTCCTCATCGTGCCGTCAAACTTTCATCGCTCCCTTCAACTTTCGTCCTTGATGATTCCACAAAAATTTTCATGACAAGCATATGTCCGAACCGTACATGTTGGACAACGTATGTGCTCTGAGACACCCTCCTTGTTCCTTTCCCGAATGTCCAAAGACCAACTTGCTGATCGCTTCCCTTTACATAGGTCAGTACCGGTTTCCCCCGTGCATTGAGAATATGTCGTCTATCGTCCATGTCTGTAAATTTGGGTTATGTGTATCAACCACGATCTCGTCGTTCTGTCTTGTGATGGTGGTGCATTCGAAGAGACCCGCCGTACCAAAGTTGCCCCTGTGGCACATACATAGAGCAAGTATAGATATCTAGTGCTGTCGATCGGCGCTGCTCGCCGTTTGGATAAGTCAGTCCGAGGCCCCGGCCAGAACCAGATAGGCGCCCGGGCGTAGTGCACCGGCGACTCCAACATCCATCATCTTTCCCAGCCCCCTCTTCGAACCCTTGCCCGCCCTAATACCCTCGTCGACTCCTAGAGCTCGTTCTCTCTTTTGTTCATGCACAACATACATCTGCATCACTAGACACGACTCAGGACTCCTGCTTTCGACCGCTACCCTACACTATTCGCGACCATGACTAATGACCCCTCTCCCACCCAGCGATCGCAAACCGCAAAATCGGGCCCCTTGATGTTCATGGACGTCCCCAATGGCGCCGCGCACGCCCCCGAGGTCTCAGAAACGGTGCTCGACCCGTCTCTGTCGTCGCGCTCGTCTACCCCAGACTCGGCCGCACACCTTACCGTCAACTTCCGGCATGCCGACGTCGATCGGAACGGGAACAGCGGAAGGCCGGAAAGCATCGCGGCCCTGCAGGTGGTCGGGTCGGAGGGCGAGGAGGACTTGGTGTCGGTGGGCGCGGCGGGGAGGCTGCCGGAGGAGGTCTACGAGCGGACGCTGAGCTGGTGGAGGGCGGGCATACGGCGCGCGATCTTGCGGAACGTCGAGTGGGAGTCGAAGGCGTTGGCCGCCATGCAGGTGTGTATGGCACTTTTCGTTCATTTAAGGGTCGTCGACGGCGCCGGTTCCGGGGGGGAGTGCGAGATGGAGTTCTGAATGTGCCATTTTGTGCCCTGCTACTCTACTCGTGAGCAGCGAAACGCTTCGAATGGGGCCCCTCCGACCGAACCTCATTCTCTTTGCGCAATGCTGGGGGTATCCCTGGCATGAGCGGGCTGATCTACGGGTCACCTACGTACTTTCCGGACCCAGTGTTCAATGAGATGTCTCTCCCAAGCGATAGCTCGTCGTCATCGGGGAAGAACGCGCACGGTCGCACGTGAGCTAGGCCGCAAGGGTCATGGTCATGATCGTTGCGGTCTGGCATATGTGCAGCCCTCCGCTCTCTTCAAACTGTCCTTTGGAAGAGACATGGTTATTTGGGTTCACATGATCGCGGGGCCGCTCTTTCACCTCTACTTTCCTGTCGAGTATCCCCTTTAAATGAGGGCTGATGAGCGGACACCCAATGTCCTTTCACTCCCGATGTTTGTGGTTACACAGCGGCGAAACTGATCAATACTCCTAGTCATACGTGCGGCACCCTGTGTTGGATGCCTATTTCGTCTATACGTCCTCGCTTGGAACGCACACGTTTTTCATGATCATGCTGCCGCTCTTCTACTTCTTCGGTGCCCCGCATTTCGGAAGAGGGTACGTCTCCAACTGTTCGCTTTGGACGTAGAACTGCTGCTAATCCGCGTAACAGCCTGCTACTCATGCTTTCCACCGGAGTGTATGTCACATCGTTGTTCAAGGACTTGTTCTGCGTTCCACGGCCATTCGCGCCTCCCGTTGCTCGACTTAGTGAGTACGCACCACACGACGTACAGAATACCCTGTTGAGAAAGTGTTTTGGCAGCCATGGGTAGTCACCACCTCGAGTACGGCTTCCCGTCCACGCACTCTACGAACAGCGTCTCGATCGCGCTCTTCTTCTATGCGATCCTCCAGCGCGCATATACCCCAGACTCTGTCGAGCAAATCGAAGGCCTCATCTCCGACAAGACGTATTGGCTCGGCATCGCGCTTCTGGTGTTTTACGTCTTTTCGATCGTGTATGGCCGGCTGTACACCGCCATGCACTCCTTCACGGACTGCTTCTTCGGTATTGCGCTTGGTGCTGGGATCTGGGGTGTGTATATCGTATGCGGCGAATACGTCGACAACTGGGCACGCGACAACGGCTTCATCGGTGAGTCGCATACCATGCGCTATGACAGTCAGCTGATTTCGATTTGGCTGTCAGTTCCTGCCATCATCGTCCCCCTGTGCTTGTATCTCGTCCACAGGCACCCGCAGCCGGTCGACGACTGCCCGTGCTTCGAGGACGCGATCGCGTTCGTGTCTGTCGTGATGGGCGAGTTCGTGGCGCGGTGGTACATGGTCCACAACGGGTTCGATGAGAGCTTCTTCGCCCGTCCCATGCCCGGCGCATCGTGGGCGACCTGGTCCGACGTCTTCACCTGGTGGTCTACGGCCGGGATCAAGATGGTGATTGGTATGCACCCTTTCTCATGCGCCTACTACCCCCGTCTTGAACCGTTCTGAGTGTTGTCGTGCAGGTGTTCTTACTATCTTCGTCTGGCGCATCGTCGCAAAGTCCTTCTGTCACTTCGTCCTCCCCCCGACGTTCCGTTTCCTCTCGCACCTCTTCACGCTCCCCCGACGCCGATTCTACACGCCGGCGACGGACTACACGTCGGTGCCCCCGGAAAAGGGTCTTCGCCCGATCCCGTCCGTGATCGACTTGCCTCGGATGGTCGAGTACGAGAACGATGGTCAGGCGGCGGCGGCGAGTACCGCGCGCAGGGATGGCGGTCGCTCGTACGGCGCGATCAAGAACCGCAAGGTCGGGGGGCGGCAGGATGTGGTGGACGAAAAGGTGGTAGCGTTTAACGAGAAGGGCACGAGCGCGAAGGGTCGCAGGGGGCCTGGCATGGAGCTTGACGAGGACAATGTGAAGCATTATGACGCTGATGGTGAGTGCTCTCTGTCTTCTTTGTCGCTTGTGTGCAACCTGTGGACGTCGTCCGCTGACTTGTCTGCAGTGCTCACGAAGGTGTTTGTGTACTGCGGCATTGGGGCCATGGCTGCGGGCGTGATTCCGGTGATGTTCGAGGTGCTCGGCTGGGGTGTCAAGACGAGCTGAACGCCTCTGTGGGACGTTGGAGGACATTTATTTATGACGAGTTGGGTCATACTGCATAGTCGGCGACACTGTATGGTTCTCGACCTGCTAGACGCTGTTTTATGCCGTCGGTATGTATCAGCTTGTCCATTGGATATTGTAGTGTAGCTCGCGCTGTCCAATATACCCTGTACGCAGCACCCATGGTCTCGGATTGATTGTCTGAATGAACATGACTGCTTGTTGGGTTGGATGGTTGCAGTCGGACAGGCTACGGAGATCGACGGAGGACTCTGCCTAGATAACCCGACCTAGTGGTCTCATGTCGTAGATGACATCATCTGGGGCTTTGGCTGGCTTTTCGATCGCGATAGCTCTTGAGCAACTTGGATTGTCGTCGAGGCTCATGAAGTGCTTGCAATAGGGTATATTGGTGGATGTATGCGCTCGATTTCGCTTGGGGAAACACAGCAGCGTGCATATGCATCGCTTCCGAATATTGCTTGGGCATCGCTGCGACTCGGATGTGGCTCTGCTCGCTGTGCCGCTGCTGTCGGACGCGGAGCTGCCGAGCGACGCGTACGCATGGCCTGACTCAGAGCTTCCCGAGCCCCGAGGACACCCAGATTAGGGTTTTGTTTTCGTTGATGGGAGCGGGGTTCATTGTCTTTTCACAGGCCGATAAGGCAGAGCTTATCGGAGATTGGCTCCCAGGCTATCGATGCCTATCGGAGACAAATGGAAATCCTCAAAAATGAGGTCGTTTCTGGATAGTTCTGTGCGTGAAGCGGATTACGTGAGCAGACGCGTGGAGGACGGGCGAGGACACTGCGTCCGTTGAAAACTCGATCCTCACGGGCATCCTCGCGAGCATCCTCCCCGACCGCAGCGACCACGACCATGCTCGTCGACAACCCCGTCCAGCACAACTTCACCTCGTACAACCCCTCGTTCGAGGAGTTCTTCAACATGGACCTCTTTGCCGGTCCTTCGAATCCCACCGCTGGCTCGAGTGGCTCTTCCCCCCGCTCGTCCCCTTCCAACTCCTATACCGGCCTCCCCCCCACGCCCCCAGAGCTGTCCTCAATCAACGACATCTCCCTCTCCCCTTCCCCCTTCTTCACCCTCTACCAGGACGATGATCAGCCCAAGCTCCCCGCCTTTGTCCCCCCCGCCACGACCGCCCTGGGCTACGACTTCCTCGCATCCTACGCCCCCATGTCCAGCCCCGAGTCCTCAGGTTCCGGCTCAGGCTCCGGCTCTGCCTCAGCGGACTCTCCCAGCATCGATCCCCAGCTCATGCACACCCCCGCAGCCTCCAAGGCGGCAAGCGACTTTGACGAAGAGGAAGAAGGCGACGACGACGACCTCGCCATCGACGACGACCTCCAAACCATCCCCGAGGACCACGTCCTCCCCGCCATCAAGGTCGGCGGCAAGGGCAAGGCCAACCGCAAGGGCACCGTCCGCGACGGCGGCATCGTCAAGCGCACCGCCGGCGTCGAAAAGAAGGAGTCGCCCGCCAACATGCTCGCCACCACCTCGAGCGACCCCGACGACTGGCGGCCGTCGCCCGAGGAGTACAAGAAGATGTCCTCTAAGGAGAAACGGCAGCTCCGCAACAAGATTAGCGCGCGCAACTTCCGCGTCCGTCGCAAGGGTGCGTTTCTCTCTCTCTGTTGCCTTGTCTCACTGGCGTGCTCTCGAGCTTGTGCTGCGCGACGCACGCGTTTGTTGAATCCGGGACCGGGGTTTGATGATATGCGCCACCAACTGTTTCTGTCCAGAGGCGCTGTCGGCAAAAACGCTCTCGTCCCCTTCTTTGTCCTGGTACGCTGCGAGTTTTAGAGTTCAGTGGCTGACCTCGTGTTCCAGAGTACATCTCCACGCTCGAGGGCGATATCGCAGAACGCGACCGGCTCATCGATGCGATCCGCACCGAACTCGGCAGCATGAAGAGCGAAAACGTGGCCCTGCGCCAGGAGATCGACGCCCTCAAGAAGGCGCTTCTCGACGGTCGTGGCCGTCCCGACACCCCCGTCCTCCCACCGCCTGCTCCGCTCCCTGCCGTCTCCGCCGCCGCTCGTGCTTCTGCTTCCTCGCCGTCTCCTCAGCCTCCACGCAGCCCGCTTCTTGCCCCCAACACTCACAAGGATCTCCCCACGTCTCCTCGCCTCGGCTCTCGTGCCTTCTGGGGTGGTGCCCACAGCTCCTTTGGCAGCATCACTCCTGTCCACACGACACTGGTCCCCGAGTGGAGCAGCATTCTCAGCGGCAAAGGCGCGCCTGGCCGCAAGAGCCCCACGTTGCAGGAGAACATCAACCCGAGCCTCAACGTTTCCACGGCAGCAGCGCTTGCGTCGCTTCTGAATGCGAACAAAGCCAACGACGACAAGTCGAAGGAGCCGCAGATCGCGCTCGGCGGGTTCGACGCCTTCGCGGACACGAACCCGTTCACACTCAAGTCCCTCGATGCGTACGTATCCAGGGCAATTTTTATGTCCTCGTGTTTTACGTTGCTTACCTGTCGACTTAGCTACCGCATGCACCTTTGGGGCAGGATGGCCCAGCAACAGGCTCAACATCGCGCTGCCCAGCCCCAGCAGTCGGTTCCTGCTCCCACCGGCCTCGCAAGCAACCTCCGTCCGCACTACTTCGCGAAGAACCAGTCGTTGTCGGCCCTCCTCTCCGGCAAGGCTGTTTCTTCTGTCGCGTCCTCCTCGACCTCGCACATCCCCTACGCTACTCCTCCCCACTCTCCTCATCTTCCTTCGACGAGCAAGGTCGATGCTCCCACAACGCAGCAGGCGATGCTTGCTGCGGCGGCGTCGCAGACCCTGCTCGGCAAGCTCAGCGGTGCGTTCTGGGACGCGTTTGCGCGGCCGTCAGGTGCCCTGGGTCCCAATGGGCACGTCAAGAAGGAGTGGGACGCAGACAAGGTCCGGCGTGTCATGGAGGGTACTGCTGTCCTCAAGGTCGTCGACATCGAGCCGCAGCCTCCGGTCACCAAGGCGTCCGCTCTCGCTCCTGTCGTCAAGCAGGAGAAGGACTGCAAGGACCTCCTCGCGGAGAGCATGGCCACCCTCAGCCTTGGCAGGAAGTGAATGCTGTCGTCGTCGGCGTCCTTTACAGTTGTCCCGTTTTTGCGTACCTCGCGAAGACCGTCAAACAGAACTTACGTACGCTGAAGGCATCGTTGAGGCTGGAACAACCAAAGACGAAGAAGTTTTATTGCATGTTTGTTCGTTTCCTCTTCGCTCGCAGTTCGCTGAGCGAACCCACCCTCGTTATTGTCCATAGTCTCTCCTCTGTCCGCCTCTCGATTATATATTCGTTTCATGTTTAATCAGTAGTAGTATCCTCCTTCCTCTCGTCATCGTCCCTCCCCTCACGAAGCCCGAGGCCAGATCCCGATGCCCTCACCTGGACTTCTCGATATCCCCGGATCCGATCCCCGTCACAAACCTCTCCGCTCCGCTCTCTCACCTTGCCGTTGACCCGCCTCCCAAGGTCCGTTCGCCCGAAACCTTGATTACCCCCCGTCCTCGGTTCGGTTCGCCGTTCGCACTCCAGCTCGTTTCCACCCATGTATAAAACCCCGAATCCTCGCCTCCCTCCGTGGTCTCCCTATTTAGTAAGGACCTCTCCGCTAGTCCATGTGCCGCTCACGTCCCCGGGTCGTCCTACTCTAATATTGTTGAGCGGCCATCCCCCTGGTTGTACATAAGCTCCGTCGTGTGTGTCGAATCGGCTGTTGGCCCGGAATTGTCGAATGTCGTCGTTTATACGCTGTATGAGTAGTTGGCATGCTTTAGTACGTTGAATTGATAGAATGTTTAGTTACGGACGTTTGCGTGCTGTTGTGGGTGACTGCGCGTACGGTATGTGTACGTGCGTCTGCCTCGGTCATGGTGAACTAGCTGGTACGAGACGTGATGGATTGATGTAAGTGTAACGCAGCCCCAGATCCGGAAAGTCGAAGTATGGTATACTTATGCCCACCTTGACCGATCCCGCAAGATCCCAAAGTCGATCTCGGCTACACGGCAGACGATTAAGATTGTGGGAGCGAATAACACCCGTTACTTACTACGAGTGGAGTCCTGACATTGCGAAGCCTGCATGGCAACTTGCGAGAGAGCTCGGTGAGGGGAATCGTGGGCTTGGCGTGATTATATTTCGAGGAACTGAAGGCTTGGTAATTGTAGTCCAGGATTCACCGCACGGTATGCGGCTGTGTGCAGGGGACTCATGCGTGGTTGACTCACGTGATGCGGCTAACTCGCGTGACTACGATTTATGTGGAGCATATGAAGCATCTGAGTGGCAAGACCTCTTTGTGTTGACTTCTCTTAATACGTTGAGTGGCCCGTCTTTATTGTTCACGAGGTTCGACTGAGCCACGTCCGACAAAGACACCCCGCACAGCCCGTCCGAAGCGCGTCAGCGCTCACCCTGTGGAGCCATGGCCGTTTCTTTGACGCGTCGTGACGCTTTGACCAACATGCAGCGCACTATATAAGAATCGCATGCACACCTTCTTACCATCACCGCTCATCCTCTCGCATAGTATCGTGCTTTGCTTCTTGCCTGCAAGTGTCTAACCTTTCAAGTTCTACAGACATGACCGGATCCCCGTGGACCGAATACGTCGTTCTCACGAGGGACTGTCTCCACGACGTCCGCGACCCGATTACGAGACATGACCAACTACAGGCACTGAAAGTAGAATGCACCCAGCGGCTGGATTCACAGCCTGACTCTATGGAGCTCGGACACATGGTGTGCCACAACATTCGAGGGACAGATGCGGATTTGCTCGCCCGTCTCGACTTCGCCCTCCGGTGAGTAGTGCTCGCACATGTCGGTTCCTTTGAGCCTGAGGCGAGCTGAACCTATGCATCTTCTGCCGTGTAGGATTATAAGCGGAGTAAGCGAGGAAACTTTCGACCCTCTTGACGTCGTCCCCCACACGCCAGCACTCTACAACCCCGGCGTGATCGGACCGGGACAGCGCGAAGCCTCAGATCTCGTCGTCGGTCAGTGCCACTCCGTCTCGGCTGCGTGGTTGCACCGTCAGTATTGCATCAGTCTCGAAGGGCTGAAGCTCGCGGCTGGGTTCGGGGACGACTTCCGCCACCTCGTCCCAAAGACCCTCCGGCTCCTCGTCCGCGCTGCAGATCACGCACGCAAGGCCGCTGCCGTGCACTTCTTCAGCCGCGCGGTGGGCATGGTCGGCGTGGACTTTAGGGACCTCGCGCGCGCACTCGACATCGACCTCGTATGTGCCGACAGGCGATACGCCGCGTTGTGGTCCGCGGCGGATGCGTTTCAGGCGCAGGCGAACCTCGACGAAATCAGTATCATGAGGGACGATCCCGACGCGGGGTTCTTCCCGCCGGCGTGCGCTTCGCCGACGTGTGCGGGGAACTCGCAGACGCGGAGGCCAGAGTTGGGACTGGTGCCGTGCACGAACGGGTGCTCGGAGTCGCTCCACGTCACGTATTGCAACCTGGAATGCTTGAACGAGGTGCGTCGCACTCGTGCCACTGCTCATGGTCCCCGATTTACCTTCGTTATTTAACTCACGATCGTGCGCACACAGGATTACTTTCGGCATATGATGGCTAAGCTTGAGTTTAAGTTTAAGCTGCCAGAAGTCCTCGCCGACGAGGAGACGAGAACGGTTCTGAAGAATATTATCTTCATAGAGTGATCCACGGCGAGGAAACGAGGTACTGGGTAGACAGCGCTCGGTTACCGTATTCGATACAGTAGTAAGTTCAATCTGGAAGATGATATAATCCGTCTATCATTTGGTCAGCCAGCTCTGCCTGAAGATGTCCAGTACAAAATCTTCGACTACATACCCGGCGACGAAAAGCAACTCCTCAAGGCCTGCACCGTCGTCTGCAAGGACTGGGAACAACGCCTAACACCCGAGCTCTTCAACCAGTTCACCCTCCCACAAGATCTCCAGGAACTCCCTTCAAGCGTCGCTGTTGACAAGCTCAAATCGATCCCCAAGCGTATCGCCCATTCGTTCAGGCATCTGCATATAACAGACCACCGTTCCTTTTCTATCGATCATCTCCTCTTGATTCTCGCATCACTCCTCCCCAACGTGCACACCGTGTTTCTTTCTGCGACCGACGTCACCGAAGCCTTCGCGGACCCCATGTTCAATCTGTCCCGGAAGTTATCCCTCCGCACCCTCGTCGCCTCCTCGGGCAACATGCTAAACACCGATTATAACATTCTCATCAGCCTCTTGAGCCACTTTGACCGCATTGACCACCTAAGTCTCAACGCCGCATAACCCATCCCTAACCCTGAAATCCGAACCCCATGGCCATGCTTACCATCCGTTAAGCATCTCACCTGCGAGCAGGTAGACGCATCCTTCCTGGAATGTATGGTGCGCCAGCCACGTTTCGCGGAGAAGCTGGACACTCTGGTTATCGGGCAACCCGAGTTCCAGTGGGAGGAATCTATCTTGGCGGGCGTATTAGGCATGGTAAAGAACACGCTTCAAACCTTCAGATTCATGCCGTTCTTTTGTCGCAACCGTGATCAGACCCCAGTCCGCGGACCTGTCGGGGCGCTTAGTGAGTACGCTTTCAACCACGCTTGCTCAACAGTTTCTGACCAGTGTCTACGGCACGACAGTGGCGGACGCGGTCGCACGGTCGTGTACGTCTCTGGACGACATTCGGCTCCAGATGTTCTGGGCCACTGCTGACGTCTGTTTCGAGCACATCCCGGACGTGTTCGAGTGCCACTGCATGATCATCGAGAAGGCTGCGAAAGAGAGACGGTCTACCGCCGTCGATTTGAGGATATTCCTGGATGCAGGCATTGACAGTGATCAGCTGGACCGAGTGATGGCCAGGATCGACTGGGCAAGACTCGTCAGAGCAGCGTCGAAACTCGTTCGCCGTCCGGACGGGAGGGCGCCCTTGACGCTTCGGTTCAAGCTCGAGGGTGTTCTGGATCCATCGCCGGGGTATCACGAGGTGGAGTCCCTTGTTGCGAAGCTGGATTGGAGGCGGTATCTGCCTACCTTGACGAATCCGGCGGATCCAAAGGCAGCCATTTATTATCGTTGTGAGTGCGAATAACGCGCGCTACTTGATGGGAGTGGTATGCTGATTTTGTGGGGCAGAGCTCGAGGGTGTGTGTGATGCTGTGTGATGATGAGAAGCTGCGCACAAGGAGGGGGGCGGAGGGTTTAATGATTGAGCGGCGTTCGGCGTACGTACCACAGGGAGTTTCTGAGCTATGTCAAACGGTCGTAATTAGAAATAATCAGCTATCGCACCACCGGGCAAGACACTGTGTCCATTTTACGGAATGACCGTGTACTTAAATGTCCGAGCCTTGACTAGCTTGACTCCAAGGGCGGGAGTCGAAGAAGCGGCGGCAAAAGCGTGCGTGTCCAGACTGGGTCTGCCAGAAGCACTGCCACAGCTGCCAGCAACAGTGCGAATGGTACCGTTCCCATCAGCAAAAGTGCACCAGCCAGGTAAATCGATTGCCTGCGATTACCTGGCTTACCAGCGTCACCAGGTCCGCCCGCGCTGGTGGCGCGGCAGGTCATCGTAAACCCGCGATCTACGCCAATGTCAACACCACCTACTCTGGTCATATCGACCAGACTGGTTGTCCAGGTATTCACTGGTATTCCATTACCTGTATGGCCGGGGTACCTCGGTAGCTTGGGTTCGATCCGGTTATTCTTGTTTGGTTCTGCGTTCCTTGGGTTTTCACGTAGTAAATAGAGGAAATTCTAAATATATTGATTTGGGCGACTAGATGCTACACAAACTCGGGAAACGCTATGTACTATGCAACAACACTCGAATAAAGAGATAGAAAGAAGAAAGTACTCACAATACAACGCATATGCCGTATACACATCACATACTGAGGGGAAGCGAGTAGGACTGACCGTATGCAGAAATGCTTAGACAACGTTGCGCACCTACCTCGCCGGGTCTCCAACTGACGTACCTTGGGGCACACTCGAATCCGATGAACAGTAGACGTACCAGCATGTTCAATGAAGATGCAAACGTACCTGGACTATGTCTTGATGGGGGCGGCACACTCTTGCGCAAGGCGGGGGAGGGTGGGTCACGACTTGGGAGGAGAAAGCGGGGCAAGGTGCGAATTGGTGAAGTTGGACGATGGGCGGGAATTTATGGGGTGCTTGAGCGCACTCGGGTGGGTTCGGATTGGCACGTCAACAACAGCAGCCCCCATCGCGACAGCGTTGGACACTAGCTCGACGTCGGATGAGGTAACGTCGGGTGCGCGAGGTCGGCGGTGCGGAATGGCTCGAAAGTGGCAGAAACCCCAGCCTAGGGGTTCACAAAGATCGTCGAAATCTTGGGCGAGCATGGCGGAGTTTTAAAGCAAGGTCATTTAGTGCACTAGGTAATCCACCAGGAGATTTGGCGATGGCCATGAAGGAACCAGTACAGGTGAGGGAGAGGTCAAGCGCAAGCCACTAGAGTGGTGGAGGAAGGTAAAGACGATCCAGGCTGGCAGACGCTGACCACCATTTACCAGCCTGGGATACCGATATGCCAGACTGGGCTTATCTTATCAGCTGACCAGTCGCTACTGGTTTCTGCGCCTTTGCTGATGCCTTCAACGGTATATACTGTACATGACCACCATCCCGTGCTCTGCAGCAAAGTCCTGAGCTTACAGTTGGAATAACGATCGTGCTCTTCTGCAGTGACGCCAAGAGCGTCGCAGACCGTTGAAACTCGATGAGCTCAACACACTCTCCTATCCGGCCTCCGTTGATCTGAAAACCGGGTAAGCCGCTGAGTACTCACCGCGAAGTTAACAGCATATACTGAAGAGCCACACACAGCATCGTATCCTTCTCCCATCCATATCCCTTACCACCCGCCTCGCTTTCAGCCAACCAACCCTGCCCGAGGATGTGCAGCACGAAATTTTCTGCTTGATCTGAAAAGACAAGAAGCTCCTCAAGACCCTGCACTCTCTTCTGCAAGGATTGGGAAATACTAATGACTCCCTATCTCTTTCACACTTTCACCTTATTCGGCAGCACCCCACGACTCGTTCTTGACCGGCTCGGATCCGCTCCGACGCGCGTCGCCCATTCGTTCATCCACCTAGCAATAATGAGGAGTTCGGCCTATCACATGGATCAGCTGCTGCTAATCCTCGCGTCTCTCCTCCCCAACATCCAGACGCTGTGTCTGTTCGCGACGGACGTCACGGAAACCTTCGCCGACCCTACCCCACAAATTGTCCCTGCACGTGCTCAACATCGGCCTGTGCGACATGTTGGTCAGGGAGTGCAACATGCTCGTCAGCCTCTTGGGCCACTTCGACCGCATTTTTAGCCTCATTCTGATGGCGAAAGGCCGAAGCCTCATTGACCCTCCGAGTCCACTCCACGACGGGCCAGTTCGGCACCTCGCCGTCTGCGACATAAATCTGTCCCTTCTAGAATGGATCATATACCAACCACGGTTCGCGCAGCAACTGGTGAAGCTGGACGTTGTTGTGCAACCCGGGTACTGATGGGAGGTGTTTGCCTCCTTGGCTCCTGTGTTGCGTGCGGTCAAGGACACGCTTCAGTCCTTCGTTTTCACGCCCCGTTTCTGTCGCCGTGAGGACGGTTTCGATAGCAGCGTCCATCGACGGACGAGTGCATTTAGTGAGTACCAAGCTCTCAGCCGCGGTTTCCAGTGTCCTGACCAGTGTCTGCACGTCGTCACTACTGCCGCCACGCATGGAAATGCTAGTGGCGGAAGCGCTCACGTTGTGCACGTCTCTGCGCCACGTCCACCTCAAGATGATCTGCGGCGCCATCGACTCTTTCTCATCCCGCCACATCCCGCAGACGTTCGAGCTCCACTGCCAAATCTTCCAGAAGGCTGCGCAAGGCGGACTACCCGTTTCCGTCGACCTCCAGATACTCCTGACAACACTCTCCTGCGAAGATCATGGCGGCCAGGATCGACTGGGCGAGACTCGATAGAGCTGCGTCGGGACTTGTTCGTGGTCGAGGCGGGAAGCCGCCGCTTACGCTCTGGTTGATGCCCACCGTTCAGGATCCTTTGGTGCGACAGCGCGATGTGATGGACCGTATCGCGAAGTTAGATTGGAGGCGGCATCTACCCTCTCTGACCCATCTCGCAGACCCCAAAGTCGATCTCCGCCACACAAGGAATCACCAATAGGTTTTTGTGAGTCCCGCCGCTTAACACGAGTGGTGACGTTGCTTTTGATGAGCGTCTGTCGTGATGCGGAAATGCAGGCGCCCGTGTTGTTGAACCGCACAGCCTCGTTCGCTGCATGGCATTTACCGTCATGATCGATGATCCCTTTGACTCATTCTCGGCGTGCTGTTGACGCACGGTATTGGGGAACTAACACAAGTTGAGTTTTCTTTAAATATTCTTATGGACCCCCTGTTTTATACCGGGTTGGTATCCTTTGGATGTTGCCATCACAACAAGCCAAAAAATCGAAGCGCCACTCGCAACACGCTTTAAGCGCATCCGCCTGCGGCGGGTGCGCTTTTTCAGATTGTTCATATCATTAATATTCTTTGCCGCGCAGTCCATCCGTTCATAGGCCAGATCCGAGAGCGAATATGGCAGAAAAGAAGATCGCGATGTGCGGGCTGTTTCACCCCCCTATTATGTGCTTGGGCCTTCCATCATTGTCTTGCATTCCACAAGAAGGGCTTCTCTGGGGTATAAATACGAGGAGGCACGCTGTGTCAGAGTCAATTCTCTAACTTACGCCCTCTGTTCCCCTGCATCACGCAAATGTGAGTTGTTTCCATCACAAGTTGAGTACCTATGCTAATCCCGAGCCCCGGCTTTTTACAGCGCGATCTCCCTTTCATACTCATGTCTCTAGGAGATCGCATATCTTATGGTCAACCTGCCCTCCCCCTGGAAGTGCAGTACGAGCTTTTCCACTCCATACGCGAAGACAAGCAGCTCCTCAAGGCCTGCACCGTCGTCTGCAAGGAATGGGAACAACGCCTAACACCAGAGCTCTTTGATATCTGCACCATTCGGCCTATCGGCGACCGCACCGCAGAATCCGCCGTTCTCGAGTTGAGCCAGGCCCCCACGCGGGTTACCGAATCGTACGGCCGCCTGGACGTCGTCGGGTTCTCGCAGTTTCCCATCAGCTGCTTGCTGTCCATCTTCGCTCTCCTCCCCAAGGTCCAGACGCTGCAGCTTGTCGAAACGAGCATAGGCTCGGTAGATTACGACCCCACCCGCCGCAAGCTGTCGCTTGCGAGCCTCGTCGTCGTCAACGGCGACTTGCTCACCGCGGACTACAACATCCTCATCAGCTTGCTGAGTCACTTCGACCGCGTTGACAACCTCCAGCTCGTGTGTCACAACCTTCCTCCCCCTCCGTGCGACAGCAGCGCCAATTGGCCAACCCTGCCCTCCGTGCAACAGCTCATGGCCTTGCACGTCAATCCGGACCTCGTGGAACGTATGGTGCTCCAGCCACAGTTCTCGCAGCGTCTGGCCGAGCTGTCGCTCGTGCGATGCGTATTCAGGTGGGCGGAGCTCGCCACCGTGGCCAAAATCCTGGGCGCGACGCAGGTCAAGCGCACCCTCCAAACCTTTGAATTGTTCCCCCTTTTTGGAGACCGGAACTTCAGCGGCGACCCCCACCGTACGACAGTGGAGCTCTGTACGTACCATCTCCCAGTCCGAACTGATGTTTTCAGACTGATTTATTTCGTTTGATATCGCAGTCGTCAACGCGGTCGCATCCTGCACGTCTCTGAGGAGAGTCTGCCTCTACATGCATTGCGCCTTGCCTGGCACGACCTTGTTCGAGCAGGTCTCGGACACGTTCCAGCTCCACTGCGCACTGATCCAGCGCATGGCGCAGGCGAAGCTGCCCGTCGCCGTTCATCTCAAGGTGACGGTGCACCCCGACACCGACACGAACAACCTCGACACGTTCATGAACGCACTCGACTGGGCAAGCTTGGATCGAGCGGCGTCTGGCCTTGTCCGGATACGGAATGACGGTCGGGCACCGGGAGGGGGCAATGCGCCCTTAACACTCTACCTCGGGCGCCTGCCCAAGGAGTCCGATGCGGGACTGGCCGATGTGGACTTGCGCATCAAGCAGTGGGATTGGCGGCGCTATCTTCCGATGCTCACCAACCCGGCGGACTGCAAGCTTGCCGTCGTCTCGCCGGATGTGTTCGTTCTGGCGTGAGCGACTATTGTCAGTGTTGTTGTCGACTTCCCTTTACTGCGCGAGCTGACGAAGGTGTGCTTTACTTCGGAAGAGGCCGAGGGCGGTGAACGTCGTATCGCCTACGCTAGTACGCGTCGTCGTCCGTCCACGTCCACTCACATCTCGTTCCCGCTAGTCCACGACGTGGTTGAGTTCGAATGTAATGTGGCACTTGGGGATGTGACCTTGCGCATCAAGGAGTTGGATTGGAGACGACTCTTGTAAGTGTTGTTGCCCTCGACTTCCCTTCACTGCGCGAGCTGATGAAAGTCCGCATTAGACGAGTCCGAGAGTAGCGAAGGTCGAGGCAAATTCGACGATGTCGGTCCCTCGTCCCAAGCCGGTGACTCGTCTTGTTTGTTGGTTGGACCCATCTCAATGAATCCAACCCCCGGGTTGTTTATGTACGTTGTCCGTTGAATCCAATCTTCGCATTTAGTTCAGTACGACGCCGCTGTCGTAAGGTCCATAGCCCCCGTCGTCCCATGAATGCGGCAGGTTGCTGGAGTCGCGGCCTGGGTGGATGTGGAAGTGAGCATAGTAGAGCTCATCTAGTTGACTGGGAACGTTTAACTCTGACTGGAGTGTCGTCTGCAAGCCATGACCCTATCATAAATGGAATGTTGTAAGGGGTGCCATGAGGGCCACTCACTTAGTCGCAGGTCTTAACGTTGTTCAAAGAGTAACCGTGCTTCTCCTTTAAGTCCCGGTAGAGTTTTAGTGGCGTATTTAGATGCAGCAGGGCTGAAAGTGGAGTCGGACATGATGGTTTGCTACGGAGTCAGCACGCGGAAAAGGCGGATATAGCGGAGTCTGAATTCGAACAAGATCCTTCATTTACGTGATAATCGAAGTCAGTCGGAGTCTCATTCGGGCATGCGCCTACAGACGCCTATCAACCTGGACGGAAACTCTTCCGATGCCAACTCCGACCAACTCTCGACCAACTTCGACCTCCCAGAGCAGGCTGAGCTCAGCACGTATTACCTTCGTTTTTAAAATATCTACAGGCTTGCAAGTGTTGTTTTCGGGGTATGTATCAAAGCGACGCATCCTCGTTCCAATGACTGACTTGGAATTGCACACGAAACAACAGGATCGCGGGGAACGCACTTGCTTATAGGGCTCCATGGCTCTTGCGCACTCAGCGCTGCTCTGCACCACCCATGGCTGCTGTCGTCAGCGGTTCAATTACTCACGAGCAGGAATCTCAACACGCCATCACGGCGTGGACTCGGGACGCTTGGTTCCCGTTTTTATTATCCAGTTGAACGGGGATGTCTCAGGCGCAGGTCGCTAGAACCACAAGTCGGGAGAGAATGGTCAGGTTTGTGCATGAGCCACCTCTCTGTGAGTTCATCGTTACCGGGCTGTGCAGCATTATTTGGGCTATGCCGTAGTCTATATCACTGCGATTGGTTTTGGCGTACCGCCGCAACCGTTTGTAGAATGTTGATCTAATATGGTAAGTCGAGGACCCTGCGCTTTGTCCATTGTTCCGCATGGTTACGATTTTGTAGTTCCTTCCGTGTATCGTCTCCTGCCTCAAAGCGAGCCGACCACTAGAGTATAAATCCGACTGAGCAGAAGAGAGTCGGCGTAACTTCTTCTTCCCTTGCGCCACTCTCCCGTCGGCAGTGCGTAATTCTCGTTTTTCTCGGTCAGTTGCTTAACCAACAACGGGTGATATAGGGATATCGCAATACTCATCTCGAATCTAAGTTTACCGTCATGGCTTTTTCAGGTCCTGAATTGCCTCCTTTTGCTCACCGTGCCCTCTTTCACCATGACGTTTCACAGAAAAGGCACCTCCTGTGGACCCAACACTTCGAGGAGGCTTCGGGGAAGTGGTCCGAACCAGAGAGTTACGACCTCTCCACAGCGATATCCTCACCTCAATTCAAACTTGGCCCGCCATCAGCCTCCCTCACAAACTGGGCCTTTTCTTCCCCGCAGCAGAACCACTTCGTGCTCCTCAACCACCTTACCATCACCAACTACTGGTTCTCCATCCTTGACATCCTCAAAATCCTCGACGCCGTCCCAAAGCTCGAGGAACTCCGGCTGTGCCAGGTGAACATCGTCGACCCCACCGATGGACGCTTCATCCGCTCGGAGGACTCGAACATGACCACCTCACTCAAGCGCCTCACGCTCGAGGCGTGCAACATCACCGAGGGCATCCCCGCCGCCAGGTACGACCTCCTCTTTCGGTTCCTGTCGCTCTTCGAAAGGATCGAGCACCTCCGCCTCCTCGCCAACGTCCTGCGCCCAGAGCATCTTCCCTACAAACTGAGCTTCGATACGTTGGCCCTCCCGAGCATCCAGCACTTGGACGCGGAAGGGTTCTCGGGCTACGTCCTTCGGCAGTTCTTCGAGGAGGTCTACCCCGTGGCGGAGCTGGCCACCCTCCGCGTGAGCAGGTGCTCCACCCACTGGCGCTCTGGCCTCTCCTGGGTGCAAACTATGGTCGACACCGTCCGCGCCACGCTCACGCACTTCGCGTTCCGTCCGACCATGGAGACGAGCATCTGCGACAACACCTCTGGGTTCTGGCAATGTAAGTCGCCTTTCCCTCCACCGTCATCTGAAACAGAATACGCAGAACTTGCACTAACGTACCGCGTCTGCGCTTGTGCCATGGTAGTCGTCAACGTCGTCCGCGGCTGCGCCGCGCTGCGCGAGCTCGAGCTCGGGCTGTACGGCAACAGTAGGAAGTTCTCCGTGCCGTTCACTCTCTACCGCGACATCCTCCAGGCGGTGCCGCGCGGCCAGCTCACCCACGTCGGCCTCGTCGTCGACCTCGGCATCCTCCCAGATGTCGACGGGGTGCCGTCCTTTTTGGGTAACCTCGCGTGGCACGACTTCGACTGGACACTGCACCACGCCTGTGTCCCCCGCGTTCGAGTCGCGATCGCGCGGTATGAACCAAGCCTACCCCCCCTACCCTGGGCGCCTACTCGTCTTTATTCCAATGCGGACTTCTGGTCTGAACGGATGCCGAAGATGTGCGGCAGGATGGCCGTGGTGGAAGAGGTGCACTGGAACAACGAACAGCGTGAGTATCGTCACTTTGTTCGTTTGTGTTTGTGTCTCTAACGCGTTCTGTCGGCAGTGTTGTATGAGGGTTACAGTGCTCCGGTGCGTCTTGACTGCGCGGAGCGCAGTGCGGCATCGGGTCTGCGAACTCTTTTTGACCTGTGATTCGAGATAAGGACGGTATCTTGTCCGAGACTACGGCTACATAATGCATACACAACGAATAGGCGGAGTCAACGCTCTATATATGTCCGACCCACGTGTCGGAGTAAGAACCGGAAGCATTACTCTGGAACGTACGGCCGGTACGATATGATCAGCCGCCAATTCTTGTCCGAGCCCTGCGACTTGTCCCGCCTCCCGCTCGCGTCCTTTGGCGGACCCTGCGTCAGGCCGATATGCATGAAGCGAGGGTGGAAAAAGAACTATGTAAACCAACGCGAAGATTGAGCATCTAGCCTACGGCACGACGGACTCGGTGACTTACATGGTTCCAATGGTCGATCAGCTGCGACACCGGCCCCTTCTTCGTCCGTCGCATCACGCTATCCACACCCTTCACTATGAAGAACCCTGTGCCAAATGAGATTCGTCAACATCCTCCGTATTCACCCCACGTACGCCACTACAGTATGTACTCACCAAATATGATCCCCACCCCCAGCGCCAGCGGCGCCAAGCCCGACACGACCCGATTCATCGGGCTCAAGCTCCCCGCGACGCGCACGTCGTGCAAGAACAGCCGCCAGTCCTGCTCGTTCACGTCGTGCGCCACGAACGGGTGCGGCACCACGCCGACGCCGCACTCGGGCGCCGCGTACGGAAAGCCGCGGTCGAGCGTGCTCCCCTTGGAGAGCAGCACCATCGCCGGGAACGGCCCGTACGCGCACGCGGGCGGCGGCGCGGGCGGGCGCTGGAAGGACGCGGGCGGGGGGTTGAGCAGCTTCTTGGGCGACTTGCCGGGGGCGAAGTTCTTGACGTGGCCCATGAAGCCTTTCGGGTTGTCGCCCGGGAGGTCGGGCCCCTTCGTGCCGTCCGGCGAGGGCGCGAAGGTCGGGAAGAAGGCGGGGCCGCCGCCGCCTCCGCCTGGGGAGAGGGGTGGTGTTGGGGGGAACTTGGCGAGGTCGACGCCCAGGCGCGAGCCTGAGGAGCCGGGCGCGTTGGGGTCGTAGGACGGGGGCGGCGCGTCGTAGCTGGGCCCTGCGTTCTGGTAGTACGGGTCGCGTTCGCCGTCTTTGAACGTGGAGGGGTCTTTCTCGTTCAGGAGCATGGCGGGCTGGGGTATCGATTTTAGAAAGACGCACTTGCGTCAAGACGTTGAAGGGGAAGTCGAAAGTCTGGTCCGAAGCGCGAGTGCTACCACCCCGACCGTAGGCCGTCTTGGCATCATCGTATATATCCAGCACGATGAGGCTTCGGACGCTGGCGAGGATCCGGCGTCGACTCCGAGGACAGTCATCGGGTTGTACGACTCGGCACGAAAGCGGTGCGGGATGTGCTGTAAGACGCTGAGAAGCGCGGCCTATTTAGTGTCTTGCTGTACGCCCGCAGCCAAAGTTTTCTGCTGGAACAGGGCTGGCATTCGTACACCCTCCTCGAGGGTTTGACAGATGCTCTGCGTTGCGCAGCACCGCGATACTTGGATTCGGAGGCTATCATCACCTGTCAGTCGTATAGTTTGCGTTGACCAGACTACAGTGCGTACCTGACAAACACGCCAGGGTCTCAGATGCGTCCCCTCGGGGTTGCACTTTGTTCTAGGCGACATCCAAGATGCGGTTGCTGAGGAGGACGATCTACACCCAGCGGGCTGTCGCGGGCGGCTGCCGGGGCGAGAGCGAAGAGACCTCAGCGGGCGGCTTCTATGATGGTGTACGCCCCGAGCGTCCGGAGGCGTGTTCCGAGGGCGCCGAAAGGTGCCTTCCAACCACTTCCTCAGACACTTCCCACCGGCGACAGCAGCTGCCCACATATCCACAAGATGCGGGTGACGCTATAGCGAGTGGCGTGATAACGAGAGGGTCTCTGGAGTCTGGGAGGCGCGTCGTCCAACAGATGCAATAAATACCGCAACAACCGCAGGCTGTCCACCTCGCTATGACGTCGTCCCATCTTGCGAGCGCACACTTGAGACGCCGGATCGACGCAAGGCTTGGGGTGCGTGTTCGACCAATGAAAAGCTACTAAAGCATGTCAGTGGGAGGAGGTGCGCAATGGATCGGACTCCCAGGGAACGTGTTAAGGAGGCCGGTTGATCCCTATGAGATCCCCGTCTTGTCTTCCAAGTCGATCGCCACACTTCGCCTGCTAGAAATCCACCCCACGCCACAATGGCGGACGGTACCGAGACCGCCACGGCACCCATAAAGCCTGCGAGAGCGCACAGACCGAACATCATCAACCTGAGACATCGCGCCGGTACACTCCGCCGTGATAGCGTCGCCGCAAGCGTAGTCTGGCACCCAGGGCTGGCACTCCCGACGAGGAACGCGACACCGTGTTAGAGAAGTCAGCAAGTGGTCGAGAAGTCGAGGAAAAGGGCCACCGCGCCACGACCACTGCCACCTGCATTCTAAACATACGCTGATCATCATGCGTTGCAGGGCGGCGTACGATCCTTCCGGAACAGGGGCGGCAGGTCATGAAGACTGAACGCCGCAGTGCCGCTGAGACATGACTCGTGCAATCTGCGCTGGTGGAATTCGAATGCGTGGCGGACCTGCGGGCCGCGAGACATTGGGGTCCGAACAGCCGCGGTACGTCGGCACAGAGCCAAGAAGTAGGGGGACGTCAGTTGTCACCACGGATGGCGTCGCGATGATACAACGGAGACGAAGATCGAGGGGCTGGTACGGAATGCGCCGGTATAGGGTACGAGAAGCGAATCTCGATACTCTGCGGATACAAGTCAGTACTTGGACATTGAACGGAGCTCGGGTATACACACCGTTCGGTGTGCTCAATACTTTCAATGACGCCGCGATCCAGCCGCTCAAGGCCTCACTTTCAACGCTGTCCCTGTAAACGTGTGAAGCATGACGCCAGTGTACGTGGGTCGACAACATGGTGCCGGCATGATGACATAGCGACGGATCAAGCTGGAAGCCTTCCGAGGTGTCCAGGAAAAGGGTACAATGGAAAACTGTGGGATGAAAGCGCGCACCAACGTGAGGCATCGTCAGGCGCCAGGAGCGCAGGAAGAACAGACAATAGGAACACACTGCAGCTGGACGACGACATGTGGATGTTGCGAGTTCTGGCGACCTCGGACGGTATGTGGCAACCAGGTCACAACCTTCGACTTGCTTGTCTTGATGCTTGGAGCAGTATTTGACAAGAGTTATCGAGCACTCCCTGCGCAGCCTCGGGGACATGAAAGCTCGGCGTATGGACTCATCCAGGCAGCCATGGGGAGAAACGGCGGGTATAGGAAGATAAGATTCGAGGATAGTGGGCAGCAGGCGGTGCGACCACTCGCCGGGAGCAAAGAAAATACAGTTCCGGGAACAAGGCACGCTCAGACGCCCAGAATAGTGCATTTTTAGCGCCGATAACCGGCGGCGCTAATTACTACATCCGGGTAGAAGCGACCCTAATATGGGCATGTCGGTGTACAAACATGGACAAGCAGGAGTTATATGCTGCGTTAGTCGCGTATTACCTCACCTAATGGCGGGCGCGGGCGCCTAGTGCGGGTTATTGTTCCGAATACGTCAGGCATTATTGTTCGAAGTGGACGAGGACGGAGGGGGGCAAGACAATGGGGGCGAGCAGGGGCCAGCGCACAAAAGGCCGGGAATCCAGTCCGACATACTAAAGCCCCTGCTGGCCAGCGTCGCTCATCGTCAATTCCCTCCTTCTCATCGCTTCCGTTGCCTTGAGCCGGCCTCCCTTTGACGACCATCTCATTTAGAGTGTTCTTTTTACGACTCCTACCATGGCTTCAAGTGAGTTCATCTGCCATATACTCCTCTACCAGGTTTGGGGCTGACATCCGCCATCAGTCTTCTCTCATAACAGGATCCTGCCAAACCTCAAGCGACGCTCTCGTCCATCCAACAAATCGGACAACAAGGCGAAACCTCTTCACATCCTCCCCAACGTCGCCGAGGAAGACGAGTGCCCAAGTCGTCAGTCATGTTCATCACTATCATCCCTGCCTACCATGGCCAGCCCCTCCCCATATCACCCATACCCCACGACCAGCGCAACCCTTGGCGCCAGGCCCACTCACGACAAGCGCGACTCCCGCAGGGTCGTCTTGACCGGCATCGAGGGTATCACCTTCGATGATTTCTTTCCCTCATCAAGCGCCCCTGAGGTTCGCTCCCCATCTCCTGCCCGCCGCCCAATCACTCCTCCGCCACGGCTACTAACATCATCGCCCCGGACGGAGTCTCCCCTGGACGATATTAATCTTCGCTTCTCTGGGCTCGGAATATCACTCGATTTCCCCTCTCCGCCTACCTCCGTTGCGCGCATCCCGTCATTATCCAGGAAACGTGAACAGTCCCCGTCCCCCTCCCTAACCAGCAGCGACGCATCTACCTGCAGCCCTAAAACTCCTTGTTCGACGCCCCCGACGTCCGACGACGACGAGTCCCCCACCAAACAGTCCCACCTCATGCGCGCCCCCACTTTCAAGTCCCAACGCGCGTCCGTGCTCTTCATGCAGTCCACGCCTGACCTTGCAGAGCCCGCGCGCAAGGCGTCCATCACCTCCCTCCTCGACGATGACCTCTCAGAGGAGGCTGCCTGGATCACGCAGGACATCTCCGAAATCGTCACCCTCACGTCCCCGCTCCCCCACGCCTTCCCGCTCGAAGCGTCCTCGTCTAGTGAGACCCGAGCGCGTCCGGACTCCGTCTTCCCGCCCCCGCGCAAGCACGGCCGTGGCGGCAAGCCTGTCCTCACTCTCCCGCGCATCTCCATCCAGGACCAGGAGAGCAGTGCGCGCGGCCCAAGCGCCCAGCTCGATCCCACCTTCCCTCTCAAGCGCCATTCTTACCTGGTACCCTCCCGTCCTCCGCCCCCGCCCCCTGTCCCGTGCCCGAGGTCACCCACGCTGACCGCTATCGAGCAAGCGACGGAGGATCTTCTCGCGGAGCTCGCGAACGCGGCGCTTGGGGCTGGCTTCCGCGGCACGGAGCTCACCGTTCCGCTCGCGCTCTCGAACGCAGGCTCCGTCCCGCCCTCGCCCAGTTCGCGCTTTATCGTCTCCACCCCCGGCACGCCATGCAGCGCCTCGGTACCCCGTCCGCCGCCCCGCTCGTCCGTCCCCGCCGACATCCTCGACTTCTACTGCGACAGTCCGACGGGTGAGACCCCCTCCACTGCGGGCTTCATGCACGCTCAACAGAACCAGAGCCGGTGGCCGACGACGCCGCTGAGCGCAACGACCGTCAGCATGAGCGTGTACTCGCAGACGACGGGCAGCGACTCCGCACCCGCCTCGCCGCTCTCCTCGTTCGACTTCGACATCGACCTCTCGCACGTGCGCGACGCCGCCTCTTCCTCTTCGTCCTCGCCCGACAGCCCCCTCCGCGCGTCCGCGCCACGGCGCTCGCCCTCGACGATCTCGCTGGTCGACGGCGCGGAGCCGGAGAGGGCGCTCCGCTCGCGCTGGTCGACGTCGACGCTCGGCTCCGTCGCGGACTCGCATTCGCTCGGGTGGCTCGGGCGGTTCACGCTCTCCCCGTCCAAGAAGGGCAAGGGCAAGCTCGGCACCACCTCGCACTCGCACTCGCACTCCCACTCGCATTCCCACTCCTCGCAGACCTCGGCGGCGGCGGCCTACCTGCAGCGGAAGAACGCGGTCAAGGGCGCGTCGCACTCGCCGAAGCGCTCCATCGACTCGGACCTGACCAGGCGAGACAGCCGCTCGAGCCGGGTGAGCGAGAGCAGCGCGAGCGAGAGCGGGGAGAGCGTGGTGTCGAGCGGGTCGGGGTTGAGGAGGAAGCCGATTCCGATGGCGCTGTTAAGTGTCCAAGGGGCCGCGGCACAGCATTGAATGCGTCCAGGCGTCGATGGTGATATTGTTCTATGGTGGTGGTAACGACTTTTCATGACGTGACTCTTCCTCTTCCTCTCGTCTCGGGTTTTGTTTCGTCTCTCTCTGTGCTCGCTCGTCATGGTTAACTGTATCCATAGTCCACGCGTTCGCTCCTCGCATCACATCCTAAACCTCTCCTCACATACGCCCGCCACACTGAACTCTCTTATAATTATGTAGCATTCGGCATTCGCCCTTCTCACGACCTCGCTCATGACGGTCCCCCTATCCCCATTGTAGCTTTTTTTTTCGTCTTCTCCCTCCTCTCTCCTCTCCTCTCTCTTCGTGGACCCCGCTATTTATGTATCGTGGCCTTCTTGAGCCCACGGCCTAATGCGCGATTGATCATTCGTACCACGCTGCACTGTATATCTGTACATAGCTTCTGGACGCCCGCCCACTTCTTTTGGTCGCCTTGTAGATAGGCGTTTTGTCCAGCCCACACTCTCGTTTTTGTCACTCATAATTTGTTGTTCACGCGTCGGCTGGGTCGAACTCGTACTAGATGTATCTCGTACTAGTTAATGAATGGAACGACTTTGCATCCCTTCTCCTCGTGCTCCAAGCTTGTGCGCCGAGCGACGACACTGAGCTGTAGGTAAGTAAAACGCTTTGGCGCATGGGTCATATAACTAACGTCTGTTCGTGGCGGGGCATTAGATTATGGTCGCATTGACGGCGAGCGCGTCCGCGTATTTCTACATGCCCCCGGCTGGACCTGATCCCACCGTCCTGAGCGTCCATACATACACGTGCGAGGAGGGAAGTGGGTCATCCGTTGGTTTGCAGCGGCAAGAAATGACAGCGTGAGGCGCGATTATCATGATGCTGGCACACTTACGGTGCTGGTGAGCACATCAGGAGTTGGAACCGGTCTCACGCTGCACAAGGCACGCTTGAGTGTTCCGCGCGAAGGACCCGGCTAGAAGCGGAGAAAGCGACGTAGGTAGCCTTACCGCTTGGCTCGAACGCTCTGAATAGCTGACAGCTGGATTCCTCGGCGAGCTTCTAGCGGTCAAGGGGCGGATTGAAAGCCGCTCGTCTGCGGGTGTATATAAAGGGCGTCGCGAGTTGCAACCAGCAAGAGGGTCAGGAACAGTTTCCGGCTTGTGTGCAGCTCCATCTACATACTCTGAACTCACAGCATGCCAACACACTTCGTCGCGTTTACATCCGCCTTCGCGCTGACCCTCGCCTCCTCTGCCATCGCCGACACGACGCCGAGCGGAAATCTGTACTTGTTTTCAGACAGCGGTGAGCAGCGTTTTCGTCCGATGACTTAGCTGCTCCGTAAGTACTTACAGCGTGCGCGCTAAATTACTGTAACCATCCGTGTCGCAAACAGCCGGCAAGGTCCTGGCAACCCAGCCGGATCCCCAACCCGGCTCGCCGCTCATCCTCGCCGACCCTTCTTCCGCATCCGACACCTTCGTCGTGTCCTATGGCGGCCTGGGCCCGATACGGCTCGTGGGCACTTCGGGCTTGCTCGAGCTTTGCGTGTTGGCGAGCCTGAGTGGCCAGGCGGCGACGGTCGATACGTGCGCAGACGACGACCCCAAGCAGCGCTGGCTCGTCAACGCCACTGATCCGACCCCGATCTCGAACCAGGACGGAGGTTGTCTCGCCGTGCCTTCCCCCGCACCGCTCGGAGCCTCGGTACGGCGTTCGGGCTTCTACTAGTATCATGACGCCAGGGCTGCCGCTGATACGAGTCCATACCGTACCAATAGGTGTCTGTTGTGGGATGCGCAGTGGACGGCGATCCTAAGCAACCGTCTCCTCCGCCAGAGCAGCTTTGGATCCAGTTCCCGGTGCAGGTCAGCGCTGCGCGAGCGTGATCCTGTTGGTTCGATTTCGGTTCAGTATTATAATATTACATTTTGCTTTGGTACATACACAAAAACCGATATTTGAGAGCTGGTCGTCGACAGGAGCTGGCAAGGCCAGCCTCGATTTCCGCTTGCGTGCTCGGATCAGCGGCAAACTCGGGCCGGTCGAGCCTGCTCGCTCAACGACGTCACCCACGGTTCCGTCGGAATGGTGGCTGACAACAAGTTAGAGCCGACGGTGTTGCTCAAAACGCCTATTGAGAAGTACTGGTTTATCCCTTCCCTTTCGGTCTAGAATGCACGAGCAGTCTCCGAACGTGATATAGCGTCTGGATTTCTGAAACATTCAGCTGCGGGTAACGACGAACGTTTGCGGAGTACGTTGGGAAACGAACTGTTTGTGATGGCACAGGGCAAAGCGGAGACTCGTACTTACAAGGATAAGTACACGAGTATTTGACATATTGCGGAAACCGATAAAACGCCAAGGCACGGTAGCATCCGAGGTCCGCTCGAACCTAACCTCCACGTCGTATAGGGGAACGAGATGGGTGCGGACGTGGATGTGGGTGCGGTTGTCTACGACCTTCGCCGCCCTCGGCCTCTTCTAGTGGGCATCTTCGTCAGCTCGCGCAGTGGGGAAAAGTCGACAGCAACACGTACCAGAGTCGGTCATTCGCGGCGGAAAGCTTGCTGTCTGCGAGATCGGTGAGCGCGGGCAAATAGCGTCTCCAATCCCACTCCTTGATGCGCAGGTGCACATCCACCAGTGTCGCATCCGGATCCTGAGGGAGGCGTGCAAGATAGAGCGACAACGGTGGCGGAGTCCGACCGTGACTGGCCCGCACAAGGCCGGACGCCGCTCGACCCAAACTTGCCCAATCGAGCGTCTTCATGAACGTATCAAGATCGTTAAGATCAGTATCGGGGTGGGTCGTTACCTTCAGATCGACAGCGACCGGCAGCTTCGCCTGCGCGATGCGCTGGATCAACATGCAGTAGAATTCGAACGTGTCCGAGAGGGGTGCGCAGTCGGAGACGCCCCGAGCGGGAAAGGCGCAATGCAAGAAGAGGCACACCGTCCGCAGAGACGTGCAGGACGCGAGCGCGTCCGCGACTGCGATATTGAACAGACCGTTTCGTCAGAATACCAGCCATCGAACGCTGACTCGGGACTCGGGCTGAGGAATACGTACAGAGTTCCATGGTCGCACGGAGCTGGTCGGCACTCATCCTACGGCGTCCGAAAAGCGGAGAGAGTTCGAAGGTTTGGAGGGTGCGTTTGACCGATGGCGCGTCTAGGATTCGGGCTAGGATGGCGAGCTCCTCCCACTTGAACACGCATCGCACGAGCGACAGCTCGACCAGACGCTCCGAGAACTGTGGTTGAAGGATCATACGTTCCAGAAGCGATGGATGAACATGCATGGCCATAAGCCGTTGAAAGCTGGCCAGGCGCTGATCGGTGTTGCTGCTGTCGAATAACAAGGGAGGAAGGCTATGAGACACGAGCTGGAGGTTGTCGACGCGGTCAAAGTGGCCCAACAGCCTGAACAGGTCGTTGTCGTTGTTTCCGGCGACGACAAGTTTCCGCAGCGACAGCTTGCGGTGGGTGGGGTCGCCACGGTGATCGGCCAAGCGTATGCGCGTTTTGGAAAGGTGCAGCGTGTGGATATTGGGGAGGGAAGCGAGGATCGAAAGCAAGCAGTTGATGGGAAACGGAGAAAGCCCGACGACATCCAGGCGAGTGTACGATTCAGCGATCCGTTTGGGGGCCCGACTGAGCTCGAGAACGAAGGATTCGGGGGTGAGCAGTGCACGGCCCCGTTCTGGCCGGATCACGAATGTATTGAAGAGTTTGGGTGTCAGGCGTTGTTCCCAATCCTTGCAGACGAGCGTGCAGGCCTTGAGGAGTTGCCTGTCCTCGTGTATGGAGTCGAAGATTTCGTACTGGACATCCGGGGGCAGGGCCGGTTGACCGTTAAGTATGCGAACTCCTAGAGACATGAATATGGAATACAGCGCTGTAGAAACGGCAATGTTCGTGAACTTGGCTACTCGATTGTAGTGAGGGTAACTTACATGTTGCGGTGGAACAGAAGAACAGGGAAGCTGGGGTTTGAGAGGGGATTGGGACTCGGCGTATCTCAGCCTCGTAATTATACGCCAGGGAAGCTCCTGTCGTGGGAAGCACGGAAGGGTCAAGCACGTAATAGGTGAGTGGAACAGCCCGCAAACCACGATGTTCTTTTGTGACCACATTCCCCGTCGGATCTCGCCTACCGATAGACGGACAGCGCACAAGAGAATAATGACGACGTGGCAGTGTGCGATCGAGCAAAGCGCACGCTCCGCAGGCTGCAGTGGGGATCCGGATTGCCTGACATGCCGTTACGATGGCGACATCCTGGGATACCAATCCAAGTAAGTACTTGTATTTGTCTGTTTCCAATTAGTGAGAAGATGAAAAACTCGGCTTGTGTTAGTGCCCCAATAGCCTCGCATCGACAGCGCGCCGAGATATGTTGGGGAGGACTTGTGCCGGCAACTTTTGAGCCATATGTATCTGTGTTCAGTGCTAACCACGTATCGGACGAGGTTAATACGCTTGACGTGGTTGTGTGGGCGGCGTATTATGGTAACAGGGGGCCGCTGAGGCTGTGTGGTTCACCATGACAGGCGTCTATAGTTCCATATCAGGACAGAGCTACGACAGCGCAACGAAATGCGAAAATTGGATTCAGCGGACAACGCACCAAAAACTCAGGGTTGGATTCGTTGAGATTTTTGAGATACGTCCAGCTAGCAATAAAGATGCGTCACCGTCCCACACGAACCGTGATATCGTCAAACCGCTTCGCACTGTCTCTACCCCTGAAAAGAAAGTGTTGACGTACAGGTGAAGTACGTAGAAAGCGTATGTCTTCATGATTAGGCGGTGACCTCGTAAATTGCCAAGCCCGAATAACGGAAAGGTCTCAGCGAGGAACTCGAGGATGACGGTGGACTCGACGAGTAACGCCGCTTCCGTGGATGGCTCTTCAGGCGTGTGCTTGGGGCCGCCGTACGTCAGCGCCGGGATCTGGTTGGATGTCAGCGAGAGGTGGAGCGGTGAACTTGGATGGGGAGAGGATGAATGATGATGGCTCACCATGCCGGTGACGGGATTGGCTGTCAAGCTGTACCACTCTGACTTTTCCTCAGGTCGATGACGACGGTGGTGTAGTCCGCTTTAGCCTCCTCCAGGGCAATGTGCACTCGGTGGCAGTAGGGGGAGGCCTGTCAATGGACACGGGTTGCGTCAGTCTACGTGAATTGTGCACGGTAAGTAACGTACCGCATGAGTGTAGAATGTGATCTGTTCGTTCTGAACCATGGTCTGCGTAGAAACAGGAAGGGTCTGGAGGGATGATAGTGCCGTCTAATGGTTTTGTCTTCTACGCTTTATATCGGTGTGTTGGTGTTGTATAACGGAGAAAATACCTAACATAATCACCGGTCGGGATATTAGAAGAGACTACTGACCGGAAATCCCTACTTCGAGGCTGAGGCGACCGACCAGGGGGCGACCAAGGATACGCGGACTGGGCTTTGGTCGATGAGCGAACTGCGATCTAATCGGCATCGCGACCAGATTTCCCTCTGCGAAGTCCGGGGGAGGTAGATGATCCTGTAGCGCCTCAAAGGTGACTCCCGGGGGCATCCATGCAGAAAACCTTGCGGAAGTCCTAGTGAGACTGATAGTCGAGGATGGAGGTGAAGATACGTGGTTTCGCGTGGAACACGGGGTCGTTCGCGCGAGATCCACAGTAAGGAAAGATGATCATAAACTCGACGAGGCTTCCGCCGAGGGCTCTTCGGGTCATTGCTCGTGCCCGACACAGGTAAATGCGGGAACCAGGGCGAACGCAAGCGTGAACAGCTAGTCCACCCATCTGAACAGATGGTTGTGACCATCGTAGATCCAACGGTCTACCGGGCACACAACCACCTCGACCGAGCACCACAAATCGAGGCTGAGAATGGTCTGCAAAAGGACGGACGACCTGAACGTACGAGTTAAAGGCTTCCGAACGTCCGTAGCGCCACTGACGTTAAACACTGCGAGACACGATATAATACACTGTAGACACACCGGAGTCCACCATGTCCGACCCTCCCTGCCAACCTGCACGTTCGAAGCCGGTTCACGGATCTTACTCGTCTGCCTTGCCTCGGCGCCTCTTCCGGCACGAACCGCCCCTTCCTCCGTCACTGCGCCTTCTCCCAAGCGTCGTACTGCTCCCTCGTAGCGCTCCTACACTCGGTGCGCGTCAGAGTGTGGGCCACCGATCGGTCCCGTGACGGATGTCATGAGTGTATGTGTTCGGGCGCTGATGCCGGCTTGTCCGAGGCGTCGACCGTGTCGGAGGTCTGCCCCACAGTCGCTGGTGGAACGAGGATGGAGCCTGTTGCATTGACGATGATGCGTCGACTATCCGTCCTGTCGCAAGAGGCGTTAGCCACATATCGACAAAGGGAGCAAATACAAAAAGATGGCATGGCAAGGACCAAAATCGCTTTGAGCGCAGTAAACCTGCAGGGAAGGCGATACGAAGCACGCAGCGGCATGACCAAGGCATACTTGATCCGTCATTCAGTTCTACGCGTCTCAGATGCTCGGTAACATTCGCTAGCAGATTAACGACTGTCTGACATTTCGGTCTTCCGAATCAGGGAGTGCGGGCTAAACCTCCTGACCACAAGCGAAGCCCGAAGCGAAGCTCGGGTCCAATTAAAACACCCGACACCGCTGGAATTCTGGACCTAGAATGCACTTCAACGGTGAGGGTCTCGAACCCCAGAAGAGCACAATCTTCGATCGGGGAACCTATAGCCATGTTCGGCGCCGGATACCGCGGAGACTACTGAGAGAGAAGGTTCTCCAGGTACGACAAGTGCTGGACTTCGGTGCAGAAGGCGAGATTGAATTCTGCGGAGATAACGTGGTCGCGCAGTACGGACATTGGGTTCTGGGACAGATGCAAATGGAAGATGGAAAAGATACGCTTCAAGAGGGGTGCGTGCACTCACCGAGATCGTCGTGCCGCTGTACAAATCAGGTCGATCTTCGACAGGACGTTGAGGTGGGGCAGCTCGAGGTGCAGCATGAGAACGGAGACATACTTGCATGCGTCTGTGAGGCAGTGGAGGTGGACGGCCGCTAGCTGGCCTACCGAGTGGTAAGCAGGGAAGTCATCAAGGATGGGATCTGCGGTGAACATACCCAAAAATCACTCTTCGTCAGTCTACATGTTTCGTGCTGAGCTCCACCTGGCCGGGGAGGTCGGAGAGGACGTTGTCGTCCTGGCGTCAAGCTCCTCAAGTCGCTCTTCGAGCCAATCGTAGTTCTTTCGCCTGGAGGCCCGCCATTCTGACCCATCCAAAATTCGTTCATAGCGTCTTCCAGCTTGATCAGGGAGCCAATGTGTCAATTTTTCCGCTGCCTGGGGAGCCAAAGATGACCTCTCAAACTGCATTGCCGTTGAAGCAAGAGGGGTAGGGAAGAACAGGTGGGGAGGAATGAGGAGGAGCGGGAGCAAGGTGTCCGCAGGCGCCCGAACTCGGGATTCCGGTGATCGCGGATCCCTCCAACTCCGTCCTTTCCGAGTCCCGTCCAACTCGATTCAAAACCCAGTTCAAACCACACCCCTCGTCGCCCTAGTTCTCCATCGCCGCCATCATCGACAACGGGGTCCATAGGCGACATGGGCAGTATATCCAGGCCGTTGTGACCAACCCGTGGCGCATGGGGCACATCAAAGTCGACGACTCGCCCCGCAACACACCACCGACAAGGGTGAAGCACCAGAGGAGTACATCAACTACAACGGCGAATTTGAGTGGACGGGAGGTCTTCAGCATATGCTAATGACCGTCTTCGGTTTCGACTCGTTCCGGTTGTGTCAGGAAGGATAAGTGCATTCTGTGCTGCGCATGCGACTGTCGATTGACTGCGTTCCCGGTCATGTCAGGTATACTGGTCATGCAGTCATGTCTCGCTAATCGTCATTCGCCCCAGGTGACACGACGAAAGGTTTCCATCAGGGAGCTGGCATGAAGACCCCTCACACAGTATGGTGGTGGGGTAGCTGTCAGCCACGTATACCAGCGTCCTCGAGAAGAGGGCATTCAGCCTCAATAATGATCTTCACTGGCCTGCATTCTGAATTTCTGACGCCTCCGCCTCCTTGCCACCTTCCACTTTCACCTTCCCTTTATTTCACTCCCCGGGTTTCGATGCCCAGACATGGAACTTCGAAACAAATCATCCTTGGAAATTCAGTGGACGAGATCTGCGCGATATTACTGCAAGTCCTGCGTCGGATACGGGGAGAACGCGCAGCCCATGACTTCGCAAAAAATTGTGACGGTTTCGGGGCACACACCCAATACGTATCAATCTTCCCATCAGGCCAACGAAACACGAGTATACGGCGCGCTGGGCGGACGCCGCGGACATAGGGCGGCGAACACGCCAACGTGATGTATTTACATACCAGCCGGCCCCGGAATGTGTGCCCCCCCATTCTCCAAAATGAATCCTATCAACGCTAGAAGCAGCTTTGTACGACACGAAGACAATGTGGAGGTGGTACGAGATGGTACAAGGTGGCATGAGTGGTCAGCGGACAGAGTCCGAGGAATTGATCTACGATGAAGATGAGGTACCACCTCCAACTTCCCTTCTAAACCTACCAAGCAAAATGTTAGCGTTCCAAGCCTGACGGCGTACGTTCCAGGGAAGGGTCATGGCGGTTTTCTGGGGTTCGTCGACCGGCGAAACTTGAGACGGCGAGAGGAAAGTGATCACACCAGCTTTCCTCGGAGAGGCCATAGTGCGGCGCCAACCCAGGCACCGAAGCCGACCATGAGCCCAGCCGGTTCCACGGTCTCCGTCTTGAGTCCCGCTAGGCGAGGTTCGCGAGCTCGCATTGTATTGCCATGGACGGATCAGACGCACGACGAACAGAACAAACACAGAAGTGAAGTGGCGGGAAACCGGAAACCTCGACCTCCGACAGCTTCCGAGGAAAGATGCGGCCGCCATACACTCGGGCGGACCAATGGACAGAGGCGAGTAGAAGACCCGTCAAGAGACATCGAAGCCGACGGCTGTGTCCTCCGGTACCTCGAGGGTGCACTAGGGTGGGCGGGCGGAGGGTTGGCTAAATTCTTCCTCGCACCTCTGTCGCGGGCCGATCTATTACGTTCTTGCGGCGTGCCTTTTGAAATTGCTCGTTTCTGCTCCCGAGGCGCGCCGGAATGCTGTTTGTGCGCATGACGAGCGCCGAACAAACCTTGGATTTTGAACGTCGATGCTCTGTCAGTGACGCTCAGCAGTTCGTCAAAGGTCCGCGATGGGAGCCTGATAGCGAAGCAAGGGTAGGCGCACATATCCGCGCAAGAAGCGACGTACAGTGATTAATATTGCGGTCTGTTTTTTGGGGTTCGCGCAGACGGATGTGGGCCTGGATTCGGCAGAGGATGACCATTCGCTCCGGAAGCAAACCAGGACGTGACATCTATGATGGAGATGCACAACTCGTGTTCGCATTGGCGTCCGGGGACCAACTCCGTACGCGGGAATTTCCGCTGCTCCAAAATCTGCCGCAGACGCCTACGCTCGCCGTCCTGGAGGGCTTTGAGGGCGAGACCTGCGAGGTATAAAAGGGGGTCGGCGACGGGGGAAGACGGTCCTCAGGCTTCAGGTCTATACCACTCAGCCCTCTCGCACCCCAAGCCCCTTCTCCTCACCAGTACAAAAATGTTCTCCCGCGTCGCCGTCTTCGCCCTTGCGGCTCTTCCCCTTCTTGCGGTCGCCACCCCCCTCGAGGGCCGCGGTGGAGAGCCAGCGTCCAGCTGCAGCACCGGCCCCGTTCAGTGCTGCAACACCGTCGAGCAGGTCAGTTCCCCAATGCCTGTTGCCATTGAACCGTTACTTGCCTCGAAAGACTGCGTACTCATGCTTCAACCATCGTATAGGCCAACAACCCCAGTCTGACGGGGATCCTGGCCATCCTCGGTCTCGTCCTCGACCCGGACGTCCTCGTCGGGCTCTCCTGCGACCCGATCAGCGTCATCGGCGTCGGCGCCGGGAGCTCGTGCTCCGCCCAGGCCGTGTGCTGCCAGGACAACTCCGTCGTCAGTACACTTTCTTAAATTGGTCACGGTCCGCAGACGATCTCTTGCTCACCCTCTTCTCCGCATACAGGGCGGCCTTCTCTCCGTCGGCTGCGTTCCCGTCACCCTCTGAGCGCAACTGGGCCCATACCTGTGAGGACGTAGTACACCACAGCGGACTGTTTGTTTCCTCGTAGCCGTACCGAGTATTGTTGTGTTCCGCCCCGTTTGCTCGCGAATATACCTTGTCGAGGCGGACTGCGCGCCCGAGGCTGCCTTCCCTCGCCGTGCGAGAGCCGACAGCTTGATCGGCGGTCAGTCCAGGCTCGTCCACACCCGGGCCTGAGGCTATTGAGATTAGCTCAGGATGTCTGGTTTCCTTCTTCGTGAATGTCCCGGCCATCGGAAGATCCTCTCGAAGCCCGACGGCAGTGCTTATTTCATCTGAATATGGGATAAAGCCACCGGCGGGGACTCTCACCAGGTAGAGTTCCCGGAGAAGTATCCGCACACACGGAAAACTCCGTGGGAGCAAGTTGCACCGCTGTCGCATGTAAGAGGGCGCGGAGGGGGGATAGCGAGGAAGAGAAGGAAGACTGCGGCTTGATAAAGGCGGGCTGCGGGCAGGCAGAAGGGAAGTCACGGGTGGGGATGCTATTTGCGAGCGTGGCCCGACTCCCGAGACATGGCAACGAACAGTCTGGCGATGGCCGTGAAGCTGTGAGATTTTCGACCGAATCATAAGTAGACGACTCACCGACTTTAACTGTATGAGTGTTGTGGGGTGCGAACGACGTTTTTGGCACAAGGGTGTTTGATGATCTCGGTTGCGCTCTATCTGGCTTGTGAGGTTCTGTTCTGGTCGAGCTCCAAAAGGCAATCCGAGGGTCAAGCCAACCGTACTTACTCCATGCACGACGGCATCCAGCCGTTCGGACGTTGAAATTCGTTCATAGCGTCTTCCAGCTTGATGAGGGCGCCGACGTCGATTGCCCATGCGGATGGGATGATCTCGTTCATAGCGTGGCGATTAGACGATTGAGAGTAGTGAAAAGCCGATGTTTGCCGTGGCATGATGTCGATTGGCCGCTCCGCGGCGAGGGACAGACAACCTCTCCCAATGGCAAGACCGCTTGAGCTAGTCGAGATCGTAGGGAGGAACGAGGAGGAAGAGGACCGGCGATCCGCGAATGTCGGCAATTTCCGCTCGGGGTTGGTCACTTGCCTGAACGTCAGAGTCTTCAGAATCGTACTTGCTAAGAAAATGCCCGCCAACGTGATTCGGATTCAGGATGGTTTTAGTTCGTTTCATTACCAGTGGTAACATTGGACATCACTATGCTTGCCAGGAACGCGCATTCGCCTCAAAACGTCCTAGTTACGTTGAAGAGGAGTCGCCTTCATGAAAGCCAGCAGCGCCGCCTGCGATGCTCAACTAAGTACCCAAAGCTACCCTGAACCTGAATAAAGCTCACCTCGTCCCAGGTAGCCACAAAGCTCGGCCGCGCCTTTACGTCGTCGAAATACTTCTTGAGCCGCGCAAACCTCGACCCGCGGAGCGCCTCCAGCGTCTTCTGCCCCTCCTCGATGGGATACTTCCCGAAGTCGTTCTCTAGCGACAAGAGGATCCAGGCGAGGATCGGCCCAGCGGCGATGTCAGCGATGCTCCACTCCCCGACCGCGAACCCAGTGGACGGCAGGCGCGCCTGTAGCGCTTCGAGGCCAGCGAGGAGGTCGCTCACCGGCGCGCCGGCGAAGAAGAACCCTCGGAGACCGCTGAGAATTTTGTCGTCGACGATGGAGATGAAGATGCGAGCTTTCGCGCGAAGGATGGCGTCGCGCGGGAGGAGGTTTGCGGACGGGAAGGTCTCGGCGAGGAACTCGAGGATGACGATGGACTCGACGAGCACCGTCGCTTCCGGGGAAGGCTCTTCAGGCGGGTGCTGGGGCCCGCCGTAGCTGAGGGCAGGAACCTGGCTGGGCGTGAGCAAGACATGGAACGGTGCTGAGCGGGGAGAGGAATAATGACCTTGCCGGTGACAGGGTTGACCCTCGAGGTGTACCACTCGGGTTTGTCCCACGTGTTGATGAAGATGGACGTGTAGTCCGCTTTGGCCTCTTCTAGGGCGATTTGCACCCGGTGGCAGAAGGAGGAGGCCTACCAATCCATGCCCATTGAGTAAATCCCAGACCAACATAGGATGAACACGGACGACAACGTACTGCATGAGTGTAGAACGTGATCTGACCGTTCTGTACCATGGGTTCTGTGAAGATAAGCGATCAGTCTGGAGGATTAGTGCCGTCTAGTGGTTTCGTCTTTCAGGCTTTATACCAGTCATGGAGCAGGTCTGTCAGCGTCGCGAATGCGCTTGTGCGGCTCCGAATTGTGACAGATAATGTACACACGTGGACAGATCGCAGTCCGCCGTGATTGGAGGACCGAAATTTGACTCACTCGGGTCTAGACGCCTGTATTATTGATATTGAATAGGCACCGACGAGATGGCCATGGCGAGGATCCCAAGCGAGGAACTCGACGATGACCAGGGACTGCGAGGGTGTCCGGACTTCGGAAACCTGGGAGATGTCCCCAAAACCACCCACTCCCGCAACCGAATAAAGTGACCGCTGTGTAACTTACCCAACCCCGTCGTAACGTAACCATCTTCCGAGGTTCAGAGACGGCGATAGCGAGAGAGGAGGACGGACCATCATATAAGGCAAGTGCATCTCATCGTGCGCAGTGCCGCACACGTTAACACGGTCCGACGCACTAGAATACAAATACTGTAGACATACCGGAAACCACAATGTCTAATCCTCCTTTCCAGCCCGCGCCCTAGAGGTCTGTTCGCGGATCCCACGCTGCCTCTGCCTCGCCGCCTCTTCCTGCGCCTTCTCCCACGCGTCACACTCCTCCTTTGAGTCGATCCAGCGCTCCTGCACGTCGTGCACGTCCGAGCGCGGGCCGTGAGTGGGAACGGGACCAGTGGCAGATGTCATGGGAGTGTGCATGTTCGGGCGCTGTGACGCCGGCTTGTCCGACCGTGTCCGGGGCTGTTCCACGCCAGCCGGAGCAACGAAGACGCAGCCTGTTGCCTTGTCGATGAGGTGCATGAGGTGCAGCAAATCCGGCGTGTGGAGAATACTGGAAGGAGATAAATGGAGATGGGAGATGGAACAGATACACTTCAAGAACGCGGAACACGGAGGTAGCGTGCACTCACCAAGATCGCCGTACCGCTATATCAGGTCGATCTTCGGTGGTTCGGACCCAGTGGAAGCTCATTCATAGCATCTTCAAGCCTTCTGAGAGAGAAAATATTGATGGCGCATGGGTATGGGATAGTCGGACGAAGGAAGAAGGAAGAAGGTACGGTCCGTAGCGCTTGCGGCAGCCGTGCACAGGCGGGCACGCGGGAGAGGCGGCACTGACGCCCAGGACTCTGAGGAGGAAGTCCGCTTACTCCTGCTCAGCCCCTTTCCCACATCTTTCCATCGTTCAGAAGACACAGCTTGGACATCTGGAGCCACTGAGAACCTTCGAAGTGACGCAGGTTTTTGGGTCCGCAACGTCTGCTGGATTTATCGTGAGCGCTTGATAAGTAGCAGCAACTTATCGCAACCGTATATATCCCCTCTCTATACCCTCCGACAGGTTACTACGCCTCGAGTCCGACTACAGCTACGACGTTGGCGCGAAACTGACTTGCACTAGCCTTGCACCGTCCCTGCCAACTATCATGACATCCTCCCTCGCAATCAATACCACTGTTCGTCTGCGCTCTGGTGCGTGCTACACCACTCTGATGTTTCGTTCTCACCGTTCCCGTACAGGTTATGAGTTGCCTCTCCTTGGACTCGGCGTCTACCGGAACAACGATGCCAAGCCCGCATCTCTCGCTGCCTTGAAGGCTGGATACTGGTATGTGCAAGCGGGCATTCCGAGTAAAACCAGAGCTTAAATGTTGACTGTGTCCTTGCAGCCACATCGATTCGGCTCGTATGTACAGAAACGAGGCCCAAGTAGGCGAAGCTGTTCGGGAGAGCGGCATCCCGCGCAACCAAGTATACATCAGTAGGCATTCCGATCATCCCACATGTGGTCTGCGGAACTGAGTTAGGGACTTAGCCTCGAAGATCGGGAACGACGAGCACGGCTACGAGAAAACGCTCGCTGCTGTGGACGACTCGCTGAAGAAGTTCGGTTTCGACTACCTGGACTTCATGCTGATCCACAGCGCGATGTCCGACAAGCCCACTCGCATCGCCACCTGGAAGGCACTCATCGAAGCTAAGGCTGCGGGCAAGCTCCGTTCCATCGGTGTCTCGAACTAGTCAGTTCATAGTGCGTGCGTGCGAGCTGCTGCTTATGCCGGATGAAACAGTGGTGTCAAGCATCTCGAGGAGATTCGGGAGGCAGGCCTCGAGCTCCCCGATATCAATCAGATTGAAGTGAGCAACTGCTGTTCGTCCGTCCCTATTGAAACCAGAAGCCCACCGAACCTTTGCGCAGCTTCAGCCTCTCAACCAGCAAAAGGAGATCGTCGACTACTGCAAGAAGCACGGCATCTTCATCGAGGCATACGCACCCCTCATGCGCGGACAGTGGGACATTCCTGCGATCCTCGAGGTCGCAAAGAAGGTCGGGTGTCTGCATGTTGTTTCGCGTATGTGCCCAGTACTGAGACGGGTCCCGACAGCACAACAAATCGCCTGCGCAGGTGCTCGTTCGGTGGTCGCTGCAACGCGGGTGCGTCACCCTCAGACCCTTCTTTGTAAGAAAACAGCTGACGGCTCCTTAGCTTCGCTCCGTTGCCGAAATCCGCAGACCCGGTCCGCGTGGCCAGCAACGCAGCGGTGTACGACTTCGAACTGAGCCCGGAGGACGTGGCTGCGATCGACGCCCTCGACCGCGGGAAGGAGGGCACTATTACCTGGAACCCGGTTGATGTTGACTGAGCGGCGATCGAGCATGTTACCGGGGCTTGTAGGAACATTGTGTGTGCATGTACCGACGAAGTTCGATAAACTTGGCTATGAAGTGTAACTTAAGCTACCTCCTATCATGCCTATTCCATACGCCAGCCACATGAGCGCAAATTAATCGGTATTTTCTGACTTTGTCGCAAAGCCAGAAAACCCTGGCGTTCTTGTTTGGCCTGGAGACGGCGTGCTGGCGTGCCTCTAGTGTATGTACTATCATTAAACCGCATCCTCTTGGGCAGATCTCGAGGTCTTTTGGGCTCGATGCTTTGTGGGAGTCTCCCCATGAACACAATTGCAAGCTCTCGCGTCGCCTGCAGCCTTGCGCACCTCGTATGAAACGAAAACGGCGCGCCGTCGTTCGGCGCCCATGTCTATATCCGGACAACGAATAGCGGATACACCGTGAGACGAATTGTGCCTCTATCTTTACTGCCCCTGTACTTCCACCCGTACTCGCGACCCACTAGGCTGTCCGGAGGACGAAGCGGAAGCGATGCATGGCTGGCCATCCTCGCCGCCGCTATCTGCAATTGGGCTTGGCCTCTCCTCTAACTCCAATCCATCGCTCGAGGCCACGTTAGGAGCAACTTCATCCTCTCCTCGCCAGTAGTCTTCGGGCGTGAGACGAGTGGCGAGCGAGCCAACCAGCCTGTTGAAGATGACTGAGCTTGCGTTAGATGTCCCTTCGTCAAGTTGAAGCGAGGACATGATGCCGAGTGCCTTCTGGCAGTTCACCGATTGGAGGTGTAGTAAGAACCGCTGGACGAGAATCGCCGTCAACCTTCGCAATTCTTCCGATAAGCGTCTAGAATGCCAATGCGATGTAGTGAGGAGCTACATACGGTTCAATGAAAGTGGTGAGAAAGCTGGTGTCCGGAATCCCGGAACGAGCTACCTGAAACACGAACATAAAACGTAGTTGTGCGTCCTGTGGATGTTGTGGCTGAGGCTACTCACGGATAGCGTCGAGAATGTGAGATGCAACACGTTGAGAATGAACAGAATGCTAGGGGGCTTTGAGGGTCAACGCTTTTGTTTTGCGAGACACAAATATTACTAACAGAAAATAGATAATCCCTGTATTCCCAGGGTCAGCTTCTAATACTTGAACCCCTTAATAATATCATACTGCTCACCATCCGTAAAGAGAACATTTGCGAACGTTTGGCTGTGTATGCGTTGGAGATCGATGGACCTAAACAGAGCCAGCCACGTGATTCCCATGACAATACAGTCCGCTGCAAGCAGAGACGTCCGGGAGACAATAATGACTGGGACACACGTGCAGTTAGTAACGCTTATGCATGCGCCTCTCATGCCACTAACGAACATCTGGACTCGGGGTTAGAGTACTATTATAACTCGAAAAACTGGAAAGTGCTCACTGTTGCACGATCCACCCCGGGACACTAATCGATTCAGTACACCCGTGTGCGTTCAACGACTTCCCCCCAGAGGTCCCATACGCAAAGACGAGCTACGCGCGCTATCAAAAGAAGAAACACAACTTATCAACTGGACTACAGACCAGGTTGATGATGACCGGTACGACAGAGAGGGAGAAGACGAGGAGCGAGGATGTCCAACGTTGGAAATCGTTCAAGTTCGATGTTAACGCAAATAGGCGCAAGGCGGAGAATGCTGGAGAAGATAGATGAACGTGAGTACAGAGCGTATGGGTGGTACAAAGCCGCACCTGCCCACACAAAGTATGGCAAACCGTCGAAGATGTCACCAGCGATAATGATGGCTGCGCAGCTGGGTGTTCGGAACTTTGCGATCAGGCACTGTCTGCGCTTGAGAAAAGTACATATCACGAACCTCTGTAAGAACGCTTGGCAGTCAGTACGGAGAAAATGTTGTACATATACACCAACATACCTCGTTGGATGGTATGGAGGCGAAACCCGCGAAGGTATTGTAGGAATAAATGTTCAAGTTCAAGTACCTGTTCAGAAAGAACAAGGCAGCGGCGCCCGTCTTTCGACTTGTCCAGAAATACTCAACTTCGTCGCCGATGGTGAGGATGTAGTCGTACAGGAAGAGGGCTGAAAAGAAAGAGGCGTGTCAAATTCAATGGAGGAATGACGTTGTTGTGCCATGAAACGAGAACCGAGGGCGCTGCCCACCTGCAGTTGCTATGTCGCGGTAATTACCGGTGATGCTATACCGCATTCTTCAGAATACATGCACTCCGTGAACGAGGGAAGGACGTACAGGCTACTATACTCAGCAACGATGGCGGATGGATCATCCGAGGATGCCATGCGTACGATACGAGATTGGTGAGAGTCGCACGCAGGGGCAGATTGGACATCCTCCAAAGTGCCTGTGCGCCCCTTATATAGGCTTCGAAACCAGCTCAACATTATTTCCAAAGCGCAGACAGGAGAGAAATCAGCAGACGCGATTCCTACGGTACAATGGTGACGATACCAACCGCCATCTGTCAAACCTTGAGAGCATATGCACGATGATAGCTGACGCTCCTTCAGAGCGCAGCGGAGAGAACTGGTTCATGGATTCATCCTTGATCCACAAGGTACTGTACACCTGTTAGGCAATAGTCTCTCTCAAATCGAGCCCCTTTGCATTCATCAGGTCAATGAGCCGTCGCAAACATCTCAGCAGGGAAAACTGACCTCGGAACATGCACCTCTGAGTGCTCAATGTAGTACGGTTCTTCGAAGTGTCCACATGGAAGAGGGGATACGATAGGAATGACCTTTACCAGCCGCGGCTGATCAGCTGGAGATTCGAGCTTGACATGTGATGATTTGCCTAGATCGCAGAGTTCGGTATATGGCTGATGAATTGTAAGGGGCCGCCATGCAGAGTCCCGGAGGATCCTTCGTAATGCTATCAGACTGGCGATCAACTTCTGCAGCTGCTACGCAAGTTTCAGGCATCCCACCAGACCTCTCTCAGAAATGCGCGGACCAGTAGCGTTCAACGGACCTCCTGAGGTTGGACGGATACCTCGGATGCATGGGCGTGTACAGTCTGAAAAGGGGAGATGGGTGTGCATAAGTGACTGAGCTGGGAACAATCAAGACGACCTGAATGCAGCAGTACTCGGGGCATAGATGGTACCTTGGTTGATAGCGGCAGGTTCGTGAATAGAGTTGCACGGAGACGTCACGGAACAGAAGCGCGGTGACAGGCGAGTATAATTCGGACACTATTCCAAGTCGGCGACGATGGGGGTTGAATCTCGAAGGTTAGAACCGCCGACATGCCTGGGGGTACAGGCGCACAGCGTCCATACGATGCGTCGAGTCAAGTTGGAAGTTGGCGGCGTTGGATTCCCTGAATGCTGCTACGAGTGCAGCCTATGGCGGACACAACTGTCACAGCTTCGACTCGGACCGCGCCGAGTCTCTCGCGGAGGCGAAGAATGTGCAACACAGGCACGACACCATGCGTCTCCCGTCGCCCGTGTCCCCCCACTCTGTGCAGCTTCACCATAGGAAAAGTACGTACATTGCAAGGGTACCTGGAGTGAGTGTTGCACTTGAGGTGTTGGCCCAGGACGACTGCTACAGGGTTGAAGCCAATGTGATACTAACAAGGAGCCGTCCATCTCCGAGGTGAGAGGCATGTAGAGGTTCTAGTTGGCGTCAGAGGGATTGGGGCTGACGGCCCCTAGTACGTACTTAGTATGTCCGCACATGCAGTGAGTGGCAGGCCTCGGCGTGCCGGAGAACTTGGCGGATATGTCTAAAAGTACAGTACCATTGTAAGTTCGCGTTCAAGTAGTGCATCCAACAATCTGCGCGAGCTGGACACGTACTTCGAGTTGACTCAGTCGGTGAAGAAGGACGGTCTACCATGGTACTGGGGTAAGTTGCTGCTTGCAAGGGAGATCGACCGTCAATTTTTCGTTGGATAAACGGAGAGACGTAGCCTGCACGGGACGAGATTGGGACGCTCGAGCCTGAGACGAGAGAACTGGTTCAAGTTCCGACGACACGGCGTCGTCCGGGACCTCTCGTCACGCTGCCGCCGCCGCGCGAGTCATGCCCTTGCGCCTCGCATCCAGCTCAGCTTTGTCCCCCAACCTATCGACCTGACATCGTCCTCACCTGGCTTTATACACGCTCTTTCCTGCTCTCGTTTGCATGCCGGTCGACAGAATGGCTATAAACAACAAGCAGGAATCCGGCGGGCCTGCCACCTCGCCTTCTAAGGAGACGAGACCCCCAGCACCACTCATTCGCGAATGTCCAGGAGCTCACGGAGGAAGTATGCAGGTGCAACTTTGCACGGCTCGAGGTCTGGTCCATCTATAACGCACGAGTGAGTCCCATAATCCCTCACCCAACACAGACACGCGTGTATACTGACGCGATCGGGCATCCGCGAGCCAAAAGACCAGCATGGTCAGTGATCTTTGTTCATTACCATCGAATCTCTCCCTCGCGTAGCTTAACGCTTGTTTTAGGAGGAGGACATGTCGTACCGTACGTCTCTCCGATCCGGCGTCGACTACTCGACGACATGCTTATTGACCGACGCATTTCGCTTTTCAGACTGGTTCCGCGCACCCCAAAGAATCCCTCATGTGGCGCGGTTCCGCCCCGTTCTATGAGGGTGCCCTGGGGCATTTCGCCAAGGACGTGCGCATCTTCGGGCTAGAGTACCGCCTGTCGAGCGCCGCACCGTTCGCAGCCGAGAACCCGTTCCCTACCTCGCTCATCGACACCATCGCCGACTACCGGTACCTCGACGAAGACGTCGGCTTCCATCCCAGCCGCATAGTCCTCTGTGGGGATTCTGGAGGCGCGGGGCTCGTCCTCAACCTCGCCCGCTACCTCATCATCGCAAAGTTCCCGTCCCTGCCCGTTCCCAGCGGCTTGATCCTGCTCTCGCCCGCGATGGACTGGGCGGGCACCCACGTCGGGCCCGGGTCGTCCGCGGCGCGGAACGCGTCCTCGGACTTCATAGGGCCCATTTTGGACAGCGGGTACACCACGCGCGCGTTGCTCGGCGGCCTGCTGGAAGAGATGGCTGCCCGCAGCCTCTGGGTCTCTCCGGGCTCGCTGAAGTCTGAGTGGAAGCCGGGGATGTTCGCCGGATTGCCGCGGCCGATCATGGTCACGGGAGATTGCCGAGTACATGCTGTCCTCGATGCTGACCGTGAGGACAGGTCATTAGATGACATTGGAGAGGAGCGGTTTACGCACTTCGATATACCGGACACACCGCATGACCCGCTGGTCATGAAGTGGCAGGAGCCGGAGAGGACTAGGATTTTACAGGAGTTGACCGTTTGGATCAAATCCGTTTGGTAGGCATGTCGCAGGCTGTGTATGTATGTAACGATGCTATCGCTGCTCGGCGGCGGGGGTAGGGGGTGAGTGATTTTTCGAGTCCTGAACAACGAAGTTTGGTCCTTACCGGTGTGTTTGCTCCAGAGGCTGTTGAGAACGGCAGTACTCACTGCGATACAAATCTTCGCGTTGATCAACGAGCAATAGTGCCACCTCTGCTAACGCACTGGCTAGTGGAATAGCGTTCGATGCGATTGATTGAATGGTCCGTTAGATCTAGCTAAACAAATGATGGGCCACGGACTGAATGTTATCGTCTACCGATTCAAATTGAAAGTGATTATTGAAGACATGATGAGTGCAGTTCTCTCTACTGCCAGCTGTAACATTCCCATCGCAAATCTGCTATGGACGTGACGCTTCAGATGCCCTAGGTACGTTGACTAGGTACGTTGAATCGCAGGATTCGCCCTCATGTAAGCCAGCATCGCCGCCTACAGATTTCAACTCAGTAACCAAATACAGCGCAGCACCTGAAAGAAACTCACCTCGTCAAAGGTAGCCTGGAAGCTCGGCCGCGCCTTCACGTCCTCGATGTACTTCGTGATCCGCGCAAACTTCGGCCCGTGCAGCGCCTCCAGTGTCTTCTTCCCCTCCCCGAGGGGATACTTCCCCAGCTCGTTCTCCAACAGCAGGAGCACCCGGACGAGGACGGGCGCCGCGACGATGTCCGCGATGCTCCACTCTCCGACTGCGAACCCGGTGGGTGGCAGGCGCGCCTGCAGCGCTTCGAGACCCGTGAGGAGGTTGGTCGCGGGCGCGCCGGCGAAGAACAGCTGACGGAAGCCACTGAGAATTTTGTCCTCGACGATGGAGATGAAGATGCGCGCTTGAGCGCGGAGGAGGGCGTCGCGCGGGAGGAGGTTCGCGGACGGGAAGGTCTCGGCGAGGAACTCGAGGATGACGGTGGACTCGACGAGCACCGTCGCTTCCGGGGAGGGCTCTTCGGGCAGGTGCTTGGGCCCGCCGTAGCTGAGAGCAGGAACCTGGCTGAGCGTGAGCAAGGCATGGAATGGTGCCGAGAGAGGAGGGGAATGCTGACCTTGCCGGTGACGGTGTTGACCTTCGAGCTGTACCACTCGGGCTTTTCCTGCAGGTTGACGAAGAAGGACGTGTAGTCCGCTTTGGCCTCTTCTAGGGCGATGTGCACCCGTTGGCAGAAGGTGGAGGTCTGCCAATCCACGTGCCCTGAGTCAACCCAAGACCAGCATAGGATGAGCATGGACGACCACATACCGCATGAGTGTAGAACGTGATTTGTCCGTTCTGAACCATGGTTTCTGTGGAGATAGGTGACAAGTCTTGGGGATGGTAGTGCCCTTTAGTGGTTTCGTCTTCGACGCTTTATACGAGCCATGGAGCACGTCTGTCGGCAGAGTGAATGCGCTTGCACGGCTGCGAATTCTGACAGATAATGTACACATGTGAACAGATCGCAGTTCGCCATGACATGGAGGACCGAAGAATTGACTCACTCGGCTCTAGACGCCTGTATTATTGGTATTGAACCCAACACTGGATGACGGAGAAATTGCGTATCACAGTCGCCGACGGTCGGGATATTAGAAAGGACAGTTGAAATCCATTCTGTGATGCCGAGACAAGTGGCAAGAGACATAGTATGTAACTCGTCATTTTTGTTCTCACTGTGGTCGAGTACACGACTGTACGAGTCAAGCCTTGGGCTTCTGATCCTTCATACGCGTTAAACAGACACAGTAAGATACACTGCAGACATACCGGCATGGCAACTTCTAACCTTCCTTGCCAACCTGCGCGCTCCAAGTCCCTTCACGGATCCCACTCTTCTGTCTTTGCCTCGCTGCCTCTTCTTGCACAAGTTGCCCCTCCCTCCGCCATGGTGCCTTCTCCCACACGTCATGGTCCTCCTTCGCGTCAATCCAGCGCTCCTGCACGTCGTGCACGTCCGGGCGCGGGCCATGGATGGGGCCAGCCGCAGATGTCATGAGGGCGTACATGTTCGGGCGCTGCGACGTCGGCTTGTCCGAGGCGTCGACCGTGTCCGAGGGCTGTTCCACGCCAGCCGGAGGAACGAAGACGCAGCCTGTTGCCTTGTCGACGACGCGCGTGAGGTGCAGCATCGACTCTGTCCTGTTATAGACGAAAACTGGCGTTAGCCGTGCGTCCCCAAAGTACGAGCTGAGATGGGATGGGGGATGGGGGCGAACTGAATAGCCTGACTACGCAACGAAGGTCCGCTAGCATAGAAGTGAAGCTCGGGTCCGAGAGAAAATTCCGAAGCCGTTCGAAATCCGGAGTATGGGGAATGCTGGAACGCACCTCAACGGCAAGGGTCTCGAAACCCACAAGGCCGAAATCTTCGATCAGGGAACATATCGCCACATTCAACGCCGCATATCGCGGAGACTGCTGAGAGAGAAGGTTCTCAAGGCACGAGACGTCTTGGACTTCGGTGTAGAAGTCGAGATTAAACTCTGGGGAGATAACGTGGTCGCGCAGTACGGACATTACGTTCGGGGATAGATGGAGATGGGAGAGATACGCTTCAAGAGGGTAGCGTGCACTCACGAGGATTGCCGTACCGCCGGATCAGGTCGATCTTCGACAGGGCAGCCCGAGGTACAGCATGGCGCCCAGCGACAGCATGAGAACGGAGACATGCTTGGATGCGTCCGTGACGTGGTGCGCGCCGCTAACTGGCCTACCGAGGGCCTTGGTCAGCAGGACATTCATAATGTATGGAAGGTGAACATACCCAGAAACCACTCTTCGTCAATCGTACAGCCTGAGAATCCCGTTGTACAGATCCAGTCGAAATTTGCTCATAGCGTCGGCGCCCTGTTGCGGTGAGGAAGATGGTGCAGTTCTCGCTGTTTGTTTCCGCCGGGCCGCACGTGCCGGGGGACGGAGCGGAAGTTCAAGCTTTCAACTTCAAGTTGCGGCAGTCGCAGGCGTTCGCAGGTTGGTTGCCCCAGGGTTGCCCTTCGCCAAGTCCTCCTCCTCCTCTCCGACTCGTTCTCCCTACGATTGCTCGACTTGCTCGAATGGCCATAGACATTATCTGCAGTGGCTTGCCATGGAGCGGCAGATCGACTCACTGCCGTGACAAACACTATCGGAGTCTCAGCGAGAACATGCGGCAGCAACGTCGGCTCTCTCATCAAGGTTGAAGAGCTCAAAGCGAACTTGAACTGTCGAGATGCCTTGTGGTAACGAAGGCTGTGTGAGATGAAGTAGGCAATGCCTACCCTAGGCCTCGAGCGTCGCTAACCTGAGCCTCTCCGATCAAGGACGAGTACTCAAGTCTCAGGCTAGGCCAGAAACCGGACTCCTGAGTCTTCGGACATCGTACTCGTTAATAAAATGTCCGCGAACGTCATTCAGACTAACCGCTTTATTCGAGTCTGACAAAGACGCAACATGACTTCAAGTTATGTCGTCTACCTATGCATCCATACGTGACACGTACGAAGTTATTTCAACTTATCGGAGACATGATGGTTTGAGTTCGTGCCGGGAACGCGCATTTGCCTCAAAACGTCCTAGTCACGTCGAAAGCCAGGGTTGTTCTTCAAGGCCAGCGTCGAGGCCTACGACGTTCGACTCAGTAACCAATCTCGCCCCGAACTCGCAGAAAGCTCACCTCGTCCGACGTCGCCCGGACGCTCGGGCGGGCCCGCACCTCCTCGACGTACTGCATGATCCGCGCATACTTCGGCTCGCGCAGCGCCTCCAACGTCTTCTTGCCCTCCCTGATGGGATACTTGCCAATCTCGTTCTCCAACAGCAGCAGGATCCAGGCGAGCATCGGCCCGGCGGCGATGTCCGCGATGCCCCACTCCCCGACTGCAAACCCAGCGGGGGGCAGGCGTGCCTGAAGAGCTTCAAAGCCCGCGAGGAGGCCGCTTGCGGGCCCGCCGGCGTAAATGAACGTACGGATACCGTCGACGATCTTGTCCTCGACGACGGAAATGAAGATGCGCGCTTGCGCACGAAGGATGGGGTCGCGCGGAAGGAGGTTCGTGGACGGGAAGGTCTCGGCGAGGAACTCGAGGATGACGGCGGACTCGACGAGCACCGTCGCTTCCGGGGAGGGCTCTTCGGGCGGGTGCTTGGGCCCGCCGTAGCTGAGGGCAGGAACCTGCCTGAGCGTGAGCAAGGCATGGAACGGTGCCGAGAGAGGAGGGGAATGCTGACCTTGCCGGTGACGGTGTTGACCTTCGAGCTGTACCACTCGGGTTTCTCCTGCAGATCGACGAAGAAGGACGTGTAGTCCGCGTTCGCCTCGTTTAGGGCGATTAGCACGCGATGGCCGAAGGGGGAGGCCTGACAATCCACGTGCATTGCGTCAACCTAAGACCAACATACCATGAACGCGGACGACAACGCACCGCATGAGTGTAGAACGTGATCTGTCCGTTCTGAGCCATGGTTTCAGTGGAAATGTGTCGAATATGGAGGGATGGAAGTCGAAGTGCGAGTACCGTTGAGTCACTTTGTCTATCCCGCTTTATACCAGCCACGAAGCTCGCTTGCCGGCATATTCCCAATTCTCCTGGCAGTGGATCCGCTTGTGCGGCTGCGAAAGAAGACTGATTTGCCTACAACCAACAAACTCAGCTTGACAGATCGCAGTCCTCCAGACTGTGGAAACAAGTTTACAAGCCGAAAAATGGACTGACTTGGCCCTAAATCTCTGGATGACAGAGACGTTTCTGGTTACAAATACCGAGGGTCGGGATATTAGAGAGGACTCACCACCTATTTGCTATCCCGATTCCGGAAAAGAGGTCAATAGACCGCATTCCCCCAGCTACAATGCAGTTTGTTTAGATAAGCGATCAGCATTGTCAAACGAGTGGGCGTTGAGTTCGAGCCAACGTTCAGTCGGGCGCTTGAGTTGCCTTTCTTGATGACCAATCAAAGGCAAGCAAGATGTTGGCCACGTGCTGTATACGGCCAGTACTTACAACACCTCCTTCTGCTCGTCGTGGACGTCGACGGACTAACAGCAACAGAACGGCGTACACAACATGCATGCGCTCCGCCAGGAAATCCTTCCTGCCAGTGTCGTGGAGTTTGCAGCATGCCTCAAATTTACACACTCCACGCTACCCGATGCGGGCCCCTCGTCGCAAGCAAGCCGGATGCTCTTCAATGTCGTCGTCGCTCGTTCAAGTCTCCTCAGGATATTTGAAGTGAGGGAAGAGCCGGCACCGGTGTGCGCACAGAAGGAGGATGAGAAGGAGCGATGCGCAGCAGTGGAGGTCGAGATGAACACGTCGGGCGAGGGCTTCGTAAACATGGGCACGGTCAAGGTGAATTCGGCGTATCCAGATCTTATTGCGTTGTCGCAGACCACCACGAATGCCATTCTGCGTTGCCCCACTTCGTTGACTGCGTGCGCGAGCCGCTGGGATCAGTTCGCTGACCCTCCTCTGCTCATGTTGTCCTCAGTCTGCTGGCGTGAACGACGCAGCCCACCCACCCACTGTCAATCGTTTCTATCTTATTCGCGAACATCGACTGCATGGGACGGTCACTGGTCTCGAAGCAGTACGGACGATTCACTCGCTGGACGATCAGTTGGACAGGCTGCTGGTGTCGTTCAAGGATGCGAAGGTGCGTGGTCCAGTCATGCCGCTCCTGGTCTTGTTTCCTTACTTCGCATGCAGATCGCTCTTCTTGAATGGTCGCCCTCGATTCACGATGTGATTACGGTCTCTATTCACACATACGAAAGAGCTCCGCAGCTGGTGAGTCCATTCCGTTTTTCACCTTGCGGGTGCATACACCCCAGATTCTCCCTGTTTGCGCTGCCACCAGCCGCGTTGGGACAACCAGAGATGGGGGTAAGGGTTATACTTCGATTGAATCCAATGCCTCATGCGCGTAGTCGCAATCCGTTCTACCCTCCTTGTCCTCGCAGCATGTTACACCCCACTGCCTATCGTATCATCCTCAGCGAACAATTCAATTCGCGAGGATGTTAGGGGGAATCGACGCCGTTTGGCATCAATATCCGAAGAATTCGTCAGCTCGCCTCGCATAGCCCATCCCCTCAGTCAAGCGAGTTCTGAGTGCTTCCCAGTGTTGACGTCCGGATGGATCGAACAACCCTAGAGATATGTTTGCGTGACCGAGGGTAATCCCGGACATGCAAATTAGGTCCGTGTGATCTAGATTGGGGAGTTCGCAAATTCACCAGACATATCGGACGCGACCTTGACTTCTTCTCTGCTGTCTCCACCTCTGGTGACGGGTCATCCCTTTTCACTATTCTGTGCCCATTATGTCTTCGCCTTCCTGACGAACATTGTGAGCGTAATATTCGGGCGCGGCTAACCACTTGACTCGCTTATAGATGGCGATCGACTCCTCTCTCTTTCGGGCAGAGTTTCGCGTCGACCCATTATCTCGATGTGCTGCTCTTTCACTCCCCAAAGACTCGCTGGCCATCCTGCCATTCTACCAGAGCCAAGCGGAGCTGGACATCATGGAACAGGAGGCGAGCCAGACCAGGGACGTCCCTTACTCCCCTAGCTTCGTGCTTGACCTCGCGAACGACGTCGACAAGCATATTCGCAACGCTCTTTCTCATCCTGAAGGACCGCACTGTGTATCCAGTCGAGCTCATACAAGATGGAAGAGCCGTGTCCAAGCTGTCCATGTCTTCTGCGCTCGCGAGGACAACTGTCCCATCTGTTGTGAAAAGGATTGGAGACGAGCATATCTTCATCGGGAGCATCGTCGGCCCATCGGTTCTCCTGAAGACGGCGAAGGTAGAAGAGGAGATACCGGAAGAGGATGTAAAGATGGCGGACGGGCCTGCCGCCGTCGTAGACACATCGGATGCCATGGACATGATGAACGACGATGAAGGTGAGCTGTATTGCTGTGCATGCGCGGTGTATACTGTTACAATACACATTATTTAGATCTCTACGGGCCGTCCATCGTGCCTGACAAGCTTGCGGCCAATGACACGATGAATGGTATGATTGACAAGGCCCGTACGCGGACTGTCATCCACCTCTCGCTTTGCGATGCAATACCCGCCCATGGTCCAATATCCGACATCGTGTTCGGACTCTCTCGAAACGGAGTGAGCTGGTCCACCTCCGTCTATTTCTTTTGTTGCTGACGACCGAACAGGATCGACAGGTCCCCGAGCTTATCACTGCTACCGGGTCAGGACATCTGGGCAGCTTCAGCCTCTTCCAGAAGGACATACCGACGCGATCGAAGCGTAAGCTGCATGCGATCGGCGGAGGTCGCGGCATGTGGTCGTTGCCTATTCGACAACAGGTGAAGACCAGCGGTGCGACCTTTGAGCGACCGACCAATTCGTTCCACTCGGACAACGATACTGTCATCATCAGCACGGATGCGAACCCCTCACCAGGCTTGTCTCGAGTGCGTGCAGTATGGAGCTATTTCGTCGAGAGTGGCTGACGGTCGTTCCTCCACCAGATTGCTACGCGCTCCTCCCAGTCTGACATCACGATCACGACGCGAATACCCGGAGTGACGCTTGGTGCTGCGCCGTTCTTCCAAGGAACTGCGGTTCTTCACGTGATGTTCAATGTCACCAACGTGATCAGGGTGCTGGAACCTGGTACGTACGTGTCCACTTTGCAAGGGGAGGCATTGACGAAGGTGAGGTAGACGGCACGGAGCGGCAGAGCATCAAGGATCTCGATGGCAGCACGGCGAGGCCGAGGATCACATTGTGCAGCATCTGCGACCCCTTCATACTCATCCTCCGCGAGGACGACACCATTGGGCTGTTCATTGGCCAGATCGAGCGGGGTGAATTCCGTCTCAAGGACATGTCGCCCATAGGAGAGAAGGTGATGATGGTGTTTTCCAGGATCGCCCGCTGATCTTCATACTGACGCACGTCAATAGACCTCGAAGTACCTGGCTGGCCACTCGAGTGGCCTGTTCCAAACGTTTTAAAACGAGGCGGCGCCGGCAGAAGTCGCGATGTCGACGCTGCAAGGCGCGATGAACGCGGGAACAAAGAGCCACTGGCTCGTACTCGTTCGTCCGCAAGGCGTTGTCGAGGTGAGGGTGATTCATAAGAGGTTTGTGGCCTCAGCTGATCATGGTCTTGGCAGATTTGGACGCTGCCCAAGCTGACATTGGCGTTCTCCGCGACTGTTTTGGCTACCCTTGACCCGGTAATTAGCGACTTGCTGGAGCCTCCCGCGCTGTCGCTGCCACAGGATCCACCGAGAAAGCCACAGGAATTAGACATTGACCAAATCGTCATCGCCCCTTTGGGAGAGTCACATCCACGCCCGCATCCCATTGTGCGTAGTAATGTTTGTCGCCACCACATGCATTGGAGCATTGACAATGATCCACATCAGGTGCTACTGCGGTCTGGCCAACTGGGGATCTACGAGGCTGTCGCAGCGGCTCCGCCCGGGGACCCTCTGCCCTCAACCCGATCCTCGACGCTCCTCGACAATTTCATTAAGGTCAGGTCGAAGGCGTTTGATATACAACACACAGAAGAGGAGCAGAAGTCCGTACTGGCCGAGCAGAAGCGCATCTCGCGCCTTTTATTGCCGTTCGTGACCTCCCCTGCCCCAGGCCAGACGCTTTCTGGAGTATTCTTCACGGGCGATCGGCCATGCTGGATCGTATCCACTGACAAAGGCGGCGTGCGCGTCTTCCCCTCCGGCCACAACGTTGTGCACGCCTTCACGACGTGTTCGCTTTGGGAGTCGAAGGGGGACTTCTTGCTCTACTCTGAGGAGGTGCGTGTGCTCATGTGGCTCCTTGACTGTTCAGGGCTGACCAATGTGACGTTCAGGGCCCCAGTCTGGTCGATTGGATGTCTGGCGTCCTCTTGGACGCCCATCTGCCTGCGCGCTCTGTCCCACGCTCGCGGCCATACTCACACGTCGTGTTTGAGGCCTCGACCTCTCTAATCGTCGCAGCCTCGTCGTTCATGAACCGGTTCGCGTCATATGACGAGGACGCTAACATTATCTGGGAGCCTGATAGTAAGCCTATATAGTGCCTGGTATCTTGTCTCCGCGACACTAACTGGTGACGACGGTATCCCAGGCTCGAACATCTCAATTCCTTACTGTGAAACCTCGACGCCGGAGCTGATTTCACCCGATGGCTGGATTACGATGGATGGGTGCGTCGCACATGTAAGCAGATGCGGACATGGATCTGACGGGGCTTGCAGGTATGAGTTCGCCGCGAATGAGTTCGTGAGCTGCGTCGCGTCCGTGCCGCTTGAGACCATGAGCACGGAGTCCGGAATGAAGGACTTCATTGCAGTCGGCACCACGATCAATCGAGGCGAGGATCTCGCAGTCAAGGGGGCGGTTAGCTCACCTCGCTGTTAGTCGAGGGCTCCAGGGCTGACCAGAATCTGTCCCAGGTATACATCTTCGAGATCGTCGAAGTCGTGCCCGACGCGAGCAACAGCGTCAAGCGTTGGTGGCGACTGAAGCTCCTTTGTCGCGACGATGCGAAGGGGCCAGTCAGCTTCCTTTGTGGCATGAACGGCCACCTCGTCTCTTCCATGGGCCAACAGGTATGGTGGTATCAGTCGTACCTTCATTTGGGCTCCCCGTCGGAAACTCTAAACCCACGCTGCATGCTGTGCTAGATCCTCGTGCGCGCGTTCGACCTGGACGAACGCCTGGTCGGTGTGGCTTTCCTCGACGTGGGGGTGTATGTCACCTCTTTGCCGGCGGTCAAGAACCTGCTGGTGATTGGCGACGCCGTGAAGAGCGTTTGATTTGTCGCGTTCCAGGTGCGTCGTCCGCGCACGGTTGCGGCGGCCGTCTGCTGACTGGGTTTGCTCCTGTGCGCAGGAGGACCCGTACAAGCTCGTGATCCTCGGGAAGGACCCGCGCCACTGCTGCGTCACGAGAGCTGACGTATTCTTCGCAGACGGTCGCTTGTCTATTGTGACTTGTGACGAAGAGAGCATTATTAGGATTTACGCGTACGATCCTCATGGTACGGACGTTCCTGCATTTTTACCGACTGTCGGCCCGAACTGAGGTGCTGGCTGACCCCGAGTCAAAGGACGGGCAGCACCTTCTTCCCCGCACTGAATTCCACGGCCAGACAGAGTACAGGAGCTCATTGCTTGTGGCCCGACGACCGAAGGCCGACGACCCGGAAATCCCCCAGGCTCGCCTCATTTGCGGTGCGTAGCATTCGCATTTCGGTCCGTTGGGACCCCGTTTTGACAAGAAGTCTCCAGGTTCGGTTGACGGTTCCTTGACCACGTTGACTTATGTGGACCAAAACGCGTTCAAACGTCTTTATTTGCTACAGGGACAGCTTATACGCACTGTGCAACATGTGGCGGCCCTTAACCCCAGGGCTTTCCGGTGAGTGGTCCGAACGGACGAGACCGGGCCGTGGCGACTAATACATGGAGCAGCATGGTAAGAAACGAGTATGTCTCGAGGCCGCTGTCCAAGGGGATACTGGACGGAAACCTGCTGGCGACATTCGAGGAGCTGCCCATCGGTCGCCAAAACGAAGTCACCCGGCAGATTGGCACAGACCGAACGACTGTGATCAAGGACTGGGTATCCTTAGTCGGCGCATGGTGATCTGTTGTAGGTTGCGGTATGGTTCTAGCTGAGGCGACTGTATTTCTTAGAGCGTTCGTTAATGATGATATGCGGCTGACCGCGCGAGACAGGAGGCATACGGAACGACTTCCGCATGTCTTTGCGCGCTTGAGTCCGGATCAGTGCTCTCAGCTGGCCCGCGGCCTCGTGGCTGCATCATGCTACTCTACTCTACTGCCGCTCCGTTCACCACTTGAACTGGTCCCTATCGTCTAACGCGACCGTTCGTGAGGGCGTCGAGAACGTTGACCGAAACCCTGTTTGCCCAACAGATCCGATCGTCCATGCCTGGTTCGTCGGGATTGCGCTTGGCATCTTCCCGCGCTCATGGACCAGGTGAGTTATATATGGCTTCCGTCACCTGCTGCAGCGTTCTCATTAACGGGATAGCGATGTATTGTTGATTGCATTTCGGCGTGTGTGCTCGCGAGATGCGTCCTATCTTCCACTTCACATGCTCACCGATCTTCTGGCAACCGGCCGGCAGAAGCGTGCCAAACCTGAGATATTGCCCGCATGTTCGCCAAATGGACAACTCGTGTATGAGAACACGCTTCCCGTTTACAGCGGATTCCCTGATCGTCTAGACCACGGTATAAGTGCAGCGGCTTCGTCCGTGCTGCCCTGGCCGCTTTGCCTTGCCACCTCACGATGTTCTCTTCCTTCGATCCTAGAGGATCTACGCGCAATAATAACGGCGTCTCCAGGGTACGTTGCTCCCAACTGTTTTATTACTTAAAGACTGGAGAGTGACGGGCCTTTAGTTCTTCCCCAACGCTCCCCGCGGATTTTCTGTCCACGTCTTCAAGAATTCATCGCTCCCCTCCCAACCCCCGCCTGCACCGATGGCCCCCGTTTCTGCTCCCCCTAAATTTGACGCTTCCACTGTACAGAGCCGGTCTTCCAATGGCAGTAGTCAATGGAGCCGGCAGCAGAGCTATCGTCCACCTCAGCACGACTCCTCGGAAAGGAAGCAGCTGCTGCCGGCAGTGGGGCCCACTCAAGACCGACGCATTGTCCAGGTATCCGCGTTGAACACGACCTGGCCTGTCGACACCAAGTTCTCCAAATCGCAGAAGAGCTATGGTATATACCCCAGTCTTACCAGCGACATTTACATCTACGAACGCTCCATAACGTCCGCTTCCTACGATGACGAGTTGGCGAGTTCCCCGTCGTCGGATTCGTCCAGCTCTGATTCCGATCACTTCCCGCGCACCGCCACTTTCGCGTCGTTGGAGATCTCGTCGACGCGCGCTAGCAGCAGCACTGAGACGTTGGAGAGTACTTTGATGGCGCCGGCGCCAGGTACGCACCCCAATGTCCTCGCTTCCGTTCCACCACCTTTGGCTATCACTGCTCCTCCCTACCCTCCCTCGACGCGTCCTCAACACGACGCAGCTTCCACCACACGTCCAGTAATACCTATTACGCACCAAAGCCAGCTGCAGAGGTCTATTTCTGTATCGCGCGTCGTTCCTCCGATCCCCCTCGCCTCTGCTCCACTCGACAACCTCTCCGACAGCAGCGACAGCGATACCGCCGTCTCTGAGACCAACGCCGACACCATGGTGGTCGATATGCTCGGCGCGCCCTGGTCTGGCCCGTCGAACTACTACCCCGGACGTAGTGCGACGCCTTTTGGGAGCAGGAGGGACTCTGCTGATCGCGTGCCGTCAAACTCGTATAGACGCGATGCTCCTTCCCTTCTCCCCCCACCCAGGGATCCGCCCATGCCCATGGCGCGTCCTGCGCCGGCCCCTTCCCAACGGTCTCAGCACCGCGACGACAGTCCACGTACCGACGATCCAGCGCATCCGCGCGCTCCTCCAGGTCTCTCCGGAGGTGTTTCTACGCCGGTTGATGGCAGCCTCCCGCGGAGGACGAACGAGCCTCCGTCCTCGTCTTCAGCGAACAACTCTCCAACTTCGCGATCAGCGGCTAGTGCATCCGCGGTGGCGTTGGCGCGCACGACGAGCACCCGCACAGGCCCGGCGAATTCTTTCCCCGGACCGCAGGCTCCTTCGATTCCTCCTGCCATTTTCGCTCCCACCCCGACAACATTGACCTCTGCCGCTCCTCCTCATCGAGACCCGCGCACTCCGTCCCCGCAAAGCACCTCTCAGCAACGCAGCGCTCCAGGTGCTGCGCAAGCGCCGTCTCCCACTCACGGAAACCCTCCCTTCGCCATTTCGGGCCCGGGCCCACTCATCACGATCCCGAAGCGCAACGTCCGCTGGAACGACAACCTCGTCTGTCCTTCTCCCATTCTTCCGGAGCATCGCCGGAAGGGCTGGTTCAACCGCCGAGGGTGAGTGTTTCAGCCGTTGCGCGCCCATCGATGCACGTCAACTAAACTCTCGTGTGTTCTATCCAGCGATCAGCTGTGGACAAACGACGGGCAGTTCAAAGTTCCAGCCCCGGGGCAGGAGTTCCCACCAGACCTTGCCGTGAGTGTTATCGTCGTGTTCTATCTCCGCCGCAGCGTCGAACATGACCGTCCTCGCTTTCGTCCGCGTAGCACTACCCCGAACCTAACACCGGCTGGATGAACGAGGAAGGCGTGCGCATTGACGTGCAGCACCGACTAATTCCCAAGCTCCCCCTGCGCTCCGCGCTCAAGCGTCGGACGTCGTAAGCCGTGGATCTCTAACCGTCTGACACTTTATACCCCATCCATCATGACTCCATTATTACCATATCTTTATTGCTCAGAGGTGCCTAATGCCCCTCAGTTTACACTGTACATATTGACTAGCACAGCTCGTCAAGCACGACCGACACGACCGGTGACGACGAGGTAGAGTTGAGGCGATTGTTTGTTATGCTAATATGCTCGGAGGCGGTCCGCAGGTAATGCCGCACAGGCGGCGACAAATGTAACTTATGCCATGTACTTCTAGGCTACATCATGATACTATCGTCGCAATGCTATGATACAGCTCTCCAGCGCACCTATTACACAGCCCAGTACTCGAACACGCCTTAGTCTGCCCATGCTCCAAGCATAGCCTGCATCGTATTCTAGTCGGATGAAAGCTCTATAATGTCCTCGTCTCGCGCTGTCCTGCCTGTCCTTGCCACCGGTTTCGACCGCCCTGACGCTGAGTTGGACTTCCGCGGCCTCTTGGGCGGAGGCTGCGCGATCGACGCGCTCGCCTTTCCTTTACCGCCTCGCAAACTCATCTGCCACTCTGTGTCCTCGTCCCCATCCCCGTCGGAATCGCTGACAATGAAACCGCGCATGTCCTCCCAGCCTTTGCCTTCGTCCTCTTCCTCCGACGCTTCCGAGGTCGCCACAATGCTCTCGCTGCGCTTACGCTTCCCGCGTGGTCCCTTCGAGGATCCCGCTGCGGCGCGGGGCGTGCTCGTGGATGCACTCGTGCTCGCGCCATTGGTCTTCTCGACCGCCTTCTTGGAACCTGACGCACCCTTCCGGCCGGGCTTCTTGAGGAACACGCAGTCAAAGGCTGGGCCCTTGCCCTGCTCGACCTCGTCCTTCTCGAGCCGCGTGAACCGTCCGGCAGTGGCGGAGGGCTTGAGGTACACGTTCACGCTGTACGCCGTCTGCTGGAACGAGAGCGCGAAGAAGCCCTCGACCAGGAGCTTCATGCACAGCGCTTCCGTGTGCTGATCGTCGACATCAAGCGGTTCCAGTGATACCGAGTTTGTGAAGCGTGAAGGGGACGGCACGGGTGCAGAGCGAAGTCAAATCATCAGCATCATCATCATAGTCATCGTCGTCGTGAAGAGCACCCCGTCCGGGCAAACAGACGAGTAGGCAATAAGCTCCACAAGGTGAGCGCACGTACCTCCTTCGACAGCTCCACCTTGCCCCCAGCGACGCGCTCGAGATCGAGCGTGACCTTCTCCTTTGCCCTGCTCTTGCCCTTGCCCACGGTCGTCGCCGCAGACGACCCCAGTCCGCGCGCGAGGTCGCACAGCTGCGTCAAGGTCAGGTCCCTGCCCGTGTCTTCGGCCACGCGCAGAACCTGCCACGCCGCTACGCGCGTGCGTGCGCCGAGCCGCTCGAGCGTGTCCGGCGAGCGCGTGCAGTTGTCGCAGTGGCCGCAGCGCGTGTGCGCGTCCTCCTGCTGGGTCTCCCACATCTTGAACGAGAGCTTCGAGGACTTGTTGAAGTAGCTAAGCGCGAGCGCGCGCGCACACGGGGTCAGCACGGGGTGCGCGCGCGAGTGCATGACGGGGAACCGACTGACTTTGCGAACTGGATCTTGCGGCACTCCTCGAGGTCGGACGCGAATGCCATCATCGCGAGCGCTTTCTCCTGCCCGCCGCGCTCGTCGCAGGCTAGCGATGCAATGCGCATGCCGTCTTGTGGGCGATAGTAGAGGATGCAATCGGCGTCCTTGCCGTCGCGTCCAGCGCGTCCGGATTCCTGGTAGAAGCCATCTAAAGATTTCTGTTTCGACCACTTATCAGCGCGCGCGCGGAACCGCCAGACCGTTTCTCGACATACCGACACCTAAGCAAACGTCGTGAGCGAAAACTGACTATGATATGCAGAGCGCGCTGATAGGTACGCACAGAATGATGAATGACGAATCGAACATCGCCTTTGTCGATGCCCAAACCGAAAGCTGAAACGCGTTAGTTCCACAGACCCCGCGCGGATCTGCCAGGGCGTGGTTTACATACCAATAGTGGCGCAAACAACCTTCACCTTGCCCTCCCGCCACTGTTTGTGCAGCGCCTCCTTGCGCGCATCCGCGACGTCAGCGTGGTAGATGCCAGTCTTGATCGCCCCGCCGCTCAGCTCCGACAGCATCTCCGCCACAGACTCGCAATCCTACTTGTGTTCTGGGCCACCCGGAGTGCATACAAGAGGCGGTGAAGACGTACCTTCTTCGTGAGACAGTAAACGATGCCCGTGTCGTTCTTGTGATGCGCCAGGATGTAGTCGCGCATAGCAGCGATGCTGTGGTCCGCCTTTGCCGGCTTGGGAAGTACCGCGTAGCGCAGGTTCTTCCTGTACAACGATGTGCTGAACAGGACGGTCCCCTCTGCGGGCGCGGCTGCCATTACAGGTCAGATGGGGGCGAGAAAAGGCGAGAGGCAGATGCTGACCTGACGCCGTGCGCGTGACCGCGGGCATACGAAGGGTCTTGATAAGGTCTATGAGGACAACGGCGGGGCATGTCGCCGATAAAGCAAGTATAGGCACTCCCGGATACATTTGCCGAAGCACGTTGAGTTTCTGGTAGTCTGGACTGGGGATAGCCGTGAGCACATTCATTCGAGAGGTAGACATGAGCGGGCAGGATGCTTACCGGAAGTCGTGGCCTTGCGAGGAGACGCAATGGGCTTCGTCAATGACAAACCGAGCTAGAAGCATATCGTCCGTGAGTGATGAAGCATGCGTAGATACCAAACATGGAGTGGAACATGGTAATTCTACTATTTCGCAGCCGGTCATGTTTCATATTCACTACTTCCAGAGAATGCTCATCAAAGTGCGCATTGCATTAACTTCACTCCTCAGCAATGGACACAGATTTACCTGTGACCGTTGTTCCTGTACCCGTACCCGCTCTGGTGCATACCGACGGAACTCAACTACGGATACAACTACTGGTAAATCCGTGCTTAAAGCGTGAGTCGCACTACGACATCGGGGGAACCAATACGACACCGCAGGGATCCACGCAACAGGGGGATCTACGCTCTTTCCACGTAGATTATTCATACGCCGCAGCGTCCGTACTTCGCACTTTTCATGCGCGTGGTTCCCATTCGACAAAAACGATGTTGGTGACGATGAACCTGCCATGATGACTCCTCGACGAAACTTAGACGGCTATGACCATCCGGTCAGACGTCCACGTTCACGGGTACTTACCGACGGGCAGGGACCTCGACCGGTACGCGTACCCGGAGCGGGTGTACTCCTTCCCTATTGCTCCTAGCTCTCTTGACGCGACCGTAGTCTGTCGACGCAGGAGCGGTGGCACACGGGCGCCTCAGACGAGTTCGACCGCCATGATGTTGTTCACAGCTCTTGGAAGAGAAAGTTTCCGTGCCAGCATGATGACCGACGAATCGCTGGACCCTACATGGCTGCTACCAGTGAATATACGGCTTTCCTTGAAGGAATGCTTGGTCGCTCAATTGCGAATGCAAAGCCACGACATGCATTCAACCTCTCGACACCAGTCGGCCATGCTTGGCCTGACGGCCCGAACGAGGCCTGGGCCAAACGGACACTTACTTACTTGGCGTAAGCCCGGATGAGAAGCGGCCCCCACATCCGGCCTCACGACCGACGACAGCAGTCACCCAACCTGCTGCCTCGCACTGCGAAGAGAATTACAGCGTGAGTTGGACCTCTTGCTTCGCACTGGACTTAGAGCCACTCAGAGACGACGTCGTGCCTAGTTGCATCGGCGCGTATTGCGGCCGTTCCAATTTTCTCAACCTACTCGGTCCGAAACCGAGTCAGAGGAGATCATCGCGCGTATGGCGGGACACCTCCGGCAAGAAGGCCACCCACGCGACTGAGGAGCCAACGATGCCCTCCCACGAACTCAAGCCTCAGTGCCTATTTTAGCAACTACTTACCAAGTTTCTTCACCCTGAACAACTTGTCAAGAGCGGACCGGAACTTCTTGCTGTTTGCGATTTTTTCTGGCTAAGCGGCACGCAAGGAGCCATGTTGAGCTCGTCGCAGGAGAGGAGAAGAAAAAAAAACAGTCACGCACAGTTACATAACAGAGTTTAATCTCGGGGGTTCCTCGAGTGCCGTTGGCCATCTCTTGCAGCCGTTGGTATATCCTGTTCTGCTCCTCCTTCGGCGTTGCACCGGTCAACATGACCGCATCGACTGGGGTACGTCTGTCAACTGCGTTGTATGCGGTGAAAATGATCGTGCACACCTCCAGCTTCATGTAAGTGCATGACCTGGTCAGATATAAGAGCTAGCAGGGGAGAGATGACCAAAGTACAGCCTGGAGACATGAGAGCGGGAAGCTGGTATCCCAAAGATTTGCCACCGCCTGTCTTGCCTCAGCATAGAGTGGCATTACTTTGGTTGCGCACACACCTGTTGGCATGATGGCGACGATATCTCGTCGGTCTAGATTTGCATTGCATATACTACGGACAAAGCTTTCGTATAGAGCGCATGAACGGGACAGAATGCACTTACCCTTCCTGACACGACCGGAACGCGTCGAAACCGAAGACGGTCTTAAGCGTATGCTGAAGCCCTCCCGTCCACTCAAATTCGCCGTTGTAGTTGATGTACTCCTCCGGGGCTTTGCCCTTATCGACGGTGTGTTGCGGGGCTTGAGCATCTCGTATTTGGCGAATCCTGTCCTCTCTTTCTCTCTTAAGTGTGTTCAGCAGCGTTTGCAGCCTAGTAATCTGACGTTCGACGCCCTCTATCTCCTCGTCGAGACTCTGGAGATCTTTGTCGGCGAACGCTGACGTTCTGCTCTTGCTTGGACCCGCTCTTCGTGAGTCTTCCAAGGAACGCTGGAGCGCTAGCTCCATGTCTTGTTGTTCTTGCTAGATACAGACAAAATAGATCAACAACGTAGGTGCATACCGAGTAAAATCAGCTGCTAACCCAATTCGACTCATCCTCCGCCTCGACCTCGTCGATTATGGTGTTCTCGTGGATGTTGGTGTGCGTCATGCGGTTTAAAGGGTATTCGGTCCGCGGGTCGTTTACAGAGAGCCGGGTATACTGCCCGTGTCGCCTATGGACGCGACGAGAGGGTTGATGATGGCGGCGATGGAGAACGAGGACGACGATGAGGGATGTGGTTTGAATCAAGTTGGACAGAGTTCGACGCATCCGGACTGCCGCAATCCCGAGTTTGGGCGCCTACCGACCACTGCTCCTCCTCCCAACGTCCTCCTCCTCCCAACGTCCTCCTCCTCCTCCTCCTACCCGATTCGCTTGAACAGCGATGCCATTTGGAGAGGTCGTCTGTGGCTCGCCAGGGAGCGGGAAATCGACATACTGCTATGGCAAACACCAACTTTTCACCGCCCTCAATCGTCGCATCTCCATTGTCAATCTCGACCCCGCTAACGAAAACATCCCATACCCGTGCGCAATCGACATTGGCTCTCTCATCAAGCTGGAAGACGCGATGAACGAATTCCGACTGGGTCCCAATGGCGGGATGTTGTATTGCATGGAGTACCTCGAGGCCAACTACGATTGGCTCGAGGATCGACTCAAGGAGCTCGACGAGGACGACTACGTTCTCTTCGACCTCCCAGGCCAGGTGGAGCTCAGCACGAACCATCCCAGTGTCAAGAATGTTATTCGTAGGCTGACGAAGAGTGGTTTCCGGGTATGTCCACCGCAGATCCTATCCTTGATGAATTTCCTGCTGACCAAGGCCTCGGTAGGCCAGCTAGCGGCCGTCCACCTCTGCGACGCACACTACGTCACAGACGCGTCCAAGTATGTCTCCGTTCTCATGCTGTCGCTGCGCGCCATGCTGCATCTCGAGCTGCCCCACGTCAACGTTCTGTCGAAGATCGACCTGATCCAGCGGTACGGCGATCTTGGTGAGTGCACGCTACCCCCGTGTTCCGCGTTCTTGAAGTGTATCTCTCTTCCATCTCCCATCTCCATCTATCCCTGAGCGTAATATCCGTCCTGCGCGAGCACAATGCTCACGTTATCTCCGCAGACTTCAATCTTGACTTCTACACCGAAGTTCAAGACCTTTCGTACCTTGAGAACCTTCTCTCTCAGCAGTCTCCGCGATATGCGGCGTTGAATATGGCGATATGTTCCCTGATCGAAGATTTCGGCCTTGTGGGTTTCGAGACCCTTGCCGTTGAGGTGCGTTCCAGCATTCCCCATACTCCGGATTCGAGCGGCTTTGGAATTTTCTCTCGGACCCGAGCTTCACTTGTATGCTAGCGGACTTTCGTTGCGTAGTCAGGCTATTCAGTCCGCCCCCATCCCCCATCCCAGTTCGTACTTTGGGGACGCACGGCTAACGCCAGTTTTCGTCTATAACAGGACAAAGAGTCGATGCTGCACCTCACGCGCGTCATCGACAAGGCAACAGGCTGTGTCTTCGTTCCTCCGGCTGGCGTGGGACAGCCCCCGGACACGGTCGACGCCTCGGACAAGCCAGCGTCGCAGCGCCCGAACACGTACGCCCTCATGACATCCGCGGCTGGTCCCATCCATGGCCCGCGCTCGGACGTGCACGACGTGCAGGAGCGCTGGATTGACGCGAAGGAGGAGTATGATGCGTGGGAGAAGGCGGAATGGCGGAGGGAGGGGCAGCTTGTGCAAGAAGAGGCAGCGAGGCAAAGACAGAAGAGTGGGATCCGTGAACGGACTTCGAGCACGCAGGTTGGCAAGGAAGGTTAGAAGTTGTCATTCCGGTATGTCTGCAATGTATCCTACTGTGTCTGTTTAACGCGTATGAAGGATCAGAAGCCCAAGGCTTGATTTGTACAGTCGTGTATGGTGATCTGTCCTCTCTCGCTGCCGTCCCCTCTCGACCACAGTGAGAACAAAAATGGCGAGTTACATACTTTGGTCTCTTGGTTGTCTCGGCAACACAGAATGGATTTCAACTGTCCTTTTCTAATATCCCGACCGTCGGCGATTGCAATTCGTCCGGTATGAGGTTCAATACCAATAATACGGGCGTCTAGAGCCGAGTGAGTCAATCCTTCGATCCCCCACGTCAAGGCGGACTGCGATCTGTCCACGTGTGTACATTATCTGTCAGAATTCGCAGCCGCACAACCGCATTCACTCTGCCGACAGACGTGCTCCATGGCTCGTATAAAGCGTCGAAGACGAAACCACTAGATGGCACTACCATTCCCAAGACTCGTCACCTATCTCCACAGAAACGATGGTTCAGAACGGACAAATCACGTTCTACACTCATGCGGTATGTGGTCGTCCATGTTCATCCTATGCTGGTCTTGGGTTGACTCAGGGCACGTGGATTGGCAGACCTCCCCCTTCTGCCAACGGGTGCACATCGCCCTAGAAGAGGCCCAAGCGGACTACACAAGCTTCTCGGTGAACACGAGGGCAAAACCCGAGTGGTACGTCTCGAAGGTCAACACCGTCACCGGTAAAGTGAGCCGTTCTCTCCCAGTTCCAAGTTCACCATTCCACCTCTTGCTTACGCCCAACCAGATCCCGGCGCTCAGCTATGGCGGGCCCAAACACCCGGCCGAAGAGCCTTCCTCAGACGCGACCGTGCTCGTGGAGTCTAACGTCATTGTTGAGTTCATCGCCGAGACCTTCCCGTCCGCGAACCTCCTCCCGCGCGACCCCATCCTTCGCGCGAACGCGCGCATCTTCATGTTCATCATCGACAGCCAGGTCATCGATGGCGTCCGTACGTCCATCTTCGCCGGCGGGCCGGCAAGCGGCCTCCTCGCGGGGTTCGAAGCGCTGCAGGCGCGTTTGCCGTCCGCTGGGTTCGCGGTCGGGGAGTGGAGCATCGCGGACATATCCGCGGCGCCGATTCTCGCCTGGATCCTGCTGCTGTTGGAGAACGAGTATGGGAGGTATCCCGTCGGGGAGGGCAAGAAGACGCTGGAGGCGCTGCGCGAGCCGAAGTTTGCGCGGATCGTGCAGTACGTTCAGGACGTGAAGGCGCGGCCGAGCTTCCGGGCTATCTGGGACGAGGTGAGCCTAGCTTCCTGCGACTCGGAGCTCTGGGCGAGAGTGATTGTCGCTTGCTTATTTGAACTTCGTAGGCCGGGACGCTGGCCCAGTTGAAGGCGAACCCTGCCTTGCGACGTGCATAGGATGTCGAGGAAAATCATGTGCGGATGAATGGTGTCGATGTTACTAGGGCCAGGGCGTAGAACGAAAGGAACTCACCCTGTCTGCAATAATTTTCCTCGTCAATGGGGCCCGCATCGGATAGCGTGGAGTGTGTAAATTTGAGGCATGCTGCAAACTCCACGCCTCTGGCAGGAAGGATTCCCTTTCGGAGCGCATGCATGTTGTGTACGCCGTTCTGTTGCTGTTAGTCCGTCGACGTCCACGACGGGCAGAAGGAGGTGTCAAGTTGTATTGGCCGTATGTAGCACGTGGCCAGAATCTTATTTGCCTTTGGTTGGTCATCAATGCATCAAGAAAGGCAGCTCAAGCGCCCGACTGAACCGTGTTGGCTCAAACTCAACGCCCACTCGTTCGACAACGCTGATCGCTTATCTAAACAAACTGCATGGCAGCTGGCGGAATGCGGTCTATTGACCTCTTTGTTGGAATCGGGAGAGCACATAGGTGGTGAGTCCTCTCTAATATCCCGACCCTCGGTAATTGTAACCAGAAACGTCTCTGTCATCCAGAGAGGTTCAATACAATGCATATATTTAGAGGCAAGTGAGCCCATTTTTCGGCTCGTAAACGTCTTTCCACAATCTGGAGGACTGCGATCTGTCGAACTGAGTTTGTTGGTTGTAGGTAAATTAGTGTTCTTTCGCAGCCGCACAAGCGGATCCACTGCCAGGAAAATCGGGAATATGCCGACAAGCGGGCTTCGTGGCTCGTATAAAGCAGGAGAGACAAAGTGACTAAACGGTACTTGCACTTCAACTTCCATCCCTCCACATTCAGCACATTTCCACTAAAACCATGGCTCAGAACGGACAGATCACGTTCTACACTCATGCGGTGCGTTGTCGTCCGCGTTCATGGTATGTTGGTCTTGGGTTGACGTAGGGCACATGGATTGTCAGGTCTCCCCCTTTGCCCATCGTGTGATAATCGCTTTAAAAGAGGTGAACGCGGACTACACGTCCTTCTTCATCAACCTGCAGGAGAAGCCCGAGTGGTACAGCTCGAAGGTCAACACCGTCACCGGCAAGGTCAGCATTCCCCTCCTCCCTCGGCACCGTTCCATCCATTGCTCAAGCCCAGCCAGGTTCCTACCCTCAGCTACGGCGGGCCCCAGCACCCGCCTGAAGAGCCTTCCCCGGAAGCGACGGTGCTCGTCGAGTCCATTGTCATCCTCGAGTTTCTCGCCGAGACCTTTCCATCCGCGAACCTCCTTCCGCGCGACCCCATCCTTCGTGCGCAAGCGCGCATCTTCATTTCCGTCGTCGAGGACAAGATACTCGGCGGCATCCGGGAGTCCATCATTAAGGGCGCGCCGGCGAGTCAGTTCCTCGCAAGCTTCGAGGCGCTGCAGGCGCGCCTGCCTCCCGCTGGGTTCGCAGTCGGGGAGTGGAGCATCGCCGACATCGCGGCGGGGCCGTGGCTTGTCCGGATCCTGTTTCTTTTGGCGAACGAGCTGGGGAAGTATCCCCTTGGGGAGGGAACGAAGACACTGGAGGCGCTTCGCGGGCCGAAGTTTGCGCGGATCACGAAGTACATTCAGGACGTGAAGGCGCGGCCGAGCTTCCAGGCAACCTGGGACGAGGTGAGTCTCTTTCAGGTGCAGCGCAGTATTTGGTTACTTAGTTGAAATCCGTAGGCGGCAAATCTGGCTTACTTGAGGGCGAATCCTGCGATTCAACGTACCTAGGGTATTTGAAGGCGAAATGCGCCACGTCCCTCGCAGATTTGCATTGCGAATGTTACAGCTGGCAGTAGAGCGAACTGAACTCATCATACCTTCAATAGTCACTTTGAACTTGAGTGGGTAGACGATGATAAAATACAGTCCGTGGCCCATCATTTGCCTAGCTGGAACGGACCATTGAATCACGTCGAAAGCTATTCCACTAGCAAGCGCGTTAGCAGAAGTACCACAATTGCTCATTGATCAACGCTGGCTGGGATGGAAGCCGACGTCTTCGACGAGGTACCGGTAGTCGGCGATGGCGTCGATGAGCGAGGCAAGGAACGGTGGGGCGTTCGACAGGCGGTACTCTAGCCCGAAGATACGCACGTCCTTGCCGAAATGCCCCAGGGCACCCTCATAGAACGGGGCAGAAGCGCGCCACATGGGGGATTCTTTGGGGTGCGCGGAACCAGTCTGAAAAGCGAAATGTGTCGCTCAATAAGCAGGCCATCATCAGTAAAGTCGGATTTTGCTTAACGGCTTAACGGCTTAACGGAAAATGGCCATCCTCCCCCCCGGATCTTGGTGGATATCCTGGGCAAACTTCTACCTCCAAAGTCTCGAGGAGACATCTCTTTGTCCCCCGCCGTGTGCCAGTCAGAGTGCGGGGGAGCGGTGCTGGTAAAAGGGAGGTCGTCAGTGGCGGCACTTACGGGCGCTTCGAGACTTGCTTACGGCTTATCGGCTTATCGTGCTTAACGGCTGCTTAACGTGCTTAACGGTGCTTAATGGCCCCGTTAAGCACGGTTAAGCACGGTTAAGCAATTTCCGGAAGTACTGATGATCGAGTAGTCCACGCCGGATCGGAGAGACGTACGACATGTCCTCCTAAAACAAGCGTTAAGCAACGCGAGGGTGAGATGATGGTAATGAACAAAGAGCACTGACCATGGAAGTAGTAGATGACCTTCTCCTTCCCCGTTTGACAAGCTCAGTCAGGGAAAGGAAGACCAATACTATATTTGGATGTGCAAACTACACACCAAACGATACGGCTGAAAACGAACGGTTTTGGGACACTCTGCGAACTCACTATGCTGGGAGGTCGGACAAGCCCCGAATCGTGCTGGATTATTACTTTAGCGTCGTTGACGAAATGATCGACAGGCTTCCAGCACTAGCAGACCCAAACGCTGGGGTTCAAAGCCAAGTTGAACATCGTAGCTTTCACGATTAGGCTTTCGCCCCGGGATGCCGCTGCTTATCACGCTGGACGCTGCTCGATATTTGTCCCGGCTTGCCTGCGCTGAACAGCGATCCGCCGGAGTCCAGGAAGAAGCGGGGATTCCTCCGAATCGTGGTGACAGTACTAGTAGTCAAGGCGCGGCCGGTCGACATTGCGTTCGACTTGGAGGGGCTGCAAGTTCAGCCAGATCGTGCTTATGTTACAAGTACGCGTGTCATGGAAACATGGTGTTACAAAAGTCTGTGTAAATTGTACAGCTGTAGTTCCAACCGCTTCAACAGGTTTTCATCGGTTCGCGCTGTGTTGCTTCGGGCTGCTGATGTCAAGAAGAAGTGCAGAAGACGGTGCCGATGAAGATACCGTCGTAGGGCCCGAGGTGGTCGCCCAAGTTGCTCACGGCGATGTTCGGAACCGTCAAGTTCGTGCACTCGGCGTCCGTCGAGTCCTCGTCGCCGGGGCACGAGTACGCGTTCCCGTCGCTGTCGATGTGGATTTCGCCGTGCGGGTGCTGGAAGCCGAGGGTGGCGAGGGGCACGGTCGGGATCGGGTCCTTCTTGTTGTTGATCCGCGTGTAGTCGGGCACCACCGAGTCAAAGAACGTCGCCCACGCCGGGTTGCCGACGCGCGGCGTGCCGAACGTGACGGACTTGACGTGCACGTTCGACGGGAGGTTGAGCGTGAAGAACATGGCGTCGAGCTCGGAGAGCGCGCCTCCGAGAGAGTGGCCGATCTGCGGGAGAGACAGACATTGTCAGGGCAGGGCAGGAAACCGCGTGCGGGATGCCGCCACGTACGGAAATGACGCTGGTAGCCCCCGACGTGGACAATAGTTGGGTGACCTCGCCGAAAATGGTCAGGGCGGTCTTGGCATGCTCGTCTGCGAACCCGCCGTGGACCTCGATGTCCGAAGACAGGCCGGGGAAGAGCGTGGTGTTGGGGGCCTTCAGGCTGAGGTTCAGATCCGTCAAGTCTGACAGGCTAATTTCCGAAGAAGCATCAGACCCACGCGGGACACGACGGAGGCCGTTCGCGTTAAGAAACTTACAGTTGGGTCGGGTCTGTGCCTTCATGTGCTACCACAATGGCATTCTCTTCAGGCCAGTAGCCGACATAGTCTGGAAAGTAGCACCACAAGGTCGGCGGACAACTTAAGCGAATAGACGTGACATAGAACTCACAGAACTGGACGTCGTTGCCGTCACCGCCGACGAGGGCGGGCTTGAAGTTGGGGTTCGCGTCGCATGCCTCTGTAAAAGTCCTCTGTCAAAACTTGCGATGGCAGTGGAACCCATGGACCCATTCAGACGTTACTTACGACCACATGTCCAGGTACCGGTCACGAGCGAGTTGCAGTACGCAGCCCTCGCAAACTGGGTGTAGTTTGAGTAGCTGGAGAGGTCGGAAGCCGAAAGCTCGGTAGCAGCCCGGGTGCTCAGCGCCGCAAGGGCAACGGCACTTCCGGAGAGCACGAGCAAAGCGGAAGAGAGCAAGCCGAACATCATGATCACAGTATACGACCAAACGAGAAGCCTTGGACAGAGCAGCACAGATGCAAACCAGGTAGGGAATGAAGGGACGCTGGCCGACGAGACGACATCGTCCGTCCCCCATGAGCTTTATGTACCCCCCGTGTTCCAGCAGCTTTTCATCGCTTAAACGCTATTTGCGCGAAAATAGCCTTCCGCGCGTCGCAGCTGGGATTCTGCGAATTGTGCAATGGTGCGAGCATGTGTCGATGTGAATTTCGGGACGGCCGCGACTTGGAGCGCGACGGACGGCCACGTCGGCACGTCCAGCTGTCCAGCTGTCCACAAGACGGATCAAATTCATCACACACCGAAGCGGTGACCGCGAAACGGGGAGTGGCTTCGAACAGTCTGAGAATGGCCGATGTGGCCTTGTCCTGGGTAAGGCCATCTGCTGAAGAAGCGTCAGCGACACATGGACTTGCCACGCTTAATGAATCCATGGGTGCCGCAGCCATTGATCCGGGGACGAATAAATGTGCCCCAGGGGCGTTAGAGAGCCTCCGGGCCTGTGTCCGAGGGTCGATGACGGCTTGATAGAAGCACAGGTACTATGTATCGACGTGGTCAGGTCCAAAAGCAGCCTTCGAAGAGAATGTACTCGCCGTTCCGAGTGGGAAAGCGTCGCATGCAAGGCCGCATGTGTTTACTTCAATTGTGCGACTCTGACGATTAGCGCACCCCAAAGCTGCGTGCCTTCAACATCACACGGGGTGATGACCTCAAAGTACAGGCCGCAACGTCGACACGTAAAACATTGCCGACGTCAGACAGAAGAACATCGAACACCGCTAGCTTGCAAAAACTAAAGAAGAACCGACATTATCTAGACAGACATCAAATGGTGAGACGATGATGCCACTACACCGATATCACAGTCCATCCACGCATTCGTCATGCCTCCGCACCATCGCCTCTTTTGTCGTTGTAATAGATGGCATAAATAGCGCGAATGCCGTTTGAGTCCGTGCGACCACCAGTTCATACGAACGCTAGCCCGGCTCGGATTGTCTCACAGCCTGACGATGAGCTGCTTCACGCCCGACATCCACAAGCCAATGTCGTCCGTGAGCGAGCCACGGGTCAACAGGTCCATATGGATCGCCAGCGCGGCGTCGCGGTCGTGAGCTTCCATGGCTATCACAGAAAAAAAACAATAGAATCAGACGTCAACCGACCGGAAGCCGCAAAGGTGAAAACCGCGTACCCCGAGTGAGCACCAGAAGCTGCTCGCAAACAGGCTTTGACAGCGTTTCGCAGTTCAACGCGTCGAACAGCGGATTGATCCGCCGTTCGAGGTCGTCGACAAGCCGTCTTTGCTGCGGCTAACAATAAAATGTCAGCAGTATTCCTTGGGGTTGTAGAGGTGCACGAAAACATACCGGCGTGACCTGCTTGAGCTGCTCGAGCTGCCCTGAAATCACCTCGTACGCGGGACGGAGGTCCTCTGGAATGTGGCTGCGGTCACCAGGCGCTGAAAAGCACAAGTAAGTACAACTATAGACCTTGCGAGAATACAAACACTCACGGTACTTCGGAGCCGGAGGACCAGGCTTCCCACGCGGCGGCACAGCGGAAGCGGGCGTCGACCCTCGGGGAGGACCCGCGGGAGGCGGCGGGCCGCCCGACGGGGGCGGTGGCATTCCGGGACCGGGTTGTTGAGCGAAGTGCTGTTGCGCTTGCGGCGGGGGTGCGTACGGACCGGAGAGTTGTGGCTGCTGAGGAGGAGGCGCGTAGGGTCCTGAAGGACCACCAGGAGGCGGGTACTGACCCTGGTGTGGAGGCGGCGGCGTCTGACGGGGAATAGCACCTTGTATGAAAGGCGCGGGAGGACCCGGAGGGGGACGAACGCCGGGACCAGGTGGGCCTTGAGGTGGAGGACCGGCAGGCAAGCGTTGAGGGGGAGGAGCCATGTGCGGTTGAGGCGGACCAACGGGAGGAGGACCCGGAGGACCGGACGGGGACCGAGCGTGAGGAGGGTAAGGACCAGGCTGACCAGGAGGGGGAGGACCACGCTGGGCTTGCGGAGGTGGAGGAGGACGCTGCTGGACGCTCCCCGGGCGGGGTGGAGGCGGCAGGTTGGCGCCAGGAGGAGGGGGAGGAGATTGGAAGCCTGACAACGTTGGTGAGGGGGCGTTCGGGAAGGGAGAAGATATCGCACTGGGCTTCCCGGAGCTGCCATTGGCTGGGGTGCGACGAGCACCGATCGCAGCAGGTGCGTCGTTCCAGCCACCGGCGTCGCGCTTAGGAGGCGGCGGCAGCGGCGCCGAAGGTGCAGCAGCCGTTCCACGAGGAGGAGGCAGTGGAATCGTAGCCTGCTGCTGCGGTTGTGGAACGGGAGCAGCACCACGGTAATAATCATACTGACTGGGTCCTCCAGCCTGGTAGGATGGCATCGCTGGCTGCGGAGGACCGTATGGACCCTGCGAAGGCGTGGCGTGAACCGGAGGAGCGTATGAGTCGTAAATCGTGGGAGCAGGTACAGAAGGCTGAGTGAGGACTGGCTGAGCGGGTACCCCGTACTGACTTCCATATCCACCGCCGTAGGGAACGCGGGCGGGAGTGGCGGTCTTGGCTTGGATGGCAGGAACGGCAGAAACCGTAGAGGAGAGCGACGCGGTGCGCGTGGGGACCTCGTTTGCGGCCTTGAGAATACGATCCCGACCGACAGAGAAGTCGTACGGGGAACCGGCAGCGCCAACGTACTCGGACGGGACCAGTTTGAGAAACGCGACGGCCTCCTTGACTAGCGCCTGGGCTGCGAGCAAGTCTGCGTACTCGAAATAGCGGTCGTACAACCCAGACAACTTGTACGTGCGGACGACAGAGTTGTTGACTTCCGTCCGCGTGTTCAAGTCCTCGTCGACATAGCTGATCGCCTTCCGGAACACCGCCACCTTCTCGATGAAGGTCTGCAGCGCGAGCGCGTGCGCAGTGTACAACGACCCATCGAGTTGGTCCTGATCCGCAACCAGGCGCTTCTCTTCCTCCGCAAGCTCCTCGATCCAGATGTTGACAAGTCGCTCCAGGCGACCAGCAGCGAGGTACGTGAGGGTGGCGTTGCGGCGGAGCTCGACGCTCCTTGCCTCGGAATCGGGCTCACCCGAAGCCTTCACCACGTTCGACTGGAACTCCAGGCGCTCCCCGAGCTGCTCCGCCAGCCCGGAGAACTCCTCCTGGCCCGCAAACGTGCACAACACAACGAAAATCTCCTGCCATTCCTGGAGATCCGCGTTCTGGACGATATCGTCAAGGTCGTCGGTGACGATCGACTGGAAAAGGCGGAGGTACGGGAACGCGGTCGTGCGGCGCTCGAAGTACGCCTTCTGCGTGCGGGCAAGGAGCTCAGGACCGCCTTTGACAGCCAGAAGAATCGCGTCCGCGAAACGGTCAGCAGAGAGGCATAGCGACACCGCCGAATCGAAGTCGCCAAGAACCAGCGCCTTCGTCACAAGACGATCTGTGTCGGACTCGTCGTTGGGGTAGATCCTGAATGTGTTGTCCTTGAGCGCTTCCGATGCAACCGACGAAGGACGTGAGCCGACAGTGGCAGCGACCGACGAGTCGAGAGGGTAGTTGTGGTGGGGCACACGCATGTGGTCGTCCTCCTCGGTGCGCGCGGTGCCAATGCTGCCAAAGAAGTCGTCTGCCGCATCGCCCTGTGGAGTACCAATGGGGTTGTCGTCACCGAACAAGCTGGGCGCGGTCGTCGTCGATTCGCCGTCCGCCTGCCGCGTGGTACTCGTCTCGGATGCCGCACTCGTGCTAAACTCAGACGGGGTTGCCTCAGCGCCCAAAGCGGTCTCATCTCCCTCCCCCTCTTCACCACCCTCGTCCTCGTCAGGAGTCGCCTCGCGCTCCGGCTCGAGGAAGGACACCACAGGCTCGTGGGTCTTGAGATCAGTCTCTGTAACGTCCTGGTCAATCGATACGATCGTCTTCTCGGCTGCAGCCTTCTTGAGGTTCGTGACAGCCTCCGCCACGCGCGCGGCGACCTCCTCTTTCGAGAACCCAAGAAGGGTGATCAGTTCGTCCCTCGAGTTCGAATTGAACAGGCTGAGGAGCGCCTTCCAAGTCGCCGAACTCTCGTCCGCCGCAGTCTTCTCCTGCGCAAGATCCTTCAAATTGTCATCCGCAATGGACTGTTGTAGCTTCTTCGCCCGATCCGCGATCGTGGCCTCAGTGACGACTTTGCGCACATGAACGACGCTGCTCTGGTTCTTTCCTTGCGATGACGGCAAGTTAGAGACGGAAACGAGGTTGCCACCGTAGCCGAACGAGCTCGACGTGGGTCGACGAAGCCACTTCGGAGGGTGCTTAAGAGAGAGTGTCGCCTGACTTGCACGAGAGAAGCCGGGGGCACCAAAGATGTCGGAGGCATCAGGTTGCGGAGTCGCCGGGGGTACCTCGTTAGCCTCATTCGTTGACTGGATAGAGTGGATGCCGATTGTGCCGTCGAAGAACCCTGCGGCGAACAGGTCGGGGTTGCGGGGACACCATTGAACCTGGAATGCCCAGTTGTCCGCAGAGGGGAGCTACACGTGCACAGGTTGGCTTGATAGCAAGGAAGTAACATGATATGACACATACCTCGCCGATCATCTCCGAAGTTTGCGGATTCCAGCACAGCGCGCGGTTGTCCTTACCACACGAGAGCAGCAGGTCCGAGTCTTGCTTGCACCACGATAGTGACAAGACACCCTTCTCATGGCCAGTCAAGATCTGGAGAAGTCGTTAGATGTGCCGGGCACCAAACGTGTCAGACGACATACCTTCTCCGGCGCACGCGCATTACGAAGATCCCAGACCATGATGACAGGAGACGCGTCGTCTTCCGAGGACGTGACGAGACGAGTAGCCTATCCACACGAGATTGGACAATATGCAAGAGAATGAAATCTGGAAGACGTACGTTGTCCGGGTGCCACGCGACATCGCTCATGCCTCTCCGTCCACCCATGGCCATACCAGGTCCACCAAATCCTTGCATCCCGCCCATAGTGCCGGCACCACCACCATACGCCAAAGCGGCGACCTCACGCTTGCCTCTTAGATCCCATACGACAGTGTATCCGGTGCTGCTAGCGGCCGCAAGGGCATACTGGACGTGGTGATTCCATGCAAGTGCGGTGATTTCGTCGAGCTTGGTACTCCGAGTGCCAGGGGAGTAGGGTTTGCTTGGGTCTTTCAAGTCCCAGACGTAGATCTGAAAGCATTGTCAGCCCTTCTGACATGCTACGGCGGTAAAGGTACAATTAGCAAGAATGCAGAGTATGGCTTCCCTCTGTTGGGGCGAATGACGAAGAGTGGAGAGAGGTCAGGCCAATCGAAGGAAAGCCCCTTAACCCGCTTTTACGGAATTGACCGGGATAAGGGAGCTCTGCGAGGCTCCGTCTCCATACCTTCGAGTTTGAGAGAATTCAGGTGAGGTTATCCCTTAACGGCTGGCGACGAGACTACACTCGCGCGTAAAAGGAATGGTGCGATCTGTACACACTGCTCAACCCGTATCTGCGGATATCAGCAGATGTTGAGGCGGCGCAGCATCTGCTATTGGGACGCGTACGACGAAGCCTCCTTAGCCTGCGAGACCAAGGGAGGGGGCAGTGTGCGTGCTGGTACTAAGACACATGCTCGCTGGTCGCGTCTTGGCCGCGATGATACCAATGCATGAATATGCAAAGATGCACTCACCTCACCGTTCACCGCACCGGATGAAAAGAGGTTGGTCTGAATGGGGTTGAAGTCGAGCCCTCGCACGGGACCAGTATGCGTCTTGTTGCGGAGAATAAGCGACTCCGAAGGCCTGCGTCATGTGCTATAGCGAAGAACTTGGCCAGACAAAACCGTACTCACTCGGCACCTGCAACAATCTTTTCCGGATCCCAGATATCCAACTCTCCGTTCTCCATGCCCGCAACTATCAGTCCGCGGGGGCGTTCCGCATTGACATAACCCCATGCCAAACGGTTGAATCTGCGCGCGTACATTCAGTCGCCGTCAACGCCGCAGGGCGTTCCAACTGGAGGACCGCAAAACATGAGACATACCGTGAAGTAGTCGTAACAGTGCCTTGAGGGTCAGCCTGGCCCTCACCACCGAGGTCGAATTGTGTCCGGTCGAGGAAGTCTGGGGCCCATATTTCGAGCTGGCCGTTGTTGCTGAAGGACTCGTCGAGCGCCCCTGCGACGGTACCGGTGGCCAGCAACGGGAGCGACGGCGAGGGCGACCAGGCGAAGGTCGAGGTCCTGTGGATTTCCTTGAGTTTCATGGGGGAGGAGGATAAGCTTGTGCAGGACCGGTATTCGTTTATGTCGCGTACAGCACCGACGTGTCACGACACGTAACCAGGCTCTGCCCAGTCCCCAAATTTTCCCCTTTCGGGTTGCTGCGCGTTGGGGAACGCCGTGTCTGTCTTCCTCCTCCAACTTCGCTAGAATATATGCTAACTAGCAGTGCTAATGGACTCCTACAACCTTGCGTTGCTGCTGGATACTGGTAAGCGTCTGGATTTGCCAGGCACTAGTATACGATATATACGCATTTAGCGCCCAACATTACTGTTCATCGTTGTCTATAATCGAATCACCTCATATCACTGCACATCACCCCGGAATATGCTCGTGACAATGGAGAGAATAGATAGAGTTGGACCTAGATAGTCGCCAGATAATCTACGAATCAGCTCCGGAGAGACTTTTCTTGGACCGGACTTGGATTACGACCACGTGACAGGCGCCTCGAACGCGTTGTGGGAATGCGAGAACTTCAGCCTTGTCGCGCTCGCGTCCTTGTACTCATACATACCGCTCCCTCACCTTCGATACACCACGTTCCACGCATATATCTCGTCCGCCATGCCTCCCAAGTCTGTCCCACTCCACCAGCGGCGGTACCCATGCCCATGTCGCCCTTGCCGGCTCGAAGCACACAAGCATGCTCACATCAAGCTCGCCAGTGCGCAGATCCGCATGACCATCCAGCGCCATGTGGAGGAGCAGGCTACAAGAGACCTCCGAGAGGGTCGCCTACCATCGGGAGGAGCTATTGCGCAAGGGGCTCGGGTATGATTCGCCTACCCTTGGGCGCCGCCGGTGGACGGCATTACTGGTGAGTACCTGCATTCTAAGGTTTTCTCTGGAGCGCGGCACGGGGGGGGCAGCGCATCTTTGAAACCCTGTTTCTCTAGGACCTCTGCTGGTACAGTGTCCATCCTGCTGCCTCTGTCTCGCCTCTGTGATCCATGTCTCCTCTACAATGGTGCACCTAACAATTCTGTGCGCACCTATGCCGAACGCGTTGACCCCAACACCCTCCCTCCAACCGTGAAGCTCTGCCACTCGGACTGCTCGGTCACCATCTTCGACAAGGACCCCAAGGGGCAGTTCCAATTCATCCTCATCCCCTTCATCCGCCCGCCGCTCACTGCTGCGAACCTACGCGACCTGCGCTCACTCCTCCAGCTCCTGCGCAAGCAGGCCAAGACGCTCCTGCAGAACATCCACCGGGATGTGCTCGAGGCGAAGGCCTTGATTGAGGAGGAGATGGTCACCGCGCACGGGTGCAAGCGGGGGGTCCAGATTGGCTTCCATGCCGCGCCGTCGCTGGAGTACGTCCCCATCCCACTCAAGCACCTCCAGTGTGTGCCCCCTTTCTCTCTCTTGCCCGTTCCCTTCCCGTCACACCCTTTGTGGATCTGGGGCAGAACGAATATGGCTGACCATGTGTGCAATTCGCGTTTCGATCTGGCGACAGGCACGTGCATCTGCACACATCTTGACTGACTTCCGGGGAGAGTACATGCACTCGAAGAAGCACCTGAACTCATTCCACCCCACCCTCGGCTTCTTCCTCCATCTCGACAATGTCCTCTCGTGGTTGAGGGGCACTGCGCTTGTGCCGCCGTGAGTTCTCTGCCCCGAAGCGAGTCCAGGGTTCAAGGCTGACGCTCCGCGACCTATTCCACTCCCCCCCACCAGCTGGCCGCACCGGCGTACTCCTTCTCGCCCACCTCTCCATTCCCGGCGTGACCATTCCCGGAGAGCGCGGCTTCGGAAATATGTGAGTAATTAAGTTTTACACTATTAGAACAGTACTTACCAGTAGTAGGATGTCCTACAGCGTGGGATGCACCTTGCGGAGCATTCCTGCGTGCTTGCTTCGGTGGAGGCGGGAGCCTGCTTGGACTTGGACTAGGGGGGTTGTGAGATGGCGGAGGTGAGCTATTTTGCATTCCTGTCGGCGTTGTTGGCGTGTCTGACATCCGTGTGCGTTCACGAGGCTACCAGGTGCAACAAGACTGCAGTCCGCAAAAAACGTCTGCACGTTGGCTTTGCTCGGGCATAGTAAGTGATTGTTTGGCCGCCTGTCATTGCGCTGATTGTTCCTCTTCAAAGGTACTCATACTTGCCAGGGCTAATGCTGGACGCACCGCACGGATCCATCACACAGGTATACAGGCCTCATATAGTTTTTATGTACCCTCCACGGGCTCGGAGGCTGTCGCGCATGTATTCCACATTTAATAGACGATTTTCGTATTATTCCTGGCCATAAAACGAGCCCAAAACCAGTACCAATAAGGCAATTGGAGGGGGCCGAACAGGTCGCTCGCGCCAAGCGCCGGACCGAAAAGGTGGTGAAAAGGTGGTGAATATTCAGACAATGCTCCACTTATTCACGACATTGTCTCCGCGACTATCCGATGACTATTTGGTAACAATTTCGACTATTCTCTGCATTGTCTCGGAGAAAATCTGACCTGATCCGCAGTGTATATAGGTGATCAATTCGTTCCAGCGAGAAAAATGGGCATGATATGTATATGTATCGTCTACGATGCCGGGCTGGCTTCCTTTCTAATGGCGGGCTGTAGTATTTTATATCGCTTTTCTACCACGGACGCGCATTCACCTCTCAGACACGTTGAATGGCAGGATTCGTCTTCCAGACATCAAGCGTTGCCGCCTGCGATGTTCAAATAAACACTGAATAATCTCCTGAAACCAGAAAACAACTCGAGTCACCTCGTCCCAGGTTTCCTGGAAGCTCGGCCGCTCCTTCACGTCCTCAATGTACTTCATGATCCGCGCAAACTTCGGCCCGCTCAACGCCTCAAGCGCCTTCTTCCCTCCGGGTGCTTGGGGCCGCCGTAGCTGAGCGCAGGGATCTGGCGGCGCAGGGCGTGAGCAAGAGATCCAACGGTGAACCTGAATGGCGAAAGGAGGGCAGACCTTGCCGGTTCGGACGGTGTTGATTTTTGAGCTGTACCATTCGGGCTTCTCCGTCACGTCTATGGAGACGGAAGTGTAGTCCGCTTCAGCCTCCTCGAGGGCGATGTGCACCCCATGACAAAAGGGAGAGTACTGCGCGCATCCAGCATCAATCCGACAGAAGTCGTGCAATATTACAACGCACCGGATGAGTATAGAACGTGATCTGTGGATTCTGAACCATATGTGTGCCGAAGGGGAATCTGATTTGGAGGATCGTCGCGGAGCGCGGGCTGTGAGTGGAAGGGGAAAGCATCTGGATAGCATGGGCCCCAGAGGTCGGGTATATACACACCCTTGGACGCGAATAGAAGACATCCTAACCTCGCACGAATGACAGCTCGGTACGTACGTCATGATGTTCGAGGCAGATGGATCCAGTCCGTCATCGTACACTGCGAACGAAGATGCAGGAACAGCTCCCCAAAAGCGGGCACAGGCTATTGTTGTCGTTTATTTGGCTGGCTACTGAACGCAGAGCGCCTATCACCAGGGTTGCCTTTTCTGTTTGTTCCCATTCCGTTGCATGCGAGCCTTATCTGGTACGCCATGAAAACCACAGGTTCTCACAAAGCATCTCATTTTATACCTAATTTAGGAATTAAATTCTCCGGCCAAGCTCTGACTTTCTAGATGCGCAGAAGGTGGCAGAGCCCGGAGTCCGGACTCAGACTCGGAGACCCTCACGGCGATCAAGAGGTATTCCTTCTCTATCGCACCTTACATAACTGCTCATCTGACCATGCAAGTTTCTATTTGCCGCGCAGGTCTACAAGCTGAAGCACTTACTGCTTGCTACTCAGGCACGTAGTACATAAGTACGCGCCACTGGCGGTAAGTCCGACGGACCGGCGATCTCGTTGGAGTCTGTTCCCTACGCCCGTCGATAGCCGTCGCTCCGACTACTTCGGAATCATCGTTGATGACATAGCACACGGGCCATCCAGGCACATACATACCATGGTCTCTAACAGAGTTGAAATTATTGTATTGCAGGCTGTGGACTCGGTCAGCAGCATATCGCTAAGCTGTCTCACGACGGCATCCTCGCACACGTAAGACTGCGGGGCTTCCCGCTGTTCATAAAAGGGGAAACGTCGTAGCAGTAGTACTTGCAGCCATCTACACCGCGGTGCACCAGAACGTAGACAGCCATGTCCCAACAAATCACACTTTACACCGCCAAGGTGGGCACTACCCCCTACCGTTCCCACCCGCCTACGTTCAGCACCTGAATCATACTAATGGTTTTTCTTTATAAAGATCTGCCCCTTCGCTCAGAGGGTCAGCCACGCTTCTCTTCATTCAACCTATCTAATGGCCACTGACTGGATTGGCTTATTATAGGCGGAGATGGCCCTCGCCGAGGCCAAGGCCCCTTTCACCCGGTACGAGATCGATCTGTTCGACAAGCCCGAGTGGTACGCACCGAAAATCAACCCCGCGAGCAAGGTTCGTGTCCTGTCCTCCTCATCCTCGATCGTGACAGAACGGACTCACAAACTGCGCGACAGGTTCCCGCCATCGCGTACGGCGGCCCATCCGTCCCCGCCGACCAGCCCTCCCCCGAGTCCACCAAGCTCGCCGAGTCGCTCGTGCTCGTCGAGTTCGTCGGCGACCTCTTCCCCGAGTCCGGCATCGTCCCCAAGGACCCCGTGAAGCGCGCCCAGGCCCGCTTCTTCATCGAGGGCGTCTCGAGCAAGTTCTTCCCCGCCTTCTACGCCTTACAGGCCAAGAAAGGGCCGGCGGAGGACTTCTACAACGCGGCCGAGTATCTCCAGTCCCTGCTCCCCGCCGGCGAGGGGAAGTACGCGGTTGGCGAGTTCTCGATGGCGGACATCGCCATCGCACCGTTCTTTGCGCGCGCGCGGCTGTCGTTCGCGCACGACTTGGGCTCCTGGCCTGTAGGTGAGGGCCCGAAGATCTGGGAGACGATCCGGACCGGGAGGTTCGCGCGCCTGGGGAAGTACATCGACGACTTGCTCGACCGCGAGAGCTTCAAGGCTACGTGGGATGAGGTAAGGCTAATTGATTGACGATTTCGGGACGAAGCTCACTCTGCGTATCGCTCGGATAGGCGGTGGTGTTGGCGGGATTCAGGAAGCGTCTCGCGGACATTCGCAAGTAGGAAAATGTTGCAGTGTACGAGTGCCACCTTAGAAACTTTGCGTCTCGGAGGGTTTCGTCCGCCTTCGACGTGATGGTCGAGATGGTCGTGGCGGTGGTCCCGGTCAGCTCAGTCACCCTCGTCGTAAAGTTTCGTTTTCTTTGCGACGTTCCATATCATCTTCCGGGTCGCGTGCTGGATGTAGCAGACGCCGAGAACGACGATGGAGAAGATGATACGGTAAAAGAACACTGCTCATTTAGACATGAGAGTTAGGACGTCTGACTCAGCATGAGAGGCAGGACAGCGTAATCGTACAGATGCGAATATACTTCAAACAAGACCCACGCTTTAACGTACAAGGGGAATTGCGAAAACGAAGCGGCGATCCTTCAGGCGTCGACACGTAGCGGCTCATTCAAACAGGGGTTCGATGACGATACCCTTGCTCCAGACTTTCTTCGGGTCGTACTTGGCCTTGACCTTGCGCAGGCGGGTAAGGTTGTCGCCAAAGACGTCCTCGGGCTTCTCGCTTCCCTGGCAGAGGTTGAGGAACCAACCAATATCCTGGCCAGAGAGCTCCGTGTTCTTCTCGCGCACGAGCTCCACGACGGACGCAGTGAAGTCCCGGCACGCCTGCACCGACGCATCCGTTGTGGACCTGCAAACGCATGCCATCCGAGAAAACGTCAGCTCGATCGCCCCTTTCAGCGTATTCACAGCGACAGCGGACGAAGTGATCAGCGAGAACCGCGTACCGTCCTTGCACCGCCATCCAGTAGTACGGCAGACGCTTGAGCGCGGTCGCGTCCGACGGGACCTCCGCCATCTTGTCGGGAAGCGTCACGTCCCAGAGCACAGCAGAGCCGCGCACCTCCTCGCTCGTCTCGGTGAACGCGACCCACTTGTCCCAGACGGCCTTGAGGAGCTCAGGGAAGAAGTCGGAGAACATCGTGCCACGGATGACGAGCCGCTTCGGAGCTGCCGCCATGGCGGCGTCGGCGGCATGCGAGATGGTTAGCATGTCGGGTGCGCTTCCGACCTTTTCAAAGACGGGCTTGGTTGCTCCATCGCGGAAGGGAGCCAAGACAGCCTGTGCACGGGACCCGTCGGTGTCACGTAAGACTGTGGGTAGGATCGCAATCGAGGGCTGCCGTCGCCGACGTGCAAGGTATTAGTGCTTTGTGGACACCCCGTAATCGAGGGAACACACCTTGAAGTGGGGGGCCGGCCTGGAGAAGTTCATCGTGAAACGTTCCCTCGCTGTCTGCGTCTTCTTCCATTCCTGAAACGGGGTGAGCGCAACGATGAGAGGAGCCCGGCCCGCAAGTACCATACATACAGGGATGATAGCGAGGATCTTATCGATCTCCGTACCAGGGAAGGCGAGTATTCCCGAGGAGATTGGTCCAGCAGGAGGATGAACCTTGAAGACAAACTCGACGACGATGCCAAACTGTCCTCCACCGCCTGACCACAATATGATGTCATTAGCCGGGGCCAGACGCGATTGCGAAACATCGAGACATACCTCGGATAGCCCAGAAGAGGTCTGGCTCCTCGTCCTGGCTCGCCTTCACGATACGACCGTCGGCAAGGACGACGGTGGCCGAGATGATGTTGTCGATAGCGCAACCGTGCTCTGGGGTGAGGGGCCCGAATCCCCCGCCCAAGGTGAAGCCGCCGACACCGACGAACCAGAGCGGGGAACCGACGACGTCTACCTGAGCCTTGGAGGTGACTTCGTACACATCGCCCCAATAAGCGCCACCCTGGACGCTGATGGACTGCCTGTCTTCGGCGAGGACGACCTTGTTGAGCTTGCTGAGGTCGATGACGATTCCCCCGTCCGAGCTTGCCCAGGTGGACGAGTGTGCGCCACCGCCCTTGACGGCAATCTCGATGGGAGGTGTCTGCGAGGTCGCGTACGCGAGGACGGGGGGGATGTCTCCATACACGACGGGTTGCACGACGTACTTTGCGGGGAGGGATGAGAGATCGGAGTTGCGCTTGATCGCGGCGGCGTACGCCTCTCCGGCCTCGGGGGTAAGGATTGTGCCCTGGATGCTCAAGTTCTCCATGGATGTCGGTCTGATGGATCCGGTAGGCTCTGTCGTGAGTCGCCTGCGTTCTTTCAAGATGAGAGAGACGCGCTTTGCAGTGAGGTCGAGGTGGAGCGGGAAGATCTCTCGCAGGCACTGCGTGATGTTTCGATTGTCAGCGAACAGTCAATGGTTAAATCTGTGTAGGGAGTCGTACAACTTGGAAAGTTCAGGTTCAACAGGCGGAAAAGCCAGGCACTTGTGGTTGATGTCGTATCAAGGGAAGCCTCGGTTCCAAACCGTTCGGACGTTGATGCATGTGTGTCCAGTGCATGTCGCCCTTTTGGTAATTTGTCTTCGCGGCGCGTGCGTCGGCGCTCTTCTTCGTAAGCATAAGGCGCAGCACAAGATTTCTTTCCGCGCTGTTGTAAGGATGAATAAAGCCAAACTGACGACGAGTAGGAGGGAGGGTAAGATTCAAATAACTTAAAGCTGAGGGTTTGGCCGCAAGCCACTCACCGTAGCGCCGGCTGCAATCGGCGTGAACTTAGCGCCCATACGCGCTGGCCACATTGCGCTCAACGCCTTCTGTTCTCTGACTTACTTCCGAATTGACTTCGATGGCTTGCTTGTACATGCGGAACATCTTTCTTAACAGTCCCCGCGGCCCGGTGATCAACGATCGCAGTTCTACCAAACTCCGGGGAAGCTGACTACCCTGCAGTGCCAGAGGAGGTCATCTATTACTTCCATGGGCAGTGCTCTTTGTTCATTACCATCATCTCACCCTTGCGTTGCTTAATGCTTGTTTTATCGTACGTCTCTCCGATCCGGCGTGGACTACTCGATGACCTGCTTATTGACCGACGCATTTCGCTTTTCAGACTAGTTCCGCGCACCCGAAAGAATCCCCCTTGTGGCGCGGTTCTGCCCCGTTCTATGAGGGTGCCCTGGGGCATTTCGGCAAGGACGTGCGCATTTTCGGGCTAGAGTACCGCCTGTCGAACGCAGCACCGTTCGCAGCCGAGAATCCGTTCCCTGCCTCGCTCATCGACGCCATAGCTAGCTACCGGTACCTCGTCGAAGACGTCGGCTTCCATCCCAGCCAGCGTTGATCAACGAGCAATTGTGGCACCTCTGCTATCGCGCTTGCTAGTGGAATAGCCTTTGACGTGATTGAATGGTCCGTCCTAGCTAAACAAATGATGGGCCACGGACTGAATGTTATCGTCTACCGATTCAAATTGAAAGTGATTATTGAAGACATCGTGAGTCGAGCTCGCTCTACTGCCAGCTGTAATATTCGCATCGCAAATCTGCTATGGACGTGGCGCTTCAGATGCCCTAGGTACGTTGAACCGCAGGATGCGTCCTCATGTAAGCCAGCATCGCCGCCTACAGATTTCAACTCAGTAACCAAATGCTGCGCTGCACCTGAAAGAAACTCACCTCGTCCCAGGAAGCCTGGAAGCTCGGCCGCGCCTTCACGTCCTCGATGTACTTCGCGATCCGCGCAAACTTCGGCCCGTGCAGCGCCTCCAACGTCTTCTTGCCCTCCCCGATGGGATACTTGCCAATCTCGTTCTCCAACAGCAGCAGGATCCAGGCGACCAGCGGCCCCGCGGCGATGTCCGCCATGCTCCACTCCCCAAGTGCAAACCCAGCGGGGGGCAGGCGTGCCTGAAGAGCTTCAAAGCCCGCGAGGAGGCCGCTTGCGGGCCCGCCGGCGAAGGAGAACTGACGGAAGCCGTTGAGAAGTTTGTCCTCGACGATGGAGGTGAAGGTGCGCGCTTGAGCGCGGAGGAGGGCGTCGCGCGGGAGGAGGATGTTCGCGGACGGGAAGGTCTCGGCGAGGAACTCCAGGATGGCAATAGACTCGATGAGCACCGTCGCCTCCGGGGAGGGCTCTTCAGGCGGGTGCTTTGGCCCGCCGTAGCTGAGGGCAGGAATCTGGCTGAGCGTGAGCAAGGCATGGAACGGTGCCGAGGGAGGAGCCTGGGAATGCTGACCTGGCTGGTGGCGGTGTTGACCTTCGAGCTGTACCACTCGGGCTTCTCCTGCAGGTTGACGAAGGAGGACGTGTAGTCCGCGTTCGCCTCTTTTAGAGCGATTCGCACGCGATGGCAGAAGGGGGAGGCCTGACAATCCACGCGCCCTGCGTCAACCCAAGACCAACGTACCATGAACGCGGACGACAACGCACCGCATTAGTGTAGAACGTGATCTGTCCGTTCTGAGCCATACTTTCAGTGGAAATGTGTTGAATGTGGAGGGATGGAAGTTGAAGTGCGAGTACCGTTTAGTCACTTTGTCTCTCCTACTTTATACCAGCCACGAAGCCCGCTTGTCGGCATATTCCCGATTCTCCTGGCAGTGGATCCGCTTGTGCGGCTGCGAAAGAACACTGATTTGCCTACAACCAACAGATCGCAGTCCTCCAGACTGTGGAAAGAAGTTTACAAGCCGAAAAATGAACTGACTTGGCCCTAAATCTCTGGATGACAGAGACGTTTCTGGTTACAAATACCGAGGGTCGGGATATTAGAGAGGACTCACCACCTATGTGCTATCCCCATTCCGACAAAGAGGTCAATAGACCGCATTCCCCCAGCTGCAATGCAGTTTGTTTAGATAAGCGATCAGCGTTGTCGAACGAGTGGGCGTTGAGTTCGAGCCAACGTTCAGTCGAGCGCTTGAGTTGCCTTTCTTGATGACCAAACAAAGGCAAGTAAGATTCTGGCCACGTGCTGCATACGGCCAATACAACACCTCCTTCTGCTCGTCGTGGACGTCGACGGACTAACAGCAACAGAACGGCATACACAACATGCATGCGCTCCGCCACGGCATTCTTCCTGTCAGTGGCGTGGAGTTTGCATCTTGCCTCAAACTTACACACTCCACGCTATCCGATGCAGGTCCCTCGTCGCAAGCAAGCCGGACGCTCTTCAATGTCGTCGTCGCTCGTTCAAGTCTCCTCAGGATCTTCGAAGTGAAGGAAGAGCCGGCACCGGTGTCTGCGCAGAAGGAGGATGAGAAGGAGCGACGCGCAGCAGTGCCCAAGCGGACGGAGGCCGTCCAGGGCGAGGTCGAGATGGACACGTCGGGCGAAGGCTTCGTAAACATGGGCACGGTCAAGGTGAATTCGGCGTATCCAGATTTTATTGCGTTGTCGCAGACCACCACGAATGCCATTCTGCGTTGCCCCACGCCGTTGACTGCGTGCGCGAGCCGCTGGGAAATGGGCATGATATGTTTCGTCCACGATGCCGGGATGGCTTCCTTCATTCTAATGGCGTGCTGTAATATTTTACATCGCAATTCTACCACGGACGCGCATTCACCTCCAACGTCTTAGACACGTTGAATCGCCGGATTTATCTTCCAAATAGCCAGCGTGGCCGCCTGAAAGGTTCGAATAAACACTCAATAGCCTCCCCAAAGCAGAAAGTAGTTCGACTCACCTCGTCCCAGGTTGCCTGGAAGCTCTGCCGCGCCTTTACGTCCTCGATGTACTTCATGATCCGTACAAACTTCGGCCCGCTCAGCGCCTCAAGCGCCTTCTTCCCTTCTCCGATGGGATACTTCCCCAGCTCGTTCGCCAACAGCAACAGGATCCGAACAAGGAACGGCCCCGCAGCGATGTCGGCGATGCTCCACTCCCCAACCGCATACCCAGTCGGCGGCAGACGCGTCTGGAGCGCTTCGAAGCCCGCGAGGAGGTCGCTGGCCGGGGCCCCCATGAAGAAGAAGCCCCGGATGCCGTTGACGATCTTGTCCTCGACGATGGAGATGAAGATGCGCGCTTGAGCACGGAGGAGGGTGTCGCGGGGAAGGAGGTTCGTCGACGGGAAGGTGTCGGCGAGGAACTCGACAATGGCGCCAGACTCGACGAGCACCGTCGCTTCCGGCGAGGGCTCTTCGGGCGGGTGCTTGGGACCGCCGTAGCTGAGCGCAGGGATCTGGACTGTGCGTAAGCAAAAGATGCAGAGGTGAACTTGAATGGAGAAAGAAGGGCAGACCTTGCCGGTGACGGTGTTGATCTTCGAGTTGTACCACTCGGGCTTCTCCATCAGGTTGACGGAGAAGGAGGTGTAATCCGCTTTAGCCTCCTCGAGGGCGATGTGCACGCGGTGGCAGAAGGGAGAATACTGCACATATCGAGTATAAGTCGGACAGAAATAATCGTACGCAAATTCCAGCGTACCAAGTGAGTGTAGAACGTGATCTGTCCGTTCTGAACCATGGTCTTTGTGAAAGAGATGTGCTGAGGCTGGAGGGATGGGAGGTGAAGTCTGAGTCCTACTTAGTCGCATCGTCTTTCAGGCTTTATACCGATAAGGGGGCCCGCTTGTCGGCATATCTCCTACACGCGGCTGCCAACGAATACCTGTTGTCCGACAGCCAACAGACAGATCGCAGTCCGCAAAGCGACTCTCTCGCGTTCAGACGCCTCGATCGGCATTGAACCATACTGAATTGCGGAGGAATTGATCGGATCCAGCATCATCCCCGGCATCGGAATATGCAAACAGGACTCACGTCGAGGTTGTGCTGTCCCGACTTCGGTAACAGATGTTGACCATCTTTTCGGAAAAGGAAGAACCCCATGGACATCTGTTGAGATCCACCATAACCATATCCCGAGGCCGAGGCGACCATGAGGCCAATATCGGAAAACCCCAAACGCCGGTTCGTTCCGTCTGGAGAACGCCGATCTGACCGGCATTTTGCCTCTAGGGAACCGTGACAGCAAGCCGGGCTTCCAAGGCTTCCACGCTTCGAGGTGAGTTGACCTGTATACCACTCGGCCCTTCACTGGCATACGGAGGTGCCCTGAGTACGGCCTTAACCCAAGCGTGGCCACGAAATGGTGAGGACCGGTTTCGGACTTCATGATGTCCAGACTACCGTTTGTTCGGGCCAACCCAGGGACAGCCACTCGAACCTTCGACTTCAACACAGCAGAGACCACACGGGAAGCAGCTGACGCCGAGGCGGACGACGAGTTCTACACACCTCCCATCCGCACAAGGCACGGACAATTTAAACCATATACTCCGAACGACGGATGGAATACACGTACATTCAACCCCGACAGGGCGCGGCGCCATACAGCCAACGAGTTCCTTCGCTCCTACAATGCAGGCCCAGGAAAACCCCTTGTTTGGGCTGTGCGAAGTTGACTTTTCCCCGGAGGAAATCCCTGAGAGAACCAGCTGGATTGCTGTTTTCTGGCCGCTGAAAAACCAATTATGTGTTACGCTCGAAGTGCTTACGCCGTCGGCCTGGCGCCACACGGCCAAGTTCCTCGTCTTCAACAGTTCATCCGAGCGAACCTCCGACATGATGGGGATAAGGACGATATATGCGCGAGCCCAGGTACCGCGAAGACCTGAGGAAGACGGGGATCGTCCCGGCGGGAAAGTGTTAACGGAATAATCAGTTGTAGGTACTTATAAGGGTGAAACGCCTGACCTTTCGTCTGGATCAGCGCAGAGGCGACATCGAGGATGTATTTGGATATGAAACATATTGAAACCTCACCTGGACTGACAGAATGTCCCAAGCCCGTGCCGGTCACCCGAAGTCTCTCCTACCGCGTTTTACGTGGGAAAACAAGACGGGGAGGGTTGGGGAGAAATAGATGAATTGGACAGACATACAATTTCGTGTTGTACGCAGTCACCCACTTGCCATCCCTGTTCTGAAGATTGACATATTACAGTTACAGAGATGCTGAAGGAGGGCAGCGAGAACGAGTGATGGTCGGAACGCAGTACGCACAAGTCAAGGCCGCAGAGTCAAGGTTAGCCAAAAGCTTATCTTCTGCTTACGTAAATACAGCGGCAACTCCCGCAGGGGAGCGCTACTTGCTCAAGTTTGCTGCTCAACGCCTTTCACCACTTGCTCATCGTCGGCGACGACGTCGAGACCTACTTGCACGACCCTTAGCTCTCTTCCCACCCATCATGTCCGCCAAACGAGATCTTTCTGGCTACAACTATGCCGCTATCTCGTCTCTCGTCCTGACTGCTGATCGTTCTGCTCTGCCTCGTCGAGACAAGGAACCGGATGGCGCCCCCACGTCGCTCGTTGGCCGTATCGACCCTAGGGAGATGGGCTCGCGCGTGCAGCGCGAAACCCCCAAGGACCTCGACAAGAAGAAGAAAAAGGCCGCCAAAAACCAGGAAGCACCCGAAAGGCCCCAGAAGCGAAGAGCAGCGGACGTGACGGGTTTCGGGTACACGGACATCATCGAGGCCACCGAGGACGTCGAGGGCCTCTCGTACCGGCCAAGAACAGCGGAGACACGCGAAGTCTACGAACTCATCCTCTCCAGCGTCCACCAGGCCCTCGGCGACCAGGCGCACGACGTTGTTCGCAGTGCCGCGGACATGGTCCTCGAGACGCTCAAGAACGAGGGCGTGAAGGACTTTGACAAGAAGAAGGGGGTCGAGGAGGTCCTGGGCTCTATTTCCAACGAGACCTTCTCGCAGCTCGTCAACCTGTCCAAGAAGATCACCGACTACGGCGTCGAGGACGAGCAGATGGTGGACCCGGACCAGGAGAGGAGGGAGGCCGAGATTGACGACGAGATGGGCGTGGCGGTTGTGTTCGATGAGGAGGAGGAAGAGGAAGAGGAGGACGAGGGGTACGAGGTGCGCGATGAGTCGGACGAGGAGGAGGCAGCGGAGGGAGAGGAGCCGCCACAGGAGTCTCTTGAGGAGGAGGACGAGCTCGTCATCGGTGGGTCGTCAGCGACGCAACGCAGCAAGGCTCAGGTCGACAAGGACCTCGTCTCCCCGCATACTATCGACGGTTTCTGGGTGCAACGCCAGATATCGGAGGTTTACCCCGACCCGGTCACCGCCGCAGACAAGGCGGCCTCGGTGCTCTCTATCCTCGGCTCGGAGTCGAGCGTCCGCGACTGCGAGAACCAGTTGATGGACCTCTTCGAGTACCAGCATTTCCCGCTCATCCGCACGTTCGTCAAAAACCGCGACGTCGTCGTCTGGTGCACGAAGCTCATGCGAAGCGATGCGGACGAGCGCGTCAACGTCGAGGTCGCGATGCGGGAAAAGGGGGTTGGCTGGATTCTCCGGGAGCTTGCCGGAGACCGCAAAGCGAAGGCGCGTTCAGACGCGATGGATGTCGACGAGAGGCCGAAGGTGGAGGCCGTCCCGAAGACCGCAACCCTCGCTCCTGGTTCAACCGTTCAGCCGAAGGCGATTGTCGACCTGGAGAGCATGGCGTTCAGCCAGGGCGGTCACCTCATGTCAAACAAGAAGTGCAAGCTGCCTGAAGGCTCGTTCAAGCGCGCAAAGAAGGGCTACGAGGAGATCCACGTCCCTGCGCCGAAGTCGAAGCCGACGCATGACTCGGAACTCGTCCTCATCGAGAACCTGCCGGAGTGGGCGCGCGAGGGTTTCAAGGGCTACCGGAACCTCAACCGGATCCAGAGCAAGCTGTACCCGATCGCTTTCGGGACGGACGAGCCGCTCCTGCTCTGCGCCCCGACGGGTGCTGGCAAGGTACATCTTTGTTGTCTGCCTCTCAATGGACTGCTAACGTGCGCGATGTACAGACGAACGTCGCGATGCTCACGATCCTCAACGAGCTCGGCAAACACCGCGACATCGACTCGGGCATGTTCGATCTGGACGCGTTCAAGATCGTGTACATCGCACCAATGAAGGCTCTCGTGCAGGAGATGGTCGGCAACTTTAGAGAGCGCCTCAAAGTCTTCGGAATCAAGGTCGGGGAGCTCACGGGCGACTCGCAAATGACGAAGCAGCAAATCTCGGAGACGCAGATCATCGTGACGACGCCGGAGAAATGGGACGTCATCACGCGGAAGAGCACGGACACGAGTTATACGAACCTCGTACGTCTCATCATCATCGACGAGATTCACTTGTTGCATGATGAACGTGGTCCAGTGCTCGAGTCGGTCATCGCGCGTACGATTCGGCGCATGGAGCAAACCGACGAGTACGTGCGCCTTGTCGGCCTCTCCGCCACCCTTCCGAACTACCAGGACGTCGCGACCTTCCTGCGCGTCGACGCGGCGAAGGGTCTGTTCCACTTCGACGCGTCGTACCGCCCCTGCGCGCTCCAGCAGCAATTCATCGGCGTCACAGAGAAGAAGGCGATCAAGCGGCACCAAGTCATGAACGAGGTGTGCTACGAGAAGGTGCTCGACCAGGCGGGCAAAAACCAGACGCTCGTGTTCGTACACTCGCGCAAGGAGACAGCAAAGACGGCCAAGTTCATCCGCGACATGGCGATGGAGAAGGAGACGATCACGCAGTTCGTGAAGCCCGAGGGTGCGACTCGCGAGATCCTGCTCGAGGAGACGAACAACGTCAAGGACCCGAACCTGAAGGACCTCCTCCAGTTCGGCTTTGGGATCCACCATGCCGGTATGTCCCGCGAGGACCGTAACCTCGTGGAGGAGCTGTTTGCGGACGGTCACTTGCAGGTGCTCGTATGTACCGCGACGCTCGCGTGGGGCGTTAACCTGCCTGCACACACGGTCATCATCAAGGGCACTCAGATCTACCACCCGGAGAAGGGCCGTTGGGTCGAGCTGTCGTCGCAGGACGTGTTGCAGATGCTTGGTCGTGCGGGTCGGCCGCAGTACGACACCTACGGAGAGGGCATCATCATTACGAACCACGCGGAGCTGCAGTACTACCTGAGCTTGATGAACCAGCAGCTGCCGATCGAGTCGCAGTTCGTTGGGAAGTTGACGGACAACTTGAACGCTGAGATCGTGCTCGGTACCATCCGGAACCGTGACGAGGCTGTACAGTGGTTGGGTTACACCTACCTGTAAGTTCGGACACTGCGTCTGTTTTCGAAGTGATTGCTGACAAATCGCATTCCAGGTACGTCCGCATGCTCAAGGATCCCGTTCTGTATAGCGTCGGCGTCGACTATCTTGAAGGAGACCCGACGCTCGTCCAGAAGCGGGCCGACATTGTTCACTCCGCCGCGGCGCTCCTCGAAAAATGCAATCTCATCAAGTACGAGCGCTCGACGGGCCGCTTCCAGAGCACGGAGCTGGGACGCATCGCGTCGCATTACTACGTGACCTACAGCTCGATGGCCACGTACAATCAGCATCTGCGGCCGACGATGTCGCAACTCGAGCTATTCCGCGTGTTCGCCCTATCGAATGAGTTCAAGCTCATTCCCGTTCGTCAAGACGTAAGTTCTGTTTTTCAGCTGTGACGTTGGAGTGGTACTGATTCGTTTTACAGGAGAAACTTGAACTTGGAAAGTTGCTCGAGCGTGTACCGATCCCCGTCAAGGAGTCTGTGGAGGAACCTGCCGCGAAGATCAACGTCCTGCTTCAGGCGTATATCTCGCAGCTGAAGCTGGAAGGCTTCGCTCTCGTCGCCGACATGGTCTACGTCCACCAGTCGGCAGGACGGTGAGTACGCGGTGTTCTCTGTCGGTCTCGTTGCTTATGGCTTCGTTTAACGCTTCTATTTACAGTATCATGCGTGCCATCTTCGAGATTTGTTTGAAGCGTGGCTGGGCCGTGCCCGCCAAGGCGGCGCTCGACATGTGCAAAATGGTGGAGCGGAGGATGTGGGGTTCCATGACGCCCCTGCGTCAGTTTAAGGGTGTCCCGAACGAGATCATCAGGAAGGCTGAGGGCAAGCAATTCGTAAGTGGATGCGTCGCTCGGGTGTGTCAGCAGTCACTGATTGGCATGCAGCCTTGGTACCGTTACTTCGACCTCGTAAGTCTTAGCAGGTCTCCCGCCCAATTCTTGACGCTGACTTAGATCGCAGAACCCTCCAGAGATTGGCGAACTGATCGGCATTCAGAACGCTGGACGTCTGGTCCATCGTTTAGTCCACAACTTCCCGAAGCTTCAGTAAGTGTTTGCCCATCATCTTTGCGTCGCCTTGTCTAAGCTGTGTCATTCAGGTTATCGGCTCAGGTGCAACCGATCACGCGCACCCTGCTCCGCATTGACTTGACCATCGTCCCTGACTTCCGCTGGGACGAGAAGACCCATGGAGCAGCCGAGTCGTTCTGGATCCTGGTCGAGGACGTTGATGGCGAGATCATTCTCTTCCATGACACGTTCATCCTTCGTCAACGATACGCTGAGGACGAGCACTATGTCACCCTCACCGTCCCGATGTTCGAGCCGGTTCCTCCAAACTATTACATCTCCATCGTCTCCGACCGCTGGTTGCAAGCCGAGACTCGGCTGCCCATCTCCTTCAAGCACCTTATCCTCCCTGAAAAGTTTCCCGCGCCGACTCCTCTTCTAGACCTCCAGGCCCTTCCCCTGTCCGCCCTTCACAGCAAGGAATACGAGGGCATCTACTCCTCGACAATCCAGACCTTCAACAAGATCCAGACGCAGGTCTTTCAAGCTCTGTACACCACCGATGACAACGTCTTCATCGGCGCGCCGACTGGCAGTGGTAAGACCGTCTGCGCGGAGTTTGCCCTTCTCCGTCTGTGGAGCAAGCGCGAGCAGCAGCGGGCGGTCTGCATCGAGCCCTACCAGGACATGGTGGACCAGCGTGTGGAGGAGTGGCGCAAGAAGTTCGGCGGATTGCAGGGCGGTAAGGAGATTGTCAGCTTGACTGGCGAGACGAGTGCGGACCTTCGTTTGCTCGAGAAGGGGGATTTGGTCGTCTGTACGCCGAGTCAGGTATGGTTCTGCCTTGTAGCTTCCTAGGGCTCTTCGCTGATCGCTACTGTTTGCAGTGGGACGTCCTCTCGAGGAGGTGGCGCCAGCGCAAGAACGTTCAGACGATTGGGCTGCTCATCGCGGATGAGGTACAGCTTGTCGGCGGCGAGGTTGGTCCAACGTACGAGGTCGTCATCTCTCGCACCCGGTATGTCTCCGCGCAGACCGAACTGAAGACCCGTATCGTCGCCTGCGGTGTCTCCCTTGCAAATGCTCGCGACCTCGGCGAGTGGATGGGGGCCCCGTCACATGCCATCTTCAACTTCCCACCCAGGTGAGCAAGTTTCGCGTGAACTCGACTCTCTCTGTTGACTAATGATGGTTATCAGCGCCCGTCCGCTCGACATGGACATCCACATCCAGAGCTTCCAGATCCCCCACTTCCCCTCTCTCATGATTGCCATGTCGAAACCGGCATACCTTGCTATCAACGAGTACTCCCATAACAAGCCCGTCATCGTCTTCGTACCTTCACGCCGCCAGTGTCGCCTTAGCGCTGACGATATCATCACGCACTGCAATGCGGACGCTGATCCAAACCGCTTCCTCCACGTCGAAGAGGCGGATTTGGCGCCTCATCTGGACCATGTCACCGACGCCGGTCTCAAGGAGACGCTGAAGCACGGAATCGGTTATTACCACGAGGCTCTGAACAAGCAAGACAAGCGCATCGTCGAGCGTTTGTTCCAGCACGGTGCCATTCAGGTCCTCATCGCGTCCAAGGACACCGCGTGGAGCTTGCCGGTGTCCAGTTACATGGTCATCATCATGGGCGTGCAGTTTTACGAGGGCAAGGAGCATCGTTACGTCGACTATCCCGTCATGGACGTCTTGCAAATGATGGGTCGTGCGTGTCGCCCGCTCGAGGACGAGAAAAGCCGCGCGGTGCTCATGTGCCAGCAGACGAGGAAGGATTTCTACAAGAAGTTCCTTGCGGAGGGTCTCCCGATCGAGTCGCATCTGCCAACGCATATGCTTCACGATTACTTCTTGGCTGAGATCGCTGTGAAGACGATCGAGAACAAGCAGGATGCCATGGTAAGCTCAATGCATCTGTTTACACGCGATGAGGTGCTCACGTACCCTCTAGGATATCTTGACGTGGACGTACTTCTACCGCAGGATGACGAGGAATCCGAATTATTACAACCTGCACAACGTCAGCCACCAGCACCTCTCGGACCACCTCTCGGAGCTCGTCGAGAACACGCTCAGCGACCTCGTCAACTCGAAGTGCATCACGATCGAAGACGAGATGGACGTGTCACCGCTCAACCTCGGCATGATCGCGGCATACTACAACATTTCTTGTAAGTTCTATTACTCTGTGTCTCCTGCCTTGTGGTTAACGATGCATCACAGACGTGACTGTTGAGGTGTACACGCTGTCGTTGAAGGAGCGTACGAAACTGAAGGGTCTCCTGGAGGTCGTGTCGTCCTCAGCTGAGTTCGAGTCCATCCCAATCCGCCGGCACGAGGACGTGCTTCTCCGCCGCATCTACGACCGCGTGCCCGTCAAGCTCGAGAAGGCGGACTTTGAGGCGCCGCACTTCAAGACGTTCCTCCTCCTGCAAGCCCACTTCTCCCGCCTCTCCCTCCCTCCCGATCTTGTGGCCGACCAAGTGCTAGTCCTGGAGAAGGCCCTCAACCTCCTCTCGGCGTGTGTGGACGTCATGTCGTCGAACGCGTGGCTCAATGCTCTCGGCGCAATGGACCTGTCCCAGATGGTCGTCCAGGCATGCTGGGAGACGGATTCACCGTTGAAGCAAATCCCTCACTTCGAGCCCGACGTCGTCAAGCGCTGCAAGGGCGCTGGCGGCGAGAGCGTGTACGATATCATGGAGATGGAGGACGACAAGCGGAACGACCTCCTGCAGATGGATGCTCGTCAGATGTACGTGCTTTTAATCGTTTTTGTCCCGTTGAGTAAGTTCCTCATTGTTGCCTTACAGGCGCGATGTCGCGGCGTTCGTGAACTCGTACCCCACTCTGGACGTCAATTATGAGCTCGCGAAGGGCGACTACACGGCCGGTGCGCCTATCCAGATCCAGGTCTCGTTGTCGAAAGACGCGGATGAGGACATGGACACGCCGAGCGAAGACGACGAGACCGTCGTCGCGCCCTTTTTCCCGAAGAAGAAACTGGCGAACTGGTGGGTCGTCGTCGGGGAACCGAAGACGAAGCAGCTGCTCGCGATCAAGAAGGTTACCGTGCACCGGAGCCTCAACGTCCGGCTCGAGTTCTCGCTGCCGCAGGGAGAGCACGCGCTCAAGCTGTACGTCATCTGCGACTCGTACTTGGGCGCCGACCACGACATCGACCTGGACCCGATCGATGTGGGTGAGGGCGAGGAGAGCGAGAGCGAAGAGGAGAGCGACGAGGACGCGATGGAGGAGTAGGCTGACTGTTTGGCTGGTTGTCGTTGTCTTGTGCGTGACGAACTTTGTATCATAGTGTTTTTGTAATGCTTGTATTTGGAGCGATAGAGTACTTTCAGTTCTTGCAGGTCTCAGCGTCCGCCCACGCAGCTGTTGATGTCAACAATAGGATGCCAGATGGTATCATCGCGGTTATCTCCTCACCAGCTGATGTTTCAGAGGTCCCGCTACCGACAGCCGTAGTCACTTGCAGATTCCCTTTGGTTAGAGGGTTCGGAAGTGTCTGAGTGACATTCCTTGCTCGGCAATCCACGCCGCCTGCGTCATCAGCGTCTACAAGCGGTCCACGTTGCTCACCATTTCCCAACCGTTTCCACTTGCGTTGTGCCGATTTTCATATCTTGTTGTCCAGCTATCGTCTCATTTTTCGCATTGTTTTGTATTTGCTTTGCCCGCTTTCCATCTCCACCCGCCGTTTTTCTTGAATCATTTCCCAACACCGTCCAGTCATCATCATGGCTGACCAACTGCACTGTGAAAGCACCGCTACCCCGACGCAGAAACTGAGAGAAAAGTTGTCTGCGTTTCGCTTCAACGACGAACTGACGCCTTCCTTGCGGCGCTCGCCACGAATACAAGGTCGATTCGTCAAGTTCGAGGAGGAGGATTCGTCCCTGCCGCCGACACCGAGGAAGCGATCGCGCTCTGAGCACTCTACAGAGGCCGACGGTGCAACTTCAGGAGGTTCAAGTCCTAAAAAGCGACGATCCGAATCCGTTCCTGCAAAGAAGGGGAAGGGGAAGGGGGGCATTGCGCCCCCTGAAAAGTATGCGCACTTGAACGGCCTGCGAGACCACCTTGGTGACGGTCCGGACGTGTTGGATGGTGAGCACCGAGCATCGTGTCTTGTTTGGATGGCCCTCATGCTCACGGTATTACGACTCGGCTTGTCATCATGATCGTCTCAGTCTTGTTCTGCGGCATCAAGTGAGTACTCTTCACTGGCGGAACGTCCCACGGTCGTTGACCGTCATGCAAGTCCTGGACAGATGTCGGCCGCTAAAGGGCATCATTTCGCTCATCCGACGAATCACTTTTGGAAATGCCTCCATCGATCTCGTACGTCCTAGGCTTTTATTATACTTGTAGGTGGATGCTGACGCTTTCGTGCTCTGACCGGTAGAGCTCACGGATAGGCAATTGGACCCGAGTGAAGACCAAACGCTTCCGCTGAAGTATAATCTCGGCTTGGTACGTGTTTAACGTCTTCATAGCGCATCAACTAAGAAGGCTATGGTTCTCAGACGAACCTAGTCGAACGCCCCAGCGCGGCGGTATGTCCAGTTCACTGACGTGCCCCCCGCTACTCACCCAACCGTTTTTGTCATCAGGCGGCAGAACTGGCGAATGCCGAGTTCACTGCGGGAGTGCCTGCGCTGCTCGGGAAGATCGTGCAGAGGCGCCCTCGAATCATTTGCTTCGTCGGCAAAGCCATCTGGGAGAGCTTCATCCGCGCGGTCGTGCCGCCTTCGCGATCTGCGTTGAAGTCTGAATGTCTAGACGACGCTACGACGTTCGCTATGAAAGTGCCTACTGGCATCAAGCTTGCCAGCCCCTCTCCCACCCCGTCGTCGTCAGCGTCATCCTCCGCGCCCACGAGCAGGACGCCGTCGAGAGCAAAAGTAAAACGCCCTGCGTCGCAAAAATCAAAGCCTGGGCCTTTTGTGTATGACCTGCAGCCGTACAAGATAGTTCACACAGCGCGTGCGTCGGCCTGCATTCCTGCTGCTCCAGACCGCACCCTACTCACGTCCAGCCATCACAGCCAACGCCGTCGTACACGAGACACTATTCTGTGTTGTTGTGAGTACGTCTGGTCTCGTTGCCGGCTATCAGGTATGTGTTGATACCACAGCACCCATGCCTACAACCGCTTTATTGCTCTCATAGCTTCCCGAGAAGGCCGAGCAGTTCTCTGCACTCAAGAGGCGTGTGGACGAGCTGAAGAGCGGTACTCTGGACACATCTCATATGACAGTGCTGCCCGGCGTTTTGTTGAATTAGGAACATTCCCCTTTACGCAGCTCAATTCCGAACCCCTGTCAAACAGCCCGCATTGCACACGAATCGTTACACGCCCTGCTCAGCAGGAGGCACAGGCAAACGTATGTTCGAGTTGATGATCCCCGTTTTCTTCAGCCTCTCCACGCGTCGACCAACGTGATGCGCGACCGCGTCCTGCACGTCCACTCCAAGTCAGCGTCCGGAACCCACGCGCGACCCGCACTTTGTGGCACGACGCACCTCGTCCCATGTCCTCTTCACGCTCTCCCGCCTCTTGTTGTCCTCGACGTATTGCCGCAGGCGCGCGAAGCGCGGCGAGTTGTACGTCTCGAGCGCCTTCTCTGCCTCGCCAGCGGGGATCGTGAACGGCTTCAGACGCCAGAGGTGCTCCATCCTGAGCAGGATCGGGACGACGGCCGCATCGGCGATCGACCACTCCTCGCCCGCAGCGAAGCCGGTGGGGGGCAGCTTGCGTTGGAAGGCGTCGAGTGCGGCGAAGAGGCCGTCTGTGGGCGCGCCCATGAAGATCGTCGGGAACCACGCCGGGAGGAGGGTCTTGTCGACGGCGTGGGCGACTTGGCGCGCGTGTGCGCGCTGGACAGGGTCTGCGGGGAGGAGACGCGCGGCGGGGAAGAGATCGGCGAGGAACTCGAGGATGAGGAGGGACTCGGGGATGCGGACGGCGTCTGCGGATGGGGCTTCTTCCGGGTTGAGCTTGGGCCCGCCGTAGACGAGGTATGGGACCTGCGAGATGGGTCAGGGATGGGGAAGCGTGCTGGCAGCGGGTTTACCTCTTGGGGCGGGGGCTCACCTTGCCTTCACCAGGGTAGACCTTCTGCTCGTACCATTCGGGTTTCTCGACGAGGTCGATCCAGATGGTGTCGTACGTCGCCCGGGCCTCCTCTAGGGCGAGACGGACCCTGTGGGGGAACGGGGAGTCCTGCTGGCTGTCAGACGCGATGAAGATGGGGACCGCTAAATGGTGAGCTTACCACGGCTGCGTACAAGGTGATCCTCTTGGTCTCGGCCATTGTTGTATTGTGGTTTGTGGGGCCTCTTTGAGTTCGGAGTGCTGTACCATGTCGGTGTACGCCTGAACTTTATATAGGTGTCTTGAACGCTTCCGTTGCACTATCGCGCCGGGTCGCTAGCAGTCGATGGCAGGAGCTTGCGTATGTGGTGCGGCTGGCCCTTGTCCTACTCGGGCAAGTTGTAGAGTGGACGACACGCCGCAAGACGCGTCGCCTCCCGGCATGCTGACAGTGATGACTTCCGCAGGGACTCGTGGCCCCCATCGTCCTCACGCGGCGTGCAAGAGGTCGCTACGGACGGCGACTGCGATCCCATCACCCCATCCGACGGTCCAACCATCCAGGGGGCGGAATCCGACCACTCACGCTCAAGGAATCACTGACAGAAGGGTTATCATTATACACGCTGAGATTTGAAGCGATAAAGAGCGAAGTACAACAAAGTACTTATCGGTTGAATCGAATACGATCCGCACACAACTGTCAGGGTGGAAACTTGAAGGCTACATATTGGCCTTACCAATGCGCACCCTAGCAAACCCAAATTCTGGGAGGTTCAGAGAGCCATGCGCAACGTACATAAAACTAGAAGCCATGCTTCGCCATCCACAAAGCTTATAGACAACTTCACAGTGATGATGACAACCATTCGGACCGCAGGACGTACGACGACAACTTGCACCTAACACTCAATCCCCAGCGGTGTCCCGCAGTCGCCTTTCATCGCTTCGCTGGAGGCTTCGGGTTTCATCACCATCGTCGACTTCGCCCTCGTCGAGCACCGCCGGTGAGCAAACGAGAGAGACCAGCAGAAGGACAGGCGCGAACTTCACCATGAGAGCAGCCCGTTCACCCGTCGTCCGAGTCTTCTCCCGGAAGCGTGCTGCAGAACGCGGCGGAGGAAGAGGGTGGGGACGTCATAGCGGAACAGCGGCTGCCACGGCATCGGGTTCGTCACGTCGTCGCGTTTTGACGCGAATAAGAAGCGGTGGAACTCTTTAGACACAGGTATTAGTATTCGGCCGTATTCGACGGCGTCTACGAAATGGTCTGGGGCGCAGAAGAGGGCGCCGGGGTGAAGAATGCTCCGGAAATCCTCTCCAGGACCCTTTGCGGTTTTCGGGTTACCATGAGGCGAGAAGCACTACCAAGTGTCTGGTCCTACGACACGGGATGCCTCCATCGGAGTGTAGTAAGCGTCCCTGTCGCTCCACAGATGGGGCCCTAGTTCGTAGTAAAGTCTAGAGAGAAATCCCATCCGAGTCAGTGGAAACCGAACAAAGCAAATGAGCACGCTCGCCCTTACTGCAATTTCTCGAACTCGACCTCCTTCCAAACTGGCAGAATCCAGAACCAGGCCTCTCTGTCTTTCAACCAGCGTCACAGAGCAGGAGCGCAGCCCCGCAAGCGCCGTCGCAGGTCTTCAGGCAATGGGTGGAGGACGTTCTGGCCGCCCAACGACAAGCGAGAGGCGGTTGTATTAGAACGGTGAGGAATATATCTAGATCTAGCGCTAATCCGAGTTAAAACGTCTCTAACCCTAACCCTACTTTAGCAGCGCTTTGTTGGCGACGACGCGCGAGGATAGACACCTACAGTTTAAGGTTAGTACACTTAGCAGTACACTGTTCCCGTTGCTCATGCGTCATATTTTACTTTCATACCGGGTCATGCGGAAAATTGACATTGCGTTGACGAAGTTTAGGAAAATGGTGTGCTCGCCCGAGGAAGTGTAATACTTAAGGTCTGACCCTCGAAGTCCGAGAGGCTTCGCAGGCGGTCCGAGTCGTCGCCCAAGCGAAAGCCCTGAGGGTCACGCATACCATGTAAGTACTATCGCTCCCGGGTGTTCGGTACCGGTAAACCTTGAGTCTGACGTGCAGAGGAACAGCAAGACGCGGACTCGGAGCCTGTGGCCGCCTCAAAATTAACGGGATCTCGAACTTCCGATTCTATTAAGCGAGCGACGTCGGGTGAGTTGGCCTGCGATCGCGCCGTGAATTGACGTTCTTTATTAAATCGCGTTCAATCGCGGCACCCCCGTCGCCCCACGCAAGGCTAACGACATGATCTGTCAGCGGCTAACTTACATACTGCGGCGATGGACAGCGCGTATGTACAGCAACGGCTCGGTATCGGCAAAAGTTAAACCCCACATACGTCTACTAAGGGGAGGACATGATAAAGTGGCCTCCATAAGTAGGGGCAAGTACTCGAGGGTCGAACGTTCCACGGTCAGCCTTTGGCAAGTGCTAGCGGCGGGAGCCCGCTCGTGCTCGCCAGCGCCCTCTTCGTCGACCGCACGATCTTGTGCGCGATCGTCTGTTTCGGGGGTGCTCGCTCGAGGAGCGCCTCCAGATGCGTGGCGGCTGCGGACGGCGCAACGACAGCGGGGCTGGGCGAGGCTACGCATAGATTGGTTGGAACGGTATCCGCTAATCGCGGGACGCGACTCCGAGTGAGCGAGATGTATCCTTTGAACTCGTCCATGGCGCGGGTACCGAGGAACTCTCCTCGCAAGCGTAATATCCGTACGGGGGATCCATCGGCCGAAGCTCGATATCGCGCGCTTGAAGGAAGTCGTGCAGCATCCGGACGTCCTCCAGCAAGTCCTCTTTATCTTCGCAGCTCCGGTGGTAGGTCACGACGCGGAGCGCTTTGTCAGATTCCTCGTAATATTCCCCGAAGGCAGCAAGGACGTCTTCCACATCGCCCTTCTCGAGGTGATGAAGGGATAGATGGCGGATCCCGGGAGGTAGCGGGAGGAATGCCGGTGGAGGTGGGCAGGTCATTCCGATTTCTTGGAGCTGGGCCAACTGCGAGAGATCGTCCCCGTCTGTGACACAAGGGACGTACAGCGAGTGCAGTCGGGTGAGCCCTAGGGTCGAAACCGAAGATGGATCGAAGGACATGGATTGCACGTGAAGGACTTGAAGAGTCTCCCGCGATACAGATGCGCTTCCGGACACTGCCCACTCGACAAAGCCATGTGTGCCACGGCGCAAGTTGGTATACCGAAGCTCGCGGAGGTGCCACGGAGGAGGTGGATGGGACAAGTCAGGGAAAAGCTCTTGCGCGCCGCTGCAGTCGACCTTGAGATATGCGATGCCGGGGAAGCGCGTGAGAAGTTGGAAGAGCACTATGTAGTGATGAGCGCGAACTCGGAGAGCTCGGAGACCCGGTGGTGATCTGAGTTTAGCGAGGATGCCTGGACGGAATGAGGCGTGGTACAGGCAGAGGTCGGGCTCCTGTAAGTTCGAACGCAGGCGGATGGCTTCGACGTATGTGTCCTGGTGATCCATCGCGATGGAGAGAATCTGGACTGAACATCTGAGCATCTCCGCGTGTCCCCCATCTGTGATGGACCGCAAGCCGTTGACGAAGGTCTTGCAATGAACAGAGCCGCGCAGGACGACGTGTGCGAACAAGAGCTGTTGCGCATGGCACCTCCAAGCCCCACACACTAGAGCGTATTTCTTGATCCATTTGGATCGAGCGACGCCATCGTCGTATTGTGCTCTGTGTAGAATGTCGATCCACAATTCTATCGGCAAGCCCATAGGCTTAGCCTGCGGAACAACAGGGGACCCCCTGGCGCTTCTGAAACAAAGCAGTCAACGGATGAACTTCAACAAATCCTCTTCCTTTCAAAATGGGCATGGATGAGAACCATTGGACAAAGGAGAGTCAAAGCTAATCGCTCGCATTCGTCCGCGGGTTTTATACTGGCATGACGTACAAGTCACAAGCAAGCAGCTCCGTCGGAACAATCGCTGCCGCGTGTGACCGACCATACCCACATGAAAATCAGTAAGTACGGAGACGGAAAAAAAACAAGCCGGTGACACATGTCCTGATGACCTTCTGACGCGCGAAGAACTTGGGAAACGTGCCTGTCATGGGCCACCTAGAATCGTCGGAAGCGGGGTGAAGATTGATCGCCCATCCGCGCGCTCGCGAGGAGTAGCTTGCAAACAGAGAAAACAAAGGCAAGGCAGGCTGTCGTCCAGAAACGGGCGAGCACGGGACATCAGAGTGCCCAGTCCAGCCAATTGTGGGACAAGTCATCATCTGCCATCTCATCGCATCGCGCAGCCCTGCAGCATATCCGAGTTGGTGCGTTAACGGCATGAACAGAGGGGAAAGATGGAAACGCGTTCTTACTAGTCGCAAGTTGCCGCTGGCATCATGCAGATCCTCCCATCTCGTGCTCACATATACTCGTGCTCCCAGGTCGACGCCAGGGCATCGATGAGATGCATAGAGAGGTACATTAGCTGTTGGTAAGCGAACCAAGTGCTCGTGGTCGTCCGTGGTCAAGGTGCGTTCGGCGCTGCCGCCATTCGGAACGAACCGGTGTCACTGTCAGATCACGATTGTGGCGTGACGTCACCTGAGTCTTGCTCGTCTACTCATGGTTAACCCCGTCGCTCGGACAAGATATCGCGCAGACAAGACAACCGTCCAAGCCGAGGTCGATCCTGCAAACATACTGCGGTAGTGCACGGCGTCGCACAGGAATTTCCGATATCTCGGAGACACTCCGGGGAGTCCACGAGCCTCGACTGAACTCGAAATGACTTGAAGTAGACCGGACGGGAAAACGACTTATGATACATGTTCTGTTCTAAGCAAGCTACCGCGCGCCGCTTCGAAATCTAGCTTTAGCGTACGTAACCCAGTTATGAGCGTAGAGACGTAGAGCGTGTGTGTATCCATATACATATAGTCCACGATAGTAGAGGTACTAGGTAGGTAGGGCAAAACATCGACAAGACGAAATGCGAGATGCGGAAAAACGGTATGGATGTATGTATCAATACAGCGCGTGCACGGACGTACTATTCCAGTGGCGGCTCTCGGAGCAGCGCCTGACGGATCTTCTCTTCCCTAGGCCTCATCCTCGAATCCCTAGCTTGATTATAACGGTCTCCACCCTTCGCCCGCGGGCCACTTCAAATCGTCCCTCTCCAGCACCATCCTCTTCCCGCCCCTTCCCCCGCTCGCATCCACGATCGCGACGTCCACCCCGCTCCGCTGCCACCGCCTCGCGCGCTCCTCCACCCCCTCGTTCTCGCCGTCCCTGCTCCCGTTCCCGTTGCTCCCGCTCCCGTTCTGATCCACACTGCTGTCCGCCTCGTCCAAATCCACCTCAGGCGGGCTCGCCACGTCCACATCGTCCACATCGTCTATCAGGCGCTTCTCGCCCTCCTCCCGCATCCACCCTCCAGGCCCACGCGATCCATGCTGGACGAACCCGCGCCGCGAGAACGCGCCCTCAGCCTTGTAACGCGCTGTGTCCAGCGCCGGCTGTGCGCGCTGCGAGAGGTTCGAGAACGTCTTGTGCAGCGTCGTCCCCAGCGGCGAGTCCGAGAACGTCTCCCAATTGCGCTCCCTGTCCCGCTCTCGCTCCCTGTCCAGATCACGCTTGTTTGAGGACAGCGAGAGGTGCCGCGAGAGGCGCAGGTTTGACGGCGGCGGCGTCGGCGGCTTCTCGAACGGCGAGTCAAACGGTGAAGATGAAGACGTCGGCGTGAGCTGTGCGCTTTCTGGCCGTTTCCGACGCGGCGGTGGGGGCACCGGTGGGGGCGAGGGATGATGCAGAGATCGCGATCGGCCAACGCGAGGAGACGCGTTCGCGCTCCCTGGCGTTGCACGATCCATGTCTACGCCGAGCGCGAGTGCGGAGGGCTTGCGGTCGGGGTGCGTCGGCGGAGGATCGGGCGGGAGTTCCGAGAGCGGTCTCGGCGGGGTATTAGTTGGCGATGACGCGCACCGTCGCTGGGGTGGTTCGGATGCGGCACCATTCGTAGAAGCCGGAACCAGGGCGGCACGCTTGAGAGGAGATAGAGAAGCCGTTGCGACCTGCTCGAAAGATCGGGCAGAAGCGGCGGTCGAGGCAGTCGGGCTGAGATTCCGCCGTGGCGGTAGTTTGGGGACCGGATTGCGAACTGCGGTACGGTCGGCGGAGCTGGTAGATCCAGCAGACGAAGCAGAAGAGCTCACATTTTTGCTGGGGCTAATGCTGCGCACGCGCCGTCCGGAGCCGCTCGAATCGGAGCTGCTCCTCAGGACCTCCATGATGCGCTCTTGCTCGAGCTTTTGCTCCGCTTGCTTCAAACTTTGTGCAATTCGCGTCGCCTGCAGAGATTGCTGGATAAGAGTATTCGTCGTGTGCGGGATCGCGACGTTGCGGGTCGTGTGCAGGACGGTGGGAACAGGTGGAGGCAATTCACGATTTGCCTGCGGCTGCTGCTGATTCATAGATACATGTCGGGGAGGCGGCAGTACGGGTGGCTTCCGAGGGGGTAATGGGGGTATCTTGCTGTCCGCAGGACGCGTACCACTACCGGGGAAAACAGCTACACCTGCGGGCGCAGACTGAGGCGGAAGATCCTGAGAACCTCTTCGCTTCAAGAAGGGGTTTGTTGGCTTCGGCGGAAGAGAGGGAGGCGGCGGTTTGGCAGGTGTAGGCATGGTCGACGAAGTCGCAGGCGCGGACTGGGGATTAAGGGTGCCATTGACGAAGAAAGGATTCTGTACCGGAGATGATACTCGAGATTGCTTGCCGAGAGGGGTTGGGGGACGAGACCTGCGTTCATCAGGATACGCTAAATACAGAAAGGATTCAGTCCGCCGCTTCGAATAGCATAGAAGGCAAGGACAGCAACACGAAGAAAACACGGCGCACGAAAGTCACCATTTCCTCTGGGATCGACCTTCGTCCCTCCGCCCCGCTGTCTCCCAACGGCTCTATCGCACCCTCCTCGCCAACGAAAAATGCAGAAACAATCCACGAAGTAGAGCCAGCCTCTCTGCGGGGCTCTCGAAGACAAGTTGTCGGCTAAGCCCGCGTAGCAGTGGGAGGAAACGAGCCTTTGCAAGGGCTTTCCTTGCTACGGGAAGTTGTGGTAAACATCATCATTTCCCCGGCCTTTGCTCACGGCAGAAATGTCGATTTCGATGCCCCAAAGTGCTCGTATGTCAAGTGACACATTTACGTCTCACCGAGGACAATGAGCTATGGCACACTTCGTCGCATTTCGAACACATTGTCATCTTTGGCCACTTGCGACAAAGGTATTGCTTAGCGTCTCATAGTGGTCGCAAGCCGGTTGTATGCGATGATATCGAGGCAACAAGCACGTAACGCGAATTCCGCGATACGCTTTGAATGTGATCACCATGAGACATTGCGCAAAGCCATTGTCGAATGTCGCCCGGGATAACCCTGCGACAACGATGGGACACCGTGTTCGGTAGGTCGATGCCGCAGTAGTCGTCGAACGCAGCCGGCGCAGCTCGCGGATCTCACGCAAACACGATGACCTCCACCACCCGCACGAGAAAGCTCCCGCTCGTCTAATGAGCCTGGGAACCTTCCCAATGCACGACAGGGGGACCCGTGGAAGACATATAGGGCGGAGCGTCATGCTCGAACGGACTGCAGTCGGAACGCAGCAAGCAGAAGGCACGGACATACCTTGGACGAAGACGAGGGTGGGGTCCATCTCCTTGCCACCAAGCACATGGGACACGAGCCGCAGGACGGCAAAGAACTGGCCGCCGCTCAATGTATCTGCGGCTCCTAACTCGGGCGAGAAGAGCCGGAGGATCTGCAGCTGAGATGGTGAGGCACGACCGAGCCCGGATGAGGACAGGGACGCACCGAGTCGAGCGTGTTGGACGCGAGTGTGGGATAGCGGCCCCTCAGCCATGCTCGTGCTTCGCGGACTCCGAGGGCGATCTTATCGTAGTCGGGCGGCCGGCTGGCATCGTAGTCGAGGATGTCGTGGAGAGAGGAGGTGTAGCGGGCGTACTCTGCGTCGTTGAGGGCGGATACGTGGAGGGTGAGCGGGCGCGACATTGAGCATGCCGTGGTCGTCGACAGAGAGCTCAGCCGCCTCGGGTTCACGGCACCCGCCAGGCAGCCGCGCACTCGGCGCGGCACACACGCCAAGCGCCAAGGCGCGCCCCGCTGACTCGGCACACCCCGCAGTCTGAGTGAGTCTCTCCGCAATGACCAACGTCTCCATCCCCGCCCCCGACAACCCGAAACCAGTCGTAGTCAATGTTGAAGTCGATACTCACCGCTCAAGGACATTGCGACAACAGTGTGCCCGTCTCTGCCTCGCACCAACCGTGTGCAAGTTGCGCATGAGGCAGAAGAAGATCAATCAATGCAGCTTCGAACAGAAGGCCTCGGGTCCCGGGTCCAATCCATGTATGTTGCCCCGCGTTCAAGTATAGCATAGAGATACGTGCATCGCACATGAAGCTGAAGGACGGTTCCAATGGCAGTCACTGACCAGTGGTGCAGATGAGTCGAGGTGTTCTCCTCCCATCGGGACGCCGCTTCATACATGCAGCCTTACACATGTCTTGACTGTTATTCGTGCACCGCATGGGAATGTGGGCCGCAGTGGGCGTAGTTCTGACACCATCTGGCCCGACTGTCGTGGCAGAGAGATGTTCCTAGCACCATCGCGTTGGTGCAGGCGAGGCGTTCCCTACCTTCCCATTTCAGCTCATTTACTTGCCAAATGCAAGGGTGCACAGGAAGGGTGCAGAGGACATCGGGGCCACCTTGCTCGACGCGGCTAGCAACTCGCAAGAACATCATGTTCCCCGGAGTAGCACGTTTCGTCAATGTTCTGTGGGATCGGCAACGGCATGGATCCGGGCCAACGATTGAGGGTGGTTCTGGAGGCATTTGATGATTGGGCCTTCGCCTTCCATCTACCACACGGAAGCAATTATAAACTTGGGGTACCTACTCCACTGTAATCACCGTCTGCTACGCACACCCTCCAACTCCGACAGAGAACCCAACTGGCCAGCGGTCTAGGCAACGCCGTCACTGCAACCATCCAAAGTACATTGATCGGTCCGAAGCGCGAGGGTTGGGTTTCTGCTGCCTAACCGTTCCAAGCTGGCGGCTTGAACTTTGCCACGCTTGAATTTTGATACGCTTGAACTTTGTACGCTTGAACTTTGCTACGCTTGAACTTTGCTACTTATCAGCAACCACTCAAGTGCATGCACGTCGCTCAGCAGATGATGGATCAGAACCCCATTACGAGACCGTGCCCCTGCGATGACCCTGCACGGAGGGGCTGGAAGAGGGCAGACCGTTCGCATCTCAACGTGATCCCCTCCGGTCCCTGGCAGCACGAGACAGCACGCGTGCAGACGGAAGCCATCGCGGGAACGAAAAAGGCAAGTCCTGCACGAGAACCCCGCCCAAAGCCCAGCAGATCTGCCAACGTCTCCTCCCGGGCTTCCCGATATCTGCTAGTTGATATCGAGGACCACATGCTCTCTTCGGAAGACCACAACGTAACGTTCCGGATGAGGCCCACCGAACGCGTTCCGTAACGTTCACCAGACGACCCCATCGACGCCAATGGCGTTCGAAGCACGAAAGGTACACAAGACCGCGCCCGTCAGAACCTACTAGCTTGCAGGTGCCAGTGCCTGCAGCCCTTTCCGGCATTCTTAATGGCAAACGTCTAGCTGCACCCGCTACCCGCGACGCTGGACGATCGGGCAGCGGGGGCCTGATAGAAACCTGAGGACGCCAGCATCAGACGCCGTACGTCGGTCGCCTGGCAGCGACGCCGACACCTGGGCCCGCCCCGTCGCCAATGGGCCATTCGGGTGAAATGTTGCCTTCCCCCCCACAACACGTCACCCACACCGCAGCAGCGAGAGCCACAAACATCAACTTGAACACCTGTCCCGAACCCAGCCGGCGGAACGCGTCTGCTGACGAACGAGCCGGCCCCCATACGCCCCCCGTGACAGCGGCGAAGAACCGCGGCAGAAGCGCTGGCGTTCAGTATACACACCCTCGGCTACCGGATGCTTCTTGGTTAAACCGATTACGCTTCCGGCTCGGCGGCAGGCGTCCCCGGGTGAGGTCAGCTGCGGGTCCGTCGCTGCCCGTCGGTGGATCGATTCGTGATTGGCGGATGTCGACCACGAGCGAGGCGGCACTCCACCGTGGCCTGCGGACGGTCCCTGGTGCCGCCAGATCCAGCCGGAGGGGGCGGGGGGCTCGTTACATCGTCGACGTCACGTCGGGCGGGGCCCGTTGGCTGGATGTCAGAACGTCGATGCGCCCGACATCCCCATCACCCTGGAGTGCTTCTGGACAGGGCGTGCAGTGCTCGGGCACGACTGTCGGACCTGCTGAAGTGTGCGAGTGAGGAGTGCATTCAAGGGGTTAGAACGCGCTCAAGCCCAGGGGGACGTCGGCGCGCCAGCGCGATGGAGCCGTCGCCAGGAAACTATTCAACGCCCGGCGACAGTTAGTGCCGGAATTCGTGCGTGCAGGGTCGCGCAACTGGGTGGCCTAGAAACAGCTGTGAGCCAGGAAGGTGAAAGATCGCAGGTAAGACAAGTGATTTGGTCCGCTACCGCAGCTGCGCCGCGCGATCCAAAGTTTTGGAGGAACTGAGCATGCTCGACTAGCTGCTTTCAGCGGGTGCACTCGTCGTCATCGTCCCTGCGGGATAACGAAAGCGTTCACGTCGTCCAAGGGGAGCCCGGGGATTCCAGACGGTCCGACAGAAAGTCGAGACAAGTGGGGTTCCGAAGTTGCTGCTACACTAATTGGAGGTTCTATCGAAGCCTCGTGGAAACTAGACCGCAGATGGACCTTGTGGACCCGTCGTATCGATCGTTGTGAGCACCGCAGATATCGAAGCAGAGCGAATACAATCCTCTCGACATACCGCGGGAAGCGAACGTAATTATACACTGTGGGATGGAAGATGTGATAGCGAACGTCCACGACGCCAAAACCTGCAGTCGAGGGGCAAAAGCATTTACCAGACGCTCTGCACATGCTGAGGTCCTGGGCTCGACGGGATGCTTTGGGGCATCGCTGTCGGCCGTGGAGCCTCCCGGACCGGCTCAGGCTCCTTCCTGTACTCGATCTTCTCCACGCGCACCTCGCCTTCGATCAATTGGTATACGTAGGTGACCACCACGGGGCCTTGGATGTCCATGAGGGCGAAGGAGGGGGTGATATCACTGGGCACGGAAAACGTAAAGATGATGCCGCATGCCAGAGCAGGGCTCAGGGCACGTACCCGTTATAGCTTCCTATCCATGCGCCAGTCGCAGAACCAGGGTTGACGAAGAAGCGGTTATCATATTCGACCGCTTGGAATCTGCGAGGGCGAAGGTGTGTACGGACATGATCCCCCCTCGTGTATGGGTATGGAAACTTACGTGTGCGTGTGTCCGGAGACTAGGACGTCAACATCCAGCTGTCTTGCAATCGCGTTGAGGGAGTCGAGGTCACCGGTTGGGACACATTGGTGTCCATGTATGACGCCGATTCGGATCGGCGAATGGGCAACGGTTACCGAAAGGGGGAACGAACTCTTGCGGGCAAGAATGTCATTCATATGGAACGCCTGTGCAGAAGGACTAACTCACCTCGTCGTAGTCCCCTCTTACGACATGCACGTCTGGCGAAACCGTCCGCAGGTACTCGTACGTCTCCCGATCACAAACGTTGCCCGTGCAGAGAATTTGCTGGATCTTTCCGGGAACAAGGAGCTTCTTGAACTTCAGAGGGAGATCATGAATACGGTGAGGGATGTGAAGATCTCCAATGACAAGAACGAGGACCATGGCGGGAGTGGACGAGGGCAAGACCGCGGCGCTCGCTGCGACCGAGTGCGAAGACGCCCGCGGTGGTGCCCACGTGGCAGCGATGTCATGGGCGTCTGTGGGACTTGGAATGCGACAATGGACCGGCTTTGCTGCTCAACCACGACGCCTTCATTCTCTGTCGCTCACCTTGTCGTCGCCTACTTGCGTCTGTGTTGCTGCCTGTGATCCCTCGGGATGTCCCAGAGTCTTTCGGAAGAGTGCACACCGCTCAAACGCAAGTACGACGCATGCTTCAACGCGTGGTTCGAGGGATATCTAGAACCCGCAGTGTCCGCCTCGGCTACCTCGGAGCAGCGGAAGAAATTCTCGCAAGAGAAGGCGGCCGAATTTGAACGATCTTGTGGAAAGATATGGCAGGAATACCGGGCATGTGTGCAGGTGTGTTCCCGGCTTTCAGCAAAGCTGTGCGTCCATCTGACCTTGACGTCCTGCGCACAGAAAGCCGTCACGGACAAGGGCTTGGACAACCTGCTCAAGCAAGCACGGCAGACGCATCCACTGAAGGAAGCTCCTCCTGCCGGTGATTCACCGCGGTCATAGCCTGAAAAGCCTTCCGTAAGAGTTCAGGGCTCGGGTGGCCTCGCCTTCCCTAACGCTGTTGTACGTGTCGTGTAGATCATTCACTAGACCCCACTTCCAGCTCCTCTGTGGCGTTTCATCTCACCACTCACTCAATAAAATCCCCCTTGCTTCGAACTGGCAATATCGGACCGAACTCCATCTATCTGTAGCGACCATCATCCTCTGGGAGAACGTCATGTGCATCCGTCGCCCCCGAATTCTATGGCCCATGCTCCCCACAGCAAAATAGGCTGAAATTTGCCACGATGGATGGCCGCCGCTCGCAGCATCGGAAGGCGCGTCAGTAATCCCCCCTGGCCGCATGAGCGGGCATGCAATCGATGGCCACGTTCCTGGAGCTGGTTTGCGCACGAGTCGGCGCGACCGGGCTTCTATTCGCCTCCCGAGTCCGACGAAATCGTCGGGTCGTCAAGCGGTTGGCCATCTACCCCTGGCCCCGCCAGGGTTTCTCGTCGTCGTTGAATCGCTTCGTGTGCGGCGGCCCTGCGACAGACGTAAAAGATGCAATATCTAGGTGATGTAGGTGGCGCGCCGCTCCGAGTCCCCCACGAGCTGTTCGCGCCTGTGCTTATCGATGTGTCAGGTTGGAAGCAACTAGAGGCACTGCTCAGTCGCGTGTCAGCAAGGCTCGCCAGCGTTCACTCTGTTGGCGCATTAGCTGTTCGCCGGGCAAGCTCAGACGCTGCAGGCCTGACATGCCGCCATCTATCTCTGTGGCGCACGACATCTGCCGCTCACCGCCGTCCTTGGCATTGTGGGTCCACCGTGTAACCTGTTTCCCAGTGATGGTGAGCCATCGCCGTGCATATTCCGAGCGGAGCGCTGCTGAGCAGTGAGCGTTCGTGGCCCTCTCTCCCGCGTTGCGCCAAATATGCCTCCGTGCCCCGAGCGGCTAGAACTGGCGGCGTCGTCATCATCAGGCAGACAATGTCAGCACGGTGTTACTGCGTTGTCAGGCTCACCGCGACCGGCGTGTTCCAAGGAATCCTCGTCATCTGTATACGTTTGTATGTCGAGCAGAGCTCTCCATTTCCTGTTCAGTGTTTTGTTGTCAGCAGGCAGCGCCGCAATCAACTATCGCTCAGCGTCGATGAGTCCCTGTTGATCGGTGAATATTGGCGGAATATTCGCCAAGATTGTTTCGGCGCCCGCTCACCTACTCGTGAACTGTCACTGTGAACGAGCGAGCTTACGTTGGACGCGGTATAGGAATTACTTGCACAAGTCGGAAGCCCAGACAGCTCGTGAGCTTCACAGTGTAGGCTCGGGGAGCAGGTACCCACGACACGGTAAACATCGGTGCCAGGGCGGTCGAGAGAGTCAACCAGTACGCGCGAGGTAGCGCGCGTCGGGACCGTCGCATCCGTCGACAAGATAAACACGGCCGTTCGCTCTGCCACCGTCTACCGTGATCCCCGCCTTGCGGCTGACGCCGCGCCCCAGACGGCGTGGTGGAGTAGCCGGTATTAACGGCAATAAGCTTAAGGTCGCCCGCACCGCGCTCGGCGTTGGGACCAGGAACCGAGCGCGGCGAGGCACGACCGGATGCCGTCGGTGCCTTAATGCGGAGGGGCGGGGCGAGAGCGAAAATTGCACCCCGCATCGGCGTCGCAATCATGCTCTCCGCACCTTCGCCACCGATGGGCCTTGGGCCTTGGACCTTAGAGGACGGAGGGCAACGGGGTTCGCGTTCGCGTTCAGGTTGTAGACCCCCCGCCCTGGTGGTCCTGGAGTCGCGATCGCGCTCAGCTCGTCTCCTCGTGGACACTCGTCCTCGATGACGTTGGCCAGACTCAAGAGGCGACTGCTTGGAATCGATGAGGCGCACCCTGGCCCCGCCGCGTCCCCGCTCCCGAGCCCACGCGGACGCGGTTCTCGTACGTATGTAAAATGATCTTCCCGTGCGAGCTTCCGCTCTCCGCGTCCTTTCCGGGGCCTCGTCGGTTACGACACTCCTCCTCTCGCCTCGACCGTCCGTCACGGTCCACGGCACAGCGCATTCAGTGAAAACTGCCCGCTTACCTCACCGCCACCTTCTCCCATTCATTCCCACTCCAGGGTCGCGAGACGCAACTCAAAGTCTCAGCCTCACCCCTCACCCCTCTCTCCCCCCACGTGTGCTGGGCCGCTGCCTCTGCCTCTGCCTCTGCCTCTGCCCGTGGTCTCAGCGCCGACAGAAGAGGCTAAGGCTTGCCGTGCAGGATACGGTTGGACAGGGAAGCGCACGCGTAAAGGAACTGTGGCCCGAGGAACGCGCTCCCCACGATCGCTCCAAAGTCCAACCCCCACCCCTGTGCAGCCCAAGCCCAAGCCCAAGGGTCGCCGGCTGCTATGTGCGCGATACAGATACAGTTCTGAAGTAATACATAACACACGCGAGGGTGGGTAGTGGGTGGGGCCCGGTCTGTGAGCAGTGATCAGCGTCGAGAAGAGTTGAACGCGCGCGCGGAACCTTGAACCTTCCCGACCCTGAGCGTGCGCGTGAGTGCCCGTGCTCCTCCTTCGTGAATTCCAATTGCGGGTGTCTGGTCGCGCGATTGAATGCGACTGAGCGGAAGGCCGAAGGTTTTGCGGCTCTCGCGAAATCATGACCGCAGACTCGGACGAGGCTCCGGGACAGCCGCCCGTTCCGCGTGCGACGCAAGGCTACTCTATACGTTATCAGACAGCGGCCCACGCCACGCCCGGCTATGTCCCACATACATAGAAGCCTGAGGCCTGAGGGGCCCGGGATCAGCGCGCAGCTCGCAGTTCGCGGCGTCCCTTGCCGTGGTCCACTCGTGGCCGAAGCTCTTAGGTTCAGACTGAGAAGTTGGAACGTTGAAGTCTAAGACATGCGACGGAGGCGTTGTATCTTTTGAACGGTTTACGGGGGTGCAAGTACAGATAACCAACAGGCGGGTCCCTGCGGGGAAAAATACATGGTGGGTGGTGGCGGATCATGGCGGGGAGGTATAATACGGGGACGTTTCTGATATAGATATCTGCAGTTGTGGTGGCGACGACGAAAGCGTGGGTGACGGAGCAGCAGGTAGAATGACATACGATACAGACAGAGACAGAGACATGATGGGGATGGGGACGGGATGGGGGCAGAGAGAGAGACCGAGACCGAGACCGGGGCGGGGGCGACGCAATATCCGTGAATGGTGGGGATATGATACCTATGAACAATGCAGCAGGGCAGTCCTATGAACTTATTTGGAGACGGAATAGGGTAACGGGTCGCACGGGGGCGACGTCAGGACACGGGCATATACGTACGCGCGCATGACGGGGTATTGCACAACACGGGCAAGGCCGAGAGGGACGGGGGGACGACGAGCGGGAGAGAGAAGCGTCGCGCTTACGCCATCATCCCCACGGGAAGCACCGGCATGGGCATGGCGTAGAGCATCGCAGGCGCGATGCCTTCCTGGGTATTGGAACCGGGCGTGTACGTCGGCACCGCGTACTGGTATTGCAGGTACGGGAACTGCATCGTGGGTTCTCCCGTCGGGTAGTAATACACGTCCTGGGCCTGCGCGTATCTAGGGAACATCATGTCACCGTCAGCCAAGCTCGGGGAACGGGAGGACGGATTAGGGAACGGGATGACGGGCACTTACTCAACGGCGCTGGCCTCGAGCGCGGCGGACTCGGACGTGGACGCCATGGGCGGCACCTGGGGAAGCGCGATGTGCGGCCCCGTCTCACCCGCCGCAGCGAGGCTGATCAACATAGGGTCGCCGTGTCGGAGCCCTTGCGGGTCGGAGGGCATCGCGAAGGCGCCCAATCGCTCGGCGGGCGTGAGGAATGAAGGGGACCCTGTACAACGGACCGGGCGAGGCGCGTGGACTGATGCAGCGGCGGGGAGCTGGTCGGTAGCCTCGTGGTAGACCTGGGACGCGTCTTGGGAGAAGAACGCCTGGGCGTCGTGGGCGACGGCGTACGACGGCTGCTCGAAGTAGTCGCCGATCACCGCTGGCTCGCAGTAGCCGTCCGTCGCGCCCTCGTACTCGTACGAAGCCGCGAGAGAGTACTGGGAGTCGTCGCAGTGCGCGTGATATTCTGCGGGCGCGGCAGACCCGTACGAGTGTGGGTCCGGGTCGGCGTAAGAGAGCTCGGGCGTCGAGGGCTCGGGCTCGTCCTTGGGGTGGAGGTAGTCGGACGAGTCGCAGTCGGACATGGAGTCGGCCGTCTCCGCGGGCTCCGAAGAGCACTCGGAGTCCTCTCGCTGGCGACGTGCGCGCGACGCGTTCTGGGCGGGCGTTCGCTTCTCTTCTTCTACGTACTCGCAGATGTAGCCGCGCGCGAGGCAGCGGGTGCAGGCCGGGCGCGTACCGGAGCACTGGCGACGCAAGACAAAGTTGAAGACGGAAAACGACAGTAAGACGTAAGATGATGTGCATACCTTTGCCTTGCGTTGGCGGCACTTGTTGCATGCCTTCTGGGTCCGCCTGTTCTTGAGGGGAGTGGGCGAACGGAGGAAGATACAGGCGCCCTCGGGCCCTGGAAGGGTGCCGGCGCGGTAGTGGTAGTATTCGGGGCCCCAGGGGACATCGTATGGGATGAGGTTCCAGCTGTCCTCGGCGGCGACAGCGACGTCTAGAGGAGAGTGCGGGAAGAGATCTACTGGAGTGCAAGGGAGAGAGTTGGCAGGCGAGGAGCGGCCCGAGCCGAGGCTGACGTCGTGGTAGTAGGGCTGGTCAGTGCAGTGCTCGAACATGATGGTGAGTTGGTCGTGGCCCATCCTCGGCCGGGGGTTGGAGGTCGAGGGGTACATGTCGTCAGTCTATGGTGAGGGAAGGATATGACGAGCGCTGGACCGGGAGGGAGGAGAGGGCGGGACGGGATATATAATTGGCGTGGAGACGAGGAGGGCTGCGGGTGGACGAACGCGAGTTCTTTTAACAACTGGATCGCGGGCGGGGGCATCGGTTGGCGTGAAAGGACACTTTAACGAAAAAAGGGCGCGATTGGAGGGCGAGCGCGAAGAGGCTGAGACGGCTAAGGGCAGTCGTCAAAGGGCTAGAGTCTCGAGCACCAGCCGACCGCAGACGCGGGATCGACGATCTCAACCTCAACGATCCATCGAGATGTACATGTTCTTCACTTTTGATGAACAGAACCCTTTCGGTGGCGTCGAGTATCGAGATTCCCAACTGGCCTAAGGCTCCTGCTTGATTTCCCGCTCCGACCGCCAGTTTCCTGCCGTCTGCGTGGACCTTAACCCGACGCACGCTCGTTTGTCGCTGTGCACGCACCAACCCAACGCCCACCCAACGAAGCCCGAGAGAGACACGAGGCGAGCCGGTTTGGGAAGGACACGGGAGCAAACAGCGCACCGACCGGGGCGTGCACCCTCAAACGAGGATTCTGCGAGACTGTTCGCCGCACCAGGCTGTCGGGCGGGGACTGCGTTGAGAGGTAAAGCCGGCCCAGAGGAGCAGGTCCACGGCAAATTTTGACTTGACCAGCCTCAGGCGCCGGCAGAGCTTCCAGAGGAAAATTCAAATCGTCAAGACATTCCTCGGCGCCTGGGCAACGACCACCTTCAAATTCCCATACGCTCGGACATACGAGCTCCCGCAGCGACGTTGCGAACCAGACTTATCGCATAACCGAACCATCATGCGCTAACCAATAACATTCAGCACCGAGAATAAACACCACGAAAATCACGTTCGGTCGCCCTTGGTCAATACGTGCTTCCCCTCAGCCAAAGGTGTGGACAGCCCAATATTCGATCGTATTGAATGCGCCTTTGACAGGCCAGCCAAAGTCCTCCCCCGTTTCCCTCAACATTCAAGCCCTCACGTGTGGCGACAATTTACGCCACCGATGGCCCCGTATAGCGTACCGCCCTTCCCGATCGGCGACTAGCACCGCCCGCGCTCGCTCGCCGAGGTTACATTCAGGCTCCCGACGTCGCCGGAGCGCATCTGCGCGTGGCCGCCACCACCCGCCACCTCCAGAACCGCTGCTGGCGGCGGGCTGGTGGGCCCCCGGGCTTCCCCGGGGTGGTAAGTCATTTCCATATCGTCCACCTCCCGCCACCCGTCGGCCATCGACAGCAGATCGTGCTCGCCAGGTAAGGTACGAGTGCGCGATCGAGCTCGCCTGTGTGCTCGTCTCTGGCTGTCTGATGCGCCTCGAGCGTGCAGATCGACCCCGCAGGACGGTGGCGTGTGCGTGACGGACTGTGGTTCCGCTCCCGCGTGCCTGCAAACGGTCGGAGAAGGCTTAGGTACAGGTTGGACCCGGCCACGAACGTCATCGTCCTCACTTGACTCTTGGAAATTTTGGAAAAGAGGGCGAACGCAATTTTTAAGTCGGTCACCAGATGCTACGGTGTCGTGTTGCGGGGCCCATGCGTAATCGTACTGAAACAAAAAACATATCGAGTTAAGAGCGGGAGCGGTGGCGTCCATGGGTCGCGGGAAGCTGATCTGTGATCATGACGAGAGATTCAGAATGGGCGGGGATCTATGGCCATGGCGAGCCTTCAAGTAGCCGGGTCGTGCAGCACCGCGAGCAGATAGCGTTCGTCTGCAAAGGAAGAGAAGAATCGAAGGGGCCCGTCAGCACGCATCCAACCCACGTCCTCACGCGCACGTCCGCGGGACGGGGACAGCGGTGATCGTGTCGCGCAGCGCACCTGGAGAGATCATAATTTCATGCCGCTTCGTTCGTATCCGCATGAACCGTATGTCGTCCTGCGATGTGAGAGAGATCATCCGGGTCAGCCTCAGCGCGCGCGGTGAAGACGGAGACAGTGAATGGAGCGTGTGTGCTCACTCCGTCGTTATGACCGCCGCTCACGTCCTCCAAGCCCGTTTGTACGCTATGCACGATCCGCGCGATGGCGCTCGCGTACTTCTTGCCCTGCTCTCCCTCGAAGACCACGCCCGAATGGCGGATGATGGTCACAGGCTGCCCTCTGGACATTAGCATGTATCCCAGTACCGATCGGTGCGACGTGAGAAGCGTGAGCGTTTGCTCGAGCTCGGGGGGCGTGACATGGGATTGCGCCGTCGCTGTGGATGATGCCGTCTGGGAGTCGGCCATGGTCTGTGTCGCCAGCATGGAGGACGGTGAGCTCGACGTTGGCCGCCCAACATCGGCCCAATCGCGCCTAGCGTCATGGGCGCGCAAGGGCTTACGTAAGAGAAGCCATGGGCGTTTTGTGCGGCTGGAGCGGGTTAGCACAAACTCTAATAGCCTTTTCACCATGGCTGCTTGCGCACTTGGGGCTTGGTTCAGACGATCGCTCTCCACCCTGCGCCATCTCGCCTTCGGTGACTGCTGACGACGACCGAGACACCGCCTGCCCAAGCGGCGAGCTCGGCGCCGCAGCAGAGGCCCGACAAAACGCACTAGTGTGCGCCGCTGGTGCGTTCGCCATCGTCGGCCATCCCGACCATCCCGAATTCCAGCAAATCACCTCGGTTGTCGCGTTCCATGGCCCGTTCGGCGTGTGGCTGACGGTCAGAACGTCCCTCCCTCTGTCTTCCTGACAACTTGCTGATGGCCACCGAGTCGATCGCATCGCAGTCAGTGAGCACCGTGCATAGGAACTCACCTTTCCTGGCTAGGTCGACCAGCACCACTTTCTCTATCTCTAATGGCTAGCTCCGTCTCCGCCGATGGGCCCACCGCCTCGCCTCGTGTGTCTCGGGTGTCCGACAATAGATAACATTCGTCATGTCATCGAAACCCTCCTCGCAGGTCCGCGACCTAATGATATGGCCATTTGGCCCTGATCGGTCCTGAAGAGAAGAACACACCAATATTCAATATTTTCGTCGAACATGCGCCTCTTCAAACTACTACCTTTGCTGTTGGACACGCGCGCAACTAGGCGAGGGTGAAGAGGGCGTCGAGAAGCCTGGGGCACGTGTTTTTTTTTACTGGACGGAAATCTGGCCCTCATTGTATGTACTCGGTATGTGTACATTGACCCTCATGTCGGCGCATGGGCGTGCCTCGCGTCTTTGCACGTCCAGCCAGCCAATGAGCGGGTAAGAACTTCTCGCACAACGCGTTGCGCCCTGTGCCTCAGCAGAACGATGCTCGGAGTGCCTAAGCGCGGAAAGCCCGACAATCGTCGTGTTTGGCGAGCGAGCAAACATGCGTCCGCATCCGGTGAAACACCGTCGAAAACGTTGAACCTGTGGACTGGCGAACACACAGTCTGCCTCGCCCCGATGCGTGACGACGATGTTGACCTCCGCGAAGGTCCCGCTAACGATACACTGCGCCGTACTTGCCTAGCACGGAAGCTGGGCTCTCACCGGCTAGCGAAACGCCTGCAAACCGGCGGTGCGATGCGAATGATGATCAGAAAGCATGCGCTGAGCGACTACATATGTACAACAACAGAGCACGGAGGGTGCAAGCATGTCTGTAAACACAATAACAGAGCAGTAGGATAGCGATTGTCCGACTCGAACGAAACTAGTCTCGGCTCTCTCAAACCCCCCTCCAGGTCAACCACGATGCCCTTCATCCGATGGACTGTCTCGGCTTCCAGAGCGGCCCGCCATCAAAATCGTCCACCTCCACTCTCCGCCATGCGCTCGGCCCCGCGCGCAGGCTCCTTACACCCTCGCGGACGCCTTTGGGCGTCGCCGGTCGGGTGTCGACCGCGGACACCGTCCGCCGGTGGAGGCCACCAGTCACGGCCACTGTCCGAGGCGCAGGGCTCATCAGCCCCACGTCGTCCTCCACGTTGTCCGTCCCTTGCGCGTCGACAAAGTCGAGCTCGAGCACGAAGTAGCCCTCCTTCCACCGCTCCGGCCCGTCGTGGGCCCGAACGAATTTCCACCCGAGGTAGGTTTCGCACGTCTTGCAGATAAACTCTTGTATTGTGTAGGCGCCCGAGTCCATGAGAAGGATCGATGGCGGGTCGAGCGCGACGTTTCGCCTGGAGGACAGGGACGGGAGCCGCGCGTACGTTATGTTACGTTCGTAGTCGCGAGGAACGGGTGGGGGCGGGAGGGAGGGAGAGGGATCGCCAGGCGTAGCGCGCGATCGGTCATTCGGTCAGCGTGCGGCCCACGTGCAAGTCGAACGGATGCGAGAGGGAGAGAGGGAGAGAGGGAAAGAGAGAGAGAGAGAGATGAGATATTGGAATTTTTGGGGACGCACATTTCGGAGAAGAGGGCGGCCTTGCCAGCGTGCCCGCGGTATGCCTGCAAGCGCGGCGCAGAAGAAGAGTGGTCAGAGTCTTGGCATACTACTCATTCGACGCGTGCCGTTGCGTTCGCGTTCGAGCAGTCCGACGCTCGCGACATGCGTTATCTGGGCGCGCACTCACCGTGGAAACTAAGCGAGCGGTGTGCGCGATGCGCGCGTGGCACTGGGCGCATGCGAAGACGCGTGGTGGGCCTGCGTGCGCCGCTGGGTCCAGCTCGGAGGGCAGTTGGAGCAGTGGAGGCGAGGGCACCTTGGACATGGCGAGCCAGGGGCTGGGTAGCGTCGAGGACGTGGGGGTTGGAGGAAGAAAACAAACGCTCGGACGCCGTCGGCGTAATTGTGTTGGCTTGCGCTCCCAGCCACTGACCGCCCGCCGGAGGCCCAAGTAAGCGGTACACGCGACATCATTTTCTCAGGAAAATGGCACCGCAACTGTCCTCGTCGAATGCTCTGGGCTTCCCTGGCGCCAGAAAATGTGTACGCCGCTCGTGCTGGCCGTTGGAGGGGGCCGGAGGCTGTCGCAGGCCTTGACATGGGCAGCGTTGTGGCGGACATGCAGAGCACCGCACAGGCTGATCATAGACGTGATCCATGGCGAGATGCGAGATGGACCTAAATGCTGTGCTTCAATTCCAAATCTGGACATAGTGGTAACAAATATACCAAACACCGAAATTTCAAGTGCACGACTCCCCTTGCCCCTCCAAGCTGCCTCTCGCCCCCTACCACTCCTCGGACGACCGTGGGTGGTGGGAAACACGAGGATCACTCGTGTGCGTTCGCTGAGATTCATTCATCACATCTGCCAGCGGCTCGAACTACGACGCCTGCCAAATGCAGGATCAAATGCTCCCGGTGGCCGATCAAGATACGATTTGGATAACACTCACCGCCAACCAACCAGCCCCTCATCCCGTCCCCTGATTGCTACAGTCGAACCTTCGCCGCTAAACGGCTCGAAAAATGACCCGCAAACGTGTTTTCACAGGCCGCAGCGTCGTCCTCCCCGACGGACAGCCTCAGCCAGCCACCGTGATCGTGGACGTCACTGCGGGCAAGATCGTGGACATCCTAGCCCGAGTCAGCTCCCGCACCAACTTCCCTGACGTAGGCGATGACGACTGGATAGATGCAGGGGACAAGTACCTCATACCGGGCATAGTCGAGTGAGTGGATGCGCTGCTCTTCGCCTCCGCGAGCGAGAAGGCGATTATACTTACCCACCCATCTCCGTCAGCGCCCACGTCCATTTGAACGAGCCCGGGCGGACAGACTGGGAGGGCTTCTGGACGGGCACCCGCGCCGCAGCGTCGGGCGGCGTCACGACGCTCGTCGACATGCCCTTGAATTCTATCCCGCCCACGACGACCGTCGCCAATCTCGAGCAAAAGCGCGACGCAGCCCGCGGGCAGTGCTGGACAGATGTCGCCTTCTGGGGCGGCGTGGTTCCTCAAAACCAGGTAAGGCATGCCGTGCCGTGCCCCGCGCGGTCCCTTGGGTGGGGGCGGCTTCTACGAGGCTAATCAGCACTTCTGGCGGTTAGGCTCACCTGACGCCGTTGGTCGAGGCCGGCGTGAGAGGCTTCAAGTGCTTCCTCATTGAAAGCGGCGTCGATGTGAGTAAAGGTAAAGTGCGATGCCGGAACGCGCGTTCCTAATGCCGTAACAAGGAATTCCCTTGCGTCACCGAAGACGACCTCCGTCTCGCGATGAATGAACTGACGGTATGTCTTCCTGAACTCACACGAAAAAGATCGGCGTCTTACCCCCTCCGTCATGGCAGAACACGTCCACCGTCCTCTGCTTCCACGCCGAGCTCGACACGTCCCCCACCAGCGCGCCGCCCCCGCAGGGGAGCGCAGCAGACCCCACGCTCTACTCGACGTTCCTCGCCTCCCGCCCCCAGCAGCTCGAGGTGGACGCCATCGCGCTCATCACCGCGCTCCACAAGCAGTACCCGTCCCTGCGACTGCACATCGTCCACCTCTCCGCCGCGGACGCGCTCCCGCTCGTGCGCGCCGCCAAGCAGGCCGGGCTCCCGCTCACCGTCGAGACGTGCTTCCACTACCTCACGCTCTCCGCCCAGCACATCCCGCACGGCCGCCCCGAGTTCAAGTGCTGCCCGCCCATCCGCGACGACGCGAACCGCGACGCGCTCTGGGCCGCCCTCCTGGACGGCACGATCGACTGCGTGGTCAGTGACCACAGCCCGTGCGTCGCGGCGCTCAAGCGCCTCGACGACGGCGACGTCATGGGCGCGTGGGGCGGGATCAGCACCCTCGGGCTCGGGCTCAGCCTCCTGTGGACCGAGGCGCGGAAGCGCGGCGTCGGCGTCGACAGGATCGTCGACTGGCTCTGCGTGCAGCCGGCGAAGCACGCCGGGCTGGCCGACAGGAAGGGCAAGATCCAGCCGGGGTACGATGCGGATCTCGTCTTGTGGGATCCAGATGCGAGGACCGAGGTACGGGAGACGACGTGCGCTGCGCTGCGGCGCGCCGCTGCGGACGAGGGTTTACATTTTGCTGATGCCAGCGAGCGACTTGCGCGCAGGTCACGAAGGCGTCGCTTAACTTCAAGAACAAGCTTACCCCGTACGAAGGCCTCACGCTCCTCGGGCGGGCGGAGAAGACGTACCTCCGGGGCCGCCTCGCGTACGACGGCACCACCGCCAGCGGGTTCGACGGTCTTGAGCCAGCCGGTACCTTGCTGTGAAATTCGATCATGTTTTGCGTTTTGTGGAATGTACCGAAACAGAATGGGAATCGATGAGCCCGCACGTCTGTTTTGCCCCACTGGCTCGATCGCTGAAATGTCGCTGCCCTCCACACATCACAGAAGGGAAGAGGAAGGAAGTGGGATCGCAAGCGTTTCACGTCCAGACTTGGTAAATCGCTGTCTACCCCGCAGACAGAAGACGTTCGATTGCAGTGCCATGGCTATTTTGCTAGCTCATGCCACACGCGTCGCGCGTAGCCGATCGTATGTCGGGCAGTGGCCACCACCGGCTCGAGGCGGGGGGCCTAGCACCGATCGCCCCAGCGTGCGCGACTTTAAGTTGCGATCGGGACGCGCTCAGACACCTGTAACCCCGGTGCTGGCCCCGGAAATATCCGGTGAGATCGTTCGAACGCTTTTGGTACTCACAAATATTTTTACTACTTGTTCATTCGTACTACTAGATCTGTGCGAGAGCGACGGAGAACGGACTGGATCAGTCCGACGTTCAAGCTTTAGGCCTTCAGGCGCCATAAATATCGTTTTCACGCTCGAGTGCAGGTTGCCGTGAGGCCTAGTAGTAGTGCGCCTCTGCAAAGCGTTCCGGTATGACGCCCCACTGCCATGTCCCATGAAATCATGGCCTCGAACCGTTCGGAAGTCGTCAGGGCATGTTCCGAATGGACCGGGCCGAGCTGGGGCCCGTTTAACTCAAGCTGGGGGCGGCGTATTGGCTCGGCCGCGGCTTTGTGCCCTATGCTTTCCTGTGCTCGCATACATTGAAAATTATCACCCCAGTATGATCTCTCACCTTCCATGTCATAATCTGTGTGTACGAGGTTAGTTACATCTTTAATCGTCGCGGTAGCACTAGACGGCAACCGACCGGATTTGGTATATCAAGCGCCCGAGTCATGGCTGATTCGCACACATCGCAACGACTACAACACCCCCTGCAGTCCTCCAAGTGGTACGAGTCTCGTACCTGGTGAGAAGTCGGCATTTAACTTCATTTCCAACACCTTTCGACTGCTACAGGCCGGCTTAAAGCCGGGCTGGGCCCCAGGGGCCAGGCTTGAGGCCTGAGGCCTGCGCCGCCAACCAGAGCCCGGCTTCGCCTCTCGGTGAGCTTTACCCGCACCAGGCTGCGGGGCGTTTGGACCAGGCAGAGCGCCGCCCCTGCTCATGCCACGAATCGCACGTTTGCGGACGGCGATGCGAGCCCGCTCCGGCGTCATGTCTCGCAGTATAAGTGTTGGTTCAAACAATGCGCTGAACTTGAAGCTCGGAGCCGACACGACGCAGACACACCCCCACAGTTCCAAATCCGGCGGCAGAACTAGCTAGCTACTATGATGAAGACCCAGACCGTGTTCTTCCTCGCGTTTATCGCAGCCTCTGCTGTGGCGCAGCAGGCCACGATCATCTCTCCCGCCAACGGTTCGACGATCGCCGCCGGCAGCCAGCTCATCGTGGACGTCCACCAAGACGTGCGTACACACGCCTTTTTTTCTCTCTTCCCCTTTTTACCAAACCTTCCGTTCAGCGGATCCCCACTGACCGTCACGATGTTCGCTAGATATCCCCCACCCAAGACAACCAGATCGCGGTCGTCCTCGGCCTCGAAGCGTGCCCCAACGCGTCCTGCAGCGACATCGTTCCGGGGCAAGATGGCGTGGGGACGATCCTGCTCAAGTCGCTCTTCGACCCGCAGCTGGACCCGAGCGTCCCGCAGGAAGGGCTGCATCAGACGTTCGCCGTAGTAGTGCCTGAGGAGCAGCCGACGGGCCCGAGCATCCTCAGTCTCACGCACCTACAAATGGTCGGGGTAAGCACCGGTGTTTCCCACCATTTACCGTTTTTTTTACCCAGCGGTTCTCGGGCTCATATGGTCATTGTGAACCTTAATCGGCAGGCGGGCAACTTCGCGACTCTAGCAACGACTGGAATCGTTGTCGACGTTGCTTGATCGTCGTGAGGCGAAGGTATATACTTATATGTATGCATGTGGACATGGGTACAAAGACGTCTAATGTTACAACATGGTAGGAGCAGAGAATAAGATAGTAGTAGATCGGTGGACATGGAACCGTATCCATATCGCGGCCGCCACCGCCCAGCCCGATGATGGTACATACCCGGGATCAGAGGATGTTGTCGACTTCCTCTTCCTCCTCGTCCTCCGACGAGTCCATGATGCTGTCCTTGGTTACATTGCCTTCTTCGAGCATGTCGTCGATGTCCTCGTCGACCTGCGCTTCTTGCCGCGCTCTCGACGACGAACGCTTCCCCGCAGGGGCAGCTCTGTAAGCCCAATACAAGCTCGTCAGTTCAGACCCTTGGAATGGAAGCCGCAGCGGTAACGTCAACCCACCGCTTCGCGCCCTTTGCCTTGGACTTCGCGATGGGCGTCGCCCCCTTCTCGTCTTCGTCTTCGTCGTCGTCGTCATCATCGTCATCGTCGTCGTCATCTTCGTCCTCCTCATCAGAGCTGATGAGGATAGTCTCCCGGATCGCCTTCCTGCCCTTCTCGGCCCTGGATGACGGTCGCGATCGACGACGACGTAACGTCAACGGAAGCCCTGCACGGCGCGATTGCACGGGATCGAACACTCACGCGTTTCGTTTAGGCATCGCTCGGGTCGGGACAGGCGTGGCAGCCGGCGATGCTCTCGACGTCGTCTCCGTGCGGGCATCGTCATCCGACTCATCGTCCGACTCCGAGAGGCGGCGTCGCCTGCGAAAACGCAGCACGGAACATAGGTCAATAGCGTTCGGGATTACCGCAAGCGGCGACGCGTGTTACTTACTTGGCTTTCGATTTCGGTCGGGGAGACGGCGGCGGGCTGCGATCGCCGGACGCAGCGCTCGTGGTCGTAGTCACTGTAGCAACGCTCATGGAACGCCTTGCAAGAAAAGGGAGTGACGACATCGGCGTGGTTTAGTATACGGCATTGATTGATCGGGGAATAAGGGTGAGACGACGACATACCGTTTCTTGCCCTTCCTGGGCGGCTCGTCATCGTCATCGTCCAGTGGGATTATGTCGTCAATGAATTCAAACAGGTCCTTGAGCTCTTCGAGTTTCCTGAACTCGTCCTCGCTAAAGTTCTCGAGCTGCTTCTCGTACTTCTTTGAAAGCGTGTTGTCGAACTTGATCAGCGCATTCTTCGAAGCCGTGTCTCGCGGCGGCCGGCGCTGATGCGTGGCCAAATGAGCTGCGGTGTCGCGAGAAACCATACGAAGAGAAGCAGGGACGCTTACGGCGCGGAGGTTTATGACGAGAAGCTTAAGGATCCGGACCTTGTCCGCGTCCACTTCGTCGGGAAGATACAGCTTTCCGAGCATCTGGCACAGGGCCCTCTTGTCCTCCTCTGTGATAGCGTCAGATCGCACTCAGATAACCATCGAGATCCCGCTCACTTTCGTACTCGGCGCTGCACAGGGCCTTCACGATGTCCGTCGCCAGATCCAGATGGATGGCGTCCTTGTGAGCGTCTTTGCGGAGCCCCTTGACGGCCTCCCTGCAGTTCTGATGTTTCAGGAAACAAGCAACACCCCACGAGCGGCGAGCAAACGACGTACGATGCACGCATAGGGTCTGTCCAGTCGACGAACATGAGCGCAACCTGCGCGGGAGTCACCATGTCTTCTTCGCCCTCCCACTTGCGGTACGCCGTCACTATCGATCCGTACAGCGAGACAAAGCTCTGTGCCAAAAAACGCCGCATCGTCAGCTGACAACGGTCCTTGATCCAGTGGATGGGCGGAGACGAAACGCACCTGCTGCATCCTCCGCTGGTTGTCGGCGGACGAGTACGAGTAAATGGGGAAGAAGTACGACAGACACTGCCTGAGCTCCTCGTTCCCCGCCGTCTCGGGCGAAATGAACGTCAGGACGAGCACATGCAGCATCCGCTCGTCCGTGATCATGCCCGAGAGCATGAGCTTCGCGATCCCGACGCACAGCAGCGCCTGCACCCTGTCGCTCTCCTCGCCCGCGACGAGCTCGAGCAGGAAGCTGATGATCGCCTCGTTGTGCGGGCTGTCGGGCCCGAGGAACGCGCCTTCGTGGACCATGAGGATGTCGAAGATGATCTGGAGCACGCGCAGCTTCAGCACCTCGGGCGCGCTCTTGACCTGGCCGAGGAAGAGCTGGAACGAGGATGATGCCATTTTCTGAAAAGCATCGCTTAGGACTGACGGTGACGAACAGGACAAACGGAGGACGTACGCGTGCGATGAGGCAGCACAAACCAAGACAAGTGAGACCCTTCTCGCGGAGGGCCATCTCCCGCCGCTTCACGGCAGGGATGATGAGTTCGCCGAGAATCCCTTGCAGCACCTCGTTCTCCTCGAACGTCTGCGCAAGCCGTCAGCAAACACCGCGCAAGGGGCCGAAGGGCAGCGCGCTCACCCCGTTGACACGCTCGAGCATCCCGATACACAGCGCGAGGCACCGCATGTCGATGCTGTCCATGCGCGCCTTCTCCTCGGGCGTCATCTCCGCGACCGGCTTCGGCAGCTTGTTGGCCTTCTTCGGGCTCCCGCCCGCCTCGGTCATGCTCTCGTCCGCGTCCGCTGCCTCGGCCTTCACCTCGCCGCCATCCTCGTCAGGCGGGTCCCGCAGCTCGTGCACGACCTCGACCACCACGCGGATCAGGTCCTTCTCGCTGTCCGACAGCACGCGGAGCACGTCCAGCGGCCGCTCGAGGAGCCCGTCGGGGAGGATCTGCGTCGCGAGCATCCCCCGCACCAGCAGCAGCATCTTGCGCCGCCCGACCTCGTCGTAGTCCAGGTTCACCGCAAGCCGGAGCAGCTCCGCGATCGTGAGCTCGCGATCGAGGCGCACCTCCTCGCGCGCCGCGTACGCCTCCTCGTCATCGTCTTCGCCGTCCAGCATGCTCTCCTCCTCGATCTGGCTCGCGAGCGCGTTGTACGCGTCTTGGATCCGGAACGCTATCGCCGTCGTCACCGGGAGCGTCTCGTCGACGCGGTTGTGAGCGCCCCGCGCGATACACTTCGCGACGAAAACGCGCGCGAGGAACGCGCGCTCGGGCGTCAGCTTCGTCCAGTATTCCTCTTGCGAAGCCCACGTTAGGACCGGCCCAGCAGGACAACGGAGTGGGCGTACCTGGGAACTCGATGTGCTCGAAGATGTCGACCCGCGTGTCAAAGACGCTCCCCAGCGCGTCCTCGGCGACCGTCCCTTCCGTCAAGTCGAACAGCTTAAGGAACGCGACGAGGTCCTCGATGACCTCCTCGTTCCCTTCCTTCTTTACGCCCTCCTCTGCCTTCGCTTTCTGCGACTCGTTCGAGCGCACGACATCGACCCACACCCCCAGCAGCTGGGCGGCCGCCTTCTTGACAGCGTCTTCGCGGTCGCCGAGGCCGTTGCGCACGATCAGCTCACGCTGGGCTATTGTCAGTACGCGGGGGTGAGTGAAACCTACGATCGAGTCGTCGTCTTCGGGAGTACAGTGCTTCTCGAGAATGTGGGTGTAGATGAGTCTCCGAATCCCCACGTCAACGTCGCGTGTCCTGGAGAGTAGTGCAGGAAGGAGCTGTGGGGAGGAGGGCAACTTGATGATCACCGCGCGACGGACCTCTCTGTGAGACGAGTTGTGTCAGTTATGTCCAGATGCCGGAACAGACGACCGACACGCTCGTGGAGTGATTAGATTAGCCACGACTGCGAGCTTCCACTAGGTTGCACCCCTCGGACGGGGCCAGTTCGGGCATATGCTCACTGTTGCGTGCACAGCGGGCAAAGCCCCATACTCATGGCGGGGAGATTTTTGACATCTCCATGCGCCTCTGTGTGCTTCCCTTTGACCTTACGGAAACGCTACGTGGGCCATAAAGTGTCCCATAAGTTCTCTCGCAAGGAACGAACGTGAATTTCGAACTCAAAGAGAAATTGAAATTTACGGTTTTTGAATGCTAGACCAAGGTCCAGACAAACACATACCAGTATATACAAGTGCAGTAAGAGTAAGACTTGTCTCAACTACCCAAGTCTTATTACTATTTTGCCCTAAAGAGGCGGTGGGCCGGAGAGCCTTACTGTTTTGTCGGGACGGAGGCGCGCCGCGGCGCCGCGTAGCCACGTAATGTATGACATGCCCGGCACGCCGACGAGCAGGGTTGCGCACCCTCGAGCCGAAAATGGACTTTGTTGCCTCAGCCGCTCCCTCAACTGCGTCCCCGCGGCGCGCCAACAAGATGACAGACCGGTCTCTCCCGGGGCCCTTCGCGTGAAAGCAAGCCTGGATGGGCTTTCGAACATCTCTCCGTCGTCCCCATCAAATCCAAGTACAAGTGAGTACCGAGGAGAGGATGTCGGTGAGGACGAGGAAGAGGATGGTTTGTCGCCTCGGTACGGCTCCGGCATGTACGACGCTCATCTCGTACAACTTTGAGGCAGTGTATGAATATGTATACGACCGCCCTCGCCAGCGCGCGGACGCCTTTGAGCTTGCTCATCTGGACGTAGGAGCCAACCGCGCGGCGAATACTACGAGAGCTTAAGGTTGTCTAGGACGACCATCACCCCAGATGACTTTGAGCTCCCATACGGTATGCGACCATCCTTTCCGGCGCAGCTACCCTGAGTCTGCGGCACGCGCGCGACGTCCGCCGCTATGGCTGGAGTAGCAGTAGCGCGAGGAGGACAGGCAGCGTGATGAGGGAAGCTGGCCGTGCCTCCCTCCCCACAGAGCAGTCAGACTTCATCAGTACTTCCGGAAATTGCTTAACGGTGCTTAACGGGGCCATTAAGCACCGTTAAGCACGTTAAGCTGCCGTTAAGCACGGTAAGCCGATAAGCCGTAAGCAGGTCTCGAAGCGCCCGTAAGTTCCGCCACTGACGACCTCCCTTCTACCAGCACCGCTCCCCCACACTCTGACTGGCACTCGGCGGGGGACAAAGAGATGTCTCCTTGACACGTTGGAGGTAGAAGTTTGCCCAGGATATCTACCAAAATCCGGGGGGGAGGATGGCCATTTTCCGTCAAGCCGTTAAGCCGTTAAGCAAAATCCGGCTTTACTGATGTTGCCCTCCCCGAACTCTGGCCCACCGCCTGGCCAGGGCAAAATAGTAAGACTGCGGTAGTAGCCGAGTCTTACTCTTACTACTCTTGAATGTAGTCTTGCCGCTGATCCGAGCACGCACCCCAGGGACGGTGAATGCGACGCTGGTATTTACATCAGCACGGCAGGCATTCCCATATTTTCTTCCGAAGAAAATGCGGTGGCAACTGATTTCCCTTGTTTGCCTTTTCATTTCCACCTGACATATTTGAGAAATGTGGCACGAAATCCCGTCAAAAGGAATCCGTTTGTTCGCCTCTTCCATGCCTTTTGCCAAAGATGTCACGTGTAAGAGAAAAGGCAAACACGGGTATTCCCTTTTCTTCGACTGTTCTCCAGTCGAAAATACCGCAATGCCTGTCGTGCAGCTGTACTCGGCCACCAAAGCGTGGTTTTACACGTGCAGTGGGTAGGCAGACCCATCTCGAACATTTCCACAAGTTCGCGGTGTGGATTCAACGACAGGTGGCGAACCCGTACACAGTCCGAGTACGTAGGAGAGGGGAGGACGATACTCGCGCTCATATGAAAAATTGGGACTCACGCGGCAGCGTCGTACGTCATGGCTTCGACAAGCATATCCAGGATAGTCGACTCGTCTTCGTCGAGCTCCTCAGGATCTTCCGATAGCGACAAGGCACAGAGGGCGGTGGCGGCGTGGGCACGCACAGCGGGCTCCCTGTCGCGCAAACGGTCGAGAAGGGCGGTGCGGAGGCTTTCAAAGACGTCGTCGCTGCTGGCCGGTTAAAGTGGTACAAGGTGGAAAGGTGGAAGGCGGAGACGTACTCGAGCGCGCCGAGGTTGGAGACAATCTCGGCTATGCACTGCAGGACGCGCATGCGGACGACCTTGTCCTTGGCGGTGCAGCCTTCGAGGAAGAAGCCGAGGGTGCTGGATACGAAGCGGTCGGTGAACGTATCCTCTTCTAGGTCCAAGTCTTCGACCTTGCGGAACTCGAGATCTGAAACTCGCGTCGCACAAAAGCTTATGAACTGCATTCGAGGGACTCACCCTTTTCGAGCGCGAACTTTGCATATCCAGCCATAAACCTTATCACTCTGTTTGCCACCTCGTTCCCCTTCTTCACGGGTAGAACGCGGAGCGCCATGTCCTGGAACACCTTGTTGAACGCCTTCTCTCCCAGAATCTTGTCGCTCTTGCCATTCTGTATCGGTAGTCGGACGTTCTGTGCCTCTGTGTGGAGCTTGTAGAGCGCGATGAAGTTCTTCTGGTGGTTTGCCGCAGTGTTTTGGACCTGGTCGAAGATCTTTGGGAGCGCAGTCTGTAGAGACTCGAGGTCGAATGGTGCATGTTTGCGGGCAGGCATGACGACCAGACCCTACAGAGGGGGACAGAGAGGGGAAGGGAACAAGCAGGAGCAAGGTTAAGGCGACCGTGAACTCAGCTGAGGCCGCGAGGACGAACAAGGACGCGTCGCGTGGTGTGACCTGTGACGCATGACTCACGTGCCCGCGGTGACGCCCGTCCGGCCTCTGAAGGTCGCTCTCGAAGTTGAACCCTCAGATCTGTAACACATCCTCCTGCACTTCCATGGGAGAAAGAAGTCACGAGCCGAAACGATGTAACGGAGCAAAAAGCATCACGTTCTCACCCTCCTCCATCTGCATCCATTGACGGCGAATTGAATCCTCAACATTACGATGGCCGCGAATAAGGATCTCTCAGCCTGGGTCCAACAAGCCTATGATCGTTTCTGGGCCTAACAACAGGACATCACCGAAGAACGACACGGAACCAAATGCTTGCCCTAGATTTTCCTCGGAGTCATGACGATGGTCTTGGGCGAATACGAGCAGATCCGGGACTCCATCACGGCCGCACAAGACGAGTATCCCGCAGGCCGTGCCGCGTATTCTCCAGGAGCACTTGTCGTCGCCGGCAGCCGGGCAGTGGTATGTGACAATGATCAAGTTGAAGTTGGCTGGTCGAGCTCAACGTTTACTGTCATATCCGGTAGGCAAGTCAGGCTTCGTGAAATACGCCTTCGCGAGGGCCTTACGTGATCGTAAGGATGTTGCGCACTGCGTGGGGACGGACGAATACTACTTCTGCGATGCGAACGGGTGCAGGTATTTCGGGCCTTTATCCAAGCTATCCATACGATGGACCCCGGGACGTACTTTCTGGCTCTGGCTGACTCGAACGCTGCTGCGTCCGCTCGCCCCAAAGCGTTCCTTCTGCTGCAGCAGATGTCTTACATCATTCAAGCGGTCTCCCCAGAACCGCATCACTGGCGTCATCGGGTAAAAGACAAGGGCCAATCGTTGTGGATTGCGCGTCCGTGGACCGAAGATGATGTCCGCAAGCTTCAGTGAGTGGCAGTAATGATCATTCATCCTATCTAACTGTCGTGTATCCAGACATTTCTGGGAGCAGGAGGGAATTCACCAATGGACAGATCAAAATGCTTATCACACCCCGTTAGAGACATTTCGCCTGGGACTCTTGCATAGGATATGTTTTCGGGGACGCGGTGTCCCCAAATCGCCAGAGGGGTGGTGACCTGCCATCTCGTAGACGGTTCGACCTTCACGCTCGGACCCGGCCTTGCGCTCGTCCGCGATCAGGTCCCCGCCGGATTCTTCACTCTCGCCGACAGTCATATGTACGTCCTTCCCGCTGGCAGTTTCCCGTCAGTCAACGCCTTCGTCATCAGCGAGGACAAGACGCGGGTGACGATTTTTCGGACGGCGATTGCGGCCAAGCACAGGGTGCATTCGGCAAGCATGAGTGCCGTCATCGAGCTCGTCAAGCGATCGACGCCTCGCCCGACGACAGTAACTAAATGTTCTTTTATCTTCGTGACCCGGGAAGAGACTGGGGAGAATATGGCGAACGCGTTGGGTGAGGTGACCCTCCCGGGCGAATATTGTCCGGCCGTAACGGCGGGATGGCTGGGGATCAGAGCTGTCCTCCAGCTCCAGCTCCTGGCTGCGGTTGTGGTATGTGTGCTTCCATATTTGTTGCGTGGATGGTGGATGGCATGCTGATATGTTTCTGAGCACTAGAATGCCTTTGAACTTGGGGATGGAGATGTCCTTGAACAAGTGGTTGAAGGCGATGATATTGTCTACTCGGAAACGGTCCCGGGTCCGGAGGAAGGTCCGGCGTGGGGGCGACAGAATATGGCGTTTTGAGCAGAATGACGTGTTCACTACTTCAACTTATGCGTCGAACGTTGACGGTTTCGGTCGGATATTCCTGGTGTTACAACGAGCAGTTCTCTCCCACTTCCATAGCAACGTACATGTAACATGGCAGCTTCAGCTTACGGCGTGTCGACAGATCTGGGGCTCATCCGAGAGACCTGAAGCTACGCCCACTGTCGTCCATCCACAGACTCGTGCGCAGGGGACTCGGAGCCAGAGGATGCGCGCTTCCGTGAGCCGCCCACAGATACAAGTTCAGATCTGGACTTGAACCATCTAGTTTCATTTAGGCTCCTATCCCTTCCCTTGCCTTCCCCACGAGATACATGCCTTCTCAAGGTCCTTTTGCGTGTGAGCTAGAAAATAATAGACTGAGGCTGGAGCATAACTGGAGCATGGGTTCGCGGCGGTCACGTGGGGTCGCGTGGGTGTGACAGTGACAGTGGGCCAGCCGTGAACCGCGTTTTTGGAGCGTCTGCGGACACGAGTACTTGCCCCGCTACTACAGTGGCCGGCACATGGACGGTGGGATTTGAAGACGTACGATGAGCCACAATCTTGCTCTCGTCCACGTTGGCAACCGTCTCGATGTCCTCTTCACAGCTAGCAGAGTCTTCCAATGCCCTCCGTCGCACGACCAGGCAGGACGCCGCGGCCCCCTATTTGACGCACGTCGTCACTCACCACGGCCAGCTCACCCTCATCCCGCCCCCCAATGCAGGAAGGATGCGCAAGCCGACAAAGAAGAAGAAGCAGGCCACGAACAGGAATCCACTTGACGACGAAGAGCCTCGCTTCACCACCGCTGTCCCCCTGTCATCCTCTCGCAAGCTCCAACCTGCTCCCGCCCACATACGGACCCGCAAGCATGCCATTTCGACGCCGTCCCAGCCGTCCGCGTCTTCTGCCACGCCTACGTCTTCATCACGTAGATTTGACACTGTCATTGACGGTGCGTGCAACCATTTCCTTTTTCATCCTTGAACGCTCATGCGGCCATATACCGCAGACCACACAATACCGGACTATCCTCCTCCCTCTTTCGAGGACGCCATCGCAGCCCCGTATGTGCCTCCGCACCTTTCCTCGTCTGACCTTGCCCAGTCGCCGCCCGAGTCGCACGACACCATCTCCATCGATTCGTCTGCGCAATCCCAGTACGAGCGTCCCATGACGTCTGCCCTCCCATCCATGTCCGCTCCGGCATCCGTGGCGTCCGTGACGCCTGCGACGATCTACGTCTCGCCCGCCGCAGCGTCACAGCCCGAGGATGATTCTCCCGCGTCTTCGCACGTCTCACTTGTTAGGTCGGTCGATCTCCATCCTCTGCCAGATTCTCCTTACAGCCGATCACTACGCCCTGGGTCGTCGCCCTTGTCCTCGCCTTCGACCACAACCTTGCTTTCTGTGGCGACGCCGGTCTCGACCACAACTACACTGACGTACGCTACGGCCGCGTCAGAACCCCGTCCTGGTTTCTCCGCATCGGACACGCCTCTACTGCGTCCCCCGCAGCGACGGTCTGTCCCACAGTCATTTATCGGCCAACAGACACCTGAGGGACCTCCTCTTGTCCAGTCCTCCCCTGGCCAGTCCACACTGCAGCCTCGTGAACGGAATCTGAATCCTGTGCCCTTCCGCTTGACGTCGCCCTCAACTACGACCTTGCTCTCCGCGCACCATGCTCTCCGCGATTCTCCTGCCTCCGAGGCTTCACCTGCTCTGTCCGAGATTTCTCTGCCACCACCCCGCCCGCCGCCTCAGCACTCCCATTATTCTCTTCCGCTGCTCCGCTCTCAACCGTCCGAGCTCTCGCTGCTTCCATCGCAGTGCAGGGCAGCGACAGAGCCCATTGCTACGACTGACGACTCTGCGCCTGCTTCTCCTACCTCGCCGTCCCGAGGATCAATTGCGACCACCACAGACGTTTTCGAAGAGTTCACGTGGGATCCGAGGCAGCGCTGGTCAGCCGACCGCCGTCTTGGCCTCTCCCTCGAAGAGCGTATCGAACGCGAGTTTCAACGCCGGAACACAGAGGAGGCCCTCACCGCGTTCGGTGGAGGGAACGGTGCTGCAAACACTCGTAGGTGTCTACATTGCGGGACTGTCCGCTCGCTAGAGTCGGGTGACATCCAGAGCATAGACGAGGCCAGCGAGGACGACGAGTACTTGCTGGAGGAGGAACGCGAGGACAACGAGGAGTCCGTCCACGCGCACTCACACCGGCGCAGCCCGCTGCCGCCAAAAGGGAAGTCACCGTACCTCGAGCCAGCCCCTGCGAAAGGGAAGGGGATGTCGCGGTCAAGGTCGATGCTGCTCATGAGGAGCGGCAAGAGCCAGAGTCCGGACACGGCGAGTCCGCCGGGCTCTCCGCTCTCTCCGAGCACCTCGACGTTCTTCAAGCTGCCGATGGCGCTCGCGAGCAGCATGACGCTGTCGTTGACGAACGCGCTTGGGAAGGACAGGGACGCGATGAGCGACAAGAGCTTCTCTGCTCCGCCGTTCCCCAACAAATCGCTGAAACGGCGGGAGAGCTTCGGCGTGAAGAGGCTTTTCAGCGGACTAAAGGGGAAGGAGAAGGAGCACTCGCGCGCGCAGTCGGTCCCTACCACCGCGTTGACGTCGAACGTTAACTTGAACGCCAGCTTCGCATCTTCTTCCGATTCATCTTCGACGTCGGAATCGATCGACGGCTGGGAAGTCGTCAGTGTAAAGACTGATTCCGTGGAGTCCGTTCAGTCGGCGGAGTTTACCTCGAACTTATCCACTGCCCCGACGTCACCAGTGCGCCCGAACCCCGACGTACGCACACCCTCGCCAACGACCTCGCTGTCGTCTCCGACAGACGGTGTGCGGGCCGCGTTCCTCAATCGCCCCGTGCGCCACCGCCCTGGGCCCGCTCTTCTCGATAGCCCCACGACGCCCACATCGCCCTTGACTGCGCTCGTCCACTATACTCCAGCTGCCACAACCCCAGTCACAGCAGCCGGCGCGCGCACATACCCGCCAGAGAAGTCGCCTCTCCGGATGCTCGCGAACGCTCAACCTCCTCGACAGCAGCGTGCACAGACGACACCGACGCCAACCATCGCGAACCCCATGACTGCGCCTTTGCTCCACACACCGCGCGCCGCGTTGGCACCGCTTGCCCCCGCAACGCCCGCGACGCCGACGCCGAGTCCCGCGACACCCCGCACAGTGAAGCCATCGCCGTCTGTCATCTGGAAAGTGCCGTCCCCTGTCTCGCGCTCGCCCCTATCTCAGACCCCGACCTCTGCCTCCCCTATCCGCGCCTCCCCCTTGTCCTCCCCTGCATCCCCATCCCCTTCGCCGCAGCCCACACAGGACGCTCAACTGGACGACTTTCTCCATCCAAAGCATCTAGCCGTCGCTGCGCCCTCGCGTAGCGAAAAGAACGCGCACAAGCATCACTCTGCGCCTCTGCTGCCCACGATGGCGAGCATGTCGATGCTGCCGTCCCGGGAGCTCGCTGCTCAACCGCCGCGTCGCAGTCCGAGCCCTCCACCTGCGCTGAGTGCGGTGGGTCCATCGTTGCCTTCATCTGTGTCTTCTCCTACCGCCGTGCTGTCTGCTTTCCCCACGAGCACCGCGAACGCAAACGGAGAGCCGCATGTCAATGGGCATCTGCGAAGAAGGCGCGCGGTGACGCCGCCGCCCTCTCACCGGATGGCCGTGTTGTCGTGCGACACGGACGTCAGGGTTGGGTACCCTGCAGGTCTCCAGACAATCACAGACGATGAGGAGGAGCGAGGGCCAGACAGCGCGCGCGAGCCCGCGTCCATCGACCAGATGATATCCTCCGCAGACGCAGATGTGCCTCGTATCGGCGGACGCATGTCCCCGATTTCCGCGTCGCCCGCTACGCCCACAACGCCCGCCACGCCGGCGTCGGCCCTCTCGACGCCCACGACGCCCTCCCTCCACACGTCTGGCACGAGCACACCTGGACATTACCACGGTCGTCCGCTGCCTCAGCTGCCCGCAGAACATGACGCGATCCCGGTAAAGCGAGTCCCGGACGGGTATCCCGTCAACCGCGTGCCGGAGGTGTATGCGAGGGAGGCGCCGCCGTCGTTAGCGATTCCGAACCCGAGTCCTCCACCCGCCGTGCGTGTGACTCCTCCTCCGCCGCCACCGCGGTCACCAGCGCGGCTGTTGCATGTTTCGCCTCGGCCTCCACCTCCTCCCATCGTGAATTATAATGCCCGTGCTGAGCAGATCACGCTGCACCCGGCTGTCGCGGTTCCTGCGGTTCCGTCTCCACCTCGTGTTCCTCAGCCTCCGTCTCGACCGGTGCGTGCCGACCTCGTCCCTCCGCCACCTCCGCTCCCGTTCGCCGCCTCGAGTTCTGCCATTTCCTCTCCCGCACGGACACCAGCTATTCTACCCCCGCCCCCACCCCCGGCATCGGCTTGTTCTACCCCCTTGGTCCCTCCGCCCCCTCTCCCGGAGGCGTCTTCCATGCTCACGGTACTGGCATCACCCTCGATGGAGCGGTCAACATCGGGCGGCAGCATCTGGGAGGAAGAAAACACGGGGCCGAGGCGTGAATTCCTGGAGGTAACGGACCTGGACCTACTCGCGTCGCGCGCGTTGGAGGGCGGTGATGATGGAGGGAACTACGATGTGCGTCTCTCTCCCCCTGTCGGACTTCCGACGTTACTGACCTGCCTGTATTGTAGGACTTACTGCGGCTGACTGAGATTCTAGGCCCCGCAATGACGCAGGAACGGGAACGGGAACAGGACTGCGTCCCGAGACGGGTCGCCTCGCCGGAGAAGGTACCGTTTACGGGCAAAATCGAGGTGACACGACGGCGAGTGCTGAAGGATGGGCGCGTGAAGCTCAAGCTGTCCCTACTGGGCGTGTCGGTGGACCGGTGCGGGGTGTGCATGTCGCAGTTCCGGCGCGACGAACGCGCGGCGCTCACGCCTGCGTGCAAGCATTCGTACGTCTCTTTCCCGCTTATGTTCGCCGTCGTTCCTTTTTTTGCTCTCATTTTCTTCCGCTGTGCACTCGCTACATGTTCCTCGCGTGAGACCGCGCGCACCTTCATTTTGCATTCCATATACCCCGTTCATTCATTTTAAAAACATACCTTTTTCTTTTCCGCTATGCGTGCTTCAAACCGCATTACTCCCCGCAATCGCCAAGAAATGATCGGATGCTCACGCGAAACATGTTTCTTCCCCGTATAGGTTCCACGAGGCTTGCCTCCAGAAGTGGCTGCGCGAGAGCCGCATGTGCCCCATTTGCCGCATGGCGCTCGCCATGGACGATTGAACGCTACGAACACAGACTCGCTCTCGGGCTTTGCTGTAATTTTCTTCTCATCATATACTGTCATCCCGTCCCACCCCATCCGTCCTTCCGTCCCATGTCCCCATTCCCATCTCCCGCATAGCCCTACAATCCCCATCTTGCTGTTTCTACTAACTCCTGTACCTGTCACGTCTGCCATCTCTCCCATCATAGTGTATCCTTGGAAAACTTGTAGCGCTACACAAACTATCGTCCACTCACAATCCGTCCATGACCATCCATCTCTCTCCACTGACAACGACGTTACAACCCCGCATCCCATTCCCGTCGCATCTACGTACACTCATCCCCCAATCTACTACGTTATCATCTGCCCATCTCCCTACCATCCTCAAGCACAAGTTTGCCGTGTTTATTCTACTAGAGCGTCCTCTTCCTTTTGGGTTGCAGGTTATTTCTTGGCTAATGACTGCTACGGATTGTTTCCGTTCGTTTTTCTGTTTCTAAAAAGTAGGTACACTGCGTGTAGCTACCGTCCGCCGGACGGGTTTTGTTGGCGTTTGGAGGCTTAGATCCCCATGGAAATGCCATATGAAGGAGAGTTTTCGCTCTCGATCGATCTCTTTCTGTTTTGTTTTTCTTTTTATTTTTCTCGAAATGCGTGCCGGTCATATAACGATATGCTGTACTTGTGCAGTGTTTCCAGCGAGGCGATCGGTGCGGCAGAGCTGTGTGCTTGATGCTTCAAGATCTGAAGACCTTGATCTCCCTGTTGGCTCGTCCAAAATCGAATCGAGACGTATCATCTCCGTGTATTGAACAACGCACAAGTACACGATTCACATCGAGATAACGGAATAGAACCCAAGAAGTTTCGAAAGCCAGCGGTCTCTCATACTGCTACCAAGCCATCTTGGCCACGAAAGACTACACAAGACGTAAGTCAGCTTCCAAGGAAGCGACAGCCATCGAATAAAAAAACATGTTTCGACTCACCTTCGGGTACGTCCTCACTATGAGCTTCCTGATCTCGTCCATCGTCAGGATGCCGAGCGCGAACGCGAACGGGATGCCCCAGAACATCCCCGGAATGGGCGTCGTGCCGAACACCCGCTGGAGCCCGTGCCCGTACAGGTTCACGACGCCGATCAAGGCGGTGGCGAGCATGCCCGCGGGCACTGCTAGGTTCCGACGGGGCCCCCAGAGCGGGTTGGACTGCAGAATGGAGACGCGGCGGTTGCGCACGGCCAGGAGGCCGCCGTACTGCATGAACACCATCGTAATGTAGCTGTGGCGCAGGACGGGTTCGTCAGAATTGAGGAGGCGGTTACGATTACGAGAGAGAAGGGAGAAGGGTGCGCACTAGATGCATTGGCCGACGCTGACGAAGTGGTTGAGCTCGTCGATGGTGAAGCCCTGCCAGCCGTTGGTCCACTTGTTGTAGACGAGGATGACGTCGTAGAAGCCGAGTCCTTGCTGGCTCATGTAGAGGAACCACATGCTCATCGCGCACGGCCACATCATCAGGCCGATGAACTGCGGGGACCGTGTCAGTTCTGGAGGACTTCGAGAAAGAGGTTGAGACGCCTTACCAAATATATCTGGAAGAAGAACCGCCAGTCGGTGAGCCTGTCCGTGCGTGCGTTGCGAGGCTTGCGGAGCATGAGGTCTGCGAGCCGTGGTGCGTGAGAACACGAGAAGCATGCCTACGATTGGAAGCTGCGTACCAGACTCGGGCTTCTCGAACATCAACGAGATGGACATGACGACGTCGTTGGTGATGGAGAAGCAAACTTGCAAGTAGGAACTGAGAGCGAGCTGCATGCCGAGGAAGACGTTGCAGAAAACAGCCAGGAACTCGGTGTACGTTCCGGCCTATTCAGTGGTAAGTGGGAATGTCGGCGAACGTTGCACAGACTTCGCTCACCGGCATCAGATACAGGATGACTTTCTTGAGGTTGTCAAACACCAGACGACCCATCTCGATAGCGACGACGATCGACGTGAGGTCGTTGTTGAGCAATATCATAGCAGCTGCAACGTAGTCCGTCGGCATAAGTATAAGATCTCTACGAAATGCAGCAAGGCACTCACCAGCCTCCTTCGCCACATCGCTCCCTGCGCCCATCGCGACGCCGATGTCGCTCGCCTTCAGCGCAGGAGCGTCGTTCACGCCATCGCCTGTGACCGCGACCGTGTTGTCTCCCCGCGCCTTGGCCTGCTCCACGATCCTCAGCTTCTGCTCCGGCGTCGTGCGCGCGAACACGATCTCCGTGTAGCTCCCAAGTACCATATCCCAGTCCGGAGCCTCGAGCGACTCGACGTCGTCCCCGGTAAGCACGAGCGCGCGGACCCCATCGTCCTCCGTCGGCTTGATCGCCGGCGGGTGGAGGCCGACGTACCGCTTCGCGACCGGGGACGCACGCATCTCCTTCAGTCCCTCGACCTTCTCCTGCGTGACGATGCCGACCTGTCGGAGACTTATCACTATTCACGCCGGGGGATCGACGCGAACGCGAATGTGGAATACGTACTTGGCGCGCGATGGCGAGCGCGGTCAGCTTGAAGTCGCCGGTGACCATGAAGACGCGGACGCCAGCCCTGCGGATGATCCTGATCGCGTCCGCGACGTCCGACCGCGGCGGGTCGCGGATGCCGAGCAGGCCGACGAGCGTGAGGTTGCCCAAGTGGCGGTACATGAGCTGCTCCATGTCGTTTGGGGACATCCCAGGGTCGAGGGGCACGCCGTCGAGCGTCCGGCGGCAGAGCGCGAGGACGCGCTGGCCCTCGCTGCTCCAGCGTTCCTGCAGGAGCTGGAGCTGGACGCGGAGGCCGACGTCGAGCGGGGAGACGGTGCCGTCGGCGCGCATGATGTCGGTGCACTTCGGGAAGAGGACGTCCGGGCCGCCCTTCACGAGCATCCACCTCCCGGGCTCAGGCTTGAACTCGACGTCGAGCTTGCCGCTGCGCATGGCGCTGGGCTGGATGACAGAGAGCATCCACTTGTTCCGCGAGTTGAAGGGTATCTCGAAGGTCTTCTCGTACGACCCCAGGAGGACGGAAGTGGCGACACCGACGGACGGGACGGACAGGTCTTCGGCGAAACGGAGGATGGCGCTGTCGGTTGCGTCGCCCTTGATCTGACGCTCGCCGGGAGGGAGGTGGGTGGTGGCCGAGTCGAACTTGGCACCGTTGCAGAGACGTGCGACCATGTGAAGAGCCTTGAGAGCGTGGGGTGCGCCGCACGCCGCCTTCTCGGAAAAATTGCCTTTGATCTCCTCGACTGAGAACTCGCCGTCGAGGAAGGCGATGTTCTGCACGGACTATAGGCGAACGGCCGTAAGGAGGAAGACGCGGCACGAGAACGAGCAACGCACCATTTTGCCGACGGTCAGCGTGCCGGTCTTGTCAGAGCACAGCACCGACATGCACCCCAAAGTCTCGATGGTCGCGAGGTTCTTCACGAGCACGTTCCGCTTCGCCATGCGCTTAGCCACGATGGTTAGCGAGAGCGCGACGCAAACAGGTAATCCCTACGTAATGATCGAGATGAGCGTTGCACCCAACACGGCATACGATGAGCTGACCTGCGGGACGAAAGCGGTCAAGCATCCGATCGAGTTCACGATCGCCTGGCTGGCCGTCTCGTAGCCGGGGAAACTCTTCCGCAGCCAGGTCGCCCAGATGATGAGTGCCAGCGCAAACAGCCCGAGGGCGAGCGTCGAGATGATCTTCGTGAAGAACCACACCTCCTTCTGGACCGTCGTGAGCTTGAACTTGGTCTTGCCGGACATGGCGACGATGCGGCCCATGACGGACTTGTCGCCGATGGCGAAGACGACGCCGGTGCAGCTGCCCTGGACGACGAACGTGGACGCGAGCGCGAGATTGCGTGTCTCGAGCGCGTTCTCCGACGTCAGGTCGAGCGTTCCAGGAATCATGTCGCTATCGAGATGTGGTCAGCGATGAGTGCGGTTGGAGAGGAGAGGAGGTTGCATACCTCTCTCCAGTCAGAAGCGAGCGGTCAAACCGGACGTCGCTAGAAATGACTACGAGACGGAGGTCGGCGGGGACCCGGTCGCCCATGGAGAGCGTGACGACGTCGCCGACGACGAGGTCCCGGGCGGGAATGGTCTGGTGCTTGCCATCGCGGATGACGGAGGCTTCCTCGGCGACTAGGTTCTTGATGGAGTTCATGATGCGCGATGCGTGCCAGTCGACTAGCGCATAGAACGTCGCGGAAACGATGATCACCAGCAGCTACGCTCGAAGCTATGAGGGCGAGTGATATACGAGAATAAAGACACGACCTACCAGAAGGACAGCGACACCCAGGTTGAACACAGCCGGATTCGGGGCACCAAGCGGCTCGTAGGACAGCTGCGCAATGTGCGATGCGTGAGAGAAGGGGCTGGCGGCGGGAAAGAAGAGGGCATACGACGGTGACGACGAAGGCGATCCACATGAGGAAGTTGAAGCCACCAAATACGTAGTTGAGAGCCTTCTTCCAGTACTGAGTCGGGGGCTTGGAGATGACGTTCTTGCCATCCTTGATACGGCGTTGCACCCCCGCGCTCTCGAGGCCGATAGTAGGAGATGTCGAGAAGCGGGTATAGACTTCGTCAATGGACAAGCGGTGGACGTCTATTTGGCGGATAGCGGCAGCGGGGTCTGTCGAGTTCACCCCCGTCTTTCCAGCTACCTTCTCTTCCGCGACGGTGTCGGCGTGCATAGACAGGGTGCGATACCTAGCATATGCGTTAGGTGCCCTGTGGCTAGCAAGTGCATGAAGGGAGACATACCGAATTTGGATCTCAGCATTCCCGACCTTCTCCTTGGAAGCCGCAACAACATCCGAGCTTGAACCTGAACCTGGGGAGGGCACGACCAACTCCTCCTGCACCACGGCGCTGAGGGAAGACATCAGAAGAACCCGAGCGACCTGGGTGAGTGGGAACGGTGTCTACGTTCTCAGAGATGACGCTCACCCATTTTATGAGGCGTGCTGACGCCCCCTTATCGTGTACGGCATACGACGCCAGCTTAGCACGGAGGTGAGGCGATTATGCCATTCCTCCCTGTGCACAGCGGATGCCAAAAACAGCCGTCCGCGCGCTCTCCTGCGTGTCAAGGATCAGGGCAGAGTGAGGCTGTGGCGACGAAATCGCCTGCAACCCTGATGTCCGGTAGCGTTCTTCGGTTGTGGTTTTGCCACTGGCCGCCGGAGGTATTTTCGCTACTGCTCACCGTTCAGGCCCTCCCGACAAAGTTGTGATGGGGTCCTTATCGGAGACGGCGCATGGAAGCGTGCAACAGTCGGTTGTCACGCCGCCGCCTGAGTGAAAGGCCATCTGTTGTCTGTCATTCACGTTCATCTTAAAGGCATCGTATCGGATGGGGCAGAATGAAGGGGAGTGGTATGCTCATCGGGGGGTGGAAAAAACGTCACTGTCAATGGAGTGCGAATACATGCGCTTTTTTGGCCCGGCGCGGCTTGCGTTATTTTGCCATAGGATGAACATTATCAACTGCCGTAAGTGCAAGGGTTAGCTCGCAAACGTAAGGTTTTCGCTGATATATGAGAGATAGGAACTCACCAAAGGAGAGTGTCCAGGCACTTCTAGATGCCAGAAAGTAGCGAGTCGGTAATCCAGCGGTTTGCCTAACATCATGCCCAGCGACGAAAAATGCGTGCGACCCGAAATTTGAGAGGTAAAAATAACACGCAGCCATGTTTTAGAAGTGTCACTTTGAGCACAGAGAGGCCATGCATCAGAAAAATACAGCCGCGAGATAAGTGTATTCGTCGAGCACGTCGTCGTCGCAAGCAAGTCCTCATCGTGCCACTCAGGAGCTGGAGTTGGCGCCAGGTTGGCGCTCGAAGTGTCAAAGTAGCGCCCTATAAGCGCTCTATGCCACGTGCGACCATCGAAAGACAGCTTGTCACACAGGTCACACTCGTCCTCAGCGACCATGGCTGCTCATCGGCATTCCTGACCTCGACAACGCATTCCTTGCTCTAGAGAACTCCCCACGACGCTCATTCAGATGGCGGACCCCAAGCCTGAGTCTTCCTCTGACTACAGGCCCATCTTTGGCGTGGAGATGCCGAAAGATAAAAACAAGAAACCAATCCCCAAGTGGGTTCCCGTTGCTCTGGTGCGTCTTACTTCCCAGTTGACTACATGATGCATGTCGCTGAAGTGTGTCGTAGCTTGCAGTTTCTTCGGCCGCGTTGGTTGTTCCCATCGTAATGCTCCGCCGACACCGAGCTGCCACCCTCGGAAAGGCACTGGCGGAGACTCCCCCGCCGCCAGCTCGACGGACAGTTTCCAAGGGCGTTCCAATAGCAAATCCGACAACGAAGCCCCCTTTGTTTTCTATCCAAGATCCCGTATCGTCCACGTCCGCTTCAAGCGCTGCTTCCGGAGCGCCGAAGTCGGAAGACAACTTCAACGGTGCCCTTCACTGCGCGAAGGCGTTTAGTATCGCTACGCTGTTCGTTGGAGTTGGGGCTACGGCGACGGTCTATGGGGTGAGGCAGTATATGGGCGTGCAGACCGTGAGTCTACTCGATCCCATTGCCTCGCTCAAATGTTCATGCCCGTCAATGGAAAGACGCAAGAGTTTGCGGACAGGATGCGAAATGCCATCTTGACCCGAATGCCCATCCTGTCCGCTCGCATACATCGACCTCCGAACGTCGAGGACGGGGACTCTCCACCGCCACCAAACCCTCCTTTGCACGCCACTGCGGAGATAACTGAAGAGTGGTCATGGCCGGCGGCTGAGCGGAGGCTCACGGAGGCTTTCGACAAGGACGGCTTCTACGGCTGGGTGGCGGCAGTGATGCATGAGCTAGAGGCCGAGGGGCGAATAGAGAGGGCGAAGCGGGGTCACGTCTAGTGCGGCTTGTGAGTCTCTATACCCTGCACCTGCCCGCGTTGTCCGTCCCCGACTTTGGTTTAGAACACGGACGTTATGCGGTGCTTGTGGTACACCCGTCCTGCCCCTGGTCAAACGTGCAGGACTCTCCAGATCGGATGCCCGCCCGAGCTGTGGCAGATACATATCGCATGGGGCTGTCGCGGTCGCGTCCACATCATTGCAGTTTCCATTGCCAGTTGGGAAGTATCGAACCACATTAAATTTAAGTTCGGTGATTTGAAGTAACAGACCTGTTTATTGATGGTGCGTGGTCGTCGGTACGTGTAACAGGGACATGCGTTCTGCGGCATGTGCTTTCCCTTGTGAGCACCTGTACATGCTTATCGTCATTTCGAATGTTCCCATAGCCGACGCCAGACCTGCAGTGCACCTGCACTGTAACTTATGTACGCCATTGCATCCCGCTCGAGGTCCACAACGCAAGTCATCCAGAAAGAGCACTTCACCGACAATCACGGATCAGCCTCGTCGACCGCACACACGGACACGGCGGGCGACGTCATATTCCTGGGCTTGCTTATCTGAGGACAGGCATGTTCGCCCCCAGGGCACGGTGGATTCTGAGGACATGCTCTGGAAGAGCTATTCCACCGTACCCGTCTCAGGTGGCTGCTGCGTTCAAGCGAAGATAGGCGACAGTCTTCACTCTCCTCCAAGTTGTCGGCTTGCTTTCATGTCTCCCTTTTTAAATTGGACGCACAATGGTCGCTCTATCGGGCGTAGATGGACCGTCGTCCATTACCAGCGACGCGGACCGGACCGCCACCGTACGCGCGTGCAGGTCGTCGAATAGAGCTTTGTATTCCAACGTTATTTGTGGGACTGCAAGCTCGGCTCTCTGGAGCAAAGACGGTCGTTGGGCGGCGGCCGGAGCATATTCTCATCCTCGAGCGCCACCCACTTGCTGAAGGCCGCCTCGAAAGCGTCCGCCGTCTCCAGCCTTCGTTCAGCTGCATCGACAGCCGCCGCATCCCCAACGGGCCGCGAACTCGAGCTGCTTGCGCCACAAGACCGTCTGGTAGAGCGGCGGGAACAGATGGCGACGAAATATTCGGGCCGCAGAAATCCGCAGTTATACGAGAGTTGCATAACTTGGTCAGTGCTTGAGCGCTTGAGCTCTTGAGTCTGACAATATATGAGTTATAAGTATATGGCGTTTCGAAGGAGTCACTGGTGAGCGAGGTCTGCGAAGTGTGCAAAGCGTGAGGCCAGTGCAGGGCATTTGAAGGGCGCCCAAGTGAGCGCTTGGGACCTCGGACACTGCTGTGGGCATCGGTGCCGAGGATGGAGGGACTCAGGGGACGGTTGACGAGCGACCATCGTCCAAAGTCCCTCGTCCGACGAGCTCTGTCCCCGCCGTGGACACATCCAGCTGATCATGGCTGGCCTTCAGGGTTATGTCGACCGTGCGTGGCCTTTCGCCATCAAATCCATGCATACATTGAATACTTACCCGAGACTTGGCCAAACAGACCGCGTCCTCCTCATCCTTCAGGACGGCAGAGCGATCGTGGTGCGTCATACGATCCTTGCTGTTCCTTCATGCACACTAACCATCCCATGTTCTTTTTCATTGCCCATTCTTCATTCTGCACGCGTCACTTGTGTGCGCCGGTGCATGTCCCGCCTCACCGTTTGGATCCACCGGACCGTGCCGCAGGGCATGATGGCGGGGTTCGACCAGAAGTCCAATGTTGTCCTGTCGGACAGCAGGGAGCGCGTGTATAGCATGGAGGAGGGGGTGGAGGAAATCCCGCTAGGATTGTATTTGGTCAAGGGCGATCAGATGTAAGTCATTGCTTCCAATGTCTTTCCTCGTCCTTTTGTCCCTCCCAAACACATCTTGCGTCTCCTTGGCGACGGACTGTCTGTCCCTGGAGTCTCATACTGACGAGCGCAACGCAGTGTACTCATCGGAGAGCTGGACGATGCGACGGACAAGGCCGTTGACTTATCGACCATACGCGCGGAACCGCTCCCTCCAATACGCTATTGACGATATAAAATCGACGTGACAATAGAACAAAACGCCATGCCCCGCCTATGTCTCCATGTCGCGAAGGACGCACGGGGATCCCCACGTCGTCGACCACGGGTTCGCGCTATGTATGCAACTGCCAGCACTCGTCGCGAACATCGGTCTCCAAGGGCGCTCAGACGATTTGGCGCAGGATTGGGAGATCGGGATGGGCGCAGAGGGGCACCAGGGGGGTGTACGAGAGAGATGCACTGGAGGTTCGAGGGCGCGGAAATGTCACAGGTTCTTGCGATGTGAGCAATTGTAACTTAGCGAGGACGCCTATCGAAGCTTGCGCCACCTTTCAACGCGATCTAGAGCCCGTGCGGAATCATCTGTCCGCCAGTCAGCGTAAGGTACGCACCAAACACTGCCTGCTTCAGAGTACGATTTGCTCATCGCCGCGTCGGCTCTCAGTTTCTTATTCAACTGGTTACAAGGTTCGGCCGCTATCCGCTCCGCTCCGCACCCCAGCCTCCGCGACTCCTATATATGTGTCTCCGGTGCGCACGGGAACGTGTCACCGCGATGCGCGGGTCAGAGGAGAGAGTCGCAGAAATTACCGCCTTGTCACGGCGTGTCCCCCTGTGTCCATGCAGGTCCCCTAAGTGCAGTTTTGTTTTGTGACTGCAAAAGGTGTCACACTCTCCTGAACGAAGGTGTGCGACATGGCGATTCCGCTGCATCGATGCGCTTCTCATCCCGCCTTCCGGTCGTGGCGCAGAATCGCCCTTCATTGCCTACGGGCTAGCTCAGCATCCTGACGCTCTCAGGGGATTGTAGCGCATTGCTATTGCTATATAACTCAGGTGTTCGCGAGGCCTTCGACATCTCTACCTACCTAATTTCCGCACATCGCCGCTCGTTCTTTCCGCTCGCGCTCGCTACGATGTTCAAGTCTGTTTCCGCCATCACTCTCATCGCTCTCGCCACTGTTGTCTCGGCCGGACCTGTCCCCACGTTATCCGGTGAGTACCCGCTACAACTTCCCGCTTCCGTGTAACCCTTGTGTTTTGCTTTGCTGACTGTGCGCATCCCTCCCAGAAACCGACAAGAAAGTCGCCCAGTTCGCGCTCACCCTCGAGCATCTCGAGGACGCGTTCTACACTGCGGCCTTGCAGAAGTTCAGTATGAAGGACTTCGAGGCGGCAGGGTTCTCCGACGACGTCTACGGTCGTTTTAAGCAGATCGCCGGCCACGAGGCCACCCATGTCAAGTTCCTTACTGAGGGCCTCGGCAAGGACGCCGTCCCGCCCTGCACGTATGACTTGTGAGTTCTTCCCTTCCGTGCCGTTTTTTGCAGAAGCATGTTCTCATCATCGTTCGCATACACGTGGGATGTAGCGGGCACACGCTGGACGACCCCAAGTCCTTTGTCAAGCAGTCGCGCGTTTTCGAATCGGTCGGCACGTCTGCCTACCTCGGCGCCACGAACGTCCTCCAGGACAAGGACGTCGTGACCACCGCAGGCGTGCGTACTCCCCGTTCTCGGCACATTCTCGTCCCGTAATGCTGATTCCGCTCTGCCCCATGCTCGCAGTCCATCCTCGCGGTCGAGATGTCTCAGGCCAGCTGGGTGAGCTCGTCTGTGCTGTGCCTCGAGCCGTGGTATGGACCGTTCGAGACACCGCTTACCGCCAGCGGCGCCTTCTCCCTTGCGAGTGCGTCCTCTTCCTTACATATATACCCTCTGGGGTTCGGAACGCTCATCCCATCTCTCTGCTGCTCACAGAGCCCTTCATCAAGTCCTGCCCGGCAGGCTACCCCCAGCTGCCCGTCAAGGACCTCCCGCCGCTGTCGCTCTCCAACCCCACGCCCAACCACGGTGACAAGATCAAGCTCTCCTTCCCCGGCAGCGGCATCGGCAGCGGCAGCGGCGGCAGGCAGGTGTGGGCCGCGTGGCTCGACGGGCTCACTGTGACTTTCACCGATATCGCGCCGGACGGGACGACGCGAGTGCCGGACAATGTGCTCGGCATCGTCTACGTCGGGGTGGTGTCGTCCAAGGACGGGCCGACGGACGGGAACCTCGTCAGCGGGCTCGCGCTGGTCCCGTTCGATTTCGACGCGCGCGCGAACGACTCCGCTACTGGGTCGCCGGCGTAGGTCTAGGTTGCGCGGTCGGTGGGGGGGGCGGAGCTGCAGTGGATACCTTACAGGACCGTTTATTTAATACGTTTGAGTTCAAGCTTTCTATTGGGCAGGACCACTTTTTTTCGGGGCCCACTAGGGTATTTTCGATTTGGAGTTTGAACATTTTTCGGACTGCGAATGTAGCACATGTACGTTTGATTCGCACAGTCTTTACGTTCATGACAAAATGTGAGGCCATTGCCAGGCAGATTGTATAGGCTTAGGAGGCCGATGGGACCATGCATGGTGGATGCATCCCAATATGGTAACTCAAGCGTCCATTAGACGCATCAGCGACACCACCTCCGAGTCCTCCTCCATCTCCTTCTGCCCTCGTCCTCCTTCTCGTCCCCTCCTCCTCTCCCCCTCTCATCCAGTAACTCCTTGAAGACCGCCGGCTTTTCCTGTTTTTCTTCTGTCGCTGTCTGATCAGGATGACTGAACACCCAACTCTTTCGTGGGAAGCTATGCAAGATGGCTCCGTCTTCTACAGGCGACAACAGCTCTACTCTATCGCGGGAAAGCTTCCGGGGGACTTGCAGGACTTCGTTATTGCAGGCTGTCGCTACGGCGGGCCGATTGGTATGCTCGAGCCGCCTGCATGAGTGAACATCTCTAAATGACGCACCAGCCCTCATGCGCGATACCTCAAAGCTGGTCGCCATAAATCGCGCCGCGCCGTCATTCTCCAAGGCTCAAATATCCATCTACTCCCCGGCGGGAGAAGGCATCCTCCTGTTCAGTGTGGATACTTGCTACCTTCCGAAGCGGAGACGATGTGGACTGACCTACCTCCACAGTGGGACCAGGGGAAGATCATCCGGTTCGGCTGGACAGGCGATGAACGGCTGGTCGTGCTGAACGAGGAGGGCGTGTACCGCATATACGACCTGCAGGGCGAGTACCAGCAGCACTCGCTGGGGAACGAGGCCGGCGAGCTCGGCATCATCGACGCCCGCATCCACGAATCCGGTCTCGTCGCATTGACAGGCTCGTTGACGTTCCTGGAGGTGAAGGAATGGTCAGGCGGCAAGCCGCTCACGCTCGCCAACCCAGGTGCGCACTCCCCTCTTTTCTCATCCCTCACATGCGCATATGCATATCCGAGCCCCCCCCGGCATAGGCTTGTCCCACCCGCCGCAGTCGTGGACCGTCATCCCTCCCGACCAAACGATATCGCGCCACGTCGAAGTCCTGCTTTCCGTCGACGCCACGATATACAGCGTCGACAACCTCGAGAGCCTCGACCAGCGCATATCCCGCGGGCCGTTCACCCACATGTCTCCCTCCCCGAACGGCAAGTCGCTCGCCCTTCTCACCTTGTCTGGACTGCTCTGGGTCGTCTCGACCGACTTTCAGCGCAGCCTCGCCGAGTTCGACACGACTGGGGTGCCCGTCGCGTCCGGAGACGTGCTTCAAGTGGAGTGGTGCGGGAACGATGCGGTGCTCGTGACATGGCCCAACGTCGCAGTGTTGGTGGGACCGTTTGGAGATACTTTGCAGTACGTCGCGAATACATGGCAGGCACCCCCGATTTTTCAGGAGTGGCGGGCAAAGCCTAATGTATCCAGGAGGGGAATGTTTGGGCACTTGGGGGTCAATGTCTCCGCCTCTTTGTCACGCTCTTGGTTATCTGGGAAATGATGCGGAAACGTTAAGTGGCTCAAACCTCCCTTGGGTTTCCTTGGCTTGACCAGGGAGCTTTACCCGCCGTGACTTCTCTCCAAAATGGGGACATGCCTGCCACGATAGGCCTCTGGTCGGTCGACCATTGCGGTATATTTATGCGCGCATTTTTCCAGGTATTTCTACTCGGGGTCAACGTTCGTGGTGACAGAACCGGACGGTGTTCGCATCATTGGCCCAGATACTTGCGATTTCCTCCAGAAAGTTCCTGGTGTGTAGCCACTCTAATCTCGTTTGGCCACCCTATTAATCCAGAAACGCAGCATCATCGGTTTCAGTCTTCCGCCCCGGCTCAACATCACCATCCGCTATCCTCTTTGACGCATGGGAGAACTTCTCGCGGAGGTCGCCCAAGGCGGATGAGAGTATTCGAAGCATACGTCCCGAGCTCGCAGCGGCCGTGGACGAATGCATCGATGCAGCGGCGCGAGAGTGGGAGCCGTTTTGGCAACGACGCTTGCTCAACGTGCGTTTCCGTTGAGGATCCTTCTTTCGTCTTCACGCAAACGCTCACAAATGCGCCAGGCTGCCAAGTTTGGCCGCTCGTTCCTCGACCTGTACGACCCCTCGGACTTCATCCACGTCGGCCAGGCGCTCAAGGTGCTCAACGCCACGCGCTTCTACGAGATCGGCATCCCGCTCTCGTACGCGCAGCATACCCAACTCTCGCCTGCGCATATCATATCCCGCCTTCTGGCGCGCAACCTCCATTTGCTCGCCCTCCGCATCTCGTCGTACCTCACACTCCCTCCCGATGAGGTCCTCAAACACTGGGCGTGCGCAAAGATCCTCCGTTCGAAGCCCCAGGCGAGTGGCGCGGGTAAGAATGCTGAGCTGGAGGGCGGCGACGAGGCGCTTTGCCGCGTCATCGTCGAGAAGTTTGAGACCCTGGGGCGAGGACGCGGGGTGAGCTACGCGGACATTGCGAAACGCGCGTGGGAGGTCGGACGGACGGCGCTGGCGACGAAGCTGCTGGACTACGAGACGAAGGCGTCGGACCAGGTGCCGCTGCTGCTGAGCATGAAGGAGGACAGGCTGGCGCTGACGAAGGCGGTTGAGAGCGGAGACGCTGATCTCGGTGAGCGGTGTTTGGTTTGATATGTGTTGCAGGGGTGGGGTGCGTCGACTGACGAGGGCGGACTAGTGTACCACGTCCTTTTGCACTTGCAGAAGCGGCTGCCGCTCGGATCGTTCTTCCGGCTCATCGAAGAGGGCGGGCCGCGCTTGGCGCTGGCGAGCAGGTTGCTGCAGGTCTATGCGCGGGAGCAGAACCGCGACATGCTCCGGGACTTCTACTATTCGGACGATCGGAGAGTGGAGAGCGCGGTGCTGTGTCTGGAGGATGCTGCGAGTGCCTCGGTACGTGCTATCGCTCTGTCGGCTGCTGAGGTTGGGTTGTGGCTCATGAGACGCATGCAGGACCCGACCGCGAAACTCACATCTGTCAAAGCCGCCCAGAAGTTCTTCTCGGAAGACAAGGACAGGTCGTTCGAGACGAAGGTATGATCGTCGAAGCAGGCGGACCTCGCGCACATGCTCATGCATGGGATAGATGATGGATGAGAGCGCGCGTCTCATGACGCTGCAGCAGACGCTCGAGAAGGAGGTTGACGGCAAGATCGCGTTCTTCGGGCAGAGCGTGAGCGAGACGATCCGGACGTGCCTCGTGAACGGGATGGCGAAGCGGGCGGACAAGGTCAAGTCCGACTTCAAGGTCCCCGACAAGCGGTATAGTCCATTCACCGTCATCAGCCTCCCATATCGCTCCTGACCAGGATGCCGTTTAGGTTCTGGCATGTCAAGCTCCAAGCTCTGACTTTCGCTCGCGATTTCGAGGGCCTTGAAGCCTTCGCGAAGTCCCGACGGAGTCCGATCGGGTACGAGGCGTTCGTGAAGCACCTCGTCGAGAAAGGGCACCAGAAGGAGGCGCTGTCCTACGTCGCCCGGTGCGACGCGCCGAGACGCGCGGACCTGTACGTGCTCTGCAACGACTGGCGGGCGGCGGCGAAGGAGTGCAAGGAACGGAACGACAAGGCGAAGCTCGAGTGCGTCGTTTCTCTGCTCGTCCGTGTTTGTTTGGAGCATGACAGGTGTTGACTGTTGGTCGTCGCGATGTGCTCTAGGCAGCTGCGGAAGTCGTGTCCGAACTCGCTGATCGCAAGGGAGCTCGAGCTGGTTGCTGCTTCTATGAAATAAGTCGATTGACTCGTCGTTTGCAATGATACCCGGTTTGCGATGTTCCTAACGGTAGTGTACCTCTCTAGCTATCAGTACTCAGTATCGAGCGTTTGAACACAAAAGAGCCGTTCGAACTATTCGTAGCCCAAACCATGTCCATTTGCCATGGCCCGTTATTAATACGTGACGTACGAGCTACTTGCACCAACGTCACACTGCAGTCACGGTCCTTCTCCTCTTGTCCCGGTACCTGCCTGTCCTCGCCCTCGCCCTCGTCGCGACAGTCGCACCCACGATGCATTCCCACCAAATCCATATCTCTCACCAGGTCCCACCCTAAGCTACCCAAAAAACGCGGCAGCCGAATAATGTCTGCCCAAAGCTCACCCCGCGTCGAGTCCGCGCTTCATCCTCCGTCGGCCACTCCCGCCGACGGCGCACGATGGGTTTCTTCAGATATCCTCGACGGCGCTCCCGGAAGCGCTCCTGGTGTGCGCCAGTGGCGCTGGTCAGAAGGCAGAGAGGGCCGGTTCTGAATTTTGCCTCTCTGGAATAAGGTTGAGTTCGAGAAAGTGCAGCGAGTGCGAGCATGATCATTCGCTTTCTTCCTTTCCCATTGATTCTGATCGGTTTTCTCTCTAGGTATTACTACGACCAGGGGGGCCATCCGTGGAGCGACAGGAGGGACGCTTACTACACTCCGGCGGAGACATTCCGTGTCCTAGGGCCAGACGCTTGGAAGTGCTTCTCGCGGCATGGCAACCCGAAAACCGCAAACGGTCCTGAAGAGGATTTACGGAGCATTCTTCACCCCGGCGTTCTCTTCTGCGGTCCAGACTAGTATTTCGTCGAGGCCGTCGAATACGGCCGAATACCGATACTTTTTCTCTGAAGAGTTCCACCGCTTCTTATTCGCCTCTAAACGCGAACCCGATGCCGTGGCAGCCGCTGTTCCGCCATGACGTCCCCACCCTCTTCCTCCGCCGCGTTCTCGCAGAACGCTTCCGGCAGAAGACGATACATCAACAAGCTGCTCTCATGGTGAAGTTCGCCCCTGTCCTTCGGCTGGTATCTCTCGTTTGCGAACCGGCGGTGCTCGACGAGGGCGAAGTCGACGATGGTGATGATGACTCTGGCGGGGAGGAAAACCCGAAGCCTCCAGCGAAGCGACGAAAGGCGACTGCGGGACGCCGCTGGGGATTGACTGTTAGGTGCAAGTTGTCGTCGTACGTCCTGCGGTCCGAATGGTTGTCATCATCACTGTGAAGTTGTCTATAAGCTTTGTGGATGGCGAAGCATGGCTTCTAGTTTTGTGTACGTTGTGCATGGCTCTCTGAATCTCCCGGAATTTGGGTTTGCTAGGGTGCGCATTCGTCAGGCTAATATGTAGCCTTCAAGGCTCCACCGTCGGATGGGGTGATGGGATCGCAGTCGCCGTCCGCAGCGACCTCTTGAACGCCGCGTGAGGACGATGGGGGCCAAGAGTCCCTGCCGAAGTCATCACTGTCAGCATGCCGGGAGGCGACGCGTCTTGCGGCGTGTCGTCCACTCTACGACTTGCCCGAGTAGGACAAGGGCCAGCCGCACCACATACGCAAGCTCCTGCCATCGACTGCTAGCGACCCGGCGCGATAGTGCAACGGAAGCGTTCAAGACACCTATATAAATATCAGGCGTACACCGACATGGTACAGCACTCCAAATTCGAAGAGGCCCCACAATACAACGATGGCCGAAACCAAGAGGATCACCTTGTACGCAGCCGTGGTAAGCTCACCATTTAGCGGTCCGCATCGTCATCGCGTCTGACAGCCAGCAGGACTCCCCGTTCCCCCACAGGGTCCGTCTCGCCCTAGAGGAGGCCCGGGCGACGTACGACACCATCTGGATCGACCTAGTCGAGAAACCCGAATGGTACGAGCAGAAGGTCTACCCCGGTGAAGGCAGGGTGAGCCCCCGCCCCTCCACCCAAGAGATACCCGCTTCCCCATCCCTGACCCATCTCGCAGGTCCCATACCTCGTCTACGGCGGGCCCAAGCTCAACCCGGACGAAGCCCCATCCGCAGACGCCGTCCGCATCCCCGAGTCCCTCCTCATCCTCGAGTTCCTCGCCGACCTCTTCCCCGCCGCGCGCCTCCTACCCGCAGACCCCGTCCAGCGCGCACACGCGCGCCTCGTCGCCCACGCCGTCGACAAGACCCTCCTCCCGGCGTGGTTCCCGACGATCTTCATGGGCACGCCCACCGACGGCCTCTTCGCCGCACTCGACGCCTTCCAACGCAAGCTGCCCCCGACCGGCTTCGCCGCGGGCGAGGAGTGGTCGATCGCCGATGCGGCCGTCGTCCCGATCCTGCTCAGGATGGAGCACCTCTGGCGTCTGAAGCCGTTCACGATCCCCGTTGGCGAGGCAGAGAAGGCGCTCGAGACGTACAACTCGCCGCGCTTCGCGCGCCTCCGGCAATACGTCGAGGACAACAAGAGGCGGGAGAGCGTGAAGAGGACGTGGGACGAGGTGCGTCGTGCACGCAAAGTACGAGTCGCGCGTGGGTGTCCGGACGCTGACTTGGAGTGGACGTGCAGGACGCGGTCGCGTATCACGTTGGTCGACGCGTGGAGAGGCTGAAGAACACGGGGATCATCAACTCGGACATACGTTTGCCTGTGCCTCCTGCTGGACAGGGCGTGTGACGATTCGTGTACAATGCGGGCTTTTTGATAGGGGTTCGGAATTGAGCTGCGTAAAGGGGAATGTGGAGCAGTGGTCTGAACGATGAGCAACGGTATTCATTCTGATGGGTGTCTCGAGACTCGCGAAACCTCCCAAGAGCATATAGGCGGTCGCTTCGATGAGGTTGCCAGGACGGTTCGGAGGAGCACCACAGGCAAAAGTCGGCGAGCTCACTAGTTTAATCTGTTATCCTTCCTTACTTAAACAACTTTTCACATACCAAATTTGGGATATGCGAACGCACCTGTCAAGTCAAAGGGCACCAGTCCATTCTTCTAGGGAGCCTGGAGTATCCGTCGGATACTTTTGAGGGGCAAGAGGTACGGTGGTTGGATGATCGTCGAGTGGAGAAGACCACATTTGAGCGCCTATCTTGTCACGCAGCACTAGTGGTAAACATGCCGAAGATATGCGAACACTGCACACGACTTCTCAGAGCTCACAACAGACGATTCCATGTTCCGAGTTGACAATTTTATATTATTGCGTGTTTTTGTGCCGGACTGCGTGTACACAACGAACTCGGTGATCGTGCACATGCGCCGCCCGGAGGTTTTCTCTTTTCTCCCGACTGACATCGACCTCAACAGACCCTCCATAAACGACCGCGCCAAAGCCTCGTCCAAAGCCCGTCAGGTCCTCCTAGCGCATCCCTCTAGTTCCACCCCACGACCCCGGCCGAAGGCAGGGGGTGGGAGAGACGCGCGCGCAACCGTGGACGAAACCTGTGCCAGTCCCGCGGGGGCTGGCGAACGCCTGTCGCGCTTGTCCGGTAGCAATCTGTTGATCCAGGGTAGGCATGAGATACGAACGTGAGACAACGTGCGAGAGCTACTTACCGAGTGCACCGTATGCGGCGCATGACGGAAAGGCATCCGTGCTCGAGGGTGCTGTGGACACGACCCTGCTTCAACCGCCCACTGGGGCGGGAGCGGTAGTCGTACGCGCCAGCTCGGCCTTCTGCACCGCAATTGACGGGGTTAGCCAAAGTAGGGAGGTGGGAGTTGAGTAGGCGACTCACCAAGTCTTCCTCTGCGATTGCCACCGTGTGGCACACGGCATAAGCCTGACGCTTGGTGATCGAGGAGGGAGGCTCGAGGGCTCGAGGGCTCAGCGACAGTAGGCGTCGTCCGTATCGGTCGAGGGGGGCTGACCAGACATTGGGGGCTCGGCAGCAGGTCGTTATACGAAAGGAAAGCGAGGTCGAACGCGGGGGCCAGGGACGCGGCGTGTGGACGGATGTCCGACACGCCGTCCCCGACCGGGAGACGTCGGGTCGGGAGGTCGGGTATGGTGGAACAAGAAGCGAGGCATGAGAGGGGAACGCTGACGAATCTTCTTGCAAGTAGGCAGGAAAGGAAGGAGCTCTGGGTTTTGTTGTTTTCTAGATGCAGGCGAGCGAGAGAAGATGATGAAGAGCATCGCTGGTGAGCGCTGGTAGTGGGCAGTGGGGCTGGTAGATGATGGTTGTGGATGAGGAGATGGCGCTCCGGGGGTGGTTCTTTATACCCTTCACGATGGTGGCTAACCACCCAACCTCCGGTTCCGATTTGGCAGGTGGCCGGCTACGAGGCTTGCGAAGTTTGAGATGCCGGACATCTCTTCACAGTGGCTGGGTTGCCGACAATGTGATGGATGGTCCATATCACTTTATGAGGAAGGTGTCGCGGTTCCACTTCGGTCGGACGTCAGGAGGCAAACATGGGGGGAAGAAGACGAACGTTGTGCATGTGATTAGTTCAGTGGAAGTGTTTGGTCTTCACTCGGGGAGTCCAATTGCCACCTATCCGTGAGCTCTACCTGCCAGAGCACCGAAGCGTCAGCCTCCACCCACGAGTATTGTAAAAGCCTAGGACGTACGAGCTCGATCCTCCGTCGGCCACTCCTTCTTGCGGCGTACGACGAGCCGCTCGAAGATCTCCTTGACCGCACTCTGGGAGCGCTCAAGCCTAATTCCGGTTGGCTCTAGCCGGGGGGCTAGAGCCAACCGGAATTAGGTCAATGTGGGGGGACTGTCCGGCGGTTCAGGTCATTCTATCGGGCGGGTCAAGGTCACATTGCAGATCAAACCACGCACGTACCAGAGGGTTACCTTCTCCATTCAGAATATTTCCCCGCCAGTGTCGAGAGGCTAGCTACATCAGTACTTCCGGAAATTGCTTAACGGTGCTTAACGGGGCCATTAAGCACCGTTAAGCACGTTAAGCTGCCGTTAAGCACGGTAAGCCGATAAGCCGTAGGCAGGTCTCTAAGCGCCCGTAAGTTCCGGCACTGACGACCTCCCTTCTACCAGCACCGCTCCCCCGCACTCTGACTGGCACACGGGGGGGGACAAGGAGATGTCTCCTCTACACGTTGGAGGTAGAATTTTGCCCAGGATATCCACCAAAATCCAGGAAGGAGGACAGCCATTTTCCGTTAAGCCGTTAAGCCGTTAAGCAAAATCCGGCTTTACTGATGTATATGGGTGAAACGTGTCCGGTGAGTAAAACGCAACTCCGAGATTCCATATGGAGGATAATGGAGCCACCTACGTGATTTACCTGTCTTCCATGTGCGGCGTTCGTCCCTCTGCTGTAAGAAAATGGAGAAAGGGGTGCATTAACATGAGGAATAAGAGTTCAAGTCAAGATGCTGAGCCGTGGCGACGGCCCGTCTGATACCCTTTCATCCCAATGTTTTTCATCACCTCCGTCCTCGTCACCGCCGGCGGCGGCGGCTGCGTCGCGTCCATGCCAGTGGCCTCCGTACGACCACAGTTCGCGGCGTCTGGGTACATGTCCAACCGTAGCCTCGCACGGTCCCCGGTCTTCAGCCTTGTCGTTGGGCGGCCAGCCCTGTGCGCCGGCAATCGCAGAGCTCGCAAGGTATATAGGATATGGGATATATATGCCGATGCCTGCCGCTGGGGGCAGGCATCACAAAGTCGAACCAACTTTCGCGAACGCGATCAAGGCGTGATAGCGCGCACCCTAGTGGTGTCAGCCTTCAGGTCTCAACGTGAACGCCAGTGGGGGGTAATACGAGCGGATGGGTACAGCAGCTAGTCGTGACAGAACGTGAGGTCATCATATCCGTTCAGAAAGAGTCCGGAGATTCGACGTGCAAAGATGATTAATTCATGCGTATGGAAGACGGGGTGTTATTCATTCATCCCCGCGACGGGCCAGGAACACGCCCTTGTCGCTGTTCCGCGAGTCCGTCCTGCGGAAGCCCGCGCTCGGGAACCCCGCCACGGGCATGTACGCGTCCTTCTTCCCCGCCGATCGCGCGTCGTCGTCCGTTGCGCGCATGTCCACCAAGGCGCCTCCCACAGCAGGGATGTCCGAGGCGCTGAAGTCGCCCGGGAAGCCCTCGAAGTCGTCCTGCGTGTGCGGCGAGACGACCCGAGGCACGGACGCGTGCTCGGAGGGTGGCGGGGAGGTGATCGAAGACGCGGTCGCGGTCGCGGACTGGGAAGAGGTGGAGATGGAGAGCGAGGCCGCGTGCGACTTGGACTTGGACTTGCGCCGCTTCTTGCGCTCCGTCACGTTCGGTGACATGGGTGACGGGGGACTGCTCTCGCCGTCCTGCGAGAGCGGTGACGCGGGGAGGTGGGAGGGAGCCTGAGCCTGACGCGAGACGAGGAACTGGTGATTGTACGCAGCTGGGCCGTGGCCGGGGTGGATGTACGAGTAGCCCTGAGAGCCGGTGCCGTGGCTGGAGGAAGAACGGGTGTCGGAGGTGGACATTGTACCGGCCCCGATGGTAGACCTGTTCTTGCGAGGGCGGGAGGTGTAGGACTCGGCACCGAAGTCGGCGCCATCAGCCTCCGCCTCTGCAGCGTCAGGGTCGAAGTTCTCAACTGGCCGGCCTTGGGCGAACGGCCCGAACTCCTCTTGCTGGGAGGCCATGGATTCCGAAACCGTGCCAGTCCCAGAGTCGGTGCTGGGGCTGAAGGGAGAGGCGACGCCGAGTGCAGGACCGCTTCCCTGCGCATGAGTTATGGTGAGACGGGGACATCGTGTAGAAGCATGTGGACGGTTTGAAGGCAGACATACCTGGAAACCTTGGAAATCGTGTACGCCATTCGCCTGGAGGTTCAGCGCGTGCGCCATCGCGGCCCGCTTGAGCTCCTTCTTTTCCCGCCGTTTCCGCCTCCTCTCCTCCTTGGCCTGCCTTTCGTCCTCCTCCCGCGCGAGCGCCTCCGGATGCCGCGCGGCGCTCAGCTCCTCGATGGTGGAGACGTCCAAGGGTGCAGCGTCCGAGTCAAGGGTCGAGGTCGAGATCTTCCTCGTCCGCTCCTCCCCCATCCCGTTCTTCCGCCGCCCATTCGAGCCTGCGGCATCTTCGTCATCAGATTCCGGGAGCTGGATCGCGGGCGGGCGGCCGAAGATGTCGTAGCCGAACACGCGGATGTGCTTGGGCTGCTTACGCCGCTTCTTGCGCGTCGTCCGACGCTCGCCGGGGTTCGTGTGGAGAGAGAGGGCGTCGGTGTCGTCGGATGCGTCCGCGAGGAGGCCCTCGAGCTCGTCCGGGCGGGCGCGCGGCGGGGGGATGGCATGTGCGAACGCGGGGTTGCGTGGACGGGAAGTCTGGATGTTGTCCTCTGAGTCTGAGGGGGCGTCGGAGGACCTGAGGCAGGGGAGGCAGGAGGAGACGGCGGCTTGGAAGGAGTCAGACCAGGAGAAGTGCACGCTAGCCATCATTGCGAGTGATACCGATGGCTGTGGGTAGCTTGTCTTGTGGAGGCCGCTGGAGGCGTTGAAGCTGGGGTGAGGGAGGGTAAGTGTGTCGTGTAAGAGGCGAGAATAAGAGTGGGATCCAAGCTGATCCAAGTGCCGGATCCCGGTCACAGAACAATCAAATGGCAGAGAGCTGACTAATCGCGTCCCATATATAGAATTGAATCTCAACCTCCCAGCCTACGCTGTGCTTTTTAACCTTCTGTCTTTTTTCATCGAGGTCAGAAGCCGCCCTATGCATCTCTCCCACCAGTGACCCGTCACGAGTTCGCTTTGATATGGATGTTAAATCGATTGGGCCTATCTCTCTGCAGCTCTGGAAGAAGAGCTCCCTGCTTCGTATTCTCCCTCTTCCCAGCCAGTCCCCGGGCCGCACCTCGCCTTTTGGCCAGAAACAGATCTCATCAGCTTGTATGTTGACTTCGACTCTCACTGAACGTGTACGTGTATATTCATCTGTGCTGTAGTGCTATTTCATCCGACAGGCCGATGTTTGCCCCCATGTGTTTCCAATTAACTCTGACAGCGATATCTACACGAAGCACTCGTCGTCGGCCAATTGCGCTTTCCCAGATCTTACAGCGCTTTGCATAATTTCGTGAACATGTCGAAAATTTTTACAGCGCCTATTCTGTGATGTCACGGTCACTGCTCTACTGAACGCCTCAGGCCCTCGAGAGCAGCGCACCCCTCGCCCCCGAATTCCTGTAGTTCTTTCAATGAGATAGTGCTAAATAAATGTGAAGAAACATGACGTCGCTTGCCTTATAGGCTCTGACCCGCTTCGACCATGACCACAACGTGCATCTTTCGTCTATCCCCCGTGATGCGCGTCCCCGTCCTGCAGAGGCGATGTCAGCAAATTTCGATATCATTGAAACTAAATCAGGGGCCTCACGATAAGCAGGTGCCCTCATGCGCGCTGGTGATATAAGTCTGAATAGGGCGCTCCGAATTCTTCAAGTTATTCCTGCACTTAACCAGCTCCACTTCGTGCTTGGTCCCTACAATGCGTCCTTGGCGCGCAACTAGTACTAGAGTGTCCCTTGTCATACGGGTGTTCGCGCAGATCATGGTCGACCACAGCGCACCCTCAACCAGTCGAAACCTCGACAACAGGCTAACAGTTCTGCGTGCGGCATAGTCGTTCCGCGCGGGAATGGGAATGGGTTCGATTGAACACTTTTACTTGCTCTTGGCCCTGGTGCTTCCTTCCTGGGGCTCGCGCACAGTTTTTCTGGGGAGCGCGAGTGTGCTGGAGGGTCCTCGCCCGCGCCCTGTGACGGGGGATACTGTCACATCAGCCGCTGGTGACTGATACCTACTATATATGGGGTGTTAGACGCCTGGAGAAAAAAATTGCGTGTTCACGGAATTATGCAAAGCACTGTATCGTCCTTTCTGGAGAGCTCTCCGTGGAGCATGGGGACATGCCTCGATTGGAAACGATGAGGATCCACACCCTCCTGTTCGCGGATATGAAGAAAACTCCCGCGCCCGGGTCGGCAAGTTAGTGAAGCTGATGATGCCTAGACTGCCCCAGCGGCATGCATCGGCACCTGCGCATATATACCATATCCTACATGTCTTGCGAGCTCTGCGATTGCTGGCACACACCGAGGCGCACCGCGATCCTGAATGTTCAACAATTATCAATTGCGACATGCCACACCCAAGTATGCGTATTATTTTACAAGTATGATCGTGTAAGGTTCGTAAAAAGCGTGTGAGATTAATACCGTCCAGACAGACGAAATGGACACGAACACCGACGGAAGACGACAGGATGCGAAAGCCAAAGACGACACAGAATCGAGGGCGAAAAGGCACGGAACAAGCTCGTGGACAGGATGGCGTCGATCGGCCTGCTCCGGATTCGCTCAATCATTCGTCTCGTCGTTCGAGTCCAGCAGGCTGCGCGGAGACAAGGCCGCTGTTAGGAGGACAACAGCGGAGAGGGCGGGGCAAGGAGAACGCACCTATACTGCTTCATGAGCGAGCACTCGCCGCCGTTCTCGAGGTCGATGTTGTACGAATAGAAGTAGCCCTCGGACGAAAGGACCATAACCTGCGGCATCGTCCTTCGGCGACGATTAGCTAAATGGAATACACGGCAGGGAGGGCTCGACTTACCCGCTCAGCGCGGCGATGCACCGCGCGCCGCTGGTCGGTAACCGGAGGAACGCAAAGTCTCGTGAAGGCTCCCACATCTCCGTCAGCGTATTGGGCAGGTAGCCGCCGACGGACGACGTCAGGTTCTTGGTGAGGTGCAGCGATTTCCGCCGCAGTGTTGACCTGGAAACGGCGGCGCACGGGACGGAGGGTCGAATGCGGTGTATGAAATAAGCGAGGAAGGGGGTGAGGGAGAGGGAAACGAAACACGCACGAAACACTGCTACTCTTCTTCTTGTCCACATACGCCTCGTACCCGCCGTCCAGCCCCTGCGAGCCTTCCCTGCTGTCGATCGACCCGGACGGGCTCGACGGGCTCTGCGCGCCGACCCCGGACCCGGACCCGCCGCGCCCCTGGCCGCCGCCGCCGAGCTTGAAGATGTGCACGGTGTCGTGCGCGGAGCTGACGCAGAGGAGGGTGGAGACGAGGTTGAAGTTGAGCGAGTATATGCGCGCCTCGCGCGTGCCGCGGCGGAACTGGTAGAGCTTCTCCGCGCCGGGGACGCTCCAGACGCGGATGACGGTGCCCTTGTCGGACGCGGTCGCGAGCAGGGTGCCGGCGGCGTTGATGGAGAGGAAGGAGATGGGCGACTTGTGCGCCTGGATCACGTTCGCGACCGTGAGCGAGCGCGTGGAGAAGAGGAGGACGTCGCCCGTCGAGGGCGGCGCGGCGGCTGCGGCCGCGGGTGGGTTCGGCTGTTGGTGGGTCGCCGCGGAGGAAGCCTGGGAGAGAGCGGGTGAGGGGACGGGCGACGGGTACGCGAGGTAAGAGTTGTCGGCAGAAGGCGAGAGGGCGACGATCGCTTCGGAATATGGGATGTGGGTACTCGGACAGACGCATGCGTGGGTGCGCACTCACCGTTGGGATTGGGGGTCGTCTCTATTACGTGCAAAAGCTTCATGTTCGAGATGTCGTAGATGTAGATTTCGACCTCGAGGACGATGACGAGCGTCTTGCGGTTGAGCTTGACGGCGAGGATGGAGGAAGGGAAGAGAAGCTCGCAAATCATCGACTGTCTCTGCGCGTGCGTGATGGAGAGGGGGGTCAGAGAACGGCTCGGATACCGAAAAGAAAGTGGGCCCAGGGGGATTCACTCAGAGCGTGCGCATCATTCAACGCCAGGGTCGCGGTGCTGGAGAACGGTGTGTGCGGGGCGGAGTGCTGTAAGCTATACATACCTTGGTGTTGACGATCTGCAGTTTGCGCGGGCTAGATTGCGGGTGGTCCGCAGCGCCGACCAGGGCAAGCAGCGAAGTGCAGAAGAGCATCTCTACGATTCCTCGAGCTCCGTCGTCTACGTTCACGTCCACTTATTAACACGGGAAATGACAGCAGGAAGGCAATCACACGCACTCATGGTGTACACCCGTCCGAAAGGGTCACAATTGGTTATACTATAGCCCTTCTTCGTGCCGACGGAGATGCATCTATGAGCCTGGTCAGTAGGGCTCGCGATAAGAAGCTTGGGTCGGGCGCACGTAAAATCTTGGTTGAAGTTCGCAAAGAGCATGTTGGGGTTTACACGCTCGGCCATGGCGGAAAACGGGTAAGTCGAGGTCGGGGAGGTCGTGGTCGCTGCCCAGGGCTCCGAGTCCGGCTCGCCCACTGGCCCGGTGACGAGGGTGTGACTGCCGTGACTTGCCCGTTACTCCGGTGTGCTGCAGCCCGAGCTTCAGGTTGTCGTCTGTGCTCATCCTCGTCCTTCCTCCAGTTGGGCTCTTTCGGTCGACGACTCGATTCAGCTCAACTCCTGGTATCCTGTCACTGAGCATGTCCACACGAGAGACGACCTTGGCTACGTCTCCGTCTCGAACGTCTACGCCCCGTTCTGAGGACGATTCCGACTCCGACCTCATCCGAATCCAGAACGAACGGTTTGCAGAACGCGAGCGCGAGCTCCACCGCATCCCCGAGCAAATCCAGGAGGCGTACCACAATGCATGGAAGAGATTCTACGTCTGGGAGCCGCCACACTGCGAGCAGCTGCTCCGAAGCTTACATGCCGTCGCCGCCCTCCCGTCCACCCTCTCTTTCAGCGACTTCGCCTCCGACTTTTCAGGTATCGACGACTCTATGGAGGGCGACGGTAACGCACTTTCGTACCTGCAATGGTTCTGCGACGACGAAAAGACATGCTACATCTCCGGCGTCGCGGAAGAAGTCTCCCTCCCTCCCTTTTCTTGTCAACACATCGCGTATTCGAAGTACGAGGGCTGCACGCCTGCAACACAGAACATCAAACATGACCTGGACGTCAGCATCCTCCAGTTCATCCCTTATGCCGACGAGCCCCGTTGGCCTCCGCGCATCAAGAGCTTTGCTCGAGCGCACGCCACCTTCGCCTGGCACCACTCCTGGTATGACGTCGATTGTAAGCTCCTTGCGATCGTAGCTATTATCCATCGTTGTTATCACTGACTCTCTGCAGCCAAGCTCATCGCGCTCGAAGCCGTTTGGCGTCTGCACAACGCCGGAGTTTCTCTCGAGGCGATGGACGAGCTCCCACTCAAGTTCTTTCCTCTGGTCGGCGGTCCGTCTGGTCTAATCGCTGCCATGACCAAACGGTATGTTTCTCCGCTCGTCACCCTTCAGCTTCGTGTGTGTATTTTAGTAAATGCATGCAATGGAATAATACCTAGCGACCTCATTGACTGGGGCAACTCGGTTTCGTCAAAATGGGTTTTCGATCTGAGAAGGCCTCGAGCGCCGCTGCTCGGCAAGTCTGTGGATGACATGACGACATCGTTCTGTGCTAGTATGAACTGCATCGAGGGTTTGTGCATGTTGCACAGTGAGTGACGCAGTGGCCGCAAGTCCCCATTGGATCTAATGGCGGTCCTCACAGGGGAAAAATTCCCGCCGTTCGACTTGCCGGATCCTCTGACTGCAAATCACAAGGATGACCGGATAGCTCGGGCTTGCGGTCCTGACTGCTTTCGCCTGGCCGACGTTGAGCAATTTCCTGTGCGTACCTGCGTATCCGACTGTCCCACTCCAGCTAATGGAAGCGGCCAGGAAAATGAAACTTTTGCTATTGACCGAGAGATACATGAAGCCCTCCGATTGTTCCCTAATGAATACAGCTGCAAGATCGCAAAATTGTTCAAGACGAAATGTATCACTGTGATCCACATTCGTCATCTGTGCTGCTGCTTCAATAGCTCACATTTATAAACTTTCAGGTCTTTGTCCACAGGCGGTTCATGCTTCCGGCAGAAGACGCGCACAGTTCCTTTATACCCAGAGACCAGAATGTCTCCCCAAAGTATCAAACCTATGCCTGAATAGCTCTGAATTCATCACGCTGATTGGCAATGTCCAGGCTAGCATTCTGCATTCATCAAGGGCCATGTACAGACAGAACCTGCCCTTGTACGATACGAGGCATCGATTGTCAAAAAAGGTGTAGATGCAATTGTGAAGTCATGCTACAAAATCTTGATTGTTTGCCTTTGCTTACACGTGTCAGGCCAACCTCAAGGATGCCAGTGCAATGGCTGCGACGAAAAGTGCCCCTGTCGAGCAAGCGGGAGGGAATGCAATCCCGAGGGTTGCAAACCCAGGTAAGCTCTTCTTTTCATCCCACGCCCTGACCTTTTATGTTGACTATGAGTGCCACTTCGAAGTCAGTAAGAATTCAGTATCGTTCAGAATTGTTTGTTGACACTTTATCCACAGGAAAGGGCAGGGGAGGAAAACGATTCAAGCACATGTGTTCAAACACTGCTGTGCAGAGAGGAAAAATAAGTGTTAGAAGATTTTTGTTGTTGGCGCTCCCTGCTTGCCAGCTGATTTGAAGTTTTGATCATTAGAACCTTGTAGTCAAGCGGGGTTCATATGGCTTAGGCACCTTTGCCAAGAGCAACATTCCCAAGAACAGCTTGCTTGGAGGTAGTTGACCACTTTTTATAGTGTTGTAAAAAAAGCTTGCTGACATTGTGCTAGAATATATTGCAGAAATCATCCCCTCTCAGTTGGAGTTTCTTTCTGGTGCTTCTGATCTACCTTATCACTAATACAAGGATAGGCCTGTGTTTGATCAGGCACAAGAGATGATCAACCAGCAAAGGGGTCTCAACTACCTTTTCACTATGCATGGCGACGACGACAATGTCTTAGACGCTGCAACAGTCGGAGACCCAACCCGTTGCCTTAATCATCCTCCAAAAGGTGTTTCAGCCAACGCTGGGGCAAGTGGTAGGTGTTTGCTGATCTAATTGTCAGTAAAGCGCATCATGAATTCCATCTTACAGAGCTTGTTATTGATGGAGACACCAAAATCGTTTTTTCGACATGTAGGTGACAATCTCGTTTAGATCTCGGAGCATGCTATCACTTACTGTGTGCAGTGGACAAGCAGGTGAAAGCAGGTCAGGAGCTGTTTCTGGACTATGGAAGAACTTATTGGCAAGTCGACGCTCCAAGCGAGGATGAGGAAGACCCAAACACGTGATAATTTAATGCCTGCTGTACAACACTCACAGCGCCATACCACTCCTTATCCCTACCATCCCCAGCCGGCTTGTTGTAGAAGTGTGTTTGTAAGCTTTTCCTGTGGTGGTGGCAATGGCAATGTGCTCGTTCCGCCACTAAGCACAACCCATCAACACCTTGAACGCTCGAGCATACCAGGTCGGGAAACAAACGGCTTACACGTAGAATCCCTTGATCACGTTTTCGACGTCCTCCGGAGGCATCTTGATATCTGCAAACAACCGTCTCTCAAGTTAGTTTCGACGGACTCGTTCGCGAAACGTCGAACCATCACGCACATTTCTGCGGGTCTGGTGAAGCATTGCGAGGGGATGAGCGTGTCAGCAAAAGGTTGCGCCTAGGATACGAATACGAATACGATTGGTGCATCCGCGCACTCACTCTTGCTGAACTCCTTCCCGAGGTTGCGCTGGATGAACCGCTGCAAGGACGGCACGACCAACTTGACCGCCTCGTCCGCGACGGTTGCCCGCCCGTCCGGGTCGTCGACCAGCACGCGCGCGACCTGGTGCCGCTCCGTGACCTCGTCGAGGAGGTCGAAGAAGCGGTTGAACTTCTCCTTGACCGCGCTCTTCCCCTTGTCCTTCTCGTCGATGAGCGTCTGGAGGAGCGGCGAGAAGTTGGCGTCGAAGTAGCCCGCCTTGGCGACGCGGAAGTTGGAGTTGAGGAGGTCCTGCGTCGGCCGCGAGAGGATCGCGGCGACCGAGTTCGAGCGCTCGACGAGGAGCTGCGTGCGGAAGAAGGAGACGTTGTTGAGGAGGAAGATCGCGCCGAACGCGGGGCGCTTGCTCATCTTGGAGAGCGCGACCAGGGACTGGATGACGCCGTTGACGAGATCGTCTGCGAAGATGGTGAACGGCGGACTAGGGTCGGTCCATACGAACGGAGGACAGCGAACGGGGACGCACACGTGAAATGCTCGAGCACCGTCTGCTCGTCGACCTCCGTCGACTTTGTCTTCCCGATCTGCGTCCCTTCGCCCATCTTCCAGTTCCCGTCGCCGAGCGTGAGGAGCGCCGATGCAGCGGCGTCCTGCACCGCCAGCAACCGCTCGATGTATTGGACGGTCTGTGACCGACAAATGTGTCGGAAGTCGTCCAGCATGTTGCGCGCACGGAATGACATACCGAAATCGTGAACTCCGCGAGACCCGTCCCGGGCTCCCCGCCCTTCCCCATGCCCGCTAGCCGAATGTCAGCAAGGATCTCGGGGAAGCTCCGCAGGCACGACGCCCGAATCGAGTGCAGCCCTTCCTTCAGTTCGTTCTCCTTCCGGTCGGCGCGTCGCGACATGACGTCGTTCCATCGTGCTTGTAGCGACGTGAGCGAGGAGTAGGCGGACAGCGCTAGGAAGGTGTTCTTGTTTAGATTACGCTTGATGAGGGACCCGAGGGACCCGAGGGTGGAGGTGAAGAGCGCGGCCAGGGGGGAGATGAGGGCCGCGTATGTCGCGTTGAGCGCGTTCGCGGCGGTCAAGGGGGCAAGTTCAAGAAGGAGGTCGTACTCCTCCTGCGAATACCGCCAGACGGTCGTGAGGCAAGTTGGACACGCAGGAAAATGAGCGGTATTGACCCACCTCCGCAACACTGAGCATGCTCGCGGTCCATCTGCCTACTTCCTGACCGGCAGTTACTCCGTCCACTGTCTCTGCTCTGTCGACCACCCGCTTCCCAAACGTCTCGAGGCATTTGCGCACCCACGCCCCGCGCATGTCGCCATAGCCCTTCTGGGCATCCTTCAGCGCGGACTGGATCCCGGGTGCTGCGGGATGCGATGGATGTGTTGCGGGAAGAGGAAGCGTGCGAAGGAAGGCGACGAGCGGTCGGAGAGTAACGAGGAGCTGTGGAGGGAACGGTACGGAAGAGAACTCGGTGCCGCCAGGAGGTACTCCTGACGAGCCTTCTGCGACCAGTTTGGTGTAGAGCTGGATGAGCTTCTTCGCGCCGCTTTCCACGAGACGCGCCTGCACCCTGAAAGCTAGAGACAACGTGCGCCCGGCAACTAGAGTGCTCATTTCGCACCTTGTCTCTGGAATCTGCGCTGTTGAATGCGACGCTTGCATTCATACGCTCCAGCACCTCGGTGTATGCGGTAAGTTGGTTTGGTTGCGGGCTTCATTGTGGGTTTTGAGGATCAAGGGCATAGCGCAATCGACGGAAAGAGTGCTCACCCTCGCAAGATCAACGCCTCCTCTGCCGCGACTCCGTCATGGTAACTGGCGATCTCGTCAATCTTCTGCAGCGCACTCTCGACGTCTTAGGTGGGACACTTCTGTGAGGCGCAAATAGACGGGATGCGGGGCTGCCCGTACGTACTATTCGCGCGCCTCGTGAGCACCTGTGTGGAGGTGTACAGAGGCAGGATGGACTTCTCGAGTTTGACCAAGCGAGCGTCGAAGCTGGAGAGGATAGCTGCCGGAAGATAAAACGAAATATATCCATTCGCGACGTGGTACTACTCACAAGTCATGCGCTGGGATATTTGTCTAGTCTTGTTGAGATTCTGTTCGAGCTACAACGGACGTCAGACCGGGGACATCTACGAATGCTGTTGCAGCACGTACCAGCTCGATCTCCGCAGTCTCATCATCCATGGTAGATCACACGGGACTTAAAGCGTATTATACAACAGGTCCGGGGTGTACAAGTCCAAGGGGTAAAGGAAGCGGCGGTGAGCAACAGAACGACAGACCACCGAAACGATAAAGAAGCGACAGCGCAGGCACAAGATTCACAGCGGTTAGAGAGAATGGTCGACAGATATCAGCAATATAGTCGAGCAAATGACGTTGATGTGAGGTTGTCGAGGGGCGGTATCGACGAAAGAGGCAAGCCGGAGACGAGTCGACGACGGGCGCGCGCAACTTGCACAGGACGACCATCGAGTGGCGTTTCGCGTCGCCCATCGAATTGACTCTTTCCAACTCACGACGACAGTAGCGTCGGCGAGTCACAAACGGCGGGTGCCCCTGTCGTGCGGGTGCGCACTGGTACGGATGGTATATAGGTGCAGCACTACAGGCTCCAGCTTCCTGCGGCATCTCATCGTACGTCCTCAACCCCGCATTCTCGTCTTCGCCACATCCCATCGTCATCCTCTCCTTCGTCCTCCGGCTTTCTCTTTGCTTCGTACTCGCCCGTACTCTGCAGCCCAGGCATTGGTCTCCGATAAATCCAACAGCACACAGGTTACCATGGCCTCTCACTCCAACTCCTCCTCTTCTGCTCCGGTTACCGGTGACGAGAGACCTGAGTCTTCCGTGGAGCTCAAGGAGTTCTTCCGGAACCTCAAGGTTGATCAAGAGGACCATGAGTTGATCGATGCTCTCAAGGCGCTGTCCAAGAAGTCACCGAAGCTCGTCAAGTCGTCCGAGTACCAGGCACCAGCAGAGCATAGCATCTTCGTCCGGAGCTGGAAGATGAACGAGTTCAAGTACTACGACATCCCGTCTCCCTTCCCAACGCTTGCCCGGGGCCTCTTCACCCAAGAGATCAAGGACGCGTCCGGAAGGACGAAGCATCGTATAGTGGCGCGGGGCTATGACAAGTTCTTTAACATTGGCGAGGTGCCTTGGACGACGGTGAGTATTCCCCCGCTGCTTCTTGCACTTCCCTAGTCTCGTCACCAGCCTGTTGGGGATCGCGGCCAAACCTTCTGGTGAATTTCGCATAGACGGGCTTCCTTTCACTCATGTCGGACTCGTCGCGTGCGCCCTCGAGAGGCTTTCGGCCGGATTCTCTGTCCTCGCGACGCGTCAACGAAATCCGTGCTATATCTTCACGACACGCCTCGAGGGCTGCCCTCTGCTTCGTTGTTCCAACCCTTACTGGCACGCTCCGTGCTCTCGCCACGACGCATAGACCTTCCTCAGCAACCAGTCGGCCTCGCGGGATATATGCACGCGCGCACGGAGAGTCTCCGCGTAGTTCTGTCTCTTCCTTTCCCTTTTGACCGCGCATTTGAGGCTGTCCCTTGGCGGCTAGGGACGAGACCAAGTCTTCCTGCCGAATGCCACTTCTTGGTATGGACTACGCTAATTACTTTTATCAGTGGGGATCCCTCGAATCGCACACGGCTGCTCCCTATACCCTCACGCTCAAGTCGAACGGATGCATCATCTTCATGGCCGCCCTCACTCCCGAAAAGCTCCTCGTCACCTCAAAACACTCTGTCGGGCCAACACCAGGCACCGGCTCCGGCTCCGAGTCGCACGCCCAAGTCGGCGAGAGATGGCTCCGAAAGCACCTCGAGGCCGCCGGCAAGACGGAGCAGCAGCTCGCGCAGACGCTCTGGGAGAAGAACTGGACCGCTGTCGCCGAGGTATGCCTCTCAACCTTATTCTGTCCCTCAGGCTGACGAGGTACGTTTCCGTAGCTTTGCGACGATTCCTTCGAAGAGCACGTCCTGCCGTACAGCGTCGACAAGACGGGCCTGCACCTGCACGGCCTCAACTCGTGCACGAAGGCCTTCCAGACCCAACCCCAATCAATCGTCGACGCCTTCGCACATGAATGGGGCTTCATCCAGACGCCGTCCATCGTCCTGGGCACCATTGCCGACGTCAAGGCCTTCACCGACGAGGTCTCGCGGTCCGGACAGTGGAACGGGGAGGCGGTCGAGGGCTTCGTCGTCCGCACGCACGTCACCGTCCCGCCCTCGAAGGGCGACAAGTCGGCGTCGCCGTACCCGGCCGGGTCCTCCTTCTTCTTCAAGGTCAAGTTCGACGAGCCGTACCTGATGTACCGCGACTGGCGCGAGGTGACGAAGACGCTGCTGTCCAAGGGCCCGAGCGCGTCGAACGTGCCGAAGAGCAAGCTGCGGCGGGCGGAGACGAAGCTGTACGTGGAGTGGATGTGCGGCGAGATCGGGCGCGACCGGGCGCAGTTCGCGAACTTCACGAAGGGGAAGGGCATCATCGCGACGCGGGACCGGTTCCTGAAGTGGATGGAGAGCGGGGAGGGCCAGAAGGCGCGGGGCGAGGCGGAGAAGGCGCCGGAGGAGACGGGCGCGGCGAAGGACGTGGACCTGACGAAGGGGAAGGTCATCATCGTGCCGGTGGCGATTCCTGGTGTCGGTGAGGATCCATATGTATTAACCGAGTGTTGGACTTGAAACGACTAACGCGTCCTGCAGGCAAGACGACCCTCGCGGTCGCGCTGCAGCACCTGTTCGGGTTTGGGCACGTCCAGAGCGACGACGTCACCGCGAAGAAGCCCGCGCCGGTCTTCATCAAGCACGTCACGCAGGCGCTGAAGACGCACGACGTCGTCATCGCGGACAAGTAAGAGAGAGATATATGCGTCGTGTCTTGCAAAGAGCCCAGCTGATCGCACACTGTCGCACACAGGAACAACCACCTGAAGGTGCATCGCGACCAGCTCCGCGAGGCCGCCCAGAAGTTGAACCCGCCCGCGAAGCTCCTCGCGCTCCACTGGTCCTTCGACCTGCCCCCGTCGACGATCCACCGGATCTGCGGCGACCGCATCGTCGGGCGCGGCGACAAGCACCAGTCGCTCGTCGCCGACGCCTCGAGGACGCACGAGGACGTCGTCTGGCAGTTCCTCAAGACCGCCGAGGACCTCGGTGACTCGGAGGCGGACGTCGTCGTGAACATGGACGTCGAGGAGCCGCTCGAGGACGCGCTGGCGCGCGCGGTCGGCGCGGTCGTCGAGCACCTCGGGAAGGAGGAGCCCGAGCGCGAGAAGGTGGGCCAGGCGCTCGCCGCGGCGCGCGCGTACGAGCCAAAGACGAGAGGCAAGAAGGGCGGCGCGAAGGAGCAGGGCGAGGGGCCTGCGGCTGCGGCGGGCAAGAAGGCAAACAAGGGGGCGGGGGCGCAGCCGCGCTACTACGGCCTCCTCGCCGAGGTCGACCTGCTGGACGTCGTCGGGCGCGCAGTCGAGGGCGCGAGAGCGGGCCTGCCGGCGGAGGCGCGGGAGTTGTGGGAGACGCTCGTGCTGGAGAAAAGGGTGCAGCAGCGGCCGCACGTGACGATCGTGCACTCGAAGGGGCTGCCGGCCGAGGGCGAGCTGTGGGCAAGGTGCAGGGGGCTGAACGAGCGAGGGCGGCCGCCGCTGTTCGGCTTCCGGCTGGGGCACGTCGTGTGGAGCGAGCGCGTGATGGCGGTCACGGTCGTCGATCTCGCGGTGGAGGCGGAGGAGGCGGGGGAGGAGCCGGATAGGGACGGGCTGGCGTTTGTGGAGGGGCTGCCGGGCGAGGTGAGGGAGAAGCTGCATGTTACGGTGGGGACGCGGAACAAGAACGTGCCGCCGGTGGAGGCGCGGGATCTGGTGGGGGAGTGGAAGAGGGACGGGGGGAAGGGGCGCCCGGGGGTGTGGGCGGTGCCGCTGAAGGAGGTGTGGGTCAAGGGGCGTGTGAAGGGCTTGATGAGCTGATAGGTTTTTGGGAGGTGTGTGTCGTTTGGGAGGTGGTGGGTCTAGAGGTGATGATGGTTATGGGCGAACAGCGACTAGTGGAGGATACCAGGATGATTATTGATAGCGTAGAGGACTGAAAAGCACTGTATCCATAGAAGATCAAGCAACATGACTACTCATTCGAATTCGCACGAGATCCCTACTAGTTTGTCGACACCACATGAGGAAGTTGCATGCTAGTAGCATGGCGACGCGAACGTCGTGCACAGCTGAGCGACTGCATATGATTTAGGATCAAAACGTGACAGCTGGGGAGACGATAGCGTGTGCAGCACCGTGACTACACAATGTTGTTCGATGCCATCAATAGGCATAAGGCCTTGCTCCCCTGATGGTTTTGCTGAGAATTACTGCGGGAGCAAAGTTGGAGGAGGCAAAGTTGCCAAAACTAGCCATATGAGCGATCATTGGGATGCGAAGAAGTCGAAGTTCGGGCACACGAGGGCTGGGAATGCGTTTGTCGCCGTACATATGTCATGACCGACAAGAGCCTGCAGCTGAGGACGCGGAGAGTCGTCGGCGTGCCTTGATAGATCGAGGATCTCAGCTATCTGAAATGCGAGATCAGCCGGCAGTGCCACACCGAGTCCAGATCTGGTCGTCTTGGGATGTCCAAGCCTCGTCCAAGCGAGTCCTCGCAGGTACTGTCTGCGCCCGCGCTCGGTTCCCTGGTACTCGCGTCTCGACCTATGTGACTTTACCCCGCACTGGCCGCTGTCACTGCCAACGGATCCCGAGCTATGTACAGCTGCCACGTCTGCCAAAGGGCCAGAAGTCTAAGTATCGTCTATTGAGTGGGCAACGATCGGGCTCTAGCGGGGCATAACGCCGTGAGATGCTTCCCGCGTTGTAAGTACGGGGTGACACGTCGACGAAGAGAAGAACAGCCGATAGAGAGGAGGCCATCGCATTGAAGCTGTTACGCGCGACAGACCGTGGGAGCCAACCGAATGATCGCCTTTGCGAAATGCGCATGCATCTTCGCCCGATCACCTGCTCTGCGAAACGCGACTGTTCGTCTGCCCAGCGCTTGGAATGCGGTCCGCAACTTGGCCTCCGGCCGCCATGCCGCGCTCTCGATTCTAGGTACGTCTTGCTCCCTCTGGTACTTTTAGTTACAAGTGGCAGTAGCAAGGTTTGGTACACGTCGCGGGACAAAACGCGTTACATTGCCGGTCGGCGGTAGAACACAGCACAAGCGCTACTCGACAGCAGCGAAGCAGCATGGGCCGTTGCTCACATGAGCACGTTTAGAGTTGTGCCGAAGCCTGGGCGATTCGACTTTTGGCAAGACCACACCGAGTGGGAGAGGGACCGTATGGAGACCTGTCACACCCGCATCAGCGTGCACCATGTGGACAGCTAGCCCCGGCTGTCCAGATTCGTCTTATCGTCCGCCGTGCGTTCTTCTCAACTATAAGTCCCCGGCCGTGGCCCTGCTTCCCTCCGAGCATCTGTCCCGCTACCTGCCCTCCTCTCCCTCCCCCAGACTGTCCTCTCTGGGTCGCGATGGTCGAGTTCAAGTTCCCCCAGTGGTACACGTACGTCGCGTTCTCCTTGTCGCTTCTCGCTCGCCCGCATGAACGTCTCTGTCTTTCGTGACAGCACGCCGATGGCGCAGGTTGTCCTTGTCGGCATCACCTGGTGAGTCTTGCGTCGCGCCCTCTGCAAGCCCAGCCTAGACTGACGTCGCGCGGTCGCGTACAGCTTCGCCACCGTCGGCATGTTCAGCGCCGTCTCTAACCTCGGCGCCGGAGGCCTCAGCGACGTCGCGCTCTCCGACACCGCCAACGGCGTCCTCTACGGCTTCTTCGCCATCACTGGACTCGTGTCGGGTGGGATATGCAACCGTGAGTGCCGTTCACACATTCTGTCCCCACTTTCCTTGACGCGCGACGCGCTCCGATAGTGCTCGGTCCCCGACTCACGCTCTTCATCGGAACCCTCGGCTACGCGCTCTACGTCGGGTCGCTTTGGTGGTACGTCTTATCTTTTCGCGACCATCTTCTCTTCTCGATCGCCTTCTTCGTCTTCCGTCGGCCACGCGCCCTGATCTTGGCGCGTGGAATCCGCGCTAAGGTTGCGTCATTGCCATATGGATGCTCGGTTTCTGTCTGCTAAGATGCTGGACACCTTGAATTCCGAGAGGATCGTTCCGGTTGTATTGCCGCCGCTGTCAACTCTGAATTACTTACTCCTTGGGCGAATGCTGGCCGCCTATCTGGACCAACTGCCGAGAGCACCGCAGGACGCGCTTTGTTATCGCGAGGGTCGTTACCCGGACGTTGCTCGTGGATACAGCTCGCGTCGCGCAATGGTGGTATGGGCAATGTTGATGATGGCGTGCACCTGTTCATGGAATGGCGGATTTTTTCAGCGGTGATGAGGAATTGTTGAACTCCTCCGTGACCTTCAACAGTCCATCGCACGATTCCCCCCACCCCCCTCCGCACCCAAAGCTCCATGCGGAGTTATCATCAACCTGCGCCGCTTCATGAATGCAAGCTTGATACGAGGTCTCCACGCGGGAAACCATCTATCAAATATCACGCCTAGACTTCTCACTTTTCTCATGTCGTGAGCCTACCGAGCATGAGCTAACGTATCTTTCTGTTCCCCCTCTCCAGTTACCAGACACAAGGCACAGGCTGGTTCATCATCCTTGCTGGTGCCCTCCTCGGTATCTCTGCCGCCCTCCTATGGTCCGCCCAGGGCTCGATTATGATGTCCTACCCGCTCGAAAAGGACAAGGGCAAGGCGTTCGCCATCTTCTGGGCCATCTTCCAGTTTGGTTCCTTCATCGGCTCCATCATCGCCCTCGCCATCAACATTCGTGACGGCGGCCTCTCGGCTGTGTCCACCTCCACATACATCGTGAGTTCAATTTGCTTTGACGAAGCGATCCTCTATCCTTCTCGCGCGGACTTCTTCCGAAGCGAGAAGCGGGAAGATCGGACCCCATGTACGCAGCACAGCGAAGGCTAACGAACTTGAAGGCGTTCCTGGTCATCATCTTCGTCGGAGTCGCCTCCGCGTTCTTGATTTTGCCCCCGAACAAGGTCATCCGTGCCGACGGTACCATCGTCACCCTCGAGGCGGCCTCCAAGCCGCATGAGGAAGTCATCGGCATCCTTCGCCTCTTCAAGGACTGGCGCATGCTCGGTGCGTAGCCCATTCTTGGTTGACCCCACCCCGCCACCCCCGCATCAATCCCACTATCTCCCTCGCCCATGCGGCATGCTCACACGACCCACAGCGCTCGCGCCCATGTTCTTCGCGTCCAACTACTTCTACGCCTACCAGGGCGCGGTCAACGCCGCCGTGTTCGACGGCCCCACACGCGCGCTCAACGCGACGCTCGAGGGCGCGGGCGCGATCATCGGCGCGCTCATGATTGGGTACCTCGTGCTCGACCTCAAGTACTTGCACCGGCGCACGCGCGGGTACCTCGGTCTCGCCGTCGTCGCGGTCATGACCGTCATCGTCTGGGCCGTCGCGCTCGGGTGGCAGGCGACGTTCGACCGCTGGGACGTCAGCGCGCTCAACCCGGGCCGGATCCCGTTCATCAACTACAAGGACGGGAATTACAAGGGCAAGGGCGCGCTGTACTTTTTCTGTGAGCACCCTCCCTTTCCTCCTCCTGCTGTGAGAGAACGCACGCTGATAATGGATGGATTCGCGCGCACCGAACAGACTACTTCGCGGACGCGTGCTACCAGGCGCTCGCGTACTGGATCATGTCCGCGCTGACGAACGACCCGTTCACGCTCGCGCGCTACGCCGGGCTCTACAAGGCGCTCCAGTCCGCGGGCGCGGCGGGCTCGTTCGGGATGGACGCGGTGGCGACGCCGTTCTTGAACGAGCACCTGGCGTCGTGGATCATGCTCCTCTTCTCGCTCCCGCTCGCGTACGTCGTCGTGCGGACGGTCAAGGAGACGAACTATGAGGACGAGCACGTGGTGTACGTGGATGATGTGAGGAAGGACGCGGCGGAGCGGGGCGCGCACCCCGCGGGCATCCCCGAGTCGAGCTCGATCGAGAAGCAGAGCGTCGAGGGCAAGCCTTGAGCTTGAGGTTGAGTTGCGAGCGCTGCTTCCTCGGAATGATTACTCGTTTGCTTCGATCGGTGGGAGTGATCAGATCATGGGCGGTGGGGGAGGGGGGGGGGGGTTTCCTGTAACAGCTCTGGAATTGGGGCATAACTTAAGGATTTGGATTCGCACGTGGACAATGGTTGATGTACTGACGACGACGACGACGACGACGACGACACACAGACACGCGCTGATGTCCCGACTTGACTTTGAACTTGTTGCTTTGCTACGCTATATCACGACGGCCGTCGACGTCGTAGTATACCACTACCACGTACTTGCCACGGACGCGCATGGTTCTCTGGTGGATACATTGTAGGATAATACGATCTCACCTGCTATTTTGTCTCCCTCTTTGTTCTCGGTCTGGAAGTCTTGTCGTGCGCTCTGTCTACGTAAGTAGTGCTCCTGGCCAGGACGTTCGGATGCACGTCACGCGCATTGGAAGTTTTGTGGACATCAAAAAAAAAACCAAATCAGTGATGGAGAGTCGAGACTGCGTGCGGTGTGTTCTGTTCGCCGAGTTCAGCGCGCGCGCGCGTGCGCCATTTTTTACAGGTGCGTCCGCCATCATGCTATGCATGTACAGTATCAGCAATCGGCGAGACCCGCCTTAATGCCATCTATTCAACAACCATCATTGTGCGCAGAAAGATCCTATATTGCTCCATGACCCCCCATGGCCAGTTGCCGTGGCCGTGGCCCGGGGGTTATTGCATTAAGGCTCGTGGTTCGGCGGGAGAGTGTTGAAACTGGATCGCGGAGGCCAAGGGTAACAGTACCTCAAGGTATGAAGGGATGACCTTCTTGAGAGGGGCACTCTCCACCGCGTCCTTGCTGGATGCCAGGGCGGGTGGTCAACCGGTCAGGATCATATCAAGGTTCGATTCGAATGAATTGTGACACAACTCCGCGCTGCTTCGACTGACGTTCACGAACTGTCCGGCGCAATGTTGCGTACGAGGTATAGACTTTGTTCAAGATATGTTCTATATCGACTGCTGGGTCGTTCTCCAACGCCTTTGAGATTTTTCTGAGAACAAGAGGTGTTGCCAGTGAGATTCTGGTAGCCGCACGTTCGGCCATGGGGGGATTTGAACGAGTAGGGGAATGGAGGAGGGCGCCAGCGAGCGTGGATCCGAAGGTATGATTATAAGGTGCCAAGCCGGGGACCAGCTGCGAGTACGAGTACGAATACGGCGGAGGAAGAGGTCCGAGTCGTCGTTGACGATGGTCCCCCCAGCGGCCAGCCCGGGCGGCGGGGACATCAGGAGTTGTAGTAGGAGGCGCCCGACCACGTGTCTTGCAGTTGTCTGCCTCGGCCCGGCCACACAACGCAGGGGGTAGAAGCTTGTCTCATCTTTGCAAGGTGCATCAGCCTGCTGGGGAGATCACGCACTATTCGAACATAAGCTATCGCGACACTCTCGCATGGCCCCATCTTTCACTTTCAACAAACTCAAGCGACCCCATTATCCCGGTGATAGGGTGCAAGACGCGACGAGCGGCGGACCTGGAAATCACCCTCAAGGTGCTCTCCGACCAGATCCGGAAATGCGTCCCATGAAGAGGGTGAAGGCACAAGGGTCTCAACATAGAGACCTGCCTGCATCACTACCGTCTATCTCAGGTTCGTATAGATATCAGTTAATTGAGCCTGGGCTCATATCCCAGACGGACCACTACAGGCTACCTACCGATAGTGCTTGGCGGTTCGCGTTGGCATGCTCGACGGTCACTTCAGAACATCGTTATCTTGCAAGTGGCACTGGGACTACGCGCTGGATTTGCCTAACATTTACTGCTCTTCATCAGCGGCGACTCTTACAGCAAGCCGACAGAGAGAATTAAGACATGGGTGCGTGGTTGAGTATCGTACCGTCCACCACGTCCGTCTGACGAGGTTCTCAGGTCGACTACCTTCAGCGTTGCGGACAAACGCCCCCATCAGAACTGTACAACTTCTCGTTCTGCGGAGCCACTGCGGAAGAAGACCTCTCAGACCAGCTGTCACGCTTCTTCAAGAGATTCCCTGGCAAGGCAGACAACAGCGATCGGACGTCAGCATTGGATCCAGACAGGACCACTTTTTGTTCGTTTCCCTGCCTCTCCCGACGCGTATTGCCTAATGCATAGCCAGTTGTGTTCCTAGGCATAAACGATTGCGGAGCCACCGACTGCGATGATTTAGAAGCCATCGTCGAGACCATCTTTGATGCTCTCCACCGCCTCTACGTCAAAGCTGGCGCCAGGAATTTCGTTCTCTTAGATGTTCCGCCGATAGACCGTGCACCCCAAGGTATGGCCGCTTACCGCCCTGCCATCACGATGACGCATCAATTTTCCGTTCGTAGCTGTCGCTTCCGAGTCCGAAGAGGAAATCAAGGATCGCGTGGAGACGTGGAACGCCCTGTTGCAGGCGCAGACGACCGAGTTCGGATCGTCCAGCAAGGAGGCGACGACGATCCTCTTTTCGACGCACCAGGCGCTTACGGAAGTGCTTGAAGATCCCGTGGAGTACGAATTCAGCGCGGAGGACTCGACGGATGAAGGCGGGCGCATCTGGGTGGATGATTTGCACTTGACATCAGAAGTGCATGATATTTTGGGAGAGCGGCTGCTCACATCTGTCCTTGGATCGCGATCATAAACAGGAATGTACTTTTGGGTGCTGGAATGTTCCATGGCGGAGCGCTGAGAGATCTACGCCTTGCGTTCGGGTGTTCGCTAGGTTCGTCGCAAACCCCTCACAAACAGACACGTTCCGCATGCACGGTCCCGGTATCGGTCACACATTCATGGTTCCGGGCCCGGGCTCGACCTGCGGTAGCTAGATCACCGGGGCGACAAGTCTGGGAATACTTACCTGTAACCTCCTGTGTGCAGCGTCATCGGCACGTCGACCAACCGACGCGGAATGTGGATGAGGGTCCTGACTGTCCGTACTGTCTGTATCTGATCTCCACCCGACGGCAGTCGGATGGCAGTGCACATCCCACAAGCCGTCATTGCAGCAACGGCACGAACCGAACACGGACGCCCTGCCATCAGCCCAAGTCTCCCATGGTGATGACACCCTCGCGGCCCCGAACACGTCCCAGTGGACTTTGTCCTGACTCCCCACATCCCTCTTGCAGCCATGGCGCCCCAACAGCGACACGCCCGCCCCCGCCCCCGCCCCAGCGCATCCGCAAGCAAGACCCCAACCACCAGCGGGCGCAAAGGCGGCCCAGGACGTCAGCTCGACACCGACCCCGCCTCGTACCCGCGCACGGACCCGTTCGGCGCGCTGAACGCCCTCCGCTCCCTCCTCTCCCTCCTCCCCGCCCGTCTCGGCGCGTGCCACCTGAAGCTCGCCCCAGCCGAGCACGCGCTCGCGCTGCACCTCCTCGCCGTCGTCGAGCCCTTTGTCGGGCTCGCGCCCTGCGAGAGCCGGCGCGTGCTCGTGCGGCAGCCGACGGAGGTCCTCGACGCGATCGCGTTCCACGTCGAGGCCAAGGGCGACCTGCTCGCGCTCGCGCTGGGCTGCAGGAGGCTGTATGAGGTCGTGTTTCAGAGGCACTTTGAGTACCGCGTGGTCCGCGCGAAGGCGAGCCAGATGGGGGTGTGGCACCACCTTGCGGTGCACCGGGCGCTCGCGCGGAACGTGAGGCGGGTGGAGGTGCTGGACGAGCGCGCGGGGGCGGGCGAGGTGCTCGTCCCCAGGGGGATCGGGGGCGGGGGTAGGGGCAGTGACACGGATCTGGAGAGCACGGACGACGAGCAGCTGGGGATGCTGCATGAGAAGCAGGAGCGGTTCTTGGTCGGGGCGTTGGGGCGGATGGACGAGCTGCGGGCGTTCAGGTGGAGCTGCGGCCATTCGCTCGTCGCGTTTGAGCGGGTGTGGCCGGTGCTGGTGCGGTGCGCGGCGCGGCTGAGGGAGGTGGAGGTGAACGACAATTTGGTGTTCCAGGCGGTGGAGGGCGAGGAGGCGGCGGGTGAGGAGAGGAAGCGGCGGCAGGTCGCGGTATGTGCTTTGCTTGAGTGTGTGTGTGTGGTGCGCTCTTGCGATGGAGGCTTATGCGCGGCTGGTAGCTCCATGAGGTTACGAAGGTTGGTTTGCATGGTACGAAGTCCGCTTTCGGCGCGTCGAAGCACCCCGACTTGTCGCGTGCTTCTGCGATGCTGCACAACTGCCCGAACCTTGAGGTACGTGTGGAGGCTCGATTGGCGAAGATGCGCGCATTGAACGAGCGATCGATAGACTTTGGACATAAGCTACGTCCCGCGCCACTCCCCAGGCTACTTGAACCCCGTCGTGGACGATTTTCTTCTGTGCGGCCGTTGGGCCTCCCTTCGCTCCCTGACACTCACCAATCTCTGGTGCTCGCCCCACGCGGGGCTTGACGCCACCGCCTCTTTCCTCCTCGCGCACGTCAACCTCGAGGTCCTCCATCTCGACGTCTCGTTCGGGACCGGGGCGGCCGCTGCGGGCCCGCTCGCGTCATTCAAGTTCCCCCCGAATTGCCTCCCCCGCCTCCGCGAGCTCAAGGCGAGCCGTGAGCTCGTGAGCGCGCTATTGGCGTGTCCGTGCGACGCTCCGAACGGCCGCCCGCTCGAGACCTTGAAGGGCATCCGCCTGAGTGGGTCCGCGCGGGATCGCGCGTTTCTGGAGAACCTGAAGGCGTTCGGGAACGGGGCGCAGAGCGTGAAGAGAGTGGAGCTGGCGGGATGGAGCGAGATGGAGGATGTGCGACGACTGGCGGAGTGCGTCCCGAAGCTGGTCTGGCTGGATCTGGGCAAGCGGCGGGGTGGGGGGAACGCGAATGCGAATGCGAACGCGGTCGGATCGGGGAACAACAACAACAACAAGCACCCCGCGAACGTCGCGGCGAACTTTGTAAGTACAATGTGCAGTTTTACCGGGAAGGCCCCTCCTGACGCGTGCGTGTGCGTGTGCGTGTGCGTGTGCAGGTCGAGTGGGCGAACATCTTGGCGCAGATGCCGGAGCTGACGACGTTGCACGGGCTCCGGTTCTTCTATGAAGTCGCGTCGTGCGCGGATGGGGCTGTACCGTCGCTGTCTATGTCGGACCGGAGCCGGGTGCGCAAGAACGACGAGGTGGCGTCGGTGCTGGCGTGGAAGTGCCCGAAGCTGCGCCGCCTAGACCACTGGGACGAGGGCTCTGGGAGGGTCATCGTGCTAGTTCGCGATGCGGAGAGGGTGAGGTATGAAGTGAGGAGGATTTTGAAGGCATGAGCAGATGCGTTGGATGGGAGGGGGGGCGTTCGGGTTTTTCTCGATGCATACCCAGCACCGAGTTCAGGAGAAGATGCGATGGTCGAATTGAAGGCAAAAGGACTGGTCATACCCTATGATGATCTCGGACATACCTATGTGACACGTATTAACCAATTGCCCGCCCATGTACTTACGCTCCGACACTGGTGCCGATGACAGTCCTATAGTGCTGTCCGCTTTTGGACGTGACGCGTTTGGTGGCGCGGCTGGCGCGTCGCGTTATGGGTGTGACCGCACGCGGCTCTCCGCCCGAAGCGTGACAAATGCTCCTTGTCCCCGACCCCGACTAGTACTGGCAGCGTTGGTCGAGGTCGTTGGTCATCCATCTCTCAAGCGGGAACTTGTGCTACTCGCGTGGCTTACTCGATTGCTCATCGCCCCGCCACTGTACTGTAAAAGCACGACTCCGTTTTCGTTTACAATCTGCAGCAACCATCGACTGCCTCGACCCGTTCACTAAACGATCTCCGGATCGTATATGGAGTGCCAGAACTGTGAACTCAGGCAACGCCAGTTCTACTGCGAGAATTGTCTCAAGCAACAGTACGTCCCGTTCCATACTTCTCACCCAAACATATCGTTAAACTGCCCCTAGCTTGCTCTCCATCCGATTGCAGACACAACATGCCGCGGCTGACAGGGATGCGCACATAGCATCGGCGGAGAAGTCCCTGACTACCGTCATGGATTCAGCACGCCTACGCCGAGCTGATGTTCGCGGACGGGAGGAGAGGGTACAGGAGATTTGGGAGGGCGTGAATCAACTCAGGTCGTCCAACGAAGATCGTGCGCCATTCTTGCATTGCTCCTCTTCGCATTCTCATTCTCACCTTTGTCAGTGCGCGAACGGGCAAAGAAGCTTCGAAACACCCTCGCGACCCGCAGACGAACACTCGCGATCGCGACCTCGACCCTCCTCCACTCCCACTCCGCATCCGCCTCCACCCCGTCCCCGTCCTCCGTCTCGCCCCCACATGCACCACTAGCAACTCCCCCACAGACCGGACGGCCACTACCGCTGCCGCGCCGCTCAAGTTCCTCCCACTCGTCTCAGTCATCCACTCCCCCACCTGCGACTGTTCCCCCAATCTCCCGCCCGCTCTCGTCCGCATCCCGCCCTCTGAGCGCCAACTTCTTCACGCCCTCGTCTCCCCAAACGGTGCGTTCTCCGCTGTCCGTTGCGACAACTCCACCCCAGAGCTACTCCCGGCCATCGCTCCTTTCGGCGCCTCCCTATGCGACTGCGAATGGACGGACGGTGTCTGCTGGGAGCGCTCCGTACGGCACGCCGATACAGACCAGGGGCGTGGACCCGATCGCGAGGCAGATCGAGGAGGTGCAGGCCCAGGTGGCTGCACTGTCCGAGACGATAGCGAGGGCACGGTCGGGGCTCGTCCAGGAGCTGGTTGAAGTGTTCAGCGTCGTCGAGGTCGGCGGGCGGCCGCCGCTGGGCGGCAAGGCCGGGACGAAGGGCGAGTGGACGATCGGAGGGCTTGTCTTGCCTGTGCCGGGAGACATCCGTCGTGAGTGTTCGTTCATTCAGCCCATCTCATCTCCGCCTGTGCAATCTTCCCTTGAGCTCGTAAATCGAGCCCGAATACCTTTGCCATCCTTTGCCCGTGGACCGTCCATCCCGTAGGGCCGGACACAGTCCCACCGGGGGCATCGACGTGTGGGACTCAGTGTCCCATCGTTGTCACATCGTGATCAAAGCCCACATTTGACAAGCTTTTGGGCGGTGCCTCATGGCACTCGCATTCAAGAGGTATCGCAGAAATCGCGTTACATGCTTGGTACATTGATATCATCAAATGTAACCGGCATGCGGCCACCATGAGGCACTGGGCAACACCGTTGCCAAAAGTTATCTTTGATCACAATTTGACAACGATTGGACACTGAGTTCCATCGGTCAATGCCCCCGGTGTCCCTTCATAATGAGGGTTATGCTTTGGCGTGGCCGAGCGGGCTTCACGATATCATGGTATATGTATTTAGATTACCTTTACCTCGATCCAGGGCAGATCAACTTGTCGTGACAGTCGTACGCGGCCGAAATTGACTTTGTCTATCGTAGGATATCCTCCAGATCACATCAACGCGGTGCTTACGCACACAATCCACTTCGTCACCCTCCTCGCGTTCTACCTCGGCATCAAGCTCCCCTTCGAGATTGTCTGGTCCCGCTCGCCCACACCGCCCTCGAGCCCCGCCAAGGACAGCGGCTTGCTCGGCGTCGGCATTCCCTGGATCGGTGCCATCCGCGGCGGTGAGTCGGGAGGCTGGGCGCGCTGGTCCACGAAACAGCCACTCCACGTCTCGTCCGCCCCGCCCCCGGCGTCCTCCTCGAATGCCAACGCCCACCAGTTCTCCTCTCCATCGTCCGCGTCATCGTCGCCGTCAAAGTCGCCCGTCCGCCCGCTCTCCCACCGCTCCCAAACGACCTCCTCCCCGCCATCCTCGCCGACTGCCCCTGCCCCCACCGCCGCCCACCACCACCGGAGCGCGTCCATGTCGTCCTCGACGCTCGCCGACTCGACCTACGCGGACGCGCCCCCTCCGTCACACGCGTCCGCCCCCGGGGGGGCGTTCACGACCGCGCTCGCGATGCTCCTCTACGACGTCTGCTACCTGGCGCACACCCAGGCCGTCGACGTGCCCCTCGCGCACGCCGGCGACGCGCTCGGCAACCTCTGGGCGGTGTGCTGCTCGCCGGAGCTCGGGAGGCGTGCGCACGCGACGCGGCCGGTGCTGCCGCCTCCGACCCCGGTGGGGTTCGGGCTCGACTTTAGCCAGCTGCTGCAGGCGACGGCGGCGACGCCCGCCCGGGCGAAGGCAAGGGGGACGAGCGGCAAGGGTACGGGGATGGGGACGGGGACGGGGACGGGGACGGGGACGGGGAAGGAGGTGAGGACGGAGAGGATCGTGGAGGAAGAGGAGGACGGTTGGGACTTGTTGGATGCCGATGTAGAGGGCATCGAGTACGGATGATTTTGTGGCAGTGTATCTATGCGTGTGCTTGGCTGTGCCATACCCGCGTCCGAGTGCTCAGGCTTGTCGTTGCTGTATCTCTAGCTCGCTCGTAGATTGTTTAGATATCAATCGCCGTTTTAACCACACAGCGTGGCGTTTCATTGAATTCTGGGCGTCACGCGTTACAGCGCTAGTAACTTCTCTTAGCACCCTTGCCAATGCAGGCCGCTCTCCTCCAACGTGGTCATCTCTAACACCATCCCAGTGGCGACCACCAGCGAAGGTAGCACGCACAGTCAGCCGCAGTATTCCGAGGTTTCGTAACTGGGTCCGAGAGGCCTGCCAGTGTCTTTGGCATGGGTCGGAGGACGCTACTGAAGAACGTTAACGCCATGGCACTACACGCTTGCCGTCGTACTTCGAAGTCCCCCAAAATGTTACAATACTTCCGTGGTAAGGTAGTACTGGCAGGCGAACAAGCGGTTCTCATGACTCACAAGTTCGCTCTCCTGTCCCTCGGCTGCTGGCGTCGCTCGTGTACGAGCCGGCGGTACTCGACGAGCTCTTGTTGCGTCCGAGCGCCCCCTCTTCTCCTGTTATCTTCGCGACGGTAGTTCTTCCATGCTCGGACGCGACCTCAGGCCTCAACCTCGGAGAGTTCGACGCCGACGCCCGGCCCATCATCGTCCCGCTCAGCAATCGCATATACTGTTCGTCCCGCGTCCTCGTGGCAGCCTCCCGTCGCTCAACTCGAACGCCTTTCTCATCAATGAGGCCGAGACCCGAGTGGACGATCGACGATCCTTTCAGATGGCAGTCGCAGCTAGTAAACGCAGGGTGGTGCCGACGGGCAGTGTCAAGGCCGTCATCAAGCTCCTGGAGCGTTTCGATGCCCAATTCCAAGATGATGACCAAATGGTTCCTTTATCTTCGTCACCCCAAGTCGGAGTGGGCCAAAGATGGAGGCGGTCAAGCTCGAGCTCTGGGGCCGTCGATACTACTCAAATGTAAGCCGACTGAAACCCTCCTCCTCCCGTTCCAGCGCGAGGTCCTGGCACGTCTTTCCACGCTTGTGTGTGTGGATGATGATGACTCGCTGACTGATCCGCTGACACTAGATGGCGCTACAGCGTGAGGAGACGAAGTCGGGCGACGTTGGAATAAGTGTGCGATGTTATCGACTCGGACGCAAGAGTCGGAGGAAAAGCCCTCCTCTAGCGAAGCGACAGAAGACGACCGCGTGAAAGCGCACTCGGATGGGGTTGCAGTTAATAGCGATAAATTCAACAGCATACGCATTTTCCGAACCGAATAATATACTTCTGCTTACTACATTGGCAATGGGTGGATGAACCTTCGACGTCGACAGTTGCGAGCGATCAAGGATCCAGATGCAAAGGGAACGAACAAACGTGGAGAGTTCAAAGTCCAAGTTGCAAGCTCAACAAGTCAATGGCGGACAGGGAATCGAGACCGGAACGACGGAACGCAAGAGGCAAGATGGAGAAATTGGTAGAGGGGGAATCGGGTTAGATTTTGAAGAGGGATGAGGGAAGCGAGATGGCGAGAGCAGGGGCGAGATCAGACGTACACAGCGAAAGCGAAGGACATAGTAGATGCATAAGTTCAATGCACGATAGGGTGACATGCACGGGGATTTGGGGATTCTGGAGACAGGACACACTAGATAAGTGAGATGCAAAATGCGAGGTGAGATGCGATGCGGAAATGTATCAGTACAGATCTTGGATGTGGAGGATGGGGAGGGGGGAATGTGATGAGGTGGGTATGTGTGCAGCTAAGCTGCATGCAGCAGTATTGTACTTCAAAGCAACACCGACCGCCGACGGCTCGGACGCGTTGCCTACATGATTGTCAGTCGAAACGCACGCGCACACGCTCCACTTCGCGCATCAACCTGAAGCCAAGCTATGCAGGCATCGCGCTCATGCGACGCATCACCTTCACCGGCGCTGCGGAAGCAGTCGAGCTGGTGCTCGACGAAGGCGACGGCGCAGAGTTCTCCTTCCCCGCCGGCTCGCTCGCAGACGCGATGACCGACGGCAGCCGCTGGAGTTTCTCAAGCTTCTCCTGGCTAGCCGTCGACGCACGGAGCTTCGAAGGGTCGAGGTTCGACGCCGAGCTTCTCCGTTGTTGCGGGAGAGCCTTGATCGTGCTGGGGGTCGCACGGGCAGAGGAGCCCGAGGGGATGCGGGTGGGCGTCGCAGCGCTCGCAGACTGACTGCGAGCGATGGCGGCGGTGGGCGGAGGGCCCATCGAGCCGTCGACGATGCGCTTGGACGTGCTCGCGCTCAGGGCGCTCACGGGGCCGTTTGCACGGATGCTCTTGCCCAGGGCGGGCTTTGTGAACATGGACGAAGAAGCAGTCTGACTGAGACGGCGGTCCTTGAGCGTGCTGTCGGTGTCGGACAGCACGGAAGGGGGTCGGGTGCCAACGACGCTAGGAGTCGCGAAGATCGAAGACTCGCGACGGGCGGCCGGGATTTTGGCGGCGGAGGCGGGAGTGCCACCAGCCGTACCACGGACGGTTATGCGTCTCTTGAGCTGCAGAACGGGATGAGTATATGCGCCACCCACAGAACGCAAAACGACATACCAGTTCGAGCTCCTGCTGCTTCGAGTCCAAGGCAATGTTCAGCCCGTTCATGTCCTCCTTGTCCTGCGCCCGCTGCTTCTGGAGCTGCACGACCTTCATCTCCTTGTCCGCGCTCTCCTGCTGCAAGTCGTGCACCTGCCTCCTCAGCCGCTCCACCTCCGCGGTGAGCGCACCGACCCGGTCCGTCAAGCTGCCGACTTGGACGCCGTGCTCCGCCTTCTCGCGCACCATCGCCTCCATCGCCGCGCGGGCCTCGACCTCGCGCGCGACGACGTCCTGGAGCGTGCGGCTCTGCTCGTTGACGATCCGCGCGTGTTCGCGCTTCATCTTCGCCATCTCATCGTGCGCGAGCTCCGCCTCATTCTCGCGCTCGACCTCCTTCCTGTGGAGCTCGGACAGCTCCGTCTCGCGTTCGCGCAGACGGGCCTCGACACGCGTCGCGCGGTCGAGCGCGAACTTGTGCTCCTGGTCGAGCGCGGTGACCTTGTCCTCGCGCTCGCGCAGAGCCTGGGTGAGCCCTTCCGAGTGCTCCTGTTCTTCCCGCAACTGGTCGTCGAGCTGACAATCACATCAGCATCAGCAAAACCCTCCCTATAGCACATTGAATCAGGAAATCCCACATCTGCGAGCTGCTTCTCAAGCTCCTCCTTCGCCACCCAGATCTCCTGCACCTCCGTCTCAAGCTCGTTCTTCCTGTTCTCCGCCTGCGTCCACTCCTCCTCCATCTCCCCGATCCGCTGGTTGAGCGCCTCGACGTCCGCCCGAGCCTCGTCCCGCACCCGCTCCGCCTCCGCCACGCGCTCGCTCATTGTCTCCGTGTGCCGCCACTGCGCCTCGAGCTCCGCCTTGAGCACGCCCAGCTCCCCGTCCTTCTTCAGCACCTCCTCCCGCGCGTCCGCGAGCTGCGTCTCCACGTTCAGCTGCTCCGCCCTGAGCGCCTCGTTCGCCGCCGTCAGCGCCCTCTTCTCCTCGTCCGACATCGCCGTCGACAGCAGCCGGTCGCGGTCCTCGAGCGAGAGCGCCATGCTCACGTCCATGCTCTCCATCTGCTCCTGCGCCAGCGCGATCCCGTCCTTGAGCGCCCGCTCCGCCTCGTCCCGCCTCCCGAGCTCCTCCCTCGACCTGTCCAGCTCCGCCTGGGCCGCGTCCAGCTCGTCCGCCCGCGCGCGGTCCCGCTTCTCCCACTCGCACCGCTCGCGCTCGAGCTCGCCGATGCGCTTGTGCAGGCTCCGGAGCGCCATGCCCGACGCCTCGTCCATGATGCTCCGCTCCATGCTCTCTTCCCGGCTGCGGTCGACCTGTGCCTCAAGCGAGCGCGCGTAGCGCTCGAGCTCGCTGATGCGCTTCCGGTAGCCCTTGTTGAAGCCTTTGCGGCGCTCGACCTCGCGCTCGCCCTCTTCCAGGCGCGAGGTGACCATGCGGAACAGCTCGTCTTTGCCGCGGAGGTCGACCTCGTACTGCGCGCAGAGCTCCGTCTGGAGCGCGAGCTGCGTGCGAAGGGAGAGGATGAGGTCCTCCTCGCGCGAGGCTCGGCGGTTGTGCGTCTTGACGGCCTGGGGCGGCGTCGGGGGCACCCCAGATCCCGGAGTGTAGTATGCCGTCGCGTGCGCCCCGAAGGGATCCTTCTCGGGCGAGCGCGGTGGGGACTTAGGCGGGGTAGGGGCATTGTAAACGATCAGCGCGCGAGACGAGGGGTCGTCGATGTCCGCCTCAGGTGCCGTCTCCTTCGGGGCAGGTGAGGCGGGGCTGGGCAGGAAGGCGTGGAAGACGCTGTCGCTATATGCGCGGTTGCGGTTCTTAGGCTTGAGCGACCCGCGCTTCGACGAGGTGATGGAGACGGGCGAGTCCTTGCCGACGTCCTTGATCGAGTGGAAGACGGTTTGGCCGAAACTGAAGGACTGGCTGCGGTCGTGCATGCCCGATGGAGACCGATTGCTCGACGGCGTGCTCGAGCGGAATTCGCCGTCCACTGCGGCCACGACCTCTGGGCGCATGACGGCCATAGAAGTGTCTGCGTCGGAAGAAGGGAGTTCGATGGCGCTGTCGAGCAACGGCACGTTGTCTTTGCTGATAGGAATGGGTGGCAGGTCGAAGTCTTGCGAAAGGTCAAATATGTTTGAGTCGTTCGCCTCAGGCAGAGGCTTTATAGACGATGGCGGGGGAGGTGAGAAGACATCCTGTAGGGGTGGGCGCGAAGGCGTGCTGCTGCTGGCTTTGAATCGCGCACCAAACGACGCAGGTGAAGGTTCGCTGCCGCTCGCGCTGGCGTTGGACACATCAGGCGTGATAATCTTGTAGGCGTCGCGGGAGAAGAAGCGAACGCTCTGGCCGGTGCCAGGCGTATGACTGTCGCGGAGGATGGAACGTAACGAGCCAAAGCGACCGTCTATGTTGGGGGTTACGGGGGTGCGGACTGAAATGGCAGAATCTGGAGGGCGGATGGATTCCTGAGACTGACGTTGTTGATTTGAATCTGTGGATGCTCGACTGATCGAGGAGGCGTCAGAACCACCTAGAATGCGATAAATTAGCAAACATTCTTGGAAGGTGGTTTACGCATGACATGTGCATCTCGAGAGTGTATAGTCGATTGTTCCAGTTCGATTTGCGCGCACGCCGACGCATATCAAATGGACCCCATTGCCGACGGAATTCCCGGAGCGAAGAAGGCTGGGCCGCCAGGCCTGCACTCAACTCGCCTCCCTTGACCCGAATGAAGTCCTGCTCAAGTTCTCGCGCGACGAGGAGAGAGGCATGCGTCAGATTATTATGACATCAATGGGTCAGCAGAAGCCTGCGCGATAGGCCAAGTCCGAACGCGAATCTTGCGAGGAGTTGTTGAAGCCCGAGGAATTGTCGAAGCCGGAGGGTGGGCTTCAACAACTCCTCGTCATCTTAGAACAAGCCCGCTCCCCAGTCAAAATTGCGCGTCGTAACCTAACCTGTCCGCTCCTACCAGCGCGCCCGGCCTATGGGTAGCGTTCGGGCACGTCTCCTCGCGCGAGCCCAGCATAGTACTCGCGTCCCATGGCGTTCTGGATTGCCCGCCCGGAGAGGCGGCCGGGATTCGTCCAAACGTGGATAGTTCAGCGTTTCCCGGACCTGGGGCAAATCGAACCGGAACAATCTCTGCATCTCAATGCGTCTAGCTTGGAGGAACTGAGCATGCCTATGCAGGACATATGCATGCATACCCGCACAAGGCTGCGTGCATATCCTCCCACGCCGCCGCGATGCAATATCGCGTTCACATCATGTTGTAGTCGCATATGTCAACGAACGCTGCGACAGACACGGAGGTTCCCAGGCGGCATCTAACCCGGCGTCGTCCCCCCAGCGCGCACCAACAGAGAAAGAATAGAGAACAGCGAAGGGAGAAGAGCAAAGGCACTCACTGATAGAGACGGTGTGAACAGAAGACTTTACTTTCTTCAAGTGTGGTATCGATAGCTTGAGGGGGAGCGTGTGCGCCTGCTCGCTCTCCTGGAACGTCTTGGGGTTCGGGTTCCGCTTGAAGATGCCCCTCCGCCCGCTGCTCTTCGACGGCGACGGCGGGGGGCTGGGCGAGGGGAAGGGGACCTCGGCCGGGCCATCGTGGAAGTTGGAGAGGTTCGGGTGCCGGTCGAAGACAGTGGAGAGGACGGTGTTGGGGTGGTGCCGGTCGTCGATCGGGGTGTCGGGTTGTGCTGGTGTCTCTGGCCGCTTGAGGGCGCTGCTGATTTTGGACCACATGCTGGCTGTGGTAGTGGTAGTGGTGGTCGCGGTCGTTGTCGTTGTCGATGTGGTGTGTGTTGTCGACGGGGGATTATAGCGAGGGAAGCGAGAAAGGCGACATCAACGTTGAGAACAACAACCGGCGTTTGGGCGTTTAAGTTCGCTTTCGCGCCGCTCCTCCCAGGCGCGTCTCACACGTGATCGCGTAAGTGCCTCGAGGCCGTCATTCAAACCACATTCAAACTCAGCTCCTGCAGGCTCGTTCTCTGCACTCTACACCACCTCTTCAAAACATATACTGTGACATCATATATCGTCCAGCCTCTAAATTCGAGCCCTAATCGTACATTTATGTGCTTCCCAGAAAGCATCCGAGCTTCTCCAGACATGCATACGGCATCACGAATATCGTACACAAGCGTGAGACATCAAACGCACTCGCAAACGCACCCGATAGGTCCCCCAACCCGTCTCTCAAAACGCGACAGGGAACCAGGTCCAATCAAACTTCGCGCCTCGGCCCTCTTCGCTAAGTTCGCTTCAAGCCGGTCGCTCAGAAGTCGAGGTCCTCCTTGACTTCGAGCCGCCGCACGCGCTCAATGTTCCACACCGCGCCCTCGAACCCGCGCGTCATCACATACCCCGCGTGCAGCTGCACCCTGCGCAACTTCGGGCAGTACCTGTTCCAGGGTATGACCAGGTTCCGCAGCTCCTCCTCTACGGACTCGAACGAGCTGTCGAAGAGGTGCGCCGGGTGGTCGGGCACGTAGCTGCCGTTCCGCGGGAGCTCGTACAGCTCCAGCGTGTGCAGCTCCGGCAGCTCCACGAGGTGGTCTGGGGCGAGCGCGACGAGGAAATCCTGCACGGCGAAAACGCAGACTCAGATATGTAGCGCACACGGGACGCGTGAAATGCTAACGCCGCATACATACCTCGGTTGGGCCGGGCCCGTCGAAGACGATCTTCAGCCTCCGCAGCTGCTTGAACAGCTGCGCCACGGCGGACACAATCTCCCCGTCCCACCCCTTGCAGTCCAGTAGCAGCATCTTCAGCCCGCTACGCGAGACCGCGATATTCGTCAACGCTGTGACTCCCTCCCTCGCGCTGACTCCACACTTGATCAGCCCCAACGCCTGCACATCCCTCGCCCCCGCAACGAGCTGCGCCGTCTCCAGCGGCGCAGAGAACCGCTCTAGGCCCTGCGGCAGCGCCTCGGGCGCGACCGTGATCTGCGCGGGCACGAATATCGGCGTCGAGATCGTCCTCAGGCTCGTCGCCTGTGCGCAGAAGTGGTATAGATGCGTATCCGGGAACGTGCTTTCGCCCCCGAACAGCGGCAGGAACTTCTCGCCTGTGTGCGCCGACCGCTTCCGGACCACGTAGATGTGCTCGAGTGTCGGGGGGATCGTCCAGTTGCGCGTCTGCGCGTTCAACGTGTTGAACACCCCCCGGAAGACGTCCGCGGACGAGTCGATGGTCAGGCTCCGGAGGCCTTGGGCGGCGCAGAGGGAGAGACAATACGAGAAGCTATCATCCACCGGAGGGTGCACGGCCGGAGCGAGCGCGGCAGGACCAAGTGCGGCGTGCACGGCCGGAGCGAGCGGGGCCGGAAGGTGTTCGCGGAAGTCGCGCGAGCAGCGGATGCTGAGCATCGTCAGGTCCGTGATGGGCAGCTGCGTATGGTCCATCTTGACCCCACCGCGGCGGCTGAACTCGCACCGCTCGATCTTGAGCGTGCGAAGCCGGGGGAGGCGGTGGATGAGCTCGAAGTACGCGGTCATAACCGTCATGTCCGCAAAGGTCAGCGAGTTGATGTTCGTGAACTGGCTGATCTTCACGAACATCGACGCATACAGCCCGTGCGAAGCGAACGAGGGGCCCGCGACACGGCCGGGGACATTTTCGCGAGGGCCATAACTGGCATTGGACGTCGAGCCGTCGACGTCGACGATGAAGCCAACGCCTGACCCATGCGCCTTCGCGACACCGAGAGTGAGAGAGCGTACATGAGGTTCCATGTTCAAGAACTTGTCCCAGAGCGGGAGATCTTGCGCCACTTGCTCTGGAACGCGCCAGACGACGTCACGACGGAGGGCGCGGACTGTAAGCTCTCGGAGCATCTTGCAGGAACCGGCCGCGCCATTCAGGTCCGCAGAATAGGGCACCTGGTCGAATATTTCCAGCCAGACCTCCGCGGGGACCTTGTCCGCAGGAGACGGTGCGTCCGCAGCTGGGTTGTTCATAACGGTAGGTTGTCGCGCCCTATGACTGATAGCACGTCAGCGATGAAGCCTCGATGGATACTGGTCAGGGCGTGGACTTACTGGGATGGTGTAAGATGCGAGGAGGAGGTGGTGGTGGTGGAGGAGGAGGAGGAGGAGGAGTAGCAGGAACCGTAGTGGACAAGAAGCAAGAAGCAAGGGGTGGGCCCGGATGCGCCACTGACATAATGCACTTTTGTACAGCGCAGCGGGACACCGGCCCGGCAAATCAATCCACGCTTGCGTGTTGCGAATCACATTCCTCCTCCGGGCCTTCATAAGTAAGAGAGAAACGCAGAGAAATATAATGGAATGCATACAAAACATGGCACAGTACACTGAAAAAGTCAGAACATGACGAATGGACAAACTTCTTTACGACAAGGAGCCGTTGACTTCGAACTAACTCAACGGCTGATACAACCTTCAAACTTGCGCTCAGCGCATTACCGATGCTATGGTTAACATCGATCGCCTCCAGCGACTAGCTAGAGCAGTCTCGCACAATATTCTCCCAATCTCTGACGACACGATCCTACATTCCCCACGTTCCCGCGCATCTGCCCTACCGGCGAACTGTCCGTTGAACATCGTTTGCCATGCATCATTCAAGTTACCACGCATGATACCCTCCGCTGACGAAGATGCTGACAGCCCGCGAGCCATAGACGTCAGCAATACCCGATACAACAACAGTGCGCCGCAATAGACTCACTCGCTCCCCGTACAGAACGAACTTGCGTCGCTCGCCAGCCAAACGGCCGCTCCCCGCAGTTCGTCCGGACGGCCGATCCGCCCCATCGGATGCAGCTCCACCCACATCTCCTCCACCTCGGGGCGGCTCTCGAGGAATTGGCCCGTCATTCTGCACATCGAAAATCAGCAAGAAATGTCAGGGTTACGTCAAACATGGGGACATGGCGTACTTGGTGGCGATGTAGGCAGGACTGATGGTGTTGACGCGGATACGCTTCGGACCGAGCTCGCACGCCATACTACGTGCCATCTGGAGCACGGCCGACTTGGACGTGTTGTACGATACCCACGAATGGCCCTAGAAGCCGACGTCACGGTCAGCGTCTTGAACGATGCGTTACGCGCATGCGCATGCGTATGAAAGAGTCTTACCTTGTTCGCGAGATGCCCACTGATGCTCGCGATCATGACGATGCTCCCTCCATTTCCGAATCGTTCCATCTGTTGACCCGCCGCCTGAGCGGTGAAGAGCACGCCGTTGACATTCACGTCCAGGACCTATCAGGATCGGTTCTCAGCATCGATTCGCACACTACCACAATCTTAACCTCAACTCACCTCCTGGAACTCCTTCACAGGGTACGTCAAGCACGGCATGTCGTCCTTCAATATACCCGCCGCGGCAATGCACGCGTCCATCCGCCCCTCCCGGTCTCCGATCCTCTTCCCGACCTTCCACATCGCTTCCTGCAAACCCAAACCCAAACCCAAACCCAAAGTCCGTGGTGAGTGGTGAACTCAGATAAGCCAAGCTCAAGGCCCATCGCACGCACCTGGTCCGTCACGTCCGCGCTCACGTACTCCAGCCTGCCCTCGACGCCCCCGAGCTTCCTCGCATACTCGCTCACCGCCGTCCACTCCTCGCCCGGCGCCTTCGGCAGGTCGACGCAGTAAACGACGCGCGAGCCCGCCTCGGCCAGCGCGAGCGCCACCTCGAGCCCGATCCCGCGGTTCGCGCCCGAGACGAGCGCGACGCGGTCCGCGAGCGAGAACTCGTGGCTGAAGATCGTCGGCGTCGGCGTCGGCGTCTGCGCTGGTCTCGCATCGTCGTGAGTGTCTGGATCGTACGCGCGGAAGGGAGGAGGCACGGAAGAGGAAGAGGACGGGGGCGTACACGCAGAGGCAGACTCGGACGCTTGGAGCGCTCGCGCGACGCCGACGGGGCCGTAGGGCGGGAGCGGGCCTGTGAGGCGACCGCGGGCGGTGCGGAGCGCGGAAGAGGTTGAGAAGGACGGACGGGCGTGCGCTTGCGCTGGGAGTTTTGGGACGATGGCGCGGATGCTTGCGAGTTTAGAGAGCATACTGCAGAGAGCGGGGTCGATGGAGAGAGTTGGGGCAGGACAGTTGCGAGTGGTGCGGGTGTCCACTCGCGCATTTATTTATTTAACCTGGACGACCTGCATGGAAGGCGTAGGAGCGCGTGAGCACACCGTGGACAAAAGAACGCGAAGATCTAGAAGAGGGCTGCGAATATCTCGTCACGAGTCAAGTTGGTATACAGACGTGGGATTTGGTAGTCTTCAGATGCTTCGCACCTACATTCTCCATAGGCTTCTCCTGGACTGCAATTATATGTTTGTTGGTGTTAATGTTTCTTGCTTACTCCGTTGTGCCTTCGGTCGAACTCTCTTGGTCGAGATCGATGCGCGCTATGGGCACATGTAACGAGTCGCCTGAATGACCGATCCTTGGCACGGGTCACAAGCACCCGATATTGAATAAAGTTCAGTACGACTTCTGGTCATACGTCCCTCTCGTTCGCCTATCTTCCAGATTGCTGGTTAGACACGAGTCACCCTTTCGTCAGCCACGTTCATATGCCATGACAGAATAAGTCAACGCGCTCACCGTTTCTGGTCGGTTCTTCACCCACACCCTTTGCCGGGTTCCTCCTGGAGTTCGACGCAGGACGCAGTCGTCCCGGTACTGACATCTCGAACCCGGCCACGAGGCGGGGTCTGCAGGACAAAACTCTCAGGAGAAATAAGTCGACTTTGCCGGTCTTGAAGTTCCATCGGTCAGCTCCGAGGGCACGGTGAGCGTGGCAGCGGCTCAACGCACATATATATAGTGACGACAGAGATCGGGAGTGTGGCGGACTTGGACAAAACGCTGTTGAGCCCGTGTGAAGGGAGGGGGATCGCGTCAGGCCTTCTGGAGGGGCAGAGCAGAGACAAAAGAGGTACTGTTGAACTGGATACGGAGAGCGCAGACCAAGATGGTAAAGGTGCGAGAAGCTTTCAAGAAACGATACTTTCCGGCACAGAAAGCACCATCTAAGGAGACGTAAACATGCTGTCCTCGAAGTGTTCAAATCCTGTGATGAAATGGATGCCGTACCTGTCGAGAGAAGCCGAGGTCCAATCCACGCGCACCAGCCATGCCATTCGACGAACTTGTCTACGAGAAGTGAACGGGCGGCCGAGAATGACAGACCTAACCACGGTCCATACTCGGCAGCTGATTTTCTATACGCGGTTAGGTTCTAATTCCAACATTGATTCGAGGTTTTACGGCAAGCCCCCACGTGGCAGATGATCGAGGGCTTGACGAAGACCGACCTTCTATCGTGAGCGTTTCCGTACGGAACATGGTAAACTGAGGGTATGAACGTACCCGGGTGGTGCGATCGAAGCAGGCGAACATTGCGTTTGGCGACGGTAGAGAACATCGATGTGGAAGAAGACCGAACTGTCGACACCGAAATCGTCGAATCAGACTGTGGTGGCTTCGGATTAGGGCTGCAATGCGAATCCTTCCATGCTTCCCATATGCATTATGGTGGGTGTAATGGAAAAGCTAAAACTCGCAATATTGATCGGTGCTGATCAAAGTTTGTCAGTCAATACGTACCCGTCAAAATCTTGGCGCACAAGAAACAGACGTCATTCAGCAAGAGCGAGGGCAAGGACAACTTCACCATACTTTATTAATATCTGAGCTGAATCATGTGTACGGTGCTTAATCAGCTCCCGCGATGACACCATCTCTCGCCCTCCCACAACATGCTCTAGTGCGATTGTGCTCGCCCGAGTCGCTATATAAGCCGTCAGGTTCGCAGAGAACTGCCCCTCAACGATACCGTTGACGCATACACGCACTCACCATGCCCGAGAGAATCACCCTGTACACCGCCAAGGTATGTTGCTGATTTCGCTCACTCCACATGACGCCACGAATGCTTATCATGACAAATGCGGCCTGGTAGATCTGTCCGTATGCACAGAGGGTGAGCGCGAATATATTCATAATACTGGCTTCGGCTGAATAGAGTGCTCATCTCTTACGAAAGGCGGAGATCGCTCTGCACGAAGCAAATGTTAACTTCGTCAGGCAAGAGATCGACCTCCAGAACAAGCCCGAGTGGTACGCACCAAAGGTTAATCCCGCCAGCAAGGTGCGCCCTCCGTCCTTCGTGTATTCGCGTCCTCCGGCCAGCACATGACGCGCTCCTTCTGCCCGCTCCCCAGGTCCCCGCGATCGCCTACGGCGGCCCCTCCACTCCGCCCGACCAACCCTCCCCCGACTCGATAAAGCTTGCCGAATCGCTCATCCTCGTCGAGTTCATCGCCGACCTCTACCCGTCCGCGGGCCTCCTCCCGTCGGACGCGGTCAAGCGCGCGCAGGCCCGCTTCTTCATCGACGCCGTCGGCACCAAGTTCACGCCGGCCTGGCACGCGTATCTCCAGGGCAAAGGACCGGTCGAGGATCTGTACAAGGCCGTCGAGTTCGTCCAGGCGCTGCTCCCGGCCAAGGATGGGTTCGCGGTCGGGGTGTATTCGGCGGCGGACATCGCGATCACGCCATTCCTCGCGCGTGCGCGCGTGGCGCTGCTCAACGAGCTCGGGGCGTACCCGGAGGGCGAGGGGAAGAAGGTGCTGGAGGCGTTGACGAGCGGGCAGGGGAGGTTCGCAAGGTTCGGGAAGTACTTCAACGACTTGCTTGCGCGGAAGAGCTTCAAGGATACGTTTGACGAGGTACGGTCGACGTCGATGCATGCGCTCGTCTTGCCGCTGACAACGACGTCCTTTCAGGAATACCTCACTGAGAGGTACAAGGCCCGGTTCGGCAACTTGAGGAACGCGCAGTGACTAGCCGAGGCGCGATTGTAGTGAGAACTGTACGAGTACATGACGACTGCAGTAAGACGATGGTGTGTATAGCTGCCTGAACTCAGACCTTCCTCAGTTCCATGAGTACAACACGGTGTTAAGTGAATGAAAAATACACGCACAATCCCGCGCCCTCGCCCCGACCCAGCCCCGCCTTCCCCGTCCCATCGCCCACACCCAGACGACCACGAACTGTCTCCAGAATTGTCCCCATGTTCTCTGCACGGCCATGCAGCGGCGCTGACCTCAGTGTTGCCCTCCGCCAAGACCGCACCGTCTTCCACCTTTTTCGCCTTATATCTGCTGGCCCATTCGGGTGTTAGAGGAAGTGCGCCGTGGATTGATAGACTAGCGGCGTTGGTCGTTTGTAATGCTGATACATCGTCGAGGAGGAAGTGAGAAACTAGGCTGAGGACTCGGAGGCCAGGGAGGATGAAGAGTTAACTGCCCAGGGGCGTCTAAGTTACGCAGACTCACAATTGGCAGCTCGGCAGACACCGAACCAGGAGGGGCGTGACGGAGCGTCACACGGCGCGCGACAGACGCGTCAACGCGACGATATCACACCGCGTTTGTCCCTTTGTTCCCCCAACTGATCCTCCTCCTTCAGACCGGTCGAATAAGTCCCGCCCACCGCTCCTGCACACAGCTCCAACGCCTCTCTTTAACGATGAGCGCACCCCCTCCAGGACCGCCCCCGACGGTGCCCTCCGTGCTCCTCCCTGAGCTCCTCGGCTTTATCCCCCAGTTCCTCCTCGACGACATCATCAACATCGCAAATGACGAGGCACGCCAGTCCATCGATGCCATGGAGCAGTTCCTCCAACGCTGGGCCGACGCCCGCGCTGAGCAAGCCCAACCCGAATCATCCAAGTCCAAATCGAACAACAATCGGGAGGACTGGGACCCGACCCAGGAGATCGAGCAGGGCTTGGTCGCCTTCCAGACCCTGCTCGAGTCGCACGTCGACGTCGCATTCGACTTCTTCGAGGCCTGGTCCATGCGCAACATCTTTGCCGTCTCCGCAGACCTCCCCATCATCGCGCCACACCAGGCCGGCTTGGACCTCCAGACCGCGGCGGACCAGCCAGAGAAAGAGGGCGAGCTGCTTGCGGAGATCGACGAGCTCAGGCGGAAGGTGCACGCCGTGCGTCTCGTCTCTTTTCCACAACATCTCAACCACGCTTACACTCGCAGCTTTGGCCGGCAGCAACGCAAACTGAAACGCTTGTTCACCCGCGCCGTCCGCAAGTCTTCCCAAGACCTCGCCCACGCTCGGACGCGGCTCGACCGCCTCGCGTTCCTCCGTGCCCCACAAATGCAGTCCCTCCTCACTCTCCCGACGGAACTCCAAGCAATGTACGCCGCTGTCTCGTCCCTTCCTCCCATCGACTCTTCGGCGACCGCGCTCGACCAAGGCTCATTGCCCGAACCGGGCAAGCGCCAATGGGAGACCAACAAGACCGGCTACCTCAACTGGGCCGTCGGCCAGCTCATGGATCGGGCAAAGGACAAGGCAAAGGGCGAACAGGTCGGCGAAGATGGTGCGCCGTTCGCCGAGGGTAATGCCCAGGTCGGTGCTGCGGCGAATGCGGCTTATGGGGTTGGGCGTGCGGAGGACATGAAGGCGATTATAGAGGCGGTTGGTGGCGATCCGGGCACGGACGATGGGAAGGGCAAGGGGACGGAAAGCATGGATACAAGGCCAGGATGAGGCCCCCGATTGTGCGTGATTGTGCGTGTATTTTTGTTCATTTGCAGCGCCTGCACGGCGATCCTGGGTACTCCTAAATCGTCTTGTTGGCAAATCTCGTCCGACGCCCAGGCGCTTTCGAAGTGGACAGAAACTCGGTTAAGCAGTATACAGAACAATATCTGTGGTAATCCTTTCAACCCTCACGGATGCACGACGGGGCGCGGTGCCTTCCTTCCAGAGCGCTTCACATCCTTATCATCCACCCCCCAACTAACTCCCCCAACCGCCGAGTTAGTTACCTCCATCCTGCCCGCCGTTGGATAATGCGACACGTCCAGCGGTTCCCTGCTCCCTCCCACCAAATACACCAGCTCCTTCCCGTCAGCCCTCAGCGCGTGCGCCCTCTCCACACCAGCCTTGAACCCGATGAAGTCCCCCGCTTTCACCCCCTCCTCCCTCGGCACGATCTCTTGTACCTGTCCCTCCCCGAGCTCGTCCGGCTCCCATATCAGGAGCTTCGCGTTCTCTCCCGCCTCGAGCACGAAGAGCCACTCGTCCTCGTGCGAGTGCCAATGCAATGTCGTGCTCGTCGCGCCTGCGGGAAGCCGACAGTAATGCACCCCCAGCTTCGTCAGCCCCGTGCTGTCCCCGAGCGAGACCTGGTACCGGTGATTCGAGCTGACGATCGGGTGCAGGCGATGCTCTAGCGCAGAGAGGGGGAGTTCCGACGTGCGGATGTGGTACGCGGGCTTCTCGGGTGGCATACCGACGGTGGCGGGCTGCTGCTGATCGTCGCAGATGAGCAACGGGTCTGCTTAAGCTGTTGTCGATACGTACCGCCTGTGGGTGATACGAGGTATAATCACGACTTTAGAGGAGGGTGGGGGTGCGAATCCGCACTGCGGAGGCTATTTATCTCTGCGTTAATCCCCTCGGCTAGCAAATTCGAGCACCGAGGGCCATGAATCAGCTGCGTGTAGGTGAGTCCATGGATTTCCAAGCCTTGGGAGTTAAGTATCGACTCAGCTGACCCGAACCTGGAATTTACATCCGAGAGCACACCGGTCCGGCGTACTCACGCTGCCGGACGTGCACCTTGACATAACATAACACGACTTTGTAGGAAAGTTAAGGCGGCAAGGTACGGCAGCTCTTTAGCTGTCCAATCGACTCAGCCCTTGTTACCGGAAATCAGATATTGTATGTCCATCCCTCCTTCCCTTGAACTGTACAACAACGGCTTAAACATACGCACACAGGTCGTGTCCACGACATGCATGGATTTCCATACGGACGTAAACAGGTATTGCGGCTCTGTTAGATGACGAGATCCGCCACAGCGCTGACGGACAACTAGATGGACGAGTACGGTTAAAGGACCGTGCAACAGTGAAACACTCCGTTACTCGGTTGGACGCAGTCAGCACCGCGGAGATTGAAGAACGAAACCCAAGTCCTCTCATCGCCGGCCACCGTGCCGCCCGCCATTCCCGGTTGCGCCGCTATGCGCCACGCGACTTATCCGAGCTTTCCCAACGCTGGACCAGCTCGCAAACCACAGACGTCGTCTCCGGTGCGAATTGGAACCCAATCTGTTCTGGATGGTCGCCACATGGACAGTCACAGAAAGAGCAGTGGAACGCCGGTTTGATGCCTCTCGAGGTTTACTTGGAGATCCGCCTACGCCGTCTTCATCCCCTGTCTTTGTGGAAGGTTGCCGCGGAACGCCCCCGCCCGAGCTGTCACATGTCAGGCGTCGCCGCGCACCTTTGCCTCCCCGGGCAATCGAAGCGCCATTGCCAGGGTGGTGGCGAGATGGTAACTGTCAAGGTTGGGGATGTCGCTGACGCCGGTGCTTGCTGGGTGTCCGAATGCTGAAGGGATGCATTCTCGCACGGAACGTTTGGATTGCTCCAGGCTGTGCGCTATGCGCGATGGGGGTTATAAAGGTGGTCGGAGCGTGCCCTTCCCCGCTCATGTCTTGGTGTTTTCCGTCCGTTTCCCCTCTGGCAGGCTTTGGCTTTCGGTGAAATTTCACCCGTTCCCCATCCATGAACGTGGATCCGGGTGGTGCGTATATTGCCGAGGTTTCCGAGATGTGCGTGCATGACTCGTCGCCTCGCTTGATCGCACTGAATGCCACGCTGACCAAAGTTCGCCCCTCCCCCCCAGCCAGGCTACATTCGTGCGTTCACCAGCCTATCGATAATTATGAGTTGGAACTCATGATTGCCCTCTTCCGTGCTGCAGTATGTGGGTCTCGCGAGCTTCACGGTGCTGATATGGGACCATGTGTTGACGTTCTCGGAAGAGGTATGTATGTCCTGTAACATGGATACTCTTTCGACGTTCATTGATTGAATGCTTAGGTAGAGTACATTTGGAAAGGGAAAAAGGGGCCGCGTAAGTCCCACTGTATGTCAACGTAAGGGATTCGGTACATTGACGTTACTTTACGCAGTCGTCTACCTGTTTTTCCTTGTGCGTCGTTTCTGTACTCAAGCTGTGTGTCTCGGTGGCCGCTGATACCCTGTAGAACCGGTACATTACCCCCTTGGGCTTCTGCGTCAACTTGATCGGTGCGAACGTTGTTTTAAATGGCTTCCGGCGAATTCTGAATCTCTCTGGCGGCCAAATGCAGCCTACTTCTCGAACTACTTCACGCCGGAAGTACGTACCGTCCCATGTTCTTAAGTATCTTCCACTGACCGACGCGCTCCAGACGTTCGTATACGCCCTGGGTCTCACCCAACTCGCGACGTCGACTGATATGTATGTGCATAGATGTCAACATTTTGTTCGGTTTGAAGGTGCAATGACCGTCATCGGCATCAACATCACGGCCCTCATGATGCTCCTCCGGATATATGCAATCTACAAGGGGCGGAAGCCCGTAGTGGCCTTCGTCGCTCTCCTCTTCCTCTTGGAACTCGGCACGAATGCTTGGCTGCTCACGCACGGCATCGGTACGTCATACATACCCTTCAAAGTCTACCTTGATTTTAGCAGGGCTCTCCTGTCTCACGAACCCACGTTGATTTAGCCGTCCGGCACACTCACGGCATCCACAGTGCGTAGTTAATTTTTTCCGGCTTTCACCGACGAAACATGGCAATCGTGCTTGCGCTGACTCGCGACCTCGGACAGCGTGCACCATGATCTTCGACCGGACGAAAGTGTATGTGGGCTCTCTCTTCTTTTGAGTATCGCGACGAGATGCTCAAGTGCACGCACGGACTCGCACAGGCACGGCGGTCTCGCTTCTGCATCGGCGTGGCTGCCGTTGGTGTACGAGACCGTCATCCTCGGCCTCACGCTCCTGCGGACGTACGAGTATACGAAGAAGGCGTCGGCGTCGAGGATCATGGGCGTCCTGGCCAAGGAGGGCATTCTTTACTTCAGGTAGGACATCTTCATGCTTGCGCGCATTCCTCTTGGGGTCGTATTCGTACTCAAAGCAAAGTCTGGCCGCAGTGTCATCTTTACGATTACGTTCATCTTGACGCTCATGATCCCCTTCGCGCCCGACGGCCTCCAAAACGTCACGGCACAGTGAGTCTTGTCGAGATAGTACGGTAGTCCCTGGGATAGACACTGATCCTAACTTGACCTCTCGCATCGCAGAATGGAATACCTGTGAGTCTCAAAGACGAAGCCCCTTTCTCGCGTTTTCGCCGCTAGCCCTTTTCGGACACGAACACGACCACTGACGAGCTCTGTCGGGGCAGGATGACGGTCGCGATGATGTCCCGCATCACGCTCCACCTCAAGAAGCAGATGCGCGGCAAGGATTCTCGCGGCCTCTTGTTGTTCTCGTCCACGGTGACGAGCGAGAGTCGGGGGCTGACCGGCAGCACTCGGAGTCGCTTCCGCTTCTCGGGCGCGGCGAAGGACACGGATGCGGTTAACGTCAGCATGCAACACACCTGGGAGGTGCACGACGACCGCGGAGACATCGTCGAGACCCCCAGGTCTACGCCCACGCCCACGCCCACATCCCCGACGTCGACGGCTGGACACAGCGCGAAGAGGTGGAGGGAGAGGGGGCACGAATTCGGGACGATCAATCTTTATGACCACAACCCACGAGCAAGCCACGGCATCGCGGAATGGGCCGACATGATGAAGAGGTTGTATGCATAGTTCTGGGAACAAGGTCGAGAGACTTGTGGGTTCACGAGCAAGATATCGGACCCGGATTGTATTTGTACTTGCTGCTGCGTAGTTCTTGGGTTGTTCCATGGTCCTCTTCGCTTGTGAGTTTGTCGTCGTTCTTGTTACTTCTTGCGGCTCCTTTTGCTCTAGCCATGTCGTTTCGCGGTTTCACTGTAGTACTACATTCACGAATGGCCCAGTGCGCAGGTCATGTAGCCCCATAGGCCGCTACGAAGGCGGAAGCGAGGATTCGGCTCGAGGGACAAGGGCACAACGTCATATCACGTGGCTTGAACGGTGTTGTCGCGCAGTGCGAGCTCAGCTTGTTGCTCTCCGCCCGCGGCTGTACTCGCCGCACTCTGTCACGCTCTGTCCTCCTCAACGCTCTACAGGCGAGAGCGAGTCGCACCAAAAGCAGGCCTAGGCACCCCCTGCTGCCAGTGCCACTGCCATCATGGCTGAGTTTGCACCCCCGCCCCCTCCTCAGAACATCGCCCCGCAGACCATCGCCCCGGCCGCTCAAGACGACGGCTCGGGCATCGTCCCCCAGCCCGCACCGGATGCCCCGGAGCCCCCACCCATCACGGAGCAGGAGGTCGGAGAGTACCGCGAGCAGGACCGCTTCCTCCCAGTGCGTCCTCTCCCACCCTCTTTCTCCGCCTCCCCGCTCACCTCGCGTCCGTCTCCGCCCCCGCCCCGTCCCTGTGCGATTCTCTCCGTTCCTTGCTCCATGGTCGACCCCATGACGGGCAGATCGCAAACGTCTCGCGCATCATGAAGGGCTCCGTCCCGCTGACGGCCAAGATCTCCAAGGAGGCGAAGGAGTGCGTGCAGGAGTGCGTGTCCGAGTTCATCTCCTTCATCACCTCCGAGGCGTCCGAGAAGTGCCAGATGGAGAAGCGCAAGACGATCGGCGGCGAGGACATCCTCTACGCCATGGTCACCCTCGGCTTCGAGAACTACGCCGAAACGCTCAAGATCCACCTGGCCAAGCTCAGGCAGGTCCGTGTCTCGCTCGCCCCTTCCTTCTTCCTTCAAGCGTTCCTCCTACATATGTACCGTGTCTATCGCGTCGGGCGCTTGCGTTGCGAGGACTGGGAAAGGAGGAGAGGTTCCTGACGATGATTCTTTCGACTTTGCGCAGCATCAGGCCACACCGGGCAACTCGCGCACTACGGATGCGGGTGCGGGCGACTGACAGGCAGGCTGAGGCTGGGCTGAGGAAAGGGCTTCGACAGGTGTGCGTGGACTGGACGTTTTCATCGTGTGTGTATAGTATCCTCTGTAGCTTTGTCTGCTCATTCCTTGCTTTCCTGCCCCCACATATGCACTTGGTGTGCGTACCGCAACGTTCGCGCCCGCCGTTTCGTGTCGGGTGCAAGTCATCCTGCAGTGCGAGGTTGGAAACGACCTCGGCGTCATATGAGCGCTCGAAGATGTTGAATGCGCGAGACAGCCCAGGATTTCCGCACTCTGACCTTGTTGATCTTCTTCTAGGCCGCACTTCGATCCTCGACAACGTCATAAAGCTTCCGGACAGCATCTTCCTTCAACTTGCGCAAGTTCGCCGTCGCCCAAAACGAGCATCGAAATGACACGTGCGTCCCGGCTGCTTTGAGAACGCGATCCTGGACCTCGCAGCGCTCTTCGTCCTCTCCGACGTTTCTTCGCCTTTAGACACTATCGCGGAACGCAATCTGTCCTGCAACGGTGCAGTAAGGTGGTGCGGTAACATGTCAGTGCGGCGCAGGACGCTCTCTATCCGCCGGGAATCCTTTGACATCTTTCCGAGTCTCCAGGACAAGAACGAACGTACCACATCCTCGCCCCACAGCTGCAAAGCACGGATATATTTCCCGATTGGTCTGTCGTTCTCGAGGTACATGCAATCCGCGCATAGCAACTCGACTCAGTCGGGGTCAATTCCCGTATCCTCGACAAAACGAATGTCCACAACATACTCTTCAGGGATCAGCGTGCCCTTCTCCAGCAACGCGACCAGGCCGTGTGTCCCTGTGGAGCTCGAAGCGAGGTGGTAGGTCCGTGGTGCGCGCGAATGACCGTTCGGACTTTCTGTACAGTACTAGTTGAAAGGGGACCATCAATTCTTCAAGTTGCAAATTCGTTGCCGTTCTATTCGACGACCAATAGTGGGACGCAGGCTTGGACGGCGTGAACCTTGGCTCCCTCGGGCCGTCGTCTCCTCGATCTGCCAAATCGCACCCAAGCGGTACGTCAGTCAATCGTTTAATGTTTAATTTTTAACGTTTAGGGCCCTTCCTACATCGCAAACCCGAACTACAGCGCTCGCGATCCATGGGGATCACGCCCACCACACACGAGTTCCTCCCCATTCGTGGCCGATTACAGTTTCGATGCATTTCGATGCCGGGGCCAGAACCCCGCGCATCGAGTGTACACTTGACGTGGATCGGTCGAGACACATCGAAGATCGACATTTGCTTTGAATCCGAGTTGGCCTCGAGGTGATTTCGACGTAGACTTCCCTGACGTGCAGCACTATCTTGGGCTAGATTGACCGGATATGCGTATGAGGAGGGAACGATCCTGTCAGGCATTCACGAGCGTTGGGCAAGAGGTTAGGCGGAGGTAGGGAACGTGCAATGCATTACAGACATGCCATCGGTGACTGTTCTGGGGACGGAAACGCAACGTGGACTCCGTGATGGGGCCGCTCAGTGCTTGGAACAGTCACGAAAAAGTCGCGGTGCGTTGTCTTCAAGGCTTCTAATTCGATGATATCGCTAAGCGCGACGTGGTATGTTACCAGATGCATATCAAGGTTCAAGGTTCAGATCAAGACCGGATCCATTGCGGATACAGGACACACGCAGTATGTAATACTGACTAACGTCAATCCTCGACTAGGTGACCAGTGGACAATCGACACAAGAGGCGCTTCAGCCCTGCCATCGAGGAGAGAAGAGATGGATTATAAACAGAGGCCTTGCCCGCCGTGTTGGGGGTTCAACGACATTAATCATAGTCGGCGGCGGCGGGTTCACAAGGAACAAAAACGAGCCAACCATCCGCAAGGCAGGGAGCAATCTACTCGAGTCCAAGCGTACCTTGAGCACTAAACTTTATCTGAGCTGAGCAGTCTGGTGATGTGTGTACCGTGCTCACCACGTCAAATCTTGCTCTCCCTCCTCGCTATATAAACCCCGATGTTCACAGAGGCTGCCCGTTAGCGATACCGTCGACATACACACGCACTCACCATGCCGAGAATCAGCCTGTATCACTCAAAGGTACGTCCCTAACTTCGCCCACCCCACGACACCACTAACGTTCATACCATCACGACTGCGATATGATAGGGCTGTCCATACTCGCACAGGGTGAGCGCAGATATCGGCTTCTGGGGCTTCTGGCAGCTGAGTAGAGTACCAACCTCAATTTTCGAAAGGTGTTGATGGCTATGTATGAAGCGAAGCTGACGTATTTCAGTCAAGAGATCGACCTCGAGAACAAGCCCGAGTGGTTCACATCCAAGGTGAACCCAGCTGGCCAGGTGCGCACTCCCTCTTTCGCACACGCCGCATGCGCGTCCTACGCCCAGAACATGACGGCCCCCTTCCATCCCCCAGACTCCCGCGATCACCCACGGCGGCACGTATGCGCAGCTGTTAGACCCGCCTCCCGAGTTGTTCAGGCTCGCCGAGTCGCTCATCATCGTCGAGTTCATCGCCGATCTCTACCCGCAATGGAACCTCCTCCCCGCGGACGCCGCCAAGCGCGCCCAGGCCCGCTTCTTCATCCACGCCGTCACCACAACGTTCATGCCCGCCTGGGACGCGTATCTCCACGGCAAAGCGCCGCTCGAGGACCTGTACAAGGCCGTCGAGCACATCCAGGCGCTCCTCCCGGCCGAGGACGGGTACGCGGTGGGGGTGTACTCGGCGGCGGACATCGCGATCACGCCGTTCCTCGGGCACGCGCGCGTCGCGCTGCTCAACGAGTTCGGGGCGTACCCGGAGGGCGAGGGGAAGAAGGTGCTGGAGGCGCTGACGAGCGGGGAGGGGAGGTTCGCGCGGTTCGGGAAGTACGTCAACGACGCGCTAGCGCGGCAGAGCTTCGGAACCTTCTTTAACGAGGTACGGGCGAGGGTGATGCGGTTGAGAGCCTTGGTGCTGACAACGACGTCCTTTCAGGAGTACGTCACGGAGATGTACAAGGCCCGCTTCGGTAACCTGAGGAACGCGCAGTGACTACTAGCCGAAGCGAAGTTGTAGTGATACTGTCGAGTACGCGATGAATGCAGTGAGACAACGGTGTACATGGCCGTCTAAACTTACACCACCATTCCATGAGGTAGATAGTGCGACAGCCTCAGCCCCGCTTTGTCACAGCCTCTCCACTCCGTTCAGCGCGCTTTAAACGAGCCTGAGGTAATTACTGCAGAGCCCGAATCGGAGGCAATGGTTGTCGACGCTGAGCTGATGGCGATGTTGAGGGAATCGGTGCCGGTCATACACACGGTGAATACCAGACATAGATGTGTTATTTGAATAGGCTATGGCTCCACAAAATCCGTTAATAATGAGAAAACGCACCATAATTAAATACCTTCGACAACGATCCCCTTGAGCTGTCTCTCCTCCCTCGTGTGTTCGCCTTCGCTCTTCCGGATCTCAGACAGCCCCCATGTCGCCAGCTGGGACCACCACCTCGGTTGAATGGATGCTCGAGTTCGCGTTGACCGTGAGCGCAATTAGAGGGGTAGGTATAGAGTTGAAGCTGGGACCACCATGGCTATTTTGGGTGAGCCCTTTCTCGACATGCGACCTGTTCAGCGCCACGAGGACGATGATGATGGTAGGGTAGAGAGCCTGTGCCATAGGTGAGCTCCACGAATCTCAAGAAGGATTTATCTTTATTCAGAACGACTGAAAGAGCTGACATACGATGAAAAACGAGAAGGTGCCGCCGATAAACACGCCAAACGTGTCCCAGAGGTTGCCAGAAGAAAAGTAGCCCTCAAGTTCCGCCACGGCGGCCACGCGATTCTCGCTGAGCAGGTTGATGAGGAGGACGGCCTGTGGGGTCCACACTCGGTTAACCCAAGTGTTTGACGAGCGTCCGTCACGGGATGTGTCCAAATGAGGCTCACCCAGAAAGCGCAATAGACTGCGCCGGATTCGATGAGGACAGAGAGTACTTTTTGCACTTGCGAAACTCGCTGGCCTGCGCCAAGGTAGGCCCGAAACCGCCTCCTCGACTCCCTGATTAACGTTTGTCAGTACACAGAAACTAGAATTCGAGGGCGAGTCATCAGAGATAACATACCATGCCTTGTATCCCACGAGTAGAGTCGTGAGGAGGTTTGTGCCGAGAGACAGTATGGCTGCCATGATACCGCCGGTCGGCAATGACTCGGTGGTTTGAACGTTTGAATGGCAGAATGAGGCAGTGTCCCAGATGAGCATTGCTTTCCGGTCACGTTCAGTGAAAGAGGACGTGAGTCTCTTGCAACATGAATCGACGATGAGTGACAATACCCACCCAATGTTACCGACAAGAAGATGATGCATGTGGCACTGACAACACGGTTTTTCAACCAAACGACGCATGCTCTCCAGCAGACGATCGCATCTCCCAATATGATCTGCGAAATGACGGTGTGTTAGTACGTCTAGTCAATGCGGGAGGCGTACTTGTGGTCATACATTCACTGTAAGTGTGGCATTGAAGGCGCACGATTTAAGTCCTGTATAGGCTTTGACCAGAGACAGGGGCTGGGATACTGGAAAGTCGGGAGATGATTCCCCATAATCCCATAGCTCCTCCGCGGAGCGTATGTAGGCAGAGAGCACGATGCTCTGGTCGAAAAGAATGGTGACAACTATAATTATAGTCGTCGAGGTGAAGAGGGCGAGAATTGTCAGGCAAAGAATGGCCGCAGTGCGCCGTGTCCTTCTACCGTGTCTGAGAAGTCGGACCGGATTGCTCGCGTCCTCAATGGCGTCGGTAAAAATAACAGACAGGATGGACGTACTGGATAAGAGCATAGACGGACAGCACAGAGAGAGCTGCGAGTACGCCTAGGTGGGAGTCAGCTGGAGGGAAGTTGAATAGTGTTGGATGCCCCGTACCATACAGACCACCTAGCACGCCAACCAAAGCGAAGTACTTCTGAAATTGGCGAGCGCGGAATTGGTACGCTGCTGTTCTAAAAGTGGGTGATGGCACGGGACATTGATCAGTTGTTGTTTGGGACATCATGCCAGGCGAATGTGGACGATAAAGTGGAGAGGATAGTGAGGTAGGGTTCGTGAAACTTTCGTTCATATAAGTACACACCGTTAATCCGATCTGGCCGTCGTAATTAACTACGTCCGTCCGGTGGGTAGTCCAAGAATAGGACCACCAGTTGCCCCGGTGGCCGTCTAAACCACCCTTCGGAGCGCCGGGTTGGGCCGGCACCCGCTAACGCCCAGGGGAGACAGATAGAGGGGGGGACGGTTCTGGTGAAGAAGAAGAAGAAGGTAGTATTCGGTGTCGCACCCAATGGCGCTAACCAGGGGCGGTGCTCAGAAGAGCGCAATGTGCGGCGAATGCCTTGCACCACGGACATCCTGCAACCGTCCCTCACAGAACATAACACAGTGAGGGTGCGTGAAAATTTGAATCCGGAGGCTGTAGTTGAACGCAGGGAGGGGGGTCTTGGGTCTTGCAGGTGGATGGAGGGTGGCGTGCCCACGTGGGAGGCTTAACGAGACGAATTAGTCCCGAGAATAATATAATTGAGATAGCGGATGAGAAAAGAGAAGGAAAGCGAGGCGGGCGGAAAGGAGGCCGAAGAGAGGGCAGGAAAGAAAACTGAGACAAAAGGGATAAGGGAAGGGACTCAGCTGGTTGCATGTAGTGTCAGTGTTCGAGATAGTGCTCGAAGCGGCCGGTCGCCTCGACGTATTAGATCAACGCTGCGCGGTTCTTGACGTCGCCGAGAACCGTGCGGGAGGAGAGGGGAAGCTTGGATAGGATCGATTGCATCGTTGACCACCCGCCGTGCGCCTCCGTAAGCGACCTCCGAGGGTCGCGGAGACAGCACGGCGTGGCAAGGATAAAGTTTGGAAAGAACGTCCGCGCCCCGATGCCAGATTTCGCTCGGGGACCGCACGAGCATGACGGGGACCATTACTGTCGGCTAATACCCAACATGCCTCGCGGTACGAACGCGGATGATATCCATGACAAAAACCCGAGCGCAACAACGCCACCGGCTCTGCGAAGCAGGACTTTGGGAACCTGTGGAAGGATATGGAGATAGTGGCATCATACGGCAACAACGAACGCGTCCGGAGTACTTACGATCATCCTTACAGTACTCAGATTGCGGCGTAGATGAACAAAAACACACGCACAATCGCGGGCCTCATCCTGGCCTTGTATCCGTCCTCTCCGACCCCCAGTGTCCCCACCCGGATCACCACCAGCGGCCTCGATAATCGCCTTCATGTCCTCCGCACGTCCAACCCCATAAGCCACATTCGCCACAGCATCGACCTCGGCGAACGGCCCACTGTCTTCTCCGACCCGTTCTCTCTTTGTCTTGTCCTTTGCGCGTTCCATCAACTGGCCGGCCGCCCAGCTGTGATAGCCCGCCTGGGTGGTCTCCCATTGCCGTTTGCCGGGTTCCGGCAATGGACTTTCGTCATACGCGGTCGTGGAAGAATCGATGGGAGGCAAGGATGAGACGGCGCCGTAGACTAGATCCCAATCCCAATGCCACGCGTGCCCTGCGCTAGTACGGTGTGCAAATAGGGACAAACATAGTTGCTACCAATATCATATATACATACTCGTAACGCTCTCAACCACCCAACAAGATGCGGTCTGCTGCCATCTTGTGCGCACTTGCCATCATCGCCATGAGCGGGCAGTGACGAGCTGCCGCTCGCCGGGGCCCGCAACGACGGCTGAGTGCCAGCTTTTGAGTCCTCCCTCTTCCAGCTATTCGCCTATGCTCACGGACGTCATTCCTTGTTCTGCAGGTAGCTTCCCGTGTACGCTGGCGAGGCTGGTCCTCCTACGCCGGACCCACTGCCGCCTCCCTATGCGGCTGGCGAGGCTGTTCCTCCGCCCCCGGGTCCTCTGCCGCCTCCTCACGCCGCGCGTGAGGCTGCTTCCCCGTCCCGCGGGGTCCCCATGCGCCGCCGCCTCCGCCTCACTTCTAAGATGGTGGTCGTCGAATGAGTTGTGCGCAGACAGGTTACTGGTAGTAACCTGTCTGCGCTCTGGGCCCAATTCAGGGCAGCATGTTAACGTTCTCCGGTCGCTCACAACGTCAACCCCGTCCCGGGCCTTGTCCGAGTCCCCCGACCCCCGAACCCTGGCATCAGAAAAGCAGTAGCCTCCTGTGCCGTGGGCATGTGTGGGGGTGGATATAGACGGTCACTATCATTCCTTTATAACCAACCCAATATATACTTGTGTGTTCTCCCCAAATTCGAAATCGACTGGACGACAAGCACTGGCTCGCCGGAATCTTACCGTTACGTGTAACGACAAGCATCTGACGATGTTTCTGTTGTTGGAGACCATGCAGAAGCACCTCGATCCCGTCCGAGTCCGAGCTGTCGCCCGCAGATGATCGTCTCCTCCGCCATCTTCCTCCCCAGGGCCTCCCGCTCGTCAACGTCACCGGTCGCCTCCCGCGCGCAAGCCGCGTTGAAGTTGATCTCTGCGCGCCTCCTTATCCTGCGCACCTCACGTTCGGGCCGCGCTGCCAGAGAGAGTGGCTGTGCATGGCTCGCTCGACTCTTTCTCCTCGAGAGTTCGAAAGCCAATTTACTGATTTTTGACAGCCGGGGGTGTGCCCACTGCAGCCGCGTACGTCGAACCCCCATACTTTCAATAATCCAAGCCGAACGCCGCCATCGAAATTTATATGTGCACATGAGATCGAGCAGCCGCTCTTGCTTCCTTCCTATCTCGCGGTTGCCAGACTTGCCAAGCTTGCGACCTCGGATTTGTCGGCGTGGGATGTCATAGTCAGTCCTGGGACCTGAAGATGTCGTACATGACATCGGCCCTGCGGCCTCTGTTCCCCTCAATGCGCATTTCAGGTCGGTGACCGTGATCTCGTTGCTGAACGCTTCACCCACCGCGGCCGTTCCTAGTCTCCTGCGTTCAACGGTTCGAGGATCGTGAGGGTCGGAGCAGTGGCATGGCGGTTCAGCGACTCAAATCTGAGGCCCGGGGCGCGATTGCGAACCTCGTGATTATGTGCGACCGACTGACGTCGGACGGTGGGTCCTACTTTAGGCCTTAGTACCTAATACGATCGAGCATATATATGGCGCGTTTTTTCTTCGACGTCAATATGAACTTTCTGCTCTCTAGCACCGCCCAAGGTCAGCAAGGCGGAAGCCGGGTTGGGCCAAGCGGCGAGTCGACTTCTGCGCTGAAAACACAGCGAGCGAACACAACGCCCAAGACACCTTAAATCGCGAGGTCAATGCCCCAGGGCACTCAGCCTCGCTCCATGGAGGTGCCCGTGGCGGAGACGACTCTGTGCGGCATGGTTTGACGTCTAGCAGCAGGTCACCGTCCGTGTGCACCTCGTCGCCATGATCGAGCGAACTAATTTGAAGGATAGGGGTCACAAGCGGCCCATACCGTACACTAGGTAGTCTCCGACGAGGAACGCGGTTGGGAGGGTGCCTTTCCGTCGTGGACAGCTGTGAGAGAGCCTCTGTCGAATTCTGTCAGAGAACGCGCGAGGTTATAAGGGTGCCGCGTCGTGTACGCGGAGCGTGCCACACACACCACCACACCTCCACCCCACCCGCCAACAGCACACCCCTCCGCCCCCCCCCCCACCACAGCCATGCTCTCCAGAGTCGCGAACCTGCGCGTGGCCGTGGCCGCGTCCCGACTGAACGTGAGCGGCGCTGGTCGCCCGTCGTTCTCGACCTCCGCGGCGGCTCGCGGCAAGGCGCGCGCTTGCCTGACGGGGGCCCTCCCTGCCTACGGCAACGTCGGCGTCGCGCGCGTGCTCGAAGCGGGCCCCGACGCGTGTACGTCTCTCTCTCTCATCCCCCATCCCCCATCCCCATCCCCATCCCCGCTCCCACCTTCTTTTCGCGCCCTGGTGCTGAGGTGCTGACGAGCGGTGCGCGGACAGCTGCGCCGACGCCGACGATCTTCAGCGACGAGTTCGCGCTCAAGGACCGCGTCGCGCTCGTCTCGGGCGCGAACCGCGGGCTCGGGCTCGAGATGGCGCTGGCGTTCGTCGAGGCTGGGGCGCGCGCCGTCTACTGCCTCGACCTGCCCCAGACGGCGGGCGAGGAGTTCGCAAAGGTGAGCGCGTACGCGAAGAAGCTCAAGGGCACCACCGGCGGCGAGGGCAGGCTCGAGTACGTCAGCGCGGACGTGAGGGACCAGGTGAGAGTCGCGTCTTGCGTCTGCGTCTGTCGAGCCGGAAAGAATGGGGGCTGATCGGAGCTGAGGGGTTTTTAGGACGCGATGTGGAAGATCGGGAAGATGATCGGGGACCGGGAGGGGCGGATGGACGCGTGCGTCGCGGCGGCGGCCATCGTCGAGCCCGACACGCCGTCGTTGACGTACCCCGAGGGCCAGTTCAAAGATGCGAGTTTTTGCTCTACGTTGTCGTGCGAATAGATCAAGTGCTGACCCCCCGCACGCAGGTGATGGAGACGAACGTCAACGGCGTGCTGTACACCGTCCAGGCGGCCGGCCAGCAGATGGAGCGGTTCGGGAACGGGGGGAGCGTCGTCATCGTCGCCAGCATCTGCGGGCACATCACGATCAGGGTGCGCGTTCGCCATAATTATAATACCCCGTATTGACCGAGCGTCGTTTTCGCTGGCCAGGGCCACAAGTGGGCGGCGTACAGCGCCGCGAAGGCGGGCGTACACCAGATGGCGCGCAGCATGGCGTGCGAGCTGGCCCCGAAGGGCATCCGCGTCAACACGATCAGTCCTGGGTTTATCAACACGAGGTACGCACCTCGCTGCCATTTTCGAGAGACGCCAGCGACGCGTATCCAGAGGACTGAGACTGACGTTGGGGCGTCCGCTCTGCCTTGCAATGCAGCATGATCGGAGACTTCCTCGCGACGCGCCCCGACCTGGAGAAGGCGTGGGCTGGGGGCCACGCGCTGGGGAGAATCGGACGCCCTGCTGAGCTCCGGGGATTGGCCGTGTTTTTGGCGAGCGACGCGAGCTCGTTTTGCACTGGGAGCGAGTAAGTCTTGGAGATGTTATGAATTGTTGGGCTCGCATCACTGACTCGGGCGGCTGCCTGACAGCTACTTGGTCAATGGGGGCTACACTGCATGGTAATCATGCGGGTGGCGAACGAGGTCCAGGGAGTACGTTTGAACGAGGAAGAACATCAGTGAAGGACTGTCATAGCAACCAAAATATGTATGTTAAGCTGTAAAGCACTGGACAATTTTGTGAACTACCTACCGCGCTTGCGCAGTACTGAGGACAGATGGTGGTGTGTGCAAGAGTGCCTCCGAGTCGTGCTAGTCCTGCCGTCCGAGTCGGCTGACTCGGACATTACGCGCGCTTCAAACGGATTATTTGAAAAAATAAAAGAGGGCCTAACTGGGAATTGAACCCAGGACCTCTCGCATGTGAGCAAATCACCCAAAGCGAGAATCATACTTCTAGACCATTAGGCCTTGATATAGGGTCCTCTGTGCAATACCATGTCAACTCAAGCTTGTCTATTATCAACTCATCGTTCCGCACATTGAGACTGACAGTAAACCGTACAAGAAAAGGATTGCGACAGAACCGACTCGGGCCATAAAAGTCTGCCTGCCCGGCGGTGAGCGTATTATACCTGCGCACGCAGACGCTTGCTTCTCCTCACGGTCTCAATCCCCGTGTCCTTCGCCTCGCCATCTTCAATCTTGACACGCACGCCGCCGTCGTCGTGCATACGGCCCGGGCCTTGGAGTGGCTCGACGTCGACGTCCGTCACGCGGACCTGAGGGAGGCGAGCCTCGATGTGTGGTATAGTGGCGCGCACCGAAGCTTTAGCCGTGTCGAGCGCGAACACGGACTGCGTCGCCGCCCCCGGGAGTCCGTCGGGGTGCTCGAACGGGACTTGTGGGTTGCAACGCCAGGACGCAGAGGACGGTGGCGCTTTGCGCTTGCGGCCGTTCTGCGCTGGATTCTGATAGAGTGCCCGTTAGGATGCGTTACATCTCGAGGTCGAGAAAGCCGACCTGACGTACTTCGTGTCCAAGCGCGCCCTTGCTGCCTTCCGAGGGCGGCGTGGGGTACCGGGTGGCGTCGTGGCGATCCTTGGGGGCACGACGCTCCAATTGTTGCAAGAAAGCCTTCGCCGCGGGCTCGGCGGAGAGATCGGCTCCGCGCAGTACGCGGATGAGCGCAGAGACTTGGGCATCGGTCGACTGTAGACGACGCATCTCTGTATCAGACAGCCGAGTCAGCGTGAGCGGTACCGGTCTCGGGTGAGGAATGCAAGGACCAACCTGGAGCAGAACGTACGTGGCGGGAAGGGGCGAAGGGCCTGGCATGCAAATTTTGACCCCGTTGACACTGGTAGCGGGTACGTAACGTACACTTTGATCCAAATGCCGGCAGAAAGAGTTCGAACCGAGCTGGAGCCGAAGGAGTACTATATGCATAGATACTGGACCGTTCGGGGGCGGGGAAGCGTTTTGACCCTGAAGACCGCCGCCTTCTCCGTCGTGCTCGTCATGCCGATCACGTCGCCTCAAAGCAAATGGACCAACGACCCAAGTACATGTGTGCAGCGGTAGCCGCTATTCCGATCGTCCCCGCCACCAGCGCAGCGGTAAGAGCGTGCCCACCGTCACAGAACGACAAGGCCCGACGCGCGCAGATGCGTTCCCGAACTTCTGGACGGCATCCAGCCACCGTGCACGTTGGGGTGTAGCCCGGAGGTCTTCAGGTGTCTTCCATTGTGCCGGCGTGGTCAAAGTTGTGGCGAGCAGTCCGAGAAGGCCTGAGCAGGCCCTGAAGAATGCCGTCACACGATGCGGACCTGACGACGAGCGAGGGGGCAAGGGGGAGTTGCTCGGAGAGAGACACGCTAGAAGGGTTGAGGAAGCAGATATGTATTATGAGGACGGCTGCAGAGGTCGCGAAGGTGAATGGGGTGCGGAAGAGCAGGACGCGGTGTGGAAGAAGAGGGGGGTGAAGACGGCGTGGGATGTATATGAATATCGATCCCAGGTCCAGCGAGGTTCCCACATCCAGTACTGGTGCTCCGCCAGTTTAGCTGGCACATGTAACTTTTCACAGAATAGTTTCTCAAAGCTGAAGTAAGGGAAGCGCGGTAGAGGGAGGACTCAGACAGAGTCGGGTGAGGCTGGGATGAGACTTGGCATCCGATCGGCGCCAACCTCCGGAACAGTCGGACCGGGCATCCGATGGCAAGACTCGTGACCAGTCTATAGACGACCGCCTCTGAGACTGCAAGTCCTGCTTCACATACCGTCCATCCATTATAAGTACTGGCGTGTCGCTTTAACACTCATTCCTACTTCTCGAATGCCCCCGTAGCCTGAGGTCCTTCGTGAAGATTCTCCGGATGTCATGTCATCGGAATGCTACAGACCAGACCTCGAATCGTCCGACGGACGGTCGGGTACGCTCTCATCCACGCCCAGAGTTACTTACACAGGCTGCGGCGTCGATGCCCTTGGATTAGTGTCTGCAAGAACGAAACAGACTTCTCGCCCGTCTCGCGCACCTTCGCATCCTGGAACATAACAAGGAGCATATCCAGACTCGACTCAAGCGGCTTTCGAAGACCAGAGCAAACCCGGAACCGTAAGCTGTTCGGACTCCCAGATGATTGAGTGACGAGGTGAGCAGGATTACGATTGTTGTCTCTCATGGACGTATCCGTGAAGCTTCTGTGGATATTCAAGAATCACTGAACTCGACATATCTCAGGTCGCTTGCTTTCGCGGGCGGGCGGTCGTCCTCCCTTTCCCGGAGTCGAGCGTCTGAAGGCGGTACACATAGTCGGTCAGTCGCGTGTGGGCTTGCGCACATATCGTCCTCACCTGCATCATGTCGGAGGTTCGCTTGGACGAACTGCTAAAGACGAGGAGTACCTCGAGCCTACTAACATATAATTGAACGCAAGCATCGACCTCCCCGTCCGCAACAGCATGTGATGCGCATATGTAGGGTGCTTTCATTCTTATCTTTATGGTGCGTGTTATCTAATTGGCCTTTCAGTGACCTCAAAACAGCAATCCGGCTGGTTCTTTCGGGGGATTCCTCCGGGGAAAAGGTAACTTTGCGCAGCGCAGCAAGCGGTTATCCCGGGCCTTGCAAGAGGAAAGTGGTTGTATAGATAGCCCCGCGCCCCGTCGGGGTTGAATGTATGTGTACTTATACACGATGCCGCGATCGCTCGAGCCGTACTCGCGGCCCGGGATCGCCATCCGCAACGATACCCACAACGGCAGGCGAACTAGCTGGGACTTGCGAGGCAAGGGAGGGCCGACCGCCCTTCGCCCAATTGAACGTCGCACACGTCGTATGTGAAGGAATGGCTCGGCGCGACGCAAGCACAACCTATCGACGTGCGCTCGCTGGACCCCCAACAGCAGCGGGAGGTCACATCGGCTGCAGCTGTGTCTGGCCTACCGTCTCTACTCCGTACCTGTACGGCTGTCTGAACATCGGGGTCACGAAGTGGAAATGAGAGAGAGCGGGGGAAGATGCGGGAGAGTCGACGGGGCATGCGAGGCCAAAGCCAGAAGCGAATACGGCGACCGTCTGGACGCGTCTGTCGATGACCGCATCCACAACTGGCGAACACGTTTGATCTCGACCTCGAGATCTCCGGCAGAAGGGACGTCTAGATACACGGTCTTCACAAGACGTTTCCCGCTTGAACGTCCGATGCTCGATATCTTGTTCCATCCAGCTCGCGAGAAGAGCGATGGAGACGGGAGTAGATGATAGTTGTGCGAGGATGAAGTACGCAACGGTGGTCTTGTCGGCACATGCAGAATAAAGGAGATCGACCGATGCCCGCGGCGCCCCCACGAAAACCATTCCCATGGGTGTCGATGCTCGACACGGCTGTACGTAAAGTTACCTGTACCATCAACGCGTCCAAAACATGTGGTCTGTAGTACCCTCAGATTCGCGCAAACCCCTCGCAGGTGGAGGTCACATACAGACAGCCTCAGTAAGACAGTCGAGAGCCTCATCCACCCGCGACAGTCCGTTGGAATCGGAAATCCACTGACCTCAGAAGTTCACAGACGATGACAATTCCGCGTCGGTTGGTCGACGTGCCGATGACGCCGCGCAGACTAGGTCACAGGTAAGTTTCCCCGGACTTGTCAACCTGGTTGATCTAGCAACCGCAGGTCGAGCCCGGGCCCCGAGGAGGCGGCGGACGTGGCAAGGCGAGTCGAAAGGGTGGTGCAAATGGTTTGGTCCCGTCGAACATGCTGAAGTCGGAAGGCAATCATGCAATTGCTCGCCGCTCACGGCTGGCAGTGATGTCTGACAGAAGTAAGGTCTATTAACGTACGACGTGGGGGTGTCCCTCGCTTCGAGCTTATGTAGGAGAATCGGTGGTAACCACGCCAACCCTAGACAGGCAGCTGGGCAAAGATCAAACGAGCCTGTCACAAAGCAGTGTGAACGCTTGTGAAGTTAACGAGTGGGCCCCGGCGCTGAGAGTAATAAATAGGCTCTTACTTACTTACAGCGATCCACTTGCAAATAAGCATTGAGGCATATACGCACGGCGTAGGAACCAGTGAGTTCTGGAGTGGCAGGAGTGGCAGTGGCGCCTGTCGATAATTTCCTTCTCTTGAGCCGATCGCCGTATATTACTGTCGCCAGTTGCGATGGGACAAATGAATGGGATGCGACAAGCCTTAGCCGCTCCGAGGAGTTGAGAGGTCGCATAACAATCCAGACCAACCATCGACCAAACCGCGCATCAATGACGAAAGCCCTCCGCTCCGTCTTCGTTTGAATGTCAAACGTTGAACACGCTCGCCGGGTGCATGCCGGGAAGAACTTGAAGGCGGTCCTGGTCTCTCACGAGTCATCGGAATGCGCACGGTCAGCATGACGGGGTTGCTTGGTTGGTTACATACTTACAGATCGATATGCGCAACGGCGCGGTCGAGGTTCCCGTGACTACGAGCTGTACAGACCCCAGCGAGTGCATGCCTTGGAACATGTCCATTCGGGGAGGAGGTTAAAGCAGGCCTTGAGTTGGATGGGGTCAGTGGGGCGGTGGTTTGGCAAAGGGATTGAATAGGAGATGAGGCGCGGAAAGGGGACAATAGATAGTCCATGGGACACAGCTGTCAACGCGGTGTGGATGATCGGTGTTGGCAACGACTTTTTGCACACGCCCACCACGATCGCCGCGACCTGCAGGCTTCAGGGCGAGGCGACGACGGACTGGATAGCGAGCAAGACGAGGAACGAGGTGAGGGACAGTGTCGAGGAGGGGCTTGGCGGAAGAGAGCTGATATCCGGTGATGGCGGTTGTGTCGCCTCGTGGGCAGTCTCCGTCTGCGGTGGCCCGAGTCTCGACCGCCCCCATCTTTTTCTCATCCTCCTCCTCTCTTCAGTTCGTCCTGGATACCCTTTCCCCTCGCCCGATCCCTCTCCTCCACACTCTCTTCGTCGGCTGGGATGACCAAGTTCGGGGACTTTGAGCCCCTTTGCCATCAGGTTCCCTCATACCCTTGGTGCAACCTTTTCTATCGCCAGGTCAGTCCTTGCCTTTACCTCCAACCCGTACGCCTTGACTCACACATCCTCTGCGCCCCCTAGCTTCAAGATCATAACTCTAGCGTCTTAACCGGCTTATCAGCAGATCCTCTCTCCGCTCCAGTAGGCATCAATCCAGAATGCGGTATCTTGCGTGTGGGCCATAGCGGCTCGCTTGCCAACATCGCCAACATCCTTGCGTGCGCATTCAGCATCATCGTTACCCTCGCCTTAATCCTCTGGACAAGTCGGAGAAGAGCCGCCGTCGGTAAGTCCTCGCTCGTTCAACCTTTCCTTCTCTTCCCCCCTCCTTCGTCACCCCCACTCGAAGCCTTACCGCCGCATATCTACCCTTCGTTCGCCTCGATGTTCCATTCATTACCTCTTCAGTCTCGTCGCGTTCACTTTGCCTATTTGCCCTCCATTCTTCGCTTTCACCCCGTGCAAGTCGTTGGCGGCCGACGCGCTCAAAGACCCCATCGCCGACCGCAGTAGTCCTCGCGCCATGGTCCCTCGTGTCGTCCAAATGCACATCACATCGTGGGCCAAGCAGTCATCGCCTGCGCTCCGTGCGCGAAGCAATTGTCATCTGCGCAGCCTTGCCCCGCCTTATTTTCGCATTTCCTGTCCTATCTGCCACGCCAAGTCTTCCAATTCTTGCCAGTTCGCCTTCCAACTTTCGTTGCCACGCGCAGCACCGCGTTCTCTCTCTCTTGATCATATGTGCTTCCGCCCACCATCCCTTTCCCTCCCCACCGCCTCATCCCTTTCCGCAGTAACCTTGCTCGATCTCATTCTCACCCGTCATTTCAGGTCGGCTCGAGTTCCAAATATTCCTCGTCCTCTACTTTTTCACTCTTCCCCTTCAGCTCCTATCCACCGGCTCCTTCCTCGAGCAAGGCTCCACTGCACTCACCGCCATCACTGCCATCCACGCCGGTGTCGTCGTAGCCACCTTCTGGGCACTTCTCGGCAATGCAGTCGTCAGCACTCAATGGGTCGAAGATGGCACCATGAGCTCTCTAGTCGTGAGTCCTCCCCCCAAGCTCCGTCCGCGCCCTCGCCACAGGGGCCCGCGGCCTGTGCGCTCAACCCTGCGTTTCGAGTGATCTCTGACGCAACGCGGCAGCCGTTTGGTTTCTTCATTCTCGCCTTCTTTGCTGCGACGACATACATCTCCCTCGATGTTGGCTTCACCTTCACCAGCGTGTTCGGACCCTCGAATCCCCCGGCCGACCTGAACAGCATAGCCCTCTTCGTGTTGACCAGCATCTGGCCAGCCGCGTGAGTCTCGCATTCTTCTCTTGGTGCTGCGCGCACAAACACCGTTCTCACGTTGTTTCTGGCACGGCTATTTCCACAATCCGTAGCGCGGCGATCATATTCCTGGTGATCATGACCTACGTCGTGCTCGGGATGCTGAATGAAGTGCGCCCGATGTGGTACTACGTCCTGGCTGCGGTCTTGTTCGTCCTCAGCCAGCTGGATTTCTTCTTGCTGAGCAAGGTCATTTGCAAGGTCCGTCCTTCCCCCCACCCTTTGCGTGCTCCGCCACGCAGGAAATCTCACGCCACGAACCTCTCTCCGTCTAGGCTGCAACAACCGCCGGAGCGAGCAAGGTCGACGGATCGTTTATCGCGACGATACTCGAGACCGCCTCTGTCGCCGTGCTCTACTTCGCGTGGCGAAGCATAACGGAAGGTAAGCTTCCCTCCATCACCTACCCTGCGCCTTCCGCGCAAGCCCGCGCGCACTGCCATGCGCCCGCGCCGCATCGCTGCATTTGCTAACACGTCACTTCCCCGTCCGCAGAGTCGTGGGAGGAAGACATCTACTACCCTCGGTGACACGCACGATCCCCCCGCAAACGCATGCAACGCCTAACAGCCCGAGCACCCTGGCCGACCCTCCGCCTGGAGGGTGCCATGCCATGCGTGCACGGGCCGTGCTCCGCGCTGCCGCTGCGACGACGACGACGCCGCTTACGATGCTCGATGTCTCTGTCTCTGTCTCTGTCCTTCTAGACAACCCTAATTCTTTCTCGGTTTCGACTATGGACCGGTGCTGCCCCGCTGCCCGGACGAAACGCTCACGCTCCCTCTTTTCTCCTCCGGCTCGTGTGTAACTTTGTGTCGTTTTCGTGTTGTGTTGTGTCCCGTGCGGTTCTTTCCGCGTTCGTGTTCGCGGTTCGCGTTCATGTTCGTGATATCCTAGCCTACCACCCTTGTCTATGTTTATCGCCTCCATTTCCCCCCCGCCCTTCTCGCGTTTCACGGTTTCTAATCCAAGCTCCAAGCCCCAAGCTCCCCGTGTCCCGCACTCCCCGAATCCTCTGCATCATCTTACCCGCTCAAAAACCGTTCCGCTGGCTGGCCGTCTGGCATGGCATATATTCCTTTCGTGTCTTCTCATGCCGGGTCGTTCCGTGCCGCAACCGCTCGGTTTTTTTGCACTTTTTTTTTCCCTTCCGTTTCTATATTCTAAGAACCCGAACCCGAACCCGAACCCGAACCCCCGATCGCGGCCGTCGAGTCTCTCAGATATCCCCAGATGTCCTGTGTTTTAGTAGTATATCAACAGTAACCATCCGTGGTTTTCGTTTACGCGCCGCGACCGCGCGCGCGTTCTGCGAGTGGTTGTGGTGCTCAAGGTGAGAGGGAGAGAGAGAGAGCGAGGTTCCGGTCCGCGGTTCGGTGTACATGGTGTGTGTACATGTGTAGCTCAAGCTGTGCTCGCCAAACGCAAGACATTGATTCCGTACAAACCTCGTAGAGCTCGGCAGCCAAATGGCTTGTCGTGCCATCTGCTGCTCGACTACTGCCTCCGCACTTCGGTCTTCTGGCAAAGTCAGCACGCGTTGCGTCACGGTGGCAAGGTGATCGTTGCGCATGGGCGCCGCAAGGCCCAAAGTTTCGTTTTGTACATCTATCATTGGCACGCGCACCTACGTAGGCTTCGCAATGGTAGTACAGTAACATCGACTGGGTACAACGCGGAACGGGGGACGTCCAGGGGGTCGTTCTCTCTACAAAGGATACAAGGGGGGGAGGGAACTCGACGCATACTGTATATGTACGTGATAACTGTAGTAGTACAATCCGAATTTCGAAGATGATGACGAGCATTCCGTGGGAGCGAAGCTGACGAAGCTGGAGAGTAGGGATTACTGGCTCGACCATGGCATAAGAATACGAGGGCCCCGGAGGAAGAGGGAGAGGGAGAAGGAAGAGGAAGAGGAAGAGGAAAAGGGTATCGTAACGAACGTGGGGGAGATCGCCGATCTCCTAAATGTTAAAAACACAGCGAGGAGGTATCGAAGGGATGGGCAAATTGCAAGTGCGCGTGCCGCCGTAGACCCAAACCTAAACCCAAACCCGAATTCGAACGCATCTAGGCGGCACACCTTTAGCATATGGCGAAGGAAAGCGAAAGCGACGCGGCTAGCATAGAGAGGTCCACAGCAATAAAAAAAACCGAAACGAGGACGAAAGCGCGCGCCGTGCATGCGTGTGAGCACGGGCGTGCATGATGCGTGCGCACAACGTGCCCGAGCTGCAGTCTGACGCGGACCGTGCAGGCGAGAAGACCGAGGGGAGCACCGCGTGCCAGCCAGGCCGCACGTCCCCATATCCCATATCCCCCATATTATCCCCGCGCATCACCGTGTTCCCCGCGCTGGGGCGTGGTGCGCTTACGAACGGGTGACGGGGACAGGGATTAAACGCAAACTGCGCACACGCGCTGCTTCACCTTGTGCTCGACCTCGACGTACACCCACCGGTCGCCGATGTCGCGGTGTTTCCGGGGCGAGACGACGCGGTTGAAGAGCGCCTTGCCGCGCTTGATGCTCCCCATGGGCGTGAGCGGCCGCGGGATGCTCGGGACGCACCCGTGCCCGCCGTGCATCCCGCTCCAGGTGGACATGTCCGACGAGTCCGCGGACGTCGGCGACGGGAGGTGGTTGTAGTACTCGCGCGCGAGGACCTCTGCCGGGTCCGCGGGCGGGGACGCCAAAGGGGGTGGGGACGAGGAGCGGCGCGGGGACCGCTGCTTCTTCAGCCTGCGACCGATCTCGAGGGGAACGTTGAAACAGATGTTGCGGTCGGCGTCGCGCAGGGTCGACCACTGCTCCGAGTCGATGCTTGGAGCCTTCTCCCTGCTGCTCATCAGCGGCTGCCGGCTCTCGCGCTGGGATGGGTGGTGGTGCTGCGTCCGGTGTGACGCTGACGGCAGCTCCTCGTATGCGTAAGCCTCCGCTTGCGACGGGTGGTCGACCTCGACGTATCGCGAGGTGGAGGTCGTCGTCACGGAGAAGGCCGAGGACTGCGTAATGAATGGGAAAACGGAGGATGTACGTCAAGCTCATGGGAAAGAACTGCCAGACAGACGCGTAGGCGTACCAGATTGACTTCCACTAGCACAGGCGCGGTCCCGAAGGAGCCGGTTGTCAGGCGGCGGTCCTCGAAGAAACCTTCGTCTGTCACGTCGCTCCGCGTGCTGTTCGCGTCCGCGTACGCCTCGTAATGTCGCACTTCGTCGCCGTCGGTCGAGACACGGAGATCAGGGCGTTTGCTGACGCGTGAGTCGCGGCTGAGCCGGTGATGTGGGTTGTTCATTAATGTCCTGCGGAACGGGATGTTCGCCAGGGACGCGAGCGCCATCGAGGACGCCACTGCGGGGCTATCGGGCGCGTAGTGGATGCCTGGGGGAACGCGCAGACCACCGGGCGTGAGGCACGAGCGCGAATCCATGGCCACCGTCTCGGTTTCGATCATTGCATCGCGGGCGAAGGCTAGAGAATCGAGGCCAGCGGAAGGAAGCGCGTACCCAGGGCAGGCAGGCGATGAGCCGCCGGTAGAAGTGCTAGCGAGCCTGTCGATGGTGAGGACTTGGGACTCGCCGTCCCCAAACGCGACGTCGCAAGGTGAGTCGTCCGTGAGGCAATCTTTACGGCCCTTCTGTGCGGTTTCGGAGTCGAGGAGGTGCGCGCCGGAGAAGGTGACCATGCCTTCTTCTTCATCCCATATCGCGGCGAACGTGAGGGCCGTACGAGGCGGCACGAGCTCTGACCATCGGCGCTCTGCGGGGGTGTCAAAGTCCTTGAGGAACATCCTCGGCTTGGGTGGCACAAAGACATTGTTAGACACGAGGCGGAGGGTAAAGGACAAAGGAGGGGCTTACATCAGGTCTTGGTCTCGCAGCCTGCATCGTGGTGGATGGAAGAGGGCAAGGGCTGTGAGTGTGTGTGGTCGTACAAGTAGAAAACGAAGAGGAGAGGTCCGCTGAGGGGAAGAGTAGAGGGAAGGGATAGACGGAAAGAGGACGTATGCCCAGCACACGCGGTGGTCTTCACGGTCGAAAGGAAAGAAGAGACCGCGAGAAAAAGCTAATGTCGCTTCCGGGAAAACAGCCTCATGTCATACAGACGGAGACGTCAGGGGAGAAGGGGGGACGGAGGCAAATGCGCCCCTTTCATCAAAGAAGTCGTCCCCCGCTCCCACCGCGTACTCAACAACGCGCGCGACGCGTTCACAGAAGCTGATGAGCAACCGTCACCACCGCCCGTGACTTGTGACTATACGCAACTCGCTGCGGCACTTGCACTCATCATCTGGCCTATGCACCGGCCGGTAGGGGTATGGATAGCTGGACGACGCAGCGAGCCATCGACGCTGAGAACAGGCAGAGTCAGCGTGGAGTTCGGTAGCACTAGCAACTTATCCTGGTGGGCGATAGGCCAGCATCTTGGTGCATCATCCCCGGCCCGGCAAACTTGAGGCTCCCAGGGCTGCTGCCACGTTCTAGAAGCCGTCGCGGGCGCACCGCTCTGACGTCGGCGATCTCGAAAGCGAGGAAGGTCTCCCAGATCCCGTCGTCGAAAACATACTGGCCCGTCGGTGTCAAAATAGGCGTCCAAATTCGGATGCCGAGGAGCAAGTGCTTGTGTTTTCCTGCGGTTCGCGGAGTGTCGCAGAGCTTATTCTGTGGCCGTGCGAACAATGTGCGAAGCGGGCTTAGCGTGACGGGGGGCGGGCTCGAGTGGTACATGTACACGTACAAGCGCAAGAATCGAGGCCTTTTGCGAGAGATGGTGCGCGAGAAGAGGCCCCGTCGGGTGATGTCAGCTGTGGGGTATGCGAACGCGCAGAGCGCACGCACCGGGCTCGCTGCTGCGCATGCGAAAAGTCCCGTCATCCTGCAAGGCACTACGGTCAGTCAACGGGAAACGAGTTATACGGCACCGCAAGAGGCTAGGATTGCTCTCGATCGATCATAGGATAGGCCTTTCATCGCGCCTCGTGTCTCTAGGCCTCTAGATCCATCTCCGTGTAGACCGACCGGCAATGAACCAATCCCTGAAGACCCATCTTGATCAGCCGCAGCGGCCGTCTGGTAGGATCGGCGCGAAGACGCAACACGCTCCGTTCAGCTGACCCCATAGAAGAGAGAAGTAGATGGAGAAGCCCTTGTGGTTGTGCGGCTCCAATGATAGACCATGCCTGAAACCATGAAAAGGTACAGACCTCCAGCAGACTGAACGCAGGGCGGTGCTTGTCAATGAAAACCCCCCACCGCCATCGCGTACGTCGACGGCGGGGTGCTCCCGAACGGGCAAGTCCTGGCTTTCTTTCCTTCACCAGAGCAGTCGTGTGATGACGTCTTGGCTTGAGAACATCCATCCACCTTCACGCCGACACAAGCGCTTCCGTCGTGAACGCTCCGAGGAAGGAACCGCCTGGGAACGCAGTGGCCAAAAAGGACGATGTGTCGCTACCGAGAGCTAAAGAAGGCATCCCAGCACCCACGGAAGCTCGGCGTTCATGAGAAATTGCAAAGGATGGCCGTAGAGGGGCAATCGCCCTGCAGGCAACCTCGCACGTGCGGCACGCCTGGCAGCAACTTTAACGGAAATGAGTGGGAGAACGGTGTGCGAACACGTACCTTTCACGACCGATCCCACCACTCGACGAATCGGGCTTGCACGCAGACTGCGCTTGCCCCAGGCTTGCACCCGCGATAGACGGACGCCTCCGCCCCACGTCCGAGTCGGTATGCGGCTGATTCGTCGATGGCGATTGGCAACTGGTCCTCAAGCGATAGCGATCGACCCCAATGCCGATCAGCCCGTGTGGTGCTTGACGAGAGATCTCACGGGCCTAGGATGCGTCGACTCGCTCCGTCGTACCTGTGAAGGGCCTGCTGGAACGCACGAGTTCTCCGCGGACCCTGATATTAACATCAACCGCCCCGAGGAGGTCAGTAACTGAAGACATGAATGAGCGTCAGGCTCGCGTGCTAAGCGGGAAGGCCCGATCAACGTCTAATGCTCACCTCCGGACGCCCACAATGCCCAATGCACGAGCGTACATGTTAAAGTACCCGAACCCATAAACGATCGAGCTCCTTCCAGCAGACGACACCTTGGCTCCCACTATGCTACGCCTGCCGTATTCCACAGTCGCTGGTGTCAGAGACGTCTTGAGCGGTCGTCGGTGCGTGACAACACACATCATATTTACTACATATCCAACGGTCGTCAGCAAGCTGAGCAGTAGGTCGTCAAGGGCGCGGGATAGAGACCCGGGGCCCGCTTGCAGCTACGAGCCGACTCGAATACATGACCGCAGGGGTGCTCAATGGCTCTAGACGCTGGGGAGGTGATAGACTAGCCGAGCATCCCGCGAACGGCGAGGTCGGGACTATCCCGACCTGTTCCCCCTTTCGCGTGCTCTCTTCCAATGGCTCTATCGCATCCTCCGCCCGAGCGACAAATGCAGCTCGAGAGGATGCCAGAGACGAGAGCAATTGAGCACCCCTTGTGATGTGCACATCAGACTGTTTTACCGTGCAAGCTGCAGTTTCGATCGATAATATCCCTACAGACAAAAGTGCAGTTTACACGGTATAGACTGCAGCGTCAAGGCTTTTTGCTCGGATTTGTTGCCGTACCCGATTGACGGACGGAGACGGGGCGCAGTGATATCGCGATGACCGTCCAGAACGGCAAGGCAGAAGCTCGCCGACGGGACAGCAACACACGTACGAGCAAACAGAGCTCGATGCGATAGAGAGTCGACTGCAGCTTGATATGCAAAACACTGTCCCAAACGGAGGAGACAGAAGGAATGCTCACCGACGCTGTCACGCGGCACTCCACGGAAGAACAGCGCGCGGCTCGTCCCTCTCGGGCAGCCGCCAGTACTCGTTCTGGATGTCCCACTCTTCCCTCATCCGCCAGGTGCAGACGCCGCCACTGCGGCCGACCTCGATCCCGTCGACCATGCTGAGATAATGGTCCGGGTCGGGACAGTCGAGGATGATACGCGATAGTCTGTGGCGGGTCGTGAGAGAGAGGATTCGAGGGATGTCTTCTTGGTCTAGAGCGGGAGTGCTGTTGCACTGAATGCTGAGCGTAGACAGTAGATCTAGACAGGACGACGCCGCTTGGAGTGCGGACAACATCGGCGTGTGAGTGACGCTGACCTCGTCGGGGAGGTACATGACCCCCAAGAGCGACAGAGAAGGCATGTGGCTGAGGAGGTCGGGGAGGATGTTCCAGTCCTTGAGCGAGACATGGAAGGTGGCAATTGACGCGAGGGGGAGCGTCTCGTGTAGGTGGCGCAGCCATTCAGCCCATATGCTCGATGAGCGGCCTTCCCCCTTGGCCTGTATCCATACGCCGGAGCCGTCTCCTTCGGCGACCAAATAGAGAGTAGTGTCGTTGGCCGCGAGTTCAAGATGGGTGAAAGGCATCATAAAGTTGAGCGGAGGCAAAAGGTTGTCGTCGACGGTCATGTAGGCGTCGACGGGCGCGTTGTGGATCCTGATGCGGATTTTCTGCGGCAGCTCGAGGCAGGAGAGGATGTGAGAGGCGGTCTGGAGGGTGGCATAGCATGTGGAGAGGCTACGGAGGTACGGCAAATGGACTCTCTGGGCCGGAGGCGTAAGATCCAAGTCGACGAGAGGGTAGCTCCAGACCTCGCCGAGGTGGAGAGTCTCAAGGCGGGGACATCCGGCAAGAAGATGGGAGAGCATGAAGAGAGGGAGCTCCTCCATGTAGAAGTAGGATATGTTTAGGTGTACGAGATTGGGGAAGAGGTTAGCGGGAAGCCAGTGGCGGATATGGAGAAGGGCGAGGGCTTTCAAGGACGTTGTCTGGCCCTGGAGGAGGAGAGGATAGTCGACAATCTGTGCAGCACCATCGTAAACCTCGCATTGGATGGTGAGGCACTCGAGGATGGGCGCGGCGAAGTCGACGCGGGAATGGGTGAAGATATCGCAGGCATGTAGCCTGACATCGAGACGACGGAGTCGATCACGACAAGAATCGAGGACAGAAGCGATGAGTTCAGCGGCGGTGCCCTGATGAGGGAGTGCGAGGTAGGTAGAGAGGGAAACAGGGACGGACCGAGAACGGTGCAGGAAGGTTTGCATGCCGGACCTGAGGGTATCATCGATGCGACTCCAGAGGGTGGGTGTATCGAGAGCAATGTCGCGCCATCTGCGACAGACATGGGTAACGTATATGATGGACGGATGGACTGGGTGGTACCGAGGCCAGGACTCTATGTCCAGTCTGGGATGGGGAGCGGTGTCGAGCCAGAGAAGTCGGAAGATGTGGCTGAGGATCTCGACGGGTAGTTGGTCTATATGGGGTGGATATATGCTGTCGCTAGGGGTCGTTTGGACGACCTGGAGCACAGAGTTGCCCATCAGAGTGCAGGAAGGACCTAAGAGATGGGTCGAAGGGGGTAAGTGGCCGCGGATGGGTACTGGAGATGCAAGGGGAGCGTGCGAGAGAAGCGGCCGACAGAGCATGACAGCCATAAGCGAAGGGCGATGGCGATGGCGCAGATACATACATGGCAGGCTCACTATGCAGATACTTGAGCTCGCTGTGGACGACGGCGAGGATAAAGACGGCCGATGGGCGATGGGAGACTGAGAGCGATGACGGGGACGGAGAGCGGGCCGTGAGGGACGACATGGACATTATGGGCGCCTGGAGGGGAAACACCGCCGCAGCGGGGCCTGGCTCGACAAGGCACGGCCGGCGAGCATCGTTGGCTCCAATCTACTCACTCTCATCCTCGTCCTCGTTTCATGCCATGAACTCTGCTGGCGGGCTGTCTCGTCGCCGTGTCCCTGCCTCAGCTTCTGCCGGCGACGACGATGTCGACAACTCATGGGGGCTCAACGGCACCGCCTCAAACGGCGGCGGATCTGTCTCTCGCAGCGAGTCTCTCCATTCACCTCCCGTCCACGCCGGCTCTGCATTCGAAGGCGGCAGCAAGATAGCTTATGACCCAAGAGACCTCGAGCGCGAAGACGAGGATGCACGCCTGGGGGGTAAGCCCCCCCGACTGACTATCATGGAGGAGGTTCTCCTCCTCGGCTTGAAGGACAAACAGGTCAGTCTCAGTCCTACTCTACCTCATCTCCCCACGCTATCATCGGATATTGTCTCCCCCCTAATTTCTGCTCGACTTGTATTCTACTCGCCTACTCGCCTCCCGCGGTCCCTTCCAGCGATCAGGCGACCCATAGCGGGAGAAGCGCCCCACTGCACACTCGAGCGGCCCAGCTCCTGGTTTGGTCTCTCAGACCGTGGAACCCCGCTCGGTACAGTCAAAAGTCCGCGAACGTTTGCACCCCTTAAGCTCCTCGGACGTTCTCTTTCCCCTTCCGTTTTGCTCGGCCTTACAGCTTCGTCTCACACCGTCACCCAGGGATACCTCTCCTTCTGGAACGACAACATCTCATACGCCCTCCGCGGCTGCATCCTCATCGAGCTCGCCCTCCGCCGTCGCATCGCACTCGTCAGGGACCCTAATCGAAGACACCTCCCGCTCGCAGAACGTCTCGTCGAGGTTCTCGATGATCGACAAACAGGCGAGACCATCCTCGACGAGGCCCTCCGGATGATGAAGGCCCAGGAGTCAGAACGGATGGCCATCAACAGTTGGATAGACCTCCTCAGCGGTGAGTGCTCGCTCTCCTCATCGCCCCACGAAGTTCGTATGGAGAGTGCGCACGAGATTAGTGAGAGTAAGAGTGGTGGGGAGAGTGTGTCGATAGCACTCAGTGCAAGCTCAGTAAATGTCATTGACCCCGAGCTCCGGCAATGTCTTTGCGTGGACGAGCTGAGCCTGGCCTCTCCGGAGGAGCGGCGGAGAGCGCCACAGGAGCACACGGCTTTGCTTTTGCAAGGGTTTCTACAGGCACAGTGTTCGTAGAGACAGCAGCCCACTGCGCGTGGTGGCGGTATGAACGAGGAAGGCTATACCGACGGTGACGCTTACTCGTTCACGAGGAAGAGGGATCTTGTTTCAAGGTGACAAGGAGCTGCTGAGCTCCTGCGTGGGCTTCAATAGTCCCTCGCAAATTTTGCCAGGAGATTTGTCTCCTTTTCACGATTTCCTGCACCATTGCCCACCACACACCGTCTCTCCAGAGTGCGCGAGGTCATGAGATGGATCTTAACTCAGTTTAGGAGGAGCCAGGTCGTTGCACCTTCGGGGGTGCCACTCCGCGGTTGATGTGCGAGGATAGGCTTGCGTGGCGGTGGTTGGCTGTCTCGCAATTGCGCGACGGAGGGATGACCGCGCGTGTCGGAGAGATGACCGTGCGCGATGGCGAGCTGACCGCGTGACCACTCGCGAGCCGCCACTCTCGCTGGGCCCTAGGGACTGTCACTCTCACTGATCTCGTCAACTGTCCCCTACGAGCTGCCCTGCGTGCACCTGCGCGTCGAGGCTCACATGACTTAAGCTGATCGTTCGCTCTCGCCTCACCTCCCTTTACGAACCCACCGCAGGCGAGACATGGAACGTGATGAAGATCGGCTTCCAGCTCAAGCAGGTCCGCGAGCGGCTCGCAAAAGGGCTCGTCGACAAGGGCGTCCTCCGCACCGAGAAGCGCAACTTCCTCCTCTTCGACATGGCCACCCACCCCGTCGCCGACGTCCGCACCAAGGAGGCCATCGTCGCCCGCGCCGTCGCCCTCCTCACCGCGACCACCGCGGCCGTGCCCGCGGCCGCGCTCGGCAAGGAGGGCACGCAGTGCCGCGCGATGCGCGCCGTGTGCCTCGTCTGCGCCGCGTACGCCGCGAGCGTGCTCGACAACGCGTTTGGACGGCTGACGTACGAGGACCGCGAGGCGGCGTTCTACCGGTGCGACGACATCTTTGCCGAGTTTGCGAGCTGGCCGTTCGGGAGCGGGTCGGGGGGCGGTGGCAGCAGCAGCAGCAGCGGCGGCGCGTCAGGGCGGCGGAGGGAGGGGTCGAGGATCGGGATGGGCGGGGGCGGGGGCGTGACGTCGAGAGAGGTCGTGCTGGGGCTCGTGCAGGAGGTGAAGAAGGAGATGCAGGGGGGCGGGGCCGAGGAAGACTTGTGCTTCGAGCTCGTGGCTGGCGTGCTAGAGGTCCTCTCAAAACTCGATACGTTGCTGTAGTGTGAGTCGTCTGTCCGACGCGCATCCGCTTTTAATATCCCCCCCCTACCTATAGCCGATGGGTTGTATATACTGTCGCTGTTCATGGATTTGTTCATATACTCTATCCTGGATTTCTGTCTAGTCGACGAGGCTTCGTTAACTTTATTGGATCGGATTTTCGACGACTGGGTCACGTATGTTCCACTGGCGACTCTTGCGGACATCAATGAGGCAAGTTCCGGCGAAGTTGCAATGGATTCGGACGGGAGGGAGAGAGGGAGGCATGGATATCGCGAGCTCAGGCTGGCGTTTAATCACTTCATCCTCAAGCTGCGTCCGAGACTCGATCGCGATTGATGAGGCACGAACAGAGTCATTAATATTTATTTATCTGTCGGCGGGCTCAGCTGAGGCTTTCATGTGCGAACACGCGCACGATTTGAATCAACGTGCCGCTCCTCCACTGCAGGGTTTGACATGCATGATATTCGTCCGGTCCTCCGATATCGCGTGCCGCGGTGCCCCCGACGGGCGTGAACACCGTGCTATGAATCGTTCACTCTGCCCCGATTGCGCCACTAGCAGATAGCAGGTACATAGCATGAATTTGTCGCGGGACGACGAGTCACGACTGGGCCGTTTCCGCATGTTCTGTCATCGGCGCCTCCGGGGCGGATTCACAAAGGATCAGTGCAGGCCCGAGGCTGAGGCTGGCCGAAGGGGCTGTGGGCCCCTGCGTTTGTGAACCGCTCGTGAACTGCACGCGATCTGTGCGTATACATACTATGTCCCGGGATGAGTGCATGTGGACCCGGGGATTGGTACGCTAACGCATTGAGTTTACGAGGGACGGCCAGGGGAAAGGTGAGCGATACAGATATCAGATGTGCGAACAGGCCGCCTGCGTCTCCGACATGATACATACCCCTCCGCCGCTGATCCCCTCCTCTTGATTGGTGGACGGTAACATTCGAATGGAAATGCAGCAGTGGCGCGAGAAGTACCGGATAAGGCGACGGAGGCGAGATGACGCCAGGTAAGCACCACCAACGACTGTTTGCGGTATGTGGTGACGGGTTCGTGTTGACGGTTTGCCACGCCAAGCTTCCGACGCGGGCGAGCATCTCGCGATCGGGCAGCTCAGACGAAGAGCTCCTTGAGCGGTTCCTACAATGGCAGTAGCCGGGGTCTAAGCTCGATCCGGCGGGTGGGAGACTGGAGTGGACGGAATGATGAAGGTGTGGACGAAGTGCAACGATCGGGTGGGGGAGGTGACGGCGCAAGTGCTCGTGTGGGAGAGAACGTCCATCCTGGTGCCTCAGATCTACCGGTGCGGCGCCGGGGAGGACTGCGAGTGGATGGTCGTGGAGTTCGTCGACGGGCGGACGCTTTGCGAATGTTGGGACGACCTCGCGGATGGTGGCGTCAAGCCGAAGTGTTGGTCACCTTGCGCCGTTATGTACATCTCAGAGTTGTGCACGGTGCGCGCTCCGGGCATGCAGACGTATCCGGGTCCGCTCTCGAGCTCTGGGCAACAGTGCTCAGTCTTCGGTGCGCACGGCTGCCTGATGTCGTGGGGCCGTATGGTATGGTAGACCCCAGGACGTTTCCAAGAGCCGACGGACATTGTGGCATGGTTCGCATTGGATCTGAACCTCCCCCTGGTGCTGGCGCATCAAGACCTGCATGGTAACGTTGACAACATCCTCGTCGATAGGAACAACCGAGTGTGGCTCGTGGACTGGAGGCAGGCAGGCATGTATCCTAGGTCTTTCTAGTTCACCAGTATGATGCGGATGCCCTATGGGTTTGTGAGCCCGGGCCGCGGGGAGAAGTGGGTCTATGCTTACATGGCTGGATGGTTTATGTACGAGTTCAACATATGGTGTTCGATAGCGGGCAGACTGTGGTAATTTCCTATGAAGGGCCGAACTTGTGGCGTTCTCCGCTACTTCCACTAATACTGTCGTACTCCGCCCTACACTCTTTACCTTGTCCAATAAGGGTGGGCACGTTGATAAGCCTGCACATAATGACGTTCCGAAGGTCGTGGTCGGATACTAAAGTTGAAGGACTTGAGTCCAAGTTCTAGCGTACGGCACGCGACCTGTCCTCCCTGGATGAATGTACTCTCGAGCTCTTCCTCGAGGGTACTGTACTTGTCAGCCCTCGGTCGCACCCTGGTCGCACCTGAAGTGGGATGGGTGCATTTTCCGCGTCAAAGGTCGGAATGAAGGCTCACTCGAAACACCGTATGCATGCGGCAAACGTACATGGATGATGTCGATACTGATGGGCGCGGATTCAAATATTGAAGTGGCTCTGTATATTCTTGTTGGGAGCGATCGGGAAAGCGGGGCGGTCTAGTAGGGTTTAAGTTAGACTGATCGTTAACAGCGCCGATCGCCAACGTCAGTCAGAGGCCGCGGCCCTGGCCATGTTCCCGGTGTTGACCAACCTTGTTGGGAGGCTGGTATGTAATTGACGTCTCGAATTCATGAGCGTTCAACACCGATGCAACGATTGGCTGGGACTCAGGGAAGAATGAGATGGAAGCGTGACTCGCAAAGATGCGTGTGGCCTGCACTGAGATGCGAATGATGGCCAATTCGCTTCGAGCAGTTACCAAGTTTCGAGGGAGGTGGCTTACCGACGTCGCAAGTGGTATCTACGCGTTGGACCAAGTTCCAACTGGAAATACGGGGGGTCCGGTAATTTCGGATATAATCAGTGCGGGTGAGCAGGGTAAGTATTGCACCGAATACGCGAACGGGAACGAGCATTGGTCTTGGTCAAGTTTAGATCTACGAGCGTAGGTCGGACCAAGGACAATGCTAGTATGTACCGACTTAGTTGATCATGAGAAGAAGTACGCTAGTAGTAGGCGAGGCTGGGAGGCGCGAGCGAGATGGATATTGAATATCGCTTGGGTAGTATGGACGAGATCCGGGTGCGCGGATGGAAGGTTTGTAACGAAGAGTAATTGATACGCGTTGATGAGCGGTACATGGGTCTCAGGCCTATTCCGCTGGGTCGTAGAGGACCTGCTAGGAAGGGCAGGTGAGGGCAGATGGCGCAGTGAGCGTTGTGGAGCAGGTAGAGCGGAGGGATCTTGTGTTGGTGTAGCACGGTGCCTGGAGAAGCCGGGGGCGTTGGGGCAGCTGATCAGGTGAGGGCAGGGTGCAGCGATTAGACTTGGAGGATTCAATGCGTTTCAATGCTTTCGAGACGGGTGATGCGGCGACGACGGTGGAGCACCTGTGGTGGCGCGCGGTTTGGCAGGTGTATGAAGGAGGTAGAGGCAATTAGTCGTGTAATTGGCCAGCAACGGCGGGGCGTCATGACCAGATACGCGGATAGCGGGTGGACTTGGCGTTGGGAAAATGAATGATGAGCTTGAATGATCAAAGTCGTTTGGAGAGCAAGAGGGACGGGTAATAAGCATGTCGCAGTGCCTGGTCAAGTTGTCGTCGCGAGCACTGAGCAGAGACAGACGGTCGGGCGGCAAGTAGTCCGGGCTTGCGAGTGGAGGTCTCGGGGCAAAGGGAAGGACCGGGGGAATGTGAGACGGTTGCCAGTGCGGTGGCCGGTGGGCGAGGTCATGGGCGGATGAGTGGCGCGCCTGGCTGAGTCGTCCTCGTCGCCCTTGGCGCGCCTGCGGGGAATTGCAATGGAATGGACTTGCCACTAACCAGCCTCGTCCTCCGCATATAATTTATATCCTCCTCCTTCCCTCTCCCCTCCCTCTTCCCCCACACTGTCCAATCTGCATCCCTCGTAGCCCCGGCCGCGCCCTCCTCAGCGATGTACAGCGCTCGCCGGTCAACCGACCCCGAGGATCCTCTCGCGGCCGCCATAGCCCCGCCGCCAGGTGAAACGCCAGTGCAGAAGGCAGCGCGACTGAAGCTCGAGGAGGAGGCGAAGCGGATTAATGACGAGATCGACGAGGCCATCAAGCAGGACCGCGCTGCATGGAAGAAGCAGAAGAACATGTTCAAGCTCCTTCTCCTCGGTCAAAGCGAATCCGGTATGCCCCCTTCCTCTTCCTCCCCCCGTCCCTCCCTCCGTCAAGCCTCGTTCTCAGCAATCCCCTCCTCCACCTCCTCCGTTTCGTCCTCGCTCGAGATTGTCGTTCCGGCCGGTCATGACCCTGGCCAAGCATTGCCACCCATGACAATCTGCCCGACCTTGCTTCCATTCTGTCATGTCTCCCCGTCTCACGTCCTTGGCGCACGACCGCCGCTGCGCCGTCCCTTGACCCTTCTCGTGCGAAAGCTAGTTTGACACACCGCAGACCACCATTCGTCGTGGGAGACTGTCCGAGACCGTTCGCTGACCACTCCATCCATCATCCAGGCAAATCCACCACCTTGAAAAGTAAGCAGCCCCTCACATCCTCCCCCGTCTCGTCCCTCACTCTCCATCCTCCCGTCCTTCCAGACTTCCAGCTTGCCTTCGCCCCAAAGGCATGGAAGACAGAACGTGCTTCATGGCGCGCCGTCATTCAGCTCAACCTCATCCGCTCCATCAACTCCATCCTCGACATCCTCAACGCAGAGATGTCCAAGCCCTCCAGCCCCACCTCCACCTCCGCTTCCCCTGCTCTCCACCCCCTCATCGCTGACTCTGCCAGCTCCTCTACCGAGTGCATCTCCCCAATCCAGTTCACCCACACCCATGCCTTGCTCAAGCTCCGCCTCGCCCCCCTCCGCCGCGTCGAAGCTGACCTCAAGCAGCTCATCGGCGTCGCCACCGACGAGAACGACCACGACATCCCTTTCCCCGCATCCCCTGCCGACGAACCCAACCCCGCCGCTCCCTTTCCCGACGGGCCCGGTCGCCGACGGCCCGCAGAATTTTACGTCCGCTCCAACAACACCTGGCGCGACGCCGTCAAATCCGCCTACCACAAGATTGCCGGTACCGACGACGACGACGACGGCGCCAGGGTCAGCACCGCCGTCGCCGGTTCCAAGCTCGATGACGCCACAGAGATCATCGCCAGTTGTGCCGACGATATGAAGGCCCTTTGGGATGACCCCGTACTGCGCGACCTGTTGAAGAGACGCAGGGTCCGCATGGAGCTCTCCCCAGGATTGTCCGTCCCCGTTTCAATCCCTCCCCAGTCTCTGCCGTCTGCTGACCGCTCGACAGCTTCCTGAACGATATCGCGCGCATAACACAACGAGATTACGAGCCTTCGGACCGCGACGTCGTCCGCTCTCGCCTCCGTACAGTCGGCGTCCAGGAGTACAGGCTCGTGATGGAGAACGGTGAGTGCATCCGGCCTCTTCGTCCCCCTCGTTCCATGTCCCGACGCCCGCTACTTAACTCCAGAACCTCCAGCGCCGGCAACCGAAGTCGCCCGCGAGTGGATGATCTATGACGTCGGCGGCTCGCGCACATCGGTGCGTTCGTTTCGAAACTTTCCGCCCACCTGCGCCCGCGCTGATCGGCTGTATTCTATCCTTCTTTCTCCAGCGTGCCGCCTGGTATCCATACTTTGACGATGCGCACGCGATCCTCTTCCTCGCCCCCATATCGTGCTTTGACGAGCTGCTGGCGGAAGACCGCCGGGTCAACCGCCTCGAAGACTCGTTCCTGCTCTGGAAGGGCGTCATCCAGTCCAAGCTTCTCGCAAAGTGCATCATCGTTTGTACGTCGCTCTCATCTCACCTCGGCGGGCCTGCTGATGACCACGTTCTTGTCCTTTGTTCCCTCCCCCCCTCAGTGTTTCTGAACAAATACGACCTGCTGGAGAAGAAGCTCGAAGCCGGCGTCAAGATCAACAAATACCTGCCGAGTTTCGCCGAGCGTGATAACTCGGCGCCCGTCCTCGCTCGATGTAAGCCAAAAATTTTCAGCTTCACTGCTGTTCGTTCGTACCCAGCGCCCCTGAACACCGAGCGGCCTTTTAGACCTCCACCAAAAGTTCCGTGACCAACATCGCGAATACTCTCCGCAGGCCGGACGGCCATTCTACGGTTACGTCACGACCGCCATCGTGAGTCGCCACTCGTGTCCATCGCCATGGCTGCACGCTCCGGATAGCTGATTTCTTGCTTCTGCTTCTGCTTGTCATGCACAGGACACGAAAGCTACGGCATCGACGTTGGCCTCGGGTAAATGCGTTTTTTGCTTGCCGTTCTGCCACGCTAACGTCTGAATTCAACCCCCACCCTCCTCCTCCACCCTCCTCCCCCTTCCTTCTCTTAGTCCGAGACGGCGTGCTGCGCCACAACCTGCAACGGGCCGACTTCGTATGACGGACGGATACCTAACCTGGACACGATACGACCACATGTTAGAAGAAGGGACGGTGATAGAACGGATCTCGGTGTATCTATAGCCATCGGCTTGGCTGAATACCTTATTGCTTATGTAGTACCCCCCTCGCCCCCGACCGGGATATAACTTATGTGCGGTCTTTGCTCTCTCTATCTCTCTTTCTCTCTTCTTTTGCTCTTTCGAGTTAGCGTCATATCGTAATTGTCGCTCGCGGGTTCGTAGTATTCGTTTTACGGTAGCTTTCTGTTTTGCTTTCGCTTCGCGCGCGCGCGCGCGAATGTGTGTGTTCGTCGCTTGTAGGTACAGTACGGTGCTGTGCGTAATTTAGTAGTGTTCTTTCGACTTCGTATGTACCGATGTTCGACGTTGCAACGTTCAGCGTTCAATATTCGGCTTTTCTTTGTTCTCGATGCTCACCGCTGCCTTCGCAGGAGCGAGGAGTGACTTTGATGGCTTTCGACGGCTACGGAGACCTGAAATCACCACGATGACGAGTGACTACGGCCGATGGGTTCCATGTGCGCTTCTAGCCCGTCTCCCGAAGAGGGGACGGTCACTCAAGCTCAAGTGTGACAGAACACAACATATAGATACAGCACGAAGACGTGAGCGGAGTGTGTGGCTACAGGTAGAAGGGTATCCCGTAGACGACCGGTGCTGCGCCAGTGAGGTATTTCAGCTTGCAGCTGTCTCTCGCGCGCGCGACCGCTGCGACGACAGACGTTCCCTCGATCGCGCCCTCGCCCTCCGGAGAAGACCAGTGCTTGACGGAATCGGGGGTGAGGCGGAGATCGTCGAAGACGGACTGTGAGAATTTGTCGATGTCGCGGTCGGTCACGTCCCAGAGGTTCGCGACGAGCGTCGGGCTGTGTTGGAGAGAACGTTAAAACGTTAGCGCGCGCGCGCGCGATCGAACCGGACGAGATGAGATGGTTTTCGCGGACGTACCAGCCGGCGAGCATGTAGTGGTACGGCGTGCCGGTACGGTCAAAGTCGCCCATGTACTTGAGTGTGCCGGACGAACAGCCCCAGAGCATCGTCGCGGCGCAGCGCTGCAGATGGCGGACTTTGTGCGAACGGACGTATTGCTCTGCGCCGCCGTGTCCGAAGTAGCTATATATGCAAGGCAATTCGAGTGAGTGGGGGTATTGGCTTGCGAGAGCGGGAAGGACAGGACTTACATGACGAGGTCGCGGTTGGTCAGCGCGTCCAGGAGCTGTTGCTCGCTTGGCGGACGGCCGACGACGCCGTCCCACCCGGCGGTCTTCATTTCCTTGAGCCAGTCCACGAAGCGGCCTTCGGTGCCTTTCAGGTCGCCGCTCGGGTTGAGTACAAAGTACGCCTTGCGAGGATCTACCGTCCCGCGATCGAGCGGGGCGTCTTGCGACTCGCCTTTCCGCCGGCGGGAGAACTCGAGACGGTCGAGCAGGAAGTCGACGCTGGGTATGCGACTCACGCTTTTGCCCCTCAGGACGGGAAGAGACTCCCAAGGGATGCCCTGAACGTTCTTGTCGAGCACGAGGAAGATGTGGTCGTCGTCGTCGCCTCCGTCGGTCGAACGGGCCTTGAGTCGCATCGAATGCTCTTCGAGGGCGGTGCGGAGCTCGACTATCACCTGATCCATCTCGACTTCGGAGATGGCGACCGGGATGCCGTGGAACTGGTACAGGTCGAGGATGAAGTATACGAGGTCCTCCAGCTCTTCGTCACGACATGAAGGAGGAAGGTGGGAAAAGCATTCGAGGAGGCCGTCATCGAGCTCCACGCGTGACTTGAGTTTCTTGTCTTGGAAGACCAGGCTACCCTTGAAGACGGAATCCAGACGTGATCTAAGCGCTGCGAGGTCGTCGGAATGGAGGTCTGTTGCCGGGTGGAAGATTGTCTAGGACAGATTTATCAGACTGATGTGAGAAGCTACGACAAGTTAGACGAACCTTGAACGCGCCGAGCCAGCAGAACTCGATATCAGTCAGGAGCTCCTTCAGACGTGTATCGAGTTCGGTTCGGCTCTTCCACCACGCGACACGGCCTGCCTTGTCGGTTTTCTGGACGCCGCCCGCCTGTTGCGCGCCTTCGTCGCTGAGACGGATGATCTCCCGAAGCTCGTCGATAGCGTCGTCGTACGTCAGGTGCTCGTCTTCCTGGCCTTCTCGCCGTCCTTTCAGCGGCAAGCAGAATATAAGCGGCTTGTGGCCTGCACGCTGGCGAGTGACGAACATGGTGTGCCTGTCTTCGGTAATGCTGACGTTGACAATGGTCCAATGCGGCGGCAAGGCATCGACTTGGCTGACAGACATACGCTGGGAGTCGAAGCACTGGGCTTCGTATCGCTTGGCGATGGTTTCCCAGTAAGTCTTCAGGTCTACGTCATCCATTGCTTCATCGTCGTGGTCATTCTCTTCGCGGAACCTTGGGTGACTGAATGGCGCGAGTTGTCGGGGCTTGGCTTGCGGGGAAAGGGGTGACCCGTTGGGAGTGATTAGGGGCCATTGCAAGTCGTCGGCCGCATTCACGTTGAGGAATTTATGGCGAATGACCTCCACCATCTCACGTCGCAAAGTCGTCACAGTAGAGGCGTCTGCACATCGGCATTCAGTAACCGTTCCCATGAGAGCAAGGGTAGTACGAACCTAGAAGTTGGGCAGCCAAGACAGGCGTGTGCTTGTCTCCACGTCCCAAGCTCGTCCGGAACGTCCTGATCAGAGCTAGACACACAGCGGCCTCCCGGACGGATGAAACATGCCCACGCCGCCCGACGTAAGCCACGTGTTCCCAGAACAGCTTCTCCGCGGTCGCGAGAGTTTCTAGCATATCTTGAGATGCCGAGGACGGTGCAATATCGCCTGACATTCCCATCGGGATGGTCATCGCTAGGCTTTCAATCAGCACAGCGTTCGCTTGGCGGGCAGACTTAGACATACCAGATTCCGCGAGCGAGCTGAGGAACATATCTGCTCGGAAACGCGTGTATACCTCGTCAAGCGTCAGCTTGGCTCTGAGAGCGATCTCCTCCGCCTATGTTCAATGGTCAGTAAGCGCAATGAGGAGAGTCATCCGTCGCCCGACCTTCGCTTCCGCGTTTTGCGGCAACTTCGCGAATCGCTCCAGCAGCTTCGTGTACTCTTCGCCGACCTCGTGCAGGAGCGAAACTATTCGAGATATTACCCCAATCAGTCGCAGTCAATATACACCGGCAGTACCGACGTACTTTGCTGTCTCAAGACTTTCGCGAGCAACGTTGGGGCTAGAACGCTTTCCGACATCTGGGCGCTCAGTGCCTTAGGAGACGCAACCGCAGATTTCCTCGCCCTGTTTGTGTTTGCTTTGACTGAGTCGCCATCCAACTCGATCAAACTTGCCACGTACCCGCTGATACCATCCAGGGCAGCAAACATGTTCCCGAGTTCGTCGAGGAGGCTTGTCGCCTCCACGAACAACTGCCGCGCACCCTTCGCGTCGGCACTCAGTTGGCTGTACCGCCCTTGCAACCGCCTCACTTCCGCCGCGTCCGGTCCCTTGAGGTCCATGACGAGCTCCGCCGCGCACATGAGCGACTGGTGTCCGTCCTGCAGCTGACCGAGCTGGATCTGAAGCTCTCCGTGCTGGGCCAGCGCGCGGCTGACCATAACCGGGGCGTGCAAGGACTCTGCGAGGTCCTTGGTTTGCTGGATGAAGAACTCTGCCTCCCGTGCCGACCCACGAGCGGCGTACGCTTGCGAAAGCGATAGAAGGGTGGAGAGAAGGCCTTCCGCTAAACGCCACCCAGATGAGTCCATCAGAACTTGAGGACGGGAAGCGCGAGGAGAGAGGACTCTTGGCTCTTGCATTGGTGTCTGAGAGTTCTCCAGTTGCTTTGGAGTCACCTCGAATGGGTTGTCTTCAGCAGGCTGCTTCGGCGCCGAAGGCTGCAGGCGAGAAAGTGTTTCAATAGCGCGGTTCCATAGCCGGAGCGCTTGCGTCAATCCCTCGATAGATGAGGTGGGATTGTCCTGCACGGAACCCGGTTAAACAACATCTTGCAAGGTAAATCGCGGTATAAGCTTACCCTTGCATCCTGAATCGACGCATATGACAATGCCGCTTGGGCAGCGCGCTCCAGGAGCGCCGCTCGTACTCTGATGCGTTGCGCTATTGGCAAAGCCTTCTCGTCCGCTACAGCGTCGGAAGCGGCAGCAACTGCGTCGCAATACGTCATTGACCTACATAGGCTCAATCAGCAAGACAGAGACGCGACCCGTAGGAATATGATAACATACGCCTTGAGCACTTCGCCCGCTGCCGCAAGTGCCTCAGAGTAGCGCAACAAGAATATGACGACGACGTCTGAAGATAGAGAGCCGCTGCGCACGGCTGGGAGTACATGGGCCAGGATGGAGGCGGCCTTCTCCGCCCGTCCTAGCTTGACGTATTCGTGCGCAGTGTCTATGGTCAGCGAGACGTACACTGCAGGATCGCGGTACAGGTTAGATTGTGTGAACTTGAAAGGCACGAGACTTTTACCTTCTGACGCGATGCCGACGTGCCTCTCGCTCAGCTTTCGCGCGGCGTTGAGGAGCTGCACTCGGACGAGAACGTGTCCTACGAGCCCAATGAGATGAGCCACCATACCTATCCAAGAAACAGTCAGTCCCATCCTCTCGACGCGGTGCTAACGGATAAGACCAGGACTCACGAACTAGGCCCACGAGCTTTGCAAAATCGTCAAACTCTATCTTGCCTTGCACGACCGCGGCCTTCGGCGGAGTCACCCCCGTCGTCACGACATTGCGTGAGACCGGGTCCAAAGCCCTCCGCTTCTTCGGCGTTACCGGCGGGACCTTTGCCTTCGTTGCCCGCGGAGCCACAGCTTTTGTGCGCGTGGTCGCAGTGGCAGCCGCTGCCTTCCCCCTTGTTATTCTCCGCGGGAGCTGCGACTCGGCCGGCTGAACAGCAATCTCTTTCGGAGACTTGCCGGCCGCGAGAGACGTCCTGCCAAGGGACGGCCGGGTAGCGGCGACGGGGACCATCGCGCGGATGACCTTGTAAGCGTCTTCGGCGTGCGAGATAACGAAAGGTGAACGCGCAGGCTCACGTGCGCGATGGGCGTGCACGGCGAGCCAGAGGTGGAGCGACGCGAGAAACTCAGACGAGAAGTGGGAAAGGGCCGCGTCGAGGGCGAAGTCCTGCCGGCGCGCGCCCAATGAGCTCTCGAGAGGCGGGTAGAACGGATCGAGAGAGCATACCTGACGAGCGAGGAGCGTCTGTGCCTCCTGGTGATGATGCAGCGCATCTTCGTTCGGTCCTGTGTGGTAAGACAACTCCAACTTTTTCAGCAGGACGCGCGCACGCCGCACGGGTCGTTCGGCGGTCGTGTACACCTCGAGGGCATCGTCGAGGAGCCGTCGCAAGACATCCTGAATACCCTGTTTCCACTTACTCTCCTCAAGGCTGCTAAGCTGCCGCTCGAGAAGCGCACCCAGGACACACCTGGCGTCATCGCCGCCCACGTTCGACACGTCCGCAGAGAACCAAGATGATGCGGAGACAGCATCCGGGGCCTGGAACAGCTCGCACGCGGCGATGTACGTGACGCGATCTAGGAGCACGCCGAGCTGCTTGAGCGCGGGGCTGCTCTCAAAGATCGCTGCTGGGGGAGTTGTCCGCGCCAGCTGGGCAAACTTGTGGAAAGCGAACGGGAACGCGTTGATGCTTTTCAAGGAGGCTTCGTACGCAGACTGAAGATTTCTGGTCAGCGAAAGACGTTCGCGAGAAAGACGAAGCGTACCTTGCGATCGCCGGTCTTGACATGGCACACGGCGAGTAGCTCCCACCGTCTGTGGAACTGCTCCTCAAGACTCTTCCAAGCGTCCTCCTTGCCTTTGTCCTCTCCGTCGACGTCCATGCTCGCGGCGCGATACATCTGCAACGCTTGCTGCCCAAGACGGCACCCGTCCCCTGCAAAAGGGACCGTGTGGTCGTAGCGGCCGCTCTGGTGCAGCTGTCCTGCAAGATAGTGGTACACGGCCGCAATGCAGCGCATGTAATTCGCGAGGGCTCGCGAGGACACAGAGGAGCCGGACGTAGGGACGTCCGCGAGCAGCGCGGTCGCGCGGACAAGACGCGCGCGTGCGGGAGCGTAGGTGTCTGGGTTGTTCAAGACGAACGTGGTGCGCGCGAGAGTGAAAAGGGTCTCGAGAGCGGGGGTGAGCGTGCTCGACGTGAATGCGCCTCGCTGCGCCGTTGAGATATGAGAGCCTGACTGCGTGGATAAAATGGAGGCTAACCTGGGTAATCGCCTCCAACTGAACATCGACAACCTGCTCCAAGATTGCCATCGCGCAGCTCTTTACCTCGCGAGGGAAGGCCATCTCCGGGCTCTGCGGCGGCTCGACGACCTTGACGGCGGCACGACGCAGCCTCTCGAGTCCACGTTTCACGCGGTCATGGTCACTCCCGCTCTGCGCGAGGGAAGGTCCGCATCGTTTGACGATGCTCGACGACTCGTGCAGTTTGGATGCGAAGTCCGATGTATCCTCTACAAGACGATAAAAACTATGAAAGTTCCGATGAGACCATGGCTAGCGCACCTGTCCAACGTTCGAACACAGCGAGAGCCCGGGCAAGGGACGTGGCTAGCGCGGACGCCTCTATGATAGTGCGGTCTTCATCTGGCGGGGAATGATCGTTGATGGGTTTTACGAGTGCCTCGATTTGCTCGAGTGCATGCAAATCGCCAGACTATGACATTCAGGTAAGCTATAGCAAGATTGTGCACATCAGGATAAGAGAGATGACGGAACATCATTGAGCACCAAGACGATTGGGCCCGAGTCAATTGTTGGTTCAGTCGTCCGTGAGGATCAGAGGTGGATGCGGGCTGTCGCGCAGCGTATACTCAGGCATAGGATGAGGAACGGAGTATTTGCGAAAGTAGGGAGACAGAGCAAATCGTGCAGTGAGAGTCACTGGGCTAGACCGCCGGCAATGTCTCAGCATGATCGACGTGAGCACTTCGCGAAGCGTGCGCGCGCACGCTGCCGCAGCACGGGGCGCGTGTCAGGGTTGGGCGGCGGATCTACTTCGCGCTGTTCAAGATGACCACGCGCGACGGAAAATTACAGCTAAGAGCGAATTGAAACGGCAAGACCAAGGGCTAGCGAATCTTCGCGAACATCGAGGCATGCAACCAGTGCGAAGCGAACGAGGGGACGACACGGCCGGGGACATTTTCGCGAGGGCCAAAGTCGTCGACCCATCCAGGTCGACGATGAGGCCAACGGCTGACCCGTGCGCTTTCGTGACGCCGAGAGTGAGAGAGCGTACATGAGGTTCCATGTTCAAGAACTCGTCCCAGAGTGGGAGATCTTGCGCCACTTGCTCCGGAACGTGCCAAACGACGTCACGGTGGAGGGCACGGACTATAAGCTCTCGGAACATCTTGCAGGAGCTGGCTGAGCCATACAAGTCCGCCGGGTTGGGCACCTGGTCGAATATTTCTAGCCAGACCACCGCGGGGACCTTCTCCGCAGGAGACAGTGCGTCCCCCGGCCGGATTCGACAACCGAAATTTTGGGGCATTGTGTCAAGAAAAAGTATTCGCCACCCCTTGGTCTTTCCGTATCAATTCGCTCTTAGGTGTAACAGGGCACGATGAGGTGATCGCGCACGACGGGATGGCGCATGTCCACTCACGAGCCCTACTCTCACCCTCCGCATGGGCGTGGGGGACGCGCCCTTCTTGGGGGTAAAGCGCGTGTTTCGTACACATTGCCCACAGCAGAACAACCCAAGACACGATCGGAAGAGAAACCACACACCTGCTTCGCAAAACGACTCCAGTACTCGCAGAACCGCGCGAAGGCGACGCCCGCCATGAACTCTGACCTATCCTCCCTCTTCTCTGCGGTCGCGATGAGGCGCGTGCACGCGTCGGACACAGACTGGGCGGCATCGCCGGGAACAACTGAGTCGTTATTTGCGAACATGGCGGTGAACTTGATGGCCTGCTCCCAGAACGTGTTGGGCGTGATGACCGACGGACGGGTATGTGCGAGGCATAGAAGGGAGTAGATGCGGAGGGTGTAGGCGGTCGAGGCTGGAGTGGCGGTCGAGGCGAGGCGGGAGGTGAGTGCGTACGCGCGGGTGAAAAGATGGTCGTGTTGTTTGTCCGGGAGATGAGAGAGAAACGGGGCCCAAGGAAGAAGGGTTGGGGTAGCAGGGTCGGCGAGAGAGGAGACAAGAGCGGAGAGGTCGGCGGTAGTATGCGAGAGGATTTGGAGAGCGTGGAGGAAGTGAGTAGATACTAGGTTGAGATGGAGGTCTGAGATGGGTGCATCAGGTAGAGGGAGCGCGAGCAAATGGAGAGGATAGGAGAGAGCGGGATGAGGCGTTGTAGGGAGGTAGAGGGAAACAAGGGGCGGATGCATGTCTTGGAGGAGGCCGAGGGCGGCGTTGTGCTGACGCGGGGTTAGGGGAGCGAAAGGACAATGATGTTGGGACGTACCATGTCAAGGCTAATGAGCTTTCCAACTATGCTGGACGCGGCGCGCTCGATGTCAAGCTCACAGGGACTGAGGTCGCGGAGAACGGTAAGATCTTTGCGTGAGGATGTGGCGGCCTTTGTGGCAGAGGCAGCGGTGGTGCGGTCAGATGGCTTTGATTGGGAGGCCTTCCATCCAGAGTCGATGAGGGCAGACAGAGACTTGGATGCAGAATTGATGGCGCGCATTGCGGTAGCCTTGCGCTCCTGCGGGGTAGCCCGAACGCTGAGAGCCTTGGCCTTGCCTTTGGAATCGGAGATGGAGAGTTTGCTGGCGAGCTTGTCGGCGAGGTCATCGGGGGAAACATTGTGGTCTGGTCTAGTCTTTGTGGGGCCAGCGTTGGTGGTGCGGGTGTTGGTCAGACGATTGCGAGTCGAGGGCGGCATGAGGATGGTAGGGAGTCGGATGATGGCGAGCAGCAAGAGAGGGTGTTGACGCGTTCGATCCAACGTTCATTCCACGTGATCGTTCCACTGGGTATAACCGCGAAAACGCGTCAACAGGGCCAAACAACGCGCTCTTGCTCTTTGCCATCGACAATGACCGTCCCCGGCCAAACGTCCGCGCAGCCGCACGACGAACTGCAGTACCTGAATCTCATTCGCTCCGTCCTTGACACCGGTGACGTCCGCCCAGACCGCACAGGCACCGGTACCGTCTCCATCTTCGCCCCTCCCAACCTCCGCTTCTCCCTCGCAGACAACACCCTCCCCCTCCTCACCACCAAGCGCACGTTCCTTCGCGGAATCGTCGAGGAGCTCCTTTGGTTTGTGCGCGGCTGCACAGACTCCAAGCTCCTCTCCGCCAAGGGCATCAAGATCTGGGACGGGAACGGCTCCAAGGACTTCCTCGACAAGCGTGGCCTCGGTCACCGACGCGAGGGCGACCTCGGTCCCGTCTACGGCTTCCAGTGGCGACACTTTGGAGCCAAGTACGAGGACTGCGATGCCGATTACTCGGGCAAGGGCGTCGATCAGCTCCAGGACTGTGTCCGCAAAATCAAGACGGACCCCACAGACCGCCGCATCATCCTCAGCGCCTGGAATCCCGCGGGTGAGCCCTAATCTTCTATCATTCTAACGACCATTCACCGACGCTCCTTCATCTCAGATATACCCGAGATGGCTCTGCCTCCGTGCCACATGATGTGCCAATTTTACGTCCACCTCCCTCCCGCCGACGACCCCAACGCGAAGCCCAAGCTCTCCTGCCTCATGTACCAGCGCTCTGCCGACCTCGGCCTCGGCATCCCATTCAACATCGCATCCTACGCGCTCCTTACCCACATGGTCGCACATGTCACCGACACCGAGCCGCACGAGCTCATCATCCAGCTCGGCGACGCCCACGTCTATCGCGATCACGTCGATGCCCTTCGCATCCAGCTCGACCGTGAGCCCCGGCCGTTCCCGAAGCTGAGGTGGACGAGGAGGGTGGAGAATATCGACGACTTCACGACCGAGGACATCGTCGTCGAGGGATATGATCCACACCCGACCATCCCGATGAAGATGAGTGTCTGAAGATTTCTGGCGATGTGATCATGATGACGCTCCTTCGTATCCGTAATACCTCCCATTATATATTATCTTCTGCTCACGCTGTCCTAGGTCTGTATTCGAGTCTGATGTAGCAATCTGTAGCGCAATATCTGCGTCCCGCCGGTCCTCGAACTTGATGTTATATGTCTGGGATTAATTACTCCCAAGGTTTGGGAATCCAAGTATTCATCGATGAGGTCGAGGTCATGCTGCTTCCCGTCCTCTGTCTCGATACTGGTCGCAATGAACTTCTTGATGGGAAGATGGTATCACATTATACAGAGAATCCAAGATGGTGACAGCAGTGCGAAGAGTCGCGAGAGCAAAGAAAGCAATAACGGCCATGTCCGACCAACTACAGCGCACGCAGTCATCAATACATTGCTAGACTCGTGCTCCCATCCGGGGCTGCGCGGCGACGACAGCCCTCTGCCTCGTGGGCATTTGGAACGTAAAATCCGGGTGGCTTTGGGGCCTCAGCATAATGTACCAAGGCGTGCCCCGGCGGGAGGTTGACGACGGCTTCGCGCTCGACATCGTATAGATCGAGGAAGAACTGACCGTACACGTCCATGCCGCCATCTCACATGCGGAAGGCGTAGGGAGAGTTGGGGACGCGGGCGTGGTAGACGTTCGGGTCGGGTGGCTGCGGCTTGTACTAGAGCGGGGTGGATACGTGAACGCGGGACGGGAGGGAAACGCAGGGAAGACATAACCGGCGCGACGCTCATCAAGTGCTCATCAAGCTTTCAGAGGGCCACCGGGGCGTGGTCGCCCGATTGAGACCGCTGGGGCTGTCGAGAAACCCGGGTGGGGAGGAGAAGAGGTGGGAGTAACCGGCCGCGAGGGAACGGAACTTTGGTCTCTTGTCAGAGCAGTTGAGACGACACCATACTCACGACCGGTGAGTTGCGCGACATGAAGACACCAAGTCGTAACAGAAAGTCGTAACGGGAGACCAAGAGCAGGTTCAACGCCGCCGTGGCTGGCGCGTGCGGAATATATCGAGTCAGATCCTCGTCGAGGACCTGGTTGCGCTGTCCCACCACCGTGACAGCTGTCGTGGGCTCCTCCTCACATGCGGCCGCGTGACGGACACGTCCCTCCAGGCCCCCAACGGGCCGGCGCCCTCGGTTCTCCTCCCCGAGCTCCTCGGCTTTATCCCCCAGTTCCTCCTCGACGACACCATCAACATCGCAGACGACGAAGCCTGCCAGTCTATTGAGAACGAGCAGTTCCTCCAGCGTTGGGCCGACGCCCGCGCCGATTGGGCCCAATCCAAGTCATCCCAGTCCAACTCGAACAACATCCCGGACGCGGACTGGGACCCGAATCCCGATGTAGGAGATCGAGCAGGGCCTAGTCGCGTTTCAGACGCTGCTCGAGTCGTACGTCGACATCACACTCGACTTCTTCGAGCCTTGGTCCATGTGCAACATCTTCGCCATCCCCGCCAATCCCTCCATTATCGCGCCATACCAGGCCGGCTTGGATCTCCAGGCGGCGGCGGACCGGCCAGAGAAAGAGGGAGAGCTGCTTGCGGAGATCGATGAGCTCGGTGTGTCTCGTCTCTTGCACAACATTTCAATACACTCACACTGGCAGCTTTGGTCCCCGGCCGCAGCGGGCCGCGCCTGTTTACCCGTGGGGTCCGCAAGTCTTCCCAAGACCTCGCCCGCGCTCGTCCGCCTCGCAGTCTTCCGTGCTCCACCCTCCTCACTCTCCTAACGGAGCTCTAGGCTATGCATGCTGCTGTCTCATCCTGGCCTCTCATCGATTCTTCTGCGACCGCGCTCGACGGACGTCTAGCCTAGTCCCATATCAGGATCCACGCCCGGCTGTGACAGGCGCGGATTCTGCCAAGCTCAGGGATGTCGGCACGGGTACCACAGGCAAGGACTAGAACTAGACTCGAGGAATGCGGGACAATGTTGAATAATACACTCACTGCCACATCCACCCAGGCAGCGACTCCAGCGAGCTGCCGCATTCATAGGACGACTCGGACGGGGGGCTATGGACCTCACGACGGCGCCGTCGTGCTCAACTAAATGCGAATATTGGATTCAACGGACAACGTACATAAACTACTCGGGGGTTGGATTCATTGAGATGGGTCCAGCCACCAAACAAGACGAGTCACCGGCTTGAGACGAAGGACGGACATCGTCGAATTTGCCTCGACCTCCGCTATTCTCGGACTCGTCTAATGTGCACTTTCATCAGCTCGAGCAGTGAAGGGAAGTCGATGGCAACAACACTTACAAGAGTCGTCTCCAATCCAACTCCTTGATGCGCAAGGTCACACTCCCAAGTGCCGCATACGATTGCCAAGGCATGCGTGCGAGATAGACCGTCAGCGGTGGTGTCTGACCGTGAGTGGGCCGCACAAGGCCGGACGCCGCTCGATCCAAACTTGCCCAATTGAGCGGGCTGATGAACGCCTCAAGGTCGTCAGGATTAGCATGGTACCCGTATGCCGTTACCCTCAGAGATCCAACAGCGACCGGTAGCTTCGCCTGCGCAATGCGTTCCATCAATACGCAGTAGAGTTGGAACGTGTCCGAGAGACGCTCGAAGATGCCCTTGCGGAGCGAGCCACCATGCAAGAAGAGGAGGACAGTCCTCAGAGACGTGCAGGACGCGAGCCCGTCAGCCACTGCGACGTTAAATGAACCATTTCGTCAGAACAATAGTCATTGAACGCTGACTCAGGCTGAGGAGTACGTACAGGGTTCCATCGTCGCAGGGTGCAGGCTGACACTGACCTCACCGCATCCAAAAACCGGACAGAATTCAAAGGTTTCGAGGGTGCGCTTGACCGATGGCGCGCTTAAGATTCGGGCCAGGATGGCGAGTTCCTCCCACTTGGCCACGCATCGCACAAGCGACAGCTGGACCAGACGCTCCGAGAACTGTGGCTGGAGGAACATACGTTCCAGAACAGACGGATGAGTATTCCTGGACAAAAGCCGTTGAACGGAGGGTAGGGTCGGCCAATTGTTGTTGCTGTCGCATGGAGGAAGGAGATGAGACACGAACTGGAGATTTTCGATGCGATAGAAGTGGCCCAACAGCCTGATAATGTTGGCTTCGGTTTCGCGTGTGTTTTTGTTCATCTACGGCGCAACCTGAGTACCGTACGGGTGGTCGTAAGTACTCCGAACGCGTTCGTAGCTGCTGTATGATGCTACTATCTCCATATCTTCGCACAGGTTCCCAAAGTCCTGATCTGCAGCGCCGGTGGCATTGTTCCGCTCGGGTTTTTGTCATGGATGTCATCCGCGTTCGTACCGCGAGGCATGTTAAGCAGCGCCACGCTCGTAGCGTCCGCGGGTAGCCGACAGTAATGGTCCCCGTCATGCTTGTGCAGTCCCCGATCGAGCGAAATCTGGTATCGGGGCGCGGACGTTCTTTCTAAACTTTATCTTGCCACGCAGTGCTGTCTCCGCGACCCTCGGAGGTCGCTTACGGAGACGCGCGCTGGGTGGTCAAAGATGCAATCGATCCTATCGGACTACCATCAGGGATGTAGAACTACCGCGTGAGTCGCTTAGTACTCGACTGTATCTGTTTTGACTTCATTGCAGAACTGCGCATGCAGTTGCTCTCTGTCTGAGAAGCCGCAACTAACGTCCTTCTCTGGAGCGTACTCGCCGAGTTCCTGTGCATGTTAGTCAAGATGTAGACGATGCATAGTACGTGTTCATTCCGAGTGCGCTCCCGCTGAAGTGCGAGCCCTGGTTCGCCCAACGAGTAACGGTTCTACTAGCTTTAGCATGCCTGAGAAGGAACTGAAGGACGCGGGCGCGAAGCCGCCTCGATGAAGGTTCGACGAGGACAATCACGCATTAACGCTCGCCACATTGCCACTGATGCTCGATGAAAGCCGTCCGACATGGCTTACGAGAGCCCAACAATGTGCACTGCCCAGATGTCAGTCCGGCCAGATCGGATTAATTAACGGTGTGTACTTATATGAACGAAAGTTTTCACGAACCCTATCTCACTATCCTCCCCACTTTATCGTCCACATTCGCCTGGCATGATGTCCCAAACAACAACTGATCAATGTCCCGTGCCATCACCCACTTTTAGGACAGCAGCGTACCAATTCCGCGCTCGCCAATTTCAGAAGTACTTCGCTTTGGTTGGCGTGCTAAGTGGTCTGTATGGTACGGGATATCCAACACTATTCAACTTCCCTCCAGCTGACTCCCACCTAGGCGTACTCGCAGCTCTCTCTGTGCTGTCTGTCTATGCTCTTATCCAGTACGTCCGTCCTGTCTGCTATTTTTACCGACGCCATTGAGGACGCGAGCAATCCGGTCCGACTTCTCAGACACGGTAGAAGGACACGGCGCACTGCGGCCATTCTTTACCTGACAATTCTCGCCCTCTTCACCTCGACGACTATAATTATAGTTTTCATCATTCTTTTCGACCAGAGCATCGTGCTTTCCGCCTACATACGCTCCGCGGAGGAGCTGTGGGATTATGGGGATTCATCTCCCGACTTTCCAGTGTCCCAGCCCCTGTCTCTGGTCAAAGACTATACAGGACTTAAATCGTGCGCCGCTAATACCACACTTGCAGTGAATGTAAGTACGCCTCCCGCAATCACTAGACATACTAACACACGGTCATTTCGCAGATCATATTGGGAGACGCGATCGTATGCTGGAGAGCATGTGTCATTTGGTTGAAAAACCGCGTTGTCAGTGCCACATGCATCATCTTCTTGTCGGCAACGTTGGGTGGGTACTGACATTCATCGTCGATTCGTGTTGCAGGAAACTCACGTCCTCTTTCATCGAACCTGACCGGAAAGCAATCCTTATTTGGGACGCTACCTCATTCTGCCATCCAAACGTTCAAAACACCTTGTCGGACGAACCTGTGATCGAGTCATTCCCGACCGTCGGTATCATCGCAGTCGTACTGTCCCTCGGCACAAACCTCCTCGCGACTCTACTCGTGGGATACAAGGCATGGTATGTTATCTCTGACGACTCGCCCTCGAATTCTAGTTTCTGTGTGCTGACAAACGTTAATCAGGGAGTCGAGGAGGCGTTTTCGGGCCTACCTTGACGCAGGCCATCGAGGTTCGCAAGTGCAAAAAGTACTCTCTGTCCTCATCGAATCCGGCGCAGTCTATTGCGCTTTCTGGGTGAGCCTCATTTGGACACATCCCCGTGACGGACGCTGTCAAACACTTGGGTTAACCGGGTGTGGACCCCACAGGCCGTCCTCCTTATCAACTTGCTCAGCGAGAATCGCGTGGCCGCCATGGCGGAACTTCTGGGCTACTTTTCTTCTGACAACCTCTGGGACACGTTTGGCGTGTTCATCGGCAGCACCTCCTTGTTTTTCATCGTATGTCCGCTCTTTCAGTCATTCTGAATAAAGATAAATCATTGGTGAAATTCGTGTCGCTCACCTATGGCACAGGCTCTCTACCCTACCATCATCATCATCATCATCGTGGCGCTGAACAGGTCGCAGGGCTCACCCAAAATAGCCATGGCGGTCCCAGCCCCAACTCTATACCTACCCCTCGAATTGCGCTCATGGTCGACACGAACTCGAGCATCCATTCAACCGAGGTGGTGGTCCCATCTGGCGACGGTGGGGACTGTCTGAGATCCGGAGATGACTTGAAGAGCGAAGGCGAGCACACGAGGGAGGAGAGGCAGCTCAAGGGGATCGTTGTCGAAGGTGTTTAATTCTGGTCCGTTTTCTCATTATTAACGGATTTTGTGGAGCCATAGCCTATTCAAATAGCAGACCTATGGCTAGTATTCACAGCATGTATGCCCGGCACCGATGCCCTCAACATCGCTATCGGCTCAGCGTCGACAACCATTAATTTGCCTCCGATTCGGGCTCTGCAGTAATCACCTCAGGCTCGTTCAAAACGCGCTCAACGGAGCGAAGCTATGACAAAGCGGGGGTGAGGCTGTCACACTATCTACCTCATGGAACGGGGGAGTAAGTTTAGACCGCCATGTACACCATTATCTCACTGCATTCATTGCGTACTCGACAGTATCACTACAACTTCGCTTCGGCTACTAGTAGTAGTCACTGCGCGTTCCTCAGGTTGCCGAAGCGGGCCTTGTACATCTCCGTGACGTACTCCTGAAAGGACGTCGTTGTCAGCACCAAGGCTCTCAACCGCATCACCGTCGCCCGTACCTCGTTAAAGAAGGTTCCGAAGCTCTCCCGCGCTAGCGCGTCGTTGACGTACTTCCCGAACCGCGCGAATCTCCCCTCCCCGCTCGTCAGCGCCTCCAGCACTTTCTTCCCCTCGCCCTCCGGTACGCCCCGAACTCGTTGAGCAGCGCGACGCGCGCGTGCCCGAGGAACGGCGTGATCGCGATGTCCGCCGCCGAGTACACTCCGACCGCGTACCCGTCCTCGGCCGGGAGGAGCGCCTGGATGTGCTCGACGGCCTTGTATAGGTCCTCGAGCGGCGCTTTGCCGTGCAGATACGCGTCCCAGGCGGGCATGAACTTTGTGGTGACGGCGTGGATGAAGAAGCGGGCCTGGGCGCGCTTGGCGGCGTCCGCGGGGAGGAGGTTCCATTGCGGGTAGAGGTCTGCGATGAACTCGACGATGATGAGCGACTCGGCGAGCCTGAACAACTCGGGAGGCGGGTCTAACAGCTGGGCATACGTGCCGCCGTGGGTGATCGCGGGAGTCTGGAGAATGGAAGAGGGCCGTCATGTTCTGGGCGTAGGACGCGCATGCGGCATGTGCGACAGAGGGAGTGCGCACCTGGCCAGCCGGGTTCACCTTGGATACGAACCACTCGGGCTTGTTCTCGAGGTCGATCTCTTGACTGAAATACGTCAGCTTCGCTTCATACATAGCCATCAACACCTTTCGAAAATTGAGGTTGGTACTCTATTCAGCTGCCAGAAGCCGATATCTGCGCTCACCCTGTGCGAGTATGGACAGCCCTATCATATCGCAGTCGTGATGGTATGAACGTTAGTGGTGTCGTGGGCTGGGCGAAGTTAGGGACGTACCTTTGAGTGATACAGGCTGATTCTCGGCATGGTGAGTGCGTGTGTATGTCGACGGTATCGCTAACGGGCAGCCTCTGTGAACGTCGGGGTTTATATAGCGAGGAGGGAGAGCAAGATTGGACGTGGTGAGCACGACACACACATCACCTGAGACCGCTCAGCTCAGACAAAGTTTAGTACTCAAGGTGCGCTAGGACTCGAGTTGATTGCTCCCTGCCTTGCGGATGGTTGGCTCGTTTTTGTTCCTTGTGAACCCGCCGCCGCCGACTATGATTAATGTCGTTGAACCCCCAACACGGCGGGCAAGGCCTCTGTTTGCAATTCATCTCTTCTCTCCTCGATGGTAGGGCTGAAGTGTCTCCTGTGTCGATTGTCCACTGGTTACCCAATCGAGGATTGACGTTAGTCAGTAGTACATACTGCGTGTCCCTGTATCCGCAATGGATCCGGCCTTGATCTGAACCTTGATATGTATATCGTAACACACCACGTCGCGCTTAGCGATATCATCGAATTAGAAGCCTTGAAGACAACGCACCGCGACTTCTTTGTGACTGTTCCAAGCACTGAGCGGCCCCATCACGGAGTCCACGTTGCGTTTCCGTCCCCAGAACGGTCACCGATGGCATGTCTGTAATGCATTGCACGTTCCCTACCTCCGCCTAACCTCTTGCCCAACGCTCGTGAATGCCTGACAGGATCGTTCCCTCCTCACACGCATATCCGGTCAATCTAGCCCAAGATAGTGCTGCACGTCAGGGGAGTCTACGTTGAAATCACGTCGAGGCCAACTCGGATTCAAAGCAAATGTCGATCTTCGATGTCTCGACCGATCCACGTCAAGTGTACACTCGATGCGCGCGGTTCTGGCCCGGGCATCGAAATGCATCGAAACTGTAATCGGCCACGAATGGGGAGGAACTCGTGTGTGGTGGGCGTGGTATCCCCATGAATCGCAAGGGCTGTAGTTCGGTTTTGCGATGTAGGAAGGGCCCTAAACGTTAAAAATTAAACGTTAAACGATTGACTGACGTACCGCTTGGGTGCGATTTGGCCGATCGAGGACACGACGGCCCGAGGGAGGCCAGGTTCACGCCCCTCCAAGCCTGCGTCCGACTACTGGTCGTCGAACAGAACGGCAACGAATTTGCAACTTGAAGAATTTATGGTCCCCTTTCAACTAGTACTGTACAGAAAGTCCGATCGGTTATTCGCGCCCACCACGGACCTACCACCTCGCTTCGAGCTCCACAGGGACACACGGCCTCGTCGCGTTGAAGTAGTCCCGTATCTCCCTCTCATAAAACCCCCGATCCCAGCCCTCGCGCATCCGAATCCGGAACTTCTGCACGAGCGCCGCCACGACCATGCGCATCTCCTGGAACGCGAGCGCCTTGCCCGGGCAGTTCATGGGCCCGTACGAGAACGGCACGAACGCCTGCTCGTTGTGCGCGAACGCCCTCTCGAGAGTGTCTCTGTCGGTCGAGAGACAAGACGGGGGTGTGGAAGGAAGAGGGGCCTCCACGAGCGAGAGGTGTCCGGAGGCGATCAGCCAGCGCTCGGGCCAGAAGGCATCTGGGAAGGTGAAGTTGCGCGCGTCGCGCTGGAGCGACCATGGTGGGATGCGGATGGCAGTTCCTGGAGGTATATAACTACAAACATGTCAGTACGTCCAGGGTGCATGCCAGAGGGCACGTACACTGAGCCGGCGGTGATACCAGGAGAGGTCTGCGGGAGCCGCCGCTGACCGCCGCTCGCAATGGGCGGAAACAGACGGAGCGCTTCATTGCTGTGTGGATGAGCGGGGATGAGCTAGAGCCGAAAAGTGAATGTATGCGCGTACATCACAGCTTGCAGATAATGCATGTCCCAGTGGTGCTTGGTATTGAACACGTCTTCGCCTGCCGGGTAAAACCTATCCACCTCATCCTGGAGCCTGGCGTATGCCTGCGGGTTGGCGAGAAGACAGTTGAATATGCTTGTCAGTGCACTCGAGGTCGTGTCGGAACCTGCCACAACCGCGAGCACGCCGTCATCGTATAGCTGCCGTGGGGGAGGGGGTGCCTTGTCCGGAAGGTCCTCGTTATTCTGCTCGCAGCGTTAGTATGCGGATCCACAAAGAAGACGCAAAACAAGGACAAGAGGACTGACGAGGTAATGGAACAGATCAGACGTCGTTGAGCCTCGCGCCAGGCGTTTCGCAGCCGCCTTCTCGCCATGGCGGAGCAAGGAGTTGAGGGGCCATGCTGCACCCGGGATGTGGCCGACGTAGACCCCTAGCCAAGGCATGTGAGCAAAGAACGTCGCTAGGCTGACACCCCACGCGTCAACAAAGCAGAATAAACATGTGTTAGGACAACCTACGCCATTCCTTTCTCCAACACGGCCCAAACGTTGTGTCTATCTCCCTCTTGAAGAAGTTCTGACCCGCCACCGAACCTACCAAACGACGGGCAGTCAGCGCGCGGTCCCTTTTCTGCGAACTGCTGAGAAATGACTCACGCCATGTCCGACATGAAATCATATCCAAAGTAGCTGAACCACTTGCCCAAATCGATCTCGCCCTCCTGCTCCTCCAGTCTCCGCACGAGGAGCTGCGCATGCCGAGCTAGGACGTGGTCGTACTCGCGGAGCGCATTCGGGCCAAGCCCGCGATTCCACGCGCGCCGCCGGCGGAGGTGCTCGTCGGTGTCACGAATGGCGACGAGGGGGAGGTTGTGGTCGCGAAGCATGCCTCCGACCCAGTCTGTACGCATTCACGCACTTGCGTCAGCGATTCCAGAATCGCGATGTGAGATGTTCGTGACAGCTCGAAAGGCACAACGTACCCGTTCCTTTCGGGAGCCCTGAGGCCCCGAGGATGACTGGGATTGCTGACGGGTCGCAGACGGAAAGCTCGTTTGGACCTGCCATGACGAATAATATAAGAATCAGCTCTAGTCAGCAATAAGATTGCTTTCCCCTCCAAACGTACCTATCCTCAGTACGTCGCCGTGGAGTTCGTGCATCCTCCTAATGTATTTATTTCTTACTCCAGTAGTCGAGAACAGGGCAGGACCGAACATAGAGACCTTGGCCGACCATGGGCCGGGGTAGCGCGCCAGGGGGTGGAGTGGAGACAGACGGTAGGCAATTATGGAGAGCACAAGAGTGGCGAGGTAGGTCAAGAGAGAGAACCCGAGCGCATGCTTGAATTGTTGCTCGTTTACGAGCGGATTGGGGACGACAGACGTGGCAACCAGCACAGGGGGCCCCAAGAGAAGAGCTGCGTGAATCCAAATGGAGAACGTTTCGTAGCGTTGGAAGACCTGATGAACGAGCTTGAGTTGTGATTATGATGTTAGCGATAGAAAGTGATGGACGAGCACATGGAGAACTTACCAGAGCCAGCGGAAGTGTGTAAGTAGCTATCTCACTGCCGGCGGCACTAGCAGCAGCCGTGTACCACATTCTTGCTGATTACGAGTATGTGTAGTGTAGACTAGGCAATCGTCAACACACCGTAACGGAAGATCACCTCAGGAGTCACGTTGGCGTAGGAAAAGCGGCAGAGCGAGACTCGATAAGAGCCCAGTACTACCTCGGAGGCTTCTCAAAAGGTCGGCGACTGCACTCTGAAAACAACGTCGTCAGACTCAACATCAAGGAGCCAACATTTGTTGCAACCACCTGAGAGACTCTTGAAAGGGTCCAGCTCGAGAGAAAGACCGCATCGAATATGGATGATGAGTGACTACGTCGAGTCTACAGCGGCGTATCCTCGACGCTCCAGAGAGCACGCCCTGCGTGGGAATGCGTGGATGATCTGGATCTGAGATGAAAGCACGAGCTCGATTCATCCTCTGCCATTCCGTCAAGTACGAAAGCTCAAGCTCAAGGCTCGCCGTCAAGCAGTACTTTCGTCCCATTCCAAGCACTAGCGCAAAGGACATTCGAAGGTGCGAATTCCAACCGGGTTAAAAGCTGATCCACATCCTTGAATGTATCTCGGTCCCTAAGCCGCCGACATGCTACCTGAGATCTTGTGAATTCACGGCTAGTGCTCGCCGCCTTACAGCTACTACGGTGAGCTAGAGTACCTGGAGAACCACCCACGCTCATGTCGGAAGTACGTCCTGCGATTATGTCCCGTCTGCTCTATCCAAACGCGAGTCTATTATACGTCTATGATAATTATAAGAGATCACGTACGCGTCCCAAAGCCTGTGTACATAGCACAACTACCAAGGATGACAATCCACTCCGTCCCATGTCCACACCCGCTTCCCATCCCCAACAATCATTCGCGCGTACTGCATCCACGCCCCGTCCCACACGCGCTCGACGAACCACTTGACGTGGCGCTCGCGCAGCACCCACTTGTGCCACGCGTAGTACTTCCAGACGTACCCGGTGATGACGCGCGGGTTCGCGTATATCTTCTGCAGCCCCATAATCCGCCGGAAGTCGTATGGGAGCAGGAAGGACTCGGACGAGTAGCATTCTCCCTCGACCGACGCGCGGAATGCAAGGGGAGGCGTCAGCGCTGGCGACGACCCGAGCTTCGTCGCCCACGGATGCCCCGGCAGAGGCGGGGCCTGCAGCGGGGACGTCGAGAGCGTGCGGTTGCTGCGAAGGTGGACGGGGAGCATGGGGTCCGCCCAGAAGACGACGACGCCGTTCCAGCACGTGAAGACCGGAACGGGCTCCTCGTTCTTCATCGCGTCGTAGCCGGCCGCGTCGAAGAAGTACGGCCAGATGCCGGCGGTGAGGTGCCCGAGGCGGTCGCGCAGGACCCACATGTCATACGCGCCGAAATGGCCAAAGTCGAGCCCGCACGCGAAGTCAAAGTCGCCGTCGCGCGTCTCGAGGAGCTCGATGACGGACTCGGGTTCGATGAAGATGTCGTTGGAGAAGAGCACCTTGTCGTACCCGCCGTGCGCGAGGAGGGGCTCGAGCGCCTGGTTGCGGATGGCGGCGAGGAACTCGATACGGGGGTTCCACTCGACCTTCTCCGGCTTCTTGATCGTCTCGTCCTGGATGAGGATCCGGTTCTTGACCTTGCGCCGCTCGAGCTCGCGGGCGAACTCGCGGAGGAGGACGGGGGAGCGATCGGAGGAGTAGTTCTCGACGATCGACACGAACACGTTGTCTGCGCCGAGATAGGTGATGGTGTCGAGCATGGACTGGGTCCAATACGGGAGCACCTGCTCGTTTTGATGGAACGCGGCGGCGATGAAGATCTTCTCGCCACGTGCGTAGCCGTGCCTGCTTGGGGCGGGCTCGGCGAGGGCCTTGCGGAGCGCAGGGCGGAAGCGGACGTCGCCCGGGTGCTCGTAGTGGGTGTACGCGTAGTAGCCGGCGAGGACGATGTAAGCGCAGACGACGCACTGTGTGACCAGCCAAACCGTGCTCCATCTCGGGAGCCGGCCGCGCGGTTTGTGTCCCCGTCCGCGAGGGTCCCTGTCCTGCTCCCAGTCCTGCTCCTCGTCAACCCGGCCGTTTCCTCCGCTCAGCATCATGTACCCCTCCTCCCGTTGGCCCGTACTCATACCCTTCCACCTGTGCGCACACTTCCGGCCTATCCAAAAGGAGGCGACTACCCAGAGGAATTGTGTGCCGGAGAAGATAGGGAGTGTGATGAGGAAAGCGATCCATGAGGTCCACGCTCTCGGAAAGCCAGGCTGCCAGGTCCCTTGGAGATGATCAAGCAGCGAGCTCTGGACGTAGGTGTAGATGCCAGCAAAACAGACGAGCTGGGGCACCAGTGGGAGCTTAACGGTGGCGAGAGCGCAGCGTCCGAGAAAACGAAGGGAAAGCTGTGCATGCGACCAGAGTTGCAGACTGTGTCTCCGCGCATCCCTGTGGTCGTATGGCATCGGAGGGGGTCTCTTGGTCGCGTAGGACAGAGGTTGAAGAGGGCGAAGGCCGGAGGAGATGCGGCGAGAAGGCGACATCAGAGTCTGTATGAACCTTGACCAGTACATGAACGCTTGACAGGCCTGTGACCGCAGCCCGGTGCAACGTAACGTAATCCCAAGCATCCATATGCATCTGGCCATGCCGAATACCACGCGAATACTTACTTATCTCGTCCTCCTCGTCCAGTCCCCCCCTGCGACGACTTGGCACCCGACACGGGCGATCGTAAGAAACCATGTCAAGGTGTCCGATCACATCGTCGATCGGATTCAGCCACTCCTTCCTTCGGCAAACCGGGTTCGCGGCGTGTCCGACGCCGGTAGCAGAAAGCAGGAGGTGTATCTCATGACACCGAATGTACCACAGGTCGTAGTATGAAGCAATGCTCCACCACAGCCCTCACGCCTCATCCTCGGCCAGCGCCGTCTGAGACGCGAACGACGCGACTAGCCCATCCGCACTCGTCACCGGCCCAAACCTCATCTTCTCCAGCCCTTTGCTCTCCGTCCCAAACTCCTGCTCCCCGATCACCTCCTCGTCTGACAACCGCTCTAGACGCACGAGCTCCCGCCGGACGTACTCGACCACCGTCGCCATCAGCTCCGGGTACTTCATGTACTTGTCGACTTCGGAGGGCGGATAGTCATGTATCCCCGATCCGTCGTCCCGCGCCTCCTCGACCTCGTACCCGACCTTCTCGACTGCCTGTGGCTTCTCGACCTCGCCGCCCAAGAGGTTGATCGTCCGCCGGTAAAAGGCCTGATCCGCGTTCGCGCCGTCCACCGAAGGATAGGCGATCCCGAGCGCACCCCGCGCCCCGAGCAGATTCCGCCATACAGCAGCTCCGAGTTCGGCGTCGCTGTGGACGAGGCCGTAATCAAAGGACATACCCATCCCGGCCCACTGCTCCTTGAAGATCTTCATTTGTCGTGTCACAAGACGTTCCGGCGCCCGTCCTCTAGGCCGCGGTGTTCCTTGCGTGTTCGCGACAGTGTAGAAGTCGGATGGGGTCGTGTATGGTTGCAGGTTTTGGGATGGAGCGATGGAATTCGGGGAGACGGGCTGGAGGACGGTCCGGACGCGGTCTTCAATGTCAAGGAAGAAGTGGTCGATGAGACCCTGGACATAGTTCGTGCCAAGTGGTGGAGGAAGGGCGCGTAGTCGGACGGTGAGCAGCCAAACGTGGAGGTTCGTGATCGTGAACCAGGACTGGAATGTTGGTGGAAGGTGGCATTCTATTAGAAACAGTGCGCTCAGTTACTAAGTGAACCAAGTTGTGCAGAGGGACGTACTCGCACGAGACACCGGACGCTACCAGCCGTCCAAGGAGAATACTCCGACGAACAACAAAAGCGCGAAAAAGCCGGCGCGGAGAACGAAACGCACACACCTTCTCTCCAAAACACACACTCCTCTTTCGGTCGCGGCACACACAGGTTCGAGTACATCGCGAACGCCCGCCTCCCCGCGTACTGCTTCGCACTCCCGTATCCCATCAAGCTGATGAGCCTGAAGAACGCCGCCCGCGCCGTCGGGTTCTCCTTCACCCTCTTCGTCAGCCATGTCTGGGGCGGAGGCGGGACCTCCGTCGCGAGGGGTTTTGGCGGGGGAGTCGGTGTCGAGGTCGGAGGTTGTTGGTGCGGTTGCGTTGTTAGGGCGCGAGCGCGACGAGCATGGGGGACAGCAGCGGAAAGCCTGAGCCTGTGCCCCAGAACGGAACGAGGAACCATTCCTGCTCGTCAACCGAGCTTTTGGAGGGGGGACGAGGGACGAAGGTGGCCAGGCGGAAAGGAGGAGCAAGATGAGAGTCGTTACCGAGCGTTGGCCGAGCGCGTCACAGCAGGCGTCTAGGGCATATCCGAGTGACCGTTGAGTCCGCTCATGCACATTGCACAAACCCATCTCTCCCGAACAACTCCCGAACTTGCCACTTCAAATGACCTGAAAGCACATATACATGCATAGGCTTTGGGCCCTGTACTACATACACTACATGCAGGCCTGGCAGTATCCAAATCTTCGTCATCGTCACCCGTCCTATGAAAACCAATCACCACGGCACGCGCTCGCCCTTGAAGTTGAAGAACGTGCCGCTCTCCTTGGGCGTAAGCGACGTGACAACCTTGATGACGCCGCCGACGCCGACAGCGACGGGATGCGCTGCATTCGGTCCCCCCATGTCTGCGTACGCGCGTGCACCCAAGCGTTGTTAACACCGTGGCCAAACCGTGCGCATCTGCTCACCTGTCTGAAGATGTCCAGGGCAGATTGTGACCGCAGTAATGTTCGGCCGTTCCTTCGCCTGCTTGTATGTCTGCATCGTCCCGTCAGTAAGGTTCCAGGTGGCAGCGGCGTCCGTTTCACAATGAGAGATAGACGCACCAGCATGTTGAGCCCGGCTTTGACCATCGAGTACGACGCGAAGTGCTGCCCGAAAGAGTCTGTCCCAATGCTGCCGAGCGTGCTCGAGATGTTCACGATCGTCCTCTTTCCGCTCTTCTCGACGAGAGGTAGGAACGCTTGCGAGACCCAGGCGGGCCCGATGAGGTTCGTCTGGAACGCCTTCAAGAGGTTGTCTGCCGAGAACGAGAATGCGGTGTCATCTCCGCCTGGAGACTGAGTAGTAGCCAGAGTCGGCCGACGGGAGATGAAGGAAAGGTTGCTTTCAGACACGTACACAACGCAAGGAATACGAAGTGATGAAGGACATACGATGCCAGCGTTATTGACCAGGTAGTCGATCCCCTTCTCCCCGACGATCTCGGCCGCCTTCTGCACGGCATCCTTGATTGTCTGCATGTCGTCCACGTCGAGGCGGACGATGTGTAGCCGTCCGCTCGCCGAGGTTGTGAGGCCTTGCAGAGCGTTCGCCTTGGATGGGTTTCGGCAGGCGGCGACAATGACGTTGTTGGGAGACTGGAGCAGCTGCTTCACGATCTCCAAGCCGATTCCGCGGCTTGTTCTGCGACGACGACGACGACGATGTGTAAGAACCAACGGAGTTGAAGAACCCGAAGTACAATTGAACTCACCCGGTGATGAACCACACGGTCTCCGTGCTAGAGGACATCTCGAAGGTATACTGAGTTAGACGAGGGGAAACGGTCAGGAGGTTGTGTGTTTCGTGCTTCTGTGAGGGACGGCAACCAGTCCCTCGAGAATATATAGCACCTCCGTGGGAGAGGAGCCGCCTATTGCATCCTCAGAGTTGCATCCCGAAAGAAGCTCTAGCGCCGTGTCGGGTTCAATCGCGCCTGCAGTAAGCCACTTGCTGGCGGACGCCCTTGGTAACGTCCGATCGGATAGTAGCCGCTTCGCTGGCCCGGAGCATGAGTGGGTCGACTGACTCGAGTCAGCATCCAACATGTTCTTCCGCCCTGTTAACGCCATTCACAGCTTACTGGTATGATTGAGTAGTAGCGATACGCACCTGTTACAAGAGAAGTATAGTGCCCAGTAGAATGCCTATCGACTGTGGCCCGGATCACAAAGATAGTCAGATTCTTCCCGTTCGCTACTCTTGGTTTGCAGATCGGGAATTTGCGTAGAGCTACGAGGCTCGCTAGGTGAACCCAGCTGGCCAGGTGCGCACTCCCTCCTTCGCACATGCCGCATGTGCATCCTACGCCCAGAACATGACGGCCCTCTTCCATCCCCCAGACTCCCGCGATCACCCACGGCGGCACGTATGCCCAGCTGTTAGACCCGCCTCCCGAGTTGTTCAAGCTTGCCGAGTCGCTCATCATTGTCGAGTTCATCGCCGACCTCTACCCGCAATGGAACCTCCTCCCCGCGGACGCCGCCAAGCGCGCCCAGGCCCTCTTCTTCATCCACGCCGTCACCATGACGTTCATGCCCGCCTGGGACGCGTATCTCCACGGCAAAGTGCCGCTCGAGGACCTGTACAAGGCCGTCGAGCACATCCAGGCGCTCCTCCCGGCCGAGGACGGGTACGCGGTCGGAGTGTACTCGGCGGCGGACATCGCAATGAACAGGGGGGTTGAGTAGAGGGGATCAGGGTTAGGGCAACGAAAAGCTAGGACTTCGTTGTTGAAAGTGCGCGGACACAGGGGTGCTGCGTCCGCGCGGACACAAGGGTCGTGTGTCTGCGCAGACACATGGGTCATGTCTCCGCGCAGACACATGGGTAGTGTGTCCGCGCGGACACATGGGTAGTGTGTCCGCGCGGACACAAGGGTCGTGTCTCCGCGCGGACACAAGGGTCGTGTGTCTGCGCAGACACATGGGTCATGTCTCCGCACAGACACATAGGTAGTGTGTCCGCGCGGACACAAGGGTCGTGTCTCCGCGCAGACACATGGGTAGTGTGTCCACGCGGACACATAGGTAGTGTGTCCGCGCAGACACAAGGGTCGTGTCTCCGCGCAGACACATGGGTCATGGCTCCGCGCAGACACATGGGCAGTGTGTCCGCGCGGACACAGGGGCTGTGTCTCCGCGCGGACACAGAGGTGGTGCGTCCACGCGGAGGCGCTGTGGGCCGGGCCGGGCCGGGGTTTCCGGGCTTTGTATGTCAATCAAAACATACAGATGTTCCGAGCGGACACCATGAAGCTGCGTCCGCGCAAGCACAAGCAGCAGTCTGCCTTCGAAAGGTCTCGATAAACTGCAGATATATTACAAAAACATATCCTACAACAAATGGAAGAGGATTACATGCAGGGGAAACACCAGAAAAATCGACGGAGTTGAAGAGGAAACAGAGTTAAGCTTCAAACCGATCGGACACGGAAGACGTGTGGCAGTGCAACACAATAAGGTACCGAGGAAGAAGACAGTGCCACACGGGAAGAGAAGAGGTCGGATGCAGAGAGAAGACCGGGTGTCGCCGGTGCCTGGCGGGAGTTGGTCGGAGGGAAAGTGTCGAGTGGCAGGGCGGCGATCGGCTGGATTTGGAGTGGAGGGACCGGGAAGGGACATGCCATGAGGCTGGGCACAGGGCATCGATCGATGGGGGCGATCAAGGATGGGGGACGCGGCGGCGCTCTCCTTCTCCCCATTGCTCACCAGTGACGCGAGCAACCTAGCCGAACATCAAACAATAAATCAACCGCAAGTACAATCATATGTAAGTGCTGATCATGGTATCAGGGGACCGATTCTGACGCAATTTGTAGACAAGCATGCCTCCTCGCGGTAAATTGAAAAAAACCCAGGGGACTGAGGTGCATGGATCAGCTGCGTGGATTGTGGCTGCTACTAATTATATTGTGGAATGACAGGACGAGGGCAAGGTACAGTACAGATGGGTGTGTGATAGGTGAGGAAAACTGACGTTTGTACAGGTGTCCGGGGTGCGGATGCCGAAGGTGAAGGAGGAGGAGATGGCTCCGCACCCGCAGGAGCAGGCGATCCGGGTGCGGCAGCGCGAAGAGGAGAAGGCGTTCCTGGGGAAGTGTCGGCTGGACGTGCTGACAGAGCCGGCGGGGGTGTCATACCGCTGGGGCCAGTGGAACCAGCGGGGGGTCGTGCCGGCGTCGGTCGCGTGGCTGGTGCGGTCGTTCGACACTGAAGGTAAGCACCCGAACACGGCGCCGCTGCTGATGCAGGTGCGTGTCGAGGACCTTAGGGGTTAGGGTTAGGGTTAGGGTTAGGGTTAGGGTTAGGGTTAGGGTTAGGGTTAGGGTTAGGGTTAGGGTTAGGGTTAGGGTTAGGGTTAGGGTTAGGGTTAGGGTTAGGGTTAGGGTTAGGGTTAGGGTTAGGGT